>CM041542.1:8103842-9593842 GCA_023238725.1 Scortum barcoo
TGACAAGGATGTCTTGGAATTTGCTTGCTAACTGCAGAATAAAACCGTAGCTGAACACTTCGATAAATTCATATTTTTGTGGTTGTTTTTCTGGAGAGTAAGAGACACCTTATCGTAGATTCAGTTTGTAGACGTAATCTCTCCATCAGCCTCAGCAGTGACCACATAGTGTAGGATGTTTAGTTTTAATTGTACATGTTCCTTTTCATTATTTTCCATGGTGTCATCCCGTGTCCATGGCTGGATTGTTTCATTATTAGGGCCATCACAGTGTGCCATTACTGGATTCTTAGTGGCTGAACTCTCACCCTTTCCTTCAGGTTCTGTCACCGTCAAACTCGGGGCGCATTATTCTAATGATCACACACACATACACTGCCACTGCCACCATGCCACCATGAGCAACCCCTAACCCCAGACACACACACACACACACACACACACACACACACACACACACACACACACTCTCTCCCCTTCACCACCCACCCACCCACCTCACACCCTCTCCCTCCCCGGCCCTAAAAGAAGACAGAACACAAGGGAGAGAGGAAGAGAGAGAGGGAGAGAGAGAAATTCAGGAGGAGAAAGCTTTGAAGTGGCTTCCATCCATCGCAGCGAGTCTGCCGGCCGTCTCCAGCGAGACGTGTCACCTTTGCCGAGAGGGAATAGGAAAATCACGTTTCGAATGGTAATGATAACATACTAATCACTTGAGCTCTTTGAAGAACCCGGGGAGTGCGCTACTCTGTCAGTATCCCTGGCTGCCTCATGCTCCCAGGCACACACAGGCACTGCAGCCATGGTCTAGGTGTATTAGCTTAAGCATTGCATGTCAATACGTCCCCTCTGATCCATAGGGGCTCATTATAGCCCAAGCTTGGTATCCATTTTTCTTCCGCGTGCACATTGCCGCCACCTCTGCCGGAGCCACTACCACTTTCACACCCATGCAACCCCTCCCCAAAAACACCCCCCTACCACACCCTTTGCCAAAAACACGCCACACCTTGCATCCCGTCCCACTCGCCATCTCTTCGTTGCTTTCCTCCCACCAGCAGCCCATTTCACAAACCACCCACCCACTCACCCACCCCTTCTCCTATCCCTCCATCCTCCCCCTGCCCTCCCTTTAACTATTAAAAAGTATCTCTGCAATTTTAAATGACATCTGTCAGCGGCGCAAAGAAAAAGGAAGCGAGGGAAAGAAAAGAGTTCAGAGGGAGTTTTCTCCGCCCTGCTCTTTTCCCATCCCTCTTATTGTCAAACTTTGAAAAGTGTGTCGTTGACTTTTTTTTTTTTTTCCTCCACGTTTTTTTTTTTTTTTTTTTCATTTCCTCTGAGTGATTAGCTGGTACACATTTTGACAGCCTAACCAAAACTAGAGATTTCGCTTCTCCCCCTGTCCCCTTCGCTCATATGATGGGCATAAACCCTTGTCAGTGAGGCGGTTGTCATTCGTCGAGTTGTTTTTGAGCGTCAGATATGTTACATCTGATCAGTTTTTTAACATAGCATATTAGAAAGGCCATCAAAAGGCAAACATTTAAGTCTTCCATGTTTATGCTGTTTATGATCCTCTCCTTGGATTTAATGAAAGCTTGGTCTTAGTTTGAACTTGCGTATATAAAGTGTCACTACAGGGGACAATATGGGGCTGTGTATGTTGTTTGAAGCCATGTTTGTATTTTAGACAGGGGGTTGAAACTTTGTGCTGCACAAGGATAGATTAACAGAAGACTTGATTGAAATCATACTGTGCCTCTGCCTCAAAAGATGGACTGCATGATGGATATAATGATCTTTATGAGCAAATGTTGTATGGACAGTGTACTTCCAATACTTTTACATAGTCTTTCAAATGCACCTACACAAGTGTTTGGCTGGCAATATCTAAAAGAAAAATTAAAATAACAGTGTGGTCCATACTTAAAATCCGCTCAAAGCAATTAAAGTGCATAAAATGAAACAACTTCAATAAAACGCTTAATATCCAGGCATTATTTGAAACAAAGAATGATCAAAGAGATGCTTCCATGATTAACCCCCTTGTGATATAGTAAACCACAATCTTTTAATGAGAGACATAGTTTATTAGATCTTGGGAGTCGTGTTAAAACCACATATGATCAGAAACACAGACTCAAACTTAATGCAGACATTTAGGAAACACCTTATAATGGTCACATTTTACCCATGACAGTTCCTGGTCATTTAAAAAAAAAAAAAAAAGGGGGGGCAAGATTATGAAGTTGATGGGATCCTTCATGGGAAAACTAGTAATAAATGTAATTATCTAATATTGGCATTTTGTGGGAGTTTATAGCAACCACTATCAAAGAAAGTGAGATCAGTCATATTTAGTGAGCCTCTTTTGTACATTAATTTCCAAAATGCGATGTTGAAAATTGCCACATGGTGGCAATGGAAAGAATTCTGTTTAAATGAAATAAGAAATGTTAAAGATGTTGTCAGGTAACCTTAACTAATCACTCACAACATGTACAAAATTAACTAAAGTCACATATTCCTGAAAACTCCAGTACAGTTAACTTATATATTCCACTTAATTGAGGATAATAAAGCATTCCACTGAAGAATACAAATGGTCAGGTATAGATTAACATACATTTCCGTTTATGAAAGCTTTTGTGTAAATGTAGCATTGTCTCCTCGTTATTCATTTTATTCAAAATTCCTGTGCCCTTTTCCATAGAACTACATGTTTATATTTTATAAGTATGTCTTAATTAATGAATTAATACATGGTGCAGTTGCTGGATCTGTGAGCACAATGAAATAAAAGTATAATAGTAAGATTCCTATGTTGTACGTGAGCCCCTAAGATGGAACTCAAGGCCATCAGTCAACAGATCAGATCTTTTTTTGCTTTGCTTGTCAGACATAAATTGCTCAGCTATAGAGAAGAAACCAAAACCGCAGATTTTCTTGGTGTCTAAGGAACAACTATCAATTGATATGTGTACGCATGATATTCAAGCCCTAGCTAACACCTTGACACTCATAAACATCCGCTTTGAAAAGATTATCGAATTGCTTATTTAATAATTTATGTAATACACTTTTTTTTGATATGCTCTCTGAGCTCCACACTTTCAATGGACAGCCTTGTTGATTGTGAGTAAGCCAAGTGGGGGGAGTATGCAGGAACTCATATTTTATTTTTTTTGGTCCACTTATGTGGATAAAGACGGGGCAGAGAAGAGATTTGATGGTTTTGCTTAGAATAATTATAACATTTCATACCTCTGTAGTGATGCTCATTTTATATACATTAATGCCACTGATAGAAAAGTTTTTCACTTCATATGCTGAATTACTTTCTACAATTGATAGGTAAATGTTGATTTTGTCTAAAATTTCCCATCCAGTTGGAAGCCGTCACCTGGACGAGATTCTCTTTTTAACCGGAAAGCTTCAAATAAAATGGCATTTTATTTTAATTCGCTCCACCTCTCTCCCTTAACTTCCCTCTGTGTGCAGCAGCTGTGCTGTGAAACAATACGAGGCAACAAACCTCAAAGTAGTTCCTGTTTTTATGTCCAAGATGAGGCAGCAGCACCTCTTACATTGTCAGCCTCAACATGCATATGCTTGATATTCCATCACCATATAACACATTGTCATCCATGAAGGTTATTGCCAACCTGGCTGTATTATGTTGTCGCTGTGGATGTGGTCTGTCTGTTTAGGTGACAGTGTTGATGTGTTTCTTTGAAATGGGTCCCAGCCCTCTCAATCAATTTTTTTTTTTTTTAGTGTGTTTGTTTCTCTGGCTTTATTTATTTTATTTTTTTCTCCATTTGTTGCAGAGAGCGCATCTGTTGGACAACACAGAGAAGCTGGAAAGGTCATCACGGAGACTGGAGGCCGGCTACCAGATAGCAGTAGAAACTGGTACGTATTCTGTTTTGGATTAGGGTTGGGAAGGAGTGGGGCGGTGTTGGGGCGGTTTTAGCGTGTGGTGGGGTGGGTGTGGGGGTGGGGGGTGGGGTTCAAGATAGTGGTGAGTGAGGATGAGTGAGCGACAGCAAATTGTCTTGCTCATATGCGAGGTGGGTGGATATGTGTGTTTGTGTGTGTTTGTGGAGGAGAGGGGAGGGGCGTTAAAAAAAAAAAAAAACTCTTTCCTTGACGCCTGATGACATTTTCGGGAGCACATCAAAGGCGAGCCAGGGAGGGAGAGAGAGAGGTGTACAGGCGACAGATCAGGGCGCCGCTTCTCCTTGCTCTGCTCCCGAAGAAAATTCGTGCATTGCTATGTCTCTCTCTGTGTGTGTGTGTGTGTGTGTCTGTGTGTGTGTTGGGTGGGTGGTGGTGTGTTTTTATACACAAACAGACAGGGGGTCTATGAAAATAAACAACGTCAGCGTTCCTCCTGAAGTTCTTAATTCAGGAGTGCAGAAGGAAGGAAAAAAAAAAACAAAACATAATATCACTTTCTAAATAAACCATCCAAAAAAACACACAAACTCTTTTTTTCCCTCATTATCAAGGATGGTTTTTATCTTAAAATAGGAAAAAAAGCTCATTGGGATCTTAAATAGATTTAACCAGTTAGCATATTTCTTTTTCTTCCTGTCTTCCTCCCTGACAGTCACCACATTATTGAGGCAGAGTGTATTCCTCAGAGATGTATCAAAGCTCATTCTTGAAGTATCAACCAGCTTTCTGTGGCTTCCGTTGCAGTTTTGAAAAAGTTTGTCAATTTACACTATAATCGCGGGGTGGCTGGCGTGTGCGACATCGACAGATTTAATAATTCAAGTCAAGGAAGGTTCGCACGCAGACCACCGGCTTTTGATGTTCTCTGTAACTTGCATTCACAAATTCATAAATACAATCTACATTCTCTGCTTAAAAATGTTGATTCAAATGCCTCAGATGATCCCGCCGTCATACGCGTTTCTCGACTGTGTCAGATTCTGCGACAGCCGACGGGTTTTTAATTCTACCCAGTCGCGTCATTCACTGGAGTGTCTTGTCTTTTTTTTTTTTTTTTAATGTTTTGCCTCACAGCTTGGTTTGGTGTTAGAGTAGTGGGCCGTGGTCTAACAGCATTCAGTACCTACTGGGCCCAGTGGTTTCTCCTGCCGTCGTCGGCCGCATGCCCCTTGACCCTGTGTCACCGGTGTCCGTCTCATCCGCCGTGTGTGCGCGGCTAGCTAAGAACAATGCTCGTTTATCCTGCCTTGGTCCCACACACTTGGCTTGGTCCACACCAGCTGGGGCCGTGTTTGTGGTTTGGTGGGGAGGCTTCGCCCTGCGTCTTTAATCCATGACCCCTTCCTTTACTCTGCTGTCGATACCAACCCTCCGCTCAGATGCACAACCTGAAATGGCAGCGCCTCCGGGTCAAACAGGGAATACATCTGCACAAAGAACATGGATACGCAGGGAATATGTGCTTCTCCACCAGGCTAATTACTATGATATGCCAAGCTCTCAAATTCAACAAACACACTGGGCACAAACATTGGGTAGCCATATTTATCCACTGGTTTTATAAGGTTTGACAGGGTTCGCCATCTGATCCCAAATTCAGTTTGGCCTTTAATTTAATGTTGTTCACCCATCTCAAACTATAAATTTACTCGTGCGGTTCCCCGACGGTTCGTCACAACACTTCCCAGACATCTTCATGAAATTCTGCACTTTTCAGATCACAGTCCTGCCATAGCTCTCAGAGTACTGAGACGGGATTTATCTTTTTAGCGAACACTAAACTGTTTATTTTTTATCATCCTACAAAAGCTCTTTTTATTGTAGTTCCCTCTCTTTCACAAATACCAAATAATGAAATAGAAATACAAAAAAGAAGTGCACCAAAGCTTTATTTGTGCACAATATGAAAATGGCATTGGCAACTGTTGTAGAATATGCTTTGAGTTTTAAAACACAGAGGTGTGGCACCCGTAGACGTTCAACAAGAATAATTAGAGCGTTAAGTGTTTCTCCAATCAGACACTCTCTAGTCACACTGTAAATACTCTCCTTGCCACAAACCTCGACTCTCCACAGACATCTAAGCTGTACTTTTTACGAAGAGCAGTTTAGCGTCGTTATTTTTGCAGTAATTCAAAGTTGCATTCTTCATCTGCAATGACACCGTAGCCCTTAAGAACTGTGATAGACCAATGGGGGGAAGTGGACCTAAAAGACATTTTATTTCAAAGAGAGAGATCCTGAACAAAGAAATGGCGTAGAAACTCAGCTTTGCCCCCTTTTCTCTTCAGCGTTGACAATATATCTCTTAATGACCAGGAACAAAAAAAGCCAGGATGCTTCTAGGTCACATTTAAGGGGAAAAAAAGAGGACTCTTAGTTCTTAGAAAAGATGAATCTTCACACAGTACCATTTTATCAGATTTTAACTTTTTTTTTTTTCTACCATTCTCAATGTCTCCAGTGTATTTAGCGAAAACAAAGGCTTGCCAAAAGCAGTGAGAGCCCTCAGAGGGATATAGAGGAGACTCTTTGGACATGCAGAGCTATTTACCACACGCACCCTCAAGAACCAGGGTCCTCTGTTTGTCTCATAAATAAAGTATAGAACTTCATTAGTGAAGAGCACTGACTTAAAAGCACAGGCATAGCAACAAGCAGGCATGGGGGCTAGCCGAGTTAAAGAGGGCCCTAAATAAAGAGGGAGGGCATGCAGTTAGCCAATTTAAAGACATTCAAGTCAGGGGCATTTGAAATGCCCAAATGTGGGGGCTTGACTGATGTTAAATCAAAGACATGCCAGATTTTGGTCCTTCCCACCACAGTTGAAAAGATTTTTGCATGATTTATGATTGCTTGTTTAGAAATAAATAACATGTCAGATAAGACATCTAAGTTGCAATGATTAGCTATTCTACCTTTTTGATTATTATTCATCAAGGGGGGAAAGAGTGGAGTCTTAAATACTGATCGACAGTTCATACAAGAGATGGATAAAAAAGGTTATGTTATGCTCCTGCTGAATTTTCCAGGTATGGTAAGAAAAACCCACTGTTTTGTTTACTGGTATCACTCAAGTAACTGAATTGCTTTAAATGGAAATTATTTGCTGTGTTATGTCAACATAGAACTGCCTTTTGTTAACAGTGCGTATGGAAGTATGGAGTAATTTGAGGACATTAATAGTAGTTATAAACTTGAAGGTAAGCTTTGAACATGAATTGTGGACTCATCATAGCAGCAGTAGTTTTGTGTGCTTGAAGACTTCGTAGTTTTCTTGTAGAGGCATCACTCATTTTAATCCAGTTCAAAATTTTTAGATTTAATTTTGAGGATATGTAAAGGCTTTTAATTTTTATAATTATGAATGAATGGCTGCTTGTCTGATGCAATATGAAACAATTGAATGACTCAATAAATCAACCAGCAAATGTGGAGAGAATTTACTTTGAAAATTCATCCCCCTTTATACTTCAGTTCAGTTGACACAAATAACTTTGCAATGCCAGCAAAATGAGCCCCCGAAACAAAGACAGAGACAGACAAAAGCGTTGCTACTCTGCATTTTAAAGGTGGCCAGCAAGAGGCTGAGAACACTTCTTAGGCGAGTGTTCTTGGTGTTTAGGGGCCTGTAATCAATCCTGCAAAATGAAAACAGCTCATTAGGGATTGATTTCAGTCCCGTTTAGATAAGCAGAGCGGGCCGGGGCCGTCCCCCAGGGGCCCCAGCCTAGCCCAAAGTTCACGCCATGCCAGGTAGAGAGCAGCACCGCAGGCTATCAACTTTATTAGGATGGAGATAAGCTGATTAGACCTTGTCAATCAAAGGTGCCAGTGACTCAATCATGATCCAGGGGACTTTTCTTTCTGTCTCTCCCGTTTTCTCTCTCTTCCCACTCTCACAATCTCCCTCTCTTTTTTGTGATAAATCATTGAAGCGACCAACAAAGTGGCAGCCATTGCTGGGCTAAGCTAAGCAAGTAGCCCTGCAGTTGTCACCAAGGCAGACGCGTGGGGACCCTGTGATGATGTGACGACTATATTAAAGAGTACATCAATTTGTTTTAGAGCAGTTTGATTTTCAACTGCAGTGGTATTAAAAGAGAGGGGGGAAAAAGAAGGGAGGGCGAGCATGTCGGCGTCATCGAACATGATTCCAGTGGCAGAGCAAGGGGTGCTGGGACAGCAAGAAATAAATAGATAAATGACAGAGTGACGAGAAATAAATAAATATGTTTTTGTAAACATAAAAAAAATCTTCATGGCTCCCTTTTGAAGCAGAGTGTGGCTTTGAGTCTTGCTGAGAGTCCATGGGCGCTGGAGTGGCCCAGTAACACAGCACACGTTTGTCCCGACTCTCTATCTCTCCCCCTCCATCTTCGTCTCTTTCTCTGTTTCTCTCCCGCTCGCTTTATTTCTCCCTGTTCCCTCTAAAGATCAGACTCGATGGTTCTTTTGGTGCCGGGCCACCAAAGTGGCGCTCGCTCCTTAAATCCATAAGCAAACACTTAGCAAATGACATAATCGGTTACATTTATGAAGCCCGAGGGATATTTTAAGCCTGGGCTATTATTGGCACTTGACAAATGATTATGATTATTATTTAATATTAACAATATTTGTTTCATCCAGAGCAATATAAAATAATTATATTGTTATATATTTTATCTTATTAATAAAATATTTCTGAAAATTCAAATCATAATAATTGAAATGTTAAAAAATAAATGTTTTTATCAGAATGGACAATTTCTAAAACTGGAGCAGTAAATATAGTTACCATAAATCATTTATTTTTTAGTCAAAGTAGTGTTAAATAATTGTAGTTAAATCACATACTTTTTAACTGATAAATGTTAAATTAAGTTTATATTACTAATTTGAAGTTTTGGGTGACCTATTAATAAACCACAGTTTGATTGTGAAGTTTATTTTTTCTGTCACTACATGAATGATTTGTAGAATTATATACAGTATATATGCAATCTAAATCTTTTTCTTATTAACATGTAGCTGAATCTTTTCTCGCTTCTATTTTTAGTTTATTCTCTCTGTTCTACAATGTAGTTTGAATATTTTAAGGATCTCCTTTTCATTTTTCTTTTTAAAAGGACAGTTTGCTAAAGTGGATTTCCTTTAGGTATAGCATAATAAATCACTTTTTTGAACGGCTGATACAATCAGCATGTTGTATTGTGTTCAAAAAGAATATGAAGTTATTTGATAATTGTTTGATTACTGGAGCCGAAAGCTAGGACTTAAATATTTCACAGCATGAGTTTGCTGCGGAGGAGAATGGAGGCCTTTTTAAAAATATATTTTAAAGGGAAAGTGTGTTTTTTTTTCTATAGCTATTTAAAAAGAAAATAATTATTGAGAACGCTCCCAAAATTTTGCTTGAAACCATATTTCCTAAATATATATGCTTCAACGCATAACATCTCGCTCTCAGAAAATCTAGCCGTGGGTGAGCTGTTTATCGGTAAACCCCCGGTGGATGAAAGGCATAGCAATAATGATTTTTTCTCTCCTAATCGGACCTTGTCAGCAAGGCGTCTTATCGTGGAGAGGAAAATGACACCGATCCTATCGAAGAGCCTGGAGTCCGAGTCGGCGGCGTGTGTCCCCCCCAATCATGGCCGGCCGTGGCCCAGCCATATCTAGCGCCGCCACAAACGGCGAGCGACGCTTTTTTCATGTGGACTTCAAAAACGTTGCGAGTCATTAAAATTGCACCCGCGTTCTGCAGCAGGGATCAGCCGCTCTGGAGCGAAAATGGGATGTGGGAAGAGGAGACTCGCTAAATGTGTTAATTCCATCCTCACATGTTTAAGGCTTAATTTTAATCTGTTTGAGGGAGAGGGAGGGGTGGAGGGGCGATTGGAAAGGGGGGCGGGAGGGGCAATGAGAAAGCCTCGCACTGCAATAAATCGCCATTATCTTTGACACCCTAGGACTCAGCTGTTCCAGGGATTTAGGGGTCCACTGGCAACAGTGTATATCGTAGGGCATGAAAACACTGTTTACGCTTGAACTGCGGTAGCTAAGGTGCAATCACCAGCTTCAGACTGCACAGACAAAAGGCCTTACGCGCACAATGGCCAGCTAGCATACGTATCCTTAATAGAAGAGCTGAACCAACAGACTCGAGTATGTGTTTGTGTCTGAGCGCCTGTTTGCCTCTGTGCGTAGGCTAGTCTGTGTTTCCCAGTGCATCGACAGGTGCTGTCGCAAACATCCAAATATTGGCTTAAGTTAAGTGGAGCTACAAAGATGGCAATAAGCGGCGCGGTTGTGTTAAGTTGAATCAACCTTGCACCAAAGATGGATGCCTATCAGATTTTTCCGATGCTTCAGTTAAGTCCACAGAGTACTACAGCAACTGCTAGCCTCCTTGTGTCCCTCTGTTAGGTCTACACAAGGTGTTAGCTAGCATTAATAAAATTATGAGAAAATGTAATAATTAGACCTTTAGTCAGTTATTAGCTTCAACAAGGCTCTCGACATAATGAGACTCTTGGAAGTAATGATCTGACTAGAGAGCTCAGTGGAGCTCTCAGGCTTAGTAAAAGTAAAAAAAACATATAACAGCATTGCTAAAATAAATGTTGCTTTATAAAAGATAAACTAAAATTACTTTTTGCACCTTCACCAGATGGTGAAATACAGTTTCACAAAGCTGTGACAGAGGAAGACCAGGTTACAATAACTTAAATATATTTTATACATTTTACTGAACTGAGCTGAAGGCGTTGACAGTGTGAACTGAACAAGTGGGACCCAGCAACTTGGTCAACAATAACAATATTGCTAACATATCTCAATGGAAGACCATGAAGAAGTGTTTCAAACCATGACAAATGTGGCATTTTTAATGCTTTACCACAATCCACAACACCACAGCAAAATAAGGTAACTACATAAAAAAATGCTGATTCTAGCTTTAAATAATGCACAGTCACTTAGTTATAACCTTGGAAATTAAGTCATTTTGTCATAGTTTGTAAATTTGTCTATATTCTCGATCAAACCTCATACAAATCATTTATTGATATGATCTAATCCTTATCTCGAGATACGAAACACCCTCCAATTGCTAGATAGTGGTATGCTACTATATCTTAAAAGACACCTTCGTCCCAACCTTAAATCAGATTTTTTTTTCCCCTATTTTTAGGTTACAATAACTAAAAAGATACCCCCTGCCTTCTTGCATGCCGAAGAAAAAAGTGTAGCATTGACCTCTGGCTGACACAGAGAAAGCTGAGGGAGGGAGGGCGGGTTGAAGAAAAAGAAAGCAGCAGAAAGCGTGACAGAGTGGAGAGAGCTAAGACAACAACTGTGAAGAGCCGCATAGGGTTAAAGAAAAACTGTTTCAGAAGGAAATGGGAGACAAAAGTGAGGACTTGGAGCCCCCATGGGTGCTTTAAAGAGCCGCTACTTCTGAGGCGCTGAAATATTAAAAAACGGAAAGGGAGAACCAAAAAAAAAAAAAAATTCAAATAGCGAAATAAAGTAAAGCAGTGGTAACGAGAGAGAATTGTGCCACCTTGTCACCCGAGGAAGTATATCAAAAATATTAATTCAGTGATGAGAATGACGCACTGGATGACAAGAGGGTCGATGTCAGTTAAAACCCTAAAAGGAGTTAAAAAAAAAAAAAGAGGAGACATTTATCAGAGTGAGGGTGCATGAGCTGCTGTATGGGGACAAGAGATGGAGATGTTGGGAAGGAGATGACTTGTAACAGCCACGTAAAATCTTTTTACGTTTTCACTTGGAAAAACACAAAACACAAATAAAACAACAAAACATCCCCCACTTTGATTTGACCAGTAACCTCCTTCACATGTGTTCTCCTTTACAATGTATTGAAGTGACGGCCATCGTATTTAAAAAGAGGCAAGAGGCAAGCTACTACAAAGCACTTGAGTAATGACAACTGAGTTAAACTACCATTAACAGCGCATCTTCACAGCGAGTCTCCTGTCAAGCTGGCAGACATAAATGGGCAATTTCTTGATGCAGATTCAACAGTTTTAAGAAGACAATTGTTAAGGGGAAAGTTGATATTACTGCTTTTCAATATTTCCCATTTGCTATGCTCTTAGATATGTCAAATTGCAATTTTAGTTGTTCAAAATAAATTCTGTGGATTTTAGGTCATTTTTTTGGTACATTTTTCTAATAACTACCATAATTATAACAGTATTGAATATAATGCATTACTTGATTTTTGGTTATTTATGTTTAAGTGGAAACATTTATAACAGATAATAGATTTTCAGAAATACTAGAAACTGACAGAAGTTAGGAATTAATATGTGACTTACCTATGACTGCCAGTTTATATAAACTTTTTTTCCAGATTAGGGATGCTAAATACTCACTGTAATGACACAATAATGAACTCTAGTCAAACATTGAATGAATGAATAAATAAATTGTATCCACAGTGCAGTTAGTAGTAGTAAGCAGACAGTCTGAAGCACCGTTACTCATAGCAGCTTGCTACCCTGCTGACAGCTGATGCCATTTTTATGTAAGTAGTCTGCTACCATTCACGTAATATAGAAAGCAATATAGAAAGCTACATAAAAGTTAAGAGTTTACAGAACATATTTTTAGGCCTATGCCTCAAGAAACAGTAGAATAAAATACTCAACGCATGAAAATAAGTAAGAAATAATAAGTATTTTTTCTGAACTTAAATACTTTTCAGATCAAAACATAGAATAAATGATGTTTTTCAGTATATCATCTCTTGCCCACCCTGTCTTAATTATTCTTGATTTGGAGTCTCTCTTAATGCTTCTCACTTTCAAGAGTAAATATAAATATTAAGTAACTTTTAAAGTGCCATCAAATCCAGTGTGCAGTTTGTGAAGCTCCATATGTTTATTTTTGTCCTCTCAAAAACGAATCAGTTACTTTTGCTATTACAGTAATTATTTTATCAGTTATAAAATAAATTCATTGCAATGCCAGTGCTAACACAATGCATTTCTTAGGAAAAAGTGTGTGCGTTCACCATCACTCTCATACCGGTATTTGAAATACAGGCTGGAGAATCATGAATAATATATTATTATATTATGAATATTATACAATAATTTCATTCTAAATGTGTTATTGCTATTTGCTATTTATAACACTTAGATGTTATGCATTGTATTTGTTGAATAGTAGATATAAGTTTGGAAGTGGCAATATGCTTCATTACTGTCATAGATGATATAATTAACAATAGTCACATTACATCTGTTGATGTTTTTTGATATAAGTGCCAATATGTTTTAGGTCATAAGATTACTGGTTTTGAATAATCTAGAGTATTTTGATTTTTATTATGTTATTATTACTTTTAAACATGTCATTAGTAGATGATTTTGAAAGTAACTTTCCCAGCTGGGGACTGTATGCAAAGGTCTGCGAGGGAACAACCCTACAACAACAATGACTGCTTTTTAGCTTAAGATGGTGTCGCTGGTGCTTTGTTGTCAGAGTCATTTAGTGAATGCACCGCGTGTCACTTCTCGTATAGTCACACAGATGTTTTTTTATGAGCACAGACAGAGACCCTGTAGCCTCACGTCTGCAAACTGCTATGTGGAACCTTTTGCGTTACAAGAAGTAAGACTCGTGCGCTTAGATTTAAATTACCTGGACAAAATCTGAAAAACTACTCCTGATCCCTGCAACGGTAAGTGTTGGCTCCAGCCTTGAGGAAAATATTTGATCATGTGTTAGAGAACCATATAGGGCTAAATGCAGTCATTAGTTCTTTATTAATCTGCATCTTCTGTAGAAGTTCCCCGAGCCTCCCACCCTGCAAGACACACAATTATACTGTACAAACACAGTGAAGCACATTAGCCATCCCCGTCTGTCCTTGCTCCTCTTTTCCTCAATGGTAGCCCCAAGGAGCACAACCCCCTCTCCCCTGTCAAAGGAGCTTCCTCCTTGGCTGTCCTGTGCCCATCAGACAGGGTGCCCGCCCGTTTAAGACACCCAGGGAACATGAAACAGAGCCGGGCCGAGATGTCAGCTGGTTGCCCCATCTGCCAGTCAGTGGGATGGTAAAGCTTTTGTCCTGGGGGGTAACCTTAGGAGTGCTCTGCGTGCTGCTCGGGCGTGTTTGTGTATGTGCGTGTGTGCGCGGCGCTTTGGGACAGGAGACTCCGCACCTTTATGCAGTTTTTGAGCAAAAGAGAGCCACAATCGGCATGCTGACATTGTCCTTTTAATTTATGTAATGTGACTCGTATGCGCACACACACACACACACACAGGATTGTCACATTTCAACCAAGATGACCAAAAATTTAAATTCGGATTCTCTGTTGTCGGATCACGGGAAAATATAACTGCTGTGTTTATCATAACATTTTTGAATGGCAGTGATTTCAAGGGAAATGTGTAGGTCTCAGACAATTGTCCTCGGCTCGATTGAAGTTAATTGGTCTCATTTCAGATCTGCACACTTCTTATGGATACCACAGTTGGTGGAGCACTCATCAGAATTTTAAATTGCCTGGAACTTGTCTCTATCCTTTTCCCGTTCCCCTGTTAAATAACATAACCTTGACAGTACAAACAGTTTGACTGCCATATAAATGAACCAGGGCACTGAGTCGACGGAGGCTGGCCGGCTGGTTGAAATGAACTTAATTCCACTCATGCATTCTATCATTTGGTAGATAGGCTGCGCCCTTGAGCTGCTTTAGGAGGGAGCCGCTGCTTGTTCTCACTCTGTAAGAAGGTGCTGAAAGGGGGCCTCAGTGCATGCACGAATGCACGTACATAATCCTTTGGACGGGTCTATGTGAGCCCAAGAGTTCCTAAAAAGAAAATGCACGCAGACAACATGAACTTATTTATTTACCACTGAGTTATGCTTTTGTAGTTGCGCCTGTCAAGGATATCAGCACAAGTTAATATGTGTGCTTTCGTGTGCGCGCGTCTGGGTGTGTGCGTCTCACAGTAATATGTTCATGTTGCACGTGCCTCGCACCTCAGTTGTTTCAGGCTCAGATAAAATGTGATTTATAACAACAAAGTCGTCCTTTTCCGTTGCTGTAATCATCTTTAGTCAAGTTTGACTGTTGACTGCCATGTAGAAAGCTTCCCTTAAGTGGTCTACATAGTCCCCGTGCTCACATCAGTCAGTCTCACCGCATGATGTATGTACTGTAGTGGTAGTCCTGAAGGGCTGATGTATGCACAGCTCTGCACCGGCAAAGTCCTCTCTGAGCACATCTATGATCTTGGGTTATTCAATCATCAATCAAGGCCAACTGCAGCGTACTATACTGTCGCCCATCTTTTAAAGCTCAGTTGTGAAGGACTGGCTAAGATGGCCTAAGGGACACTTTCCTTGGTCTGGCCCATCTCAGGTTTGATGTGAATATGTGCGTAGTTATGACTACACACGGAACAGAGTCGATGCATTGATGTAGACTTTTTTTAATGTTTGGTGAAGGCCACCTGATAGTAGGGAGGTAGTTTTAAAAAAAATTTCTTCGAATTTTGTAGCATTTTTGGCAAACATTTTTCAGCAATTTGTTTGATGTTTTTCATGCTATAATTCCCGCAATTTTTAACTTTCAGCTGCATATCCAGGAACGAAAAATAAACAGGGAGAACCGACAAAAACCACCAGTTCATAAAGCAGTAGCAGTATTTTAGTATCATTTCCTGTCTACTTAGTGAATTATTTAAATGAACATTTATTAAAAGTACCATTGGTAATGTCACACCTCATACCAGTCTTGATTTGAAACAGCATTCTTCATTATTATAAGAAAAGTTAGTTGTCTTTTTAAGAGAAATAAACATGCAAAACCTTTTGCTGACAATGCACCGAAATCAAATGTTTTTGCCAGATTTACCTAATCCAGAATGAGGCTTACCTGAAAAAATGCAAAGCCCAAATTTCAGACAATATGGACAGAGGGAGCAGATAAAGAAGGCAGTGCCAGAAAATAATGCCAGAAAATCAAAAAGAAATATACAGTACATTCACTTTCTCCACAAAGCTACTCAGAATTCATTATATTATCCAGAATGGACATTCAGAACCATACGATATTACAGTGATAGAGTTGCATGCCAATTTTCCTGTGTGCTTGAAGTGAGGTATTGTGCTGTTTTAATGAGCTGTTTAGACTAGTGGCCGGTTGCATTTGGGCTGTAACAACCAGCTCAATGAATAATTGTTATTGCCTCTTAAAGGCCAGATGTATGGAATTCATGCAAATTTAGAGCAAAGGGAAATGTGTGTCTATGTGAGGGTGTCTTGGAATAATTGTATTCCAGATGTCCTTCTTTCATGTGAATGCAACCCCCCCCCCTCCACACACACGCACACACACGCACACACACACGCACACACACACACACACACACACACACACACACGTGTACAAGAACACACACACTGAAAGGACAGCACAGATGATGGGGATGATGATTAAGATCTTAAGCATATGGAGATACTGTGTTGGTTTAGTGTTTGTGTGTATGCGTGTGTGTGAGACTGGAGTTTTTTTTTTTTTTTTTTTTGAACATTTCTGCTCCCTCAGTCTTTTGTGACAGGTTCACCCATCTCTCCTGGGGAGGCCTTCACTCTCAATTTAGACGCAGGCGTCGTCAAGTGACAGCAATGGCTCCGGCACCCTACCTTTGCAATATGACTACAGTTAACTTAACAAGTCTCGATATGTGAGCTCCATCTTTGATGTAATTGATTTGAGTGGTTTGAGCATCTTTTGTTGTGGAGAAGTTGAAATTTTTCGTACATCTGTCAAAATGATCTTCAGAGGGATACAGGTCATTTCTGTCACATTTTCAGCTAAAAAAAAAGTCGTCATCTTTTATTGTATTTCACATCGTCTGCACCGTGTTTTGTGTTCGAGTGTTCCTCAGATAAACGTGCTTCCTCTGTATGTCAGCTGCAGCTAGCCTTTCAGAAAGCTTCTAGCCACCAGGATGGGCATGTGTGGCCACAGTGTACTCGGGTCTCTAACCAGAAGCAGAGCAGCAAAATGATCTTATCCATCTGCCTGAGCCTTCTAGTTGTACAGTGATCATAAATATCACCAGCAGAAGTGAAATCAGAGAGCCCTCTGACACAAAACTGTTTGGCACGTGGTCACTGTACAAGCAAATCTTGCATTTCAGCTTGTGTAATATCTGCATTGAACCTTTCGTGGGCTGGGCTTCAGTGTAAATGTAGATATTTTTGTTGATGAGCTTCAAGTACAGTGTATCTTATGTTTGTATTTGCCTTTGATTTTTTTTTACTGCCTCTGCAACAGCTAAAGCATGGATATTGCATCTGTTTTATAAAAAATGTGAGGAAGCACTTTCAGTGCAGTAAAATGAGCACATCAGACAATATACAAAAATGAAAGAAGCGCATTAAACTGGATTGTAATGTAAAAAATGTACAACAGATGAAAATGTAGGGGAAAAATCTGCTATTTGTTTTGTATATACAGTGACGTAAACTGAAATCATGTTACATGTTAAAGGTTCACTTTATTAGCATTAAATTATTTGATGGCTTTTAATCTGCATGTGCATGTAAGTGTGTAAATGTGATAACGTGTATGTGTGTGCGTGTTTGCAAGGTGAAGTTGTGTTGTGACAAGGCCATGCGTCTTGAGCCACCTGGATTTATTTGGGCCAAACAAGAGGGGCCCCCGTGTCTGTCTGGGCAGTGGGGCCTCAGAGCCGCGAACAGAAGGTGCCTCCTCACAACTCACACCTGAGCTCCTCCCGGCCTGGGACCAACCTCTCTCTATCGCTCTCTCCATCCACACAGCCTCTTCTCTCTCTTTCTTTCACTACCCTCTGTATCCTCGCCACTTCTCTCCCAGGCCGTGGCCTGGCCTACTTTTACCTCTCCCACTCTGGACCCTTTGATGTCGACTATGTTGGCCTTTTCCACAGATCATGTGTATGTTTGGAAATGGCCCCTTTGCTCAAACCTCAGTCTGTTTATGAATATACATTTCACAAACAGGATATGCAGTTAATGGTCTACAAAGAGAAGTGTTCTCTCTCATGTATTAGCTGTGCTTATCACAGTAAATGATGCTAAGGTTCGCAGTGAAAACCACTCTTCCGTTTACTTGATTCTCTCCTTTCTTTTTCAGTCACTGCTGAGGTTGTGTGCCTTTGTTGTTGATGTTTTTTTTTTCCCTTACGAATCTCCCAACTCAGTTCCTGGAAAAGAAGCTTTATTCAGGGAGGAAATGTGTGTTTGCTTGTCTGTTAGCATCTTTTTCATTTTGTCTTGAAGTGACAGGGTGTGAAGCTGGGTAGGCGTGTGCATCTCAGAAGTCAAAAGCACAAACACTAACAAGACACCAAGTTGTCTGCTTTATTTTTGAAGGCAAAATCTACTCAAAATCAACAGGATTCATATTTCTCTGGTCAGTTTGGCATTGTATGAGAGAATTTTGTCACATGATATGAATATGTTGAAGCAGATTTCATCGAATCTCAGAGATAAGACTTTGCTTTTAGCTACAGAGATCCACTCAGAGCTGACATTGGTTCAAATGGAAGGACTTTAACAAATGCTATGAGTACATATTTATCACCTCACCTTTTATTCTGTGTTGATCACAATAACTCAGTATGTTTAACAATCCCTAATGCAACAGAATGGTTCTCTCATGTATTTATTTGGTCAACAATGCAATTCAATGGCACGGAGCGGTATCAGCCTATAACAACACATTCTGTAAATACATGTTAGTGGGACAGATTGTTGGCTCAAGTCTCTTGAGGTGAAGTGTTGCTAAAAATAAAAAGATGAAATTATACCACCATCAATCTTTAGCTACGGCTGTGGTTGTAGTTACTACAGTCCTAGAATACAGTTTCAATTTCCCCATCTTGGAAACCTGTTTTGGAAAACGGCATTGCTCGCTCAATATAGTTCCAACTGACATGTTTACTGCCTTTTTATTTTTGGCCATCCATAGCCACCTCATCCCAACCACTTCCAGTGTGTACAAAAATCTCACATTTAAATGCAAAATTCTCAATTACATAAGCTAAATGATTGTAATTGGACATATTTCTCGCAAAGTTCCTCGTCTTCTTCTCCTGTCATTCAGGTAACACATAGTTTTTCACATTTATCATAATACTGGAGTGCCTGCAGTTTGATTTATCGGCTGTAGTTATAACAGAGTCTGGACTCTAAATCACAAGGCCAATTGGCAATAAAATCTGTTTACAGTTAAGTCATGTCAACCATTTATCATGACCACTTTGCTTTTTGGGAAAAGGCCAGTGCATACACAACTGCCTTGACCCTACAAGGTAGGCAATGCACACCAAAGTGCTAATTGGTCTCCCTGTTGTCTGCTGGTCTGGATAAAAACATAGATAAAGTACCCATACTTGATTTCTTAGGATGGTTAAATCTGGCTTGGTGCTATTAATGGTCAACACTGTCATCCAATTGATCCAAACTGGTCTTAAAAGGCGAAAAAGGATGGTGCCCACCGTTGTAACCAGTGGCACGGGAAACCTTGCAATTAACTGGACATGGTGAATGTCTCAGACTTAGTGGTATCAAATGAAAGTTGCCCCCTCACACTGCAGCATTGCGGTAATTAAGCCATTCTTTTCTTTCAACTCTTTCAACTCTCAGTTATAGGGTGTGAAACAGTGTTGGAACTGAAATGGTAAAATTGATTTTGAGAATACTGATAAAGCCACTCTTATGTAGAACTTATAGGTTGTCAGTCACTTGCTGTCCTCCTCTTGACATAGTCATATTATTTGTCATGAATTTTGTATAGACAATTGAGATGAAGAAATGTATGTTCTTAAACATCAGGCACAGTACCAGTACAGGTGTGTGTGTGTGTCCACTGATATGTGTGTGTTGAAGAGATTGTCTTTTCTCTATTAGACTAATGGTGTATTAGTCCATTCTTCAAGATGTCTGAGACTGTAATTAGTGGATTGCTTTGAGTTGGGCCAGCCCAGGGCAAAGGGAGGGACTGCGGGGAGTGAAGGGAGCAACAACATGAGGGAGAAGAGAGAAGAAAAGGGCCGCCCATTTTATAGTCCTGATGGAGGTTATATTTTCTGTGACAACTGGACCAGAGTAATCAAAATGTGTTAATAATCCCTTCAAAGGGCCTGGCGGCACATCAGTGAGAAGCCTCAGTGAATGCCAATCCCCCACTAGACCCTGGTTCTGGCTGCCCCACCCTCATTGACCCTCCGTCCCTCTCTCTTTCTCCCTGTCCTGCTCCGTCTTCATGTCTTTTGCTCTTGATCTTATCTGTCGTGTTTAACCCAGGTTTGAATTGACTGTGTCTAGACAAACTTACACCAGAGTTACATATCACACCCAATCTCAGTGTTTCCAAATCACGCATATAGTCAAGGCTACTTGTCACAAACCTCAAATTTGGCCAGGTTAAAGTTGTTGCAGTAGAGCCCAGGCCCCAGAAGGGGGCATCAGTCTGAGTTTCAGAGTATGTTTTGGCACCCTGCAGCTTGAGTCTAACCCCCTGGGATGATTCCAGGTCAGACTGTAGAGGTTCCAATAAGTTCCAGCTTTTGTTTGAGGATTAACACGAAGGTCAGAGTTCACAAAGATGGCCAGATGGGGTCTCGAGTGCTAAATATCCATACCTTCCGCTCCTAAAAGGAGGTTGAGCATCAGGATCAATGGACTCAATCGATGGGCATAGCGGTGGAGGTAATACTGGCGAAAAGTTTGATTGCATGCATATTGATCAGAGTGAGGCTAAGAAGCTGTAAGGCTATTGATTTTATTTTGGATTTGCACCCTTTTTTTTGCTCATCTCATTCGTCTACATGTTTGGATGGAATATGGTTATCCATATGTGCACACACAGAAGAAAAGTAGAATAAGTAATTACTAGTATTTGGAAATGTCAGGAATACAAACATTTTTTCAATCAATTTCTACATACAAGTACTTCCACCATCAATCTGCGTTGATATGTACTCTTGAACAAGTCGAACAAGTTGAATACTGCAATAATCAGTTCACCTGTATTGAACATTAAGTTCATTTTCAGCATTATTAAAGATATCTTGGTGTCTCCGCAGTTCATTATTTACATATTGCTGTTCGCATATCCATGACACTTTAGCCTTTACTGAAGTACTTTACTTTTGTAATATTTACATATTCTATTTAACCTTTTATTTAGACTGGTACTGTCATTGAGACATGGGGTCTCAGTCTCAAGAGAGATCTGGTCAAGACAACCGCAGCGATATAACACAAACACACAACACACAAACAGGACTTTCAATACGGAGACAAAAATGGAACACAAAGTGAAAAGTGCACAAGCGCCAAAGGACTTAGTAGTCAGATTTTTTAAAACTATGTACAAGTGCAAACCCTAACAGACGCTCTCTCCAGATTTCTTAAAAGTAGTTTGAAATCCCCTTGGGGAATCATGCTGGGCAAACTTCAGAGCGTGATCCAGGCTGGGAGGGCAGAGTAGGAGAGGGCCTTTCTACCTTTCTACCAATTCTGTACGGACTGAGAGCATGGAGAGCGTGACGAAGCCCTGGGAGCGAAGGCTATGGCAGCGTTTTGAGTGTGCCAACAGGTTTATGTCCTCGCAGTGTAATATGAAGGACGCACTCACTGGCATCTTGGTTGTTGGCACTTACTCAAATGTAATTAACTGGTCATACACAACACTAGCACCTTAACCACTGAACTTCATGAAGTGTAATCCTACACACACACGATCACATAAATGTTAACACACAAATACACACATGCAAGTTTATGGACAGAGGTGTCATGAGAGATAAAGACATTTTATATGAACAATATTAGTATAAATATCAGTGTCTTTTTTACATTCATGTCAACTTTTCTTTAAATTAAGTCTTTGCCAATTAGAGAAACTCATTTAGTAGTCTAGTCTGGAGCGGAGTGTCAGGTTCAGTTTGAAGCATTTAAAAATGCATGGGGTCCGGTCGAGGTGCCCGAGCCCCCGGTGTGACCTGGGAGCATTTTGTGTGGCGTCTCAGGAGAGGCTGTGTCCAGTTTAGGGCAGGAGAAAGGGACCGTACTTAATAATAGAGCCACAGCATCAAAGGCTGCTGGCTGACATGGCATACATCATGAAACGTGTGCGTATGTGTGTTTTTGAGTGTGCGTCAAGTTTTTTTGTCTGCACTTTGTATTTCTATATAAATGTATATTGAGGTGTTTTTGTGTCTATAGCTCACATATACGTGTCCAGTTATGTGTACCTACAGTAGCTGTATCTGGTAAACACCTTTTTGTATTTATGTAGGTTACATAGCATGTATACTATTACAGTGTGTGTCTGTGTGTACATGAATGTTCACAATAGGGCCCTCACTAGGTGGTGTGGCTCCCTGGGAAGGCTAGCGTAGCTGCAAGCGCTAGAGGACTCATTGACTTTCTAATGATTAGTGGTCAGGCCCCCAGCCCATGCTAGTACCAGGGGTTTGGCCTAGCCGCTGCTGCTAGCCTCTGGCCACCGTCGCACACCACTATCGACTCACCCCCAGCCCCCTCTCTCTTTGGCCTGCTGGCGATGTGTCAAAACCCATTAGCACAGAGTTCCACGACTATAGAGAGGGATCATTTTAGGTTTATCTTTCTTGCTCTCCTCTTCCTTCTGCACCGCCGTCTCCTCTCTCTCTCCCCCTCTCATTCGCTCTCCCTCCGTCTCCTCATCCTCCTCCGCCCTGCTGCAATGAAGACACAAACACAGAGAAAAAGGAGTAACCTTTGACAGGAGTTGTTCCAGTTGTGGTATGTATGGCTGCTTATTGATCTGCATTGGCTTTAGGAACTATAGAGAAGAGAGTCAGCGAGTTGCCGCTGCTTTCAAGTCCCACACATTTTTTTCTGGGGAAAGACAGGGAAGTTTCAGATGCATGTTGACCTCCTTAGGTCCCATAAGCTATGGAGATTTGTTTAGAGAAAGGGGTGGGGTGTTATAACAAGTATATACGTAACTTCTGGAGTCTGTGATCCCATATGTAATCTCGTATAATGTTAATTTCCGTTGTGTGTGTTCTTTGTGTGTGTTTAAGACGAAGAGAGAGGAAGTGTGTGTTTTTTGTACTTGGTTGTATTGTGTATTGTGTATAATGTATCTCTATGCTCCTCTTGTTGAGTTTGACCTCTTGACACATTTGGTTGTTGCTTTAAAGTTATTGACCGACACAGCCAGTTTATCCAGATAACTATTTTAGAGAGTGGAACTTCTTTATTTTTAAAAAGCTAGGCCATGGTTTGAATAAGAATAGACTCACACACACACACAAACACACACACACACACAGCTCAGCGAGACATTATCCGTCTAACCCAGCACTTCTTTCTCTCTCTCCCTAGGGACAAGTGTCTGTCAAAGACTTTGTCCAAACAACAAGAAATCTGTGGGAAAAAAAACAAAACAAAACAAAAACCAAATACTTCTCCATCACTGTTCATCAATCCATCTAGTTGAGAATTCATTATTTATTTATGGAACTTTAAAGCGCGTTATTTGAATAATGCGGGGTATGACGAAGGGGGAGCTCTACGAAAATAACAAAATGACAACCACACCAAAACCACCCGAGGGCACATGCCAACACATCGCATCAGTGTCATCCTTCCTCGCTTTGCCCCTGTGGGGCTCACTGCTCAGCAGGTAGCCACACACACACACACGTTCACACATAAACACTTACTATATAATATTCTAAAACCTAAAGCAAAACCATAAAGCTCATGAATTTGATTTCTTGCACAGATGCACTAAAACACACACAGAGTCAATAGTTTTCTGATAACAAATATAGACTCTACACAAACTTAGTTTCTCTCTCTCTCTCTCACTCTCACACACACACACACACACACATACACATACACTCATATATGTACCACGCCCTCAGGCCCTGGAGACGGCAGCAGTGGCATCAGCGGTCTGATAGATGGATCCTGTCTCCTTGTGATCTCCACTTGTCAGACAAGCGTCACACAAAGCCCAAACACAAATCAAAAACACAGGTATGGGGCACATGTCAGTTTGATAGGACCTCATGGATGCCTCCCCATCCGTCAGCAGCCAAGATGCTCATCCGTCGACTTGGAATGAGGGCGTTCCCGCGCGTCTGTCAGAGCGTTCGGGCTATTGATGTATCTGGGTTTGCAGACTAATGGGTTGAACAGTTGTGTTTGGTTTATGCTGTTGGCGCTGTTATCTTGAGCTTTGTTGTCAGTGAGCGAGCAACGCACAGACGGGCCTTTTAATAGTGGTTTTGGAATGGCCAGAGCTCTGTACTATTCGTCCCAGTGTGCTCTTTTGGAAAAGAGTAGGTGCTTTTTTGATGTTTAGCCAAACATAGTTGAACTTTGCATCGCTGCGCAATAGCAGACTTGTTGGCCTGGGAAACCATCCACCACCTTCATACACCTACAACCAGACGTGCACACACCGCTACGCACAAAAAAAAAAAAAAATAAAAATCTTCCTTCCTCAAGTGTGATCCTACAGTAACTTTTGCTTCCAGTTGTGGATCTGTCCCCCACACACCTAACCATGACTTAACACCTGAATGTCACCGGCAAACCACAAAGACAAGCCAACTTGTCCAACAGCACAACACAGCACCTCACCCCACCTTCGTCCCTCCTTCTACTTGCCAGACAGGAACAGCCCCAAACCAGACCACAACAAAAAACGAGGGAGAGCCCACCTTTTGTTTACTATTCTCAAAGGTGGATCACGGGCCGGGCCTGGTAAGGGATTGTGACAGAGGTGATGTCTAAATTAATCATTCATGCTCTTTCACATGGGCTACAGTAACAGCCCTGAAATATTAATGACAGCTGCAGAATAAATTCGATTCCCTTTTCTCTCTGATTATAATCCACAGGCGCACTCACACACACATGTTTATTTATGCCCTGGAGATGAGGTATGGGGTCACTATCAGGAGTTTGTCTGCGCACATAGACACACACACACTCATTCCCTCTCCCTCTTGCCACTTGCACTTGTGTACCACCTCATTGTTTTGGAATATGTACATATTTTTCACGTGTGGTGGGTGAGTGGGCTATACATTATACATTATATGCTTGTACCGTCTACTGTAGGTATGATATACTGTACGAATACTGTGCAGCCCGCAGCCAAGGTTTTTTGTTTGTTATTTTAATTAGGTGAGGGGCTTTTTTTTTTTTTTGGGTACTCTTTTTGGAGAGCATGACCTGAGTGGAGAAAGGAGGGTGCAGGATATGTTGCGGTGTTGCCACCTCTAGGTGGAAAGTCGACTTACTCTTGAGGTAATCTGACTTGCAAACTGAGACACGCCTCTGTTCGGGTCATGCCACTTTTGGATTTATTAACTCCACAGTGTTGGTCTTTTTCCAGAACATTGTCAAATTCACAGTGGTGCAACAACTCTTGGCAAATGTTTTAAACAATTTAAGATGTCACGTCAAGTCATAAACACACCTGAATATTCGCTATATGCGACATTTCCTCTGAATTAAATGTGCCACCAGTTTTCTATGTTATATAGCTAAAAGTCAGCAATCAAAATGACCCATTCTTTGGCCGTGGCCACTTGACAACTCTGCTGCAGAGTGAAGGTTGTCTGTCATAAAAAGTCTTCGGATTTTGTTTTTCCCCATCTCCGACATCATTGCTGTAAGCCTAACTCGCAGCAACATAACCTGGGCTCGGTGCACAGATAACTATCAGCTGTTTATGTCTCAACATGTCACTGTGTCTCTCCGTCACCTCCTTGCGTCCCTCCTTCCCTCTGTTTGCCCCTTGCTTCCTCTTCTGTAATGAGGAATACAGAAAGAGCCGCCAGGATAGAAACTCGAGCTATTTCTACTAAAATAAAAAAAAGACTCATACAGAAATCCAAGTTTCTCACTGTTTCTAGCGAAGATAAAACCAGACTGCAACCACACAGAAATATTTTAATGTCTTGAATGAATTTTTAACTCAGTAAGGTCACAGTGTTTCAGAAAAGGTTTGGTTGAGCAGCTCTTTAGTCTTGCCAGTTGGGCATGCAGTAAATTTCTTATCACTGACTTTGTTGAGGCATTTATGGAAAAAGTTTCATGCGGGTTTGCTTTCATCCCTGTTGTTTGTCTCTTCCGTCCCTTGTTTGGACAATTAAACAAGCAACGGGCCTAATTGCACATCATTCAGTTGTCATCTCCTCTCAGGAGACGGGCTCACGAGCAAAAACTTGTCTGTCAGCTCCCCAAGTTTGCTCATTTAAATTCATCGTGGTGAGCCGGTGCTGTTGTCAGGCCATTCGCCTCACGTGCTATCCGTGTATCAAAGATTGTTTCACTGCTATTTAGAGTTAAAAATAAAAGAATTTAAGGCGAGATATGATTTGATGTGGCTGACATCAGTCCCGGTGGGTTAATTTTTCTTTTCTCTCTTTTGTTAGAGCCAACAAAGGTATTCACACCAATTTCAATTGGTTTCTAACCCACTGCAGGTGCTTCTCTTTACGACACCGTATGGATGCTGATTTGTAGCTTGTGAGACTGTCAGGTAATTTCAGGCTAATCTATTTCAATAAAATGTTCTGGCAGTGACGTGGTTATTATATTATGTCATGCCTGTGCAGTTAAACTCAGTCATGTGTTTATGTTTATATTAAGGCTATGCACAACTAAAATGTGGTGTGTCATATAATCTGTTTTGGTTGTGTTTAGCCCACCACAGCGTGCTTGCCACTCTGACATGACAGCAGCCACGACGTCATGCTCCGTTTGAGGTAGAAAATATCAGTCAAGAGATGTTTTCTTTCTTTTTGTCTGTGCAAGCAGGGATGCATACAATCTCACATGTCTGATGGAGTGTATGCGAGTATTCTGTACATGAATATTTGTGCGTTGACGTGTGTATTTGTATATTATATTTGTGTGTGTGTGTGAGATCCTAATGATGCCTTCCTCCTCTACCCTATTGGGCTGTCAGCACGGTGCTGGTGACTGTCACAGACACCGGCCCCCCTCCAAATCTTGCTGAGATAGGTCATTTCTCAGTGTCAGGACAGACGATTCACGTTGGCACCAGATAGATCCAGGACACATTGGACTCATTATTCTCTGTTTGCATATGTCCGCTTCATACAGGAATACAAGTCGATGTGTACAGAAGGCTTGGAGCTGAAAACCGAAAGCGCTCCTCTGTGCTTTGTTACCATTAGCCTAATCAAACTGCATTGCTGTACGTCTCGGGTGCTGCAGAAGTGTGAAAGAGATGTCCAGCACTTTGCACAAATCTTTTTTTTTCTTCCGCTGCTTTTTTTTGGAGTCTAACTAACACAGGAATCTGACAGAATTTTGAAAATGTATACCCTGTAAACAAATGCAATACTGTCTCCGTGTGGGACACATACTAGGTAGCAGAAGAGAAAGTACATGCAGGATTTGATCCCAGATTTCAATGTGGGGCTTCAGACCTAAATTCTTGTGAGATGTTTTTGTATGTCTTTTTACCCTTCCTCCATTTAACTTATCTATTTCTAACCAAAAATCTCATTACTATGGATGCATTTTTCTCCCCCTCGCCAGCCTTCTCCCTTTCTCCCCTACCCGCCCCCCCGTTTCGTCAACAGGCTGGGTGACTCTGTGGGCAGACGTGTGGCAATGTGGGGCAGGCGGAGGTCAAGGCCTGTGCCCCAGGAACGTGGTATTTTAATCTGGGCTATTTGTAATGACAGGCCTCCTTTGAGTGCAGAGGAGTGGCAGGATGAGAGGCTCTGACAGGTTCTAATCGCTGTCAGGAAAAGTAGCTGAAGAATGTGCCAGCTATACCCCCACCACCCCCTTCCTGTCCTCTCCCATAGCTGTTGTTCCTTGTGTCTCTCTGTCTCTCTCTGTTCCGTTTTGTACATCTTTAAGGGTGAGTGAAGGATATTTGTCTCCCACTATTTTGTTTTCTCTTCCCCCATGTCTTTATTTTGGCTCAAATCCAGGAGCTACCTGCCAGTGTAATTCCTTCCACTTTCCTCTCCTTCTTCTCTGTCCCCACCCCCCCACATAGACCCCCACCTGCTCTTTTCCACTTGCTGTGGACAGTTGTTGACATTCCTTAGGCATAAAGACTTGTCCTGGTGTCCTGGTGTGTCCCATGGTCCTTGGCAACCTGACTGGTTTAGTGTCTTTGCCCAAACAAAATCACGAATATATTATAAATAAAAGGTTTAAAAAATGGTGACTTCAAAGACTAACTGTACATCCTTTTATCTAAATTTACTTCCATGACTTTCTTCTTATATTTTGCAAATTATTTTCATTACAGAAGCCCTGGTGCATAATATCATGTTGTCCTGTAGGACCAACAATGAAAGACAAATTATTGAAAATGATTATCAGAATTAAAAAAATATATCTTGCATAAAGATTTAGTAATTTTGTTTTACATGAGGTGGCTCCTGTCTTTCAGATCCAGAATTTTGGTTCTCAAGATAACTTTTGCTCAAAAACAATTTCCCATTGTGCAGTATTATGTCAGAATTACAGAAAATGCATAGGAATTCATTTGCATCAAACCACAGTTTTCTGTTTTTAGTGTTATTGTCATCTAGAATTCTGCTTTTCTGTTTTGTGACTGTATGATGAGGTGACAAGGTTGTAATAAAATATATAGAAACATTTTAAGAAAAAAATATTTTTCTGTAAAAAAAATGGCATGTTTCAGTGCATATCAAATATAATACTATACAAAAAATACTATTTGTAATATTAGTGTTCACTTTTTTTCTTCAGTCTGTGTCAAGGAGATTGAGTTCTATTCAGATTAAACACCATGCTAATGTCTAATCTGTAGTTTGTTTGTAGTTTTTATCAGAGTTAATCATATTATAGGGTGTTCCTCTCCATTTGTTTAGGAATACCAAATAAAAAATGAACACTAAAAATGAAATCCACAAATTAAATTCAAACTCAAGTTGAAATGAAAAACAACAAATGAAAAACAAAATTAATTTAAATTAATTAAATGAAAACAATGAAAAATCACCATCTACATGAATCCTACCTATCAATTGAGCATTAATGTTTGCAAAAAAAAGAACCATAACTTATTCTCGACAGTATATCATATATGTGGAAACCAAAGATATGGAGTTGAATTTATAAGATACAATCAGAGTGGTGTGTTCAGACTTTTAGGTTTTAACATTCTGATTAAGCTGGACTTTATTTAACACTCGATTTTTCAGTCAAGCAAAAAGTGCGTAAGATGAATTTAGTCTTCAGGATGAGTGAATGCACCTGCAGTTAATAATAAAGTTCCAGCAGTAGGGCGTCTGCCGTGGATGACTCACAGCTGGAGTGTAACCTAAATAAGGAGAAATCGGCTCACTCAAAATCAAACTCGAAAGAGAATATTTGAAAAATCGTATAAAAAAATAGTGAAAAACTAGAAAAGTTGTTTAAGATACTCCTTGATTCTAGCTCAGTGACAGCCTTTCCTCAGTACTGCACTATTGTTATCAGATACTTGTATTTGACCCATTTGATTCACCACTCTTTTGAGCCATTTTCAGTGAGAATGCAGCAGATTTTTTTTTTTTTTTTTTTGAACATCGAAAGTCTTTATTTTTCCACTTTTTCATTTTCCAGCTTTTTTGTGACAGTGTTGCTAATGAAAGGGCACATACGGGGCTGACACACAATAAAGAACAAATGTCTCCAGTAAAGCACTGAACCGTCAGCAAATAAAGTAAAAAATACAAATATAAAATATAAAAGTACCTCAAAGAAAAACAAGATGGCCAATAGAACTTTTCAGGTTCAACACAAACTTGCTCCTCTGCCTCTCTTCTCCTTTGGCACAGGACAAGGGTGGCCAGGCTTTGCCCAGGTGCCGTCTGTGCCATTGGCGCTAAAGCGAGGAGAAGCTGGCACACTTTGGGCATGGCTGCGGCCCCTTCTTCCTCAAAGGCTTGCCTCGTCTCCCTTCTTTCCCCTCACGGTCCCTGCTGCTCCATAGCCCAGGGAGCTCATTAGGCCAGACTTCCTCTTCATTTAATCCATTTTTCATAGCCTAAAAAACAGTCCCTGATCTTAAAAATCCTGGCTAATTTAAGCCTGGATGTTGGGGGAAAGAGTAAAAATATCATGAAAAAAAGCACGCCCGTGCATGCTTTTGCACTTTTCTGATGTCAAAATTAAATGTTTTTATAGAGCAGCGCTATGACCAGGATGGATAGATGCAGAACCAGCACTAATGTGAGCAGTTCTTGAACAGAGTTTTAGACCCCAATAGGCAGCATCCTATTCCATCCACTTCCTTGCCTGTTGTCTGTAGGTCTTTGGGGAGACCGATGTGTTAACTTGGCCTAATGAAAACATTGGTAATAACATGCTCCCCCTCCGTGTTCCTTTAATTATGTATCTCTGACTGGATACCAGAAGGCCCCTGTAGGCTTCCAGCTCCACTTGTTGTGGAAGTGAAGTTTCATTTCTAACTCGGATCCAGGCGGGGAGGATCTGTACAGAGAAACTAGCGCATTTTCCTGTTCTTTCTCTCATGCTTGTTCTCTCTGCGAAACTCCCTTGCTCTCTCTAAAATATCACGTTATTCCTATCTCAGTTATTTATTGATCATGGGAAACTTTGTATAAATATAGCCTCTTGACCAAGTATTTGTATTTCTAGTGTCTTTATAGATGCTACTGTATATGAGATCATTTTAAGTTTCTGCTTCCAACTTGCACTGTTATATCTTTCACATTGTGTCCACATAAACACCACCAAAGTTAACATCCTCAAAAGTTGTCCGAGGCTTTGTCCTTTATCTCTCTCTACGAGGACAAAGCTTTTTTCTTCCCCTCTTCCAGGAAACCATCACAGCATTAAAATACCTCCCAGGTATAAAGTGTTGATGAGTGCCTGTCTCCTCAGGCTGACACTTATTCCACCAAAGGTCTCAGAGCAGGAAGGGAGGGGGGGGTAACACTGAGGGAGGAGAGGAAAAAGAGCTGCTTGCATACCCAGCCAACGGATGTGGTGGAATTGTTAAGCAGTCTCGGCTGCCCTCTCGTTAGCCTCCGAGATGCCTGGTGACAGAGGTGAGGCAGCGAAAGTTGTGGTGGGGTTGGAAGAGGGAGGGTCAGCGCCCCTAAGGGTACCATGCCATGGCCGTGCCAGGCCAGGACCCTGTGCCACTGTCTCCGGTGTCTCCTCCGTCAGCATGCCCTCTGCCCCGAGCCACTGCAGAGAGGGCACATGGGGGGCTGTCACGCGTCGGCCTCAATTACAATCAGGGGACGGAGCATGCAAAGGCTGCCCACTGTCACGGATCATATTGCAGTTGTATTCGTCGCACTGTAGCACTCTCACATGCAGATGATGTTTCCTGAAGATATACTGCCATAGAGTTTATTTCTCCTGTGCAGTCATTCCACATAGTGAACCTACAGAATTGTACATATACATCTGTAAAGCCATTCATATTAGATAGGAAGTCTACCATTTTATCTCAACATTCTGTTAAACTTTTAAAATGCCCACTGTTGTGTTTAGCATTGGGTATTCATTACTGTGTTAAAAAAATGTCATTTTCCAGTTAACCTTATGACTGATGGCTGTTGACAACCATCTGAAATGAGAGATTTTACTAAATAAAAACGCTCAAATGTGAGGCAGAGGACACACATGAGTGTCCTTTTGACATTTCGACAAAAAAATAAAAGGAGTGAATAGGGTATTAAAATTCAATCTCCTGTTCACTCCTTGCATTTGTTTGCTCTTGTTGAAGTTGTCAATGAAAAGTTATTTCAGGTGAAGTCTGCTATTGATCATACTATAGAGCTGTTAAACATTTGAGCTTTCAAGGGGACGTTGTGTTCCATAAAACTGTCTATTCAGGTTAAGTGTGACCTGTGGAGTTTTACATTCGGGTTTACATTCGGTGTTTCTCATCAAAATGCACTGTGTGTGCCCTTGAGGGGTAACAAACATGTTGAATGGATTTCCTTCGTTATAAAAGACTTGCAGATCCATTTAAAAAAAAAAAAATAAATTCTAAATCCCACAATGTGTACATCCATCCATGTTTTCAAATACAACACGATGAACATAAGAAATATTAGGAACACATTCAAAGCCTCTAAGACATTTAGGAGTGCAATGATCGTTTCTTGTTGTCATGTTGGTCTCAGGCAAACCAATTATGGCATAAACAAGCCCTTAGAGTTCTGGAGAGGGAATCACAACAGTATCATCATTGTGATATACTTGTTCAGTATAAAATATTAAGGCTTGACAATGCAGTTTTGTAGTCAGATGTCATTTAATGTGTAAGATAATCCACAACGCTGCCCCTCTACCGCTGAAGAGCTTTGTTCAGCTCCGCTCGGAGCAAACAAGAAGAGCTTCAAGGTCTGCTTTAAGGGGAGATTGTGTCATATTAAAAAAGGATCTACCTATTCATACTATGCTTTTTCTTCTAAACCCTGTAGAGAATGGAATAAGCTCCTTCTCAACAGGAAAACCTGCCAAAATTTTCATACATAAAGTAAAAAATGCCTTGTGACCAGGTTTTATCAACATTAACTTGACCTTTTTGATATCCGTATTCTGTTTTGAATGTTATGCTATGAATGCTATGAATTCTGTTGTGTTGTGTTGTCTGTTGTGCCTTCATTTGTGCATTGCTGCCGCCACCAACTGTTGATCAGTGGATAAATGCTAAACCTCATAAAAACATTGCTAACGTAGTGTTTTTATTGGTCAAAAACTTCTTAGCTCAGGCTTTTCTGGTTCTCTGGAACCATATAGACTGAATTGTTGAGTCTCGTTGCTCCCATCCACCCCCTCAGATGAAACTCTAAGTAGCTATTTCCACTAAACAAGCAGATAAGCCAAGTGTTTGCCTGAGACAGACCTGTAGAGCGTTAAAGTAAACTAGTGTCTGGAAAAGAAACAATGGTATACAGCAACCTAAATACTGTTTTCCACCAGGCCCATTTCATTGGCTGCCTACATACATTTTTATATTGCACAGTTAGGTTGATGGTGGACAGCCTACATTTTTCCTCAAATGACACAAACCAAAGTGGACGAAGTTTGGGTGGTAGCGAGCCGTGTCTGCTGCCATCTGCTGGTCTGTCCAAAAATATTCTTAAAACAACATGTCTGATCTGCTGCAGAAATCTTACTCACTCATGTGGTGTGCATGTGTATTTATCGGGCAGAGGTGCAAATACAGTATGCATAAACAAGTGTTCTGTGGCGTGGATTGATCTTGAGGCATCTTGTGTGCCGAGTTTGTACTTGGATTGGATGGATGGATACAACAAATGTATTGAAAGCATTAGAGTTGTTGCTGTTTCTTTTTTTCTTTTAGTCGCCTGGCTGTGCGGACCACATGCTGATTTGTGAGGAGGACCCACATACTTATATGAGGAATCAGCATATTAGTATTGGTTTGCTGCTGACTGCTGCTGTTCCTGTCAGTCATGACAGGGTCGCATACCATCATCCTCCCCCTGAAGAGAAAATGACACCTGGCTAAAAGAACCACTGTGTGTAAAAGAAATTTTGTCTCCCCTCCTGGTAGCCAACCCGTCTAAGCAACATTATGGCGAGATTAGCTTTGCCAGATGGCATACATTATTCATGAGAGGAACATGAAATGTATCTAAGGTTGTGTTATTACAGACTTGATGACTCTCTGTGTGTCTCTTTCTTTTTTCTCCATGGTGAAGCCAGCCCCATCAGCATACCGTGAAACCCACAGGGAGCTGCGCCAATTGTAGAAACTCTCCCCTACCCTATTGTCACCTTCTTCGGAAAACTTAAAAAAGAAAATAAGAAAAGGAAATAATTTTGTTCAGCAGCTACAATGACAATGCGTATTGCTCGGTTATAGATTAAAAGCGAAGGACCTTCTGTAAAAGAAAGAGACCAAGACAAAAGAGAGCGACAGGCAGGGGAAGGTTAAAAAAAAAGGGCCAGCTACTGAGTTGACAATTGAGTTATAATATCATGTCCTTTATGAATAATTAATTTGATGGCGCTAAGGGCCGTTAGAAGGTAGATTAAATTAGTTCTGCCACGTCTTAAAACTTAGATATGCTTCATTAGTGTGGAAGATGGTGGCAGGCATGTTGGGTATTGAGTTGAGCCTGGTTTAGTTGATGAGGAGGAACAGGAGAAGCCTTGTCACTCCTGCAGTGATGCACAACGTTAGATTACATTTATGTCAGTTAACAGACAAATTCATGAATTCAGCACACGCATTCGCACTCGCTCTATGTTTGCTGGTCAGGAGATTCTGGATATGTTGCAGTCTTTTTAATGTTTAGTAGAACATCTGTATTAAAACCTTGTTGTTTCTTCAGTGCCTGAATTAGCCTTTAGCCTAAAGCATTGAGTTAATACATCCTGAGTGCTTCATTTTAATTTTTGTCAAAATAGGCGATTGTGCTAGTTAAAGTTTGTAGTTAACTTTATCTGTTTATTTTCTTTTTGTTTTTTTTTTGCACTTTGCAATGTCTTTATGCCATCCTGATGGGCGATCCTTGAAGTCGTATGTATGGGGCTTGACTTAGTTATTGTAAGTAAAGAATTGTACCTGACAGAATTTCTATTAACTTCCTAAAAATGAGGCTTTCAATGAGAATAGCTAAAGAATGGAACTCTTCAGAACATTTTCTTGGAAATGACTATATGTTGCAATGGAACAATGTAAAGCACAAATAAACAGTGTACACGCACTGTACACATGAGGTTTGACATGCCTTCACATGTCGTGCCATGTTGTGTGTGTATTCACAGTGGATGCTGACAATAATCTGCCTTCAACTCCGTGGCCCCAGTCATTGTTAAATGAGGCGCATGATGTCTCTCTTTTGTGAGTCCCCTCTGTGTCTCGTATTCCCCCCTATAATAGCAGTATTATTTTCCTTTTACCAGAGCAGGGAAGTGCGGTGGTATTACCCTAAAGTAAAACACAAACTTCTGCTTGTGCTGTCTGTCAGAGCAGAAACAATGACGCAGTGTTCTGATAACAAGCCCCACTGTTGCTTGCTTAAACAAAATTGTCAGAGCACCTTAGATTTGCTAAAGAGAATGTGATTTATCATCTGCGCATAAGAGGGTGACTGAATGTTGCAGACATTTGTTAAAAGAAATAAAGGCACTCTGTGGAGTTTTTAACTTATTATGAAACTATCTCAATTTATAACTGATGCCTCTGTTTGGCCTACTTAAGCACACAAGACCAACAGTGTGAGGATCGGCTATTTCTATTCCTTTCTAAAAGGTGCTGAGGTTTGCTCTGGCTAAATTCAAGCTTCAGGTGCTAACTGGAAGTCCATCTTCACAGCTGCCTACTGCTCTTCTCTCGGCTAAGTAGTGTCCTTGTAGGGGAAAGTGAGATGGAGGAAAGATGTAACCTGACGTTAAGGTCAAACACCGCCACTTTTACCACAGACACCACCAACATCACCCCAAAATATATAAAATAATATAAAATGTTAAAAATGTGTAAAATATGTAATTCTTATATAATATACAAATAATTTTATCCTCCAGATTCAAAGAATTGCGTTGTGCAGTATTTTATTTTCATATATCTGTCACCAAGAAAGGTGAACAAGCCTCTTTCTATAAGTTAAAGGAAAATTATGTTTTTTAACATTTTTTGTGTTTGTTGAATAGGCTTGACCATCATTCCTGTCAGCTGCTGTTATTTAGTGACTTTATTCCAGTCATCTGAGGATGGAGAAACAATTGAAGACCTTTAGTTTGATCAGAGGTTTTAAACGGCCAGTATAATCCTTTTATTTGATGTTGTAATTAAGGAAAACTTTCTTTACAATTGTACAGTGGAATAAAACATTCTGTATTATATATTGATAAGTAAATTTGCTAATGGTAAGCAGGGTAGGTCAGATTTGGTCCAAAATTTTCCTACTGTAACATCCATGTTTGCCAAAGAAACTAAGGCAAGTTTGTATTTAATTAAGACAAATCCCTGCAAATCCCCAGACCCACAAAAGACATACTGGAATCACTAGCATACTGAAAGCCTAAGTTGAGATGTTGGCTTTATATAGCTCTGATCATGTTGGCGTTTTGTTCTTTTTGACGATTAATGTTAAACATTACTTTCACAGGACGGTATTGCTAAATTAGCTCAGTTTACATAAGCTCCTGTGCTTTCTCAAGCTTTCTTTCTTTTTTTTTTTTTGCATCAATTCACTGAATCTTAAAATGGAAAAGAAAACTCTGCTTTATTTCCAAAATCTGATTTCACCAACAACAGATGAAGCAGAACAGATGTAACGAGGAAAAGTAATTGATACCTAGAAAATGAGTTGAACTGGCCTCTGAGGTGCAACCCGTCACTCTAGACACTCTATAGCCAGCTTTTTTTTTTTCTTCTTTTTTTGCTGTGCTTTGGCAGCCCCTCCGCAGCTCATGAGTATTAATGAATTCAAAGTTTGAGGAAAATAATCTTAAAGTGTTTCCAACTGTCAGATCCTGTCAGTGCAACCACTTCTAATGGCCTGCGCCTTCCATTCAGGCTCATGTTTGATGTCTCGCTTTCATGCCCTCCTTTTTCCCCATTGCTAAATTGCTGCCGACAGTCCTGTGTCCCCACAGATTGTTTGTTTGTTTTCAAGCATGCTTGTTTTACATATCATCGACGTAACGAGGATTCATTTAGCGAGCTGTTAATGGGGAAGGTGGGAGGGTGGGGGAAGGAAGGAGTGGTCCGTCGCCGTCTCATATTCAAACAGGGTGTGATCATGAGTCAGGTAGCAATCTGTCGTAGCGCCGAATGTGCCGAGGAACATGCAGGACTTTTGAGAAACTCCAAAGCGATGCGAAATCTCTTCTAAAAGTAGTACAAATATTTCATGTCCAAGCCACTTGACAGGGAACAGCTGGGCAGGAACAGTCGGGCTGCGGTAGGCGTCACATCCTCATCAGTTTGAACAGGCGCAGCGATCAAGCGTTGATCAAGACGGTCTCGAGGCTCCTTTGTGTGTGCACTTCACTCAGCGTTTACATCGGCTCCGACTTCAGCTCGCGAACAGTAGGGGCTAGGCGGGCGAATCCAACACAGCACATTTAAAGAGTTATTTTATTCATTTAGCAACAAAAACCTATTATCAGTAGGTGTTGAAAAGTGCTAAATGCTCCTATCACTCTGAAGCGAAATAGAGGGAGGCTCCCAACAGGCCTTGTCAAAACATGCAAATGAGCTTGACGCCAAGTCCGATTTTGACAAACATAATTAAGGTGTTCCAATTCGGGACATGTTAATAAAGAAGACTGCAGGCCTCCCCCAGGTCTTTACTAATCATAACGCCTTAAAGCTTTGTGAGCGGGTGTGTGTAATTGTGCGCGTGCGAGTGTGTTCCCCTCCCGTACCCCCCCATCTCTCATTTTATTGGATAATGAACTGATGTAGAGTGTTAGATCTCCTTTCGCAGTCTTTCGCTGAGTTTGAGGAGATAGGCAGGGAAGAGCTGCCCGAGGTGTGGTGTTGTACAGATAATTAAAAGGCAAGAAATTTGTGTTTCGCTCTTTGATCTGCCTGTCAACATTCTGATTAGAGACGTAAAAGCCTTTAATCAACAGTAATGTGATGATTAACGCTCCTAAACTGTTGAAAACGAACCAGAGGAACGTCAAGTTTTCTGTTTCTTCTTCCCTCCTCCTCTAAATATCTCTCCCTGAGTCAATTTCCGACAAACTGGCAAACTTTTTTCCTCAGTCAGTTCCACCAAGGCTTGTTAAATTAGATGTTCTGTTTGATTAGGACCCACTGACATGTTGTTTTCTCGCACATTTAAATCTCTCTTGTCTTGGCATCGTTGGTGGAGCTCAAATTTGCTCAATGGTTTTGTCTTCTTAAATCCAACAGAATGTGCTTCTATTTGATTTTTCTAATGTCTTTTGTATTTTTACATAACTTTGACCTTCAGCTTAGATATGGTCATTATAGTACTACAATGCCCATGTGCTGTTGCACCATCATTTATACAGCTACTTAGCTGATAATAAGATCAAATTATTTAAGTTGCAGACTAAAGCACTTAAACTCTGTTTTTATTATTTAGGCTGACTATGGTTGAATAAAGTTTGATGTAATAGTGTTTACTATTATTATTTTTTTGTTCATGTGGTATTTATTTTTTTTATATTTTAGTTGCAATGTTGCCAACACAATTGTGTGACACAAATGTCAGCACTATGAATAATGCATACACAAATTAGCTCATTCGCATATGAGCTTTAATTCTTTACTTCATACATTTTTTTTTTACGATTTTGACAAAGTTTAATCAACACATAAAAAAATCATTTCCCCTGCACTGGAAATGGAATTAATAAGTCGGCTCTGATTGAGCTTCACAATTGACCAATCCGGGACACATGTAGAATAGGTGCACGGGCTGACCAGCCGTCTGTAGAAATTCCCTGTTTTTTAATTGAAGACCTCAGAAAGCAATGCTCCTGCCCGCACATTGTTGCATGTGGGGCAATCACAGCAAGCACCCAAGTCCATTAGTTTTCATTTGGATGGTTCAGTAAGACTGGTTGATTAAGTCCAGGCAATTTGCTTGCAGGAACCCTCTTTCTCCATTCACCCCTCCTGCTTCACAGCCCTCTGCCACTAGCTGGGTTGTCGTTCAGGTTAATTTAATCTGGTTTGTTAGAAATTTTAACACAATAGCTTTGTGGCTGTGTAGATGCGTTGGCACCAGCGTATAGACTTTGCTGTAGTCTATCACAGCGCAACTTTGCATATGAACGCTCTTGGACATCTGACTGTATTGGTAATCAAATTTACAGTAAATATTCTGTTTACACTGTTACTAACCTGTGGAAAGCGGTGTAATGATGACTGGCCTGCAGCTGTGTCTACAGGGATGTGTAGGTATGGGGAATTTCATAAATGTAAAACAAGCTATTCCTTTCCAAGCCTCATCAATTCTCATTGAATGAGGGTGAAGGGGACTTTGCCGTTTAAAAGAAATGTAAATCTGGTGATCTGAGAATTTGACTTTGAGGCTGAGGTGAAGGGAAAAGAGGAGGGGGAGCTCAAATAGAGGGAAAATGCAGCTTTCAGTTCTCTCCACCCCAGTTCAGCTTTAAACAAATGGTTTTATTACCACCTGCTCTCCTACAGGCCCGGTCATTTATACCCATTAAACTTGCGTCTTATCACCCATAAGACGCTCTTACGTCTCTCCATCCACCAATTGTCTATAATCAGCCATTTAAAACGGCGGCAGAAATTTGTTTTGCGCCTTGCTTCGGTCTGACGGACAGGCAAACGAGCCGAGAGGAGGGGGGCCGGGGGAGGAGAGAGGGATATTTTCTATGGAATGATGAATAGGCCGAGTTGAGTGGCTGACTAACAGAGATCTGTCTTAATCAGAAGTGATTTGTCAGAACAGGAGCTCTGCGGGGTCAGGGCGCAGGCGATGAATAAAACAGAGCCTGGCGGAGTGAAGAAAGGCCCCAGAAATCCACCCTGACTGCCCACCACCACTCATACACATGCAAAGGGAAGCGCCGATGCATGGACTAAGTCAGGACGTACTGTTATGGCCCTGCCTCTCTCTGGCCAGAATATTTCTTGTTTTGGGTCTTTGACTCTTGCAAGAACAGACCTGTGCCTCCTCTACTTTGCAAGCTCACCATCGTAAAATTACCTACGCAGTTCGCTGTTCAGGAGGAACTGATGAAACACACAGAGATTATCCCATTTTTTAGGATAATGCATCTCTTCTCTGACTCTTAAATCTTTTATTGCCCGCCCTGCAAAGTAACACTTCCTGATTAACATACAATAGAGTTTGTTATTATTATAAGTAACCTGTCATAACATCGCTGAGCCCCCAGATGCTACATGCCCCCCTTGTGACCTAGCACTTGGCACCTCTTTATTTTGAGCTATAGCTCGGTGCGAAGGCGCTAGCCTCATGGCCTGTGGGCTCAGCATTACAAATACATCCCAGTGTGGGTACAACTTTGATGGAGGTGATGAAAGTGTGTCACCAGGCGGTTGTAGACTTGAGAAGTCCTTAAAAAAAAGCTTCTCTGAAAGTGTACAAAGACAGGTAACTTTATTCACCTGGGAGTCGCAGGCATATAAGTTGACTGCTGCACACTGTGTGTGTGTGTGTGTGTGGAGAGAGAGAGAAAGAAAATGTATGGTCTAGCATTTATCAGGCTTCTCCAGTACTTCCCCTCAACCGTCCCGTGGGTTTCCACACCCCGTTTGTTGGAGTGTGTGGCTTGTGTCCGGATTACAAGTGTGTGTGGTAACCTTCAAAAAGTGGTCTCAACTGCTTAATGAAAAGGAGCTGTGCTGAGCCTCAGAGCACACCACTGTCAGGTCTTGTACCCTTTTAGCTCTGGGGACGGAGGGAGCAAGGCAAAAAAAAAAAAACCCAACACAGGACAGTGTGTAACTGTTCTGAAACAGCTCCTGTAAAATAGATGATGCCTCCAATTAAATGTGTCCACGAACTGGAGAAAGTTAAAGGCTGTGGAGGTTTGGGTGGTGCCAGAACTATATTCTGAGCCAGGCTAGGTGCACAATGGGCAGCTTATAATCTTTACATTTTACACATAGTTTAACCTTTTCTTTACGGCACATATAGTAAAACAGAATTAGAAGAAATAATTATTTTGTTGGAAGTGTTGTTGGGAGTATTTTCCACAATTAGTTAATCTGTATATAAATTTCTTGCTCTGCAAAGTGTTATAAAGTACAAATATACAAGACAAAGAAAAGAATCAGACAAGATAAACTCACATTTAGGTAAGCTGTATCTTGGGAAGGTGTGGCGTTTTTGCTGGAGCACTAACTTGTCATTAATCTAGAGCTGCAACCATTAGGCCATTGATCGATTAGTTGTCAACCATTAAATTAATCGGCAACTGTTATGATAACTAATTCATCGTTTTGAGTTATTTTAGGACAAAGTGTCAAAATTATCTGATTTCAACTTCTCAATTTTCTGTTTTCTTTCCTCCTCTTGTGAGAGTAAACTGAATATCTTTGGGTTATAAGCGTTACTACAAGATATTTGAGGATGTCACCTTGGTGCTTTGGGAAATAGTGACCAACGTTTTTTCACAATTTTCTGGCATTTTACAGAACAAACAACTTATCAATCAACTGAGAACATGCCTGACACATTAATCAATAATGAAAATAATATTTAGCTGCAGCCCTAAATTAACCTCTCATCAGAATAGTTCCTGATTATATTTCTGTTCATCGACTAATTGTTGTGGCTCTGTTCCAGAGTCAGAGTAGACCATCCTACTTGGCTCGTTTTATGGTGCTTGTTCTGGCATTGCAGATTACTTTACTACATAAACTAGTAAAGTTAATTGTCAAGTAAATATATTTTTCCATTCACCTCATCATTATCAGCAACATGGTTCAAAAGTGTTGAAATAAAATAGACATGGACTTTGCTGTGTCAATAGTGTGTATAATTCCTGATCCAGACATAATTCCCCCCTCAATCTAATTTGTGCCTTCAACTTTTCTATACTAATTCTTTTCTACAGTTACATTTGAGGAATGAGTTAAATTAAGGCTCTCTGGTGCTGGTGTGAGTCTAATGTAATGGAATAATGGGCTTGTTAAATGGACCTTGGGGGATGGGGATCTTTAACAAGTGAGTCAGAGCAAGGCCTCTGGGCCAGGGTTATTTAAATTGTTAATAGCTGTTTAAACAGGAGGGGAATATTTTATACACTAACGAGCAACAAGTCAGGGGCATTAACAGTAAATTATTTCTCCTCTCCTGCTTTGTTTTTATCAGTTGGACATTTTTCATTTTCTTTTAATGCCCCACGTTTCTGTCCTGGTCCTAAATTCTATATTTATTTTAATTTTGTGCAGTTAAAGATAATGTATAAGCTCAAATCTATATCTATATGCGCAATCTTACGTACCAACATGCATTTTAAGGGCAGTGATTACCCAGAAAAATTCACATATCAACACTAGCCAAGATAATATTACGGGAGGGGCCACTTCCCTGTTTTTGACAGTTTTGGGGTGGATGCCTTGTCTACATCAACTAGATGATGATGATGATGATAATAATAATGATAATAATGATGGGGTCTCATTTCATATCTCATTATGGGAGTAGCCTGTTATTTTAGGAACCTATCATTATTCTTCTACATTAGATTTTTTGTTTTTTAACTCAGTATTTTGCGCCATTTGTTGCCCAACAAGTTCCTTTTCCTGGTAACTAATAATGTTTTACACAGACCGCTGGACAGCAGGACTTAAAGAAGATGAATGGAAATGTAGATAAGTGCCAGAGAATGAGTAATGCAAGGGAAGACACATGATGAAGACAATAAACGCTGTACGTTCCCTTGGGAGGTGTTGTGCACGCCTCTAATGTCTCAGTGCGGTGGGGGGAAACCCAGAAAGGGATGATGAGAGATTTTGGAGGACTGGGGAGAGCCCTCAATGGTCACACAGCCAAGGAAAATGTTTATCTTAACTTAGCTGTGATGACACTTTTCCGAGTCAGCCGGCGCAAGAAAATAACACATTGCCTGCAAATAATTTTTTTTTTTTTTTTCAGATATGGTGTCTTCAGTGTCATACGATGAGTTTTGAAACATACAGTAATGTTTAATACCTCGAGTTTATTTGCAGTCTTGTGTGATGACATGTGCCCTTTTCTCCAAAGAGTGTACAAATGGTCTCCCTGTGGATCAAGGTTGTGCATTATCGCCCTCTTCCACCAAGGAGGACGTGAAAAACTTACTCTACTCTATGTGCTTTAACTAAAAGAATAATAAGTACAAATTGTATATATAGTTGATTTTAACGTTAATTTTATTCAACAGCTGTTATATTTCTCATGGCCAACCATTTATGTGTGGATATTCTGTAAAATATGCACTGGTGGCACTTGAAAACCTTGGCATTATGTCATTCTTTAGATAGCACCTGTACTTTGACAAGACGACACCTTATGGTTGATAGAAACCTGAACCCAGTGTCATTCCATTTTTGTCTTCTGAAAGGAAGCTTATTGCCAAGGCTATTAACATTTATCTTCCTCTTTTGTTGTAAGGGTTTTGCTTTGTTACCTAAACATTTATAAAAACCTTGATTATCTTTCAAACCACACTATTACAGACTATTTGTAAAGATTGCTCAGTATTTTAAGGCCTTTTCTCTTACTACCTCATCTGTCTTTTTTTACACGTTGCAAGCCTTTCCAATAGTGCGCTCGCCATCAAAAAGGGCTACGGCAGTCTTTGTCACACTCATTTATTTAAAAAAAATCCACAGCTCTGACAGAGATAGATAGATGTGCTCATTTGTCTCTTTAACAGAAGATTTCCGCTACAACTCCCTTCCTGTTTATCCCTTGTTCTTCTCCAGTGGGGACGGGGGAGGGCTTGTATCTTTATGGTTATTAATACCTGCACTCAGTCTTTTAATCTGCCCTATTTGTCACAAGTGACTGTCTGACTGCACTGTTTAATCTGGGTATCCTTCAATCTGTCTCGTCCCAGATTAGAAATTAATGAAGGCAGGAAGAGACACATTTGAGGCAGTTACAGTGTGGTGGAGGGGTAAAAAAGGATGGAATGAATGGGAGACGAATGTCGTTCATTTGACAGTACTTTCTCTTTTTTTTTCTACTTTTCCCTGATCCCCTTTCTCTTTCCCTCTATTTCTCTCTCTCTCTTCTCTTGTTTAGCTGCCAGATGTAGCCCGTTTTTGCACCACTCCCCCCAAACAGGCGCTCAGCACGTGGGCCCTTTGGTGTGCGGCACCTGTGTAGTGTAATACAGTCAGCAACTGCGTTGTTTATTCCGGATTTGTTTGGTGCGCTTGAAAGCCTGTCTTTGATCCATGCAAAGATTCTTCACTTCTTTTCCTTTTTTTCCCTGATTCATCGTCTGCCTCCCTCATTTTTAAACGCTAATGCTGTAGCAGTATGGTTACATTGATGGCAGCAGTGGGTTTTTTGGGGGGGGTTTGTTAGGGGGGTCTTATTTGGTTTATCTTTTTTTTTTTTTTTTCCCTTGCTTTCTTTTGTCATCCTCAACTCAAGGGACAGAAAAATGACAGTGACCACTGACAAGCTTGTCAGGTGCCTTGTCGGGGATGTTTTATAACTGCGCATTAATGTGTTTACATCTACAACTGAGGAGAGGCATTTAAAAACAGAATGACTTAATGAATATTGCATCGGCTGAGTGGACCCCACTGGCAGGCTGGATGCTGGGGCATTGTTGCCTACAACTTCATGTCTATTTACCTCAGCATTTCATGAAGCTTTAAAAAAAACACTTCCCATTGCTACAATATTTTATCTGACACACTGCGTTCAAAATTTTGTTGCTTACAGAAATCTCTTTCCATTAAAGAGCATCATCGAGTGAATCCATGTAAAAAGATATTATCCCATATTCAAATCATATTATTCCCACTTAAGTCATGGTGGCGAGACATAGATGAGAGAGGCAGAAAGATGAGAGAAGAAGTGCTTTATACATGCAGGAATTGTCCAAAAGTGGCAACAAATCACAAGAGTCCATTTTTAATGTTGCAGCTATTTCAAGAATATTTATATGACATTTTTGCAAGTGTTAAGTGAAGCCATTCTGTTTTAATTCATTAGTCTTGTGATCATTTCCGTGATTTGAATGTTTCTCAACACCGCGTCTGCTTCTCTTACAGAGCAAGTGGGTCAGGAGATTCTTGCCAACCTGCACAGCGACCGTGAGAAGATCCAAAGAGCCAGAGAAAGGGTGAGTGCACACACGCCACCTGCACACACTCATCTGTCTATTCTAACAAGTGTGCGTAAGACCGTAAAGGTGTTACAACTGGTTAACAGCACTCACCGCGTTCTGCATGGTTTGCAGAGTAAACAAATGCAAGCCTGCACACTCAAACGTGGCACGCACACACTGTCTTTGGGGTATGCCTGAGCATGCACTAAGTCAGCAGAATTGTATTGACACGGTGCTTACTGTGCTTTATCGATGGCACTGAATTTCATCCAAGTAGAGCTCATCAGCACCACCTCACAATTTTAATTTGAATATTTTCTTTTACTTTAATTGAAGGTTTGATTTTTGTTGGTACTTTTCCCCAGGATTTACCCCTTTTCCTTCCTCTCACCTGAATGGGTTTAACCTTGCCAGCTGCCATCCTTCCTCACCTGCCCTCCTTTACTTCTCAGCACCCCTCTCCGGTTTCTCTCTCTCCTTCCCATTTTTTTCCCTCAGACAGTCCCCCCTCCACCCCACCCAAAATCCATTGCACTGCCCCCCCCCTTTACATCCATCCAGTCTAACAGACAGGTAGGCAGAGACAGAAAAGACCAAACACAGGAAGGGGGCCCAGCCCTGATGGCACCCTCAACGCAGAATGCTTAAAGACCACAACATGGCAGTGGGCCTCGCTCAGGCGATTTCAAAGGAAATCAAACATCTCCTTTCAAAACGGTCCACAGTGTCTACTGAGAGTACCTGCTCTCTCTTTCTTTAGCTTTCTCTCTCTCTCTCTCTCTGCCCCGTTCTTCCCTTGAGTCTTCTTTGCTGAACCCCCACACCACCACCACATGTACACACGTACACACAGTCAGAGAGCTTTAAAGGTTTGTGGGGCAACAGTAAAGTAAAAAGAAGTTGGGATGTAAAGAGGCAGGATATAAGGGTTGGTTAACAGCTCTTTTGCAGTAAAGCAATGGAAGATGGAAAAAAGGTACAGTTTTAGCATAAATGCCAACGCATTCATAAAACACACACACAAAAATATACGCATACACACACAACACACACACACACACACACACACACACACACTCACACACAACCCTATGCTCAGCAGGGGGTGTGGCCTTTTGTTTTGCTTTTATAGTACAAATAGAAGTCAATAGAAGGTTTCAACACTGGGTCAAAGCTGTATGCTCCCAACTCTGAACCACTGAGTGGATTGAAGGATGTGATATAACTGCTAGCTCATACAGAGACTGACAGGTATTGGGGGGAACATTTGATAGCCGCTCCTGTAAATGAGTAATTCATATCCTTGAATCAGTAATTCCACTGTATAGAATTATTAATTTAAATGTAGGAATTGAGCACCAAATGAGCAATTTGTGTGCACAAATGATTTATTAAATATACCTAAATCAGGTTACAGGTTACTGGTTCAGGTTAAGTGTTGTTTTAGAGCACAGATTATGATATAAGAGAGGAGTATTAATTGGATCGTTTAAAGAAACACATTTCTTTCCTCTCATCATGCGTTGGTGAAGCTTAAAAAGTTTAATACTAAAAAAAAGAATTACATCTTTGTTTGCACTTTTCTTCCTCAAGGCAGAACTCTTTCTCTTTTCCATACTAGATACCCTCTTTTGACACTATAGATTGAAAGGATATGGATCAGAGGCTATTTGGGATTTTATATGCAAATGACAATAATGAATTAACACAATTTGTATGTGTTTTAATCCTGGAAAGTGACCTAGGTTGTCTGTGCAGACAGTTTTGTTTTGGACCTGCACATATAAAATATACAATAGGAAAAACACTTTTCCCTCGCTCTTTCCGTAAAGACAAACTAGTTTTAAACACTCATCTGCACTAAAATTGCAGTCGGTTTCCATTTCAGGTTACGGAGGAAAGCATGAGATTTGGTGAGATGCTGTGAAGAGAAAAAGAGGAATGGAAAGAAGGAATGATTCAGAGATGTATTTTGGGAGAAAGTGCGAAGTATCTAGGGGACAGATCTGTGGGTAGAGGCAGACATCAGGCAACTGCAGGACTTGTTGTCTTTGCCAGAGGGCCCAAACCCCAGGTCCCCCACCTCCTACCCTGTACCACATGTATCCTTGGCTCTTGCAACCTGCATCGCACCAACCCAGGCTGCCAGAGGGTAGGAAGGAAGGATGGAAGAAGAGGAAAAAAGTAGTGGTAAAGGAGGGGTGGGAAGAGAGGGCGAATTGCAGGCAAGAGAGATGACTGCAAGATGAGCCAGTAATAAACAGGCAGACGAGTAATGCTGAAACCATTGTAGAGAAGAGGAAGGTTGGGAGAAGAGGAGGAATTAAAAATAAAGTTGAATATAGTATAATACACTGATGAAAACATACTGAGTGAGAGTGGCTTTATTGGAATTACTATCTCAGAGAGAGATGAAGATGAATGACTCCCCGCTGACTCTAGAGAGAACCTCTCTGCAAAGATTCTTCCCCACGCTCCCTCATCATCCTCTAGAAACGCGACTACAGGTAGACGATAGTGGCAGCTCATTCAGTGCCGTGTCAGCGTTTTTTGCTCATTTTTTTTTCATTTTTTTTTCAGTCACACTCGCACCTTGCTGGCAACATCGCTGCCAATTCCTTTTCCCAGTGAAAGTTCCTACATCTGATAAGAGGATGGAATGAAAACATCTCTATGACCCCCAAGGAAAAAAAAGCAGAGAGAAAGAAAAGAGAGAAGAAGAAAATATCCAAGGCAATTAGCCCTGAATAGCCATGATCATTATTTCAAGTGTGCATTCAAGGACTCGCCGTGCTTGCAATGTATGTGAAAAATAAAGGGCCTTTTCACTTTATTTCCTACATTATTTTGATGTTTGCTTTGCAGCTAGATGAGCAGAAAGCTATTAGAATGGCATGTCCTCCTGAGTGGGAATCTGCCATTGACTATTTGTTAAAGAGATTTTTTCATCATAAAAAAATACTACTTTATATATTATGCATAGGAGAGATATTTATGTTCCAGTAAACTAAGCCGCTTTTATAAAGGGGTTATAAGAGTATATTTAGAAAGGGGTTTAGTGGGATTGTTGTCTCCAGACAGGTGAATCAGGTAAAAAAGCAAAAAGGTAGAGGTAAAAAAGCAAGCTTCTAATCAAAAGATCTCTGACTCGTCCTTGCAACCAGCAACACTGGGCAGAAGGCAAAAGTATTAAACTTTAGAAGTGCCTTCTCAAATTGCCCTTGAGCAACGTAGTTTGCCTCAAGGCCTTAAGACTGCAACAGGATAGCCACAAGCTTACAGCACTACTGTAATAGTTCTAATGAATTTAATGTTGTTTGTACCTTACATTTTTGTAGCACAGTGGGAACTGCTTATAGTGATCACAGTTACAGTGATCAACCGTTTATATGGATAAAAAACTTGAGACACAATAATTCTTATACCCGTGCTGTGTAAATAATTCACTCATCTTAATCAGGTTACAGTGTTCATTTGGGGTGTTTAAATTTAACATAAATTTAAAACGTTTTTTAACTTTTCTCCCATGGATCTTTGCCTCATGGTAACCTATCTTCTTTTCATGCACATTTAAAACATGATGGGAAAAAGAATTTCTTAATGAGCCAACAAGCCAACCAAAAATGAGCAAATGAGATACAGAAGTAAAACTTGTTCCTCAGGCTACTTTGTGTAGTCTCCTCAAACAATGAGAAACAGTCATGGCAGCTAGTCATGGAGACAGAAAACAAAGCACCGGGAAACCCACTCTCATCATATGGGCTGATAATGCTTTGCCATGTAATGGCCTTTAAACAGCGTAGCCCCAGTAAATAGTGAAGCTGTCCATTTAAACTCATAATATTTATGTAATAAATACACAAATGACAAATAGAGAAACAGAAAAAAATCTGTTAAAATAAAGATCTGCTGCTCAATTTGACATGGACAGACGTGATCACTTGAAGAGGTTTCCACCGCAATTAAATGTTTTTAGTAAAATATGTTTATGTGTGCCCTCAACATTAGCAATGTAGCTGTATATTTTGTTTATTTATGTACTATTTTAGGCTTTGTTGAGTTGTTCGATCACATTGGAAACTAAAACTTGTCTTTCTGCACTCCCCTCCCCAGCTGAGAGAAACAGACGCCAACCTGGGAAAGAGTTCTCGCATCCTTACCGGCATGCTGAGAAGGTAAGAGGCAGGTAGGGACCTTGTTTCTGCACCTCTGTCAATGCATCGTGCTCTAACTGTGCTGTGAGCGTGCTCCAAGTCATCACCATCTACTAAAGTTTATATTTAGATCAAAGTTATCCATCTGTCACTTTCCATTTATGGTTAGTCTTAAAAGCCATGTCGCTTTTGGCCGAATTGCTTTGCATTGCATTGCTTTTACAGAAAACACAGGTTAAGGTGGATACTGTAAACAAATAAGATGTACATAGATGGATGAATGAATCAGTGGGTGAACTACAAAACTTTTACTTTTACAAAACTTTGGGAAAACATATTAATAAGTTGATAATGGATTGCTATCCATCACCACTAGTTAAATAGTCACCAGTCAGTTTTGTCCATTTCAATTAAATTTTAATCTATGACGTTTATCAATCAGTTACTCAACATGGCACAACTATAATTAGATGCAATATATGGGTACTTTTTGCAGTGTGTTGACCACATATAATTTTGATGGTCATGTTTCCTTTGTGAATTTCTTTAACTCCAATTCTAGTAATTCTGATTAGTTGTATATCCCATTCACAGTTTTAGCAAGCTGGAGAAGACAAGTGCGCACTGTACACGTCTCCATTCTGTACTTTTCTTCTCTTTACCGTTCACAAAATGCACTTACAGCCCATGTCTAACGTACAGTCTTTGTCTCCCGCCTGCTAGTTCATCCACAAGGCAGCCCCACAATCACACAAACACAAGCATTCATACGCAAATATTTCAATAGTCCTTGCATTATCTTATGCCCCCGCCACCTAACACACACAAACACATGCATGCACACAGTCACACGCACCACACACCACCATACACACACACACACACACCGTAATGTCTTGTCACATCTCCATTTCATAAAGTGCCTGTGTGCCTACCCCTGAACCGTGACGCCACGGTTTTGTTTCTCGCTCCCTCTTTCTTGTTTTTTTTTCTCCCTGTCGCCCACTGTGGATTTTGATTAAGAGTAATATGTAAATGACACCGACTAAATGTAAAATCCTGGGGCCAGGAAGGAAGTGCCAATTGAAATAGATGCTTCAGTGCCCGTAGACAATTTGGAGGGCGGCTCACAGGGCGGCCGGCAGTTACTAGAGAGGGAAGGCCTGAGAAGGGCTGTGACGCCGACTGTAACCAATATTTCTGCATATGTCTCCATTTTGTCAAGTCTGATTATGGGAAGAGGAGGAGGATGGCGGGTGGGGGGGGGGTCAGCTTGCCTGGCATGTCACCCAGAGCTGTCCAGAAATCATTCATCATTCCCTCCTCCTTCCCTCTCTTCTTCCCTCCACCCCCCTCCGGTGCTGAAGTAAATAACACACTTATTTCAATATTATCATATTAATGTTAAAGTTCAGCTGTCACCTAATGGGAAGACTTAATCAGACGTAGCATTTTAAGAGGCAAGCTGCCACCCCCCACCTCCGCCACTCTCCAGCCCCCCCCCTCCCTTGACGTGCCTCTTCTCCTCTGGTTAGCGCCCTGCTCAAATCAGGATTTATGAGGGCCTTCCAAAGAGGGGCCCGGCTGCGAGCCTCGTCGACTGCCGCCCGCCTTTCTGCTTGATGGGAGCAGCACAACATACACCCCCCGCCATTCTTTAACAAAAAGTTTTTTTTTTTCCTTTGCGTTTCTTCGCCGTTTGAATAAAAGGAAGTGTGTTTTGTTGTAAGGCTGTGGGCTGGAAATGTCAAATCTGAAGTCATTTATAACCAGAGAGAGCGAGAAGTAAGTTCAGGATGGTTCAATGATATCTCACCTCCCACCCCCCTTTCAGACAATTCTTCCTCATTTCTCCCATTCATTTCATTATTTGCTGCTTTTTGATTAATTGCGTGTTTGTGTGCGATCTCAGAGCAATTATAGTTTCTGTACACTGCTGTCGGATTGTGTTGTGGTTGGTTTGTCATTTCCACTTGTTTGTCTCTGCCATAGAAGTAGTGTATTGCTTTTGGTCTACCATGAATATGTAAAGGACTTACAAATAGGTGCGCGAAGTAAACCTGTTCTGTTATGCATTATAACCCCTGCACTTGTGACACAAACCTAAGGTGGACACAGATACTCACTCAACTCACACAATATTTCATATTTTGTTAAAAAAAAACTTTTGGTTATCTGTTATAATGCAGCAGTTAGTTGAAGCTTAAAGACACGTTCATATTTTTGTACTGCAGCAGTTTAAAGCTGATTATACACAGTCAACACTTGGCCTTGATCAGTGGTCAGACAAATAGACTTCAGTGTGTAAATGGAGGGATTTATTGTGGACAACAGGATAAATGGTGTCCCTTCTCCTCGTTGGTATAGCCTCTTTTAAACTCACACCTCTTCTTGAAGTGTCTTTATGGTCTGGTGGCGATCACCCCAGCTGAGAAACAATTAGACACTCATTAAGCTAGCTGTCAGGGTTCAAGAAAGCCAATTAACTTAAAGACTCTGTGAATATCACTTATTGTAAGAAACATTCAGAGACGTGCACTTCTCAAATAGCTGTTGCTTTGTTTGAAAATGAATCTTTACAAATTTCTGACTGTGAAACTCATCACTGCCATTGGGGGTAATTAGTTTAAAACACTGTTTGTAGGTGCTGTTGATTGGCTGGGTCATGGTTCATAACTAGTCGACTGGTCCCTGTCTGATGTCAGCTCTATTCATCTACTGAGCGGATGTCAGTGGTCTAGTGGTGGGCATCCAGGGCATCCGCTCTTAGTTAATTTTTAATTCAATTTTCTGAAATCCTTTGGGTTTTAATTATAGTGTGACAGGCACAGTGATCCTAAGGAGGCAGAAAGGCAATCCTGATATTATATTAATATCTATGATCATCAAACGATGATAGGATCATTGTGTTTAATGTGTGTTTAGCACCACCATCATTCCCCTTGTGCCACCCTAGAAAATATTTGACAACAGTGTTGCCTTACAAGAGTGTTTGCAACTTTGATTGATCTATAAGATCATTTTTAGTGTAGATGTTTTAATGCAATGTAATATTAACAGCACCTTAATCCCAAAAGCAGATGCACAGCAGTACTCGTTAGCATTTTAGAACAGAAAAAAGTCTAACGACCTAAATTCGTGTACAATAGAAACAAGAGCTCATGTAAAAAAAATGATATATATTTACTTTATTTAGTTGATATTCCTTTCAACTGATAAGTCTTCTTTACCTACCAATTTGATGTACGATTGATTGAAGTTTGGTAGACGTGTAGCTTTGTTCCAGTCTGCCTTGGGAAGCGTTACAGCTCACAGTGTGGATCACCATCCCTGTTTACAGAAGACACAGGCCTTTTGATAAAGCCTCCGTCACTTCCGTAGCACACTGACACTATGGCTTCTCGTAAATACAAAATGACACTGTGACTGTAGCGTGAGCCCTCCTGCTGCTACACTGAACATCTCAAGCGTCTCACCCACCACAGTCGAAACAGTTGGGAATGGGATGCAGCTCCAGACCCAGTTAGGACCGCTGGGGCTCCTGGCAGCTTCACGGAAGGAGGGGGCACAGTGAAGGGCAATGAAGCAGGGAGGACGAAGGGGGGAGGATGTATATTTTGAAGCAGAGGGGTTGTCTGCTCTCGCTGGCAGCTGATCCCACATGCAGGTGGTCGACTCAGTCGCCAGGCAGATCAAAAAGTCAAGGCCCCGGGTGGACCTCCCTTTGAAATGGGAATGGGGCCTAGATATCAGACAGAAAACATAAGCAAGCTCCCAGCCACAGAACAGCTCCATATTCATGGCTGGGACTGGCAGTAGCGACGGGCAGGCAGGATGGACAGAGCCTCAGCCTTCAGAAGACGACTCATGCACACTCTGGACACTGATTAAGAGATCAGCCCATGAGCCGGGGTGAGGATGATGCAGTAGCTCACAAGCTTGTGCAGCTTGCGAGCAAACAAGACACTAACTCGCTTTCTTGATATGTATCTTGACAAGCTGCCTTAATACGTGGCCATGCTTTTTTTTTATTTTACACAGTAGTTACATGTGGCACATTCAGTGCAAATATAGTACAGCAAATCAAGAACAACCCTCTTAAATTTTAATTAACTTAACATTTATGTATCAACTCTCTTCGTGTTACTAATTGGCATCGGAAGAACTTGTGCAACCCATTCTTGCCTGTGGGAAAATCACAAATGTCCTTATTTTATCCTTGTTTGCTTGTCCCAATAAACCCACATGCCCTCAATGTCATGAGCCAAGAGACTGAAGTGCATGGCTCCAGAAAAGCATCTGGAGAAGGGAACTTTTGATTCCCCAAGATCTGTAAGTTTTGCCTCTCCCCTGTATTATTGGCAAATATATACTCTCTCTCTCTCTCCTTCCGTCTGTCTGGAATATTAACTACTGGGATATGTAGGTCACATAATTAATGGAATTCAGCTCTACCGTAGTAGCTGTGGTGTGATTGGAGTCTTGGGGCCCTCTTGAAGTCTTGTTATGAAGTTGAACAAAAAGATTATATTTTTTTTAATTGAAGCTGAAAGATGGGACAGATTGCAGTTGAGATGTTTCTGATATCTTTCTTTTTGTTTGTTTGTTTCTGTTGGCCTGTTTTAGGGTGAGAAGAGCAGAAAAGAGGCTTCATTACAGTGTGGTGGGGTCAGGAGGGTCAGCCCAGTGGAACAGTGGGCTTATGTACCATTATGCCTACCATCATATGCAATATTCATTTACAATCCTACACACTATTTATTTTATTCTGTGTCTCAATGCAATATAAGAGTATACTCCATGTCTATGCCCTATTTTACATTTTATTTTACTTTGTATTACAGCTGAACTCGTCACAGTAGCCATAGCAAAGCTGCGTGTTTTCTGTCTCGAGAGTGGCAGGTCACTCCCAGTGGATCCCACACTCTCTGATCTCCTCTCCGTGTTGCTGCCACGATAATTCCATGTACCACATTTAAACACATTCCCTTTGCTTTGCAATTTGTTCAGCCTGGCATCATTACCACCCCACTCAACCTCCCTCGCTTCCCCACCCCCGTATTGCCGCATCCCTTCGGGTCAGTCCTATCCCTGGCCTTTTCTGCCCCCTCCAGGGTAGCATTCTGTGCTTTTTATGTTCAGTCTGTTTTTACTCTGGCAAAGGAGAAAAGTGCCAAAGCATGAATCGTATCTGCCCCCACCGCAACCCCTAGCTAAACTTTATACATATCAAGATGAGCGCAGCTGCTATGTTGTGCATGCACATTATGAGTCTGTTCAATGGATTAACGATAGCACGCTGGCTTACTGTAGGAAGATATCTAGTGTTAATAGCGGTAGTTCTTACAGAAATCTGTGTGGCCCATTTGCTCTCCAGCAAGAAAAACAGGTTTCTAAAAGTTTCACATCCACGTGGCCATGGGGGTCTGTGCGATAAAGTGATTGTCCACAAGGTCATCTGTGTGGAAGTACCAATTTCTGTGCACTGTCAAAAATTTACTGATCAGATTATCACACATCCAATGTAGTAGCAGTAGAAGTAGTAGTAGTGGTAGTAGTGGTAGTTCACTCTCAAGCTTTGTTGTTCGGCCAGAATCTATCGCCCAGAATCATCTAGGGATGGAGAGATCAGATGACTGAATGTCATATGAGATTTTAAGCCATTTTGAGTGTTGTAGTCTGATTATATAATTGTAAATTCTACTGTATATTGAGTTTTTTTTTTTTTTTTTATAAAATAGAACAATACGTTTTGATATTAAACTGCTGTTTTATTTTTGTTTTTTCAAGTTATTTTACTTTTTCGGTTTTGAATGTCAGATGAGTGTCTTGTTTGGAGACTAGAGATACTTTTTAATGTCTCTGTGTGTCTCTGTGTGTGTGTGTGTCTGTGTGGCTACAGGCTGCTGCTGGGACAATGACAGGGTGCGCCTCAGCCTCATTACTCACTGCTCCTGAGCCAAACAAGCACCACTGCCACCTCTCTCTCTCACTCTCTCTCTCTCTCTCTCTCTCTCGCTCTCCTCCTGCTTTATCTCTGTCTTTTTCTCTCTTCCTCCTCCTCGCCCATTAGAGAGTGCTGATGGGACGTTTTTTGCAGAAAGGAAAAGATTCACACACACATACACACAAGCCTGGGCTGAAGAGGAAGGGGTTGTTGACAAGGGCAAAGACGTGTTGTTGTTTTATATAAGGGATGCATTTGTCTGTTGAGGATTGACTCGCTTAACTGGCTGCCAAAGCCCCCTTTTTCTCTCAACATATCTCCCTCTCTCTATTATCTAGCCCATTGCAAGATTGTGGTTTTCTACACAGGTCAGGACATAGTTGAATTCTAATTATTCCAGAGTCATGCTGAAAAAAAAATGTCAGAGACAGGCAGCAAGCTTTAAAGATGGTAATTAATTTTAAGGTAGATGGCATTGGCAGTCAAAGAACAAGGAACAACTACAGTATTATCCTGAGTGAAACTGCTCTATCAACAGAATTAGGTACCACCTAGTCCCTGAACCAGGCATCAATCAAGGCTGAACTTGAACATTCCAACAAAAAAAGCACTTTTGGCACCATCACTTCTCCAAATGCTTTCGGGTCACCCAGCCACGACATTGAGGTGATGCTTCGTTCGACCTCGCTCATACCATCCTAGTTGATAGAGCTTCTTTTTTCCCCCTCCTTTAACCCTGACAGACTGTCGTTCTGACGAGATGACTGGAGATCAGTGGCGCTCTCATCCCTTGAAGTGGCTCCAGGTGTCACTCCAAGGGTACCCGCCCTGTTTGATCTGCCGTCGAGCGCCTGTCGGGCCGCGGCACCCTCTGATTTCCCGGTCAGAGGGGAAAGAGGCTCTCCTGTCCAAAAGTTCCACTACTACTTTTGAGTGACGGCAAGGGAGAAGGATTGGCAGCCATGTAACAAACCGCAGCCATAACCATTTGGGAATGGACTGTTTCCTCTTGTCATTATTCCCCGGCTCCCATTTAGCAGCTATAGGGAACCCTCTCACACGCCCCCCTCAGGGGGGAGCATTGTATAGAGGTGATCTTGAATTGATGTGCCAGGCCCCAGCAGTCCAGACAACAGAAAAGGAAACAAAATAAACATCAGATGAAACCAAACTATTTTCACTGATCATACTGGGGGCCTTGTCTTAAGAAGAAAAAAAAAACAAAATTCTCTCAAACATCTTCAGGTGATGTCCAAAGGAGGTCTCTGTCTTTACTGAGGTGTTGCACAAACAAAAAGGACAGATGAAACAAAATGGAGGAATGGAGGTATATATCCTTTCAACGAGAAAAGATGCCTGTATCCTTCCTCCCTTTCATTTTATTATATCCGTTACGTTTTTTCCCCCACCTACTGTGAGCTTCTGTAGAAATTACAGGTGAGATCTCAGTCTGTGGCAGGGCCTGCCTTTCGTCTAGAGGGAGCAGGGGGAATAGTGGTGGTGGTGGGGGGTTTGAGGGTAGAGGAAAGACTGAGAAGGAGAGGAAAAAGAGATTCATGCTTTGCAGTACTGCTGTGTTGTTTGTGGCACTCTTCCCTTTGTGTGTCTGGCGATAACTTATTCAGCACAGGGCCATTCATCCAGGGGTTGAGCGCGGGCGTCCGTCAAGACGGAAAATAATGAGGCGACAGCAGCGAAGAGGATAGCTTTCTCCCTCTGCCTAAGTCGCCCCCCCCTCCTCCTACTCCTCCTCCCCCTTCTCCATCTCCTCCTCCTCCTAGCCTCCCATTATCGGCCGATTTAAATAGATAATAGGGGGCCTTCTTCAGGACATTTTGAAGCAATTAGAACCTATCACATTGTCTCTTATCTGACTGTTGTTCCCTCCCAGCAAGCCATTGTGCATACTTCTGGGCATACTATGCAACAGCTGCCTGGAATATTGTGGAATGCCACAGTATTACGGGATGCCAGCCTTTGTGTCAAGGAGAAAAGAGACCTATTTTGTTTCCTATACCTTTGCAATAGACTCTGTACCCACATGCGCATGTCAGGCACTATTCCATCTTGAGCCATGCCAGGACATTGGATCCCTTTGCCATGATAAGTTGCTCTCGGGCTGCGTTGCTTGCCAGGATAAAGTGGCTCCTGCCCAAACACTTGTACTGTACATACCTTCCCTACTTTTTCAGTCAGCTCTCATTTAATTCTTCCTCTCACCATATTCCTGCAGCCTGTTTTGTTGGCTGAAAACATACCGTGGGATACAACAGTGGGAAGGGAAGAGCCCCATGTGCTCTTGAACTACATTAATTATTATGTGATAATCTAAATTAAAAGCAAGTCCAGTGGAGTTTAAGCTTCTAGATTGCTAGTTTGTGTAGTTTTATTCCTAACAAAGATATCTCAGTAGTTTTTCAAAACAGTGATACTCTCAACAAAGTAAGTCGGCTGTCTAAGTCGTGTTTGCATCAGGATGGATGGTTAAGTATAGTTTTTGCTGTTATTGTTGTTGCCCCTCAGATCTCTCTTTGGCAGGGTGCAAGAGCTTGAAATATTTACAAATGCTGATTTTTTTTTTTTCTTTTTAATATTTTTTTCCAACCCATCAATCATTTACTGCGTCTCTGTATGTCTGTATCTCATCCTGGCAGACCCCCAGGATGGTGCAATGAAACAAAGGCAGTACATTGTTGCCATGTTGTTGATGGCATAAAAGATCCCCTTTATCACAATGGGCAAAACAATAAAAAGAGGACCACTTTTTTTCAATGAAGTGAAGAGGTTGTAAGGCAAGGCATTTGTAGGCATCAGAATTCAAGAGGAGCTCAAAATACTTAAACAGCACATTGGTCTCTTTTCTAAGGAAAAAACCTCTAATCTTGAGTGCTTTTATACAAAACACAAAAATAGAATTTCATTTTTTAAGGACAGACCCCATCACCCCACCCATCCCTTACTTTGGTTTGATGGTGCTTGCTGTGAAGGGCTTTCCATGATATGTAAGACGCAACAGTTTTGACAGAGCAGAACTGTTGAAAATAAAGCATTCAAAATGTCTTGTTTGCCAAACACAATGCAGTCGACTATTACAAAAATACAAAAATGCAATGTAAATATTTCTTGAATTCCCTCATATAAAATATTTCTTGAATTCTGTCATATAAAATTATTGGTGTTATTCTCTGGCTATAAGCGTGAGGTACAAAATAAATTTAAAATACAAATTAAAATACGAAATAAAGTAAGATAAAGTGCAGAGTAAAATTTTGTCTTTTTGTTTTTGAGTCATTTAGTCATTGCATTTCAGTTCAATAGCGTCATTAGTCAGTAGCAGCAAATATTAAATCTCTGTAATTGAGCAGTGTTGTATCAGTTAATTATGTATAATGCTATGGAAATCAAATATCATAGCAGTTGTATAATGGTTTTATTACAGAAGTGAGTCACTTTAAACTGTTGTTGGGCATTGTTGACCAAATTCAGCTTCGTCTTTGACCCTTTAGAAAATGACTGATGCTCATACAAAGGCTATTTTAAAGTGCTACTGCAGCAACCTATAGAATAGATCCAATGTCAGCCTTGCAACACTAAACTTCCATGGCCTTAGTTAGCTTACATCATGGTGAAATAGATGTATACCACTACTTTTATCCACAACCTCACTTAAACAGATCCTCTATCTAGATTCAGTGCAGCTGAATCATGCAGAGTGATACTGTGTGAAAAATAGCGTTAAACAATTCTTGCATGATGCAACAACAATACTCATCAATATGCTATTTCTGAGAAATATTCCATTTCATAAAAACTACATTGGATTATATACATCAAACAAGTAAATAGTAAAGACAGTTTGCTATCAGTTAATAAGTTAATTTTTAGAAATTTTAGATTTTTTTTTTTGCTTTGTAGGTTATTGGCCACATGTGATGTATTATGTCCTTCACCTGAAAAGGATTGGGTGCCCAATCTCTTCATTCATGTTCAGAGCTGTTCATGTTTCTTGTTTTCTCACCAAAAACATTTTTAAGAGTCATGAGAAAGATGCTCTGACTCTGCCTGCTTAAGAAATATTAACATTGCCAATGCTAGCCACTACCTATATTTGTTGGAATCAGTGCTATTTGAAAAATTAAATGCTTCAGAATTTCAAGGATGTTTGAGATACTGCATGTGACAAATAAAGAAACCATAAAGAGATCCATAGTTATTTGAATTAGCATGCTCTGACAATGACTCGTGTATGACCACTGAGATCTGTTGTATGCTTTTGTGTGGCTGTAGACGATTGAATTATGGTCGTAAACCCACTGAAACACTATTTCTCTCTGTGTGGAGTATTGATAGTCAATTTGTCACACAAGTTGTTTTGTTTGTTACTCCAAGTCTCTCCCTAGATGCCTTTGTCCCAGTGGTACATTCCAGCAAAAGCATATTTGGACATTGAATCATATCGGCGCTCCCTCTGACTGATTCACATTTACTGATGTTGAAAAGGCCTTTTTTTATGATGGATCCCTCAAACCATCATCTTTTTAAGCCAAAATTGTAAGGAAAAAGCAGAGATATGCCACAAAAGCCTGTAGAACCTTGATCAGTGGAGAAAACTCCAGTGAAGTCCAATGCCCATCGAGTCAATTTTTAGCCCAGGGACCATAGGAAGTTTTCTAGATGTTGTATAATTAGACGGTATGCAGTTAATCCCAAGAGACTGTTTGGCAGGCGCTGCCTTTCCACTCTCAAGTTTTTCACTTGTATGTAATCAGCTTGAACTTGTCAGTCATGGCTTTAAAATTCTTCTCCTTATTCCTTCAAGAAGGGTTGTCTATTATAGGTAGCATTATTTGTAAGTGGTAAATAGACAGATATATCATGATATGCTGATGATTCTAGCATAATTCTAAAAAAGGATTCTCTTATGACATACCCTGGCTGAGAAATTTGAGTCAAGTGCAGTACACGTTCAAGCCCTTGGCCTGGCTCTGGTTTTGGGGAGTGAACCAGCCATGCACGGCTGGTAATGACAGGTTCCATGTTGCCCGTGGCTTGTGGCCCACTGCACTGTTTGTTTGGAGAGTGGTGCTCGGCCGTGAAGTGCTGGCCCAGCTGGCAGCAGTTCCGTTGCCCCTTTGGCCCGATAGCTGGGGCTTGTTTGGCCCACACCAGCCAGGCAGACTGGCATCTAGGAGGCTGCGGAGGAAGAGGTATAGGAGGGGGGGGGGGCGCCTGACAGAGGAGAGTAGCTGTTGGCCGCGCACCCTGGTGCTAGGCCAGGTCTGCTGCCAACTGGAGAGAAGACTTCCCCGCTCACACCACGATCCTCACGTCTCTGTGGCGACAGGGATCTTAGTTTGCACCTGAAGGGTCAACATCATCCCATCGTGATCTGTCTCAACAACCTTGCACACAGAACAGCACCGAAAACTTTGAAAATATATATATTTTTTATTTGTTATTCCTACTCTTGGCAGCCAACTCTTTTTTGTGGACAGTAACACAAGTCTGGATTTAAGACAACTGACCACACTTATTGCATTGTCCCTGTAGTGTAATATAACACAGAAATTGTTATTCAGACACACATACACACACTTTGCCGCCACAGTCCAAAAGTTTGGTTGCCCATCTTGCGTCTGCCAAAGTTCTTGCAGGGCTGTGAAAATGAAAAATGCTGACCTATCAAGTCATTCTCTTCACTCTTTTGAGTGTTATTTTCAGGATTATTTTCTACACTACTGGTTACAGCAAAAAAAAATAATGCTAATGAGAATTTATAAAACTCATAAACCTTAAGTTGATCAAAATCATTTTACCAGAAAGTTATGAAAATGTCTTTCGATAATGGTTTTCTTCCCCTTGGCCTTTTTGCACCTGTATTGCCAGAGTGAATGTGCTTTGGACACATACTATAAGAACTATGTACAACATAATTATAGCTCAGCCTGCTAGAAACAAATATCCAATTCTTACTAAACCATTACTTAAAGCCCTGAAAATCATTGCCTCTAAAAATTTACAGCCGCTTTGTTTATTTTCTGAGTGTTTGCTGGGTCACATGGGTACATCCTGTCAGCCATAGTGTAAACTTTAAACCCCACCCCGTATTCCGATGGCGCCAGGGCTAACATTGCCTCAGTGTTAAAGGGAAGTTGTGAGGACATTGATGTCTTGGCCTAGCATCCTAGTGTCACTTTCCCAGCCTGTTTGTGGAGCCCGCCAGTCCCCTCATTCTCCTCAGCTGACCTGAATGCATCACTCAGTATCACACACATGTGAGGAGCCTGATATCCCAGCCAACAACAAATGTTTTCCTACCGTTACCATTGCATTACTATTGTACACAGCCCTCGTCCTTTGACCTGGCTCACACCGAGGCTCTGTTGGTTAGATGTTTGCCTGACTCTTCTAGCCAAGACTCTATTTTATTTAACAAGACGTTGATGCACACCCATCCCATCTGAAAGTTTTCCTGTGGTATAGCATTTCAGAACAGACTTGACATAAACCATTTCTAAACACTGGTTTCATTTCACCAATCTTTAATTACATCGTTTGGTGGAGACCAAGGTACAGAGTTGAAGCAAAGCACCATGTTAGCAAAGCGTATAATAGTGAGGGATACCACAGCCAGAGGACAGTGGGTCGAGAAGAGGGAAAAATATCATACACAAACAAATACTGGAGAAAAAAAGTTTTAGGTGTTAAAGCTTTACAGACAAAATTATTTTGATGGATGGCTTATGGTTTAGAAGAAGCCTGGGTTGACCTTTAGTATTTTAAAACTATTTAATTTCCAATAGAACGTCTGGTTTGTGCAGATAATTGTGGAAAGTTATCAATAGAGAAATTTGTGGTCAGTTTCAGAGCATCTTCATTTACTGTTTATTCACTTACTCATGCATAAGCTATTAAATTATTACTATAAACATAGAATAAGTTAACATAGGTCCTCTTCCATGACCTTTAAATGAACCTCAACACTTCAAGACGACAGTCCACATTCCTCGTCCAGCTATTAATTGTCATTCAATATGTATTGCAGGATTCACGACTGATGCCAGCGCTTATACAGCATTGTTACTAATTCAATTGCTGCTGGGGGTTTTTTTTTATTTCGTGCCTGTCCTTCTTTTCTTTCCCCCTGTTCCTTTATTGCCCAACAGATTTCAGCTCCGCGTCACGAATCCAGCCACGGTCAATCAATTAATTGTTGGTATACAAACTATTGGGTTGCATTCCAGTTGCACAGTGTTTTAGTGTATTATGGTGCCCCTAAAGAGTATCATTGTAGCCCAGAGCGCTGGTTGAGCCTTCCTCCAGCTCTGTGACAAAGGCGGCTGTGAGGTCGCGCCCGAGGCCAGGACTATCAGAGCTATCAGTCCGGCAGAGAAAGAGCATGACAACAAGCCCTGTCAAATAATGGTGTCAACAGTAGGATTGTTTGGCTTCATTTGTGCAAGGAATGTCCCTGTTATAATGGTGACGTGTCGCTGTTTATTGACTCAATGGGTCGGATTTTACCCTGTTGTTGTTTCTGTTTCGTGTTTTGCTGCAGAATGGTATAGTGTTGTGCATGCTGTATGTTGATTCAAAATGTTTCCCTTTCCTCAAACTTTAAGATGTCAGAAAGGTCAGTTGTCAAGAATAGTTGGCCTAGAAGACATAGAAGTGGGAGGTGACATGATAACTCGTGTTTTACTGAAGCTTTTCCTGCCTCCCACTGAGACCTGTAAGCCTTATAATAAATTCTCTTTTTTTCCCTCCTTGTTTATTAACTTCGGTTGTAGTTCGGTCATCAATATTTAGAAGTAGGCATAATCCTGAAAGTCTGTCGGTAAGAGTCAGTTGATGGGCAACAGTGCAGAATTCATTGTCCCTGATCTGAACTTACAAGTGGACTTTTCATTTGCCTCCTATTGCCTCGTGTTTGCTGTTATGATGGGCTGACAGCACAGCACCAAGGGAAAGTTTTGCTTATTAGAGGTGTTTTTCTGTGGTTTTGAGCAATAATATCAAAGAGAGATGAGTTTTTAGTGTTTAAAGTAGCCATTTCAATGTGATTTAGTCTTTCCAGCGTTCAGGATGCAACTTGCCTTTTGAACTATCAGATTGTTTGTTACTATTGAGTCCATTCTGCCGTGCCACACCCTCTGATTTTCTGCGCTTCCTTTACCTGACTGGCTGGATAAAATGATTTCTTTTCTCCCCTCTTCTTTTCTAGTCAGAATATTGCTTCCCCCCACTGCCACGCCGCATCCCTCTCCCTCTCTCCTAACGGTAAACGTTAAGATCCAGGAGTGGATCAATGGCTGTTATCCTTTGATGTGCTAGGACGCATTACGAGCGGTGAGTTCTAATTGGAGCAGAGAGCCAAGGATCAATGTTGGCTGTAATTGCCTGACACAGGGATGGGTGTGAGACTTTATTATCATTAATATTTAGACATTATGTGGGAGGACCCAGTCGAGGCTAAATGTACAACGGCGGCACGAGCCTTTGATCTAAGGAGATAAGCAGATCGATTGGGGGTTGGTGGGGGTTGGCTGAAGGAAAAGAGGTCGCAGAAGTGTGGCAAGCTGGACACACGAATTAGCGAGGCCCACGGCCTGGATTTTATCGAATTTCTTGGGGAAGTTTCCCTTCGGCGCTTGAAAGGTCATGCTCGGCCTCAGTCCTTTCTATAGCTAAAATAACAGTCTGACATCTGGTCAGAGTCAAAGGAGGGAAGAGGGCAAGTTAGGCTTAATTTCAAGTTTGGGACAACCATTATATTTACAGAATTTACACCATTATGCATTCATTAATTCAGTAGTTTACTCGAAGAGCAATAAAGTTGCAAAATAACCAAGCTCAATGCCCTTGTTTAGGTGTTTCTGTAACCTCACTTGGTTGAGTTTTCTCCATGAATCTAACTAGTTTGAGGATAGTTTCAGATTTAGCAGTGAGAATAAGCAGGGATGAAGAGATATTTAGTGTTTGTCTTTTTGACAGGGCCTATTGTTTGGGACACGTAACAGAATATGATGGAGGAGGCCCTATGGGACTCGGGGCTGCTTCCTTGGTGTCAGCAAACACAAGATGATGTTACCTAATCTTTGGGGTAAAGGAGGGGGTTATACCGTCTGATGGGACACTCCCTCTCTAGCAGCGTGACCGGAGGGGGCAGGGACTATCCCCCCGTGTCCATGGAGGCTAAGGGCATGGTGAAACTGTGAGGCTGTGATGTGCACGCTCAATTCTGCCTCCTCTCGTTTTTGTCACTTCACTCCCCACAGACTGATACCTTAATCATTGTACTTAGCAGGACAAAGATGGGTAACAGCTCACACAATAACAGGTGTGTTCGCTTTCATGACCGTGACCTGCTGCCTGCTATTGGACAAAGTGAGAAACCCAGCAGGATCGAGGTCAGCAGGGACAATAATCCTGAAAAGATATTAAGTGAGGGGTGATGTGTTGACTTGTGGACACGACTTTGACAGCCAAAGTGCAAAATCAGAAATTACATGAAAATGACTAATTGCAGAATGAATCACTGTGTCGGAAAGAATGTGTTTTAATCCCAGTTTTAAGTGTTTGAAAGTTAGGCATTGTATTCATTGTTTATTTGGATCTCCATTAGTTTTTGCCTTGTCAACAACTACTCTTGGCATAAGCTACTCTTCCTGTGGTCCATATTAAAAGTATACTATAATTATACCGTAAGAGTTACACTTGTGCTACATGAAGTAAATAACAGTATGTTTTGGAGAGCTGCATTATTGTTGAAAAACTCTTGAAAAACCTAACCCTTACTAAGGAAATTCAACCCATACCAAAAATGAATTGGAATTTAATTTCAGATTTTGCTGATTATGATATAGTAAATGTGGGCAGCTGATTACCACTTCTCTCTTCTTTCACTTTTCTTGCCCACAGTTGTTGAAGTTTCTCGATCAGTATTGATGATAGGTCTGCTTTGTCTTTATATTCATAGCTTTACATTCTTGTGTACATCCCTAACAGTACTTTGTTCAGAGGCTTGTACCATTGTGGAAAACCTCAGGGTTGAGCAACAAATGGCCCTTTGTTTAACATTTTAATGATTACACTAGCTTCGGCAGTGATGACACACACATGTGCTTTCTACCAACCTTTAGTATTAACAAAAGGATAGAAAGTTTTCTCCTTTATAACGTATTGTAAAATATACGTTCATAAATAAGAAACGTGTTAAGAAAGACAGATAAAAGAGCTGGCATTTGCCATGTAGAACCTTGCTTTTCATCAGCACTGAAAGACAGTGTCCTTTTCACCATTAATATCTTCACTAAGGCCAGCTTTTGTGTTTTACCATCACAGCTCAGTGTTTTTTAATGTGCCCACATTTTCAAAGTCTTTGTTTAGCCTCTTGTAACAGGCTCATCTTTCGACAGTTAATGTTTAAAGTTAACTCAGTATGTTCCACACTTAGTATGCTCTCTGCTGTGCCCGAATGTATGCGTGTATATTGCTGAAGTGTGTTTGTGTGTGCATGCCCGAATTTGTGTATTTGTCTTTATTTATGCTGCGTGTGTCTGTGTGAGGGAGTGAGATAAGAAGGAGATGAAGAGTCGCTCAGAGGAGCTTGCTCGCTCAGAGGCGTCCCCATCTGTTCGCCAGGGCCTAATTGTTCCTGGGTGCGAAGACATGGAAAAAAGGGAGGAAAGCAACTGTACTCGTCCCCTGTCCCAGAGTTATTTCTGTAACATTAAAAGAGCACCACCAGCACGTTCCAGATTATTGCCATGTAAATAATGGCACTTGGCTCGATTCCCCACTAATGAATGTCATTTACTTTTCCAAACGAGGATTAATTATCGACCGAGGACCCCTCTCTCCTCCCACAGGGAGCACGTCGCAATTAGCTGCCAAAAGATGGCTGTTAATATTTGTGTTTTTTAAAATTCCTCTATATGTACGTGCATGTGCATATGTTCCTGTGACACAGTGGATAACCTCCCAATTAACTGTCTGCTTAATATTGTGGGGTGACTGAGAGAGAGCCAGGAGAGGAGACGAGCAAAAGAGACCCATGTCAGCTTCATGTCCTTGCCTCAAGTGAGTATAAAGGTTTTGGTTGGATGTCGGTGTTGGACATTGTTGTTGTGAAACTAGGGGAAAAGAGAGAGTCAAGCTGCGTTGGAGCCAGCCTCCTGGTTGCAAAATAAGGCCGAGAAAACAAACAGGCCTCAAATTAGATTTCCCAAAACATTGCATTCCCTCTCATTTTACACACCACTGTGGCCTGCAGACGAGAATAGAATAACCCGTGAAATCCACTTCGGATTCAAAATGGCAAAGTCACCTGGAACACTTGACAAACGAGTGCCCTCTGGATCTATCTGATGACCCTTTTTTTTTTTCTTTTTCAGAAAAAAAAGATCTGAAGTCTTACCTAATTTATCTACTTTTGGTATGTTGCGAAACAGACCAGATTATGTGGATTTGCTATTACTGATAGGATAGTCCAGCTATCGAAAAGTTCCCCCTTACTCTTTAACTCTCATGTCAAATTCACCTCTCTTACCTCATTCCTTCCCTCCCATGAGCTCCCACTCCCCTCCTTTTTTCTCCCCTCTCCGTCGAACTGCCTCTCTTTTTGCGTGGGCCGCTTGAGCTGATGCACTTAACCCAAATGAAGGAGAAGATGGGGATAAGGGTTATTTCTGTCGACAGTGGCTCCGTTTGAGGTGTGGACCCCCTCCTGAGAACCTGAGACTTTGATTATGCTGCAGAGCTGAAAGGGTTAAATTCAAAAAGGCCCCGACTTCTGAGGAAAAAATATGAAGGGATCCGTGCTGCCAGGTTTAAACCAACAAGCCATTTTCACTAAATGTGAGCATTTTTAGTTTTTGTTCTAGTTTAGTTGCAGTATTTGGTTTTATACTTCCAAACAGTTAAGCATCCTTTGACCAGCTGACCAAGTAAAACTGACTAATGACTTTTAAGTGACAATAACAATGTTCATTAAAGATAAAGTAATAATCTTTATGTATCAAAGTGAGAGGATAATTCAAATGCATTTTCAAAAAAAATCAAGAAAGAGCAACAGGCTGTAATTGATTTTTTAGCTTTTCTACGTTCTGTTATGTTCCCACCTGTTTTGCTTACGTCAGCAAGAGGCCAGTCGAGGTGAGAGCCACCATGCAAAAAAAGAAATGGGGGGGGGGGACGACTTATGAGTCAGACATACCCACAGAGACAGGGGTTATGATAATGGATAACTGTGAGACAGGCTCGGAGGGAGGGACTCTGGACGAAGTGGCATTTGGACACTATACCATGGGCTATAGTCATCCTCCCTCCCCCTTTTCCACTCCACGTCCATGTTTTATGGCTGGATTCAGTTACTGCTCCCTGGCTCACCTCTCGGTGTGAAATGAGCAAGTCTCGACTATCCTCCCTCCTCGCCCCCCACCCCACGGGTTCGCAGACACACGTGAGCACCGCCAAGAGTGTCTGTTTGGGTCTAAACATGTGGAGGCTTACGATCGTTCTGAGCGAGTCATTCAAAATGTATTCATACAGTATGTTGCAGTTCTTGAGGTAATGTTTGTACGTTTACATTTTAGTGTGTGTTTAGGAATTTTTTAAAAGAGAAATTCACTTCTTGTTTGTGCATATTTACCATACAGCTTGTATTAAATTTACTTTAGTAGGTTTGCTCGGTGGAAATTTATAGTCCTAAATATTAAAAAGTCAAGCATTTCTGCATCACCCCAATCCTTTTCTACCATCTTTCTACTAGTTTCTCTGGCCCTTTCCTTACTTTCTTTCTCTCTTTCTCTCAGGGGGAGGGCGAGGGGCATGCTCCAGGCTGCAGCAGGTTAAGCAGGTTCTGAGGAGCGCGAGAATAATTTTGGATCCTCTCCGTTTCATCATCTCCCGCTGTCAGAAGTTTGTTTCTGAAGCAGGAGCCTAAACACTTGCTTCCTCGGATGATGTGTCACATGTGGCACTTTGTTGAGCAGTTGCATTCGTCTCTGGCAGGTTTTACATTGTGGAAATGAACAGGGATTGTGCAGTAAGCTAGTTGTGATCTCTGTTTAGTGTAAACCGGGGCCTTGTCAGAACTTGTATTCTTGTTATGTAGTGTTTGTGTTCGTATTAGTGTTTGATTTGTTTTGGGGTTTGGGAGTTCCTACACTCTCAACCAGACAGTATACCCCTGACATACAATTTAACATTACCTTTTATTCAGTTTCAGAATATCCCTAACTACAGTGACAGTGTGTGTATAGATATATAGATATATAGATAGGTAGATAAAGTAAAAGTAAATCTGTCTTTACTGCAGTGAGTGATATTTTGTAATGCAGTAGTCATTCAGCAGATGTTTTCATGCAGGTTTAGGAAGGAATAGAAACATTTCTGTCACAAAACTGATTGTTTCTAACTCAAATCCCCTGAACTGCTCGTGTAGTTCAAAGGAGAATGTTGTCAGAACCTGTGGAAGTGGATGTTAAGGAGTTGAAATGTTTTCGAGAGTGCCCGTGTGCATGAGGTTTAAGTGAATAAATAGATAAATAACCACCGGCCCTTGTAGAACGAGTCCCTCTGGCCACGTGCCAAACAGGTAATTCCTCCGGCATAGTTTTAGAAGGGCCACAGCAAGCCAAGCCTGCCTCAGCAGTCAGACTGTCTGCACATTTCTGCCACTGATGGCATACCAGGGGCGCCATTTTCCTTTCTGAGACAGACAAGCCGGAGGATCTGATTGGCCTTCCGCCAAAGCGCACTCACAAAGGCTCCTTTGACAGCAGGTCAGTCGGTTAACCAAGCAGTAGGCAGAGGGAGGGATAAGAAGTCGTGAGGGATAAGCCAGAAAAAAAACTCTCTTCTTCACCTCTTCACCCCTAAGCTTCATTAAAGGGTTCCTCAACTGCAAAAGATGCACCATCCTGTTTATCATAAATTAAAAGACACACATCAGTTGTTTAGACTATATGCTTAATAAAGAATTCATAGGTACATATGACCTACTCTTGCACTTTTATGTTTTGTTTTTTGGACTACATAATCTGGGCCTTGTGTGGACATCCATATAGTATGTAAAGTAATCATCTGCTAGAACAAACTTAATCTTTGAATTTAAACAAAAATAATCTGTTGTTTATTCTTACTTGCCTGAAACAAAAAGATAATAGAGTCTGCATTATTAATACTGCCCCCTAATCTATTAAGAAGGTAAAATGTTTATATTTTGTTGCTGTACTTCTTTGCAAACTCGGACATGTCTTTGAAGTATTTTTGTCTGAATTTATATATGTTGCAACCAATTTCTCAGAACGCTGTGATTCACAGAGCAAATGGAAATGCAATCTCATACATTAACACTGAGTCTGCATTTTGACCGAGATAAATATGTGCTCAGCCATTAGCTCATCCCTGTTATGATGCTGATGGAGCCTCGCATCTTATATTTTCATCATAAAGCTGTGTAGGAGCTGACACGGTAGCGTTAAATAGCCGCTGATGTTCTCATGTGTACTCCCGCGCTCATTATCTCTCCGGTCCAGGCCTTGCTTCTCTGCTTTCTCCTGCCGCCCATCTCCTCCCCTGTGTACCAGCCGCTTTGCATACGACTGATGTTTAAATGCTGCATTGTTAACTGACGTGGGGTAGCCCTTTGCTGACCCGGGAGGTATTTGCTCGTTTGATCATGGGGCAGCAGTTTTAATGTATCGAAGCGGTGCCGCTCCGTAAAGCCCCCAGTATAAGTGGAGATGGAGGGCGAAGGCAGGACGAGGGATCCATTGGTTGCGGGCCTGACAGTACAGAAGGAAGGTGATTATTAGAATATCTGTTGGTCAGCAAGGCCAGAGGGGACGCTGCTGACCCTGCACTTCCTCTTGTGCTGTGATGGTGAGTGTTGGTATTCCAGGGGGTGTTGCGAGGGTTGTGGCAAAGACAGAGAACAGGACGCCATTGATGAGCACTTTCAATGTTTCCATCATAGTTTTGTTTCATAAGGATCTGAATATTTGGATGAACGTGTGAGCATTTCTTTCAGTCCTTGTTCTGTGTGTGTGTGTGTGTGTGTGTGTGTGTGTGTGTGTTCAGCCCTCTTTCCTTTAACTTCTTACTGTTTATCCTACTATCTGATTTGCATCTTCTAAAATCAACCTCTCACCGCAGCCATCAGCCACGGGGGAATTTTTTTTATTCCCAGAGAAAGTTTCGTTCAATTTCTGGTCAGAAAAGTTAATATTCTGCACATATTTTATTTTTAGCAAATGCCTTTCACTTCCAGCTATTCAGACAGTACAGTTAAGTTTTTGGTTTTTAGTTAGTCACGAGCACGGGAAGAAAGTAACTGAAAAACCCAGTGTCAGTAAAAACCGCTTTGCTTTTCACACCCGTGACACTGGGCAAAGAAATCCCACTTTACCGGCTGACAACACAACAGAAGGAAGCAAAAAAACAATGACACAAACAGCGTACAAGTTTGTGTTTACACCTTGGGACCAGTGTATCAAGACCCTGCTTGCGCTGCAGCTAACCAGACTTTTGCCCCTCAAAAGAAAATATTGAACACCCATACACCCTTCTAGCCTTTTCCTTACCCTCCTTTGCCCTTTTTTCTCTTCCAATCCTCTCCCTCTCTCTTTGGTTTGTTTCTTGTGGGAAGTCTCTCAGAGCGGCAGTGACCATAGATACCAGGAGGGGGAAAAAAAAAGGAAAGAAAACCCACTTCGCTCGACTTGATGATTAATATTTAATAGACAGTTCCCCCATGAATTTCCCATTGAATTCCATAGTGGGCTTGTGATGTGAAGATCGTAAGGCTACAGATGGGGATGATTCACAGCTCAGGGTCAGCATCAGGACCACTGCGACCAGGTGGATTGACTTTGACCACAAAAAAAGAAGAAAAAAAAAGAAAGAAAAAATAAAAATACAGGTGTTTATGTCAACATGTACTATGTTTGTATATTTGTCAGCCTTACAAATGTCACTAAATTAGAAGAAGTATCCAGCCTTTTGATGCTCCCGACACATGAGCATGTTGTCTTTACGCAGGTTTTAGCTGTTTTCTGAAAAGGCCTGCCTTCAAATTCCCTCCTGAATAATCATGTTAACATGCTTTAGACAGACTCTCTCCTTCTATATCTGTGTCAAGAACTATGGATCCTCTTGAGATCTCACAACTGGATTCTGCAAATATGGATTGGCTCTTGCATTTCCAAAAGTCCCAAAGCAGCCCAGATGCCCCTTGACTTTTGAACCACGGTTCACAGGAAAGCAGAGGTGAAGCAGCAATTTGCATCTCTCATGGTGCCTCAACGCCCACACTGCTGCTGAGAAAGAGAGAGAGAAAACCACATGAGTTTACCTCTAGCGGTGGAAGGAGAAAAAAAAAAAGAATTGAAGAAGAACTCTTGGTCGATTAACTCAAGCTGTCATCGTCGGCCCTTCTTCTTCCACTCTTTCTGTTGCCCCCTATCATTTTCATTTTCTTGCTTCTTTATTTTGTCTTCCTTCTTTTTTTTTTTTAAACTTTTTTTCTCTCTTTCCTTTTTTCTGTGTTTTTTCAGAAGGCTGACCCCGCATGGCTGCAGGCCCTGATTAGCAGGGCTTCAGAGCCCAGAGTCTATTGATCGGGCCTCCAGAGCACTAAGCAAATGTAGCTGGAGCAACAAGTCAATAACGCCGTTACCGCTGCAATCCCGTCACACTGGTGGCTTCCCCCCCCACACACTGCGAGTGGTTATTTTTCATGGGTAGGTGAGGGGGGTAGATTTGGCGGTGAGGCAGGCAATCATGAGCAAATCAGTGTCACTCAAAGGGCTGGGTGTGCACGCTCGCTCTGTCTCTCTTTTTCCTTTTCCATCTGTCTCATTCTCTTTATGAACCATGTCTGTTCTCCATTCTGGACGTCTAGTTCTAACTGCTGATTTCTCCCGTGTAAAAGGTTGTTGCTTGAGTTTATTCTGAACCATGATCTAACTTCCTTTTCTCATCTCTCCCAGCTAAACCCCTCCCCTCTTTCCTCTCTCTCAGGCTCTCTCAGCTTAGACACAGGGACTAGGGAAGCTAGTCTGCAAATTTAATGGAACAGCATGGATTATTTAGACTGACTAAAGCCTCCCTTGTAGTGTCAAATGGGGGGTTGTGGGATGACATTATAGCCCTACATTCTCTCTCTCTCTCCCCCAGTCTCCTCATCTCTCTCTCTCTTTCTGCTCTGCTTACCTGCTGGATAAAGTGATCTGTGCCTGCATGTCCAAACAAGGTGGACCTGACAGTTCCACATAATCCTTAATTGTTCTGTGTTATTTCACACCAGGCTGCCAGACGCGCTCCTGTAGTTTTCTCACATTTTACTCAACGCCCGCTTGATGCAGACACACACATGTGCAAAAATTGCTCCTACACAATCTTTTACACACAGGCGAGCACAGTCGAACAGTGTGACCTTTGGCTGGCTTAGTCCTTTCATACCTGCAGGACAGAGAGAGGGGGCAAGAGTGGCCCAACGGTCATGAGGTCAAGTTCAAGAGACAGTTTCTTGTCCCGCTCACCTGTGGCGCCCCAGACATAAAATCCTAGCTTGGTTAATCTGCACTCTGTCCACGCTGACAGGCAAACGAGACCTTTGACCTTTACTAACAGAGGAAACTAGCTGTAGTCGCTGTCTTTACTGGCAGGCTTCCTGCTGGATATCTCATCTGTGGCCGATTGTAACCGAATTAACAACTCCAGATGAAGAGAGGCCAGCCTTCCACTTTGTCCCCCATTTCGCAAGATTTGGAAGTCTGTTGCTGTCATATCCCTGATGGCAATACCTAACTTTTAAATGACTCTATTTTTCTCTCTATCCTCTCAAAGAAAATGGACTTTGTTACCTTTGTGTGTTGGTATTTAAAATGATTCCTTTAATCAGCACAGAGGATTTATTATTTTTTTAAAGCAGAGACATCATGTTTCTGCCTTGTAGAAGAGCTTAATGTCTTGTGATGTAGACTTTTGTATATAATCATGAGAACATTATGCTTAAGTGTAATTCATCCGTGTTTTTTCTTTTATACATAGTGACGATGCACACTTTTGAATCAGTGAAGAAACTTTGTCATACAAAGTAGAAGTAATATACACACACACACACACACACACACACACACACACACACACACAGGAAAATGCTTTATTTTTTAACTCGCATGTATAAGAATGTTTGCAGGCAAAACATATGGTTGGGATCGGCCAGTGCAGGGTCTTCGTAGATTTGTGCAAGAAGTGGGTCAGCTTGTGTGGGTGTGTAGTTGTATGTTCTGTGCGTAGACGTGTTTGCGTGCATGCTGGTGGGCAATATTGCAACATCATGTGTATCTGGAGACACACAGGATGCAGAACTAAAACCACACGGGACTTGAGGCAAATATTTGGAGAGTTGATTTAAAATGGCAAACAAACACCACGCGGAGGAGCTTCCTCACCAGTTAATAAAAGGACTCAGACATAAACACTAATATCCTCATCGCTTCTTTGTCGCGGAATCCTAAACAGACGTCTTTTCGGGCATAAAGAGTTTAAAGCATTTATCTGATGAATGGTTTTGTTTTGAGCAGAGAGAAGTTAAGGCACCTCACGAAATGAAACTGTTGGGACAAGTTCTTGTGAAGATAAGTGCTTTTATTTCAACTTGTATAAGAAGAAATTAACTTATAACTATGGGAGACGAGGCATGATAAGGAAATGTCCCATCTCTTCTCAGTGATGTTTAAACAGTAAAAAAAAAAAAAAAAGACTTTAAGCAACTCTTTTGTGTTGGGACTATTTTTTCATTGCATCCAAGCATCTCATCCTTGTGTTTGATGAAGTCGGGTCAAGTTTTACAACAGCAGAGTTGGTGTTAGGTGTCAGACTGTGGATGTATCGCTCCCTGCTTCCTTGGCATGAATGCCAACAGAAAAATTTTTTTTAGTATCTTAAAAGTAACAACAGTCAAAACAATCACTTTGAAAAGTTATGTTAAGAAAAAGCCCTGCAATAATTAGACTAAGAAACACTGCGTGATACCTAAGAAGTCTCTTCCCTCCCAATCTATGTCACCATGTTGTACCAGTAACAAAGCATGCAGATGCCGTTAACCATCGCCTCAGGTATCCTACGCTCCCTAAGCATCCCAGCTCCGCTCCTCCTTTCTTTTTTTTTCCTCCCTTGTTTCCTCTTCTTTCTTTAGTGAAAGTGAGCAGTAGTGTGCACAAATGATTTATGTGCTTTAATGAGATTTCAATACTGAACAAACAATAAAAATTTATGGGCATCATAGTTTTGGAGGCCTACAGCTCTAATGGCTAATGTTACGCCCTCTTTCACTGGGGCCGGTAATCGGATCTGCAGCTGGCCCCCGGCCCTCGCAGAATGCATACAAGGGGGATTTTGTGTTTTGGGAAATCTTAGCAGAAAGGAGCAATGGCGAGGAATGTCATGTTATCTGGGTGTAGGGATATTACATCTACGTAATCTATAATCCCCAAGTCAAGTAGTTGAATAAATGGCCAAAGGGCTTTAGTTATATGTTTATTTCTTCACAATTACAATACAGACATGCCACGTTCAACCATTTTGTTTTGTTTAATACTATCTTAATAGCCCTTTCTTCTGTTTTTGGACTTTGTAAAATCAGCAACCATACAGTGATAACCAGCTAACTATAAGATATTATTCCTTATTAGTCAAATATTCAGATATCTCATTGCTTTACTCTTCCTATTGTGAGCTCTTAAACAGGAGCTAATTACAGAAGTCATGAATAAGGTTACAATGACAAATATAAATATGAGCTCTTGACACGCTCCTGTCGACCGATAAACCCCAGTGACATGAAAAGGTACACAGACCAAATTTGGTAATTAAAAAAAAAACTTCCTATCACCACACCCCTCCAGCAAGAGTGAGAGAAGTAGAAAAAAGAAAAAGAGAAGTTGAGAAAAAGCAGGAAAAGGCGGGTGAAAAATAAACAATATCATTCGGACGAATGACCGAACGTCCAAACGAGGGGACAAGAAAAAGGACACAGAGGAAGATAGAGATTGATAGTGAAGATGGAGGAAGGGGGAGGCAGAGGGCGGGTAACCAGGCAGAGGAATGATCTGTGTATGTATGTATGGAGCTCAGAAAGCCAACTGTACATCACACCGGGATGAGGAGAAGCTACAGCAGCTACCTGAAATTGCTGCCGGCAAAAAAAGTTTGTAAAAAAAAAAAAATAATAATCCAGACACAGTTGCAATGTATTATCTCTTTCTCTCTCTCCTTCAACCACTCCATCTCTCTTCCACTTCCCTCTGCATCTCCTTTTCCTCCCCTTTTTTTTTCACGTCCCACATACACTTGCATATACGCACTCTCCTCCTACGCTGAATTTCCTCCTACTTTCTACCTCCCTTTCTCCATCCCTTTGTCTCTCTCTCTCACTCTCTCTCTCTCTTTTCTTCCTCTGCCCTCCCTCTCTTCCTGCTCGCAACACTTTTCTGGGAGAGAACTGGGTCCCAGTCTAGGCTGCTGCTGGCCAGGGTTGTTAGCTGCCCAATAAAAAATGGATGAACTCGTAGAGCCCTGGTGCTGTTCTCCTGCATCAAGTTGGTAGAAACAGAGGGAGTAAAGTGGGAGACAGACAGAGAGAATCGGGCTGACATGAAATACCCTGCTCAGACCACGTCCTCCAAATAAAAACCTGTCCATCTTTTATGTCAGTTTTCTCAGTTGTGATTTTTTTTTTTTTTGGTCAATACAGGTCACCAAAAGGTCTGTGACTTTTTTTTTTGGGGGGTCAATAACCTTAACAAAAGAAAATAGCAGGAACTGGTTCATAGTACTAGATACAAGAAAAAAATTCTTTCCATTTGGCCGTGTTGTGTGTTAGAATATACACTACAGTTAATTTCAGATTGAACAGATTTAAACCCTAATCACCAACTAGCTTTCAGGTTTATTTACACACACAATTGAAAGGTTTTCATGAAAAAAATTAATTACCAGAGAGTGATTTGTCGAGTAATAGATTAGTCAGTCAATAGAAAAGTTCATTTTTATCATCATCACGTTAATCCTTAATGGAAGTAGTTAGTTGCAGCCCTAACGTTTACCTCCATAAACCCTAAATTCAAATGTATATCCTGTTTTACTCCAGTGTTACAAACATTTCAGATGTAATCAAACATTTAACACAATCAAGACACATCAATAACCAAGAATTATAGTACAGTTTGTTGATCCGTAAATCAATTGATTGAATCTAACTTTTGATAAAATAGATGCCACATGGAGAGACATTGAGGGACAACATGAATCCAATTTTGTGTTCATACACGTTTATTACGTGGTTACCTTTGCAGACCATCTATGTTTACTGTACAGTGAGCGTGTGAGCGTTGAGGTGTGGGCACGCTCTTAAATATTGTTTGTTCTTTGGGGAATTACATGATGTTGGGGAATAATTACAGTAAACAGCTTTCAATTAAAGACATACTCCCGCTGTGTGTGTGTGTTGTTTTGAAAATCATCATTTATCTTGAATACCCCCTTGGGGACAATAGGCAGAACATACGTGGTGGGATCAGATCCTTCCGACAAACAAGTCAAGTCATTATCTCTGCAGAGCAACGTGAGCTCCACCTGAAGCGTCGCATGTTTCTCACCTTTCCTCACTCAAACTGGAGTGATAGCAGCGCCATCTCCACCTTTTTGTTTTTTTGTTTTGTCGTGTGTTTTCATGTGGCAGGTGTGTGTGTGTGTGTGTGTGTGTGTGTGTGTGTGTGAGCCCCAGATCAATACCTGTGTGTGTGTGTGTGTGTGTGTGTGCATGTGTGCTTGTACAATGAAACATATATTTGTATTAGTTTGTGATAACAAGTCGATGCATTAGTTAGGACTAACCCCTACCAGCGTTCCACCTCCATGTCCATCACTCAAACCATTTGTGAACACATTGATTCTTCCCTCTCTGCCCCCCTCCTCCTCTCCCATGCTGTATATTCCCAGGGTTTATAGGGAGGAGAGCCAGAATGGCTCAGACAGCCATTGATTTTTATTTTATTGGTCTACTTGTGGAAAGAGGAGGGATAGGGGAGGGCCTGAGAGATGCAACTCTGCAGCTAAGTTTGTTCTTAGTGGAGACCGTGTGTGTGTTTGTGTGTGTGTGTGTGTGTGTTTTCTATAAGGTGGGTTGGGCCTATCTGCTTATGTCTGTCTGACTGAGACTGTTTTTGTTTTGGTAGGGGGTGTTATCTGTCTGTCTGAGAGGTGTACATATGTGTATGTGCATGTCCAGCCACCTCTGAGAGAGCCATTCAAAGCTGTGTGTGTGTGCATGTGTCTGCTTACACATGTGTCAGAGTGTATCTGTGTGCCCACCCTAGTGTGTTTGGTGTGGGCACTCACAGATATGTGTGTCACTGAAGGGACTGGGGAATCTGGGGCGCTGATGGATCTGGCACCAGCAATCTGGACCCTGACACACACCCACACATATATACACCCACACATACACACACACACACACACACACACAGCTGAGGTGCATCCCGGTGCTCATTAGAGCTGGTAATAAGGCTGTGCTGCTGGAAGAGGAGGGAAAAAAACAGGGAAAGGAAAAGAGGGAGGGAGGAAGAGGGTGGGAATGGAGAAAAAGAAAAAAAAAACGGGAGATTTTAAATTTTAATAACACTGGTACGATTTTGTAAATCTTTCCTGACAGAAAAGTCCTCATTATTTTCATCTGTCTCTGAGGAGCCTCTCCTCTAGCTCTGCCTCCCCGGGTAAACGGACTTCTCTCCCTTCCTCTCTCTCTCTTTCCTCACTCTCTGTTTTTCTCCACCTTTCTGTTTCCATCTCTTTCTTTTGTTTTTCACTCTCAGATGCTTTAGTGTCCATTTCCGTCCGTCCTGCTTGCTTTATTTTTCGCTCCCCTTTGCACTCTTCATTTTGACTCTTGTCTCTCTCTGTCTAACATTAGTGCTGTGTATCTGTGTTTTCCCGTCTAGTAAGGGGTTAGCTGACTGGCTGCCTGAGATGAAGGAACATCAGGAGCCAATAGAACGACCAGTATTATGCGCTGTTATTGGCTGGAGTCTCAGCTACAATTACCGTTGGTCTGTCTACATATGTGCGTTTTTTTGTTTTTTTTCTGAGGTGGGGGCAATGACAGAAAAAATACTTTGGGATCATGGTATCATAGTAGGGAACAGGGTAAAGGTAAGCCTCCTCAAACTTAGTGTGAGTGTAGGAGTGTGCATATGTGAGTCAGCGTGTACGTCTGAACCCTTGTACGTGCGCTGTGTGCATCACTCACACATCCCCAAACCTCCCCCTCCCCACACACAGACACACATACACACCTCACCCCCCACCTCTATGTCAAGTGTCAAAGCTGGAGGATGGATCCGGTTTGATAAGTTCTGTTCTGTCTGGCCACGTGTCAGGACGGGATCAACCATACGGCAGAGGAAAACCATGTTCTTCACTCTCCTACCTCCCAATTTTTGGGATTTTTTCATTTCTTTTTTTAGGGTTTCTTTTTTTTTTTGTCTTGGTGTGGGGGGCAGGTGGTCTGTATTTATGGGGTGAGTTTTATTTTAGCCGCTTTTGTTGCTTGGAGATTTTAAGTAGAAACAAAAACGACTTTCGTTGTAGAAGCTCATTTGACAAGATTAAATGGGTGATGAGCTTTATTTTGTGTCAGTTTCTTTCTATTCACAAGGACCAGTGATGATTTGCATTACTTCATATGGTTGGGGATTCTCATAGAAAAGGAATAATTTCCTGCCTGGGCTGTAATGTAACATAAGGAGTGACTTTCCAGTCCTCTCACCTCTGGGGTGGTTAAAGGAAAGTGGTGACATTAATATCCTCACTCCTCAAACTGTCAGAGAAAAGACCGTGGCTCTTTACAGTGTCACAGATGCTATTTTTTTAGATGGATTTTAACTTTGCTCGAGTGAATTATGACTGTACCCCGCCCCTTCCCTCCTCTGCGCTACATGTGACTCCTCCCAGTCTGTCTAGCTAGATCTTTATGTGGGGGTGTGTGTGTGCATGCCTACAGGTCCTCTGGTCAATCGTAACCTGTGTGAGGTTGTTGCTGGTGTCTGCTTGACATTTAGTCACTCACAGCGGATTAATAAAACAGACAGAAAAGTGAAAAGCATACTTAATGTTTGAGCTGTGGGCAAGACTGGATTTAACCTTATTATTTCTGTTTCAGAGTCTAAAAGTTTTTGACTGGGCAGTGCTAAATTTGTATCGAGCCTCTGTTGCCACAAATAAGATCAGCTACTTTACATTAGACTTGAAGACGTGTTTTTTTGTTTGATGGGTGTGCAGAGAATCAGTTTAGGTCAAAGCAATTTTTTTTTTTTTAAATATCTGTCCCCTGAGAAGAAGTTCTTGAATCGCAGCACTGTCATATTCCTTACTGCTTTGAACATTTAAGTGTTTGAAGTTATTCAGCGTTGTTTGCTACCAAATCAGACTCCTTTTAATGAATACGATTCTTACAATTCTTCTCATCCATGAGGCTAAAACTAACTTCCTGTTCATTTTTCCACCCCGAGGCCTCGAGTCACCCTCCCCTATTTTATTTCCCCAGCTGAAAAAGTAACAAACAACACAAAGCGATGTGGATTCTCCCAGCAAACTCACACAGACACACACACACACGCACAAGCACCTCCTCTGGGTATTTGGCTGGGATAAATAATCATTCTAAATAATGAATGTCAATTAATAGGGGGAGACGCGGCCTTGCTAAGCATCCTCTGATTAGTGTTTCAGTGGGATCTCCTCCCCAGCTGGCTTCAGCCAATCAGTTCAGCCTCATCCAAGTATCCGGCTTGCCTATCATAACATCACTTATACTGCTTCAGCTCTTCCCACAACATAGACATGTGGGCGTATGACATGTGCACTATGATGGTATTATATTTATTACTACTTTGTTGTTTTTTGTGTTACGCAGTAGGTTGAAACTTCGGCCAAACACAGGAGCGGTAGCCAGGTGCATTTAAAAAAACACTGTAACTCTTACTTGTGTTGCAAAACACATGATTTACTACATAAAGTATGACAGTGTCATGATAATATATGCATTTATTCAAGGGTAAAGTGTCTACTTATAAAGCAGAGACACTTACAAACAGTTGTAATGAGCTCTCTGGTGTTATCCAGTGACCATTACTCCATATCAGTGAAAAAACAAAGTGTCTCGCCCCTGAGAAGAAGTTCATGGCGTGTTACGAGTGATTAGTTATAGTTTGAATGCGCCGCCGCCACAGCTGATGTACAGCAGTGGGTATAAATATGTGTTTGTTTCGTATGTGGCTGGAGAGCGTACAAAGGAGTTTTGCAAAGTAGACAAAAAAAAAAAGAAGAAGCTTCTTTGAAAGCACACACAAAGGAAATACAAGCATAAAAGCACCACTGTGATACATGAACAGCACCGCGTGGTGCAATATTTCTGTCGCCCTCTCTTCCATAGCCTTGGCTTTCAAACTAAGTGGAGAGCCGAGGCTACCGCAGGTCCGAGCTGGTGGACTGGAGGGGAGGCTGAGAACTCGAGTGGTGTGTCGGGCTCAGACTTGGGCTTTAGAGGGTAGCAGGGTGACTGAGCAACCAGCCAGCCACCTCTGCCTCCCCCATACACCTCCACAGTGATAAATGGCCACAGCATGAGCTATTCATCTCCTGCTTAGAGAAGTGGACAGTGCCACCCCCGCCACCCCCTACCCGCTCTCCCCGCCTCTCCCGGCCTCCCCTCCACCCCAAATGTGATAATTTCCAGTTTTGTGTGTTTGTCTGTGTCATGTCAGCAAATGTGATAATTCTCTCATTTGTCAGGGGCAGCGGAGGGTTCAGAGTTTGTGTGTGTTTGTCTGTGTCCGTGCACATACAAACTCTGGGTCGTTTGGCACACACACACACACACACCGACACACACACACACACACACAGGGAGATGAGCTTCTCACACTCTTGATGCTGAGGCCCGTAACACCAGCGCCCGTTCTCCCTCGCTCTCCAGCCCTCCTTTTTCGCAGCTTTGTGTTTTTTTGGTTCAAAGCCCTCATGTCAAGTTTACTTAGGTCACAGTGGGAACATTTAAATGTGCAAAGGAGTGAGTCGTTTTATAGCAAATTCCATCAGTAATTCAGTGATTTTATTACCTCCAGGAAACTACTGAGCCACTTTTTCCACTTTATTGTGCAAATAAAGTTTTAAAGCCTGTGTGTGCGTGTGTGTTTGTGTGTCATTGTTTATAAGTTTCCCTCTTTTTTTTTTTTTTTTTTGCATGTTGCATGTTGTACGTGTGTTGCAAGTGTACACACATCAGTCTGAATTTTTTTACAGAGGTTAGAGTGTGTGTGTGTGCAAAAGTCAGAAATAATTTTTTCAGACATTTTAGACAGGAGCTTTGGAAATATTGCATTCGTGCGTGTGTGTGTGTGTCTGTTTTACACTCCAGTGATTGTATAGCAGTAAATACCATGTATGCAGACCTCATGGTAGTTATTAAACATGATAAGCCTCCAGTTGATGGCTGGTCATTTTAGTTTGCATATAAACATGCGACTGTTTTACGTGTTTTACTTTTCTCTGTAGAAACAATATGACTTTTGCTGAACACTGCCTGATCTTTCTCTCTCTCTTTTCATGTCTCTCTGCAGGATCATCCAGAATCGCATCCTGGTCTTCATCCTCGGAGCCATCATCCTTCTCACCATCATCCTGGCCATCTATTTTAATCTGCGAGGCCACTGATCTCCTCTGCACACACACATATATACGCGTACCCCCCCTTCCCCCCTCCCACCTCAGCACCACCACCTCCCCCGTGACACAAATACAAACACACACACTCGTGATTAATAGCGACAAAAGCGTTGTTCTGCTGTAATTAGGACAAATGGTCCCCATGAATCACTGTTTCCAAAGCCTGACAGGGAGCTTTTTTCCATCTCTTTCTCTTTCCCCATTTACTGTTTCTTTCTCTCTTTCCTTCCCTCTCTAGCTTTTGTTCCCACTTTGCTCTTCTCTTCTCTTCTCTTCTCTTCTCTTCTCTTCTCTTTCTTCTCTTCTCTCTCTCTCTTCTCTTCTCTTCTCTTCTCTTCCTTTTTCTCCTCTCAGTTTTGTCCCCTCTCTGTCAGGCTCTCTCTCTCTTACATCTCCAGGGATTAAAAAAATGAAACAAAAATTGGGGAAGGGGAGGCGTTTTTAATGATAGTTGATATTTTTCATGGTGTCGTCCTCAGTGTGGTTTTGCTGCCCATCCTGTCCCCAAGTGAGCAAGGCCTGTTTTTTTTTTTCTACAACTCAAAGCAGATTCAGATATGTAGATTGTTTTCTTCTGTTACGGAGGTGGGTCAAGTGGTATTCCAGACGTATGCATATGTGTGTGTGCGTGCTTGCATGATAAAGAAAGTACAATAGGTGCGCGTGTCTCTGTATGTTGATGCATGTACGCGAGAGTGACGGAGATAGATTGGCGGCCCGCGCTGTGTTTTTGTTATTAACGCCAACAGTGGACACACGTGCTGTAGTATTGATGAGCCTCTGTAACTAAATGATTCAGCTGTTCTTCATGTAGCCCCTCCGCAGCACAGAGGACAGTGCCTTCAGATGAGATATGCTGTCCACACTCTCTTCTTTAAAAAGCTCAGCGGAGCCCAAAATAGACGAGCGGCGCTCGTGGAGAAAGAAAAATAATAATATAAATGAGGATGCACAGAAAAAGGATGAGGTCAATTCCACTTCGGTTCAGTCAGTCAAGGTGAAAGTACAGTTCGTTTTTTTTATTTTTAGAGGTTTATTTTAAATTACTGCACTCAGAAAGAAAGAGATATGAACATTTTGATAGAGTTTTGGGCATAGCAGAAATCAAATCAAATATATACGTATATATTATTGGGGGAACTGACCCCAACCTTGACACATACAGTACATGAATACAATACAGAGAAAGGTTATTTCACACAGTTCCCACAATGCACCTCCCAAACACAGATTTCCACAACTCTTTCCCATGGACTTTTTTTTTTTAAACATAACTGTCATTATAGACATCATACTGTATGTACTAACATTTAAATCTACATCATGTATAGTGTTTTGCTCTGAATACAAGTGATTCTGTTACTATTTATTTATAAATGCATTAATGAGTTTTTGAATTAAAGTTTTCTGTGCTAGAACTGTATATTTTATGACGTTAAAAGGTATTCTGAATTGACATTAGCAACGTGTCTTTTTTTTTTTCTTGATTTTTGGATGTACAGTGATTAGACTAAAATGCAGACTGCACACGTCGGGACCAACCGAAATGTGTGTTTTTCAAGTTTTAAAGTTTTTTTTTTTGTTCCTCCTCTGTTCTTATAAATGGATCTGACATGTTTTAGAACTTGTACTTTTTTGTTCTATATTTTCTCCTGTCGCGTTCTGAAGATGGCGATGCGGTCCTTGTTTGTGTGTTTATCTGTACACTGACTGATGATGTGATACATTTGCAGGTGTTTGAAAAAAACGCGTGCGTGAGTTTACTGCTGTTTTAATTCTTCTGGGGAAAGCCATTCTTCGGGGGGTGGGCTTGAAAAAAATCTAAATTTAAGAGCATATTCGGAAATTTTTCAGAAGTAGAGATACATGAAGGTAATGCCTTGCCTACATGCGCCACAACACACACACATACACAGACACACACACAGGGGTGGTGTGTTGGAGTGTGCGTGTGTCTCCTGTGGTCGGCGTGGTGGTTCCTGGCGGCGAGGACATTTGCTATTCTGTTTCAGGGCCATGGTCTTCATTTTCCAAGATGCGGGGGTGTCGGAGTGGTGGTGGTGGTGGTGAGCACCCCACCCCCCCTTAAGAAAAAAAAATCCTACCGACCACCATTTCACAGGCCCTCACCAGCTGGCCGCTGCGCCATGCCGTCTGCTTCAAAGCCTCAAATTAATGGCCAACAAAATAGTGTGCCTCTGACCGTCCCATGCGGGGCCGACCCACCAAGACTTATCATTAAAGCGAAGGAATAATGAAAAAAGGAAGGAAGAAAAAAAAGGAGGGAGAAGGAAGGAAGTGAACAAGGAAGCAAGGATGGGGATGTGGGTGAGGTGGTGGGGGAGGGATCCCTGGCAGTTTGACAAACCTCATCTGGTAATGACCCTCAGTGATTGTTTTTTCACCCACTGCGTGTGTGTGTGTGTGTGTGTGTGTGTGTGTGTGTGTGTGTGTGTGTCTGCGTCTGCCTATCTGTGTGTGAGCGCGTGCAGCCTACCTACGTGCCGATGTGCTCTCTTCTCTTCCTCTATCTTTCTTTCTACCTCTCTGTCTCTCCTTCCCTCACTCCCCATCCCTCTTGCTCCCCACTTCTCTCTACCTCTCCTGCCACCTTTTCTCCTCCTCCCTGTCCTCCCCTTCCTCCCTCCCTCCCAGCCTGTCAGATGAGCAGAGCAGTAGCTAGCGAGTGAGCGGTGGAAGGCAGCGTGGCGGCGGCTTCTATTTGAAGTTGTAATGGTGTCAAAAAGTCAGGGCTGACTGACAGACGTCAGTCCCACAGGGCCTCATTAAAAACAGACCCACTTGACAAGGAAATAATTGAGCGCCGGCGACAACTCGGGGGCCCCTCCGCGTTTTTAGATGTTTTTATTTTCTTTTCATTATTAGCGCTGAGCTATTATGTTCATTAAGAAATGGCATTAAAACAAGTTTTTAAAAGCGGGGAAAGGGAGGGGAGGGGCAGAGGGAAGGCAGGATGCATGGAGGTGGGATAGATAACGATTTGTTTAGAGCCCCCGTTCTGTTTTATTATTTAAACAGGAGCACTGTCATGTGATACCTTGGCAGACGTCGGCTATCATCTGCCACTCCTCCCTTTTTTTTTCGCCTTCTTTTTCTGCTTTTTTTCCTCTTCGCTCATCCCTCACTTTTCCGCCCCCTCCCCCCCCGCAGCTCTTTTCATCTTCCCGTCCTCTGTCCATCTCCCTCTTTCTCCACCTGCCCTTCTCTCTCCCTCTTCTTCATCCCTTTCTTTCTCTCCCTCTGAGCGGCGGGTGTCGTTGAAATATGAACTAGATTATTCATCAGTGCCCCCTCCCCACGCCCCACTACCATCCCACCCACCCCCCATTCGCTGATTTGGTTTTCGACAAGCGTCTCACCGCAGAAGGCTGAGGATGAAAACTTGTCAAAAATAGGTTATATCTTATTCCAAGGGGCAACAATAGCAGCAGGTACAGACACCTTTTAATATTTAATTTAGAGGGGTTTTAACCCTCCTTAAGTGACTGGAGCTGTATCTTCCATACAGACACCAAGAGAGAATTGGGAGGGGCGAGCAAGAGGGGAGAGCAATTAATTATTTGATGTCTGAAAAGTGATTTTAAAGCTCTCCTTGCCTTCTCCCGTTTGCCAAGAGAGAGGATCGAGTCTTTGGGTGTCCCTTTTCATTTTCCACACCAGCCACGTCCTCGGCCCGGCTGTCCTGCAAGAGCTCAAACACTTCTGCCTGAATCGCATTTAGATCCTCGCTCCGCTGCGCATTTCTCGCTTGATACGGCAACGATGACGCGGGTGATCATATAGGAATGGTTTTGGTCTCTATCAGCAGAAGTGATTTTTTTTTTTTTTTCCCAGACTTATCTTGTCTTATCTTGTCCACCACCGTCAGTCTGTCTCGCTAACATCCCTTGTGCCCGGCTTGGCAGTCATTCCTGTTCTCCCATGTTCCTTTTTAGTAGGTTTACATGAAAGTTAAAAAAAAAAAAACGGTTCCTCAACAAGGAACCTCTGTGATGCATCGCCATTACAAAAAGCCCGATGTTTGTCAGCCATTTAAGACGACAAGGGATTATGACAGGCGTCGTTTGAGCTGTCTGTCCCCTGTTGAAGGGCGGGCCTTAAACGGGATAAACAGCTCCAGTGGTGGGATCACGACGGGAGGGTGGGCGCTTCATCTCCAGGAGTGTCCGTGATGCTGCCACCCCCCCTACCATTCGCGTAGACACGCACATATCAACGGAGGCCCTGCGACAACAGCTACCCAAGAAAACCCCACAATGGCACTGTTTGAGAACTACAATGAATCTTCTAGTGGTTGTTTCAACACACACACACACACAAAAAGTGCACAAAAGTGCACACGTACTGTTGCACATACGATGGACGCCCCCGAAAAAAAAAAAAAGACACACGCTCTAGTGTACGGCTGTTAAAAGAGGAGCCATGTTCTCCGTTTGTACACACCACCAGTCCAAGCAGAATGGCTTTCTTTCTCTCCTCGGGTCTTTATCTGCCTTTTCTTTCGCCCCCATCAGCGCCGTCGACCATTTTAATGGTGTTTGTGCTCACAAAGAAATGACAATGCCCCCCATTATTTGAGGAAGTCACAGGGGCTGCAGTCATACATACATACATGAATGTTTGTGTGCATGCGCGTGCAGGATGTTTCCCCCTGCGGTCGAGATGGAGCTGGAGTGCTTGGTGTAAATACTTCTGTTGAATTGTCTGTCTGCACAAATATCTGTCTGTGTCCATCGGTGATGTCCTTGTGACCGATTTCTCCTGTCGACCGGGATCCTCAGTTCCTCTGGTACCTCCAAGATAACCAATCAGACTCTGAGTTGCACCTAAAACTATAAAGACGTTTGTGTTCTCTGTCAGTGTCAGTGTTGTTTAACATCTGTCATTAAAGCACTTCTGAATCCCAGCAACCAAGGCGCTGTGTCATAACTTGCATTTCCCTCCTCCGCCGTGTGCTGTCGTCGAACGCACAAACAGCACCGAGGAAGGAACCTGACTGATTCCTCAGGAGCGAGCGAGGAGGTAAAGCCAGGAGCTGACGTTTTCAAAGCCATCTGCCTCAGTTTTGATTTTCAGGGCGCACCTAGCCTTGTGCTGAAGACTCCTTTAACACTGCCTTACTGTGGAGACAATAGAAACACAAAGAGCCAGGTCAGAGCTAGGCTGAGCCAGGCTAAACCGCTCGGCACGCCACCACCACCACCTCCACCCCTTCCCTCCATCTCCATCATACCTTCCATCTCTCTCCCTGTAGAATACTGCCACAGCCTTTGAACTGAAATTAACACTTTACCACTACAAAGACATACAGTTGTAACCAGCAATGTCATTTGCATGATAATGAGCAGTTGGAGAAAACGAAGCTGCTTTATAGCGGCAGGAGCGGCAGGAGCTTTATTTATTTATTTATTTATTTGTCAGTATTTGTGTGCCCTTTGCCCTTTCAATTAAATTCCTTACTGTGGCTTTCTGTGTGTGAATGAATGCACAGTGAGCCCAAAGAGATGTTAAAGATATTAAGTCATTTATGAGGTGTGAAATGTTATGTTTTTGAATTTTTTTTTTTTGTTTTTTTGTATGGAGTGGACTTTCCCTGGCACTCAAGCATAAGTTCATCTGCAAATCATCAACTGTGATTCTGTGCAGTATCGTTTTTCCAAGGTTGCCGTCCATTTTAAAAGTGGACGACTGATGGTAAGAGACAAAAGTGAAGAAAAGTGGAGATGAGCGCAAAGGAGGCCTCGGAGGCACTCAGTGGCCTGGACGTTCAGAGAGAGGAGGGTTTAGTCAGGCTCGCCCCTGTACAGTAATTTACTTTGCATATGGTGTCTTAGCAGACACGATTCTAAATTTCCAACTGGGAGGCATCAGTGGAGGAATCGCTGTCTTCAAAAGACGGCCTGCCAGTCACGCTCCTCCCGTAGCCGGAGATCTGAGCGCGCACTGATAACCCGCGACATCTTTCTGGAAAAACGAGGAGTCGATCAGCTTTGATGGAGCACATCCGCCATGACAAGCTACTGAAGAGCTCGCTAATCAACTGGGGAGGGTATGGGTGGGGGGGGTATGGGAGGGGAGGGGGGCATCGCTTAGCATGACAGCAGAGAGGAGAAAGATGGGGGAGTGGGGGATAGATGGATGGACAGATGGATGGATGGATGGATGGATGGAGAAGGTGTGCGAAAGGCTTGTTCGCCGTGAAGCAACCTTACGTCCCAGATATGTAGGTGGATGGAAGGGTGGCCGGATGAGAGGGAGACAAGAATGTGTGTTTGCTTTGTCTGGAAAAAAGGGAGCCCCCCCCTTCCAATACCCTCAGCAGCCTGTTACCTACTCCCCCTTTCTACAAAACCTCCGCCTCAGATGGTTGGTGGCAATTAAATATTCATGAGAGGGCATCCAATCCCTGAGCACACCGGGCCAGTTTTTTTCTCCACACAAGCCAGGAAGTGGAATTGGATTCTTATGAGGGGGGCCTGTTTCAGGCTGGTGCGTCAGGTCAATTGAATCAGAAGTCCAAAGGTTACCGAACCTGTATGATGTCCTCTTAAATCCCTCCGCCTCTTGGAAAATAGTGCCGCGCTTGCCACACTCGGCACATGAAAATGTCTCGGTTTGTCCTTATCTGGCTCCCATAAAATGTCTCGGTTTGTCCTAAAGGTGGCTGCTGAGGTCATTTTCTCAGACCCTTCAGACAAGTTTGAAATTTGGAAACGAGCTCGGTATAATTAACTCAAGTCCCATTTACTCACATGACTCGCTCGAGCTCTGAATTATGAACCAAACTTCCCCTGAAATACCTCGTACACGTTCTCTGCGCCGCACAAACAGCCTTGCAAACACAAAGCTGCATCTGCAAAAAAAACCAAAAAACAGGCTTACTGCGTGCACACACACACTCACTCAGGCTCACACACACAAAACACACACCTCTCTATTGAGACGTATGGATGTGGCAACAAAATGCACAACTTTTTGTTCATCTCAAGGACTTCACTTGTGAGGGCCCCAGTGAACTGAGAGACCATATTGATTTTCCTTCTTTTCATGCTGCGACTCTGGGATTACCCATTTTCTCATTCATTTTTAAAGACAACTCGTGAGATTCTTCCTTCCCCTTTTCTCTCTGTTTTTTCCTTTTTCCACACCCGCCCCCTACAGCCCCCACCCCCCAACACACATACATAAATACACACACACACTTCCCCACCTGCACAGCAGTTGTAACCACCCCTTTTCCACAGCAAAGTCCCTCCTTGACCCTGAAAATTGTAATTCAGCCATAGATCACAGCTGCTGAATATTAGGGCTTACAAAAGCGGTTAAATAAAATATGTTGAAATCGTCCAATCCCAGAGGCCACGGCAGAAATTCTAATCAGGTGAGAGAAAGGGGAAGGAGTCAGCAGGGGGATTATGGGTAAAGAGAGTCGTCTCGATCTACCGGGCAAGAGTGAAGGGCTGATATAGGGATGGGATTGAACCCAATTCATAGCAAGTCTGTGTCATGTGGTAAGATGGAAGCTTTTTGAGACAAGCTGTCATCATGTTTTTGCTCAAACGGCGCAAAAATGCTCTTTGTTGAATTCCTTCATTTTGATTCATAATATTTAAGATATCCAGACATATAATACAGTGTCTATTAATTAGCAAACAGCATAAATTATATTAAAGATGTTTAAAAAGGTGTTCCGAATGAAACGCATCATTTTAAGTCATGCATGCCATACTGTTATCTATGATTAGCACAAATACCAGCATCACCTCCAGCCAAAGGTCTTCAAAGTTGGCAGCTTGTCGAAACCTGCAGCATCAACCGAACTATTTGCAAAATAATTGAGTCTCCAGGTATTAATGCACTCATTTTATGCTAAACAGAGCAGCAACACTTTTGGCCTATAGGCCTTCCGTTGACCGGCGTAGGAGGGGGTCAAAACATATTAATTATTCTGTTGGCATGCTTGTTAAAGTGAATCACAAAGGTTGACCCTACTGAGGAGCATTCATGGGACAATGCTGCTTCAGATTACCAGAATTTATCTTATGTCTCCATAGAGGGAAGAACAAATGTTTCTGGCACAAACCGCCTGTGCAAATCCAACATAAACAGCTCCTAAAACGCACGTGAGACTGTCTTTGAGGGTGCAAATAAATATTCTTTTGAGTGAAAGTGAACGTCACGCCACGTCAATGTGATCAGAAAATCATCAACTTGCCTCGCACACGAGCGTGTCCCGAGCGCTCTGAAAACTTTTCACGCCTTCTTTCTTCATCGCTCCCACCGGTGAGCGGTTTGGACTCAGCCACATGTAAAATGTCCGGACAGTCCAGTGAGGGGTGATTGATCGCGCTTCAATCCCTCAGCGGTTCTCCAGACAAGGAGACGCTCGATTACACTCTGGGATCAAAATGCTGAATTCACACAGTCCCCCTCCAGAGAGAGAGAGAGAAAACGTCCAGAGACCTTCGCCAGGCAAATTCTACGCACCACCCAGCAGTCTGGTCCTCAGGACTTTGTGCTTTTTCTTTGGCAACCAAATAATGCATTCACCTTCAATTTGTCATGTCTGAACTGCTGCAGAACAACTGCAAAGCACTTGTTCTTGCTTCATTGTAGCTAAAACAAATGTAAATGAGCACTTACCTTCCTCCATCCACAGTTAGGTGTGTTTACAGAGACAAAGGTAGAATGTGAACACTTCCTCATTGTGTGGGAGAGACACGGCTACGTCCAAATGAGGCCTAGTGTGGTAGTCTAAAGTGAAAACAGCTAAACTGAACAAACCACCTCCTCTGTTGGACATTTGGAAGTGCAGATGACTAATGACAACCTGCTTTTTTTCAGTTACACCTTCACAGGCTGGTATCATGATACAAAAATAATGTCTTAAAAATCCAATACAAGCGCTGTCCACAAAAACAGACAAGAGACAGTTATCCAGGAACATATTTTTTTATTGAGACTTGGTAGAAAGCTTTTAATCCAGGCCAATTATGTTTAAAGCAAAATGTCCAATAAATTTACCCAACAGATCAACACAGAGTGATTATTTTGCTGTTTTGTCCCACAGAGTTCAATACTACTTGCAAGTCTTAAAAGTTTAAAATGTCTTTTTTTCTATTTATTATACCATCCTTTTTAAGAATGATTCTAAGATTGATCAAATATTTAGGCAGACTTTAAAACCGCATGGATTTATTTAGGATTTTGCCCTTTGTTTCTTTGTGTGTGTAATGATATTGTGAAATCACACTGAAATCACACCACAAGGACAAAAGTGATTCAGACCAAGTGAAGTCGTCGCTGGCAAACAAAAACACCTTTTACTTTGTCTCTTCAGAACGGGATTTTTTAGACTTTGTGGTTTTACTATATGACTCTTGTTTCTTTCCTTTTGGTTTGGAATTTTGTGGAGCTGTAGGAAAATGTAGTGTTCTCCATCACACGCTGGCTCAGCTTTTAAAACCGTGCAAATAATAGCCATTGTTTGCTAACTCCACAGCTTATAAATCTTTAACCTTGGATCTATCTGGAGGTTTTGTTGATGACGGGGGAAGGGTTGGGGACACAAAGGGTGGCACTTATATTCACCCCTATGTGGACACAATAGCAGCAGGGGTGTCATGGTCAATGCAAAAGCACTCCAGCATATTTGAAATGCACAGCCCACAGAAATGATAGCAGTGGACAAAAAAAAATCTCTTTCATGAGTCTAATAAGACAAGCTGCTTATTCAACTCAGCCACTGTCTGTGCCCATTGAAATCAAATGTAATCCTGTATGCTGAGCTGATGGCAGTGGTTGAAGGACAGGTCATATAGAAAGGTAACGATCTTAGAGTTGCAGATATCTAGCGCCTTTCAATGGGTAGTCGTAGCACTCATTAAAGTGAAAATGCTTTCCTCATTTGGTGGTCTTTCTCTGGAACGGGACAATGGGACGCAAAAGTAAGTACAAGCCGAAGATGGTGTAACTAAGAACTTTTTATTGTGAGTATTTGCCATTCCACAAAGAATATGGGGAGGTCAGTAGTTGGAGCACTCCATCAGCATTTAGCGCCGCGTGATTGTGCCGAGGCCTTGGGTTCCAATTGGTGCGGAGCAAAAGTAAAAGAAGTGTGCTGATAGTAGACGTAACTCTGTGACAATGCAAGAGAGCACAACCTCCTTTTGCAACTTAAAAATGTTGATTATATGTTGCCCCATAAAATCATATCTACTTTAAAAAAAAAAAAAAAATCAGTTTATTACAGCTTGGTTCTTACTCTTGTAATACTCTTACTCCTGTAATTTTGGCCATTTTTTCATCTATCAGTTATGACAGAACTGGACTTAGAACTGTGCTCACCAAAGTATTTGCTGATCTGGGAAGACGCGACGTCGCCAAAGCAAAGTCCGACAGGGCAAGACGAGGAAGCAGTCAGATGATCGCACAGGTTGTAAACATGCAACAGTTTAGTCAGATTATCTAAACTGCTTTATTTACTTGCCACTGACACTGTGTATCCATTATTATACAGTAAAACTGCATGTGAACAGTGCAAAAGGTCAACAGTGGCAGTGGCTGAAGGAGTCTCTACAATGGACAGTTTTAGGTAATAGTTTTACCACTTGACTTCCATTCCAAGTTTGGCTAAACTGGTAGTTAAAATATGTTTGATTATCTAGCTGTTTTTTTTTTTTTACAGACAGGCAAAAAATTAAAGGAAAAACCTGAATGCTTGACCTCTACATTGAGGGGATCTGGTGGCTGATCACCTTTCTCCTATGATGAAACATTTCTATAATGATGGGAGGATGACAATACCCCACACATAGGGGGGCACAAGGGGTCACTGGTTTGATGAGGATGAAAATTATGTGAATCATATGCTATGACCTTCACAGTCACCTGATTTCAACCCAGGTGTTGGGTTGGTGTTCACCAGGTGTTCACCCCTCCAGTGGAGTTCAGAGACTTGGAGAATCAATGCCAAGAAGGACTGAAGCTGTTCTTGCCACATGTGGTGGCCCAACACCTTTCTAAGACACTTTATGTTGTTTTTTTCCTTTAATTTTGTCACCCGCCACTTTTGTTTATGCCTTATTGTACAGAATGGGGTCATTAACAATTCGTTGTTCTTCATTTCATCAGGTCTTTGACATTTAATCTGCTGTTCGCTGCCTGCGGTATCCAAGCTATTCAGCAATACCCTCGCTGTGTATGTTCCTTCAGAATTTACCAAAGGAACTGGCTTGGGCATCAAAGCAAACTTTGACTTTACCTGTTGTGTTTACCAAAACTTCTGTGAACTCGACATGATTTCTTTATTCTGAGAGCACCCGAAGGCAGGAGCACTGAGGAAACACACAGCATCAGAGGTCTGTCCTCTGTCTGCCGCGTACGAGGGACCACCAGAATTCATGGAAGGGAAAGCTTAGAAGACATCAAAATGGCAGCAGCCACTGATAATGCACCACTCCAGCAGGAATGTGAGTTCAGGTTTCTGGGATTTAATGACAAGTAACATGTTATATATGCACCTTTCCTGTTGAGTATAGCACTGAATGACTTTAAATTCCAGGGCTGAGCTGATGGTGCTGATCTACGCACTTTAAAGTTCGCATTCCAGGATTTTTCTTTACCCTACCCTTGCAGCATAAGCTAACAAATGAACGTAAATTGCAAATTTGGGAAGTGGACGCATACACAGAGGTATATGAAGGTGTTCTTAAATAATGAGTGATGCATGTCAGTCGACACAGTTCTGTGAATCAGCAGAGACAAAAGGACACAAGGGCCTGGGTTTATTTTCAGCTGTCAGGATGTCTCAGTAGGTGTCTGTCAGAGGTTCAACTCCACAGGTTAAAACATACAGACTGATGGATGATGGCTATCCACCAGAAGAAGACACCATCCAAGGAATGCCAGACATGTGGTCAAAGACAAGCAGAACACGAACCTGGAAGCCATGGTCTGAGAGATCTGCTTCAAGGAACAAGAAATCAACATAGGATCTCAACTTGGAGGAGAGAGAAGGTCAACTTCAATCTGCTGTAAGGTTATATGTGAATGTTTACAGAGGAAATGCATCTAAAACCATCCAATTACATGTTTTACATTTACATTTTTTTTTTTTTTTTTGACGCTTTTGACTCAATGCATCGTGTTCGTCATTATATTGTTGGTACGTCATGATTCATCTTAGTGGCTTGGCAGATTAGGTTTATACGGTATTATAAAGTCATTAGCACTTCAATTAAAACTCCTTAAACTAGAATATGAGTGTAAAGTAGTCGACTAGTGGAAAATTCATATATGGTGGCAATCAACACTTCTTAGGAAGTGGTTTTCTGAAACGCCAATGCACCATTAGGTAACAAAAATATGCAAGTGAGGTTTATTAAAGACTCATCTGTCAGGGTAGGTGCAGGGTGAAGTGAAGTTGGGACCCAGTATGCAGACGATGAGACAGGAGGCAGAGTAGATGTAAATAACTCTTTTATTGGCTTACACGGGAACATGGACAGGATAAAGCAGGCGGAGACTCAGGACACAGGAACATGACAGAAAACGCAAGGGGTGACAACATTAGCGACTCAACAAGGAAACAAAGGAAAGGGACCGGTATATACACACTGTGAGGGGACAGGGAAGTGGAAACAGGTGAGGAGACTAACAGGGGACAGGTGAAACTAATAAGGGAGGAGCAGAATAATCACAGAGGAGGAAAACACACAAAGGCAGGAAGTCAAGTGGCAGACATGTGAGGAGAGGAGGAATACAAAATAAAACAGGAAGTGAGCAGAACTGGAGAAGATGAACTCAATGACAGGAGACAAGAAACAACCAACACAGGACACAGAGCTAGAGACAAGGAGGACACAAGGAACACACTGAACTCAAGACAGGATAACACAAAGAACACCAGACAGAGAAAATACAAGGGGCACAAGAAACACAAGGCAGAAAACACAGAAAATAACAGCTGTCCACCTGTCCATCCATTGAATGCTGGGATATGCACCCCTATCGACATTAGCCCGATCGTTTCAGTACCATGGACAGATTCAGCAACAACATTCGGAGACAAGTTACTAAGACAAGAACTAAATAATTTACCACTTATTTCAAGTTTTGATGCACAAGTAAGTTTCATCAGCCGCTGATCGATGAGAATTAGAAGAGAAACTTTCCCTATTTTCAAACTCTTCTAAGTGAAAAGTTCATGATTACAAATCTTCATTGGACCGGCCTCAGCCATAGCACCACCATACTGATGACCATAGATTGGGCAGAGACACGGGTATCAAATCAGCCATAAAAAGTACAAGAGCTCCATTATCACGGAGAAACCAAAGTAAAGCAGTACCTCCTGGCCACAGATGAAATAGTTGTTTTACATGTGACGCACACTGATACTCAGCCAGACAGGGTGGCGATGAAGCAGAGGCCCTCCTGGTTACACTACGTCTCCTTAAAAACAAAAATCCCCCAGCACGGCTCCGGCTTCGAGCTGATGTGCTATAGGGAGCCGAGGTCACCGGTTCATCCGTCAGAGAGGCTCCTCGCTGATGGATGGCACTCAGAGCAACGCGCGCCCAATCCGCTGTAGCCCTAACTGCCGAGAAAGGGCCTTCGCAGGCAGAGAAATAAATAAATAAACAGCAACATCAAAGGGATGTTCAAAAGAAAAAAAACAAAGCCTGCACACGTTCGTTTGCAAAACACACACACACACACAAGCGCGTACATTGGCTCTCTCGCGCACATCCGGCGCATGAGAGAGAAAAGGGAGGCAGAGGGGGGAAAAAAAATACAAAGGAGTGAAAGCATACACATAGTTTACTCTCCAATGACACTCGGCTTGAAGAAAATCTAGACAAAACAAGGCAGAGTGGCAAAAATTGGAGCGTTTGATGGTTTGGCATTCACGCTGAATTGACTCGAAAAACAAAGATCAGGTCCAAAAGCGCATGCAGTTTGAGCTTTTTTCATTAAAATCTACCAAGACCCACAATGATCTCCATCCTCGGTCATCCAGAGGCTCATCGAAGAGCCGAATGTCGCCTTCATCTACTGTCTATGTTAAAAATAATAGTAATTCTGTAACAGCACTGCAATTACTTTGAGACTGAGGGACATTTTCTTTATCATGAGGAACATGGTAGCTGTATTTTAGAGCAAATCTGCAGCTGAAAGTAACATTTTTTTTTTAAATCAGGATGGGTATTCAAAAGTATTCAGGATGGGTTTGGTCTATTTTTTTTTTCTTGACAACTGAAAATAATACAGAACATCTACAGCCTTACTGCCAGTACTATTTGCCATTTGGCAAACACCAGTTGGGGTTAAACTACAAACCTTGTACAAATCCATGTTCATACCATCCCCTACCAACCCCCTCACAATGAATCAAACAAATATAAGAGCTCCTTTTGTATCTTTTAAATAATTGACATGTGACCAGTTTTTTTTTATTATAATTATTTATTTCACACTTTCTGAATAAATAAAAACTGGGGTTATGTATGTGGACTGGCAGGCCAAAAATGGAGACAACAAAACTCCGCCAACAAGAGGAAAACCTTGCATGAGGTAACTTCATGCAATCATCCCAAAAAAAAAAAAGTTTGAGCTCAAGAACTTTTACCTGTTTGAGACCCATAGGATGCTATCAGAGATGAGCTTACATGTAATTTTGTTTGGGCTCAGCTTTCCGAAAAGTGCAAAAAAAAAAAAAAGAAAAAAGTGTTGCGATGCCAGTTTACACCTTTGCTTTTGGAGCAGCTCTCAAAAAGGCGAACATTTACCATAATAATTTACGTTTAATGGCTGTCTTCTTGGACTCGCCGTGCTCTCCTTTGTCTCATTAATCTGATTCCTGGGAACCGCAGCTAAATGTTATTGTTTCCATGATGGTAGATATTGGCAACCAGGAACCTCGGCAGACTGCGAGTGATTTGGTTGGTTGGGGAGCCTTGCTTGCATGGCCTTGAGTTAGTCAGCATGGGCTCATCCCATGAAATATTGAGGAAGCTGGAAGGGCTGGGCTGGGGCCTCCTGTAGGGGTGTGTATGTGTTTGTGTGTGTGTGGTGGGGATTGCCTGACGGTGGAAGCAGTGGAGTGGATGTTGTGTCAGCTCCCTCAAACCAAAACAAACTCCTTAGCCCCCCAGTGTACTCCTAAAATCAGAAAAGTGGATTGCAATATACCTTCCATTGAAAATATACCATTCTCTCTTTTGTTTTCTCACCCTCTTCCCCCTCCTGCTTCCACCTCCGCTCTGTCTTACCCACTCACACACATTCGCGCGCACACATCAATCGGGCTCTCCTAGATTTAATCTCATCCTTATTCCCGTACCCTTAATCTTTCCGTTTCTTTACATCTCCATTTCCCCATGCAAATCAGTTCTTCTCATCTTTCTGCCTATTCTTCTCCACTTTCTGCTCTTTCTCTTTTCCCTCTGTTTTCCAATCAGCCCACAGAGCTGTGTGTGTGTGTGTGACTGTGTGTCTAGCCAGTCAACGAGCTGAGCTACAGTACAGACAGTTTAGTACAGTTGAAAGAGCACATCAGACTTCTGCCCTGCTCTCTCTAAGGGCTGATAATATGGGCCCTTCTTACCTGTTAGGAGCTAGTGAGCCGCTGCTCCTCCCTTTAAATGAACTTCAGAGGGGGAGTCAGATTGACAGGAACACAGAGAGGGCTGCCCCGTTTGACTGGCGGTCCTGTCAAGGTGAACCCAAGGTGCTCTCTCAGGCCCGCGCTGCTTTCCACAAGGCTGCCCCGCTGAGGTGATTGGCTCTTAATGGTACAGTAATGACCAAAACAAGCCCACACAAACACACACACACACATATGCGCCCACACCGCCTCGCTATTGTCTTAGCTAAGAGTGCACTATCTCAAAAAGATTTTTTAGAAACTTAAAGGTCTAAGCCAGCTAATTTAGCAAGTTAACATCAGTTGAGCCTCGCTATTAATCTTGGTTTCAAAGTATGTGAGGGAAAATATAAGGCTGAGTGTAGTCACTGTTTGAGAAACCATTAAGAGTGCGTGGTCTCGTTTTCCTCCCCTGACAGATTCTGCATAGTAATAAAGGCGAAGGGGAAGCCTCTCTTTAAGCCTCAGCACCTTAATAGCCTGTATGATGACACTTTATCTATAGTTTGTGCATATAATCACCAAACTAAAGGGGGTGACCCCAGGGCGTGGGTTCACCCGCTGACATTTGACATCTTTATAATTAACTGGGATGGTCTAATCTCTGCCTTCAAATGACGCGTGGCCACATTCCATTTAATATGCTTATAAGCACTATGTATTATTCAAATATGCAGATGAGGCTCCGTTAGAAAACAGACTTTTTGACACAGGTTTTTCCTCTCCCATCGTGGCGGGCTCCGGGGCCACTCGCGGACCCGCAGGGATCGGAGAGCAACAGCCCCTCTGAAATTTTCATTCCTCGAGAAAGACAAAAGTTTTCTTCTAAATCCCCTTTTGTCTGCATGCAACTATTTGAATTTGAGCCACTCAGGAAAATGGAGAACTGAAACCAGCACCTTCCAACGCTTTGTGTAAAGTGTAAAGGCAAAGACGCGCTAAAAGCTAATTCCCTCTGCCGCATGAGCCACAGCGCACATTTATCAAGCCCTCATTAGTCTATTTAAAACACTTTCTGGGTGACAGGGACGGCTTGTGTGGATTTTTTTTAGTTTTAATAGTTCTGGCCGGAGAATGTTTGGAGGAGTCGGCCATCTTTAGACTGAGTGAACCAGCTGAGCTTTTTATGGATGCGAGCTCTTAACAGGGCTGGAAGAAAGAGCCTCTTATGTTCACTTTTGGCTTGAGTTACTTTTGAGAGGCTGGTGGTCGCTGGGTCAGAGGCTTCAGTGAGCCGGTAACCACTACACGAAGCCCTCAGTCCTCACCGGAGCTTTTCAGCTGCAGCAGCTTCTCGCCGCTTTCACAACCTTATATCCTCTCACTTTAGGGAAGGAATGAAGTCAGACTTATTAATAGAGTGTACTCCATCTAAAATACTACTCCTGTTTTTTAAAAATGTTTGCCTTTTCTTTTAATCCATATTCATGAATCACTTCTAAATTAGAAAATCAATACCACACTACAATTACACTGTTCTGAGGTCATGCGGTCTTATTATTAGCATGCAACCACACACATGTACGCCACATAAATAAATAAAGCATTGTAAAATTATTGTAATGAATGCATTATGGTACAAGATCATTACAAACGCGAATATTCATGACGTCCCCTGTCAGGATCCTCTCAACCACACTTGTTACTTGTCATGTTGGTGAGCTACGAATGTAAGCGTTTTAATGTTCGAATTCACTTCATTGAGAATATTAAATGTACGTGTTCAGAGTTTAATGTCTCTTAAACGCAAGGCGATGACAGAACGGAGTATTAAAAGGAATCAGACACTCTTTAACCTCCTACGCTGTGGTCAAAACCGGCTTTAAGCAACTTCTCCAATATTTTCGCCCCCTCTACACGTACTGTTTACCCAAGCAAAAATGCAGACCTAAATCTGTAAATGATCTGTTTCTGTATCTGGCTCGGTTTTACAGTTTGCACAAACCTACAATTTTATCTTCACCCTGTGTGAAAAAAAAAGCTGCTACATTTTTATAACTCTGTACATTTCAAGCGTTTGTTGTCCTCCCTTGTCTTCCTCGGTCAGGTCTCGCCGGTCGGGATGTCTCAAAAAGTGAACACTCTTCAGGAGGTTGCGCAAAGCTTGTAACTTGAATACCGCTGGTCCAAATTTTAAAGTTTGAGAAAGAGCAGCACTGTGAGAGAATCATATAAAAGCCTCAGCTTACTTTGAAAAGTGAGTGTAAATCGGACGTTTCACTTCCTCAGCACACCGTGTTAATTGTTCTCACTCTCTCTATGGTTTGACAAAAGGTGAAAAAAGAACAAAAACAAAACACCAAGTCTGGAAAAAAAAAATCATATTAAAATAAAACGTCTGCTGTATTTGCCCTCTGTTTCAGGTTTATCCCCAGTTCGCTATTTGGCCGTTACGGGGTTGATATCGAACGGCATCGGATCACCTTTTTTTTTTTGTTCCTTAAAGGTTGTAAACATTTGTAAATGAGTGCTTGCATGTGTTGAAGGCATATTAGGTTTTCTCCCTGGTGTCCGTGGGGGTTTATTGAGTGTGCTGTTGTTGATCCTGGGCCACGAATCCTTCCCTGCCCTCTCCTCTGCCTGGAGCCTGCCCCCAGCCTCTCCACAACCTCCCACTGAGCTCCCTCCGTCTCCGGCTTCATCTCCAACGCTGTCTATCCAGCTCACCATCGCAGCGCCCGCCTCTCGTCTCATGTCCCTTTTAACTAAACTGTGGGTTTTTTTTTTTTAATTTATCAGCTTTCTACTCAAGACTTTGTTTTTCCAACCTTCTCTTATTTCTCATTTTATGTGGTTTATTTATGTCTTCTTTATCTTTGGCTCTCGTTTGTTGTGTCTCCTTTTCTTTTTCCTGCTTATGTATGTGAAATATATATATATATATGTATGTGTGTGTGTGTGTATATATATGTGTACGCGTATGCACAGTTCAGAGGATTTTCATTGCCTAATTGTCTTCGTCGCCTCCTTATAGCACGTCCCCTTCATGACTCTCAGGTGTTAAATCACCTTCTCTCTGCCCACGTGTCCATTTAACCTGTCTGGGTCTCTTTCAAAAGAAATCTGACTTTGAACTACCTGCAAAATGCCTAAAGCTTGATTTTGTTCTTTGTATGCAGCTATAACAGCTTGTATGTTAATTGGAGACATGCAATATTGCAAATTCAAGCGTTTCATTTTAGCGCTGTTTACTCACCCTAAAGTTACACCGTTTTTATCTAAAAGTATTACGGCAGACACTCTGGAGTGGATGGCATGAACTTGAAAGAGTAAGTAAGAGCTTTTTAAAATGTATGACGATTAATGTTGCTAAAAATTTAATTTAAGATAAAAGTAAGTCAGTAGTTTTTTTATTTTGGGAGATTCTCTCGTTTACTTTTTATTTTACCAGGTTGAAAATATTGATACCACTCTCGTTTGTGTGGTTAAGCTAGCAGCCAGTTAGCTTAGCTTAGTTTAGCATAAAGACAAGAAGCAGGTAACTCGACCCTTAACTAGGCCTAGCAAAGAAACAGTACACCTAACACCTTTTAAACCTAAAAACTTTCGATTTTTTACTTAATAGTCTTTCATATTAAACAAAAAAGATTTAATTAGATGACGTGTGAGCTTTGGAGCTGCTTATTCTGTTACTACTGGACAGATGGATGCTCTCCTGTCTTTATGCTAAGCTAAGCAGCTAAACGGCTTCTTGCTCCAGCTTCATATTTACCCTACAAACAGAGAGTGACATCGATCTTCTCATCTAACTCTGGGCAAGCAGGCTAATAAGGTAAGATTTCTCACGTCAAACCATTATTTTAATGTGAACTACTATAAGTCATAATAGAAGCCTATAAGTGCATCAAAAATTTTATATTCTTTTTAATCTATATTCCTATTGTATTTTGAATTGCATTTAAATACAAGAATAGTTTTCTCATACTGTAGGTCTGCATACTTAGACGCGAGCAACATCACTGAGAATTTGATTACAAAATGCCACACAGAAATGATGTGCTGTAAAAATGTGCGTGGGATGCACACAACATCTTGTACATCTGTTCAGAGTGCTTGTCCACCAACGATTCCTCTCTGCAGACACAGAGAGAGGGAGAGAGAAAAAAAAAACAGGCAACAGGCCTGTTGGCAGCCATATTGGCTGAATGATTTATTGCTTTTCTCACATCCACCTGTTGTTTTTCATAGGACCTAATTAGAAGCCTACTGCGTGTGTCATAATGTAACGTCACTCAAAATACTACAAATAAACAAGGTAAGAAATATTTCTCGCCATCGACTTCAGCTATTTTGGCATCTTGTGACTGTACTACACATTTTTTTTTTTTTTTTACATCTCATCTCACATATTAATACCCTATATTTAACAAGCCAAGTATTCCCTTCCTTGTGGCCTTTTTTCCCACTGTCCTCCCTCTTTCTCCCACTTAGCAACCCCTCTTTATCGCCTCAACACATCTCTCTTCCTCTCCCTCTCTCCTTCCCTCCAATTCCAGGCCCTGCAGATTGTCACTGTTATTTACCAAATATAGTCTGACAAAGAAGAAGTGGGATTTTTTGCTGATTGAAGATCAAAGTAGCAAAGTCTCCTCCTCGAAGCCCGCCCCTTCTATTAGCCGCCCTTAAGAACAGAGGAAAACATCAATTTCTCGCACATCAATGGCGGCTTCATAATCAATTGAAAAAGACACTTGTATGGGGATGCAAATCTTATCTTTGTCTTATTAGAGCTTTTAGAAGATGCATGTCGGGATTTAATGTTATGAAATAAAAGGGGAGTCGCTTTCTTTAATTCCAAAGATGCAGAGGCGTTAGTAATGGTCGAAATCAAAGCCCAGAGACTGTGGTAATTACTGGAGGAGTTTGCCTATCCTTATTAATATTGATCAAATATTACTGTGATCTGATCTCTGGGCTTATGATGAATTTGGAAGGTGGTTAACGAGCACAAAGAAGAACATGGCACTCGTTTTCCCTGTGCAACAACTGCGAGCAAATGTCCGTTTCTGTCCTCACCGAGACTTTGACCATACAAGAGAGAAAGAGCAGGAAAACTGCAGTTGTATCCGCGGTTAAGCTGTTAAAATACTTAAAGATTTTAGCCTCGCGTCTCTCTTTTATGGTCGCTTTTCTCCGTTTTGCCTTTTGCCTTGAGTCATAACAAGGTGATGCGCTCTCATGCTGTGTGAGTGCTGGAAAAAGACAGTTGTGTCAAAGGGAATTCAAGGTTGCTTTTTCATTGACCTGCTGATGATGTGCAGTGCTTTAAAATGGCCATAAATAAGCTGATGTCCTCTAGGCAAGAGGGATGCACAAAACGCGGCGATTCATCCGGCAACAATGCCGCCGATGATTACAGAATGTTAAAAGATCCTCATTTTGAAGTGTAAATAAGACAGGCTCAAAGGTGTTGCCAGTAAGGGCACAATTTCAGTGCAACATATCCCAATTCTTATAAATCTTGTTAACTGATACTGAAGTACTGACCAAAGACATCATTTCATGCCCTGGAATATACATTGTGTATTACAGGGCATCGCGACAGGTGGAAAATTCATTAGTGTTTTTTTTTTCATTGATATTCATATATCAAAATCCTGCAGCTATGAACACATAAACAAAAGAGTGAGGGGGCTTTGGAACCACCCATGTGGAAAGCATTGATTGCTGTTTGCTTGAAGCCTTCAGGAGTCTATTGGACGCAAAACTTGAGGCCGATTGATTTTTCTGCATTAATTTCTCAATTAGGATCCTTGAAGAAGACCACAAGGGCTGCAGCCAAAAAACTCCATTTAAGGCAGAAGCATGAAGCTTTGGGGCCTTAATAATGTTGTTGTGTGTCTATGTGTGTGTATACAGTATGTGTCCACTTTCTATCTGATCTACCTAACACACAACTATCTGTATGATTATGAACGATTTTGGGATCAATTTTCTGGAAAAAGGAATACCTGAGAGGTAATCAATATTTGAACCAACTATGCCCTTAAACTTCATACACTCACATCCCTCCATGAGAGTTAAACATTAAAACAAAAGGCTGACAGACCTTTAAGAGCAGCTGTGAACGTACAGTATGTGTCATATTGACAACAAAAAGCATTTCAACAAAGAGAGAAATTAAACTCCTAATGTTCAGTTTGGTGTATTCTTATTGTCCTCATTGCTTTTCACCCTTTGCTTTGTGACTGCTTCACCTGAAAATGATCAATTTGTGTTCACGTCCATTTACTTGACAAAAGTTTGGGGATTGTTGGAAACCTTTTTTTGGAAAAAATGCAGTAATTGCAGGGTCAAGGTTTGTTAATAACAAACTTTTCATAGTGATGTGGAATCTAACTTGCTCTAAATGGATTTTGCTTTTACACAACGTTTTCCTGTGCATTTAAATCTTTGAACGTTCCTGCTTTAACCTAGACTATTACAACCACATGTAGAGAACTTAAAAGGTGTGGACAGCAGTGCAAACGAACTTGGTACATTAATTCAAGTATTTTTTATTTAAGTACATTTAAGTACAAATTTGAACTACGTCTAATTTCTGTGAGTTATTTAAGCCTGTGTCTCCTTATTTTGCAGATTTTATAAACAAAACATATGATAATCTTATGAAATGTGATGCATTGTTATAGATTTGACCAATTAACAGTATATGTTAATATTATTAACATATTATAATATATCATATTTGACTGTTATTTTGTAATAGTCAAAATAAGGTCCACTTCAACAAGCTACAGCAATAAAATACTGCTTTAATGCATCAGGAAAAGTAATATGATAAAATATCTTCTTACTTTTTTTTAGATTTTTCATAAAAAGTAATTTACTTTCGATACTAATGTACATTCTGCTATCAAAATGTGTGCACTTTTATTTGTGCTAAGATTTTGAATGCATAACTTGTACTTAAACTGTATTTTTTACACTATGGTAGTACTACTTTTACTACTTGTAAGTAAATAGCCTGAATACTCTCCTCTACCAGTGTGTGGCTATTATGCACTCATGCTACCACCACAGTTATATACAATTAGACCTGTGCTCCTATTAATGTGAAAAAGCATAGATAAGGGGCGTGCTGTTTAAAAGAATGAGTAATGCATTATGTTTATGAATAAAGAAATCCTATAAGTAAATACAGAATAGCAATAGCTGGTTTAGAGCTTATTAGATGCAGATATGTACCGATGTTAAATATATGCATTTTCACAGCTGCTAATGACACAAAGTATAAATGGAAAGAGACCAGTTAAAATAATAAAATGTTCAGTACATACAGGTTGGTAATTTACTCCTTCCCCATCCTCTACTGTTTTTCTATGTAAACTATCTAATAATGGCTGAATTTATATAACTTTTAATCACTTTATCAGTTTTATCACTTTACAAAGCGAAGGCAACCTCAAGCTTAAAAAAAATGAATGAGTTTATATATGTATGACCGTACTTCACACTGATGAATAGAGTTTTAGTTTAGATCTGCATGATGTTCTCCTGTTGTCTTTGTCAGGAAATAGGGGCGAAAATATAAGCCTTTGCATCAACTATAACCTGCTCACAACTTAACCTTGGCTGATGTTTACCTTTCTTTTGACTCGCGCTGCACAAAGACCGCAGACTGATGTCTCATTAATGGGATCATCGTCTATTCTGTTAATGAAAACATAGCCAAATGAACACGACGTTGCTCTGATTTGTACCGAGAGGCAACTCATTTGACTCAAGGTCACGTCTCCATTGTGTTGCTCGTTAATAAGTGTGCATGCAGAGCGTTAAATATGCAATTGTTTCTCTGTACTAAAACTGTTTCAGTGATTTGTAGCATTGAAAGAGAAACAGACACTGCTTTACAACTCAGCAAATGAGTAGCAGTGTCAAGTTCAAATGGGAAAAAAACAGAAGAGGTTTCTTTAGGTTTGCTATAATTTCTTAAATCCATCTCTTTGGTTTGATTTTCTAAAGTGGTGATGAGATAATATGTACTGAACCTTTGCAAGCAAAACTTGCCCATCACTAAATTAAAGTACCTTGAATGTTTTGGAAAACATCCTTGAACTCAGTGGAGCAGTGGAATTCAAGGTGCACTTCTATGTGTAAGAGCAGCACAATGTGCTGTCTTATTTGTCAGTATGATATGATTTTGTTCATTGTACGGAGTCAGGATAAATGGCAACGAATATGATAAATCCAAATTATCGCATATGCAGATTTAGATGCAAAATAGCAGAAAACACTTCTCTGGACACATGCAAAAGACAACCTGCCTCCATCATGCACATAATGACCCTTCATTCAGTCCCCCAAAGGTCAACTTGCCCTCGCTGTGATTTTTAATTATGGCCCCTATTGTCAGGGACGTGAAGAAGACACTGTTCCTTCCTTTTCTTCTCTCACAAAGAGGCCTCCTGCTTCCTGCTTGAGGAAGTGCCGTCCATGAGATGCTCCCAGTCTCTTAACCAACAATGAGAAAGGGTTTCCACCCCATTAACAGACCAGGGATGCAGTGGGTCCGGCACACAAGACTTTCAGAGAAAGGGAGAGTTCCCATTCGCTCCGTGGAAGACAGAAAGCAGGGGTCAGCAGGTAGCCACTTATCCTGTGCATCTGCTTTTGGCGTTGGGCGGCCGAGGGTTTCAAAAACACAGAGGTCAGAGATTAAATTTGCTGTGTGACTTTTCAGTGGCTCACCAGCTGACAAACTTGACAACTCAGATTCATCAGGATCTTGCGAACACTGAGATGAGAGCCTGTGTCCGTCTCCTCATGAGGGGTCATATTCTGAGCACCCTCGCGGTTCTTCCATCTTTTTTTTGGTTTAATTATACAATCTGTCAGTTATTTGCTTTGTGATACATTCAAAGCCGGCCTTGTGTCATAAGGGTGTATAAGGGGATTAAGTGGACTTTTCATTGCATTGCACCAGAATGGAGAGGGTCCAGATGCAAAAATGCATCACCCTCTCCTCCACTCAAGACGTAAATCAGCGTATTAAAAAAATCCCTCTGGCTATCTGACGGCTGATCCACTCACTGTAGGGCCGATGTGGAAGTATGACTCAAACTGTTAACCCGCTGGCGTGTATACCATTGACCTTTAAGTAACATTTACCAGCCAGCAGCGGCTTGGCTTGCCTCTCCCTGTGAGATGCTGCTGTGACGGACAAGGTGAGCGGTATTTGTGCCGGCCGCCAGATCTGCAGCAGCCCGAGTGCATACTGTAGGTTACCTCGCCTCTGAGGTGGATTCCATGTTTAGAGAGTTCAGGACCTGCCTCGGACCTTGATTAATGACTATCGCGTCCGTTTCTGAAAAGCGCTTGGCTGTTTGTTTTGGAGGCGATGGGAGACAGCTCACGTAGCCGGCCTACTATGGTTCCCACGAAGCTGTGTGGATGAGTTCTGGAGACGCTCGGCTCCCGCTGCTCAACTCCAGTACCTACAGTGATACGAAAAGCAGCGTGCCTACATTAATCATGAGTGTCCAGACTGTTCACTAGAAAAACTCTTGAACCCACACATGGGATTTTTCTGGGGGGGGGAGAAAAAATTAGGCCCTGCACCCTGAGATTTGATCCATTTTAGTGATTGATTCATAAACTTTTAACCTAATGAAATGCTTGTTGAGCTGCTTGTGATATTAGCTGAAACGTCTCTGGGGGGTAATATTGATTTTAGATGAGTGAAGAGTCACAGGCCAATGTGACTCACTCTTCATTACACTATTATTCCCTTCTTCCACTGTCTCCATTGTGATTTGTGTTATGCGTTGTAAACAAATAGAAAATAAATTTCTGGCAGTAGGTGTGTGTGTGAATGTGTGTGTTGGGGGATGGCCTCAACAAATATAAATGTGCTTCAGCAAAACTAAGTCTCTTAAACATTGACTTTCAGGAAACAGATAAACAGTACTTCGGTACAGATGTCATACACATAACTTCTATATGTGAAAAAGATATTGTCCTCAGCCCTTAAGTTTTGGTCAACACAACATTCACAAATTTTGCTTTTTAAATTCAAGACTCTTAAGAATCCCTGCATACAAAATTTTATTTGTATTTATCAAATGCATTGTCCCATTGTGTCAAATGATTACAGTACGACGCTGAGGGGCAGGGGAGCGGAGGACCTCTCCTTTTTTACATGTACAATAAGAGAAAAAAAATCTTCAATGGATAGATAATGATTCATTTTTCACAAAAGTCTTTCCTCATCATCTGCTGTGTTATACATACAAATCCCAAACCAGCACAGACTGACCAAATATTTTGGTCAGAGTAAGTAAAATAATGCCCACAGAAATATTCTGCATAGAGAACTGTGGTGTGCTGAATTTAGCAAGCACAGTAATGAAAACCCTATTCAAGAAAGCACAATTAACCATTTACACACAAATGCAAGCACAATCTAGATATTTGTTGCCTGATTTGCTTTTACTCTAATGAATAATATACAGCATGAAACAGTCTTTTCACAAACAGGTAAATCAGACATCTATTTCTCCATCCAGTCCATTCCCAAAACCTGATGAGGACCATTAGTATACAAGTAATTATGGCTAAACACAGTATTATGCCGGTGATAGAATTTATACAAGCTGCGCTGACAATAAATGCCAAAATACTTAACAGCATCTCTTCCAACAATAGAGGAAATTTGCCCTTGAATAAATGCAACTGAAGTTAAATGTTAAGTTTCACTTATTATCAAGTGAACAAACTTCATTACCGGAATAAATCAAACCATAGTTGCCGCAAAACAAGCATATTCTTTTGTGAGGGGGGAAAAAAGAGAAAGTGTCCAGCAGTAATATGTTAATCAGCAATGAGAGACCTTTTAGCTGGTGTGGTTGGCAACATGGATGCATGATGGGTAATTAACTGTTTGCAAACACGGAGGATGTGCACTGTGTGCTGCTGCTCTGTTCCCTGGTTGAGATGAAACAATGAGGGTGTTCACAGAAAAGTAGGTGATTTCTCAAAGTAGTTTGGTGCTCTGTGTGAGGATTTTTCAAACCTGTTTCTTTGAGTGCTTGTGTAGAATTTATTTTACCAGGCGTCCCTACAAGGTGCCAAAATTGCAAAACGTTAAGTGAAGAAACATGATTTTATGAAAAAGAACAATGTTTTTTAATATTTAAACACTAATTTGTAAGATATAATATATAAGTGTGTGTGTGTGTATGTCTGTGTGTGTATATATATATATATATATATATATATATATATATATATATATATATATGCTCTCCCATATAGACTGTGTATAGACTAGAACAGATTACACATTTTAATTGTACAGCTTCTCTTTCCTCTCTTTCCTTTATTTTTTTTTCATCTTTAAATCTACATCTCCAAACATAAACATATGTGCGCTGTGATTGAGAGGATTTAAGAGATTCTTTATATTGAACAGTTGTCTTTGTAAAAAGCTCTATTCACAAATCTCATTCAAACAGCACTTCCTCACTATGCATCGACCATTTAATTATTCAGCATTAAAAGCTATCGTGTCCTTAGAATTATTAGAGACCGAAACATCATCAAAGCTAAAAGGTCTCCTATGTAAAAAGATGTCTGGCTACTTGTAAGAGCGAGATCCTAAAAATGTGCCTTATAAGAGCTAAATTAATTGGCACATCTTGTATTTGTGTTGTATTTATTGTTATATATATTTCAAGGCAAAATTATTTAAATAAAAAAAAGATGTGTCATAATTATCATGTTTTGTTTATGCCCTATATAGAAGTAGCATGAAAGAGGCACAATCTGGCAAAAAGCAAACATACATATGATGTAAAATGGGTATAATGAGGTATAAAATATTAAAGTGTCACATAATATTTAAAGTATTTGTCTTTTGCATTTTAAGTATCTCATCAGAGCTGACAGTAGAGAGCTGGGGGCTTGTGATCAGACACCGGCGTTGACTCTGACTTCCTCCACACTCTTGAGACCTGGAAGTGCAAGGGTGAGGCGACCCCCCCACCACCCCCCTGCTCCCCAATACCGGTGGTACCGAAACCACATGTGCACATGGAGCAGAGGTGAGCGCGTGAAACCCACAACAATATAAATAACACCCAACAGAAAGCCGCACGTGCTCCATTCATTCATTCATTCATTCACTCAATTCAGAGCAGCGGCGGCAACGCAGCCTATCATCATCTTATTAAAGGGTCCTGCAGATTAGAATCACCAGGGCGGCATCAGAGGCAGGTGTCCCCACGGCAGGCATGATAACACGCTGCCAGCCCCCAGTAAACTCTCAGGTACCTGCTGAGGCAATCCGGGGAGAGGCCAGCTTGGAGCTCCTCTGCTTTGGTCTGGTCTGTGTGGGCTCGGTTTTGGAGGGCCCTGAGCAGCGGGGTGCCTCTTCTTCCACCGGCTGCCTAAACACAGACGCACTGGATGAGAACCAGAGACGGCGATCTCCTCTCCCCTTCCTCCCTGCTCCCTCGCACTGCTGGCTGGGCTGCAGCCAGCTCACACAAACGCACCGCTTTCACCTCATCCAGATAAAGCACATCAGTGATCACTGAGCGGAATAGTCTGCTTTCATGGTGTTGCCTGGTCTTGGTGCGTTGGTAGGCAGACTCAACAACACTTTAGTGCCACACCGTGCACATAATTCCTCATCATCACCGCTGTCTGACAACACTGCTGAGAGCAGAAACAGAGGAATTACTGTCATAATGTTTGTTTTCATGCATCTAACCAGCGCCATGACATGAAACAATATTTTCTTTTTAATCAGCAATTCTGCGTCTTCTTTTGATCTTATAGCAATTTATTTTGCCTGAGAGGAGCCCGCCGTGTTGCAACACGAGCGTTAAGTATCACCTGGATGTATTTTGCAGCTCCATTCACGTGCAGTTCCATTAGAAATTCATTGTTGATTTTGTGATTGCTCCATCAAATATCGGCTATAATAGAAACTGCATTTCCTGAGCTGATGAGATAAGGTTACTGGATCGCTGCTGCTTAGCTCACACACACACACACACACACGCACAATCCTCTTGTTCAGCTGGACCAGGATTTTTCCCCCCCTTTTTGCTTTAATATACATTTCAGGTGGTAACAGTAGCTTTTTTTTTTATTTTGTTATTTTACATTTAACCCTAATTAACCTGTTTTTACTCAGGGGAAACAATTAAATTTTTTACATTTCTCTCTTTGTTGTCCTATTTTTTTTATCTTAATTGTTAATTAATGGGAATACAGTGAATCAAAAATGTCTAACTGGCTTCATAAAATATCTGATGTGCGTGTAAAATGAACAAAAGTAGAAATAAAACTAAATATGGTTTTGCAGATATATAACGTAAGGGATATCTTATAATTTCATGTGGTCAAATTCTATTTCCTCTGCATTTTTTTTTCTCCTATTAACTGCACACTATACACGTTATCTTATGTATCTTCTCTTTCTGAGGCTGCATTTCCGCAAGAAGACGCAGAAATGGAGCATCCGAATCTGCATCAGTTATTTGTGTCCAGTCTAGCTGCTGAGGGAGAGGAGAAATATAAAAGAAAAATCATAAAATAAATAAATAAATAAATAAATAAAAAAATAAAATAAAACAGCCCAGTCTGTGCTGCCAGTGAGGAATTCAGGTTAGAGTCCCAGAGGACATCACACCTGTCAAGAAAGCAGGATGCAACAACACCCTCTGTCCCAAAAAAAAAAAAAAAAAAAGATCTGAGGAAACATTATCTAATATAATGAAAAATAGATCTAAAGGAACTGACAAAGCAGATAAAATGGGAAAACAAGCTAGGAGTCGTAGCTTTTTATTCGGCTCTGAGAGGCCTCTGGTATTTAGTGAGCACAAAGAAAAGTAGGTTATGTTATAAAATCGTGGATGTGAGGGATATTTTTGGAGAAAAGGAAATAATGAAATAATAATAATAATAATAAAAAAGAAAGTTTAATTTTAAGATGTAACTTAATTTGGCCCAGGTGTCACAGACTGGTCGGGAAGTGCTGGAGTCAAACTGGTTTACAAACAGCCTGAGGAAGTACCTTCTTTTCATTTCCACCCACACACACACACACTCAACCAACCACCACCTCCTCTCCTTCTCCTCTCCACCACCGGGAGACCGCCCATATGTGCATTTAATCCACATTTGCGAGCAACTCCTATCTTCCTCCTATTTCACCATCACTGTCCTGCTCCCAAACTGCCTTTTTCCTCCTCACATGCTTTTTCACTGCAGTCCCCCTCCACCACTTCCTCTCTCTCTCTCTCTCCCCTCTCCCTCCTCCCTCCCTCTCTCTCTCTCTCTCTCTCTCTCTCTTTTTCCTCCCTATTTATGAAAACGCAATCACTTCAAGTCCCTCCCTGTTTGAATCTCATTAGTTTCTTGTGTGTTTCTCCCTGTCAATAATCCTGAATCCAGACTCTCTCTATTTCCATCCCTCTCTATCTGTCAATCAGCGCCGCCTTTGAACTGAAAACCACTCCGACCAACTTCAACTCACTCAATCCGAGCGGCTCGGCTCCTTCTCCTTCGGCTTCCTTTTTCCTGCCAAAGATTCCCCTTCTTTTTTAGAGTTTTTTCCCCCCCTGCAACCATCCGCCAGAGCTTTTTTGGAAAACGCCAATACAAGAAGACCCCCCTTTCCTCTTAAACTTAAACTCGGACTTTTCCTGATCACCCGACATCAAGGGGGTTTAAAAAAGTTACTTGCTGGTGTGTGTGTTGTTTTTTTTTTTTTGGCTGCGCCCCCAACCCTTTTTTTTCCCTCTCCCCCACCCACCCCTCCACTTCTGCTCAGATAGAAAAGAAACGGGAGAAAAAGAAAAAGAGAGGCAAGACATTTTTTTTTCTGGGTGCTCTTTTGCTCGGGAAAAATGCCGCAGCTCAACGGCGGTGGAGGGGACGATCTGGGCGCAAACGATGAAATGATTTCCTTCAAAGACGAAGGGGAGCAGGAAGAGAAAATTTCGGAGAACTCCTCTGCAGAAAGGGATTTAGCCGACGTCAAGTCCTCGCTCGTAAACGAGTCGGAAACAAATCAAAACAGCTCGTCGGACTCAGAGGTGAGCGTTGCAGGTTGAAAACTTATGTGTGTGTTGGGGAGTGTGTGTGTGTGTGTGTTGGGGTAGTGGTAGGGGTGGTGGGGGGATCGATCGGGGCTGTTTAAGTTTATAAAAGTGTGTGTGTGTGTGTGTGTGTTAGTGGGTCTCCATATGTGACATGTTTAGCAGCCTGTGAGCTAAAAGCTAAGAAAATTAAAAAAAAAAGAAAAAGTTCAGTGTCGCCCCCGTTCAACTTTAACGCAATCCCTGTGTTTCATTGCATTTTCAAGGCGGAAAGACGGCCTCCGCCTAGATCTGAAACTTTCAGAGACAAAACAAGAGAAAGTTTAGAGGAGGGTGAGTCTCTCTGCTTCATTGTTGCACTTTCTTCTTTTATTTTTCTCTGCACCGTGACATAATGTTGCCAAGCGGAGCAGATTTCCGCTTCGGTCCTCAAATGCATCACCATTATTATATTCTTATTATCGTTGTGGGGGGAAATGGTACATACATACATAAATAAATAAATAAATAAAAGTTGTCAAGGCCACTTTATATAAAAAAAGTTTTCTTCTTTTTTTATTTTTTCCCCCCCCGCCATGTTAGCTGCGAAAAGGCAAGATGGAGGGCTGTTCAAGAGCCCACCGTACCCGGGCTATCCATTTATAATGATCCCCGATCTCACAAGCCCCTACCTTCCCAATGGATCACTTTCTCCAACAGCACGCACAGTAAGTTCATTTATTTACAACTCTATGTGCACACACACACACTCTCCTCTCTCCTTTCTGTCTCTTTCTCTCCCTGTCACACACACACACACTCTCACACACACTCGGGCTCTGGAGGCTCGGGGAGTGTTGTCACACACAGGAGGGAAAAATAAAAAAAAAAGAAGGAGATGGAGAAGAAGTAGAAGTGCAGCTGATGATAAAAGATTAGTTTTTGTTTTGTTTTGCTTTGCAGCAGCTCCCTCCTGAAGTGTTCAGTGCAGCGGCATGCAGCCTGTGAGGGAGGGGGGTGTTGAGGTGGGAGGGAGGGGGCTGCAGCTAGCATGCTAACAGTGCTAAGGGCTCTTTGCACAGAAAAAAAAATAAATGACAGGTCATGTGCACATGGCATTTTTTTTTTTTTTACAACTTTACACTAAATTAAATGCCCAAGAAATTGATAAAATGATAGTTATTATTGCTGCTGTGCAGGATGTGTGCTGTGCTGCATGCTACAAGTGCATGTTTTTTTTTTTTTTTTAACCCACATAATAATGCAATTAGCTTCTTGTGTTTGCACAGCCTCATCAAACATGCACCCACTTTTTTTCTTTCTTCTACTTATTTCCAAGGCAAGCTGCACGAGTGCTCAGACTTTTACACTGGCTCTCTGCCGCAAGCAGTGTAAAGCCATGTAAAAATCGCACAAATGAAATAAAATGAAATAAATCAATATGCAAATAAGCGGATTTGCATGTGTCAAACAGTGTGTGAAGACATTGTTGAGAAAGGTGCATGGCTACAAATTTAGATTTTATTTCCCTCTCTAAAACTATAAAATAATTTTTTGTACTCACTGATGTGTGTAAAATCTATTTTAAAAGTCTGATTTATTGAATAATTGTGCAACACTACGCCATGCTCTGCATGTCTGCTTCTATTGAGAAATCCACTGCCTTTTAAAAAAAAAAACAAACAAAAAAAAAAAAACCATGTGCCATGTAAACCCATATTTCTAAATAAATTCATGTTATTTAGACACAGATCAGCCGTGCTATAATTATGCACGCTTACTCATTTGCTCAGCACCTCGCTGGTCCCACTGGGCAATGGCGATCCTTAAGCGGAATAATTTTCTCAAGCAATGGGTGTTTTTTTGCCCCCCTATTTTAAACGGTTGCAATTACAAGTCTGCACTTTAGGACCTGTCATCTCATTTTACAAGGTTAAGGCAAAAACCAGGCATTAGGAAATATGACATGACCCCCCCTCCACCTCCACACGCCCCCCTACCCCTCCACCACCCCGACCACCTCAGCTCTGGCTAACGAAACTGATATTTGTTGCCTCAATTTTCTCTCTGTGCACACCTTGAAAACAAATGCACGTCTTGACACATAATGCCTTCCTTTGTGTTTGACACAATTTCTGCCTTTGAGTTGATCGCCCAGGGTTTCACATGAAATCATCTTTTTTGCTGCTTACACAATTCTCTCTATTTGTGTGTTTGTGTGTGTGTGTGTTTTATGGTTTAAAAGATTGTATCATTCCCGGCATATGCACATACGAGAAACATTTTGCCATTCTTTCCCTCTTAGTCAGCCAAGCCTTGTTAACGCTACCGGCTGGTATGTGGAATTAGTCACTCATTATTCTCATCAGCGCTGACACAAACACACATTCACACAGCGCACACATGATTTGAACCAAGGGCACTTCCTTGTTTCAGTGGCGGAGGTTTTGTAGTTTTTCTTTGTGATTCTCGCACTGCCGTGTCCCGCGCTGGTCCGTGGAACGCTCGTTTCATTGTGCTTATGCAGCAGTTAAAAAAGCAGTAAATTTGTGTGCAGCAGGGCTGGAGGATGCTGCGGCGAGGACGGTGTTGACCTTTGCTCCCTTAATTCCAACCCTGAAATACTATTTTCAGACGTTTCTCAGAAAAGGAAGGATCTTTTTTTAAATTTATTTTAATTTTTTCCTGGATTTATTACCTGTTGTTTAGCTTCCTGTCTCTGCGCCACTTTCTTGTACGCAAGACAAAGTCATTAGAAAATCTACAAGCCACCGCTGACTGTCGAGGAGGTGCTGTATTTGCAATTTAGAGCATAACATTGAATCCAGCTTAATTCCCAGATCTACCTGAGCAGCGAGTGTGGATGGACATGGTTTTTGGCTTGCGGTGATCTTCCTACTGTACAGTCTCGGCCCCCACTGTCTGCAGCGCCCTGTGTGTCCAGCCATTAGAGCTTTGAAGTCAGCGGTCGCTGTAATATAAATGTATTGGACTTAAAGCTGGCATAAATAATTCACCTGGACATTGATTAGCTGTCTTGCTCCCTAACATGTCATGTGAGGCTCTGAATATGACTGCTAGTATTATTGGAATGAGTCTTTCTCTGTCTTGTCACGGAAAGCCTTTGATTCTCGCTGCTTTTCCCTTCATTTTTCTCCTCCTGCTCATCTTGGTTTGGGCGATGATATTATTTTCAGGATGTGGTTTTCAGCATCAAGGCCTTTTTTTATTTTTAAATCTATTTTTCTGTATTTGATATTAATGGTTTAGATTGAAATTTTTTTATGTCTGGAGGGCAACATTTTTGGGTATTTCTCAGAGCAAAATTCTGATAAATTTGGATTTTTTTTTTTCTGTCAGCTGGCTCTAATCCTGATCTATCCGGACATTTTACCTTGTTTTCCTGTTTTTTTGTTTTTGCACAACTTGATGGGGAAAAAAAAAGAAATTCCTGCATGTGGTGGTTACCATAATTTGTCTGACCTCTGGGAGCTATAATCAGTGGAAATTTGTTTTTCCTACCACCTAAGTCCAAGGAGGCTCACAATTTAGTATCATTTAGCAATTTGACATGATGTTGTGCCCAGGCTTTAAAAGCCCTTCCTGTCCTCGTCTGCTCCTCTTCCCTCCCCACTGTCTCCCTCCTCCCTAAACCTCACACAAAGGCCTGCTGGATCACTGGGTGCAGGTTGAATCGGAGAAGTGGCCTGCCCAGTTCACCCCAGTTTTCTATCTCTTTTCACTGCACCCCCCCACCCCCCACCCTCGCTCCCTTTGCTCTCTCTATCTTCCCTTCCTCTGTCTGTCTACCTTTTGTTTCCTGCTAACACAGGTCTTGTGAAAAAAGGCAGCGGGTTAACTCCGGTGCTGTGGGCTAACATCACACCTCAACAGGTCTGGAGACGCAGAGGCTCAGGGAGGGAGCGCGGGATCTGGGCGGCCAGCTCTCCTGCATCGGGGCTGCAGGGCCGTAAATCCACTGGCTTTATTTACTGCCTTTCGGACTTATGAATGTTAAGATATTTGACGCCACCCCTGGCCCCATAATTCTCTAAGCCTGGAGACTTTTGGCGGAGGTTTTGAGTTTCGACGTATAATTACAAGTAGTTTAAAAAAGAACAAGAAAGTGGAGGGAGGGCAAAAGGGGGATGAAAACACAACACCGAGCATCCATCGCTGTGTTTGGAGTGAAAAAAGACGCTCCCAGAACCCGTGGCGATTCTTACTACAAGACGGTGGAAAGGCTTTGTGTGGTTGAAACAATAGCTTTTCCCTCTTTGTTTCAGTTGTGTTGTCGTGCCAGGATCGCTCATGTTGCTGCAGATTCACCTTTTTTTTTTTTTTTTTTAAAAATAAATCCACTTTCATACAGGCTGACTACTTCCTTTATCTTTTTTTCATTTTGGGAAGAAATAATGGAGGATTTTCTGGTCAGATTATTGTAATGAACATGCAGAAAGTGAATGCAACACCGCCGCCTTTGTGCTCACGTATGCGCATTGCTGCGGCCTTATCTGTTATAATTGACACAGACAGACAGTATCTTTCCTGAACGTGGCAGCAGCATAAGCATAACAATGGTATATCATATGGATTATGTGTGTTCGGCTGCTGTAAATGGATTTTTGGCTGTGACAAGAGGAAGGATGGTTTAATGCGGATTTAAGGGATAGGGCCCACACCTTATCAAATTGGCTTTACATGTTAATGGGGCCTAATTGGTGTCCGCGGGGGGTTTCGTGGCACGACGCGGCCGCATTTTGTGCCTCCAGCCGCAAAATGCACTCTGAATTTAGTTGGAAGGTTGCGCTCCTTTTGTCTTGCAAATCACTTTTGTTTACAAAGTATGGCGGAAGCAGCTCTCTCTCTCTCTCTCTCTCTCTCTCTCTCTCTCTCTCTCTCTCTCTCTCTCTCTCTCTCTCTCTCTATCCTTTTGTGCTCCCTCTCTTCCTCTCTCTCCGCTGTTTCTCTCATCCTATGCGAGGAGAGGGAGAGGGGAAAGAAAAGGTCCTTATTTTTTTTTTCTCTACTCAATAAACAGTCATAAAAAGCACAATCTGCTTTGGATTTGAGGAGTTAACTTAGAGAAAGAAGGGGGGACTGGGAAGCAAAGTTTGGCACCATTAAACTGAAATTGGGGCCTGCTAGACATTAGTGGTGCACAGCACATTCTCGGAGCTTAATTAGTCCAAACTGTAATTGTTCATGGTCTGCCAATAGGAGTAATGCGCAGGAAAAGTGGAGTTGCACTAAATCGGCCCAGGGTTTTTAAAACAATAAATCACTCGCATATTTGTGCAATGATTCAGATGGAGGCTCGACCTCTCCCATCTCGACATGTGGTAAATTGTAAAGTCAATGAATCGCAGATGTAGGGGTGGTGGTGGTGGGGGGGCAGGGTGCCGGTGGTGGTAGTGTTGAGGTGGTGGGGGGGGGCTCAGAAAGAGAGGGAGAGGGAGTACAGTAAGGTTTTGTTAGTGCCTGGTGAATGAATGGAAAAGATTTGTGCAGTAAATATTTACCGAGCAGATATATATGTTTTTTCTCTCTCTCAGCTAGCGGGGCTTAATTGTCTAATGCTGATGATGTTGGCAGGCTGAGCCGCGTGAGAGCTTACGCTCGTCGATCTGTCACTCTGCTTGAAACACCACAGAGGCAAAAAAAAAAAAAATCAGTCAGTTTGTGAGTGTGTTTCTAATCAGATTTTTAACTAGTGCAAAGGGAATAGTGCTTCCCTGGTGGCAGTGTGAGCTGGGTTTGGGTGTAGCTAACACTCAGCTGCAGTCAAGTCTGGTTTGGGGCTGAACCTTTTTTTAATTAAATCATTGACTTCATTGTTTTTAATGTAATAACGGCTAATCTGATGCCTAATTTTGACTTCAATGTAACAGATTATGCCTGTTACTCATTAAGTCATAGCATAGCCTGGGTATTTTTTTTTTTTTTTTTTTTTTAAATTAGGTGAAACAAATTATTCCCAGAATGGATAAATCCATTTTCACCTCCTGTATCATTCCCTGTTTCTGTCAGTGAGCCACCACACTCTGCTTTTCTGTGCTTGAGCAAAGAGAAAAAAAAGGCATTAGTTTAGCAGCTGTGCACTGGTCCCCCCCCTCACCCCCTTATCCTCCCCTCAACCCTCAGTGTAACCCCTACTCTTCTCCTAGCAGCACCCCGCTCTCTCTTTCTCCCATGCATTTCTATAGAGCTCAACACAAAGATAGTACTGTACATCTGGAATGCAACTTTTGTCATCTGTTAAATATAGGCTAGCTCTGCGCCTGGCCCACAGGGCTTGGGGCTCCCTGAAACATGGAAATTAAATTATTCTGTGTGTGCATGTGTGTGTGTGTGCTTGCAGCCACCAGTTAAATGTGTACCTATATGCACAGCGTGTTGCTTTATTTTTATTTACTGTTTTTTCCTTGGCAGACAGTACGTTTTGCACTCCTTGGAACTGTTGGCAAGTTCACTGTTAATTTCAAAAGCAGTGCAGAAATATGCCCAAAACCTGATATTATTTATTTATTTATTTTACTATTTTCTCATTCGGTTTCTCATTCCAAAGGAAAGGTCTTTTTCGGCGCATTTAAACATGAATATACACAAAACTCTCTCACAGCACTGTCAAAAATACATTGCTGTTATTGAATTGGAAATTCTTGAAGGACGGTGGATGGCTGATTCATTCATCCCAGTCAAGTGGCCCATAGTACAAATACACACGTTCACAGTGTTGTTTGGGAGAATGCGAAGCTTCCTCTCACTTTCCAGCCAAGAAAGTGAACTTACATGGAGCTCTTTCAAATAGAGACTCGTTGAAACTGGTGGTAAGAAAATTTGAAGTGGTTGCTGGAGATTTGAGATTTTATTGGCAGTGTTTCTGCGCAGCGACCAGCTGAAAAGATAAGGTTAAAATGACTATTGATTGCACCTTTTTTAGACATGAGGGTTATGGTCAGGATTAGCTAGATGATTACCTAGAATTGGTATTTCTCAAAAAGTGCCATAATTACAAAAAACACTGAAAAGGTCACTTTCTCGCAAGACAGTTTAAGCTGTAGATGTGTATTCATTTTGACTGAGGGAAATAAATCCACAGACTGTTATGTGCAGAGCTCTTTGAGCTCAGGTATTGCTCCAGAAGTACTTCTGGTATGTTCTTTCTTTTTTTCCCCTTTTCCTCGCCTGAATGTGCATGTGTGAATTTCTGTAAGTTCATTCATAATGGGACCAGAGTGCTCCAGTAGCCAAATGAGTTCACCAGTAGCGGAGTGGGAGGGAAAGTACGGGGTGGGAGGGAGCAGAGAAAAGCGGGAAATGTGTGTTAGGGCTGCTGCAAGTGGAGGTGGGTGGGGGCGTGGAGGGGCGACAGCAGGGGGGGCAGGGGTCGGACGCACAAAAGCCGCCTGAATAGAGCGCATAATTGCTGTTAATGCCAGGGCAATGAGAGCAGCGACAGTTCCTGGTTAGATGTCCAAACAATAGTGCCCCTAGGCTTCACATTTATCTTCCTGTTTAAAAAAAAAAAAAAAAAAAGAAAAGAAAAACCAGCAGGGACTGAGCGTAGGACAACGCAGATTGGAGCAGGCAAGTTTCAGTTTTCAGCCACGCTTGACGTGCAGGCATGTGTTCATGTGTGTGGTTCCTGCTTCTGAATCAACCCCCCCTTCCCAACACCTGTCCCACCCGCCCACTCTCTCCTCCACGTTGCTCTCTCTCGCGCTTCCCACCCTCATCGTCATCAAAAAACTAGCCTTAAAAGCTCAGGGTGAGAGGGCCGCTGTGACGCTGGAGGAATTCTGGTGGTGCCGACCTTCTGTTTGGATTGTGGAGTGTGTTTGGAAAGGGTCAAAGTGCACCAGTGCTAACATGCTTTTCGTTGAGAAAGGAGCTTCCCTCTCACCCCTTTTTTTTTTTTTTTTTTTTATTTTTATTTACAACAACTGATAGGAAGTGCTTGAGTCTCCACTGGAGTTTTTTTTTTTTTCTTTCCTGCTTGTGCGTGTGTGTGTGTGCGTGCGTGTGTGTGTGCATGGAGGGAGGAGGTGCCACACTGCCATCGCAGCTCTTGATGATCATGTCGGGCTAGATAATGACTAGCCGTGCCAGTGTGCAGGGAACACCTGTGGTAAACCAGCCTTTTATGGATGTGGTAGAATGCTCTGGAACAAACCGCAGAGGAAGAATCTCATTCATGATAATAAAAAAAACTTTTTACTCTCTTTTCTCCTGGTACATGCATAATCAGACAACAGTGGTGGAAAATACTGGCATCTCCCTCACCAGCAAACTTTATTTCCAGCATGAAATGGAAAGAAAATGTCATGTTTTTTCCATTTATCTATGTTGTGGTAGTTGTAGCTCCTTAATTCTGCAATATTTTAATTCTTATTACACGATAGTAAACATAAATAACATCAAACTCTGTGCATACAGTATATTATGCAGATGATCTTTTCCAGCAGTCTTGTTTTTATTCTAGTTTATATCTCCGGTCTTAAAGTAGTCAAGGGAATTTCTGTATGCAGATAATCTGTTCAAAATGGCTCAGATGGGAAAGAGGCACTCTGTGTGTGCTAAACACATAATGGAGGAGTTTAAGGTGATAAAACTCCAGTCAGTGTATTTTTAATCTACTAATTAAACTTTTAATTGTAGCAGGATAAGCTCCAAGGAGTGTGTGTGTGTGAGCGTGTGATTATGTGTGTGTTTGGGAAGCGGAGCGAGTTCCACTAATGAGGTGATCGTCCACTTGTTTGCCGTTAAAGGTGGTGGATTCATAACTGCCTGCAAAAGGTGAGGGAGGTTTTAGAGTGCGAGCAGAAATAAATTCATCTACTAATCTGTGGATTATGGTAGGATTTGGGGGGGAATTGGTGAGATTCCTTAAAAATGCATAAGGCTAATAAAATGTAACCCCTTTACCCTGCCGTGCCGTGTGGAACGCAAGAGTCTTCTTTTTTTTTTCTCTCTTGTTGATGAACCAATTCCAGTGGAAAACAGATTAAGAGAAAATTCCCATGTTAGCTCTTAAACCAGCTGTTAGAAACCTATTTACACACAACAATAATACGCCTGTTATAAAGAGACAGCTGTCAACTTGTGTACAGCACTAGATAACATTTCATGTGAACAGCTTGTCACAGGCACACATGGCCTACGCCTAGCACGTGAGCGTTGATTTGCCAACTATTGTACAGGTAAAGTGCCGTGGAGTTCTTTAAGTGTTTATTTTGCTCCAAAATTCAAAATCAAGCAATACGCATCAAGTAAATTTAAAAAGATTGCGATCTTAACACTCTTCCAACAGCACCTCTCAAATTATATGCATTTCTTTTTTACCACCATGGATCTTCTCATTTTAAGTCGTACTTGTAAAGTGCATAGCATTGAGATTCAGAACACATGCATGGACATCTTTTTAGCATGTTTAAAAAAAAAAAAGAAACTCCTCCCATGCCCCCACGTATCACGTATTCATTCCACTTCAGTGACAGGCTGGTGTGTCGGCAGCATTCGGGGTCAATTCCAAAAGTGAACAAATTGACTCACGGCACTGAGTGAATTGTCAATGGCCTCCCTCCCTCTGGGGGTCAGAGTGAATGGAGTGCCTTGTTTGGACAACTGTCCCGAGGTGAGATGAAGTGGCCTTCACCGTCCAGCCCGAAGGGATGAACTGACTGACGGACAGACGTACGAACAGACAGACAGACAGAGGGGCTGAATGAACTGGCAGGCAAACAGAACAGGCAAGAGGGAACGTGGTGCTGTTGAGGTAGAAAACAATGCAATCTAGTCACCCTGAAATGACTGCTCGATTGAGACGATGACCTGCAGTTCTCCATGGTTGGCAGTTTTGATGGTGTCCGCTCCTGAGACACAGGGAGGAAGTAATGATTAGTCCTCCCATAATAAAACCAAGCCTGAATAAAAACTAATTTAGTTTACCTCTGTGTTAAATATTAAAACTAATTCAGTGCTGCACATGTTCCGTACTGGAACAGGATGATTGTTCCACATCCTGGTTTTTCTAATGATGGGACACAAGTCTTCTTCTCATTCTCATCAGCTTCCCCTGTGGCAGCCCCTTCTCAAAACTAACATTGCTCATGGCAAACACCCGAACATAATATTATCTTTCATTTGGAGTGATATAAACATCTACGCCATAAAAATGTTTGACCGTTGTAAATGTATTTAGTGATGGTAAGTTATTTGACTTTATTACCTCTTGGCATGTAAGCCAAAGGTTAATTCCAGACGTTAACCATGAATCTGAAACCTGTTCAGTCATAATGAAAGTTGAGATTACAGACTGGCATCACTGAGCCAGGATGGCCTTTGTGTCATGTGATGCACGTCACAATGCCCTTTAGAACCAGGACGCTCTTTATCGCCTCTTTACTGCCTCCTCTATCTTTATTGGCTGCCACACTTTGCATATTTGAAATATCAATAAAGATAAATTTCCAGCTTCGTTATTACGGGGTGGCGTCAAGTGACTACGATTTCAGGATGATCCTGTGGCGACATGATGATTTTAGTTCTCTCAATAGCTAATCTCTCTTTCCGTGGGAGGTCGGCATGGACTCTGGCAGTCAGCAGTTAAAAGTAGCCAGCACGGGGCTCTGGAGCATTTCTGGTAGATGAGTCCAGTTTTGCATGTCTATAAAAGCCCTTTGTCTGCTGTGGATGACCCTTGCTTGTTGTAAGGCCTGTATCTGTCTCTGCTCAGGCGGGCGGGCAGGCCTGCAGTGAGGATGCAGCAGCTGGCCAGGGCCCAGGCACAGGAATGCTGTGTGTGCTGTTTAAACAGTGGCTTGTCTCAGTGCAGGCCTGGAGGAGCTGAGGGAAGGAAGTTGCTGCATGTTTACATAGCTGAATTGTCCTTTGGGCCCCCCCAGTGTCTAATGCACTTCTGTTCAAACATTCACAAGTGTGGAGATGACCCCCACTGATGCCGGTGTTCATAGCTCTGCCTTCACCCTGCCTCTGCGCTCTGTCTGAATGTGTGTTTGTGAACAATGAAACAGTGAAAGACCGATAGCCACTACTTTCTTCCCTACTGTGGGTGTTTGCTGCTTTAACCCGGAGGCTTGGATGATAGATAAAAAAGAAGTATTGCAAGGCTCAATTTATCTCACTGAGACATAAGGGAATGGCAACAAGGAGAGATCTACAGACAAATGAAGAGATAGAAGGCACATCATTGCTCCAGCCCAGGTCCTGTCCAACAAGGAGCCAGACATTGACATACGGCGGAGTCGTCAAGCTAATTGTTGTTTGAATTACCTGTTATGATCCGATGACAAATCTCTCACACTCCTGCCACCAGAGCGGAAAATGTATCCGGGGTTTGGCATGATCTTCGCGAGTGTGTAAACCTGGCTTCAACAAGATGGATAAATGCAATTATTGGGCAGACCTGGAGAGGAGAAAATCCATTTAAAGCCCGTAAAGCTAAGCAGGGGCCGTGGTTAATTCATTTGGCCAATTTACGGGTGATGTACGAGTGTCAGGGCACATTAGTCAGGTGGGGGAGAGGTGAGTGTATGTTGGGTCGGGTGGATGTGGGTGTGTATTTTTTTTTTTTTTTTTTTTGTGGGGAGGCTCTTTGGTTGCAGAGCAGTCTCCTTGAGACCCAGGTCCTTACGCTTCCCCCCACTCCTTTGCCATCTCAGCGGACAAAACAAATGGAGCCTGGACATGGAAATGACAAAAAGATGCACTGAGTGCACTGAGTGGGAGGGAAGTGGGATTGCTTTGCAAATGAGGTGGGGAAACGTGGCTGTGGTCCGCTGGGCGGCAGAGTGAGTACCAGCATGCTTTTGCCATACTGAGAGCTTAATCAGGCCCTGTCGGCACCCCCACATCCTGCAAGTTAAATGACTGCTTTTTCTTCAGTTGGCAGTTGTGGCCACGCTGTGACCAGCCATAGTAATTAAATGCCCTAAAAGAGCAGACCTGCAACCTAATTTCTGGTTCTAGTGTCAGTCTATCAAGCAGTGTTTTTACAAACATTTTAATTTCCATGTAATTAGAAGTGAGTGGATGACAGGGCATAGAAAAGAAAGGGGATGATAAAATTGTTGCCATAGGGTTTTTGTTAATTTTGATGGTGTTACAATTCACTCTCGCATTGAATTTGATACTCTGAACTCAGGGGAGTTTCAGATTGAGTTGTAATTACAGCGTGGACGTCAGTGTTTATTGCAGGTACACAAAGCCCTCAGCACGGTGATCGGCTCAACCCGAGAAATCTTTCTTCTTGGCATGAGCAGTATTTGCCTCCACCACTGGCAGCCTCACCTATTTTACTTTAATTTTGATATCACGAGAGCTCCTCAGCCACTTACTACTTCAAATTCTTTTTGTCTGCTTCTCTTGTGTTGCGCAGGCAGATCTCTGTTTATCAACTCTCACAACTCATTGACATTAGATGGCTTCGCTCTGCTTAGTCTGTTACACGGCCATTGTCTCGCTGGAGCAAAACCACTCAACGGTTACACAAGTTAAGCGGTATGCAAAAACAGTGGTTAGAGCGTAGCCGGGCGGGTGAGAGGCGTTGAGGTAAGCTTTGGTTTACAGCTCCAAGCCACAGCCTGAATCAGGGCAGAGTTTGTTATCAGACTGAGAAACATGAGAAGCCAAGACCTCTCTCACTATGATGCCGATGCTTTTTAAGTGGTTGGTTCATACTTAAGTGCCCCTCGGTTCAGTAGATGTGGATTGTCGTCTGCATGCATGTTTGCAGCCTGTGTTGGAGGCAGTGTGTGCATTTGTCACCTGACTACCAGGCAGCCGGCCTCAGGAAACCAGAGTCAGTGTGAATGTTGAGGCTTGTCAAAGACAGGTGCCAGCGCTGCCGTCCATGCCTGCCGTACAGCAGCTGGGGAAAGACTGCAAGGCTCACAGTCAAATGTGGGCCATTGGGAGACGGCATCAGCTAGAATTCCCTGCTGGTGGGGGATCAACTGGGCAGGCCTTACTGCAGTCTTAAGGCTTAAACATGCTGTATGTGCCTGTGCCTGCAGAAGGTGTACTGCATAACTCAGTATACCTTACATACTTCCTGCACTCTTTGTCTTTGCACTTCTGTAGAGCGATTTTATTGCGCTGTGAAATAAACTTTGACATGCGAAGATCCTCTTTTTGCTTTAAGCACTGTTGCTTATGTGCTATCAAAATAAGTAAACTTGAAAATGGAGTTCTGTATTCAACAGCCGAACAGATCCAGTTAAAAGTATTCAAAGAATTTACAAGTAAGGATTAAACATTGCATTAAACATTTGAAGCCCAGCTGATCTGTTGTTTTGTTATGCAGCTGCAGTTTGAAAGAGCTCATGCCGAGGATCAAAGCCAAAAAGCGTTAGATGGGCAGTTTGCGCGTGAACAATGTTTTGAATTTTGAGAGATAGGCAGCAGATCTACACATATGCTGCGATTACATCATTGCAGGCGTGAAACCTGTCATGTGCTCATGAGCACTGACAACCACAAGAGGCATATAATTGATTCATTATTGGAAATATTCCACTAAGTAACATATGTGGCCTAATTATGAGAAAAGGAATAAATAGGCTTTCTAAAGTTTCTATTCTGTTTTTGATTCTGTTGTGCTTTAGTTCTTGATGTGACTATCAGATACAGTCTTGCCTTGCTGCAGAGTCATTTGAATTCAAATGTTATGTTTAATAACCCACTGTAGTATTAGGAATGCAGACGAACTGGTAAGAAAATCATCATGTAAAAATGTCCCTTCAACTCCTCTCTGTGTCTGGCTTCCCACAGAACTGTGAACATTGTTGTATTAAACAGTGGCGCAGCTTCTCTCCAGAGCTGAGCAACGGCACAACTGAAAAGTCGGAACAGGAAGCCTCCCCCGTCCTCTCAGGATAGAGAGGTTGTAGATGTGCCTGGGAGCCATTACTGCAAGCCCTCAGAGCTTTCCAGGGGAAGTTCCATGGACCCCTCTTTTCTCATTTTCTACATTCGCCTTTGGGATCACTTTTGAGAGCAATCTGAAAATCCTGCACTGTAAATATGCAGATCTAGTCATCATCTTCCCCTAATCTGCCTGCTTGCTTCTTCCCAGATGCTTGCCCGGCCTCATGGGAGAACAACTGCTGGCTGCCGTCTATAGGCCAGTGCAATTCCTCACCCTGACCGAGAAAAGGAAAAAAAAAAAAAACATGAAGGAAAAAAAAAGCATGGAAGTTTTCGATATGCTCCCACAGATCATTTTACATCAGTAGACGTGCCTCTCAACACAACTGTTCCCAGTTAGTGGCGAGCTGCCAGTCTTATTACGGTCACCAGTAGGACAAATGTTTTTCACAACCACTGTGTGTAGTTTCATACTATGTGGCTTGGTGGAAAAGTTATTTGAGCCGGTGAACCAACCTGTTAATCTCCTTCCTCTTTCGCCTTGTTAGATTTAGTAAACATTGGCCTTGGCTGCACATGATGTAGTCAAGTTTTGTTTTACGTGGCATACATTTGGCCACTCCTGCCCTACCTCTAAAGCTGTGGTATAATATGACACCCTAAGGTGCAAGAGGAAATTATGGAGAGGAGTTACCCCCAGCAAGCAGCCAATCAGCTGGAGAATTTATAGTCGCCCAGTCAAGAGCGTCATCTTTTTCTGGTATGGCCGAGAACCAAGTTTTGGTAATTAAGTTAACATTAGTGGTACGCCTTGCACATTCAGAAATGATCTCATTCAAAGCATTTTATGCGTGACATTAATGAGGCCAGTCAGCGCAGTTAATTTGCTGTTATTTAGCTCTGTGGTCGTGTTAAATCATAAAGAGCCAGAGAGAGACTTCACTGACAGTCAGCGATGAATAAATGCCTAAACTTGGGGATCAAGCTCGACGAGAATCTTGTTTCTTGGCCCGCTAGCCCGACCGTTGGAGCTCCCCAGCCAGAGATTGAGATGCTGTGGTCTGAGACGCTGGGAAAGTCGACCTCTAATTGTTCGCAGAAGCCATTGGCAGGAGGAGCTGAGAAATGACGAGCGAGGCATCGACAGGGGCGGACGCTGAGACGAGATCGCTCACACTTGCCGTACGGGGTTTTTTTTTTTTTTCAGGAAAGATGTGGAGACCGCTGGGACGCTTCCCAAAGACGAGCTGGTTGTCCTAAAGAGAGAGGAAAAAAACCCAACTCTTTTTCTTTGGCTCACTTTTGAGAGACGGACACTTTCTTCACGTTTTAAATTGGCCTTGTCATGCGGTTTCCTCAACTGGGCTGCCGGGAGCCGACTGTTTCCACATAGGCCAATGTTCTGTACCAGTTTTGGTTTCGAGAAAAATAAGGGTCTGTTTTCACTGCGGTATTAAACTTCCAATTTTTTCCAAAAGCTAACACAGTCATGCGCTTGTATTCTTCACGCCTTTTTGATCTCTGTCACAGTTGCTTGGCAAGAGACACATCTGCCCCTCTGTCCTAACACTGCCACGACCCCGTATCCTCCCCCTCCCCCTCCCTCGCCCTCTCCCACTTGTAGCACAAATCCATCCAGTTTTTGTGGTGTTTTTCTGTGCGCCATAATTCAGCAAATAACATCACTAATGATTCAATTGGGCATTAAGTAATTGAGAGGCGGCCTGCTTGCCATCTGTCTGGTGAGATTACTACTTTCTGTGTAATTAAACGTGTGACCTTGCGGCCGTGGAGGGGGGTGCCAGTGGGCAGCCGCTGCCAAAGAGCCAGGCCGTCTTATTTGAAGTCAGAGGGGGGTTAGATAAGTTGTGCGGTTTTAACAGTTTAGCCCAGCTGCTAAAGATAGCGCAGCCTGATGTGAGTCGAGCTTAAGTGGCAGCCTCCTTTACATGGATGTGTCCTGTGTATGTGTCTGCGTGTGTGTGTATTCACACCAATGAGCCCGTGTCAAAACCCAAGTAACCAAGCCTCAGTTAATTTGGCGATGTGAGAGGAGCCCAGCTGAAGTCGCAGTGATCCCTGTGTGCATACAGTGTAACCAGGACAGGGTAGAGGAGCAGGGGCCAAAAAGAGTGTGTGTGTGTATGTGTATGCGCGCTGGCGGGGTCACGACAGGCTGAATAGAGGCTGCTGTTTTAACTCTGATTTTATGTGTGGTTTTGTTTTGACTCCTGAGGTTTGGTTTCCCTTGGACAGTGTCCAGAGACTACAGGGCCTGCTTCTCCTCAGCTCTCCTGCGAGGCCGACGTGAAGGGCCCTGCACAGCTCCGTGATTGGATTTCAGTCCTGATCTGGTTGTTTTGTGTTGTAAACAGGACATTAAAGACAGGGGAGATGGTGAGCTAATGAGTCTTTGTGTCAGCGTGTGCATACAGCGGTGTGGGGGGGTGGGGGTGTTTGTGTGGTTCGCAGGCTTTATCCTCTGCATCCTCCATTGCAGCAGCGTCACGCACCCAGTTAAGAAGAGGAACCAAAACCCCCGTAGTATCCTGATGACATACACTACGCACACATACACAAGCACTAAACGAGCAACTGAAAAAGACATCAGTGCGGTTTACTCGATGTGGGCTGGATGGTGTCTTGCAATACTTCCGCCCAGTGCTTGGAGAAAAAAAAAAAAGTCCCTCTTGTTTCCCCCAAACAAAAATAACCATTTTAATTACTATGGTTGCGCTATGGTGCAGCCACAGCACGGCTGGCAGGACCCGGCTGAGGTGGCACCGGCCACTGGGGATGGGGACGAGGTCTGGGCTGGCCTCCAGGGAAATTACAGGGTGGTGTGGAGGAGGAGGGTGGGGGCAGCCGAAGAGTGCCTCCATTCCCCGCTGTCAACCCGGGGAGCTACTGTTTTGCAGCTAGCTCGCTCCTCTCTGTTTCATCTTCGCCCCTCTGGAGATAATTGGAGTTGTACTCTGTGTAAACAATTTTTTTTTGTTCCAAAGTTAAGTTTCATTGTTTTGGTCAGAGGACCTGCGCATCTGCCCAGCACGCAGGAAAAAAAAAAAATCAATTTTAGTTTTTCTTTCTTAAATAACTCTCCAAAAGTGGACTCAGTTTTAATTTTCTGTTGTTTCTTACGCCCTCATGCTTCTGTTCTATCTCTAACCTCTTCAGCCATCTCTTGACTCCCTTTTTTTCTCTTTTTTTTTTCTCCACCTCCCTCTCTCCACCCAGAAATCCCTCCCCTCTCTCAGTATGTGCTCTGATTACCTCTCCAAACTGGCAATAAGTTGATTGCTTTACAGAGATGATGTAAGCCTCTGCCCTAGGGTACATCAGGTTGGATTTCTCCCGCTTTATCTTGTAAAGCCTAAATTAACAGCTGGTTTGGTTGGAGTTCTCCTGGATCTGACTAAAGGATTAGGCTTGGTTCTCATGCGAGTCAATCCGGTTTGATTTATTGCAGGTCTATCAAAAAAGATCAATGGGAGTCCTTTTGAAAGTAAATCCTTAATCGCTCTTTGCACTTACGTGTCATCATTGTGAATTTTTTTCCCCCTCCCTTCTATCTCTTGCTCTCTCCTTTCTCCATTTCTCACCCCTAATTCTTATTCTTTCCTTACACCACTGCCTTGTCTGTTTTTATTATTTTTTTTCTCCCCCCTTTTCTCCTTCTGCACCCCGCCCAGCTCAATCTGAGGTACTGATCTGCCTCTGTCGATGGTATAATGGTGAAACGCCGGATAGATTTTTCTCTGTTCTCATTAGCTATCTGTCGGGGCGAGGTAGCCCTAAGCACGGTTTTAGCATCCTGCGGTTGTGATCGCAACCGCGGTGAGACCCCGCTGCTGCCACTCTTGTTTTGTCTTCGCCCCCAAACTTCACCGAAATCACACCCCGCCTGTCACTCACCTCTGGCTTTAGGTAACGAGGAAGTTGAGGAATTCACACACACGTTTATATTCTTCCTCCTATTTCCACTCTTTGTCTCGCTTTCTCGCATTCCTGCAACGACAGGGCTCATAATATGGCTTAATATGTCCCCTCGTCATTTTTTCTTCTACTGTTGCCTCAAACTTTCAAGGCCGTGGCTTTCAAGGAATCTGTAAGAATACAATCGGCAGCAGAGGCCGAAGGGCGAGACGGATGGAAAGTGCGTTGATGGTGCTGATGATGTGTAGCCTACGTTTTGGTGCTGTGGTCGTCTCCTCCCGTTCCACCAAATCCTCTCTCTCTCTCGTCTCTCTCTCTCTCTCTCTCTCTCTCTCTCTCTCTCTCTCTCTCGAGGATTTCCTGTCTCCCCCGAAAAGCTCTGAAGTCTTATTTCTCCTCTACTGTGTGATTGTGCGTTGGGCGGAGGGAGGTGAAACGGACTCAGGGGCGATCGATGTCAAATTCAGGTGTGTCCTCCTGGCATACTTGGTGAGCTGGATGGCTGGCAGACCTGGGGGTGGGTGTGGGAGGGGGAGGTGTGTGGGGTTGTGGAGGTGTCTGTGTGTGTGTGTGTGTGTGTGTGTGTGTGTGTGTGTGTGTGTGTGTGTGTGTGTGTGTGTGTGTGTGTGTGTGTGTGTGTTAGAGTGGGGTGGGGGGGCTGAGATCGACGGGATACGTGGGAAGGAAGGGCTTGCTGTCAGCCAGCTGGACCTCTTAATCCTACAGCCTTGGGGAAAGGGTGTGTGTGTGTGTGTGTGTGTGTATGCGTGTGTGCACGTGGATTGTGTTTGTCTCATAGAGATTTGTCAAGTTTAGCACACCTCTGCTACCCTCTTTGGCCCAGCTGAGCCCACAGTGTGAGTGTGTGTGTCTGTGCACGTTGTGTGTGTGTGTGTGTGTGTGTGTTTGTGTGCTCCAGTGAGAGACAACCAGGGTTTCATGTGCACTGTGTTTACTGTAGTCCTCGCTTTAACGGCACACTGTATATTTATGTCGAGACGACACAGCCTCTCACCCCCTTGATGTTGGGAGATGCGCTGGGGGTTGGTGCGAGGTGGAAGTGTGTACGGCGGGGGTGAGGCTGTCCCGTGTTGCTGGTTGAGGGTGAGGGGGAAGTTGTGAGGGCAACAAACACTGCCAGCACCCCCTACTCCGCCCCATCCCATCCATCCCATGCCTTCATGCCCAGCCCTCTCCGAGTATCAAACGCCTATTCTCTAAAACTTGCACACGCATGTTTGCGCACTTTATCCCTCTTTACGTCACACTGTAACTAACCAGCTGATTGCGCCCCCCCCTTGTCATTCATTAGACACAAAACATAATATTTAGCCACATTCCATGCAAGCTTCCTCTCTCTCTCTCTCTCTCTCTTTTTTTTTTTTGCTCTCTCTCTTCAGCACCTCTCTCTGTCTCTCTCTCTCTCGCTCTCTCTCTTTTGGCGTAGACTTTTGCATATATCACAGGCTGGCAGGCTAAGAGCTTGGGACTTCCCCACGCCACACTCCAAGCCTTTGATCCTTTGCTTTGGAGGTAACATCAAAAGGAGAGGCATAGAAAGGCAGCTACTACTGTGAAGTTCAATGTTCAACTTGATGGCTTGGCTGAGGGCTTTTTTTCCCTCTCTCCTCCTCCTCCCCCCCACACCTCCCCCTCCCTCACCTCCCTCTCCCTCACCTCCCTCCCTCCTCCCGCTGCTCCCTCGATCCCTTCGCTGCATCCCTCAGCTGACAAAAAACACAGTTTACAGTAGCCAAGTTTGTAGCCAAGGGTTTTTTTTTTTTTTTGGTGTGTGTACATGTGTATGTGTGTGTGTCTGACCTCACCTCCATAGAACCTATCTGGCAGAAAACAAGACCTCCTCCCCACAAAAACTCAGATATACAGATGGTGTACACAAAGATGCAGTCGTCTCTTTTTGATGGTGTGGTAAAAGGTGCAGTTCCAGCGCCCGGCCCATCCCTCTCTCTCCCTCTCTCTGTCTCTTTCTTTTGGTTTCTTCCACTCTCTGCGCTGGATGACATGCAGCATCCTATATTGCAGCTGGTTGCATCAATGCCAAACCAGGTCCCGTTGCCGCAGCAGTGGTGGATAGGTTAGCAGGAGGAAAAAGGGCATCGCACCATATTGTTTTCTGCGCATCCTCCCTGTATGGATCCATCCTTTTTCACTCTCTGTGTCACTTCTTCTGAATGTGAGAAAAAGCGAATGTTAGAAAATGCTCAGAAGAGAAGAAAGACCTTCTGTTTTTTTGCTCCTTTGCCGTGTTGACATGGGGCACATGAAGCTTGCAATCATTTGTTTGCAGGAAAACAAACGATTTTCAGAATGAATGCCTCAACTGAGTTTCTCTCTAAATAAAGGAAGTATCAGATGAAGCCGTGCATTCCAGGTCAAAGCCAAGCTTTTCTGTGGTGTAGTCAACGGTATTTAAATGACACAGACTTGATAAGGTGATCCAGAAAGCTGAGGTGCTCCACTAAATGCTTTTTCGTCTTTTATGAGCTTCCCAGTCTGACTGTGCCAATTAGCAAAGGCGTGTGGCCTGCTTTTCTTCTCCTCTTTTGCTCTTTTTTTTTTTCTCTTGCTCCAACTCTCTTTCTAGATAGACACTCTCTATCATGCTCCCTGCACACACACACACACGCTGCCGCATACACACACCAAGCACACGTTTGGTGTATCATTAGCTTAGTGTGCGGGGAGGCGTGCGAGCCTGGGCTCTCCCCTGCCTTATCTCCATGTCAATCACAGCGTGTGTGTGAACATCAGTTGTAATGATCTCCATCCAGCCTGTCGGTGCGTGTTAGCGCCTGGCTTCCCTCGCCCCCGGAGCAAGCGGTTCCCTAGCTAATAGATGCAAAATTAAGCTGATCAATAGATGGCCTCAGCTCATTATTGACATGTTATCGCGGCGTGGGATTTTTGTGCGGGGGTTTTAGACAGAGCTAGCTGGAGATGCAAGGCAGGAGGAGCAAAAACAAAAAAAAAAAGTTAGCTGTCTTCTCCAAATGGTTCAGTCCACTTTATTTCAACCCTGGAACAATATTACATTAAGCTAATTTATTCTCACTCAGTTTTATGCATGTAATATTTTCGACGCTAAAGCCGTTTTTTATTTATAATACTTGTCCTATTGGAAGAGTAATCACCTGCTCACCAGTAGGAAATTAGATGGAGACTTTGTAAAACGCCATATTAAAGATTCATCAATAATTGGCATGTGTGCTACTGTTTGTGTTGCGGGGGAGGAGGGTGGGCGCAGCTCTTATGGATGGATCACCATGTGATTGAGCTAAGTGGTAATTAACCATGAGAGAGGTATGTGTGTGTGTCTTTTTGGGTTTGAGCTTGCAGGTGTGTGTATATGCATGGAGATGCACTTGCTGCTCTGTGTCATCAAAGGTGGTGATGCAGAGGGTGAGGTGACGGGGCTGCATCACTGACAAAGCATCACTGACAAAGTTGATTGGGAGGTGAGCGCCCGGGGCACGCGCGGTCAGGTTATGGAGGGACAGGGGGTGGTGGGTGGTTGGGTGGGGGGGTGCAGCGAGAGCCACCCACTCTGGCCCGAGCTACACAGCTGCCTCCCCTGACCCTCCCCAGGTCTTATTGTCATGGAAGCATCTCCCATTTTAATGAGCTCCAATAACCAAGCCCTTATTACTTATTTATTCATTAAGCTACCATGGCAGAGCGGCAGTACCCCACTGTGTGAGTGTGCATGTAATTGCTTGTGTGGGAATTTTTCCCCCTTCTGTCATGTGTGATATCATAGTAAATACCAGGTTTTCGTAACAGCAATATTAAGTTAGGTTAAAGCTAATTGAACCTAAAATAGATAGTTTAAAGTGGGTGAATTAACCTAGTTGGTCGGGTTACAAATCCATAACCTGAAACCATATTTGAGATTTGAGTTGAAACCCTTAAAATCCCAGGCTTTAGGTATGCTGAGGGAGCAGGACTCATTAATTTGGAGGCTGAACTGCTTCAAGGTGCATGTGCAAGTGTGAAACAGACACAAAACAGACTGAATGTTTGTTGGCCTCATATTATGCTTTTGTGGAGATTAATTGCCTGTTGTGTTGGTGTTGTGTGTGTGTGTGTGTGTGTGTGTGATGCCTTCAACATAATGCTTTCTGATTGATGAATATGCGTAGGTGGAATTGTGTGATAGCGTGTAGTGTTTTAAGAATATCGGAAGTCTTTGTGAAGCCTGAGAGTGTACACATTCTCTCCCTCTGAGGCATGTTTCATAGCTTCCTTATATCCAGTCTACCGTTTAACTAATTCATAGTGAACTCTCGCAGAACAAAACCAGACACACAACATCAAGGGCAGCGTTCAGCTCTCCTCCAGCACAATACCAAATACAGCATTCTCCGGCAGAACGTGGGCGCTGCAATCAGCCGTTCACCTTTTTTAACTCTCCCCTCCACGCCCAGACCCTGCTTCCTGCAAACAAAGGTAAGCGTGCAGCGAGCATATGAGTTGCCCAACCTCCTCTCTCCTCCCTTCCCCTGGCCGGGACTTGTGTAAGGGGCTCAGTCACACCTAGGCCCGCAGACATGCCTGTTCACCTCCATGTAGCCTGTAAGTAGGTCAGTGTGTACAAGACACCGACCAGGAAGGTCCAGGACCTGATCTTTTGTCCGCCAATCCACCCGCCTACTTCCACTGAGCTGCGGAGGCTCGGCTGACTACCATTAATAATGATGCTATTTTAATGATAAAGAATGTTCCAGCGCACACAAATCACAATTACTGGTGGTACCGAGAAAAAGGCAACAGTCAGATGTTAACCTCCATCTCAGCAATGCGACAAGATAATGATTCACACTCAAGAAAAGTGGAGTATTTAGAAACGCCAGTGGGGACTGTATTTGTTGTTTTAACCTTAAAGACATTTCACCACTCATCCAAGATGCTTATTAGTTGTTGGAATTGATAAGAAACAAAATATCCCAGCAAATCCACTTGCTTTTGACTTTTGACTAGGTGTCCTGTTGCCTGTATGACTGAAGATCTCCACAGGAAGTAAAGTAGAAGGACTTGTTCATCATGTTGGTGATTTTCACACTTCAGTGCAGATGTTTTGTTGGGGTTTTACCACTTACATAAGAAGGTGTTTTGGTGTCACAGCAACAAAGAAAATCTGCTTTATCTATGCCGCTGTATTTTTAAAATATGCACTTTGCATCCAGATATCGTTTTAACCTGGGTGGTGTTGACACATGACAACCAGTCTAGAGAGTATTGAATGAGTAATTCCACTCTGTTAATTGCTTTAACTGTGATTACTGCCTCAACTGGAGTAAGTAAGACAATTTGATTAAGCTACATGTATTACCCTTATAATAATCAAAGCTTCTAGCCTCATAACCTGTAATCTATTCAGTTAGTCTAGTGATTATAGAAGCTGGTGAAAACCCAGCACCCAAGTTATATTTGTGTCTGAGTAAAAGGTAAGAAAGAAAGAAAGAAAGAAAGTCACTCTGATAGAAGAGCAGCGGGTGCAGCTTTGTGAAGCAGGAGAAACACCTGAAAGCAGAGGCAGTCTGCGGCAGAGCCTGATGCTAAAGGTGCCAGAGCGCCTGTTCATTAGCGGGGCTGATGGAAGACCAGCCAGCTCCTGCTGGCCTTCACCCTCCCTGCCACAATATTTATAGAGCAGCCAGGAGATACTCTTAATGACACAGGGAGAGGGGCAGTGAGAAAGGGGAGCGGGGGAGGTGGAACAAAAGTCAGAAATGGAACGCTGTTTACTTTCTGAAGCTTGTTGAGAAGTTGGTGTGTTCCGGACTGTAATCACGTCACCCACGTCCTTTGAAAACGATGTATGTGCATCCAGGTGTGTGCAGTCTTTGACTATTGTTTATCATCAGTCAATGTAATAAAAGGCAGTCAACTACATTTTTGCTAAACTTTTGTGGAAAATTTTGTCTTTATTCTTTTTTTCATTTATAGTAGAAAAATGTGTTGGCTACGTGTTACACAGTGCTTTGAAATTTTCCGGTCAATCAGCTGGTGTTTGAACAGCACATTTGTCCACACTTGCTAAGTAAACAGTGTCACAGCAAAGCCATACTTATCGCATGACCAGCAGTGTTTAAGAGAGCGCAACTAACGTCCAGGACAGGCCAGATAAAAGTCAAGGGTTCACTGAAACAAGTCTAAAGAAAAAGGACACACAGTTCTGAGTTAAAAAACTCAGCAAGTCTTCACTTTTTTGTCCAAGACTGCACAGCTCTCTGAGATGTTGTGAACATAGTAGATTCACAAGCTTGTTTCTACAGCCTCATTTTAAGGGGTGAGTAACGTCTGAGTCGGGTTGAGAGGAAGGCAAGGTCATGTGCACATTCCCCGTGTGGGGAAAAAAGGCTTATATGAAAGTGTCAGGTTGAGTTTTTCTGTAAGAAAGAGGGAGATGGGGAGTTTGAGGTGGAGGTGGAGATTGTTGGCAAAGGGGGTAGGTGTAGGAGGTGAGGAGGGGAGGTTTTGGATCAGGTCAGCGGCCCCATTGCTGTCAGGGCCAGTGGAACCCCCAAGCGGTTCTGGCTTTGGAGTAAATATGGGCCCAGCGGACCCCTTCCAGCCCCAGGGCACGCAAACCCCAGGCCCTCATTCCACTTTTCTTTTCCTGGTTGCAAAATGCCTCTGGCTATCAGAGCAGGTGGGGTGTGTTTTTTTCTTTTCTTTAATATTTACTCATAAAATGTGCATTAGTAGAACCAAAGCAGCCGTGATGGGCCCTCTTGTGTTGGCTAACTTTCTCCCAGTTTTGTCAAGGAATTCTCGCGCTACTTCCCTTTGCTACGCAGTAAACCCACTCCTCCAAAGACGTGCACTGTACACTGACACAGGCACAAGAATATATTATACAGCTGAGTGGGACGGTCAGTTCAGTTTTAACCAGGTGGATATCAAAAGGGCCTGTGATACGTTAAGCTTCTCCCTCCTTCAATTACATAAAATTACTGTCCCCACCTCAACAAATTACGTGTTTGTATGAGCACATGTTTGCTTCTCTCGCACCTGTGAGTGAGGTAAAAACTGCTGGCAGTATCCACAACAGATCAAGACAATATGCTCAGCTCTTGTTTTTAAAGGGATAAAACCGTAGTCAAACTGGATGGACTAATCTTTTAAGCTCTGCGCAGTTTACTTGCAGAGCTTTGAATGGGCTTCTCTTACTAGCCTTGATCATTTCAGACTTAAATAAAGCTCTTTATAGTAGCGGTCTGATTGGTGTAATCTGCAAGCTGTCAATCCCATCTCTGAGCGTTCTCCCAGAGGAGCTGCTGGGCCTGTCGACCAGAGTGTGTTCAAATGTGGGTGAGCATTGTTGTTCAGGTGTGAATGAGTGAGAAAGCATGCAAAGTATGTCAGGGGTGAGGGGTGGGGGCGGGGGGCACTGTGAATGTACATGTGCTATCCATATACGCTGCCCATGACGCCTGCGTAGAGCTATGACATGTCTGATATGAGGCGGCCACAGATGGGTCGAGGATCTGCTGGACTCTCCAGAGCAACAGCCATCATCCATATGCTAGCTCTAAACCCAAGCTGCTATCTGTCTGTCTGTCTGTGTCTGTCTCCCCTCCTTTCCCCACATTGCTCACATGGCTGGAATGCTCGACGGGAGCCCCAGCGGTCCTCATCATCTGTCCCTCGGTTCCCTGCTGGAAAGTGGAACCAGTGTTCGGGAGCCACATTGGCACATAAGGAGCTCTGTTTGTTTGATTGGTCTCAAGCCCTCTGCTCTTAATCCAAAACAAAACGAACAAGCCGCGCGGTGGCTGCCGCTCCAGCCGCCAGGCACGCATGTGATAAACACATCAGATGGGGGGGGCTTGATGGAAAAGGGGCTGGTTGTTGACCAGAAACAGGCAGAACGATCCCCCGTTTTCCGTGTCTGTCATTCACAATAAAAAATGTATGAGTAAAACCTCTCCCCCCTTTTTCTTCTGTCAATAGCACATATTGACGTTTGGTTAATGTTTGATAGGATGTGGGAAAAAAATGGTGTATTTTTGGGAGGATCAGAGTCTAGCGCTGGGTACCAGGAAGGAGTGTTTTAGGCCAAATTGCCCCTGTGCCAAGCCAGCTTGTTGAATTAGTAACAACAGTGGCGGGGGCCGGTGTGTAGACGTGTGAGGATGATGTGTGAGCGCTCAGGATGCCCCTCTATTTGTCTCCAGCCCGTGGGCCCTCTGCAGTGAGCTGTGACACCGGGACCAGGGGCCCCAGCTTGTTTTCACTGCTGCGATGACAGTCGATGCGGATCCGGGTTAACACTCGGCAGCTCACAACATGCCAAACCTTGGTGCGGCAACAGTCACTCGCATATGGGTGTTCAGCGAGCAAGGAGGAAGCACCTGCCGGAACATAGAATAATAGTTCTGAAACAAGGAGCATATTAATTGTCCAACAGAGAACAAATAATTAAAAAATATTACCTTCAATTAGCCATTCACCGGCTAACTGTATTTATCCAGGCTTCTTTAACAGATGTTTTTAGGTTTTTGATGGTTGGTCGAACAAGTAACTGAAGACATCGCCTTTCGCACTGGGAACCTCTGACAGGCATGTTTTTCAATTTTTTTTGTATGACTTTATTGACTAAATGGGTAATTGAAAATAGAAAACAACAGATGAAATAACCAATAATAAAAATAATCATTAGCAATAATCGTTGTAAAATAACCCTCACTACCAGGCCCCTTCTTGTGCTTGGGAAAAAGCAGTAGAGGATAGAAAAATCAGGACAGTGAGCGTGAGTTCATCCCTCTGTAAGGATTTAGAGGACTCCCTTGTCTTTCACTTCATCAGAGACAATTGAGTCATTCAGCTCCCATTGTGGGGCTGGCCGGGCAAGGAGGGGCTCAGGGTAGGGGAGGAGAAGGGGGTGGGAGGCTGAAAAGGGAGAGGGGAGAAGGAGAAGCCGTCTGCTGCACAAACCCGGAGCCGGAGCACAACCACTGGGTGGCTCTTACGGCGTGGGGGCCTGTCAAAGGGGGGCTGCTTAGTGCTTAGTGTTGTGTATGTGTGTGTGTATGTGTGTGTGGGCGAAGAGGGGGGGCAGGAAGAGGGACAGAGGAGAAGAGAGAGTTATCCTGGAACTCCGGAGCAATTTGTCACATTGGAATGGCTCTTGAGTTACCCAGGGGGCCCCCTCATAGCAGGAGAGTTTTCAGGTCACAGGGAGGGGCTTGAAGCCGCAGAGAGGGGTCAGAGGTCATGGCCTACTCAAGCCCGGGTGGTGTGTCCGTTAGTGGGGCAGACGGGCGGGCGGTGAAGAGGAGCAAGGAGGCCAAGAAATGGGGGGGCGGGTGGTGGTCGGAAAGCCTGGCGCACTTGCCAGGGCTCCGTTTTCCTTGGCATGCTTGTAAAACCTGCAGGAGAGATTAGTGTGTGAGAACATTTGCAATAGCGGGGCTGAAGTGGAGCCACTTGTCAGGGCATGCGCTGCGGCACCCTCCCTCTCCCGGCAGTAGTCTTTCAGTGTCTCTCTGCCCCGTTGCCACACTCAGGGGGTGTCACCTTCACGCTCCTTACCCACCTACTCAGAATGTCCTCTCACTCAACCCCCCCCCCTCTCCGGCTGCAGCTGCGGTTGAATGTTTGCATGTGTGAGCATGTGTGTACACGCACACGCGATGGCAGGACTTTCCCATGACTAGATTCACAATTTAACCCCCCAACCACCCCCACCCCCACCACCTCCTCCTCCTTCTTTCTCTCCAGCTCTGCCCTGTCCTCTCAGCCCTTCTGGCACCAATGGACACTGTCTTGAATTACCTCATATGATGACAGCAGCTCCGTCACTCTCTTCCTCCTCTCTTTACTGTTACACCCCCCCTCGTCCTCCTCCTCTCTCCCCTTCATGGCAATTAATACCCAGTGTGGGGGGTCCATAAAAACCCACAAGACCTCAACTCTGGAGTTTTTTACAACCTTTCCTTTTTCCACTCTCAGGACATACAAACAAGCATAAACAAGCCCCGTTTTTTAGCAGTAAAAGCCGTCGTGGGGTCATAAATGAGTGGTAGTGGTGGAGAAAGACCAGGCAGCAAACTGTTTTTTCCTTGCAGGGGCTGTAACCGAGGACATGGAGTCAATAACTCCCTCCAGCGTCTACCACTGGCAGGCACCCCACTGTGAACTCTTCGCTAATTACCACTGATTTAGACACAGTCTCAGGAAGGGTCGCGACACACTCACTCTCCGACCAACTCTGACACACATACAGCACAGACATGCACACACACATGCTCCCAATGATGCATGCAAGCTAATGGTCACCCTCGCTGGATGGCAGCACAAAGAAAATGAATCTGACGTACCTGCATCACCATACAACTTCCCGACTGCTAGAGAGAGCCATAGCTTGGTTCGCTCATGGATTGTGTTAGAGGGCTGGATGATACTCGCACCATTGAGAAACAACAGTGCTTAAACTTTTTGTCACCACATGCCAAAATCTGATCCTGGGCTCTGGGCCAACAATATTGGCAATATAATTATGAAACAGGACAGCATGAACCTCTTAGGTCTCTTAGGTCATTATTCCAAAGAAGAACATGATCCCAATCACTCGTGAAATATAATTTAATATGATTCAGATAGCATCTTGAAGTGAAGCAACAAACTCCGAACATGTGGATATCAGATCAGACGGTGGAAAGGGAAGAAAGGCGCTCTAGTGTTTATTGTTATTGCTCATGTTGAAGGTTCATGTCAAATGGCATCATAGGCCCAGATCCAAGCCCAAGTTGATCTGTCAGACTGCTTTCATGGGTATACCACTTGTAAAGTAATGTAAAGTTTACCCCATACCCATTTTTAGGATTGGGGAGTTTTTGAGTGTATGAACCTTTAGCAGTGTCTTTACAGTACAGGCTTTTTATTTCTTTTCAGATTAAACCCATTTTTTTGCATGGGAATCCAAGGAACTGCCATCACCTACGTTTCCACTGAGGGTAATATTTGAATGTAATGTAACTGATGAAAGAAGTTTTTCAAACATCATTGGTTTTGCTCTTTACAGCTGTTGCCCCCGATATTCAGCTCCTCAGTAGTTTCTCTTCACAATTTATTTGGCCCTTCACCTCTGAGTACAGTACCCATACCAAAGGTCTCAGAGCTGAAACAGCTGCTGTGACCTCTTTCCCTCAAATTAGGTGGCCATGACATAAGCAGAGTTTGGACTGCATACTGTAGCAAAGTCAACACCAGGCAGGGAAGTGTCTACAGAGAAGTTGCTGTATGGTCACAGAATGGTTTTCATTTTCATACGAATCTGTGCATTTATCATTACAATCAAGCTCATTTTCGGAAAAGGTATGAGGTAAAAGCCATTTTTTGATAAATACTCATCAAAGTGCATGCCATCAAATTAAAAAGGCTCCACCCAGTTTATATCACAAAGACAGATGTTTCTCATGACCCATGTTTCTGCTTATCTGCTTTCCTGTGTGTGTGTGTGTGTGAGAGAGAGAGAGAGAAGGAGAGAGACTTCTGATAGAGGCCAAGTCAGTCATTTATGGGAGCAGTCAGGAGGTTTACCCTTTAGAGGAGCGTGGTGAGACGCCACACTTTAACCTCTTTATGGATTCCAATAAAACTCTGACAACAGTCACTTTTATGACATGAGTTCATCTTAAAGCCATGAGCTGCTGTGTACAATAACACCCCCACCCCCCCCCCACCCCTCCCAACACCCCCAACTCCCAACACCCCCAACTCCAAATTAGTGACGTAATGAAATTCAAAGTCAACTGTCAGTTACTTTGCAAGAAACAGTTCAGGAGTTTTGCGACTAAAGGAATGGTTTTGTGCTGTATATTTCTGAAAAAGATGTCTAATTCGCTTTACACAACCACTGTGTGCACTCCTGCTGGATTCTCAGGTGCATGCTTGAGGCCATTCTCACCTCATCCACCATCCGCCTTAAGATCTTTGTTTGCTTCTTCATGTTTTTGAGTTTCCACATACACCCCCGTCAAGAAATGTCGTCTCCCCTTTTTTTGTCTTATTTTTAATTTGTTCTTTTGCTTTTTGCTTTCTGCATTGTTAACATGTTTTGTTTTCTTTCTTTCCATTCTGTTTCCTTTCTGCCATTCAGTACCTACAGATGAAATGGCCCCTGCTAGATGTTCAACCAGGAGGTCTTCAAAGTAGACAAGCACTTAAAGATGCCAGGTCCCCGTCACCGGCACACATCGTTGTAAGTAACACGCCGCTCGGTACTTTTCCTCTTTCACCAGCTCTTCCTCCCTTATTCATGACAGAAAGACAAACAAAAACCCTGCTTTTCTGCTCTCATCCATCCTGAAGACATCTTCAGTGTCAAAGCCCTGCCCCCTCTCCCAGTGAATGGATGTTTTGACAGGAAAAAACGCACATTTGTTTGCATTTACTCTTAAATCACAGTCACTAACACATTCAGTCAGTTTTATGTAAACATGCTCTTTTATACGTGTAAGTTTTGACAATGAAACTTTTGTGCATCCCAGAAAGTAGAGCTTTTGTCTGTCGGCGAGTGATCGGGAGGTGAACGACACTGGGGGCTGCCGCTGTGGCAGGTGCAGCAGTTGTTCTTTGGACAGCCATGCCGTCTGTAATCCCTTGAGAAAAATGATAACTCCTAGCCCAGCCTTGCACTCAGCCAGATGATTACAGAAAACTGGTCTCACGTTGACAACTTTTACAGGAGAGTGAGCAAACGCCAGGCTGCTGAACGTGCTCTCTTAGAGGGCAGTGTGGGTGTTCCTTCAGCATTGATTACCCTATCCATGGAGTTGGAGGAGTAGTCTGGCAGGAGAGTTTGCTGGACCGCGATAGAGGCATATGCAGCACATACACACAACAGAGCATCCACCCCAGGCATGTCGATATCTAAGAGGCTAGCAGCTCTAGAATGGACAGTTGAACGTGAACTCGGTGGTTCGCCAAAGGCATAAAGTTTTTCAGGAGGTCAGCGGAAAGGTTGAACGTAGGGAGGTGTACATACGTGGTCACAGGGTTAGTGAGCCAAGAAAATCAATGAGAGTGAGGATTGAGCAGAATTAGTGAGGTGATCATGAATGCCCCAGGCCATTATTGGCACAGTTGTTACTTTTGTTTTGGAGTCATGCATCTATTACATATTGTTATGAAAATGAAAAATTTGAAAAGCGCATAATGGATTTTTAGATGGGGGAGCCTTCCAAGTTTATATGCTCATGAATATAATATCTCCTGTGGTAACAGTCCAGCGCTGGAGCTAATAATACACTGCTGACCCTTTTTGTTTATGCAATCTGTGCAGCAACACAGTTAGTAGTTGCCATGGCTCTCTGACGCTCACACAGAAGGTAGCGATGATTTTTATCACACAAATTACACTGTCAAGACACAGTGTCCCTCTGAGTCACATTCGACGTTTGATTGGTTCAGTTACTTTTATGGTCTGTAATAAATACCATCTCCTGAACAGTTACTCAAAAGTTGGCGAGCCCAGGCCTCCTTGGTATTTTGCCCATTTAAGTTAAGCACGTCTTAAAATAGCAGGAGTCGACAAGGCTGTTTATTTGAAACAGAAACCTTGTCAAAAGTTGTGCTTAAGACAAAGAGCTCGCGATGACAGCGTTATTCTGAACAAAACAAGCCCGGCTAAGGCCCTCCTTATCTTTGCCTGCGATGCTCGTGTTATTTTTATACCAAAGAGTTCAGGGGCCTCTTCTTGCTCTGTTATTTTAGGAGACGCTGAGAAAAGAGTCCCAACTCCTATGAAGTCATTAAACTGGTCGTAGGCAGCAAAAGCTGCAGGTAAATACTTGAGGTTTTATCCTGCTATGAGTCATATGGCTGTAAATACTTACCACCTCACATCCATCTAAACTCCAGCTGTACAGTTCACTTTAGAGGAAGTTTGAGAACGACAGTAATGTGTAATTATTTAGCCGTCATAACCAAAATTATACATTTATGTTTTAGTATATATATTTTTAATTAGATGGCTCAATGTTGAGTTGGATGCCGTAATTATGTATGATTTTAAGTGAGCATTTTTGAGGTTTGATTTGTGAGAAAATAAGCCCGAGCATTTATTTTTCACAATGTACACAGAAAGTTGTAGTACAAGCCGTCAAGCATGCAATACTAACAGGCTTGAAACAAACAGGCAACACCAGCAACTCAAAACAGAAACTGGCTGAAGGGCGAAAACAAACTTGAAACAAACAAAGATGGACAACCAGTCAGATGGAAAAAAATAAGCCTGCACATTTCTGAAATACAGACTCATTCACAGCAACACAGTGTGGTGACTGTATAAAAATAAGATATAAGAAATAATAAGAGATTATTGAGATGTAAACAACAACATTACTATTGAGGTGAAGTATTGTAACTACAAAACATTACTATAATAATCTATATAATTATTCAGAAGTAACTAAAAATGACTATGCTTCTGAGTTAACTGTACGTTTCAAACACTTTCATTTACAGTATGCATATCGCCTCCATGGTAAGGTTACCTTAAAAACTCTATTATGCTATCCATCATTGGGGTTCTGTTACATTTTCGACACAGATAGGCCCCGAGCCTATCGAACAAAATTTGATTCGATCATGAGTTTATACGCCATTTTTAGCCACAAATTAAGAATCAGGTTTTTAGACTCCAAATTCCAGGTGTGTCTTTGCGGGGTGAAGAAAACAGTTTGATCTGATGATAACTAACTCTGTATCTGAAATTAAGCTTCTGGTTTCTTTCTTCATGCTTTAGCTTTGAGACAGAGAAAAACAGAAGCAAAAGCGAAATGGAGCGGTGGGAGCGCTATTAAAACACGCATCGTGATTAGTACTGACACTGATCAATATCGGAGAATATATTGTAATATTTGTGCTCATATTGCCCAGCCCTGGTGTGATCCATTTGATGGAGTACACAGGCTGGTAAGATCAGAGGCATTGCAGCATCGCTCCATAGGCACACAACTCGCTGTTAGCGCAAGTGATAAAATTGAATGTGAAATGCAGCTTGTATTGTTGCTGCTCCTACCATCCTGCTCCGGCATCCACCTCTGACTGAGAAGGAAGTGTGATTGAATGTTTCCCTGGTTTGCATCATACTGGCTGTTGTACATATAGAAAAGACAGATTACTGTGGACAGCATCATGAATGCCAATGATAACCGAATGCGGACTCCCACTCGTGTCACTCAATCAGTCAGACCTTTCTTTATTTCCTTCTTTCTGCTGTTATTAACCAAGATGTAGGCCTGCATGTTGCGGTACGTGATCCCCTTATCAATAAATTGCGCTGTAAACGGTAGTTCCTTTTTGTTTACAAATGCGAAGAAACACTCAGGCACCTTGACCTCTTCCTGCCTGGAGCGCTAGCAGGCTGCGCTGGCGGCGATAAGAAGCCGTCGATTGGCCTGATAGATAACGGCGATCTGAAGCCTAAGTGACCCTGAGACAGTTGAAACAACAATAGAGAGACGGTGATAGATTGAAGGAAAGATACGGATGGCTGTAGATAAAGCCTGTGGAAAGCTGTGGCTGAGGAAGAAGGATGGAGGGAGAGCTGGACGGGGACAGAGACACAGACAGACAGGCCTCATTTAGTGGCTGGAAGACTCAGACGAGGTGGAGAGCTAGAGGACCAGCTGAGCAAAGAGGAAGTGACCTCACGCAGGATGGTCCGTCTGAGGGCACGCTGTATGCCCCTGTTTACCATGCCCTCAAAGGGGGCCACGCAGGACCTTTTGAAGTGCCTGACCACCCCGCAGGCAGCCTCAAAACCTGCCGCCACTGAACTTTTATGCCATTGGCTGAAAGTTATTCAATATTTATCCACCCATTGATGTGTATTTTTTGAAGGAGAGACTCCAAGAAACATTTTTATGCCTCACACAGCTCCTGTGGGAAAGATCACAAACAGTCCTTGCTTTGTCAACTTGCCTTTTATTGTGATGTTTTAATTTGACATTGTGGACTTGAAGAGTCTTTGTGGATACTTAGCAGCAGGAAGTAGCTTAAAGCTGGTGGACGAATTTAGTAAGTGGTTTGTGTCTGTTTTTTTTTTTGTCATTTATTTATTTTTGCATCATTTGGCTGAAAGGTATTAAACCGTCTCATGTCACAGACATATGATCAAACTCTTCTCAGTGTTAGATTGAGAGCTGCACCTCCAGAATAAGATATAAAAGCATTTTCAATCACGTCTCTTAATTTGCCGTTCTGAGAATTAGGGCAGAAACATGCAAATGTTAAGAGCATACACACAGAAACTGCTTTCCTGACATTCACGTGCATGCACACACACACACGCACACACAGCCAGCCTTAGAGTCTAGAGCCTAGCCCTGGTCGAACAATGTCTCCATTGTTTTGAGGGCTTTCACTGGCAGCAGGGGACGGCTGGAGTGTTAACCATTTCCCAACTGCGCCTCACTGTGTGTTATTGTGTGTGTGTGCGTGTGTGTGTGTCAGAGGTAGTGAAGCATGGGCTCAGAGATGAAGAGAAGGAGGGCACTTGCTCCAAGTGTATGGTAATTAGTGTGGAGGAAGTGATGGAATCTGGCCATTTTTATGGCCTGCAAGACCTCCCACCTGAGCCTTTAGAGGCACTGAACGTGCTTATTTTATTCTCATTCAGTCTCACTTGTTTCTCTAAAGAATATGTGCTGGAGAGAGGCTATGTGAAAAGAGCTGATGCAGGTTTTTTTTTTTTTGATATTACAAGACAGAACTGCATCTCAGCCAAGCATTCAGAAAAACACATGCCACAATGACTCCGTGGATCCCAACAATGGCCCAAAGGACTGCACGGCCATGCGACCGCTTCTCTAGGTCCGTGTCAGAGAGGACAGAGCTGGGGATCACGTTCACCCTCCTTGACCGCTTCTCTGTCCATTTTGGAGGAATGGGGATAAAGGAGGCTTCCTGTGGCCTGAATGGGCCATGCACCTGGGCCAGCCAGACAATTGCCCAGGACTCTGGGATGCCTGGCCTCCTTAGCTGTTAATGAGCTACCCCATGGTCAGCAGGCACCACCCACACACTGTCCATAAGCTTTACCTAGAAGGCTTTCTCTCTCCTGACTTAAACTGCTCTTTGCCTCCTCATTTTAAGCCTTTTTCCGAATAACCTCGGCCCCACGCTTTTGTCTTCTTTCTGTGCATGCTTCCCTCTAACCCCTAACCTTTTGCTTCGAGAGAAAGCTTGTATCTTACACATATATATTTTTTGTTGTGGCTATTTTTGGATCCAGACTGACAGAACGCTCTTGGAGTGTGCGGATAGCAGACATTCCCATCTGATTATATTGTTTTTATCTGTAGTTTCTCAGTTTATTTTCCAGAAACCGCTCAGCAACCCGATGCATATTTAAGTGGCGATCTTAACTAACATACATATGTTTTTGTCCGTGTCGCCCAGCTCTTTTCGGCCCGTGATTCAGACCCCAGATAGAGGCCTTTGTGCCGTGTCGGCCGTCTCTCGCTGTCTTCTCCAGACAAGACGCCCGTTCAAGGGGGTCACGCTCACATCATCAGCTCGGGCCAAAATCAGAGGCCGTCGAGACGTGGCGTCAGGCCCGGGAACTATGACAATGAAAATGAGAGCACCTCAGTCATTGTATCTGTCCAGCAGTCTGCATGGTTGCTTGTTCCCACAGACAATCCACTCAGTGTTGGCTTAGTCAGCAACAATACCACGACAATGACTTAAGAGTCTTCCCGCTCCCTTATGGACTTAACAGAACACCTAAACATTTTAAAGTAAAGACACCTGATAAATTGCCATAAGGGGTCTTTAATAACAGTGCTAAAGGCCAGCCAGCCAGAATTAAATATGTCATATTTTTCTTTTTAATTAATTTTAATACCAGATGAGTGAAAAACATTGTTAAGGAGCCTCTCCGTTACAACAAGTGATTGTTGGAAATGTGAATAGCAGTTTGTCGTATTGTGTGTGTTTCTCTCTTTGTGAATAGCTCTGGGGCCATTGTCATCTTTTTTTTTTTTTTTTTCAGTTGCTGTGGTATTTGACCGTTAAATAACCCCTGTGAACTCAAGCTACCCCAGGGAACGTCTGACTCTGTGTTGAACATGCACATTTAAAAGGATAATACATATTTGTATCTGTGGAGTCTATATATATGTGTGTGTGTGTGTGTCTGTGTGTTTCACCAATAACCACAGTGTTCACTGTCGCGCTGTTCTGAAAAGTTATCTATCTGGCCCCGGGGTCAAGCACAAGTACAAATAGAACTCAGTGATCTCGGTGCAGAGAAAGCGACCGGCACTGTAGCGTTTAGACACTGGAGCCCTTCAGTAAACCTGAAGGCCCTCTTGCTTTTCTCTGCATGTTTTTAGACTTTTACTAGCATGTCCTTGTCTTCCTTAGGAAAATCAATAACTCCCTCTCCCTATTTTCTTCCCCTTTCTTCCTTTCCTGTCCTCTATCATGTCCTGATACCTGTCAGAGACACGAGATCTGAACACATACTCTCAGAGGCAGCAGATACAAATGTTGCCAGGTTAACCTTTGAGTGCCTCCACCTCTCAGGAAGCTAGTATTTGAACAGCTAGTAAGACTAGGCAGTTCACAATTTCAATTTTAGTGCACACAATGGAGTGATGAAAATATTAGAAAATGACTGCTCTGGGGACCCCTAGTCAGCCCGCTTTCTTATTTTCATTATAAATTCTCTTTGGAATTGCACCTTGAGCAGCTCTGACATCAAGAGAAACATGACTCAGTCACTCAGATGATGTTATTTACTCCCCATGTACTGAACTGTGCTCCTCGTTTGCAATTAGAGAACTCGAAAATTAAGTGCCGAAACGTGGCAGTGACGGTGGATCCCAGACCAGCTGACGACCGCCTGAACGTCTGCGAAGGCGCCGATGCTGAGGAGATAAAATGTTTTACCAAAGTGAAATATTGTTTTAACAACCAGACACCCAGTACCAACAGCTGTGTAACCAGAGCAGAGCCAGTGTTCTCCCATTCTCTCTGTGTAAAATTAGTAATAATGGGGCTGAACACGCACCCAGGAGAAAGCTGAGCCAGCAGAGATGAGGTAGTAGCTTAAATAACTAAAAAGCCAGGGGATGCACTATTTCCAGGGAGAACACGTTGCTTTTGCATAAAACCTGGTCGGCTGAGATTGTGTGCAGGTGTGTGTGTGTGTGTGTGTGAGTGTGAGAGAGCGAGTGAGCGCAAGCGATGGAGGAGAGCTGATATAATTGTGTGACTTGGGAACGTCCATCTTTCTTTGCCTTTCAGGGGCCCTTCTGCTGGGAATTCCCCGGACAGTCAGATCTGAGCCTTCACCAATTTCATTTGGTGAGAGACCTTTGAATATCAAAAATATATTTGTTGGATTTTATTTGGTTGATTCCACCACACAAAATTAACAGCTAATAATTGATGATTAAAAAAAAAAAAAGATGAATGAAAAACCCTAAATCCTGGTGATGATGCTGATAATCATGCTGTGTTGTGCTTTGTGCCATAATTTAGTGCTGCTGCTGCTGCTTTGTTGCTGGTGTGCTTTTTTTAATGTCTAAAATGCCAATCAAAATGATGGGGTGTGATATTTTGGATGCCTCACACTTTGGACTAAAGTCCTTCCTTAATTTAAACTCTTAATGGAGACTGTGCAGTTTCATGGTGTAGTCAAGGTGTCTTCTTGTTCGCTTCATTTGGCTTCTCGCTCATTTCTATGTGTTAAGGATTGTGTTTGCCATCTTTATTTGTCTTGTGGAAAAACTGGTCTCGGTTTCTGCATCGTTAAATGGTTAAATGACAACATCCTTTTCAGCTATGGGACTTTTTTGTGGATGATATTTGGTTTGAATTAGCCTACACTCCACCGGCACGAGAAGGGCGTCTTGCATTGCTTGCATTTCTCTGAGAGGCTGTTTTGAAGAGAGATCATGGTGAGAGACAGGTGGGGCGGTAACTCTGTTTATGGTTGAAGATATGGATTAAAGATGACCTAACCTGAAAGTGACATCATGCTGCTTGTCCTCTAATTCAAAGTACAGTCCAGATCCCTCTGTCATTGCCCTGTTTGTTTTTAAAAAAGCTCCCCTGAATATAAGCTGTAATATAAATAAAATGGAATATAAAGGTAAAGTAGAATTTTTTTACAGCAGAGGTGACACGCTGACGACATCAATAATCCTTGTTGTGGTTCGCCTCAGTTCAACTCTGTGAATCCAGTAAGAACGCTGGCATTACGAAACCCAAAGGATAACTTATTAATCTCCTCTGAGGCAACCGCGGATCTGTGCATTGCCTACTTGAGTTGTTTGACTAATCAATTGCCTGTTGATTTTGCACACTCCGCAGGGCCTTTTGTTGCCAGTAAATAACACAAATACTTTTTAAAAGGGAAAAAAAAAAGAAGGAAGGTAAATCATCCTTGATTGTGCAAACCGCCGTTAATGTGGTGGTGTAGTCTACAAGGATCAGGAAAAAAAAAAAGCAATAACAACAAAAAAAAAAATTCCTCTCCCCGGCTCGCTGCCTCCCCTGCGTCTCTTATACAAGCGCCTTTGCTAGAACTTGTTTGACAAGGTCTGGCAGGATCACTGTTGGGTGTGCCTGTCTTTCTGCATGTGTGTCTTACAAACACACCTTTGTCTACAACAGCGTATCTGTAGTATCCTTGCGTCTAAGGTGTGACTTGAGTTGACAGGCAGCCGGAGCCGGGTCAGATCGGGTTATAACCTTAACGTTATAATATTTGTTTGCGTACAGCGGCGTGAACTCACTTAACCCAGAGATCTGGCCTGCAGACCCGTTGCGGAGTGGACCCTGAGCAAGATGGCTCAAAAACACTGAACTCGGCAGGATGTGCTAATCTTGATTTGGTCAGAGTTCATCTGCGCCAATAACCAGGATCAAGGTTCAGGAGTGATATTGATAAATAATCTAATTTACAATGAACCGCTCCCTGCAGACAGACTGTCTCGAGTGTTCATCTTTGACAAATTTCCCCCAGATAGCACCGTTCTGCGGCTGGCCCCATGAGCGACAACAGACTCAGCAGCTCCCCCGACGCTACTGTATTAACACTGGAGGCCGTTTCACAGGGAAACTTGTTTTGACAGAACTCCAGGTGTCTCATTGTTGGGGCTGGCATGGTTCAACAGATTTACCAATTAGCACTGGGCTGAGGGCACAGGAAGGGTGGGAGTAGAGAAGAGGGGAGGGGAAGAAATGAAACGAGGGAGGGAGGGAGGTTTGGGGCGGGGAGATGGAGGGTGGAGGGGGGGCGCGCGCGGATGAGGCGGATTTGGCCGCAGTGATGGAATGAGATTTTGAGTGAGAGGTGCTGGTAAGGGAAGGTGAGGGGTGAAGAGGGGAGGTGGTGGTGGTTGGGGGGGGCGTTGTGACCATACGGAGACAGGCTGGAGTAAGGCGATCCGTGACCTCTTTTTTTTTTTTTTTTTCCCAGCGGCAGTATGGAAGGGGCTGAGGTTTGTGCTGAGCCACAAAGAGGAGGGGAAGAATGTAGAAAAAGAAGAAGGGGGCAAGGAAAAGTGGAAGCACAACTTACACCTTACCTCTGCTGAAATGTTTTGTGTTCTTTCGGGCCTACTGAATGAGGCATGACTTTGTTGGCCATTTGTGGTATATTTGTCCCGACTCTTTAAGTTCCGTTCCGTTGTTACGTGTTGCTAACACACACCCGTCTGTGGGAGCGTCGATTTGTTTTTGCTGCGAGTCCCCCTTGGCTCACCGCTCTCGCTCTGGTACGAGGCAGAATTGTGTGGGATTAAACACAATGTTATTACTCTCACTAACCCTCTTTGTTATTCCTCAGAAATGTCTGCTCCTTTTTCCAGGAAGTTTGGAAGTGAACTTTTGAGAACGGGTTGAAGTGATTAAGTGAATATCCCAGGGGTGGCCTGCAGAATTCGGAGCGCTATGACCCTGACACACGCACATGCACAGGTGCCGTAACATGCATGTGCTGCAGGTACATGAGTACCCTGAAACCACTGCCCTTTGTTTAGTCAACAAAAGGGAGGCTGAAAATATATAAGTAGTGAGGGTGTGTTTTCAGTGCTGGGCTTTGTTCAAACTGACAGCCTTTCTGAAGCTGAGAAAAAGTTCCACTTTTTTTCTGTGTGTGTTTGCGTGTATGTATTTGAGTCGACCAATCAGAACAAAGCAAAGTCGGGGTGTTTTTTCTACATGTAGGACGCTGTCAGTTTACTACAACAAGCACACTGAAACTGTGGAAAATGGCAGAGGAGAAGTTGCGGGGTAGCTCTTTGTCAGATGTTTTGGCGGCGCATGGGATGTCTCGCATGAGTCACTGTTCAATGTCAGGGACGCGGACATAAGTTATGTTCACGACAGCCAGTATGTAGGAGAACCGGTGACCTGGGTTCATAATACAGTAGGTGCACGATGCACCTCACATAAGCAAGAATAGCGAGGATGCTTGCTAGAGTTTTGGCATTTAAGTCTCTAAAAAAGTTGCAACTAAAAGTAAAGTCAAAGTAAAGAGATGTTTTTTACATCGACATACTATAATAAGGCCTTTAACAATATACATGAATATTGATTTGAGCTGGAAGGCCTCACACAATCTCAAGAAATGGTCCAAACACCTCCTGTTTTCTGTTATCACTGAGTGGGACAACATCCAGTAGCACCTGTAGTTTGACACGCAGATGCTTTGACACTTAAGGCCTATATATTAAACCCTTAACTATTGCCGATAAATGTAACTTATGAGCTTGAGGGCTAAACTAAATGCGGACATCAGGAATTAAGAATCCAACTATCACGAGGAGCCACGTGTACCTGAGAAAGGCCAAACAGTAATTTCCAAACATTTCAGTGATGTACCAAACAAGTTAGCAATGCGTTAGTAATGACACCCTTAAGATCACCACGCAGCCTCATGAATCTCTCCAGTTTTTCTCAGTGTTGAGCAATTTCCACAATTGCCGTGGCGACTGTCAGTTACATCCATATGTACGAGCAGCTTGTGATTGAGAGTGATGGGGACAGCTTTGTGGAAAAAGGGAGAGAAGAAGGGGACCAGAGTGGGGAAAGATTGGGGGGGAGAGTACGAAGCGCCGCCAAATTCCCCAAAGAACAATTTACAGTTATGGATGAATACACTGTCACAGTCAAATTTGAACTCTGCGGATGTGTGCGTGTGCGTGCTGAAGACAGTGGAATGCTGAGTGATTCCAGAGAGCACTTAAGCTGCCTTGAATTCAGTTTTCTCTTCCCACCCGCGTTATAACGGGAGAGGGGCTTTTCTTTGGAGTTTGCAAGGGTAAACACCGGGTATCTGCTTTCTGAGTCATTTAGCATCGTCCTCCTTCACCTTCCTCGTATATTCTAAACAGTGTTTTCAGGTTTGTCGGGCCAGCCTGAACGAGACTTACCCCCCAATTTATTTGATTTTGTTCCTCTTGGCAGTTCCACTGAAGACCTATCTGAACTTTTCTTGGATTTGTTTGGCTCTGGTTTTGATGTGCGTGTTGTTATTTTTTTTTTTTTCCTTCTTCTTCTTCTCCGTCTTCCAAGCGTGTGTAGTCGACGGTGCCTGAGTGCCAGGCCCTGCTTTTGTCTCGGCCCAGGGAAGGAATTTGATGTGAGACTTATTTTCCTACCCAGTCAGTTTCTTTGAGCATTTTCCCCGCTCTTGTTTTTTTTTTTCCCCTCTCCTTTCTTTGTTTTTTTTGTTTTGTTTTTTCTAATAGTCTTGGAAGTTTGGGACACTTCTTTTGAGGCAGGTGACGCCGCTTGGATTGAACTGCTCTCGCATACCTGTGCAGGTGTGCACATGCTTTCGTATTTATTTATCCAGCCTTTCAAGAAAAAAAAAACGCACCCTAATTGAACGGCCCGTTAAAATGTCACTGAAATCAGTCATGTAATAGCAGGAGGGAAATATGATGGGGTGAAAAGGAGACCTGGATTCCAGAGATTAGGGAGGATCATCACACTAAAGGGAGGGACGGCTCAATCCTGATGGTATATGAGCTGTTTTTCGTGGGCGAGAAGTCTAAACTAATGTGTCAGGCCACTTTTTCTCATCAGCGAGATCTGCTAGAGACGCCCAGCACTGTGGCCAGATGTCGCCTGCGAAAGATGCAGAGAATTGCATGCCGGGAAAAGAATAAACAAGCCTGTCACCAAAGTTGGGAAGAATCCTTAGTGCAGCGCTACTGTCAGAAAGCAGCTTCCATTTCATACATTATTAACATTACCTAAACGCATTATTTGTGTATTTATTCATTCATTTGTCTTGTTAACATCCTCCTGGAGTAAGATAAACAGCGCGGCCAGACTGGCTGTGTGACAGTTGTGTGTGAGATTTGAATAAAAAGCCCGACAGCGTGATTGGAGCGAGACAGGAGCGGATTCCATGGACACCAGTCCTCCTCTCCAGGCTCATTAAGGGACAGTAAGGCGATGATGTCGAATCGGCGCGCACTTTACCGGCCTGCCTTTTTCTTTGAACAGCGTCGCCCTCTTATCTGCAACATGCTCTGTTCCTCCATAACAAGACGCTCCCACTGCCATGCGCACGCACACCACACACACACACACACACACACACACACACACACACACACACACACACACACACTGTCTGTCTCTGACTATTTCTCACGGACACACATTCTGCCTACACACACACACTTCATACTTATTTAGTTTGTGTAGACAGAAAACTCTCTTAGAAGAAATATGTGGCTTATTTAGTTTTGTCCACAGAATTTTTTGGCAGCTTTTGTTGTATTTTCTCCTACGCTATCGAAAAAGCCTGGTACTTGTTTTTTTTTTTTGTTCTTTTTTTTTTCTGCACAGACATCACAAATGGATATTTTAATTGGAACTTTTGGCACTGTCTCCATCTTGTGTCTTCGGAATGGCAGTCAACGGCTATCTTGGGATCCTCGGCTGTTCCATGTTGTGTCGAATGGCAGACAAGTGAGTGGCTGGCGAGGCCGGGGCCGGGCAAATGATATTTTAATTGGTGTGTAGCGAGGCGTGCCTAAATCAACTGGCAGCATGAATAGCTCGCTTGATTCTCACTGGCATTCACTGGAATGGCAGGCCGGGGCATGGCTAAATCCATTTTTTTTTTTTTTTTTTTAAACAAGATTCTTTCTTTGGAAAAAAAAGGACATGAAGATGCTGGAATAACCTCCATTTTTTTTTTTTAAGGACAGATTCCTTTCTGAAAACCTCCTGCAATTCCCTTTCCCTGAAGCATTTTCTTCAAGCATGACTTCCCTTTTGTTTTGGTGGTGCACTTTACTTGCCTTTCTGCCAACTCACTTTTTGGTGCTTTTCGTAATGTCAGAATAAAATGGCTAACCTATGTTGTTGCTGCATCCCACATTGATCCACTTTACAACTTCAAATGTTAATGTGCTCACTATAATGGATATCACGTTACGACAATGAATTACCATTACTCTCTTGATGTTTTAGTTTACAGTCCACTTATTTAAAGCATGTGGCAAACCTGGTGGGATTAGCGAAGATAACAAAAACCAATGGGATCAGCCCTGAGGGTGATTTAAAATATCGCCCTTTTCAAGTGACGTTAAGTCTTCACAACATGTGGCAAAGTTTGTCATGACTTTGTTATGCAGAATTATGTGCGGATGTCTTAAGCTGCTGCAAGGGCTTTATGAAATGGTGAGGTCATACAAGGAGTGCACCACCAAAGCACATAAATTAAAAAGATAAGACGTGTTTAAATGTGCTGGGAGGCTGAAACCTGGGTAAATGACATTATAGATTTCATTCTTTATTTTTGAGCAATGCTGAATATGAATATGCAATCACATAGATAAAGAGGCCTCACAACCACACCTACTCACATCATTCAGGATAACTCTGAGAGATTAAAGCAGTTTACTCACAACTCACGGCACAGAGTAGTTTATTCATTCACCTACCATTCTGGAGGAATTTTTTTTAGGAAATATCAGTTTCCTGAATCCAGGGAATTTAAAGGGAATAGATCATCAACCCCAAATGACATAGGCTTGACTCCTGCCCCAGCGAAAGCCCACTTCGGCTCCACTGCAGCAACTAATGCAAACCACATGCTGGAGCTGCACATCTGCATAAGTGCACACCTGTTTAAACTGCGGACGGTCTATTTTACCTCAAACTGTAAATTCAGGCACACTCATGCCAGAGGCAGAGCAGCTGCGGAGCCGGGTCAGGTTGGAGTCATTGTAATCCTCCTTGACATAATGTAGTCCTTGTGTTTGGCTGGGCCTATGTCTGTGTGTGTGAGAGTGTGTTTGTGTCTGAGGAGGATAGAGAGAGAGAACGGGAGAAAGATATCGTGTGTGTGCAGGTGGGATTGTGTGATCCGTATATTCTGTGCTTGTAAATAAGTGTTTTTGTGCTTGTATGTGTGTAGTGGGCCTTTCTCTCCTGGCTGGTAGTCAGTACTGTGTAATTACCTGGCCGTCTGCCACCGAGCCACACTGAAGCAGAGACAGAAGCAGAGCCGCGTCTTACACGACGTAATACAGCAGCCCATCTGAACCACTGGCCCAGGAGTTTGTTCATCTCGGGGACCGGACGCAACACGTGACCTCATGAGATGCAGGCGAAAAGATAACTAAAGAATCAAAATGTGCATATTCAGATATCTTACATAGAAAAAGTAGATTTATCCTATCCTGTGATATCCTCCCAGCTTAACCACCCCTGCGTCATGATTTTTTGGCAATAATTATGATAGTGACTAATGAAAAGAAAATTAATAAAAACGACCATCACAAATTCCCATAGCCCGGAGTGGTGTCCTTAAATTGCTTGTGTTTAGCTAGAGAATCTAAAACTATATATATATATATATATATATATATATATATATATATATATATATATATATATATATATATATATATATATATATATATATATATATATATATATATATATATATATATATATATATATAAAATTTAAATTATTATAATGTCGTAATGTCAAACTGGCATTTTTGCGTTATGAATTAGATAATATATAAGGATAATTAAAATGATCCTTATATAATAATTAAATAAATTAAATTATCCTTATATATCCTTATTTATAATTTATTTTTACATTGACAAATTGATTTATAGACAAATCATTTTGCTGTAACAGGGCCTCAGGCTAGAAAATGTTGTGAGGTGCAGCGCTCCTTCGACAGGGCAGAGAGCTCTTAACTGACAGACACAGACGGAAACGGGGCTAACCAATCAGAAGCCAGGAAAAACCACAAGACAGATTTATAGCATTGGCATAGAGAACATCTCCCAACTGGTATGTGACTTCTCGTTGCCTCACCAGTCGATAGGGAACTGACACAGTATCCGCTCTAATGCTTAGGTGCACCCCCTACCTGTGAGGGCCGGCTCCTCGGTGCACGCGACCGGCACGAACGCCCGCTGCGGTGTCAGCGTGCCTCCCCCGCCATTTTAATTGTTATATCTCCTCAGATGTATCCCTGATATGAGCAAAAAGGATGGCCTCGACAGAACCTGGCACATCAAAGGCTACCTCCCCAAGTCTTACAAGTTGCCTGTCTCTTTGGAGGAGCCCAGGCTTCGTAGAGCCAGAAAAAGGGGATTGGAGAGGCGGTGTGGATTCCCGACTGGAATGAGTTTGATGGGCTAATTGTAGCCCCCAGTGGACACAGGCACTCATCACAGAGGGGCCGGCGGAGCGGGGGAGTAGAAGCTGTGGATGAGAAGCTGCACTGGCTGGAAAATACTCCTACTAGCTTTCCCCCTCCATCTATGGATCTCTGGTGCCTTTTGATTTTCAGTATCCCGTCTTGGGTGTAGGGATGTCAGAAATATTCCCGACACATATCACTCTCTTTCTCAACTGTTCCCTCATTAGTTGCTCTGCACATTTCAGTTTTCTTTTCCTTGGCTCTGTAAACCTGGCAACTCCCTTGAGTAGTTCTTCCCGTCTTTGTGTTTTCTCAGAAGCCTGCAGTTTTTTTTTTTGTTTGTTTGTTTTGTTATTATTATTTTTTCATGTTTTACCGAGACGGCGCTGTAGGCCTAATCTGCTCTCCATTGGAATTGACACTTTCTCCAGGCGATTGGTGGGCATTAATGATACGCGCATCAGAGAGCCTTGACGAGAGTGCATGTTGGTCACTACATTTAATAAGCTTTCTGACCGCACAGAATCGGAGGCTGAACCATTACACGATGCACAACAAAGCAATGTAATGAACAGACTAACGCACAAATCTTGTGCCTTACTACCAACAACATTACCAACTGGCTTGACTGTAGTGGTGATCAGAAAGGCTCTCTGCAGCTTTGAACAGTTCTCTTTTTTTCCCCATCTGCATCAAAAAGAAATCAATAGCCGAAACTTTTGAGCGCATGTATCAGCCCCTCAACCCCTCCCCATTGTAGCCCCCCCCAATCCTCACCGCCAGTTTGGCAGTTGTACATTATGCCACAAGAGTAAAACACAGTTAAAAGGAGAGAGGCACAAGGAGATGACACCAGCAAGGAAGCTGCTTGTGTTGGGTAGGACCCTGGCTGGGAGAAAATCAATGGGAGGGAACACTTCCATACACGGAAATGGCACAATGGGAGGGAGAGGAGGGAGTAAAGGTTTTTTTTTCTTGTTTTTTTTAACTGAAAAATGATGCATTTGTTTTACCCAGGGAGAAAAAAAGCAAAGACGAGGAGAGAGGGAGAAAAAAAAAACAGTCTTCTGAACATCTTTTGAAAAAAGCAAGTTCTTTGGTGAGGTTGAGTTGTGTGGTTAAGGTTTGTTTTATCCAACTGTGCGGAAGCGTGTGTAGCTGTCTTTTAGGTCTCTTTTTAGTTGAGGCGCAGAAAGACTACTCATGGCATGTTCAAGGGCACTCGGTGGACACGGATGCCCTGCAGGAGGCGGAATTATGAATACAACATGAGTAAACAGACACCTACATATACTATTAAAATAGTAAGCCTAGTACTTGGCAAGAAACCATCCGAAGTAGTAATTTGAGCCGGTCCATAGCTGTTCAACCTTACTCTTTTGAGGGTCATTGATAAAGACTTGTGAAAAATCAGCTCTAATTTGCCTGATAGTGGAATGATTTGCACATTGCCAGTAATGTATTCCTGTGTGCATTCCTCCAATGCAACCCTTTTAGTATTCAGTTTAGTGATAAAGGATTTTTTTACACAGCAGCTGTGAACAAAGAATACAATAGCACACAAACTCGAAACACAATTCCAAGCCTGGGCCTTGAATGGCATTCAGACTTCACTGTGACTGAGCAAACCCATTCAGTGGGAGTATGCGGCGGTTGGAGAGATGGTATCAAGTTGCCTGCAGATGGAGGTCAGTGTGACTGGCACAGTTGGCACCTTGGCACAGCAGCAGTGTAGCTCTAGCACTCAGCTCCGCAAAGGATGCGTCGACTGAAGGGGGGACTGGGGAGCGAAGCGTTTCTCTCACTTCTCCTTTTTTTTATTGTCTGCGCTTCCTGTTTTGAAAGCCATTAAGGAGCAAATTTCCTCACAGCGAGAGGGGAGATGAAAAGTCCCCGTCTTTTGAAACATGTCCAAGCGCAAATGTGAAAAAGAGGGGGAATGATAGCTATCTGTAAACATCTCTGTTGAGGGGTCGACGGAAAAGGAATTGTGAGGGAATGATACACTCATTTGCGTTCAGCTTTTTTTTTTCTTTTTTTCTTTTTTTTTTTGGATTTGCTGATGAAAGAGATGCTGCAGTTTTTTGTTCCAAGCCAGCTGTATTGCTCTATTCACAACCACACTAATATATCAGGGCAGGCTCACATAACTACACAGCCACCACCCCCTATCCCCCTTCTGAAAATGCTTTGTGACATCTGCATCCACACATGTCTGCATTCACTGTAGCCAGTGAGTATTTATAGACGAGCTGGTTTTGTCATCCATTGATCCCTTCAGGTCCTCTGATCACAAAACTGTACTTTTAAGTAGCTTTTATGTGGCATCATAAAGGTAATCTCTATGTATTTGAACTGAGAGCACCTGAGGTTACCTGCAGAACCTGACCTGGTTATGAGGACTTGATCAGGCTCTTGGCAAGTCTTTGTTTTTAAGTCCAACACCAGTTAGTCATTTTGACACAGCTGTCATTTCTGTTTAGTATTCGTTTAGTTGGCATACAGTATATATTTTCACCACTCTCCTCTCAGTGGTGCTCGTGTAGTTTCTCGAGAGAAGCAGTAGCTTGGTTGGTGCTGCACACTCTCCTCCACCCCCTCCTCTACCCCTCACTGCCCCCGAGCCTGGCCAGTCTGTGCCTCTTAATAAAACTGACAGGCTCTAATTGGGCTTAATTGCACCCTTCGGGCGTCGTCAAAAGGAGTGTTGCTAAACAAACTGCAGGGTCTACAAGCAGGCCAGCCAGTCTACGGCAGAGCGTTGGCCGCTGAGCTCATGCCTGCATGTATGTGTACAGATCGCCAAAGCTTGTTGCACAGACGAAACGGCATAGTATGCGAGCGTATAATAACACATTAGGAATGTGCATGAGTAAGCATCAAATTTAATTGCGTGGGTGTATGCGCACTAAGTTTGGATGGGATGCAGCAAACCATTCATTCCTCACACAGGGAGCCAACTGAACAAGAGCTCACAAGTCTGAGAATCTTATGCATTCAAGCAGGCAGCATCACCTGACTGTGGATCTCTCAGCACTCTCCCCGCCGCTGAATCGACACCGACAGTAAAACAGAGTATGTCTGTGTCTTTGAGGAAGTGTCTACAACTCCGGGTGTCAGAAAAGCCTTTTTAAATCCCCACTATTATGAAAAATCCCTACCAAACAAATCCCTGCCTGCTTTTCAGCGGTATAAGCAAAAAGATGAAGTAGTGCTCCACATCCCAGTAGCACCACCTCCTGGTTAACGGACAGGGGCGACCGAGATACAGGCTCCCATTCGAACGTGGTCTAATTCCGAGAGGTGGGGCAGGCGCTCGCCACATGGGCCTTTGCTGGGTCAATGAGCACAATCGATGGAGAGCTCCAGATGCGATTGAGTCATTGAAATGGAAAAGCCTAACCTGTGTGTGTGTGAGAGACGGTGGTGACCCCTAAAGCTGCGACCCGCAAGGAAAAAGGGGAGATAATCACATTGAGCACAGCACTGTGCTAAAATTCTTCTGGCCATTTGTTCCTCCTTCTACCCTTTGAGCTATTTACTCATTACAGCTTTTCACAGCCTGTTAGTCTTTCCGAAAAGTTTTGGAGTTCCAGTTTGTTTTGAAGGCATACAGCTTGATAAAGAAAAAAAAAGAGAAAGAAAAATGCCACAAACAGGATGATTTCTATTGTGTGCAGCATGCCAGCACGTTATGCCAGGAAAGACACAGGGAATGAGGCATCCACGGTGTTTTTGTCCAGAGCTTAAAAGTCATGTAATGATGCAGTGGCTGAGCTGGAGGCCCCATAAAGACTGGAAGGGCCTCATTTCAGTGGCCTGCTGCTGCTCCAGTGCCTGACTTGCAGACTCCGTCACCCCTTCTTTTAGGAAAAGAGGCAGAGCACATAATTAAGATATACAGCCCATGGTGGACTGAATATATAGACTGAAAATATAGAGGAGCAGACCGGCCGGCCTCAATCACAGCCTGTGGTTTAGTGTTTGGCTGCAGACAGTGCCCAGAACCTGTGTGTGTGTGTATCAGTGTGTCTCTGTCTGTTTGCGCGAGTGTGTGTCTGTCAGCAGTCTGAGCAGCATGCTATAAAAGGCTGGTGAGCCGAGCCATAGCCTCTCTGTGTGTCAGGGTCACACTGAGCCAAACTATTCGTGCATTTATGCGAACATGTACGCTTTACTCTGTGTGGGTACTCTGTGTATGCATTTATTTGTCTGTATGTGAAGGACACCCCCCACCCCCATTCCCACCTGACCCTGCTTCCTGACCCAAAGTTCTTTCCCCATCCCGTTTCTCTGTATTCATACCGGTAGTAATATATAATCCTGCTGTCTCGGGCAATAGCGTGTATCTGAGAGGACACATCCTCCTGCTCCTTGACTTTACGCCCACTGTTCACACACACACACACACACACACTTTGCTGCTCACGCCTCAGTTGTTTCAGTGCTTTGTCACTCTCTAATGATAACTATCCATCAATAGTAGGGGCGTTGCTCTTGGAAATGAAGATGGATTGAATTAGTGTTGAGTGCTCTGGCCGCTGCATCGCAGCGGCAACCCGTAATTACATTGTCAGGACCATTGAACCCCCCTCAACGAGACGTTGAACTTAACACATTTGCACCAGTGTTGATTACAAGGTCTTTTAGTCTGGGCAGATTCACATCATGTAGTTCCTAATAGCAAGTGAAAGACCCAGTCATTTGCGGAGGATTAGCGTATCGTGGTGTGTATGCCGCGGTTCCTTTTGCATTGAGTCAACAGCGGCGATCGACCGACTGCCGCAAATTTACCCTCATTGTGAGGGGAAATGAGAACAATAGCAAAAGAATCACACAGTCTCATTGTCCCGTTATGAACAAATACACATTTTGTTGGTAATTAGCTTTCAGGTATCTGCTAGAAACACTGCTGTATTTGCAGTTATAAGAAAAACAGGACATTCATGCGAATCCTGAATGGGAGATGACATTACACCATTGAGCTTTGAAGAAACACAAACACAGATAGCGTTTTTACAGTTTTGGGTGGCAAGACAAGTAAAACATGCACAAACAAACCAAACTACCCCACACCCCTCCACCACCCGTTCCCTGTGTCTCCCCCTCTCTGTGGGAAAAGAAAATTGGGCTGAAGTGTTTGTTATTAAATACGTCCAGGGAAACTCCAGGAAATGGACTTAATTTCATATAGAGGCACATGACTCAGAGGATCTTAGCGAACCAATTAACCTCACCTCAGCTCATTAAAAACTCTCCTTTCATGGCCAGAAGCAGCGACTCATCTGCTAACACGGGACATGAAAGCACAAATTTGTCCATCCGAAACTCTTAAAAGTAATTGGAAAGGTAGATACGAAGGGCCAGTAATCTAGTGACACAGCCTAACTCGAGTGAAGTCAAAATAGAGGTGATTATTGAGAACGGGGGGACGAGCTGGGAGAGCGTATAACTCTGAATACGCTATCAGCTCAGGAAGGGCAGCGGCACGCGGTAGTTTGTAAAGTTACCCCTCAGGATTAAGACAATTTCATTCAAGGTCACTGCATGGTTAAAGGGGCATCCTGAGTGCAGCAGCAGCTGGAAATGCAGAAACATCTCCTTCACACCACAGAGGTCAGTTTGCTTAGTGCCTGAATGAATGCCCGGAGACTTGCAAATTATTTTGCGTAGCAGCAACTACAATAAACTGAGCATCATTACTAGTACCAAAAAAGGGGAAATATTCTTGTAGTTTAATCAAAGGGTTTTCTTCTGAAATGGTAAATATAAAGTTTCGCTGCAAGATAATATTTCACATCACCTACTCTTGAATTTCAACAAATTCAAAGATTTGTTTTTTTAATAGAGGCACATATATACATTTTAATTTTTTCCACCAAAGTACAAGGGGATAGGACGCGTGTTGTGGTGGTTTCCTGCTTTTGTTGCATTTTGTAAGCTTAGCTCAGCGCGCTCCATTGTTTCCCAGGGTTTTCTCTTTCATTCTCATTGAAAGTCCATTTGTGTCACCCAACAAGAACATTAATATTAGTATAACTTAAGGATTACGACCAGTAATTGCATGTGCGCCGCGCTCTGGCTATTTTTTTTTTTTTCCCGCACATAAAACATCATTCTCAAGCCTTTTGTTGAAACTATCTAATGGGTTAATGGCATTGAGAGGAACCATTCAGCTCTTTCCACACCAGCACGTGCGTCCGCCACTGCACGCCCGTGTGTGTGTGTGTGTGCACACACGTCTTGGCTCACACTGTGCACACTCATCAAGCCACATGCAAACAACCAATCTCTGTCATCTGCATCAAAATAATTACTGAGAGATAAACACAGCATTTGACCATTTTCACAGTGATCTAATCTGAAGCTGGGCTGTGAAAGCGCACGGGGGAGATGATCAAATCCCTGCTTAATGGAACTGATCACTACTGTGTGTTCGACATTCAGCCAACAGCCGTATTACAGATGCATCTCCTCGTCTTTCTCTGCATTCAGCCATGTTTATTTAGACCAGAAATTAGTGTAAAAAAATGTGTTGTAGTATTCATTTAGATTTTGGCTGCGTGACCCATTTTGCATATGCCGTGTAGATCAAAAGTGAGGGGGATAAAAAAGTACAGGCCTTTTGTCTTGAGGTCAGGATAGCAATGAAGTAGGAGTGTATTGGTTACGGCCATATTACTCCACGCGTTTCCATCTCCCTTTAGCTAGAAGGCAAACGGCATCCGAAATCTGATTAGCCTCCATTATAAAGAGTGATATTTTCATCCCGCCGGTTCTCGGCACTGCGTCAGAGCATTTCAGCGCTTTAATGCCGGGAAAGGCCTGCTCTTTTGACAGATAGTAGATATTCCCAACATCACTTGTTTGGACATTGCTGTCTTTTGTGACATGGAATAAAAGACGGGCAAGAAAATAAAAAGCAACTAAATAATGTCAAAAGATCAGAAATCAATGGGCCGGAGGAACGTGATCCACGCGGCTCCGAATGCATGACCGACCCCCCCCCCCCCATCGCATTACGAGTGTCTTTCCACAAGCACTAAAGTTGCTTTTGTTCACCCCCTCGGAGATGTAACTCAAGCATGAGGAAGCCGTCTGACAATGTTTGGATATCGGCAAAAAATAGCCTTTTACTTAAAGGTTACTGGCCAAGGTTTATTGAGTTACACGTTCGTCAGTGTGGGAGGCAGAAGAGTTGAGCCATGAGAGAGCTTCATTAATGTGTAGGTTTGTATTTCACATTTTGATGTAACTGTGATGTGGAGTAGTAGGAAATGATCAATGGGGCTGTGGATAAAATGGAAGTCATCTTTTTTTATTTTAATCTCAGGGAGCAAAAATACAATTTAAAATATGTTGTAAAAAAAAAAATCTCAAGGATTTCAGGTTTGTTAATTGCACTATTATTATTAATTATTACACATTTATTTTGATATATTTATTTCTTCATAGGTGTATCGATATTAAGAGGATAATAAAGGATTTGTTAGTAATAACTATATGAAAAATTATTTTCTTTTCAAAGAAAGTTTTAAAAGATTCAGTGTTTCTGTAAATCAAATGATAAATTATTATGTGAAGACTGATTTTAATGATGGATAAATACTAAAAAAAAGAATAAGAAAGACGGAACATTTTTTCTGCGAAGCATTTTATTTCTTTAATCTGATAATAGCTCCCCTTGTTGGGTAAAAATAGATACTGCATTTATCGTGGTCTACTATTTTTGTTCAAACTGTAGGTCACCAGCGGGCTACTTTATCGCCTCCTTTTAAAGAAATGCTGGACTCCTTTTAAAATGATTTTTACGGGTTACACCAGAGTTTAGAGTGTAGGGTTTCAACTTCTGTGGAAGTTGTGATCTGTTCTAATGAGAAAAAGAAAATGCAGCACCACAATGCTTTGTGTCACCCACTGAGGCTGAGAGATAGACGCAGGATTAAAAAAAAAGAAAGGGAGGGGAAAAAAACAATTTCTGGACATTTCTAGGAGATAAATTTAATTTCTTTGCTATTTGGAGGTCTTCTTTGAAAATGCAATTGTAATGAACACATTCAAAACTGGAGAATAGATTTACCCTCGGCTTCAAATAAGTCGGCGTTATCGGACTCTGTCATTCGCTCTTTCCCATTTTCGAGCTGCTAATTGATGTTTTTGATGTCGGCGAGAAAATTGAAGAAAATGTCATGTGTGAACCGGCGCGGAAGTTAATAAGATTGACTTCGTTGACTGAATTCACAATGAGCGAAGGAGAGGCGTGTAATGGGGACTGCTGCTGCGAATTCGCCCGTCCATCTGCCGAGGGATGAAATCGACACCTAGCACGAATGGGCGCGTAGAGGTCGATATGGAAGGATGGAGCATTTGGGATGCCCCCTCTACCTAAAAAAAAAAATGTTTTTTTCCCCCTCCCTTCTCAGCAGTTGGGTTTTAGTTTTGTTTCCCACTGATTGGAGTGCACAAGCAGCTGTTTTTCCAGAGGGCTCCCGCCCCAGCGTGGGCAGCTTTTCCGCTGAGTCGCCTCCCATGGCCGCCTCCTTCCGAACAATACACGTTCTTAATGCTGTTTTGAGTCTGAAAAGCCACGGAGCTTTATAAAGGTTAGATTAAGATGTGGCTAAAAGATGCACCAATATCAGTTAGGGTCATTGCATATGCTTGGCCAATGTGTAACAGAGCCTGAACTTAAATCCCCTTAAATAAAAGGATAGAAGCACCACCGGGGTCGCTCCATCTTGAGCCATTTATCAAGCGCTGGCTGAAAGCCAAACGTAGCCGCTTTACTTTTCACATTGTTTTTTTAAAAGTAAATTTCATCGAATACTAATAATAATAATAATCGAATAGTCAGAATTTGCCCGTTGTTACAAAGCGATAATAATATATAATTTGTTTTAAAAATATTTATTTGTTTCACATTAACGTTAGGTGTAATGGGTTCTACGTTTTTAATTGGGGTACGGATTAGTTGAGTTTGGTTCAGCGCTTCTGATTATTTTTCCCGGCCTAAAGGGGACCGAGCTAAACCCCTAATACGGCCAGTACCCCTAAGCGCTCTTCTTTTTGAAGACACCAAACAAAAAAAAAAAAGTGGCCTCTGCTAGCGTTCGGCCCTCCGAGGATCGTGGATAAGGGACATTATTCTCAGAATAGGCAATTAATTCCGCTGGCAACGATCGGTTAGAGCTTCTTCCCCCACAGCCCCTCCAAATGCCCTCCTCTCCACCCTCCACTTCGCCATTTGAAATGCTAACACAATGAAATATTTTTCTATTGGTCCGTCCGTAAGTCCCTCGGCTAAGCCACCGCCGCGGGCAAAGAATTTCATCGACTGATGAGACCACAGGCATGCCCGATAAAAAGGTTAACTGTACGTGACACGCACTCCAAGTAGCCCGCGGTACCTTGAACTCTCAAGTTCTGTAACTTTTATTTGACTTTTTATTGTTAGCGAGGCCGGGCTTGTTTAGCTTATGAGGCCTAAAAAAAAAAAACGAAGCAGCTTTTTGTCGTCGCCGTATTGCTGAAAAACGAGGATAACGATTTGATTTTTTTTTTTTGTTAAATAAAGCAATTTTGTTGTTTCCAATTGTGCTTTTCCTGCGATGACATTTTGCAGACGACTTTCATTGTTAGCTGATTATTTGACAGCTTTTTTTCATAAAAAGGAAATGGGCTATAATCAAATGCAATGCCTTTCAGATGATAACTCGGGATAGTTTTACCCATGTAATGTACGGTTTCATACAGTGCGATTGACGAATTAATTTGTTTAACGGTGAAAATATTCCCCCATGAAGAAAGTGAAATTGACTTAAAATGAATAGTACTAGGATTTTTAGTGAACAACAATAATAATAGTAATAATTGTTATTATTACTATAATGAAACTACCAAAACCTTTTGCTTTCATTTACATTTTCTCTCAACGCAGTATACATTTGTATCCATTGTGTTTTCTACAATAGCTTGCTCTGCTGTGAGAGAATAAAGAACAATCCAGGATGGCACATTTCTTCCACCTTCAGGGACAGGCAAGGTAGACTGCCAGAGAGTGGGAGGAGGATTCCAGGCTGTTTTTAAATTGTTAGTAAAAGATATATGGGCACAGAATAGGTATGGCTGCTGCAGTACCCCCAACCCCATCTTTCATGCACACAAACACACTCGCGCACACACACACACGCGCGCAGAGTGCTGTGCGAGGACTGAGGCAGGTGGCTCCCCATGGCTGCAGCTTCATGACAACATGCCATTAGAAATAGCAGGCCTGTTGATCAATCCTGCCGACATGACAGCTTCGCCGCGAGGCCTGGCTCTTTGAGTGCCGACGCCGCGGCAGCTCCCTCTCCCGTTTCTCCCCACTAATTGGTGAAGGTTTCTCTTATATATGCTCGTGGCACAGGGCTTTTTTTTCTTCTCCACCACCTCCTCCTCCTTTTCTTCTTTTTCTCTCTCTCTCTCCCTCTTTTTTGCTTTTTTAGCTTCAGCTTCTCTTTCCCCATCCATTCCCCCCACCTCTGCCACCCATTTTTATCTCTCTCTCTCTCTCTCTTTCTCTTTCTCTTTCTCTCTATACATATATATATATATATATTGTTTTTCATTTTAACATTGTCACATTGGAAGCGATAACTTTGGGTGAGATATTGCAAGTGGGTTGAGTAAAGGGATGTGTGCGCCGCGGGCACTGTTGTTCGTTCTGTATTTTTTTGTGGGACTATTGGAGCTGGGATTTGACATTGACTCTAGGCAATGTGCATCAGCACCAGATACACAATAGGGATCATCCAGAAAAAAATTAAATCTTTGTCAGGTGAAATGAAGGAGAAACTAGGCCTTTGATACAATTGCATTGTTAATTGCATGGTTTAGTTTGACAATTTCGGCAAGGCTGCTAAAAATACTATATCCATAATTAAGTGACACTGTGTCATTTATTTATTTATTTATTTTTTTTGCTTTTCACAAACGGCTGTGTTGCAGAATCCGCATTCGTGTTTATTTGATTTATCACGTAATCCCTTTCTTTCTCATCAAACAGAATTAAGTTGCAAAACGTCAAAACAATTGTCAGGAAATGGCTGTGTGTTACTCGCTGACTTGTCACGGCACACGGGGCTGCGTTCTAATTCCACCAGCGTTTCGCCGGCGCATCACTCTCAAACGCCACCCACTCTGAATCTCTCCCAACTAAATAAATGAGGGGGGAGATAAGCACACATTAAATGTTTAACTGTCTAGCATTTGTCATCTGTTTTACCCCTCTTAATTAAACAGACGCAGCTTAGCCCCGGCACTCCAAGTGCACACACACCCGTTCGCACACAAACACACACACACGCCCTGCCTGTGAGCACTGGAGCCTGAGCGCAAACACTGTCCTGCCGATGATTAATTTAGCCGTTAATATTTATTTTACTCAGTCATGCTAAGTTAGCAGCTCAGTGGAGGGCGAACCTGAGATTTTGTTTCTCGGTCTTGCAGGCTGTCTTGTTGCAAAATGAGGAGGAAGAGATGTTTTTTTTTTTTTTTGTTTGTTTGTTTTCGTTTTTTTTTTTATTTTTTTTTTTTACATTCGTCCCATAATGGTTATAGCTGGCAGAGAGAAGTATTCTGTGGGCCGGTCATGATTTGTGTCTGCTTCAGTACATTATAGTGATACGGTGCATGTTGAAAACATTAACTACTACCTCCACCCAGTGGCACAAAATGAAAAAAAGGCAGGTGTGATTGGCAGCACACAGTATTTAATGTAGTAGGAAGACTTGCCTTAAGCGAAGAGGGGGATGTATTCATTCACCACACAATAGTACTGCTATCTCCCACTCTGCATTGTCTCTCTCATCGCCGACCTTATTACATGCCGTATTTGGCATGAAGAATCCCCTTCTTATCGACACTGAATTTTAATGCCAACACCCTTAGATGGCCGCCTTATTCTAGTAGTTGTTTTGACATCATATTGCATTTTCAGTGTGTATGTGTCGGTTTATTATTTCTTGGAGAATCAGAAAAAGAGATCTGTCTGCGCCACTGTGCACTACTGTGCTCTCAACTTGCTGACTGTTCCGTAAAACGCGGCACGATTGAACATCGTGTGGCACCGGTGCTTCGCCGGTTCTTGGGGCATCAGCAGATGTGGGAAGAGAGAGCTGGAGCCCGGGCCCGGGGTGAGTGGGAGACGAGAGGAGAGTAGAATTGGGGGTTCCTCTGAAGCCCCCTCTCCAGATCCGAGGAGCAGAGCGGGGATCAAAGTGGCTTGTTTTATGTGGCTGGTGCGAGACTTTGAAGTCCTAGAGTCACCTACAGCACTCACTTCATCAAGTTCACTAGTGTCTTAATAGCAGATCAATAAGTTTCAAAGTCAGAGAGTTAATTTGATACTAGCGCTGATGTGATCACGCTGGGCCACAGAGCTGCCTGCTCTGCTCCCTCTCGTCTCTCTCTTCCCTTCTCCCCTCCTCACCTAGATTGGACCTGTTTTAGGCTCTCAACTCGAATTAAGCCACGGTGGGATTCTGTGTTCGGTGCCTGTTTTCATAGGCGGCCTCGTGTGAACACTTAATCAGTGTCTGTGCTTGTGTCACAACAATTAAAAGATCATTTGTTTAATTAGAATTTAATTTATGGCATTCCTTTGCAGCCATTTAAATATTAAGATCTATATTTAGCATCCATATTTTTCATTTTTGTATAATAAAGACATAATTTATTAATGTGAATTAATCCTGTTTGGGCTGCAGTACAGTTTTTTTTTTTAATTTCTCTAACATTTTGAGCAACAAATTATACCATTTTTTGGCTCAAAATAATTTTATAAAGACTCAAATTAAGGTGATAAAATTTTGATTAAATCTGGTTTGGCTGTTACTACATTTATCATTCTTTACTGCTGAATTGGATTAAGTAATTCATTAGACATATCCTTGTAAGATGTTGTAAATATAAAGTTCTAAATTTGAATAGCAAATAATGTGTAATAATGCACATTTAGGTTACATTTTAATGTTGATAAATAAATTAACTAAATATTGCAATGTGATATTTAACGTTTTAAATGAGAATGGAGCGCAGAAAAAAAATTACCGACGGCTTTTGGAGATCGTAAGAATCGGGGAAGACGGAGCGCTTTCTAATGTGCGCTATTCTTTTCAGAAAAATGCAGCACCATCTGTATTCGGTTCTGTGATACCAGTGAGTTGGTGAGGCTGGATCGGCACCTGGAGAACAAAAGGCCAATTTAGTATGTTCATCTAAGGGTTGCTAATGGTATTAGGGAGCCGGCAGGGTGGTCGGCAGGGGCCCGGCGCTCCAAGGTGAGCCCGCAGCTTGACCCCCGCACTCACACCAATTCACTGGGCTGCTGGCATTAGTGCCCCACATCTGCCATTTTTTTTGTGCGACCCCCTGAATGCTTCCCCCTTTTTAGTTTATACTTGTATTCTTCAGAAGGGCGCAAACAGAAAATACGTTTTAATTTGACCCAAATAAGATTTTGCGTTCGGCCGCTCCTCTGGCCGAAATCATTGAACGGAGGAAACTAATCAGTTAATGGTGGAAAAAAGGATGGATGCTGCTTTCAAAGCAAAGCTCGGCTCTGTGTTGCTGAGAATTTACAATACGTGAGAAAAGAGAAAAGGGTTTGCTTAAAATTTAAATGCTTTTGCAAAATTGTGCATATGATGCATATGATGCTTTGCGTACAGAGGAGTGAAGACGATGGCATGTCATCTGCTTAATTTTTCAAGACAGGTACAGGTAGGAGTGCTTTTGGTTGAGGCAAATATTTCAGATGTGACAGACTTTTATATTTACCGTTCCAGAAATAATATTCATCAGAAAAATTGGAGTGGCATCATTATTCATGTAAAAAAATTGTGCGTTGTGACACATTTGACTTTTATATTTACAAAGGTTTGGAAAATTGTGCGGAGAAATTAGCCGTGTTTGACAGAGCCGCGGTGCATCATTATGTAAAAAAATTGTGCGAAGCATTGTGACAGGTTTGTTATGATTAGAGCGTGCCGAAGCTGTCTCTGTGGGAAGTGGGTGGCGGAGCAGCGAGAGCTGTAAGCTCCTGGAGCGGTGGAGCTGAAACGCTTCTGTGGAAAAATCTGCTGAAGCGGGTGGTGCTGATGGAGGCTGCCTGTGTGGTCCTCAGCGTGTCGGTGCTCCGCCGGGCTCTGCTGAGAGCGCTGGAGGTCCGGGGTTTTAATGAATGTTTCATGTTAAATTTAGCGCCAGCGTTGTTCACAGCTCCTGTGTGGTACAGCGCCTCCGCCTGGTACGTCTTATTTGCTGAGCTTAATGTTCCAACAAGTGGGTGGCAGGTGAAAAAAAGCAAATCCAGCGATCTTCTTGTAAAAAGAAAATCAAGGAGAATAAATCCGATGGATTTCAGGCTGCCTGTGTGGTCCTCAGCGTGTCGAAAAAAAAATTGCTCCGCCGGGCTCTGCTGAGAGCGCTGGAAAAAAAGATCCGGGGTCTTTAATGAATGTTTCATGTTAAATTTAGCGCCAGCGTTGTTCACAGTACAGCGCCTGTACGTCTTATTTCTCTTAATGTTCCAACAAAGGTGAAAAAAAGCAAATCCAAAAAATATCTTCTTGTAATTTATTATTTCAATCCTTAAAATCAAGGAGAATAAATCCGATGGATTTCATCAAAAGGGGAAAAAAAAGATTGTTCTTTGAATTTAAATTTTGTCTGCTGTCATCAGAAATATTTGTAATTTATTATTTCAATCCTTAAAAACATGGTTAAAATTATGACTCAAAATATTTCTATATTCCTCTCCTTTTTTTCTTGAGGTTCCTGCTGTTCATGCACCATGAAATCTTGCTTCATTAAAAGTGTATTAATCTTGTCTCGTCTCATGGGAGGTACCTTAAGATGATGCTGTGTCTTTTTCTTTAAATTGTTGGAGGAAAAAAAAAAATCTTCCAGATTTGGTCCCTGTCAGTCAGAAATAATTGTGTGCTTAATCTTGTCCCTGATGGATGACTTGGAGTTCAGCAATGGGCCAGCTCCAATGACAAATACAATATTAATATTCATTAACTGCTTTGACAATGCTAATTTTGATGCAGTAGTAAAGGGCCTTCCAAAGTTAGCGGCCAAAGCATCAGAGCTGAGCAAGGTGGCAAGATAATTTGTGCTGCTTTACTGAGCTGAAGGCTTTTAAAGTCTTAAGCAGGGGGAAAAAAAGGCTAGGTACCACAAACAAAATAAAAGAGAAAGGGAAAAAGTTCAGACGCATTGGAAACCAGGACTGTGGAAGTAATACGATCAAGAGACGGCTACAAATATTTGACACCTCCAATGCTGCATCTTTGAGCAAATATTTTTTTTTATTTAAACAAAAACCTACAACAAAAAAAGGAGCATAACATGGTAAGTCAGCACATTCTTGATTTTTTTTTGTTTAATCTTTTTGATCTTTTCAATTATCGCTATTTGAAGATCAATAGTCATTTTTTTCTGCTGTGGTTAAAAGGCTCACAGCGGTGGTATAGTGGATGGTCGGATCACGGCTTTAAGAGTGGGCTTCCTCTCTTCAAGCCACCAGTTGGCTGGGTTGAATTTTCTATTGCCAGCTCTCCCCGAAAACCATACAGGGCTTGTATCCATTTATTGGTATTTTTGGTATTGTTTTAACTGCTGTTGTTGGCTTGTTGTGTGGCAGGTTTGACTTTGGAGTTGGGGCTCCTTTTCCCCCTTCAGTTGCCTTTAGAGAGTTCAGGCAGGAGAGTTGGAGGTGCAAAAGCTGCTCTATAATGACAGCCTCTTTTGGTGATAAATGTTTTGGGAATTTTTTTTTTTTTTCTGTCTTTCGTGTGGCTGTTTTTTTTTTTTTTTCCCCCCAGAACATCAAAAATCGGGGCTACCTGGACGGGCAGGACCGAGAGGGGCAACGTGGTTGCAGCACCACACACCCTTTGCCCTGGATCGGAATGCTTTTTCTTGTTTTTTTTTTTTTTTCATTGACACTTTTTCTACCCAGCATTTGTGTTTTTTTTTTTTTTTTTTTTTTAGTTTGCTTTTAATTTAGTATGACTTGCAGTGAATGGAGCGTGGCTAGTTTTGGGGATTAATGACATGACGAGAGACACCCCGCTGCTTGAGTTTAGCCAAGCCAAGTTAGGGCAACTCCTATAGACGGCACTTCACCACCTTTATGTCTGCCAAGCTGCTGAATGAAAGCCTCTCTCTTTCTCTCCCTCTTTTTTTTTTTGTTGTTCTTTCAACTTATCAAAGAAAGAGAGATGGACACAAAAGAGCTTATTAGGGGGGATATGAAGATGGGCGAAGGGGGGAAAAGAGGGAGTCCCGGTCAGACGCGTAGAAGAGCAGCGCCAGCCTGAGTGTGTGTTTGAATGCGTGAGGGGGGCTGAGAGTGAACAGCCAGCTCTGGCCACCAGCTCGCGGGTCCCCTCCGCTCTGGGGACCTGAAGGGGCTGCCGTCCCTAAATCGCTCCAGCATACCTTGGCTCTCGCCCGGTCCTCCTCCGGCCGCTCTCTTATCGGCTTAACCCATCGGGCGTTAGCGAGGGGGGCTGCCGTAGATGAGGTGCTGCCCCCCAGTGGATTAGTGGCTGACATGGTGGTGGGAGTCTGCTTGGAGTCTGTGCACTACCACGAGTGCCAGCATGCTTGTTTTAACCAGGAACCGAGCAGCATCCCAAATACAGCTCTTTTAAATGGTAAGACTTTTCAACATTTTAATTGCTGCAATGCTTTATTTTCTGGCACGTGCTGTGCTTTAAATATTATATTCTGCTTCAATTTATTCATAGATATTTTTCCTGGGCTCCGTTTGGCAATTTATAACACTTATGTTGCTAAGTGACAGATTGACAATTTGGATAATGAAAGGCAGTGTTTGATTGCTTTGTCTTGACAGCCTGACAGCGGTGTATTATTCTAAGACATCAAACTAAATATGATTATTGTTCATTGTATGGTAAATTATATCAAATCTAACTGATAAATGCCTTCATATATATTGATGCAATTTCAAATTTTACATATTGTATTTACATTTAGATTTTTATGTCATTTTGATCGCATGGCTCATCTACAATTCCTGTACTTCTGTTAACATTAATAAATCAGGGTTAATATTTTTTATAGTTCATGTCTAAAATCCTTAAGCACGTGCAATTTTTAATCAAATGTGATTTTTGTAAATAATGCAATTATGCTTTAATTATTGTATTATGTGCTAAATGAAGAGGAACCAGGACGTTGAAGTTAGGCTTGCTTGTTAATAGTATTTTCTCTTTACTCTTTCTTTACTTCTGCTTTGTTCAAATTTATCTGAGAAAATGACGAGTTTGTAAAGGTCATAGGCCACTCTGTGTCCTTGTTTTGTGAAAGTTTTTGTCCTTCCTTTTTTTTTTTTTTTTTTTTCTTGTATTGCACACTTTTGGGTCTCGTGCGAACATCTCAGACAGTGGAGTGGAAGTGGAATAGAGTTTTTTTTTTCTTTTTCTCTCCCCCGTGTGCTCTCTTGTGTTGTGGGGTTGATGCCATTGTGGCTGGGTGATTGGGAGCTGTCCATCATTTGCTGGTGAACTGGCAGTTTACTTAAGAAAGTGCACGTGGGACAAAAGGAGATGGCAGGAGTGTGGCAGGCCGGCTGAATGGAGGGAGGGCAGGCAATTAGCCACCGCCTTGTCGGAGCTCTTTTACTTGTCAAGCTGGAGTCCCCGCGCTATTGTCCAAGCTGTGTAAAGGACATTCCCAGGGCTTTGTTTTGGCTTTAAGGGCCTCAGGACTGCCTGCTGCAGGCCAGAGGAAGAGCAGGGTCCTAACAGTGACAGAGGCTCAGCGAGTACAGGAGAAAAAAGGGAGAAAAAGGAACAGCGTGTTAAGAGAAAAGAGAAAGTTTTAGTTGCCTCTGTTGCCAACTTTTAAAATGCCTTAATACAACAGAGAAGCATTCATTTTTTGTTTTTTCTTTAAACGTGGCCTCACGTTTAAAGACATATTTGTTCAGATATATTTTTTTAACAGCATCAAAATGTCCTCACTTTAGTTTTTTTTTTCAGTATTTTCTTCTTCACTAATCTTCATCAGTTCTATTAAAATTATATGAAATGTTTCTGTGTTACTAGATGGAAATAATTTTTCCTATAAATATTTCATTTGTCATGGTCAGGTTCAGGTTGTTAGAGGTTATAAAAGGTAATTAATGGATAACATGTCTAGTTAATTATAGAAAAGAAAAATAAAATAATACTTACATTTAGAAACATTTTATGCTGTGGTCAGAATTTTTATTTTGGATCGTTTTAATTTATTATTAAATTTATAATTAAAAAACACTTCTTTATCTGAGGTGGTTTAAAAAAATTTTAAAATCATTTTTAATAATTTCTTTTCTATTCCTTTATAAAGTATCTGGATATTTTCCTTCATATTAAATATTTAATGTGGAAACAAATATTTTACCATCCAGATATTTTTTTTTTTATTGGCACATATTTTTATCAACACAATGTGACAAATGTTAGGAACATATTTAATTAAAAAGAAACAAACAAATTAAAAGTCATGTTTAAATTCTCCTTTTAATTTTAATGCACCTCGTGTGTGTGTTTGTGTGTGTGTGTTCACTGAGGGCCAACAGATCTTTCAGATTTTTTTGCGCTTGATTAACAAAAGTCTTGACTACGTGAAGCTTATCATTTGACTTTAGTATTCAGAAGAATAATGGCTTCGAAGGTGAAATAGTTGCAGATGAAAAGAGACTGGGGGAGAAGAGGGCGGTGAGGAGGGGCTCGAGGCCTTGTTCACATGAACCTTGAATGGAGACAGAGTTGAGGGTTTGGGGTGGGGGGGGGGAAGAATTTCTCTCCGCTCTAAGGTATTGTTTAGAAAAAGGGTGAGAGGGGAAAACAAAATAAAAGAGGACTGCGACGAAAGGTTCCACGTCCGTGTCAGAGTGAAGACTTTCTCTCCTTCCCTCCCCCACCCTTCCCTGAAAGTGGGTATGAAGAGGGGACTGTCAGCATCACACAGATAAAGTGACTGTTGGCCACACTTTGCTGAGCCTGCCCTCCCTTTGTGGATGTTGTTGTGTCTTGTTCCTTTTTTTCAACCCCCCCCCCCCCCATTCTATCTCTCTCCCTCTCCTGCTCTCTCCTCTTTGTCTCCATCTCTCGCCTTGCTCGCTTTACCTTGTAGCCAAAGCTTTTCAAGCTGCCAGTTCGTCTCTGGGCATCCTGGAGGCACAGCAGAGCCCACACACATACACACACATACTCTAAGAAACACATACACAGACCCAACGTACAGCAGGGATTTGGGTAATAACTGATTTGTGTGTGTGTGTGTTTGTGAGTATATATATTTTTTTCTGGAGTATTGCTAGTGGGAAGACGGCTGCAGTGCTGAAAAGCTGCTCACAGTAATTTTTTCCTTCTCTCTGTCTGGCTCTCACTTCCTGTACTTCTTGTCACCGGCATCAAAACTTTCACTGAGAAAGAAGAGGAGACTGCCGGCCGCTAAGAGCGAGGGCTTCTTTGGTTAGAGTGAGGGGGTTTTTGGGGATTTTTCCTCTTCTATTTTTTTTTTTCAGGATAGACGTGGGTGGGTGGGTGGGGAGATTTGTGGTGACTGTGTGTGCACATGGGGGGGAAACTAGGCCTCAGACCCTGAGCCTGCTCCAGACGCCTCAAGAGATACACACACACACACACACACACACACGCACTCTAATGTCAAAACCTGAGGGAACAATGGTCAGCCGGCTGCGGCACCAAGTGCAGAGAGAGGGGGGACGATAAACACACATGCACGCACACCACACATGCCCAGGAACACACTCGCACAAAGTGGAGGAAGGAGCCAAGGCAGAAGACAAAGAGGAGGAGGAAGGAGCCAAGGCAGAAACAGACAAAGAAGGAGGAGAAGTGGAGGAGAGAAGCGGCCAAGAGAAGCAAGAGGGCTTCTCCCCGGCGTAGAGAGGGAAGGAGGATCTGGGGGGGCCAGGTGGAAGCAGCAGGAGGAGGAGGAGGAGGAGACGGGGGCGGGGGTGGGACCGAGGGGGTCATGTACCCGCGGGATGGAGCTTCAGCCGGGCCGGAGGAGACGGGAGCCAAGGCAGGAGTCCTGGGCCCTGGGCTCTCTCTCCTCCAGCAGGTGGGCTGCTGGCACCTCAATCTGAGCAGCTGGGTGAGTAACGCGGCACTGCTCCCCTGCTTCTTCACTGTCTCTTACTTTTTCTTATCACTGAAGGCTTTTAGCATTATTCTGACAGGTTGTTGTGGTGGTGCAGGTTGGCAGTAGGTTAGTGAGGGGATGGGAGGGACCGGGTGGGGAGGGACCCGGGTGGGGAGGGAGGGGTGGTGGTATTTGGGTGGAGAGAGCCACGGTCATCTGATGTGCAAGTGTTAAAAATATTCTCCCACGTGGAAAACTTTTGTGCGTGCTAATGATATTATAGATGCATGCAAATCAACACGACAGGCTCCACAGATTTTTGCAAGTGTCACACACTTTAAATCTACTTGTTTTTTTTTTTTGTTGTTGTTTTTTTAACACTCGTAAATTGAGGCCTAAATGGTACACATTATAAACAGCGTATCTGGTTTAATTGAAAAAGTACATTTTCCCGAAACTCGATTCTCTCGAGAGGAATATTATTTACTTGACAAAACGTTATTTGATCAAGCTCATGTCTTAACCATGAAATGTAAAATAAGATTTCAATAACCTCACAGATTAACATATTCCTTTGTTAATGTTGCCATCCAATTCAAATTCTTAATTGCCCGGCTTTCAACTGAAATTCTGAGGGGCTGATTGCATTTCAAAAGGCAGAATTCAGTCTGGCTCTTAACACTGTGATACAATATCACCTCTCAGAGAAGCCCCTTTAACTCAGGTACGAGAGCTCGAGAGGCTGTTTACATTGAAAAGAAAAAGCTCTAACACACGTGTGTCTAAGAGGCGATTTGTCTTCACAGAATACAACAGTTCTACCAAATACCACTTCATATTTAAGCTATTTGTGCGCAGTTTTATTTATCTGTGACATATCAGAACATGTCCTTTCTGTGATTCTATTTGATGTGCCGACTATCAAAGATGGGAAGCAAAAATAAATGGTGACGAACGACTTGAGTGCTAGCGAAGAGAGCAGGAGGAAGGGGAGCAAAGGCTCTGGCCCACATAATATTTTTGTTCAGCGCTCTGATCAAGCAGTCGGCATGTCACTGCAGCAAAGTGAATAGATTAACTTTTAAATATGCTGTGGTCTCGGGAGTCCCTTGCCCTCGGAGACGCATCTTCTCTGTAAGAGAAAACTGATCAACACCTCCATATCTGCTTTTTAAATCCCTTTGCCCCCCCCCCTTTCTCTATAATTCCCAGGTTCTGGATATTGTGGAGAGTTTTTTTCCCCTCTAATGATTAACCAAGAAATATTATTTCTGAAATGAAGCAGGGTTTTTTAATCAGCGTGGTATGCTGGAGGATCGTGGCTCTGATAAGCCTTTAATTTGTCGGAGCATTTCATATTCCATTGCCGTTAATCTCTAAGTATTCCTTTAGATTGTCTGCTTGAATCTGAGGATTGATTTGAGTGTTACCCCGCTTAGTGTGTGTGTGTGTGTGTGTGTGTGTGTGTGTGTGTGTGTGTGTGTGTGTGTGTGTGTGTGTGTGTGTGTGTGTACATTGGTTGGTATGATATGGGGGCTTACTAGGAGATGAAGATTTTTTAGCCTGGAGGGGGCACTCTATACCTCCCAGAGGAAAACAGCAATCATATGCGTAAACAGAATCCAACAGGACGACACTGAACGATAACAGTTGATTCATTAGATTGGTGGCAGCACAGTTTGTACCCTTTTTTTTTTTTTTTTTTTTTTTGCTCAAATCAAACACTGCGCACACGCTCGCACACACTCTGCAAATGGCTCTTCCCTGACGCGTTCCCCAGCTTCCCTGGTGCTGCTGTTGTGTGTTTTCTGTGTGGTGTGTCACTCCATGTGCTTTGGATGCGGGCCACTTGCACGCTCTGGGAGAGGCTCAGGGCGCTCTGGCAGCTTTTTCTGCTTGCTTTGGAATTTGGAGGCCTGAGAGGACCCCAATCCATCACGGCACTGTCATCCCCACATCTCTCTCTCTCTCTCTCTCCTCTCCTCTCCTCCTGGCCTCCCTTCCCCTGCCCCTGGCCTCACTACAGCTCATTAGCGCCCCGCAAGCTGTTGTGACAACTCATCATATCATGACATAAAGCAGAGAGACAGGGGCTCGGGCCCCCCCTCCTCATCTCCCCCTGCCCAGCCACCCCCTGGGCCCGCAAGGTCGCCACCTTCACATTTAGGGCTCAAATTGGCCCTGCGAGGTGCCACCAGGCGGAAATGCAAGGCCAACAGCTTTTTCCTGTCCGGCCTCCACCTCTCTGTCTCCCTCCCTTTGTCTCACTCCGTCCTGCTGTCACTTTCTCACCCCCTCTGCCTTCTCGTGTAGCCCCTCTCTGTCCCCAGCGGTCCGACTTGAAGCAGCTCATTCATTTGTCCACTTCCAAACAGGCTCTTTTCAGCCACTGACAGAACAGCATTTCTCAACAGCTTGCATAGGAAATATTTTACACTTTGGAGTGTGTTCTGGTCAGTTTAACACTTGCAAAGCTACATTGTTAAAAATTTTGAGAGCAAATAAATTAGTGGTGTTTGTCAGCAATCAGTAGCAAGTAGGTGTGCAGGTATCGACACATAAAACGAAACACATCCAGGCATTTGAGCTTCTTTCTCTTTGAGCATGTGAGCCTCGCAGCTGGAAATAGGAAAATAGAATACAGTAGAATGGAATAGAATAAATAGAGCCAAGGCGATATCAATAACATAACCAGAGGCGGCAGCTACTACTTCTGTTTGTGTCTGCTGTTCTTAAGTGTGCTGCCTGCACTTCACAGCACTGGCCTTCCTCAGCAGCAGGCGCCGTATGTGTCCTGGACGTGCACAGAGTCAATGTGCTCATTGATGTTCGTACAAGAGTGCGCTCTTAAATTTTTCTGCAGGGCCTTCCGAATGCGAATCTTTTCTTTTTTTGAGGCCCGATAATCTGGTCATCATGACTACAGAGCGGTGCGTCTGTTGGTCTTCTGCTATATTTGTTTGTTGTAATGACAGAGTTGGTGTGAAGGATGCAAGTCAGCGGGGGTGTAGGGGCAGGAAATGTTCTTTCTTTTCCCCTGGCTTTTGTGGAGCAGAGAGAGTAAAGCCTCCCACGTTGCCTGCTTTTGTTTCTCGGCGCTGTGCGGGCCCTGCGCGGCTGAAGCGCCCCAGCAGCCTGCCAGACGAGTCCCGGTGCTTGTATTGTCCCACAGTGGCCACAGGGCAGGTGCTGGCCTCCTTTCCGCGGGGACCACCGTGCGCTGCTTTGACGTCAGCGGCTGGCTAAAGTGGGTGTGCGATGGTCACGTGGGCTTACAGAGGGAGCAGGTGAGCTGATTGAGGACCACAGGAAGTCCACATCAGCTGACTTGACCATGTGTGCACGAGTTTGACTGATGGCACTGGATATGGATTTCTTAAGTTTTCACCCCTGTGAGCTGATAAAACATCCAAAGGAATGCAAAAAGACAGGAAACAGAGAAGCCAATTCACTAAAGAATGAGTCTTAGTCTTTGAAAGCTGCAAAATCAAAACTTGAGATTATGTTCTTTTCTCGTCTTTACATCCAAAAACTGTCTTTAGTGGACTGAGCCGACTGTGGAGGCAGCAGTCAGTCTACCCCGTTGCTATTCGCCTCACTCTGGGTTTTTTAGAGAAAAAAAAAAAAGAGCACACTCTTAGACCACAAGTGACTGTGATGTAAATCGGCTGGCTTCTAGCTCTCTCTCCCTCTCTCTCTCTCAGGCCCATACACACCCTCTCTAACACCCTCTGTCTAAATGTGGACTCAGTGGATGGGCATTTTGAACTGTCTTCTCAATGGCCAGGGCCCCTGGACAAAAGAACTCATTTAAATGGCCACTAAAGCTTTTCAGCACCAAGAGATGAAGAATTGACAACATTCTTTCACATCATTACCCAAGGGAGGAGCGGGGAGTCGTGAAGGAGGAGGTTAGGAGGTTAGAGATTGGGGAGGGGGGGAGAGAAAAAGAAGGAGTGCGAGAGAGAGGGAGACAGGGGCCATCTTCTCGCATTCAGCCGCCGACTCATCAGCTGCATTTGGCAGCTGTCATAACCCCCATCCTGATTGTTTTTCTACCAGGATTTTTTCCCCCCTTTTTCATCCCTCTATTCTAGATGTGCAGATCAGATCAGGAGCCCAAATGCAACGAGCAGCGCCTTGGTTTGTGTTTCTTTTTAACGAATCCCATTCCACCCACCTCCCACCACCACCCCCCATTTCCCCCCCACCCCCATCGACACACACAAACACACATACACCCCCCCCAACCTCTCTCTCTTTCTCTCCTCCATAGCCTTTTCAGCTCAGGGCTGTGAATGAGTCCCAGGAGTCTCTCTGCCTCCCTGGAGTTCTGCTGGGGTTCATTAATCTTTCATTGGGACCATGGCAATAGGGAATGCCCTCCTCCCCACTTTCCATTCCCCCCACCACCGCTGCAGCGACAGAATAGAGGTCTCGATGGCTGGGCTCGTACGGACCATAGAGAAGCACGGCTTTTAACTGTCACGGTGGAAATTTAGCGCCGGGCTCTGAACGGCCTGCTGTTGTTTCAGGCTCTCGCGAGGGCCCAATATTAACCTCAGACCAGGCAGATGATTAGTTTGCAGCGTTGAGTTCTGCCCACATTTGTCTCGCCCTGGGCCCACAGCTTTGCATTTGTGGCATTTGTCATTCAATGAGCATCATCGGGTATCCCCCCCCGCCCTTGCCAACATCTAGTCCCATTAATGTTTTTCAAAGTCTGCTGGAAATGTGCCACAGTGGTTTTTTTTTTTTTTTTTCCTTGGGTTAAAGTCGCTAATGAGGGTGTGTGGCCTACGAGAGACCAGATTGAACACACGCACATATACAGACACACACACAAGCGGCTTGGTGTCCCACTCCTCTCCCCCTGAACATATCATCCATGTTATGATAAGCCTGATTAGTGCTGCTTCTCTGACTGCTGAGGGCAGGATAAGGATGTGTGGGTAAAGAGGCGAGAGCAGCCTCTTCCACCAGCCTAATCTACAGCAGAGCTCTAATCTGGTTATCTCGTGGTCGGGGGACTGCGTGTGTGTGTGTATTAGTGTCTGCTTCGTCCTGGCCTGATGAGAGGGGCTGAGCTCCGGTTAACGCAGGGGCCCACGGCAGCACACCCCTAAAGCTCCACTGTAATCTTTGGGTAATTGAAAAAAAGGGGGCCTGCACCACTTAGGAGCACAAAGAGAAGATTACATAGCTAAAACTAATTTGGCAAAAATGCAGAAATGGATTTTCAGCCCCACCTCCTCTCTCCTAACCCTTTTATTACAATACACCCCTACCCTCCATGAACCGGGGCCCTGGGGGAATAGATGAGGGAAGGGGAGCGAGGAAGAGGGGAGATCAGGAGGAGGCTCGAGAACGAGGAACGAGGAGGAGGAGGAGGAGGAGGAGGAGGAGGAGGCCAGGAGAGCCGAGCCGAGCGTTGACTGGAGCTGCTAATGACTGTGGATTTACACGCGCTGCCTTGATTTCGTGGTTTACAGATGATCGATTACTTCACTGCAACTGTGGTTGAAAGTGCCTCATCACACACCAGGCCCAAATGTGAACTGGCAACCCCCCAAGCCTCTTAGATTGTGTTACTGAATTCCAGGGTGACACAGCAAAAGTGTTTTTAATTACAAACCACACTATTTTCACTGTGGCTTGGCGGTTTGGCGCCTGCGAGAGTCCCCAGAATTTGATAGCTCTTTTTTTCAGAGCCTTCAGACCAAGTTGCAATTCTGTGGCAGGCGCGATGTCTAACCCCCCCCCCAACCCAAATATTAACACCCTGACCTTTTTTTTTTTCCTTCTTCTTTCCCCCTCTCTCTCTCTCTCTCTTTCTTTTATCACTGTCTCTTTCTGCATCCCTCTTCTATCTCTCAGTCTAATAAGGTTCCAGTGGTACAGCACCCTCACCATGTGCACCCTCTTACGCCTCTGATCACCTACAGCAATGAGCACTTCACACCGGGGAACCCCCCACCTCACCTACAGACAGACGTGGATCCCAAAACAGGTAAAGCCCCACGGAGTAATTTTTACACTTGCACCCACACACACGCGCACGTTTGACTGCCATGTGGAGAAGTTTTTTAGCAACAGGCTGCTTCATTCTTCATGCTAAAAACACCATTAGAGAACAGAACAGTGTGTTCTAAAGGTGTCGGGATGAAACTTCTGATCACCCCAGGAAAAAAAAAAAAAGCAAAAGGAAGTCTCAGAAGTTGAGAAAACCACAGAGGCAGCTCTCCTAAGATAAGGCACTTCACATCTTAGCAAGTGTTTGCACTGATGGGTGTGTGAATGTTTTATTATGCCCCGCCATCATGCTTCACATATTTAGGACTTTGTTTGTCTTGATGGCGTCTGTCTGTCTGGAGACACATTACTGTAAAAACAATTCAAGATTAAACTGTAATCCAAATGTCAAGTCCACAATACAGGTTTCATGTAGACTGTATTGTTAAAACTACTATCCTTTTTAGTATTGAAGACGTATTATGACATGGAAATGTTTAAACTTTTTATTAATGATAATTTAGTCTTCTCCAAAAATCATAGGTTTCAGAATTGTGACTTTAGTTATTAATGGGACAAAATGATAATCTTTTAGTCTTCTCCAAAACATCACTAGGATTATCAGCTCTCATCTAGATTGTGATAGTTACTGTGGGACAAAATGATCTTGAGTGCTCCTTGTTGACAACCACTGCTCTCATCTGTTACTGATTGATTTAGCTATCATGCTAATGAAGGCGGTTTGGCTATGGCGGAAAGTGGCCGTGCATTCGAGAACAAGAACCTGAACAGTGGCTCGTAAACCTCTCGTAAAACATGGAATTCAGCAAACAACCACGACTCCTCATGACCGCAGCTCCATTTGCCAAGGTTTAAAAAACAAGACAGCCACTGTAGTTGGACGTCCTCACGTCTAAATACTAGTGAGCAGTAAACACACGAAAGTCCTCAAGACCGTCTCTCTGTTGTGAATGATGTCTTCAACTGAGGGCACAAAAACTCTAGACGATCAGCTCTGTCTTCACAGCCTGTTGATCCTGCACATTTTATCGGTCAGATTTGGCCCACACGCCCCTCTCCCACAATCATTCAGAATACATTTTTAGGCAATTTCATTCATTTCCGTGAGCATCTTGACCCAGCACTTCATTTCGCTAACTGTCATTCAGCCCTTCCATTCAGGTTAATGCATTTTCAGCGCGGTGAATAATTTTATGCTTTCCAATGGTCTCTTGTGGATTCAGTCAGTGTTTTAGGTAATAATGTTCCCTTATTATGATGGTCCTTACAAGGGGGAAATAATGTGCCAGCTGCTGTTTAATGTAGTGCTTAATGGGCCTGCTTAATTGGGTTCAGTGTTTAATTAATTAATGAGCTATATTAGGTCTTCAGCGTGGGGTGGCGATGGGATAATGTTTGCAAGGCTTTCCTTTTAAATAGAACTTGCCTTTGTTACAGAGGCATGCCAAGAAGACCAAAGTTTTTTTTCCGTTTACATGCAAAACTGCTGCACAGCACGTTGTCCATCAGTAACCGAATCCCTCTCAAGAGTCAGTTCCTGGATAACCTGGAATCAGCTGTGGACTTTGGGTGTAACCACCAACGGCGGCCAAGTTATGATCACATGAAGACTGATCTGGCGGCTCTGGCCAAAATATCCGCAACAACAGCTGCGCAGGCAAGCCAGCTGTGTGGAAGAAACGCACATCAGCCAAAAATGAAAGTCCCCCAGTTCCTGGTCTACTGAGCGCGCACACACCTCCTTGCTGCGCTTTTACACATGTCTAGTGTTCCCCGTTTCAAGTTTGTCATGAGAGAGAAAGTTATTTTTACACCCGGCTGTGTGCGAGACCTTTTCAAGGCATTCATTCAGGGCAGCTTGTCGATGCAGTTTCTTCGCCTGTCAGCTGCCACAAGACAGTAAAGGCAACACCGTGATCGGACGCTGCGATTGCTCGGCGATGCCCCCGATGAGAGCTGTCCTTAAATTGGATATCTTTGTCACCGTTCGTCTACCGGGGATAACAAACAAAATTCTCTGCTGTTTTTTTTCAACATTAAATCAGAGGATCAGTTGAAACAACGGAGACCAGCAAGCCAAATCATTCACAGCGTTTCACATAGTCATTAACTATGTCAATACACATAGTAACACTGAATACATAGGTCTTAAATTGGCCATTAATCTGTGTCAAAAGCAGGTAAATTGGTGCTGACTTTCAGATATTTCTAATATTGATTTATTCATGTATAATATCAGGTAAATCCATATCCATTTACGCAACCAATGTGCCTGTGTAAATCAGCCTGACTCTACCTGTTTTCCTATATAAGCAGCTCTCTGATCACAGAAGGCTTTAATTATATTGTGTTTTGTTAACTTCTAAACCTCAGTCATTTTATATCATTAGTCCTCTGAATCGCTCGACAAATGTGACAAGAATCATGTTGGTGTTTTCTCCTCACCTCTCTCCCCTCTGCCTCTTCCAACACATTGTGCCGCAGCCGCCGCCTCAAAGGCCTTTGATCAGGAAGTGTGATTTAGCACTGTGTACATGCGAGCAACAAGCCCTCTTCCTCCCCCTCTTCCTCCCATCTGCACTCCTGTGATGTCTGCCCTATTCTGATATGAAACTCTCAACAAAGAATGAATTCAGCATTGACAAAGATTTGGCTCTCTCTCTCTTTCTCTCTCTCTCTGTCATCGTCTCGTCTGTCCACCTCCTCCCCTGCTCCTGTCATCCTCCTTTCTTCCACAGGAATTCCAAGGCCTCCACATCCTCCAGATATATCTCCTTATTACCCACTGTCACCTGGCACTGTCGGCCAGATCCCCCATCCGCTAGGATGGTTAGTACCACAGTAAGCGAATCCTTTTTTTATTACTCTTTCTACTATATTCCTCCTACTGTATTGTGTGTGAATGTTAGATTAACAAGCATATCAAGTATGACTGTATATCAAGTCAAATTATTAAGAAGAAAACAGTAAAAGCAGATATTGCCTTACGTGTGTGTATACTGTGCAGCAGGATGTTGGTGTTTTTGTCAATTATGGAAGCTGTCTCTGTCTCCTCTTGGTCCCCAGAGTGGGTCCTTTCTCTCTCTCTCTCTCTCTCTCTCTTGTGTGAGTCCTCTAAAACTTCGGTTTGATCCCTTTAACTTTCCAACAAACTCGCTCCTGGACCACAGCAGCCCACTGCAGCTTCCTCAGGCCCTCGCCAACCTCAACTTGCTACTTTGTGGCACATACTATTTTGCATGTCTCTGTATGGTCCAATTAGAGTAATGAACCGTGATTGCCCGTATTTTACCCACAATTCCACACGGGGGCTCTCCCCTGGTAACTCTTGTCAACACTTGTTAATATGACAAAAGGCTACAAATTAAGCTCTGTTAATTTAATGTTTTCTCACCGCGATCTAAATACCGAGAGAGGCCCCGAGCGCAGCCATGGCGCCCTTTGATTTGCTGCACTTTATTTTGGTATAAATTTACATTCATTATTGTTTGTCTTTGAATGTGTAGACCTCAATTAGCGTGATGGCTCCATTAAAGAGACCCGCGCTTCGTCTTTAATTATCACAACAAAACACCTAGTTTCAGCTTGGGGAGGAACAGGGCCCCACTCTGTCGACACCGAGCGAAGGGTTATGAAATTTAATTAGCCATTGCTATCAAGATTTGTGGCATTCAAATTGTTCAGAGTTTTCCTCCCTTTGATCTGCGCTCTGCAATCCCCTAGATTTTTGTCCTGATCAAATGAGAATAAAGAGGCCCACAGTGGGGAGAGGAGAGAGACAGGGCTTTACCTTCTCCTCTTCCATCAACCCAGTTCCTTTACCTGTTCGCCTTTCTTCTTTTCTTCCCCCTTCCCAGGCAAGGTCAACCTGTTTATCCAATCACAACAGGGGGTTTTAGACACCCCTACCCAACTGCGCTCACTGTCAACGCATCCATGTCAAGGTGAGTTGAGCCCTAGGAGCTAAAACACACACACACACACTCTCTTTCTACCTCACTCTTACATTTAGTCGTGTGTTTGTGTTGGCTGTGAGGGCAATGCACAAGCAACGCACGCGCTCACACGTAGAGACAGTGAGCAGCAACTTCTCCCTTAAGGAGAGCTCACACTCCCCATCTCTGTGTTCAAAAGGCCAATTCTCCAGTGTGGGGCTCCAGCTAGCATGCTCAAATATTAATTATATTTATCATTTTCTAATGAGGCCCCTGAAGAACATTTACCCCCACTGCATGTCAGGCAGATCTGAAATGAGCTGGGGCATGTCCTTGCTGTGAGTTTGAGCAGCCAGACAGATAAACAAACACAGCAACACTTTGAAGGGGGGCTAGATGATATAAGCCGGGGCTTGACACTTGGCTAGTGCTTTGGTCCAGCCCATCGGGGTCCAGCTCAAGTGCTGCTGTGGACATTAGTGCACCCATGGGGGGTATGTGTATTCGTTGCCATCTTGTATACATGTGTGTGTGTTTGTCAGTCGGTGTTAAACTACTTACCGTTCCCTTGAGGGGATGCGTGTCCTCCATTTTGGTGGGAAGCGAGAATAATTAATTTTGGATGACTAAAAGCCCATGATTTGTGGGTGTAGGGGAGCCAAAACCGCAACAACACAAAAAACAAATAGCCTCCTTCTCCACTGCCTCCACTCCCTCCTCCTTCTCCACCTCCTACTCCCCTTTTCCCCTCCCCTCTACACGCCCTTGCAGCAGGGGACTTTGGACAGGGCTGGTTTAGAGTCTAGGGATGAGGCCAAGCTTTAGTTTAATTACAGCCTGATTGGAAAAGCAGCTCCTGAGGGCGGCGTGTTTAGACCTCTGTGACATTGATGGATCATGTAGATGCAGAGAGGGAGGAGTCGCAAGGGGTGGGGGGTGGGGGCTTTATTTATTTTATTTTTATTTTTAAAGCAGAGTTTTTTAGCTCACATAGACAGTTTGCAGCTGTTTCTTTGCAGTCCTTTTGGTGACTCAGATATGAATACCTCCTCGCATCAAACGTTACTTTTATCTGGATTAGAGTCCAGTTTGCCCCTCCCAGCCCTTCCCGATCAAGTCTCAGGCACAAAAGGGTCAGACGGTGGGTCTGTCCAGACATCGGCATCTGGCAGCAGTACCCAGCCAACCTGGGCTTAAAGTGACTGCTAATTTGGTCCCTTAATGACAGCCTCTACATTGTGATCATCTTATTTCCATTGCAGTTAATTGAATATACTGGCTGGGGTGTGGGGGGACTGGCCATGGGGAAGAGCTAATGCCCTGTGATGAGGCCCCTAATTGAATTAGTATAACTGAATAGATGGAGGGCTCTGGGAGCTCTCTGGAGAATGGGAAGGTTTAACACATCTCCCCCCCTCAAAAAGAAAATCCCCCACTCCCTCCTCATGCATGGGGAGAAAAAAAGCGCTGAATTCTGACTTTGACAGGACAGAGAACAAAAAATCAATTTGTTGACTAAATCGAGTAAAAATCTGTCTAATTGTGTCAGCAAAATGGCAGAATCCCCTTCATAAATAGCCTTCAGCCAGTTGGTTTTGTTCAAAGAATGGACCAGACTCTTGTGATGGCTCAGACGATTTGTAGGGAGCCGGCTGAGTGGAGGAAATCGGAGGGAAAAGACACCCTGGCCTTGTACTCTTGTCGGGAGCCGGTTCTTTGTCGGAGCAGTATCAGTCCCCTGTGCCGTAGCCCCAAACTGAATTAGGATGCAGGGGATGAGTCTGGTACCTCGTAGTCCCGCAATGAGCACCTTACACCTAGGTCCTGTTAAAAAATGCATTCTGTTAGGACAGTAGGAAAAAGAGCCAAGGAGAGTAGAGACAGTCAGTGGAGCAAATGAAAGACATTATTTTGATAATGGGGTTGGAGCCAGTGCAGGTCTCTTATATTGTGTGTGCGCGTGTGAATGTATGTGTGACAGGTGGGAGGATGTGAAGGCCCCTTTGCCCCTTATGCTTAAGCCTGCCCTTTGATATGTTCCCCCATCATCTCGCTCCCTCTCTTTTCCTTGGGAACGGGAGAAGCGCACCGGCCGGATCATTATACATTAAACAGGAACAGGCACGGGGGCTACACTGCTTCGCATTGGCAATTAAATGGCACTGGCTGACACTGGGCTTGCACTGCGCCAGTGACCCCCCCCTACCCCCTTCCTTCCTCCTCCCTCCTTCCTTCCTTACTCCTTCTCCCTTACTCACCCCCACCCCAACACCGGCAGCCATTCTTACCTTTCAGATTGAGACGTAGGAGCCGCAGAGGCTTTGGGTAGGTGTGCGGGTGGGTGGGGGTCTCTGCTGCGTCTCCCTCTCTGTGTTGGTTAAATTGGTCCAAGGCGCCGCTTGCTGCTGATGAGCCCGGATGATGATGATGATGCCCCCGCGCTTCAAAGGGATGGCCGTCATGTTTAAACCATAACCTGGGCCATGCAGTGGCGGCAGGGGGAGGAGGGGGAGGGAGAGAGGAAGCGAAGGAGCGTGGAGGTGGTGAGGGGACAGGGAGGAGTAGAGACGGCAACGGAGAAGAAGAAGAGGGAAAAAAAATAGATCTTGAAACAGAGGAAATTTTAACAAGTGCACAGAGAGAGAAGGAGGGAGGGCAAACAGGGAGAGAGGAAACAGAGTGAGCGAAGAAAATGCAGCAGCCCTAATGATGGGCGATATGCAGCCACCGCTGCCGAGCTCCCCATCAACGGATGACATGGCACAAACACCAGTGTGTCAGTGATGAAGGGAGAAGAGGGGAAAGGAGAAAAAGAGGGAAAGAGTTTGAGGGGGGAGCGCACTGGCACTCCCCTGAGATGGCCTCCAACAGAAACTAGTTGTTCCTGGCGAGTTTATCCTCATCATTATATTCTGGCTCGGAGCCATGCAGCCAGACACAGCCGGATAATGAGCTGCTTTAAAAAAAAAAAAAAAAAAAAAAAGAATTATTCCTCCCTTTTCTCTTCTCCTTCATCCTCCCGTCTTCTCTTAAATTTGTGTGTGGTCACGTGGAGGCGAGGCACAGCGCTGTAAACATACACATGCAGATAGACGCACACGTTCAAATAATCTGACACAGATAATTAGTGTCATACATACACTGGCACATACAGTATAGCAGCGTCTCACGGCTGGTTCTGGCCAGTGAAACGATTTCATAAATAAGGGTTTCTGGCCTCCATATGTGGAGCAGTAGGAGATGATGAAATGATGATAGGAGTGTAGAGGGATGAAGATAAAAATGTCAGTGCTGCTGACAGTGCTGAATTGGCAGAAAAGAATGGGAGGAAGCAAACAGAGACCCAATACTTGAAGTGATACTAGACTTTGATAGAACATTTTAATCTAGTTTGCAATATTCCTTGATAAGGGATGATGGTTCAAGCTTTTGCCCTCCAAAAACCTGGCATTTTCATATCAGTTTAACTGCTAAAAATGCAGTTTCCTCAGATATTACAATGAATTGAAGTTGTGCGATTGGCATCCAAATCATACTCAGAAACTCTGTTTACTCAGCTATCATAGATGACAGTTGTTAAGGCAGATATATGGTTTTTCCTCAGAAACCTTACATGAGGGGGGTTCCTCCAGATCATACATGTGCTAAATTAGTCTCTGCACTAATAAAAGCAATGGATGGCGCACGTATATTTATATCTCATCACTATGAGCAGAAAAGTGCATAGAGCCCTCAAGCCAACGGGTTTTGTTGAATCAATGACATGAACTGTTGTCTGTATTGACAGGACACTCTTGATAGAGACCGTTAGTTTCAAGGAGGTTGTGATTAAATAAAAGGGAAAAAAAGAACTTAGCTCAAGTGTTAACTGAAAAGGTTTTTTGGGTTGTTCGAAAATGGCTTTCAAGAGATCCTTGTGCAATTGTACTTTGCTTATTGCTGCACAATATACATTGGTGTACAATTTGCTGTTATACCTTTTGTATGAAGTGTATATCTTTCCAGGCTGGATTTTCTGATCAAATACAATTGTGTGACATTTGACCTGACACTCATTTTGAGTACTAAAATGCACTCTAATTGGCTGTGAATAGTAATACAGGAATCAGCCTTGGACTTTTTCATGTGGATGTTTGTATGTGCATTTCTTTTCTTGTGACTAAAGGCCAATTCCATTTCTATGAAAGGAATTGACGAACCACTTTGATATGCAATTGAAGAGTGGGAATGGAATTGAGCCCTTTTAGTCTTGTGTATACATGTGATCCATCTTCTCATTTCACCCGTGTCCATTCTGACGATTTACACAGTCTTCTGTCCTCTAGGTTCCCCCCACACATGGTGCCCCCTCACCACAGTTTGCACACCACGGGCATCCCACACCCAGCCATCGTCACACCCAACGTCAAGCAGGAATCCTCCCACAGTGACATCAGCTCTCTCAACAGCACGTGAGTAGACCTTCACCGTCCTAAACTCGTGTTTCAGTCTCACCTGACCGCGATCGTAGGGCGCCCCCGCTCACCTCTCTGCCCTCTCTGGTCCTCCACAGGAAACAGTCAGACGCTAAAAAGGAAGAGGAGAAGAAGAAACAGGTCCACATAAAGAAGCCTCTGAACGCCTTCATGCTCTACATGAAGGAGATGCGGGCCAAGGTGGTGGCTGAGTGCACACTGAAGGAAAGTGCTGCCATCAACCAGATCCTGGGGCGGAGGGTAAGTCCTAACAGAGCGAGCAGAGTTGTGGTTGATCGAGGAACGAGACTGGGCCTGTTAGAGGATAAAAAGGTCTTTGTGGTGACCTGATTTGCCTAGAATTGTTGATTTTAAGTCCAATTCACAATACGCATATGTATATTTTTACTGTTCAGGGTGAAAATATGTCGTCTTTCTGCGTCATGTCTCTCAATTTCCAGTGGCACGCCCTATCGCGGGAGGAGCAGGCCAAGTACTACGAGCTGGCCAGGAAAGAGCGACAGCTCCACATGCAGCTGTACCCAGGCTGGTCAGCACGAGACAACTATGTAAGTTTTTAAGTTTACAAGTCGTAACGGCCTGTTCTTTTCCCCTTTCACTAGGTGACATGACCAGAATGAGGTCTTTCTTTTGTTTTTTTTCCCCTCATCTAGCCTGAGGGATCAATTTCCTCCTGTACTTTTCTTTTGATATATTAGGATTTCGATACAACTTTACCTAAGCCCATCCTATTACGAGTATTTGTAACAAAGTCCGACCGTGATGTTTTTTAGATGACCCCACGGTGAATGTTTTGCGCTGCAGACACTTTGTTCTGACACATAAGCGCGCAGACTCTCATCAATTTTGTCCAGTTTGGGGATCAAGCTGACCAGTGGAGTCTTCCATGAGCAGCCTTAGAGAAATCTGCCTTCCAAACCAGACGCTCGTCAAGATGTCTAGATCTTAACAGAGCAAAAAAAAAAGGGGAAAATAAGACAAAAGATTACAGAAAAAGAAGAAAAGAGCAGAAAAAGACAGAAAACAGAGAGAGGAGGGAGAATTCTGGCCTGCAGTGGCTGTAACAAACCGGAGGGCAGAGACAGAAAAAGAAGGCAGAGAAAGAATGAATGAATAAATAAGTAAACACAAAGATGAGTCCTACTCTCTGTTTCATGTTTTGGGCATTCTGCAATATAATAACTAAGGTTCCTGTCTGTGTCTATTTTTTTCTTTCTATTTTTTTGGCGGCTAACCAACAGGGGAAAAGGAAGAAGAGAAAAAGGGAAAAGCAGCAAGCAGAGAGCAATGGTAAGTGAGCTGCAATTATCTCCCATATTAGAAGAGCCCCATCATGTGTCAGGCAGATGTGACATCTTGCAAGATAAAAGTCAAGCTAGTGTTTTTTGTGTGTGTTATGTTTCTTTTGTGTGTGTGTTATTGTGCCTGGCTTTTTTCTCTTTTTTTGGTATAGTTATGCTACCCAATGCAATATTTAAATGGTAGAGTTGCTTGTAATACCCCCCTTTTCCCATTTTTCCCTAGCCTTCCCCAGCTAATAACAACTGAATATGCATGACCCCCCCACACTCCTTCTCACCTCCCCTCTTGACTCCCCCTCCCTACTTTGCCCCTTAGCAGTTCTGGTATTGTGATATGTATGTTTTGAGAATGTGAAGTTGAAGCATTGTGAGAGCCATTAACTTGCTAGTGTTGTGTGCGTGGCCCCGTTTTATAATGCCTGTGCCCTGCAGATAGACTGCACTACAGTACTGTGTGTGTTTGTGTGTGTGTGTGTGTGTGTGTGGCTGCCCCTTTGCTTGCCTTCATGCATGCTTTTGTATCAACATAAGAAAAATTACTTACATCTTAAAATTAAGGAGGTTTGCTAATTCTACGATTTATCCATTTTTTTTTTATTCTCATGATTCATATTCTTCTGATCGTATTGTGAGGAGTAATGGCAACTTGTTATCATGTATTTTGCGCTCGTTTGGTGACGGATCTCTTCTTGAAGGCCTCTCTATCTGTTCTTTTTTTTCAGAACACAGAGAATATTTTCCAAACCCTTGCCTTTCACTCCCTCCGATTACAGGTGCTAATGTCATTTTGAGTATTAAATTACTAACTTGTTTTTTTTTCTTCTTCTTTTTTTTATTAATGTATATTTATCTATCAATGAATGTGCATATAAATCAGGTTTAAGATTAAATTCAGTATTTTCAAATATGCTCTATTTGCTTTGTTTGCTGCTTTCTTCTATTTCAAATGTTGCTAATGTTTACTTGACTTCGAGCTAAATTATATTTCATTTAATTCATTTACTCTTGTTGCTATTAAGTTCAGAGCATTTCCCCGTATTTTGGCATACTCACTATGCAATATACTTGAGGAACTGATGATATAAAGTTAGATTATCACTGTGGAGTATGACCTGAAGGATGTGATGTCAGGGTAAACCTCCTTAATCAACATGCTTCAGCAGCTGCGCTTGTGCCTTTCCTATAGGCCAGCATGAGTTTCGCCTACTCCCTACTACTTGTTTTTTTTTTTTTTTTTAATCTACTCGGAAAAGGCCTGGACTCAAACACTCCACCACAATCTTCTGCTGTCACTCTGCTCTACATCTGATAATAACACCATTACTGGGTACAGCTAGCAAGTGACTGGCAGCTTTCTTTTACAACAGACAGCGAATGCTGATGGAAAACAGTCACATGTTTGATGCCAGGTCTTAGGAGTAGATTCCCTCTTCAGGTTCCAGCCTTTTTAATCCTTCCTTCCCCTGGCTAGGCCTAACTCACGACCGCGCTGTTTTAGCAGTCTGCTACTGCTCCCCAGTTCTTACCACCTTGACCTCGTCTTTTTTTTTTTTTTTTAAAACCATAGTGCACTGATAACATCTAGCAGTAAATTAATCCAGTCTGCTTTTAGCTCCATTTATATACCCTCTCGATCCAAAAAAAAGAAGCACTTCTTTAACTAGCTAGCTTTAACTCCAGATAGTTTAGATTACCTGACTGAAAGCAACTGTTTTCATATTAATGTCATAATTTGTTAATTTGCATGCATTTTGATTTTTTACTACTTTTTTACTACTACTTTGTCTGAAACACTCTAATTGTGTTCAGTGCTATCTTTAAAGGCACATTTGAGAATGGCTTTTTTTGTTGGGGTGGGGGTTTCTTGCACAATGAGCCACTGCCAAGCTTTATAGATTCACCGTTACCTGTTTTTTCTCCTTATTTCTCTCCTCCTTTTTGATTTCTGTTCCTTATGGTTTTGGTTTATGGTTCTATTCTTCCTCTCTGCTGGCTTCCCCTCCCTGTTGTGGCATCAGACCTGAGCGCTCCTAAGAAGTGTCGAGCGCGCTTTGGGCTCGATCAACAGAATAACTGGTGTGGCCCGTGCAGGTGTGTATGGTGTGTGCTTGCACAGGCCCGGGCCAGGTGAAGGCTGGGTAACTGCACACTGGGACTTCCTCCTCCGCTCTCTGCTGCTGCCCTTGCCCTTTCTTCCTCTCCTCCTCCCTCTGTCTGTCCCGCCAGGCTATCATGACCTCTCAGCTTCCTCCAGCCACGCCCTGCCGGTCTATCTCTAGGTTCCCACTATTTTTTATTTTATTTATTTTTTTTACCTCCTGTTTGGGAAGAAGGGTATTAACAGCAATTGCCAGAGTGTTTGTATGAATGGCGTCTGTGTGCGCATGTTGATGGAGACACATTTTTGGGGTCACGAGGGTTTCATTACAGGATGTACAGTACAATAAGGCTCACTGAGATTGGTCAGAAATCCTAAACTGGCAGGTCGGGGCTTGGAGGATCTGGAGCCTGATGGCTTGGTCAATATGGAGGACGTCCCAGTGTTTCCAGCCTAAACCTAAGCCCTGGCTACATGTTTTTGTTTGTGCAATGACGTGTCCATTTTCTTTTTTCTTTCTTTTTTCCTTTTTTTTTTTTTCGTCTCTGTGTGTATGTTTGTGTCTACCTCTTTGGCTAACAGATGCAAATACCCCAAAGAAGTGTCGTGCCTTGTTCGGGCTTGACCAGCTGAGTTTATGGTGCAAACCATGCAGGTATAACTGCTGTAGTGCCAATGGGAGGAAGACATCCACATTGAGCAGCTTCTTCTCCTTGATTATTATATCCCTCTAAAACATGTTTCCATCAGTGTGGTAACAGATGGCAAACTCTTCGGCTCCTCTTCCTTACTGAGGAGCTTTCTGCTCTAAATTCCCTCACAGTGATTTTTTTTCCCCCCCTCATTGAACTTGGTTCAAGCCCAGTGGCAGAAAATGGATTTCTAAATAAGATTACTGAATATTTTATCTCGACAAAATATCTCGCTGCAAGATCATGGTCTCCCCTAATGTAATTTGAAAAAACACATTTCTCACAATCTGACTTGGTGGTTGAAATCCATTTTCTCTCCAGGCAGTGGATAATTCCCTCCCATCTTAACTGTCATGTTTGTTCTAATTGGCGTCCTTTTGAATAACAATGTTATGCTTACAAATTTAGCCCTGCTTTCTCTGAGGGCCTGCTCAGTGACACTCTTTTCTGTGCCCTCTTCCTCCTCCTTCTCCACCTCTTCTTCCTCCAAACTCCTCTTCAATAACCCTTACTTAGTCCCTACCTGTTGTCTTTCTGTTCTGACACAAGCAGTCTTTGAATTGGGAATATTTTCATGGTAGGTATTTGTTTCTGCTAAGTAATACCCTTCTCTGTGTCTGGCTTGCACACCCTGCCCCACTCTTTCTTGACACAACTCTCCAACACCAACCATCGCAATACATTGTTCATTACTGCTACACATGCCATTTGTATTATTTTATTCAATTACATGGGTCGGCTGGAAATTTAGTCTGTATTTTGCTGCAGTTTGCTGTCACATTAAGGATGTCATTCTGAGCATTTTTAAAGGACATTTCTCAGCTTTCATCATAATTTCAAATGTACTAAATGTCCAACAAGAATTTCACAAATCACCTTTGCTTTATTTTGCAGTAAAAAATTTTAAATAAGTGAGACGTCACACTTACCCACCTCCACACACTAGGCCATTGTTGGCTTCCACTTGACTCTCTTATTCCCTTACAGCTGACACACATTACCAAAAATACTGCATTATTTCTTAAATAATAATAGCAGATCACGGGATCTTCGTTTTAGGAGCCGAGAGGTTAAAAGTTCTCTCTGGGCTCCATTTCCTAAAAGATGCATCTGGTGTAATTTCCCGGGAGACGGAGAAATCAATAACATACACGGGCACATACTATGAATCGATATGTCTGTTAAAAAATGGATATTAGCTCATTTGTTGCAGTTTGACAGACAGTTATTGAGAGCAAGATGTGTATGTAGTGGCAAAATGATAGCTTTTTACGGCCGGTCGATACACCGCACCACCCAGCGCTGCAGTATCAGTGTAGAATGCCCTTAAAAGCCTCATCCCCATTTTTTTCCAGACTTTTGTAGTGCTCTATACTGTCCGGTGTTGTGTGCCTGTACTGTCGAGCTTATCGGAAATGCATGCCTGTCTCTCACCCTAGCATGCAATCAAGGTTTTGTGAGCCCTTTTTTTTATGTTTCTATTTCTTGATGTCCCTCTTTCGTTTCATTCTCAGTAATCAGCTCTCTCCATTTGTGTTTAAATAGAATTTCCCGCCCCCCTTCATAATTACAGGAAAAGCGTTGATTTGACAACCTTAATTAAACAGTCGATTAGCCGTATAAGTTCCAAAAGCCTTAATCATTCTTTTTTTTTTTTTTAAATACCTTAGTCTTCTTTTTACCTACTGCCTGTCCCTGTGAGTCTTAAACACTAATACTGCACGACCCTCAGGCATCCTTGTGATAGAATAGAGAGCTGAGAGAGGGGTCACTGCCAGGGTCAGGGTAAAGATGAGGTGGGCAGATATTCCCCCTTAACCAAATCTGAACACAGCCTTCACGGCAGAGTCACCATAGATAAATGCAACAATCCCCCCCACCACCACCACCACCTCCCTCCCCTCCTGTGCTCGTTCATCGGGTTCCACTGAGCGCAACGGGCCTGGCCCGAGGACTTGGCAGGCAGGGGGGAGGGGTCCCGACCCCAGGCAGGAATGCAAACATGATGCCTTGACCCCTCACGCACACACACTTGTGTCTGTGGGGCAGATGCTGAGTAGTGTGGATCGCGTTGACTTTTTCGCCTCGCATCCAAACTCTGTCCCCTCAGGAGGAGAGAGAGAGAGTAGAGCCGGGTAGAGGTAGAAGAGCGAGACAGGTCCAGTAACCTCGTGTTGCTGGAGAGAACAGGCTGATCCCCAGCTGTAGCTCTGCCTGTAAGAAAGGCTTAGTTTACATCCAGAGAGCAACCATTACTCCATCTAATCTGCTTCATTCTGCTCTCCCATCTTCATCTCTGTGTGTACTTTCCATTTCCCTGCTGCTTCCTGTCCAGGTGCTTCACCTGTGACCTTTCCTTCATGTCTGTCCTGTCTGATGGTTTAGTATTTGGAAATTTCTACCAACTTTTTTATTCTTAGCACGAGATTTACAAATGCGACTCAAATGCACCTGCAAAAAGTAATCTGTTATCTGTTATGTAAAACCAGTGTCAAGTGATAGTTCTCTTTAATTTGAGGGTGCATTTCAGTCAGCAGCAGTGCTAAGAGACGATGCAGTTTGAAGATGTGGTGCTGAAAGATGCTCTTTTTCTCTCGCCTTGTCCCCCAGGAGAAAAAAAAAGTGCATTCGCTACATCCAAGGTGAAGGCAGCTGTGCCAGTCCTCCCTCTACGGACGGACGGAAGCTTACCAGACTCCCCCCCATCCTCCCCCTCCTCAGTGGTTCACTCCCCCTCCTCAAAAGAGTCCAAACCTCAGACTGAACAAATGCAACCTCTCTCACTGACTATGAAACCGGCCCACCAGCCACTCCACCACCCGCACCTCCTGGCTGGGCCTCCACCATCTTTGGTTCAGCTGGAAAACTCTGCTGCAGCTAGCAAAACGCCCGGCGCCTCCTCCCACAACGGAACCCTGGAGCACGGTGACGTCTCGTCCTCGCGGCAGCCGGGCTCCTCTGTGGCGTCCTCAATGGCCCGGCCCTCGGCATCGCTGTGTCATTCCCACTCGCTCCTCCCCTCCACGGCCCCTCAGCCTCTGTCGCTAGTGACCAAGTCTATAGAATAGTCTACCCTATTCTTCACCTCTTTTCTAGCTCTGCTCACACACACAGGCACGCACTTTTTCACACACACACACACACACTCAGACACACACACCTTTCTAGGCCCTCTCTCTGCTATATTTCACTTGCCGTCAGTTCTTTTCTCTTTACGTTTCTGTGCCATAAGGCTTTGAAATTTTAGTTTTTGTTTTATTAAAGTTCATTGGTCAATATTTGACCCATCATTATCAAAAAAAATCTAATTATTATAAAGAAATGATACAATGAGCTGTAGTATAGCTTTGTGAATCTGCCAAAATTTTTATGAATTTTGTTTTGTCTTTTTTGTAGTGTTCAACAGTGCAAACAGAAAAATTATTTAGTTCAACTTCAAAATGTTTAAAAGACGGATATAAAAAGGTAGGCTAGATTATTCAACGAGCCCTTTTCTTGAAAGAGTTGGTTCTCCTTCTTTATTTGTATTAAATACGAGCTTGCGAACCAATCATTTGACATCTGTTCAAACTCTAGGAGGGCATGAGGCTAGCGGTGACACCTCTCTGAGGAACAACTTTAATTGTGATGTTACTTGTTCTTGTTTAAATGTACAGAATAATGGGGGGGTGGGGATTACTGTGTTAAATATGCATTCTTCCACTGCGTTGTCTTTTTCTTTGTTGTTTACCTTTGGGGTGGAGTCAGGCAAGTTGGGTGGGCTTGAGGGGAGGTCGGGGTGGGAGGGTTGAGGGTTATTAAATTCAAAATGTCACAACGCTAGGACCAGTAGTATTTATTGCTTTAGAGATTGCTTGTTGTATCTTGTATGTGTCTCTTTTTGACTTTTTTTTTTCTTAATACATTGTACAAATATTTTTTCTTAAGGTAAGCGACTTATATATTGAATGATCCATTTTTACAAGGAGGTTTTAAAAAGGCAAAATCTTTTGTTATTGATTTCTTTCCTCGCTGAAAACCTGGATTCCACTCAGTGTACTGTGTAGATCTCATGAACAGAAGTATGCACAACTTCATTTCAAGAAATGCGTCTATAAGCCATTTTACAAAAAGAAGAAAAGAAAACTTGAAACAAGAGAAAGTGGGTACCGTGTCTTCAGTAGTTGGAAAAGTGTCTAAAGCCCTTCTTTTTTATTGCACAGTCACATCTCTCAGACTGTAGATTGGTGTACAGATTTTCCGTGCCAAATTTTGTGATAATTTTCTCTGCCCCTCTAACCATGCTGTAGGGATCCTTTTTTTTGTTGTTTTGTTGTTGTTTGTTTTTTTTTTTTAATTTCGATACCATTCTTTGCTGTGACGTTACATAGATTGCTATGTATGTAGTATAAATGTTGCTATAACAAATGTGTTTGGTGTGTCAAATATTAAAATTTAAACTTTGGTAGCAAATTGTCAAATATTAAAATTTAAACTTAATAAAAAGGCGGACATCATACTGTATAAACCCACAAGGGCCAAATTATGTATATTAGGAGGTTCATAAAAAAACTATTAAATACAAAAAAATACACAAACTGCCACTTTTAAGTACACTACTACATATAGGTAGATAGAAAAAATAGGCATGTTGATGTTGCAAGAGGCTGTAAAAAAAAAGCTACAAGAGAATCATCCACTCGGTGCCATTGTAGTTGACATGACGCGACTGTAATCTGTCGATTTCTTCTCTGGTTTATTAAGATGCTAATGATAAATAGTTTGAATGTTTCCTTAACGGCTGTGATGTTCCTGTTCTATTTTATGCTCTTATCTTTTTGTTTGTTTGTTTTTTCCTGTTATTTTAAATGGTTCCAAAACCATGTTTTTTTGTAATGAATAAATGTTTATGCTGTACAGTCTCTGTAGCATGCAGTTCTGTATTAATAAAAGCAACTTAGTATGTGCACATCTTTGTCTTCCTTTTTATTCTGAAATTCTTTCGGCAGGCGCAACGACCTGAGAAAATGTTTAAACAGCATCTCTGGAAGTAGCTCTCATTAAGCCGCAGTTCTCCTCTACAGATTATAACAGAGAATCAACAAAGAATAAGATTTAGATATAATCTGAAATACATTAATAGTCTTTTGAGAGCCATGCTATGGCAATAAAAAACACTATCAGGTTTCATGAAATACAACGGCCAAATTTGTAGTTTTTATTTTTAAACGCAGTAACCTTGTAAACAAACTGTTGCGTGTGTAGGCACCAACAGAAAGCCTTTGTCAAAAATTAAATGTAAAAAAAACAGGAACTTTCAGCATAGTTCACTTCAAGAAACTCTTGGTGGGACACTTACCACAAATTCCAATGTTCTCACTACTTCATAACAAAACTTAATGCCTTATCAGTTTTTATTCTCTATACAGCTTTCAGCCATGCCCTTCATCACACGCTCAGAATTACAAAAGTCACTCATTAATAATAATTTAGCAATCTAATAAGCCAAGAAGAACAGAGAGCTTATTAAGTGTGACTTGACTCGCCCTGAAAAAAATGATAATAATAAATCTGTACCAGGGTGTGAATGTTTTACTTGAACTGCATTTACTTTTACTTTAAAAAAAGAAAAAGGTGCAATTTGTAAAGGGAACATCTGCTGAAACAGAATGTTTGAAGCAGATGTTCAGATGTTCAATCTAAATATCTAGTTATGTTCACACTGGGCAAAATTTATGAAAACAAAACAAACTACAAATAGAGACCAAAGAATAGTAAAAGTTTTGTTGGTCCAAAATGCTGCACCAAGAAACAGTGTAATTAATATACTTTATTGTTTGTTCCATATCCAAAAATCTATTTTTTACTGATTTCACACCAGACATCAAAATGCAACTCGGTAGCAGCTTCTGAGACCACCTGTGATGAAATTATCTGCTCAGTTTGGATTTTGTCTAAGAAAAAACACTGTTAAAACTGTTGATAAACAGAAAAATTACACATCTGCGCAACGCCATATATAGAGACAGTTGTTAGTATTTGCAACATTTCTTCAGACAGGTACTAAACTTACTGAGTTAGAAAATATATTAAGCACAAGCAAATAATTCAATTTTGTTTTGAAGCTATTTAAATGTGAGCTTATTTGTGCCAGGCATCACAAATAGGGCAAAGAAGACTACATCGGCATACATTTGTAGAAAAAATGTAGTGCACTGAAGAGCATGAATGTAAACAAGACCACAGAACCATTTCAAAAATGCAAGAAGGTCAGAAAACTCTCAATGCTCTGATCACTAACACTTACATACAGTGGGACAAACACTGCCTACACTGTCTGACAACGATCAGGAAAACCTGTGTCTCATGCAAATGCACCTCTCTCGCGCTAAATTAATAATAAAGTGATACTTGACTCATCCCCGTAGGGAAATTCTCCATTCCCTTGCCTCCATATACTCAAAGGCCAGAGTTCAGGTTTAGCTCAGTGCAGCACCTCTGGAGCTGGTAGAGACTGAGTGACTTGTTGGAGAACCCTTGCTGACAAAGGGGCCTGTACATCACCGCTCGCATTGTGGTTGCTGAAGAATTCAAAGTATTTGAACGTCAACGTAAGGTGGCCCTCGACAGCACTTCAAAACGGCTTTTAAAATGCAGGTTGCTGGATGTTTTAAGAGGAATTAATTTTCTGTTGCGTTACGGAGTCACGTTCTTAGCATTTCATCGGTGAAATACTTCCATTGTGGGATTTCAGCTCCTCTACCTCAGTTCTGTCAGTAGTTATGTCAGGAACGACGTCTACAAATGTTCTGTATTAGAGGCACCGCGCGGGCATTACATTGCAGTCAAAGCAGGCTGCGTTGTTTGGGTTGGTCTCCACTTACATACGTGATGTTCTCAATGGATCAGCAACAGCCTTGTAAGAAAACAGTGTCTGTGTTTGCACGCTCGCGAGTGAGTGCAACATTTTATGGATTCACTTTGCACACCGAGGAGAGCAGAATTGATTTCTTATTTATTAGAAGTTTGGTTAAATCTACAAAGTATCCAAGCAAACAACAAAAAAAGTACTAAAGTGTAGCTGAAGTACAACGAGCACGCTGTACTTGAACAGGGCCATAATAATAATGTAGTCCTCCAGTGAATGCCAAGCAAACAAGACCTGAAACCAGGGGGGATGGGTTGAGTTGTGATCAAGCAAACGTGGGACTCTTCTTTGTTCTCTTTGAATGTATACAACATGCACACTTAATGCATTTGTGTGGGGGGGTATATCCTTGAACTATAAACCATTGGACTAGCAATGTATAAAATGGGAGCGTCCGTGACGGTTCTATTACATTTCAAGAAGGAGAAAAAGGCGCTGTATACCTGAGTAAAGAAATGACATTATTTGATGTCAGTGTGGCATGGAGGTACAATGTGGAAGGCCATGGCTGCAGGCAAGCATACAAATCAGAAAACATTGCAGAACATAAAATATGTCCCCTTGGTTACAACAAACAGAAACAGAAAAAGATATTGTTTCGGATGTTATTAAAAAAGAGCTGTACATCCCTGACCCTGATCGCGATGCTAGAACAAAATTGAAAGGTTGGAGAAATGGTCACAGCGTAGCATAAACATCCACAGTCTCCTTTGCTGAAGATGAAAATGCCACACATTTTCGTACAGCTTCATATTAACAGATTTATGTTGTCCTCCATAATGACATTCCTCTCCTGACCCCAATTAGGTTTAATACGACGTTAAAAGAAAAGAGGGTGGAGGGTCAGTGTTCGGTTGCTCTGTGCGGGCGAGTTTTCGAAGGTGTTCTTTAGTTTGGAACCGCTCCTTGTCTTGTGTGAAAGGATTTTTTCATAACGCTCTCGAAGAAAAAAAAAAAATTAAAAAGCCTGAATCGCACAGATAGTTCAAAAGAAACCAACTCCAGTGCAATGAGGCCCTGTTGTGACCTTCATCAGGGAGGAGCAACCCTTCATTCATTCCTCATGCACTTTGATATGCTGCTCCCTAAAGAAGACCACTACGGGGCCAATAAAATTCATAGGTTCAAAAAGCACTTGAGTAATTGTTTCGGAATTGGAATACCGAGCCGATGCCCTGTTTGTACTGTTCTTGACCATATCTCATGATCTCAAGATTTAAGTCATGTGTCTCAGGATGAACTGGAGTCAATTGATTTTTTGCCAGACTGTGGGGGAAAAAACACAGAGGTAAAGGATTCTGAGGTCACGTCAATACTTATTACAAGTTTGCACTCCACAGCATCAGTGAAGAGGGCAACAAAGAAGGTGATGGTAAAACATTTCTTTAAAAAAAATACAGTACAGCAAGGTCTGAGTGTTTCCAATGATGTTGTGGTTTAGTCTCAAATAGTGGGTGTGAACTGAGAAGTTAGTTCAGCGTCACAGAGCAGACAGTCCCCGTTATAAGAGTTAAAGCAAACATCTGACACAAAGTGCAGGATCTGGCCAAATTCTACATTAACTTAAAAGAGGACTGTGGTGCTGTAGTGCTTCAAGTAAAGGTCAAAGTGTTCAGCGGGGGGATGTCATCATTTTTGGCTCTGATTTTGGCACAATCAGTTTTGTGAAAATTTGCTGCAATAAACAGAAAAACATTTCAAAGATTGGCAGAAGATGGCCGGCCTCAAAATCCAGAGAGACAATCAGGAAATTTTCATCTAAATGAAGTTTTGCAAATGAAATAGAAATGTTGATTGTTTTCCACATGTTTTATTTTTTTTTGTTAAGGAAATTACACTTAGGATCGTCTGTTCCTACATGTTTGCCATATGTTGCTATGAACTTTGTGTTTTAGAAATATAATGATCCCACTCTTGATTCAGTAACAATTGTCCTCTAACCTTGAAGAACAAAATGATGCACATGAAAGGTGGGTATTTTGAGAGATTTTTTTCTTTGTTACAATATGAAAGAGTCTCTTTTATCTAAGAAACAAATAGGGGCTACCACACAAGGGAAAGTTTGGTATGATTTGGTGCACAATGTTTTCCCTAAAGGGCTATCCTGCGGTGTATCAGTAACAAGGCCATCTTTAATCAGAAAGATTTTGGATCCATTAAGGCCATATTGTGTGTATTGCACTACAATAGATTCTGAGAACAGGGACAATAAAAAGCGGCGATCAAGTACACAGAGGAGAGGAATAAGCAACAGGGAGTGCAAGGCTGTTCTGTCAGAGAAACATTTCAGCAATTCAGACCAGAGCGTGGAGAGCTTTTTTCCTTTTTCAGCTTGAGTCTCTCTCGTAAACTTGCGGCCCTCCTAGAAAATGAAATGCCAACATCTGATGTATGAAAACAAAGGTCACTGTTTTGGAATGTCACAGAACTGAGAGAAGAAACAGATTTAAGTATCTATAGAGTTCCTTATATTATGCTATACGAGCAAACAGGACCATCAATTGCTTTTAGGGCATCCTCCCATGTGAGACAGGTACAGCATACTGACCAGACAAAAAAAAAAACTTAAACCATGGCTGCTCAAACCATCAAAGTCAAAGGTGTGCTACATAAGAAGTTGATAAGATGAGGTCTGAAATCAATGAAAACAATTATTTAAGTCACTTGCTGAAAACAAATACCATATTTGCTATTATATTTAGCTGAAAACACCTTCTTGAGGTTCATCTCACTGTGAATTCTCAGCTGTTGGTCAGAAAAAGACAAGCAAAGTATCAACTCAGAGTCTAGGAAATTATCAAAAAGAAATTTCATAGAATACATTAATAGAATAAATAATCCCGTGTGTTATCAATAATAAAAGACGCATAGTTGTAAGCCCAAATGTGGCAAAGTTTAAGTGTTTATCTGTGATCAACTGTGTGATCTAAAATCAATATTTTCATATCGACAGTGGATCAAATGACTGTGCGTGCTCCCTTCTGTTCTACAGAGTTTTTGTGTCTCTCAGCTCTTTGGTTTGGCTTTCTGGGCCTCCACTTTCTTGTTTTGGCTCACCCTCACTGCTTTCATGACATCGTCTTACGCCTTAGCGGCGGCTGCATCGGCCAAAGGCTGCCGAACGTAGTGGAGCATTTACCAGCTAAAGAGACAGATACTTTCCTCATAACAGAGCAATAAGAGTGAAATGTGAGTGAATTGGACTTACATTCATCAGGTGGTCAGAAATATGGCCCAGAATGAATGCTAATGTTGCATCTGTTAGTGTGTAGATAGGCTACAGTTTGACATATTAACCTAATAAGGTGATAATAGCTCAATTATGTGTTCACAACTTGTTTCTACTGCCCCCAAGTGGTCAAAAAATCAGTCAGTGCAGGTTTAACTGACCTCTGTAAGCAGCTCAGCTAACATTAGCCATGCAGAGAAAATGGGCCTGAAGATGCATTTGGAAACCTCTGCAAGTCACCTTTCAGTCACTGGTATATATGAACAAGCCTTATCAGTGCTGTACGGAAATATACTGTTTATTCCGTGCTATTGGACATTGAACGCCTCATTTGTTAAGTGCATTTATTGTCAAGATGACAGCCTGATCAACTGAACGGCACTTCGTCGTGTGGGGACTCTGTGATTATAGAACAGAAACAACGTGAGAGCAAGTGTGAGGCTGAGACCCAGAGAGACGGAGGGAGAGAGGGAGCTGCGGAGAAGAGGTGCAGTATATATACAGGTGTTATGTGTATGCGCTGCTGTCTGAATGTAGGCTTGTGTGTCACCTTCCCAGCACAAGTGCCCTAGTCCCTAATGATGGCGGTGTGCAGCGAGCTAACTACCCTCACAGTGGAGCGAGCCCCCAGGCTAGTGCCACATCTCTCCATCAAGGCCTGCCTTCATCCCGCTTTACACTGGGCCCTTTCCAAAGACACACACATACACACATACACAGAGCCAATGACAAATAATTCATATTATGGCCTGCCTGAAAGTTTGCCACACTACCTCATTAAGCAGCCTATTGTAACTGGCTGACATTCTTTCAGCACAATAACATTCCTTGGTCGGGTTGTTTTTGAAGTGACATCTCACTAGAGGGAAACAGAAATAAATAAAGAAATAAAAAACACCCATTTGTGCTATGTTGTTTTTCACCTTTCGGAACTCTCAAGGTGATGTAACTTTAGCTGCCAGATATCAATAATGGATCCCCGTTGTTTCTTGATATGAACGATAGATATTAATGAAGACACTATGGCTCAATCCCAACCTACATATTGAGTTTGATCTCCCACTTAGGGCTGCATTGATTTTTCCTCTTAGCCACACGGTCCAGTACACTGCTTCTGACACGCCAATGAAAATTAGTCCGTTTGATTTCATCTGCAAAATTTACAATGGGCAATGAGAGAGGCAGGCTGGGTGGGCAAGGGAGAAGGGGGGGGGAGCGCGGATGAGCACATGGGGGGCATCCGGGGAACGGGGCGCACGGCTTGACGAGGGTGTGGAGAGGGGGGTAAGTGAATTTGCTCCTTTGATGTGCGCCATGTTTGCGCACGCGGCAGCAAATGGCAGAATGGCAACAGAGTGGGTGTTTTTTTTGTTTTTTTTTCTGAGTGGCAATCAGTCAGTTCAGAGACTCTGAGCTCCTGGCGAGCCTACAAGGCATGTGGCTAGGTGCTCTCTGTCCTGGGGGCGAGACGGGGAGAGCTCTGACTTAGCTCTGACTTTTCCGGGGCATCAACGAGGCACGGGAGAGGAAGAAGAAACTTTCTCAGCAAAGTGAAAGAAGAGGGGGTTGGCGGGTGGGGGGGAAGGGGGGAATCATCCAAGTGCAGCAGACTTTAAGTTAAAGCACTTCAATCTTCACTTCAGTCCCGACAAGTATGCCAAACATGGATTTTGCATAAACACACAGCACTTCAGAGGCAGACGTGGAGATAAAGATGAAGTTATTCGAAAAACAAAAGGGAAAATGAGAGGAAGATGGAAGGCGAACCCCCAAACATGAGGAAAGATGGAAGACAACCCCTGCTAAGTTGGATTCTGCGGCTGTCTTCCATCTCCCTCAGCAGATAGCAGGAATGATAGCGGAGCATGTTCCAGCCTCCTATAATGAAGTCCAGATGCATCGAGTCAGCTCTGCTCCTCATCATCACAGGCTGTGACCTTGGGAAAACTACCTCAGCTGTGGGCCTTCTCGCACATTCAGAGAATACTGCAGAAACGCTGCAGCCCCTCTCTGTACTTGGGGATTAGGAGTAGAAAATTCCAGAGTAACAAACGTCTTTTGCAAAAGCCAAACGGCTGCATCCCCATCCTCTGTTAATGCCGAATTAATGGAGTGGCTTGCGTCCTCCTCTCCTTAACACTCTTCTTTCAGCATGAGAGGCGATGCTATTGATCTGACCCTGACAAATTCTGTTTAAATGCACAGAGGCCACTATTAATGCAGAAGATCTGTTTCACTTTGTCCACTCAACGGCACAATGAACAATCTATTTGCAGACAGCTGACAGGGACATGCGATAAACATGATTTTCTTTCACCTGTGTGTAACCAAGGAGCTCCATTGAGACTGGACATCTTCAAAGCAGCAGCGTGATTTAACAATGCACAGTAAAATTTAATTAATCTTCAGATTCTATTCAAAATGTACTATATTCTGTCCTCCAAGTTACAAACAATAAGCAGGTCTATAATGGCCTTACAGAGAACCACTTGTCATTGAACTGGAGGGGGAAATGAGACAACAGCAGATAAAATGGTGCGAGGCAACTTAACAGTGATATAAGGAGAGCGACGCATTGATACACTGGGCACAGACCTGGATGTGAAACATCACTGTAATCAATTAAAAGTAGCAAAACTCTTCCTATTTTTAGTTGCCGAAGAAAAACTTGAGGAGTCCTCAAAATAAAACCTCAAATCCTGCTCCAATTTTCCTACAAAGTGCTGAATATAAGCCCTGCAGAGGAGGCAGTCGTCAATTAGTATTCCTAAGCCCTTGTGAAATTCAACAGTCCCAATCACTTTGCCTGAGTATATACTTAACAAGTTGGTTTCATCCCTAGGTTGACAATGGGAGCAGATCGTGTTTTTGTACTGCATATTACTTCTTATTACCTCTTTTAGTGATGAGAGATTAGAAAGCACAAGACACACTGATGTGGCTGAGAATAGCAGGTAAAAACATTTCACTGATTTTCAACTCCTCAGTCAAGTGCAATGTATCATAACTTCAGTGGGGCGCACTCACTGTATGAAACAAAAGTGGTGTAAAAGTGGGACGGCAAGTCTCATCGAGTAGACACAATTACAGTGTTGAGGATATGCTGTGAGCATCGGATGTAAGACAAGAGAGCCATTTTAAAGGAGATTAGTGCTGACACCTCCTTGTGTCTCAGCGTGCAGTGATCACACTGCGCCAGCTACTGTGTGTGGGAGGCCTTTTGTCACTTGTACCATTCAAAGTGGGAGAGGGAAAACAAGCGATGGGATGACACCCAGCCGCCTCCGATAGATCAAAACCAAACTAATAAGCCAGGATGCTCAAATTAACAATGAGGCCTCTTGTTTAACTCAGCTGCTTGACTCCCTCAGCTGAGGCACATCAACTACACAGGCACATTTAAATCCATATGAGGACGAGACTTTAGAAATAATGACTACAGTCAGCATCATTGGGAAAAAAAAAAAAGAATTTGGGTGGAAAGCAGATAACAAAAGCTATTTTCCGTCAACACACCTCTGCGTTACAATCTAAAGTGGATGTGCATGGCTCACAGTCACCACACAAACTGTAACAGGCAACAACTGATAACAGAAGCAGTGCACTGTACTTTAACTGGGGTGGAGGCATATTAAGAGGCCAGTCATCCACTTAGTGGACCTTGGAGTAAAGCACATGAGGCCCTCTCTTTGCAACAATAATCCATCTCCATTGTTCCCCTGAAGAGGCTTGTTGAAAATTAATTTGGGCTGGTCAACAGTCAATAACATGCTCCCAAGAGACATGCAGTTTAACCCCCACACAAGCACACACACACACACACACACACACACACCCACACACACACCCACAAACACACTCAAATCCACATTCCACTCAGTTGCCTCTCAATAGTGAGAGGAAAGCATTATTGACCAATTTCTGAGCTTAATGTGCCTACATTCCACCCTCCAGGCAATCCACTCTCACCTCCTCCACTCGCTTTTATCATGTTGTCATGTTATCATGTCATGTTGGGTTTTTTTTTTGCTGTTTTTTTCATGTTGCACGATTAGATGAGTATTTTTCAGTGACAGGAGACAGTGATAAGGACTGTGATGGGAAAGTTACCATCGAGCAACATGGTGATTTTCAAACAAATCGTTTTATCTCTAGAGATTAACCTACATGAATAATGGCTTGATATCATCCAAGATAACATTATATGTCATTTTTTCTTTTAATGTGCTTTGCAGGGACGAGAATTTTCAAACGAGTGCTTACTGATAAAAATGTTCTGGATGAGAATATTTGTCCAGTGTTGTTATGGCAAAAAAAAAAAGCCACAGTCACATATAAAATAATCCCATTAATTAGGCTGACGCATCACAGTGACGCATTACATCCTGCAAACCTCTCACACATGCAAAATATATTAAATTTCATTTGTGTTGAAATCCAAATTGCAAACAAACATTCACTGTTAAATTATAATGAATTTTTGCCCTGATGACTGTAAGTGTAAGTGGCCTTTTCAAACTTTTCATATATTCAGATCAGATGAAAGATGACCCGTTGAAACGTTTTTGGTTTCTCTTATTTTCAGCAGCTATTCTGTGGGTGTTTTGTTACAGTTCTGTTGAGGACAAACCTCAAGCCCTTAAGAGCACCATACCGCTGTATATTCATTTTAGATCACACTAAAACACCTGACAATGCTGCTGTCAGCTCCGCGTTGGCCATCCACTGTAGACAGCGTTTGACATTACACACTTTTCACACATCTTTGGCTGGAAAGTGTACCCGGTATGTTTTAGAGCAGTCAGCTATTTTTCTCAATACTCGGTGCTCAAGTTCAGTGTTTGCAGACAGACATGAGGCAATTCTGCAAAGGAAAAACATAACAGCTTCTACTGTCCAGCGTGTGCATTCATTTCTCCATAAAGTAGACATTGTGATTCATCCCTAAGGGTCACCCTATAAAAAAAAAAGCATCTCCGTCTAGTGACAGACTGAGGCAACAGCCAGCAAAAGTGTTGCAATTCCCTTGAACAAATTTGGGACACTTACATCAGGACATTTTCTTCAGCTATTATCTTTTCCAGAGCTGAAAACACTCCCCAGTGACAAAACTCACTCACTGTCTTGTTAAATATAAGAGCACTTTATAATGGACAGTGTTATAATTAGAGTAAAGACTGAACGTTGGTAAAGCTTTGGTGAAAAATAAGACAGAAAAAAAACGTTATCCTGTCGCTGAAAGGCTTTGTGGCTATAACTTCCATTACCTCTCATTTACTCAGTTGGACACTGAAAGCAGTATTGTTTAGCGAGTAATATAAGAAATCAAACGAATGATTGACAGGGTACTTCTACACAATAAACCTTTCTTATCTTACCTTGTGGAACAATGTGTAAGCATTTGTTTTTCACCTGAGTATGTCGACATTGTGGAAGTAAATAAAGGCTTTTCTCCACTCAGAGCAAATCCAGCACCCTGTATCTATTGATAACAAAAACTGTGCTTCTCCAACTCTCACCTCCTCTGAGAGGAAAACTACAAGCCCCTGAACGTTTGGCGCTGCTGAGATGTGTATAGAGGAGCACACATGAGCCATTTTGTCAGAGCAAGTGGTGAGGGTTTGGCGGCGAGTGAAGACACCAGAGGAGAAGCGCCTGTATTAAAGTTGAGAAAGAGTGAGAGAGAAAAGAGAGAATGGGGCTCAACCCCCCCACATCAAAGCTTTTCCCTCCAGCGGTGTCTTGTGATATTTATTTATTGAGATGATTTTGCCAGAAACCCAGTGGCCTGGCTGTGCCCCCCCACTCTTTGATATGTTGCTTGGTTCTTAGCTGGCTGTCCTCAGAGAAAGAGGGGTCGGGGGGTCAGCCAAAGAGACCCCCAGAGGAAAAAACATGGCTCACAGAGTACACCTAGAAACACCACACACCATACCATATACACGTACACACACAAACAGCACACCAGATGATGCACGGGGGAAGTAGGGGGGCCGGTGGAGGTGGGTGGGGGATCAAGCATTGATTGATTATTTATTAAAGGGCCAATGATTTGTTTCCTCCACCATTTGGAGGAACACGGCTCACATCTAAATGAATATCAGATTAACACCTTGAAGTCATTACAGCACGTTCTTGATTGTCATGTTCAGTCTATGCGCCACAACGAATTGAATGCTGCAAAAATAACAACACAAGCCGAAGCATGATGAAGCTCAGGAGATTGTTTTTTTTTTTTTTTTTTTTTCATGAATGTGCGTGTAGTGGACAAAGAACAGAGAAACAGCCTCAGGGTTCATTTCTCTCATTAAAACGCCCAAATGCAAAACAGGTTGACACCTTGCAAAGAGATATCCACACACTCACGTACACACGCAGCCACAAAAGTCAAAAGATCATTCGTACATCAGTCACATTACAGCCAGGCCTCTTGTAACCAGATGAAGCTTCCTTTATGGTCAAAAAATGGACACATGCTGCTCACAAAGCTAAGATTAGCTGCGGTGGAGAGCGCCAAGAAGGATGATCCCAATCCAGTAGGTCCAGGTGGAAGCCATTTGTTAGCACCATGTCGTTCGCAGTGTAAAATAGCCCGGGGATGGACCTGGGGTGGCATGTTTATGGGCCAAATAATTTCCATGGAACAGTAAACCACTGGATAGGAGAGAGCTGTGAACTCTTTAAAACATCAACACACCATCGAAACTTAAACAGCAGTTTTTTCTGCTGTCACATGGGGTGTAATTTGTAACATCCCATGTTGTACATTTAATTTTTTTTGCCTCCAGGTGTACGCCTACAAGCCCATTGCAAGCTTGAGTTTAAAAGTCATGTTCATGGAGGACAGGAATGCATGCAAAGTTACGGCTGTAGTCAACAATGCAGTGCAAATCTGAGACACAGTGGAATCCATGCATACTGATGCTTTTTATCATTTATTTTAGCAGTCACTAACTCTGAGTAAGTGAGGAAGGGCCCCTGTCAATGGGCCCGTCGTGTCAAAGCCGTCCATGGAGAATTCACAGAGTGGGGCGGGGAGCGGCTTCACCGCAGGTTGTAATTTCAGCCGCAAGGGAGGGCAAGCTCATCTTTTTTGCGTGACAGATCTCCAACATAATGCATTGTCAAATAATTCTTAATATGGTGAGTGTGACACGATGGCCGTGTTCTCAATATTCAGATATGCTCTGGCTCATAAACTCAGCCGCCACCGCGTGCCATTGGCCCATCAATCAAGGCATCTCCATACCCCCCCCCCACTCGTCCTCCTTCGACTCTTCTTCACCTGTCAGCCCATTTGAATATGAGGTGGCGCTTGGATGGCTTCCACAAAATATGCCTTTGGGAGAACACGGCCTGGCAAAGCTTTTTAGGCGTGTAGGAATTTTGACTGAGGAATATGCACAGCCCTCGGGTGCCAATGGACGCGACGCCCCCCTCTTGCAACAGTCAGCTGTCTTTTTTTTTTCGGGTGTATTTACACATTATAAAGTATATCTCATCATCTTGTGGGGAAAGTCGAGGCTTTTACAAATCAATTTGCCTCTCATGTTGACATTCATTGTTTGAACAGGCTTTTACAAAATTCCTTGGCAAACAAGGTGGCTGGAAATGAAAGGCTCGACAATGTTTGCTCTAGTTTGATGATGAGAACAAACGCTGATGGGAAATATCAAGGCCTGACAATCACTGCCCATCTTTCTTAGTCACCCCTTCAATAAGTCTCCATTTAGACTATAATTGAACGTGTGTAAACAATAATCCATCTACAAGCAGAAGGGCCATTTAACACAGAGTGATTGTCTGCGTATGAGGGTAAACAAACACAGTGCCACTGGATCTGTCGGCTGGGACCCCTCTAGATAAAGATGGATGGGGGAGCGGAACGGAGGGAGGGGGCCGAGGGACCGGGACAGGCAGTAAAGAGCTGCGTCAACCGCTCTCCCTCCTCATGCATTAAATTCAAAGGAGGCTGGTGTACAAAACTCCCACTGATCAATTTCAAGCAAAGGGGAGCGGAGGAAGGGAGGGGGGGCAAGGCTCTCGTTTGGCATACGTGATCAGCACATTGGGCCAAATGATGTCATCCATCAGGATGGACACTGCAATTTGCCATCTATTTTCTCATCAATCAAACTTGAGTGTTTTTACAAGGGGGGATGTGTGTGTGTGTGTGTGTGTGTCATCTAGAGACAGAGAGGGATCAGCAATCCCCAGACCTTACCTGAAGGGCTTTAACTGGCATCAACAGAGTCCAGCAATCCGCTCCACTGCACTTTTATCCATGAGTAAGATTCATTTGTTTAAGTTTCATTTTAATTAAACATTATGGATACAATGCTCTTTTTTTGTCAAATGTCCTTTTTTTTGTTAAACTAAAGCAGTAAAATACACACAAAAAATTCCAGTTTAATTCCGTCTGTAGTTGTGATATAATTTAAACATTGCTAGAGAAGGGAGAAGACTTTTTATGTTTTTTTTTAATAGCCTATATGGTACCAGCTCTCTCTCCTGCTGCACTGCTATCAGTAACTTCAGAGCATTCAGCTGTTGAGCTGTTTTGAACCTTTGGCTCTTGAATATACTGTATCTCATGTAAGATCATCGAACTGACCACTGAATGTTATCCCTGCTAAATTCACCAAAGAGCTCCTTAATACATTTAGTCCTAACTTCTTTTTTTATCTATTATCAGCAGCTACTTAGCCACTGGCACATATCCATACACTTTTAAATATACGGTATTTTGCTCTAGAAAAAGCTCATTCACAATCCTGTTAGTCTCAGCAACTGCTGCAAGCTTCAATCATGTAGATTTTAGAGGAATTAGTTATCGTGAATCTGTCATCTTTAGTGGAAACATTTGGAAAGGAAACACTTTGTGTTAAATAATCACTTCATAAACTGGATTGGATGGTTTGCCCTGGGCCTCTCAGATAGGTGAACCATATTTCTGCTTATACAGTACCTGTTGGATCCTGATTATTTTTTTTTCTTACCACATTTTCAGTTTTATCTTTTGAATCCGTTGCTTTAACAACTGAGGCTATCCTAAGTGGTAGCTTGAAGATACAGCAGATATTAAAGTTTTGATAATAAAATGAACATTCGATGTTTCAAGCACTACAGATATATATATATATATATATACAGATATATTATAGAATAAATATTTGATCTGGGACAAGTAGAGTGGCTTCTTGTGGGAATAAGGCCTCAGTCTGACACCCTTTTTTTGGTCATCCCAAAGTCTAGACTGAAGGTCACGCGTGTTAAAAGTCTTTCCTGTCAGGACCATTAGCTTTAGAACAATGTGCCTGAGGAGATCAGGTTCTTCTTTCCCAAAAGCAACTTGGCACCAGGATCACCTTTGACCACTGGTTTATAACTGAACCACGCTGATCTTTGCTCAGAGACGCCTCTGGAAATCCCAACAGACAACAGAAAGAGCAGCAGCTTAGATGAAACACGTTTCTGGACTTTATATTACAAAATATGTTTTAAACATCTGGATTACAACATCTTAAACACTGCGAAAGTTGATTTCAGTCATTGACACATGACAACATATTTAAAAGGCTTACAATGCAGGACTGACATACAAGACTCACCATGTACTACAGTCCAGATATACTAACAGCGTGATAAGATAGTTTACAATAATTATAATTTACTTCCTCAGTTCAGTGATTTATTATACTTTGACTGTTGGTATCAAACCTAAATACTTATATTATAGTGGTATTCTTGAATAGATAGTTTCCAATTTAAAGCAAGATTATGCTAATTTTAAATGATTAAATTTAAGCAAAGGTGCTTGTGTTTAACATTTGAAAACATTGGTTTCTTTTATGAAAAAGCAGACACAGCATTGTAAAAAAAAAACAAACAATAAACACATGGTTTATTCTAAATAATGTGAGGTGGTATCGAAACACGATAGCATCAGCATTAATGTGGAAAAATGTCAAATTACTCAGCCCTTAAACTGTCAGACTGAGTTACCATGTTCCTGCTTCATTTCTCCCCCTTTTAATTTCCTTTTTATTCTATCCCATGGGTCTTACTCTTAATAATGTTTATACAACTATGATTTTTACTAACGTCATTTTTGCTACCACTACTAATTATCCTTTTATTTACAATCTCACGACCATTATCTGACCCAGCAGTTCAGAAAACCACCACTCTCTCCCTCATCACTTTCCTTGAGATAATGGTCTTTCTCTCTCTGGGTGAGGGGGGTGACTGGTCTTCTCTGGGACTGGAGAAGATCAAGTTCACCTCATTATTAACCTACACATCCCCTCTGACCTCTGTAGCACCCACCCACGAGGCAGCAACATGTGCATCTCATTGTGGGAGGATTCATTGGCCCCCCTTTTACCCCTGGCCTGCCTCGGCTGGCTCGTGTGGAGATCCAGAGCTGATTTATGGGCCTAACGGATTGGTCCCAAGTGACTCAGATGCTTTGCAAAATCTGATGTATGACTGGGGGTCGGCATAAGTGCTTCTTGCGTGATTGATGAGTAGGCAAGGTTAGTTAGTTAGTTAGTTAAGCTTTATTTATTCTGGAAATATCATTGAGATTTACATGAGAGCCTTGAGAACAGATTACAGAATACACAAGATCACAACAAGACAATTAATTCACTCCAATCAACCATGATACACACACACACATACACACACACACACTTTACACTTAGCTACGTGTCTGTGCAGATTAGTTAGCAACCTTTATAAATGATTACACAGGTATGGTAATGCCTTCCAGATGCCAATGAAGATAATGCAACCTTTTCATGTAACTCACAGTGGTGGGTGTGATAGCTATTATATATAATGAATCCACAGTGGTAGACAGTGTCCAGTGGTTTAAGGGTAGTGGTGGCAGCATGAAGATATTGTCACAGACATAGAAATAGACTTTGTTGTGGAATGTTTTTCTGTTTTTAAAAAAGGTGAAACAAGCTTGGTTTCAGTTTATGTGTCCACATTAAAATGACTTTTTAAGGGCAAGTTGTTAATGAACATGAGTTTTGAAGGATAATCTGCCATCTAACCACATTTGTAAGTATTTATAATTCTATGCCATGTCAAATAGATCTCAATTTAGAGCATGGTTATATGGCAATGGCATGCAGTCTTTTAGAAGTTTAGAACAAGCTCAAGGTCTTGAGGTAACTATAATCTGAAGATGTGATGAAAATGGTATCATCTGCATAAAAAAGTACATTACATGGCTGAATTGGAAGATAATTATTATTTATGTACATAGTCATTGTAAATATCAGTGGGTCTAATATTGATCTTTATCAACCATATGGGGAGCCATTAGCAGCAACATTTCAAACTCTATCAGAGCTCAAACCAGTCATAACAAGAAAACTCACAGAAAGTAGCATATTTAATCAAACATAGTGTGCAAAAGTATCAAACGCCTTGGACAGATTTACAAAGAGTGCAGCACTGTGTTGCTTTTTATCAAATGAGTTAGTGACATCCACAACAGCAGTTGCAGTTACTGAAACGAGGACAATTGAATGAAAGGGGACAATTGTGTTGTCTTTGGCAGTGCCTATGCATAGGTTATCAAACGGGTGACATGATGCAATGAAATTCTCATTATTAAAAGCTTGGGAGCAGTGTGGAGGACTTGTTCTTGGAGGATTTGATAAATTTCCAGAATGCAGTGCCATATCCATTGTATTTTAAGAAGATACATAATCAGACTTTGCTTTTCTTGTAAAGTTGATGCCACGGCTCCTCTGCTGTCTGATGTTGAGCCAACCAGTGTTTGTGCCAGACGCTCTCGCAATGGACCAAAGTTTATTTCTATTATGTGTGACTAGAGCAAGTTCAGGAGAAAACCAGGAGTTTGATCTGATTCTTATTCTAAATGTTTTGTAAGGAGTACAGCTATCATCCGTGAGGGTAAAAACATCAGAAAAAGAATGATGTTGTGCTGAGTCTGGGCTTAAATAAAACATGTACCAATGTTAGAGTGACAAAAATCAATCAAGTTTTTAATTTCTACCAGAATTTCACTAACTGCACAACTTTTTTTACTCCAATAATTTATCATTTATACAGTACTTATCATAAATGCAGCATTTAAAGTAATGTTCTTAGCAATGTACTGACATTTTAAGCAGAAACAAAGCCAGTAAACCCTTGTGGAGGCTGTAATGATAAAAGTTTAAGATATAATAATCTGTAAAGTGCATAAATCTAAATCTAATCAAGCATATGCGTGTTTCTTTTTAATGACACATTTATTCCTCATAAGGTGTGTACAGAAGGGTTTTGTATTGCATATTAATTGTGAAAAATGATGAGGCAGATGGCAATCTGTATTTGTGTGTTTGCATGATGGACTGTTTGAAAAATACCTTTTTGGTATTAAATGAGTGCATATCAGCTATCAGTATAATATGTAAGCTCATTTGATCCAGAATTTTCATGGGATTGTAAACAAAAATACACATTTCTCCTTAACAAACTTCCTACATGTCTTTTCGTAATGGTGAGGGTAATAAAGGGCTATAAAGCCATGTTAAATTTTAGTTTACAGTGTTTTTCCTGTCTTTGGTTCTGTTATTAGAACACTTGGTGATAATGGCTTTCAATTACAGCCTAATTCATGTAATTTGGTATATTTGCACACAATCAGCATCCAAGTTCACAGCTTTTAAACACATTTCTGTTTGAATGTTGCATTTTTCAAATTTTAGACAAATAACAGAAAATAAACAGTTTTTATGTGGGCTATACAAGGTGGTATTTCTTAAACCCAGACATGCTTAGTATTTGGAGCACAACAGATGAGATACAAAACAGACGGACAGAGGGCCGACAGTTTCATAAAAGAATAAATATGCAGAAAGAACAAAAAGTAGAGGCTCTGTACAAAACACACACAAGCGCACGCACACACACACATACAACAGATTCTCTCTTTCTCACTTACTCACTCTCTTTCTCGCTCTCTTTTTCACTCTCTTTGTCATCCAGTTTCAGTGCTAGCGAGAGTGCTGGCATCCACTAGGGCTGGGAGATGTTCTAAGACCTCTTCTTACTTTGTGCCAGCTCTGCTATACCCTAGTGGGTGTGCGTTTAAGTTTCCCCATCTGCTTCTGTTCACATTATCTAGCTCCAGGGCAGGCACCTTGTCTAAAATACACACATGCACACACATGCACTCATGCACAGACACACACACACTCAAGAGTTTCATCTTTGTGCTGATGACGCAGTTTTACAGTTGTGTGAAGCCCACACACACAGCATAGCAGGGGTGGTTTTTTAATCTTTACCTTCCTTTTCTTTCTCGACAGAACAGGCGAAATCAAGAGGAAGTGCTGGCCTCTGGAGAGCGGAGGCCGCTAACTTCCTCTGAGCGTTGTGATCACTGGCTGCTCATCCCTGGAGGTTAAATCGGTAGTGGAGCTCAGAGGACTTAAGGGAGCAAACATCACTCGCGGTTCTGCTGTGAACGAGGGGCCAAATTTGCATCAGAGTTCTCCCCTTGTTTTTTAAAATACCTCATCAATCAAATCTTATTCTTCAGCGTGCGGTTATGACTTTTGAGGTAAGCACAAACAAAATTAAAGCTACGGAGGCTTTAGATTTCTAATGAATGCTGATTACAATTCCGGGAAATGCGAGTAATATATATGGCCGGTGTGAATGCCCAAAGTGACTTGCCATGTCACGCTATCAAATTAAAAGCTAGAAACTATGCGACTGAGCAGAGGTTACCATGAGAAAAGGAAACTCCAAAGAGGCTACAAGTTTCTTCTTTTTTCCCCCAGAGCGATGTGATGTGATTATGCTCTGTCTTTCTCTGCCATGACTGGCGCCATAAAAAGCTGATTGAGCTGTCTGGTCAAGGGGTCAGAGGTCAACTCATCCTGTCATAAGCAGGCTGGTGGCGAGCCACGGGGAGGGGTTAGGAGGCCGTGACCTGTTGATTGTCCGAGGTATGATGGACTGGGAGTGAGGCAGGGGGAGGCTGCAGTGCTCGGCTCCCATAAACTATGAAGAAAATCAGCAGCGACAAGAGGTGACTCGGTGTGGCGGGGTAATTCTGTCACCACCTGACGCTCACTTCTAAAAGAAGGGAGGAAAAGAGGAAGTTGAAAAGGAGAAAGAGGGAGGAAAATATGTCCAGCAGGGGTCTGTTCTTCTAAGAACATTTTACTTCAAAGACTTAGTCAGACATCATTCAGAGTTATTTGAAAATACATCAGTGGAAGTTAAAAATAAAAGCACCATGAGGTACCTGGCACAATCACATAGCTATTATGTAACAGACAAAAATTCATGAAACGCCGCGGTCCATTTATGGAAGCATCATCTCTACAAATTTATGCATGCAAGCCATTTCCACTTCTGCTAACAAAACCTCAAGGCCAAGGTCCAATCGGCCTCTGAGTGCAGCAGACTGCCAGTGATGACTTCTCCTTCACTGTATATCTGTGTGAAAACCATGAGACCCTGACAGCCATGCAGCGCTATCAAACAAGCGATTATTTCACCATTTAAAAAGGAGAGCCTTCACATGCTTAGTTTCCATGTATCTTTCAGTTTCTTGGAAAACCTTGTCTGGGCCCCCATGTTTTTCACGGCCAATGACAGATGTTGTGTGGATGCCTGTCTGCCTGCTTCCCCTTTCCCTTATTGCTTTATGTTTTCTTATCTGTTTGCCTTTACTTATTCATATCTGCGTTTTGGGCGCTCCTTTCTTGCCTCTTGATATTTGTCAATATGGACTTGACCTCAACGGGCCAAGTCTCTCCTCTGAAGTGGGAGCTGGCGATAGCCTTGAAAACAGACCTTTAAATTAAACGAGGAAGAACACAGATTGTTGTATAATTCATCTGGACCCCCCGCCGAGGATCCTCTGTGCAGTCGTGTTACTGTCTAGATTAGAATTTCCTTTTGTTGCTGCCTGTTTGTGTAATACACAATGTGGATCCTGCCAGCGCCCAGTAAATTACCTCTTTAAACATTCATTTGCCTTAACCAAGAGGAAGGGGGGAGAGGGAGCGGAGCGGAGAAAGGAAAAAACCTCTTGATTTCACATACAATGAATAAGTTAATAAAAAGATTTTTTCCCTCTCCTGTGCACGCATTTTTCCCCCCCTCCACATTTGAAATCATCCTTACCAAATCAAAAAGTAAGAGAGAAAGAGGAAGGGAGGTAGGAAGAAAGAAAGAGAGAGAACCAGAGTGAGACAGAGAATGTCTGCGTATGCAGAAGTACAACAACAACAAGAAAGAGGAGAGGAGTGAAGCCGATTGGAGAGGAGAGCAAGAGAGAGAGAGAGAGAGAGAGAGAGAGAGAAAGAGCCACATGAGCTCTTGGAATGATGTGCCTCATAGTCCCCGCTTGCGTATCCCAAAATACCTGGTGCTGGAAATGTGAAAGCCAGGCGCACGACGGACGCCATTCCCCAGAGAGGCTCCGCTGGTATCATTAGCGAGGGAAACGGCGGGCTCAAGTGGCGTACAAACTTCAGCAAAACGTCAAGCGAGAGAAATGTGCACGCATTGCGCCTCTTTTTTTTTTTCCTCCCCTCTTTCCCCCTTTTTCCCTCACTCGCCCTCTCTCTTTTTTCTTCTTTGTGTTGTGTTTCAGATACGACACCGCTCTTCTACCAAATTAATATTTCTCAAAATAAAAGCCAGGACAACTTTAAACTAGCGAGTGAAGAAAGGGGAGGGAAGAAAAGAGAGACGGGGTAGGGAGAGAGGGAGAATTTGGTTCAGTTTGCACGCTTCCTGTGAAGTGGAGTCTCTGTCTTCCCGCTCACCTCATTTTGAGGTCTGTGGTTTTGTCTTCTCCGTCTTGGAGTCAGCTCCATCTAAATGATGAGGTCGTCACAACTGCTTATGAATGCCAAATGAGGGAACGCGGCAAGCAATCCGCGCTAGCAGAGGGACATTTACATACAGTTTGTATCACAAGCAAAAAATCTGCCTCGACCTGGACAAAGTATTGTCACGTCACCGGACTGCTCTGCTACTTTGAGAACAAAAGCACAAAAGCAGCATCGTGTGCCAGCCTAGCCTTGCAATCACGCTTACTCCTGTTTGCTTACGCTGTGTGCTTAGTTAGAGCCCTCCACTTTTCTGAGGCAGAAACTTAGCAGATTCCCATTTAATGATGAGAAATAAAAGTGTTCTTCTGCTATGTGAAATACTCACTTGTACCAACACATTCAGAACAGTTGAGTCACATACAATTGCTCCTTAAATGAGATCCTGGTGGCTTGCTTCTCGCGGAGCCGTTTGGGATGGCACGGCTACAGTGCACAACTGTAATCAAGAGGGACAGCGAGCGCCCTTTGACGATTGGTTGGTGAGCGGAGCCAAATATGTCTTTTCTACGCGGTGCAGTCTGTCGCAGACGTAATTACAAGTTAGATCTAAATAAACAAACAGCTGCTGCCTGACCGCCCCTTCAGGAGCTGTTTGGTGGCTGCTGCTGGAGATGTCTGCTTGCTTTGCTGTGCAGCGTTCACGCACAATCACAGAAGAGCGAGCGCACAGACGTGTTCTATATAGAGTGCACTACACACACAGCACAACAACTAACCACCCTGTTATCATGCAAGACCTCACATGCACTGCATACTTCCTAATGACAACTCTAGTAAGAGGATAAACATACAGAACGCATACATTCAGACACACGACGTATAATTTTAGCTGCGATGGCCTGTAGACGTGAAAGAGAGGATTTTTCTGTCTGATGAGAAAGAAGAGGGCTCAAATATGGAGGAATTGTTGAGCAAACCAACAATTAGCCCTTTATTTTAATTCAAACATTTCAAAGTGAATCAGTGGGCCATTGAGGCTAACCAAAAGTACGGAGTGGTGCTAAACTTGGAGTGTGTAGGGCCATTTTTCACCACTCCTATTTTAGAAAAGAGGGACGGAGAGGGAAATACAGAAGTCAGGAGAGATGGAAAGAGATCTGCACTCTATGATACATATAGAATCCAGCGGAGCACTCCTCTGCCACCTCAACAAAACATATCTGTGGTACGCCACTACAAAACCAGACAGGATACGAAACATCTGCCTTGCTCTAGGGAAAATTACAGGTGGTGGACAATTTAATCTGTGTTCTGTGTACTTCAATGCTTTTGTGGCCAGCAGATGACATGGAGTTAGACGGTCATTAACAGCTGCCAATGTTTAAACTGGCTCAATGCTTAAGCAGCTGGAATCTAGAGTAATAAGTTAAGTCAACATGCTACTGGATAATGTCATCGCCAAGTAAAATCAGGTCTGAGATATCGGATGAAAAGCTGTATAATATTCTGCAGAAACTGACAACCTTGTTTTTTGCAATATTACAACTAATTTGTCGAAGCATTTGTCAAAAAACTAAGAACCTGCTCTGACACTTATCTCAGGATGTTTTTTTTTTTTTTATGCCAGGTTATGGGGTTTACATGAAATTATCTGGGTTAGGTTAAATTATTTTTGGTTTAATAAGATTATGGTGACATTTTTGCTTAGTTACATGTAGACAAACATGTCATGAAGTAATTGTTCATATAATCTACAGACAGATATTTATTACTAATAAGTAGTCTATGAATTTCCTCTGAGAACAAGCTTTTAACTCACAATGCACCATCAGTGTTTGAATGACAGATATACTTTACATTACAACCAGATAAAATAATGCAGTATTTTCTCAGGGAATTCCTTGCATTCATGATGCAAATTAATTTGAGTTAGTAGCGTAAAATTAGCAAGACATAACTTAGGATGTGAGCCCAAACAATCGAGGATATCAAATCCCTGGAAAGCAGAATTACCCAAATCATTGTCTAACTGTGCAGTGAGGCTAACTGCAGCTAGCAGGTAAGCCAAGATGTGACTCTCTAACCAATCACAGCTGTTGGATGAGAGGAGACAGACCGGCCGTAAAGGAAGCTGCTGCTGCTCAGTTAATCCAGATGCTTTCCGGTAGAAGTTGCTGGAAACTGTCTTTAGGGAAATGCAGGGACTGCAGATGTGAATTCTTAGTGCTGCTGTCGTCCAAAACTTTAAAAAGTTTTAGTGTTTCATATTATCGGAGTTCAGATAATTGGCTAAAAAGGTAGGACCTGGCGAAGTGGGTAGTTTTTTGTTTGTAATTTTGTTAATATTAATACAGCAGGATTGGCAATTTTACTATGTTGACTTCTTGTGACTAAAGTTTATTTATGTCAACCTGGGAATTCATTTCTCTGCTGACATTTCACCCAACATCTATGGATGTTGTTTCCTAAAAAAAAAACAACTAGAAATAATGTTTGCAAAGGTTGAATGAGAGCTTGTAGGTGATGGAGGAATTGCTCGTTTCAGGAAACCAGCTGTACATGAATACACACAGCACAATTACTACCTTTAGTAAAAACCGATGACAAGTACATTTCCAGTCATTGACAATAATAAGAACTATTCCTTTGTGCATCAAACAAGTCGGACAAATGGCAAAGCAAGTGGTGTGAATCCGGCGTGCGCCGCATGCAGAGTTCAAAGGTCGCTCCCCTTTTTCAAACTGTGTTACATTGTCCCCTGCCGAAAAATTAGCCATTGATAGTGGCTCCAGAACAGCTAATGTGCTGATAACACATTACATTTGAAGGTTTCAGCGCTTTGAAACACCGGAGGGATGAGGTGTGGGAATCCAATCCATTAGATAAAGCCAACAGTAATAGGTATCCCATATCAAAGGGATATAGTTTAAACTGCAGGGGCTTTGGATGCGTTCATTTCTATTTATTGTTTTAAGTGGAGCTTTATGCACAGGAGGTGATATCAACACACTAACAAAACCCTTTCAACACCATTGGGCTTTGCGTGACATCAAATGTGTCTATTAACCAACCTCTTGACAAGCCAAGGTGATTCATCTCTACTGTGCTGCGCATGTGTGTGTCTGCTGTGTGTGTCAGAGTGTGTGGATGTTTTCATTTCAGATAGTAGTTAATGATTTGAATGTAGCCTAAAAACAAACCAAACCAAACATTAACTATTTTAACTATTCCTTAGAAGTCATTTTCAAAGTGACTTTTTTTTTTCTTTCAAACAGTTCCCAAAATTCCACTTTTCTTCTCAAGCAGTGTGGAAAAAAAGAAATAATAACAATAGATAAATAAAGAAATTGAACAAAAAATCCTAAAAGTAAAAACCTAATTTCTTCCCCTCAGAAGGCTGGACTTGGTACTGGCTCACTACAATAAACTGTTAAGAGCGAATCTCTTTGTGTGTGGCTTTGAGTGTGTTAAAAAAAAAAAAAAAGTTAACCGTCATGCGTTGACAGCTCACCAGATTCCTGAAGCCTGGCGGCTAAACCCAATGCCATTCTGAAAAACAAGGAGAGGCCCCAGAATCAAAGTCCCCCTTCAGCTCAATCACTCTGGCTGCCTCTCCCAAACACTAATAATCACTTTCCTCCGTTCCTTTTTTCTCCCTTGTGTGAAACATCGCATTGCCTTTGATTGGGCTGTTTAAATTATTAGCACACCACCTCGGCAGAGACGGCTGGCAGTGGCGTCGGGGAGAAGGGGAGCGCGAGCCTCCTGAGCCTCCGCTGAGAGCGCCGAGATGCACGGTGTAGAGATGAGGCTCGGACCCCCTGTCACATCAGAAGAAGATGGCGCCCAATAAACACTCACAATGGCCACGTCTCTCCCGCACAGTTTGCTTCGCTTACCTACATGCTTTCACTTAGTATTTGTTCCCTAGAGGGTTGTTTTATGAAGGGGAGTTTGAGGTGGAGTGGGGGGGTGGGGTTGTTCTGATTTGGAAGATGTCACCTCAGTGCGGTTTTTTGTTTTGTTGTGTGGCAAGAGGTGTGATGCAAATGTGGGTGCAGGTGTGGTGTTACATCTCCAAACTAAGAATAGCATAAGATTTAACGTCTGTCCAGAAAATAGACAGAACAGATCAAAAAAAAAAAAAAAAAAAAAGAGTGATGTAGTTTAGAGCTATTGTGTTGTTTCCGTCTGAGTAGTAGGCCCTCCCTGTACATGATCTGACACAAGACCAAAGCCCAACATGAGGACATTTTTCAAGGAGCTGATTCTACCAGAATCCTTGTGTCAAACACTCACCAATGCATTGAGTGTCAATACCTTCATACAATATGCCTTTATACCAAAAAAAAAGCAGCCTTGATACTTGGCCACTTGAGAAAGGACATCTCAAAGGGGGGAATTATGGTGACCGTTGGTATTCAGTGTCCCCAGTTCCTCCGGGCAGACCGGAAAAATACAAGTGGGCAGACAATTGGAACAAGCAAAAATATGGAGCCAATGCCAAAGCCAGAATTTTTTTTCCCCACTTTGAGGACACAACTTTGGTCTCAATGCCCAGAGTCTTAAATGAATAGCATGGAGAGCGAGACTTTGATGTGACAATCATTCCCAAGTTAATTTGTCTTCAGTCACAAGTGCTCAGGGCATCCAGTGTGCAATCAGTAGAAAGACAAAGACACACTACAGAAAAAAATGTTTTCTGAATAATGTTTTCACTTTGATACGCAGGCTGATCTGTGCCCACCTAAAGGCTAGACTGTAAGTTAAGATCCATAAAGACAATGCATCAGTCAGAGCCTGTTATTATACAATATCCACACATTCATCAATCAATTTCTTTACTTTGCTCTCACTCCTGGATACACACACAGTCACATGCGCACAGGCAAAATGCTGTTCAGATAAATGACTGCTGAGTAAAGTTATATCTACACTATCTGAAAGGAAACAGACTTCATTTTAAACATCAGTTGCCAAAGAAAGAGTTATATTATAGAGGCCACTGATGTCAGTAAAATACATTTCTCCTTTTGTTGGGTATCTACACAGCGTACACATGGTACACCCATATTTTAAACACATTTAAGTAAAATACTGGAATGGGAACACATTATAATTTAGTGTGCCTCTCAATACAGTTCCATTTTAAATGGAAATATGGACACTATGAAACATTTTTTGCATTACTACTGTGAAGTAGATCGCCGCATGTAATGTCACATGTTCATCAAAATGTAAAACCATATCAATGCTTTAAGCTATACATTCAAACAACTACCAAAATCAAAATATGAATGCTACATAAAAAAAATTGTCTACATCTTCTAAGTGGAAACAGCTTATTCTCCTAAAAGTTATTTTATTTTTTTTAACCAACACATAATTATCTTTACATTTTTTTGGGCCATAGTTTTTGTGCCTACAGTAGCATGTATTTATGCCTCTCACTTAAATGCTCTGAATCTTATACACATATACAGCACAATCTATGTATCTGAATATGATAGAATATTATTAATTCTTTTAATTATACCATTATAATTCATTATAATTATCTCAGCTCCAAACTGTTTTATCTGACAGTGCATGCATTTTAGTTCAACATTGTACTCATTTTTCACAAAAAGCCCTTTTGAGATGAATAAAGGGCATACGAATGCACTCGCATGTGTACATTTGCAGCCATGTGATTGTCAAGTGTATCTACATACTTGACTGTAAGTCTAACAGTCATTTCCAGGGCTGTTGGGGTACTTTTTTGTAGTTGGTTTGCACACAGGCAAAAAGCCTCCCCTCGCCGTCTCTGGTGAACGAAGCCGATCCGCTGTGAGAGCGGCCTGTTCCTTGTACTCTTCTGCCACCCGGTGGCCGCTGGGGAGAACAGAGAAAAATCTCCAAAGAAGCTTTGCCTGGAGAGGTTGATCAGTCTTCATCCTGCATCAAAATATCATGATTGCATCTTAGGAGATTCTTTGCCATCAGCCTGGAAGGCAAAAAATAAATCTCTCTCAACTCTCTCTTTCTCACATCCCTCTGCCTTCCCTTCTCTTTGTCTTTGTCAGTGGCATGACAGCTGATACCTCTTTAATTGACTAAGACAATTAACTTTCTTGCGGGTGCAAAATAAGAAATAAGGGGTTTGAAGAGGGGGTGGGGTGGGACTCTTAAAGACAGAAAAGGAAGCTATGTCTGTTTACCCACGTCATCATTAAAATGACGGCCAACACTAGCCCAACGGGCTCATCTGCATAATTGAATAGAGTTAAGAGTTGCACCAAAGCCTGTGGTTTCTGGCTGTGTGTGGACTCTGGAGACTCAGTTTCTTCCTCTTGGTACAAACGTCATCATTAGACCTCCTTAGCCCAGCGCATAACAAAGAGTTAGCTCATTACTGACAAAAATATCTTTGCTAATGTCCCCCTCGCTTTCCCCGATTCGCTTCTAATCTCTCTTGGCACAAATGACTTCAATTTCATGATGATAACATAGTGGGGGGGAAAAGGAACGTGCACAGAGGAACTGGAAGAGAAAAGAAACAGCTTCGGTGACATGGCCACACTGTGTACAGAGATAGGCATGCCAAAATACAGAGAGAATAAAAAGAAATGAAAGAGCTTTCTTCCTGGCAATATTCCTGCCAACATCTGTCACAGGCAATGCTTGGTGTGTGAAGGTGTGTCTGTGTACTATACAGTATGTGCCATCCTTGTGTTTGGCTGTGTACTCGCTTCTGAATGTTAAGGAATACATATTCATGCTGTGTGAGAGCGTGTACATCTGCGTACAAATCCAGCGAATGTGTGTGTTTATGTGATTCCATCTGAATGTCAGCAGGAGCATGCATTCACGCGCATGAGTACTTACGTTTTTATATGTACATTCAAAGCCTCCTCTCCTCATTTCCTGCACATTTTGTGTGTGCGCGTGGCGGAGCGCAGTTTCATGCGTGTGCCAGTGTGTGCGCGAGGTGTTTTCATGCATACATCCAAAGCTTCCTCATTTACCCCACATTTGTAGGTGTGTGTAGGGTTTGCATGTGTAGATGTGCTTGCCCACGTGTGTGTATGTGTACTCTAGTGTGCCATTAAGATGAGCAATGGCAGCTGTAGCCTCTTCACTCTGCAGCCCTCCTTTCTGCCTCTAGAAATGTGCCTCCTGCTTGTCATAGAGAAGCTTGGCCTCTCACCACTATCATATATCAAACTGCTGAATAGAGGTGGAAGGAGTGCAGAAATATTTTACTCAAGTACAATCACTGCAACTTCAGTAAGTGCCCCTTTCTAACGGTGTCACAATGCTGACTTTAGTGAGAGCTGAATGAAATGATATAAAAGTGCTTTTTAAAATGAATCACAGGGAGGTAAAGGCCCTCAGTGAAAAAAAAGGTTTGTGTTACTCTCAAAATATCCTCTCAAGCCCAATAACTAGAGACAAAATAACTAGTTAATTTATACTTCTGGTCTTGAGTGTATTTCATAGACACCGGAGAAGTGGGGAAGTGAGGTATGCTGATGATGATGTTCCCTTCAAGGTATGTACCCCGAAGGAGGGCTAAAGCCACTGGTGGATTAGAAGAGCCTGCCTTTTCTCTGGCAAACATTCATGAAAGATTTGAGCAAAGGAAAAACAAGAAAACGTCTGCAACGTGGGGAGAGAATGAAAGACACAAATGACAGATAGAAAGAAAGTGTCAAATAAGCAAAAACAGAAAAAGATATTATTGGTTAGTAATAATTCATTAAAAATCACAACTCCCCTTGTATACGGGTGGCCTAAAGAAAGAAATTTAAGGTCAATTAAAAGACATCAGGACATTCGCAAAAGCCATTACTTGGAAATGAAAAATCAAGTACAAATTCCATCCAGCAGTGAGAAGTTGGAAAATGACAATTACAGCAAGGACAACGGAATAACATCGTAAATTTGACCGCAGTAAATTTAAAGCCTCAAAAAAAGTGTGGTTTCCAAATTCTATCAAAAATACAAGCGGTTCTGCCTTGAAAAGTATTATAACAGAGGCCTGCAGGAGTGATAATATGCTGCGGCTGAAGCTGGTGAACTGATGTTATTACTGAGCTCATCAAATAGAGCAGGCCACATTAGTTTTGGTTGCTGAAGTGTTGACAGTCAAGGTCAAGATTCAAGGAGGAGGTCATCAGGGATGTCCATTCACATTTGTGTAAAATCAATATTCAATATTAAACCTTGCTGACCCGCAATTATTATTGATCATAAGGTCGATGCACAGAATCAGCACAAATGATCGTGATTGTCTCTCCAACACAAAATGAATGGTTCTGCAGTGTACTTCTGGTGCTGGAGACGGTGACCAGAGCAGGATTTAAAAACCCAAACTCAGCCCTTCGTCTGTGAAAGCAACACCTTTCAGCTGCAACCTGACCCGTCACCCAACCCAAAGCCTTGCAACTCCAGCCAGCCAGGGCCCTTCTCCTCTCAGACATCTCTGCGAGGGCGGGCGAGATCCTGCTTCTCCAAAAAAAAAAAAAAAAAAAAAGTACGAGGAGCAGACCTGGTGATGCTCTGGTCTCCTCTCTCCACACATCTCCCCTGTTCAAGAAAGCCTCAGTGCTTCTGCTGGACTGATTGGCCGGCTCGGTGCAAGGACCAGATAGGATCTTTCTATTTGCCCAGCGGCGGGGCTGCCTCTCTATCAGCGCTACCTCTGGAGGAGGTTTATCTGGCCTGCTGATAACAATGTTTTCCCCTTCCTCCCTCCCCTCCCCGACGGTTTGTTACACCACTAAATGGGAGTCAAGGCTGGGGCTGAGCAGCCGCCGCAGTCAGCTGGTCCTACGCTACTCCTTGTAAACAAGATTGGCTCCGTTTGCTTTTATGACTCCTCAGCGATGTGTGTGTGTGAGAGAGAAAGAGACAGACAGAGAGAACACCAGGGCTGGAAAGAGAAACTGGAAAAAGAGCAAAAAATGTTGCCTTTTCACCATCAACACTTCTTCTATCACCAAACAAATTAGTCGGGATTTCCAAGTTTATGAACATACTTCTAATGCATTTAACATGATTTTTTCACACTCCTGTGCAGTGTAGTCTGAGTCCTGTTTTTACTGCACTGCTGCCAGTACATCTGTCGCTGGAGAGTCGCCAGCCTGACAAATCTGTGCCGAACAATGTGCACCGGAGTCCATGGAAGCAGCACTAAATAGCGTCTGTGTCAGATGAAACCTTGGCCAGTGCAGGAGGTAGTACTTAGCAAACTGCAGTCGAGTATAAGTTGTAGATCAGTCTCCGAGTCTTGGCTGTGGCAGAACCTTCAACATGCTTTTTCATTCATGCCGTGGTGGGAAAAGCCTCGCGTTCCCTGCATGGCTGAAACATCTGTAAGCTGTTGCAGAGGCAGGGCCCAGAGGAAAACATTTACCTAACAGAATACTAATTCTTTCAGACTCTAGTGTCAGCACTTCGTAAATAAGCTTGAACATATGGTATTGTTTTCTTAAGGTGGGTCTGGGAGAACCATTCTGGCTGCGGCGATCTGCCACATCCACTCATGAGGTTTTGTTGGAGTGTCACTATGGTTCTTGCTTTTCTCGCTCTCTTTCTTCACTTCTACATCTATGTGTGTGCATCTGCTCTCCGTAGATCTATCGTGCCGCGACATGTATAGGTGCTGACCTTGATTTAAAGCAAATTGTAAAGTCACAATAAAAATGTTAAGAAACAAATTGAAAACATCGCCTCGTATGAATCCACAAAATTCTTCAATCACGCCGAACCTGATCTCGTGCTTTTCTGACTCTCTGAATCTGCGTGTCCAGAATAAATGTGTTTGGCTCTCATAAAAAAGGCTTTTTTGAATAAAGAACGGTGCAACATTTTTTAAACATGCGCGACGCTGTAGAAGTCTTCACAAGCTAGAAGAACACCATCCAACTAATGGCCTACCATCTCCATCGCCCTTGTGGCGCAGTTAAAGCTCTGCTTTTATGTCCCTGCAATGAGTATGTGCATTCCTCTTTGGGATGAGTGTCCTAGATTTAAAGGCTTGTCAGACACCACTAGCCCTTTATTTTTCCATAAACTTGTGTTTTTTTTTTTTTTTTTTTTTTATCTTTTGCATTTTCCACTGGGGAATTCCTGCTGCAGGAATGGTGTTGCAATGGATTATACGAAAAATGTCCACAACTGGGAGTTGAAATGGAAGGCTCCTTCATCTTTGCCTTGCAGCATCTATTGTTGTGATGCCTGTGTCTGTGTGTGTGTGCAGCACTGGAGTGCAAAAGTATTAAAATACACAAGAATTATAGGATTGCAGACTTAATTTCAGGTACTGCAACGTGAGTAATCTCCTCATTAAAAGGCACAAGCATGAAGTAGATGGTGGTAGCAGCTAACGACCTCTCTGCAAATGTCATTATAATTGGCATTAGTTGAACATCTGTAGGCATCTGCAGCTAATCAATGCTCCTTGGCAGACAACAAGGTCACAGTTTGTCTGAGACAGGAAATGGAGATATTCAGCGCTGACAAGTCATTCTGTGATTGTGTCAGCTGCTAAGATACATAATTCAGTGCTTTTAAACTGGACCTGTCTGGTGAAGCGAGCAGTGCTTGTATAGTTCCTTTAGTACATCTGTCTCCTCGTCACTCCTTGAGGCTGACATCTCTCTCAGCACTGTGGCACGATGGAGGAAAGAGCACTTCCAATGGCGCAGGTAAACCCGCTAAGAGATAGAAGGCCTCCTCATGAATAAATGATTGTGACACGCGGCAATAATTTGCATTCGTGTAAAAGTGACGCATCAGCGCTTTTGTCTGCCGAGAAGTCTAGAGGTGTGTTTTTATTTTATTATTTAATGGAAAATGGCTTTCATTAACAGTGGCAAACCAAAAGGTGTTGACAGCGATGCACTGACTTGTCAAGCCGATCACAGCCTGTTTTTCAAGCCGATCACAGCCTCTGCTTTTTTTTTCTCTAATTAGGCATATGCTGCAAGCATCATAACAAACGCTGAAACAGGTTTGTCCTTGCCTAATCCGAGGGAACTAATTTTTAAGGTTATTATGCAAATCGATACTGTTTACAAACATGAAAGCTGGCGTCCTATTTTTGATCTGCCACATCGGTTTTCGATAGCTTAAAGCCCGGCTCGGCAGGTGTCATGTCAATAACAACCAGCGATCGATCGGTGCCAGTCTGAGGGGGATTGGGACTGATGGGCCTTGCTGTGTAGAGGGTTTTTTTCGCGAGCTAAAGACAGTCGCAGCACACCCTTAAATCTTTTGTGCATGACACACCCATAGATGACACTGGGGCTAATGTCATGTTAAAACAGGACAGATGTTAACGGCCTTTTCTTCTTATTTCAACATGAGAAGAAAGATGTTTTTTTTTAAAAGATCACACCATAATTTGGACTGTTACAGTATCTATGCACATTATTAACATAAATAAAATGAAAAATAATAAAAATCCATATGCTCATATGTGAAGTTTCACCAACTGTGCCATTTGAGTCAATCACAGATGTATATAAGATTTACTGAAGGACTCCATTCTGAACACATGACAATGACCTTATCGTATCTATTTGAAAATTATGCTAAATGTTCTGGTGGTATTACTTATTTTAAAACCGACTTACTGGTAACTACTTGTCATATATGTGCACCAGTACACTGTTTTTAAGTTGCAAGAAAAATGCAATATTTTGACAAGCTACCGCTGCACATCGGCTCATCTACAGTAGTGTTTGAGAAAAATACAGCACAAAGCAAGGATCAGGTTTCTTGTGACTACCTCTGTGGTGGCATCCACCAGCTCCACCAAGTTCAAGTTCAAGCTAAGGTTTGCTTACATTTTCTCTGCTGCTGTCTTTTTGAATAGCCAAGCAAGCAAATGTTCTGATGTGAGTGTATGAATAACATAACAGTCTCATTTGGGCTACAAACACACTGAATCTAAATTGATTTAATAGTAGCTATGGCAGTCTATATAAAACCCTATTTGTTTTAACAATTAACAGAAGTTCCTGTGGGTTTTACACAATTTTCATTTTTGTTAGATCTAAATTTACCACAGAGGAAGAGAAGCAGACGGATTGTGATCTGTGCTTTACACTGGACTTGCCCCAATAAATAGAGAAAAGACAGCTGTAAATGATGCAAAATAGAATACAGCACTTGTAAAATTATAGCCCATATGGTAATTGCTGGACCAGCAGCAAGAGGACCTTGTTGACCTTGTTGCCCCTGGCAGTTTGCCACTACTGTTTTCTCTTTTTAGAAAAATTCATCTTGGCCTTTTCATACATATTATACCAGCTATATACAACACTGATGTAGTTTAGGTCAGAGATGGGACTTGATCTGGAAACTTACACTATAAGCGGCACTCACTTTGCACATACATTTAGTGAAACTTGAACTGCATTTACAATTCATCTCCAGGTTTGACTTTGGCTTGTTGTTGGTGGCTTGTGAACAATAAGCATCTCTCTCGCTGCCGAGTGCCGTGGCACTGTGAAAATTTCCACAGAAGCAAAGGTCTTTTGATTATTTTATGAATCACACTGTGCATCTGCCAGTCACAGTTGTGGGACACAAAGAATATCCACAACACACAACCATCACTGACACATGTAGCAAGCTGTGTTGGCCGAACCGTTAGCATTCATGGACGTCAGAGCTCTGAAGGATGAAGTTGTGTGCACCCCCTGGCTCTGATATGTTTACTGCCTTCAAGTCAGCCTCCTGCTCCTGAACATATGGTGAGAGCACACTGATGAAGGTTTTATTTAGTTTAATTTTATTTAATATATGTTGTGACTGACATCCATTTTCTTACATTTTATCCTGAGCTGCATCAGAGTGGTAGCAGGCTAAGCTTGGTAGTTCAGACCTCCCTCCCCCAGTGCCGTTTTCCAGCTCCTTTTGGGGGTTCCCGGGGTGTTCCCAAGCCAGATGAGATATATAATCTCTCTGTGTTCTTCATTTACCCCGAGGTCTCCTACCAGTTGGACATGTCCAGAAAACTGACAAAGGAAGGTGCCCAGGAGGCATCTTGATCAGATGCCCGAACATCTCAGAAAGCTCCTCTGAGCTTTACTCTGAGCTCCCTCCAGATGTCGGAGCTCCTTACCCTACTGTATCTCAGATGGTGTAGTGAGGAGTTGGGTCAGAAATGTTAGCCTTGACTTTATTTTCTGCTACTGATTTGCTTTTCTACCAAGGCCATTAATTTCCAGTTGATCAAACTACAACTAAAGAATTTCAGGACTTTTGCCTTTTCTGCACAACTAAACATTCAGCTTCAATCTCAGCCTTGTCTTGTGATTGAGCCTTTCATTAATCAATCTAAACTGTGCTTTTCTGTTGAGAAATTTAAATTGTAATCTTCCAAACTGGGAAAAGAGCACTCTTTCTGACTGTTTTTTTTACCCTCCTTTTTCTCTACAACTACTCGATAAAGTTCAAATCTTTGGTTTTCTCCAGTGATTTCAGTCCAGCTGTTCATTTATCAAGTAATTTATTCATACATTTATTTGAAGCATTTCATCGCTCAATAGCATCTGACCCCGGTGCCCCATCATCCAACTCTCCCTTCCTGAGACAGAGCGCAAGTGGTCTCTCGCAAGTGGTCTCTCAAGAGTGCAGGAAATGCAGAGGCAGAGTGAGGCAGAGTTTACTTAGGGAGGGGTGGGGGGGGAGCATTTTTCACAACACGCTAGTGTTAAACGGGTAATCATAATGTGATAGTGCTCTAGCTGCTGGGGTCATGTATGCTTATGAATGTTAAGGAGGACTGTTTTAAAGGCCTTCAAAATTACCCCTGATATCAAAAACTGACCTTTTGCAGAGGCTGCAACATGCTACAATGATTAGAATTACAATGTGTGCAGCTTTTGCCAAATTTCACATCAGGAACATGCTAACACTTCTGAACTGTCCTTTATATATATATATATATTGGAACATATATAAATATGTTATAATAAAAGAAAATGTATATAGCATATACTGCACAGTATAATAGTATATATACACACAGAGTATGGGATTTGAAATAATAGGATGTACCAAAGTAAAACTACAACTTGTGGTAATGATTTGAAATTTATGCCCTAGAAAACACCCTTAGACCTAGATGTTCACTGTCAACATGGGTGTTTACCAGAAGTCACTAAATCATCCATCACTTGACATGGAGAATCAATACTGTAGTGAGGTTACCAATTAAGCTCTATGCGCCTTTCAACTCTGCTCCACAGATCAAAATATTATGTTCCTATGTTACACTTTAAATTAAAGTACAAAAAGGTTTATAGATCTATTTATAATGTTCAGCATCAGCTAGTTTTCTTTTTTCCTCCACAATAACCCCACCTTCAAATGCTATGAAACTGGGACTTGGAAGTTAGAATACACAAGACTTTGTCACCAATGAAAACTTTCAGTTAACTCGACGAAGCACACATCCAAGCAGTTCAGCTCTTATCAGAGAGCAGGATAATTGTTGAAACAGGTGTAACTGTCGAAGTGTCAGCGTGCCTCTCTCTGTGTTCTGGTCCCCGAACCAACCTCCGCCTATGACTCCATCTCAAAAGTCTTTCAGACAACCTTGGTGTGATTTCTTGACAAAAGCACACGCGCTCTCAAGGTGCACTCGAGTGCGATATAAAAAGGGACAAAGACAGAGCCTGAGAGAAGATGGGAGAAGAAATGGATTTCTTCTCTAATTATGCAAGAAAAAGCGACTTTGTGAAGATAAAGTTGGGTGACACAAGGGCATATTGAGGGACACACTCACTTTAGGAAGATTTTTCAAAGTGGGAGGCACAAATGGATGTTTGTGCTATGAGCTATGGCTGCTAATTGGTGCAAACTTAATGAATGCAGGGTGCTGTGTGGAGACAGATGCTTTGTGCAATGTGGCAGATTTCAGTGGCTGCGCGTCTCTCTCCATCGCTGGAACATCAAGAAGAGGAGAACATTTGGCAGGTCACGAAATTATGCGAGTAAAAGGGGAAGCCCAAGAAGAAAAAAAAAATGTAAACAGTTGTTTGTTTATTTTTTCGTTAATTTATGGGTGACTGTGTGTATGTGTACGTTTGTATGTGTGTGTGAGAGAGTTAGCAGTTCTCAAGCGCTTGGCTATTTGTTTGAGCCATCGCTTTTGTTTTGGCTTTCTTGCCTCGCCAGCTCTGTGGCTCTCAATTAGCGTGCAAGCCTCAGGGACCTAATTAACCAGTTCAATTAATTAATAAATAATTTTCTTAAAAATCCTCCCATACAAGCCATTCTGACATTTGTCAGCCACTCAGGAGCTGTTGTGTGCGTCTGTGTGTGTGTGAGAAAAAGAGAGTGAAAAAGAGGGAGAGGATGATTAGCTTGTTTGCAAGCTCTGCTTATCCCCCAGGTGGCTGATGCAGGGGACAGTGCTGTGTGTGTGTGTGTGTGTGTGTGTGTGTGTTTGCGTGTACGTACGTGTGTGGCTGGATGGAGAGGGGCTTACTCACAGCCCTGGACCCCACAGCAGAGGAGGGCCCCCATGACCTTTTATCGAGTGTCCAATCAATAATATGCGAGCGTCCATCTCTTTGAGTTGCAGCCGGAGCCCGGGCTTCTGAAGGCCTGTGGCCAGCAGCAAAGCAGGATGGGAACAGGCTACACAGTGGGGCAAAAGAGTCCTTGGGGGGCCAGGAGTGGAACAGAACCAACCGCCTCATGTCATTTACTCATATGATGATGTCTTCCTTTAGTTGAAAAAGGGAGGGGTGCAAGGGATGTAGAGGGGCAGAAGGGAGGGGAGGGGGGTGGCTGTGTCCCCCTCTTCCACTAGCCACCGCAGATTCAGCCTCTCTCTTCTTTGTCTGACGGTGAAAGCATCCTCTTTGGTCTGTCACTGGGCTCTGTGATTAAGGAGTAGACACAGACCCTGGCTTTTTTCACATTAGAATCCCATTTAGTGTTTCTTATCATAGCTATCTATCTGGTCACATGTTGGGATAGAGTTGTATTTCATTGTTTCGTGAACTGTAACATATATTCCCTTGTGGGCACAATGGGACAGATGTGCTTGTTTAATTTGTAGCATTATCTCCAAACATCGACATTACAGGATCTGGTTGTCACCGCCAAAGAGCCGGCGTTGATGGATCTGACTGTGTACCAGTGTTCATTAAACACACTCCAAACAGCCTTCAAACCGACTCTATTAGTGGCTGCCTCTAGAACAAGAGGCGCCTGAACGCAATTTTTGACCATGAAATGCTCTTTAAGCAGATGAACGAGACTTGAAAGATGAACAGGATTTGAAGTTTCCTGTTTTTTTTTCCCCCCTCTTTTCTTGAAAATGCCAGTGACGAGTCAATCACTGGATATCAAAGCGGCAGGGACACACAAGAAAAATCCAGTGATAATGCGCGGGCTGCCCACACTTGCTGAAGACTGTTAAGATGGCCATCACAAGTATCAGCGCCGACACAAAGAGCAGACACCGGCCTTTCAGCGAGCAGCTAGCTGTCGCTCTGTATTAGCTGCAGGCGTGCGACGACACTTTGCGTTGAATTGAGATCCTGTTTGCCGTCTAGCTGTGCGGAGGGAGCCAAGGGACTTATTCAAGATACTTGGCTGACCCTCTCTGCCTACAGCAGTCAACATATGGCGCCCTGGTCTGGCTTCATTGTATACGTATGCTGCAATTTATTTCGACGCCGTTCTACTGAGAATACCCACACAAAACGAAGCCGCTTGACAAAGGAAGAAATATATTCTGGCAGCCGGATAAGAAGAAAAGCGAGTTAAATATACCAGCAGACAAATAACTATTTAAGTCTGCGTGTTCATATTAAGCATCATCTGTGGTAGTCATTCCTCATCACAGCTGGGCTGGAGAGATTTCAGCCCATCGATCGGTAAAGTAAGTGTGTGAAAGAGAGTATGAGTCAAAAGGGGATCTGAAGGTGGGCTGACAGATGGAAGACACATGGAGGACCTAAAGATGGAGAGATCACTTTTGTTCCCTGTCAGGTTTGACCGAGGCCTTCTCTGCTCAGAGGTGACTGTTGCACTCTCTGGCGCCCTCTCACACCCCCATGAGATCACTCCACTCAACTCCACTGCCTCTGCTTTGATGCAAAAGGGGGTTATTGTGTAAATATTTTGCTTGAGCATTTGAGCATCTTAATCTTCCATAAGGTGATCTTTGGAGTGGAGCAACACGGGGTGCCGATGTTCAGAGGAGCTCCCAGTTGTAGAAAGAAAGAGGGAGCGAAAGAGACAGAGGAGGGAGGGAGAGGAAAAAGAAGAAGGTCTGTGTACTTGCTAGAGTGCTGGGAGCTAGAGTTCACTACGGGGGCGTAAGTGTGTCAAGAAGAGCGCTTTTCCCCCATCCGCAAGCCCCGGGCCCTCTCCACAACATTAAAAAGCATAAACAGTCAATACTGAATGTAACTCAGAGAAAGAGCAAGAGAGAGAGCGTGGAAAAAAAAGAAACAAGTATGAGAACGCAAGGGTTTTTCAAGCGTTACACAACATAGTGAGATCAGAGAAATGGAGGCTGGGCTGTAGTGTATAGTTGCAAAGCTTTCTGATGGAGGAAGGGAGCCTCTCCAAGTGAATCATTCATTGCGGGCGGCAGGGGTGTAAATATGAAGGGGAGGGTTGAAGGAGAGCGGGATCAAGGAAATGCACACCTGGTGCAAGACAGGGGTCAGATTGGCCCTACACAAAAGGAAAACGAAAGGGAAAAAGAGAATGAGTTGTTTGGCATACCTCCGTTTAGACAGCAGCAGTGCTTCTATCGGTGTGCTTGTGCAAAGCAGGACAGAATGGAGTAGGTAGAAGGTGCATATGGTGGTAGGCTGTCTGTGCCGATACACATGCTGGAAACACATGCTTTCCAAGCCGATGAGAGGGAGGCTCATCTTATTTTTATAAAAAAAAAAAAAAAAAAAAAAAAAGAGTTTCAAACGTTCAACATTTTAGACTTCCAGTTTGAGATGTGAGGGCTTGTTTATCTGTGGCACATTGTTCTTGCTCATAATCGCTCAAGAGTCTCAATCAGTCACTCCCTCTCTCCGTCTCTCACAAGTTTTTCAAACGATATCTCCCAAACACTCGACACCTGGCTGGCTGACTTTAGAGCTGGAATCAGTGGTGAAGTCTGTGTGTCTCGCAGCCTTTTTTTAATCATCCATTCAGTCACTTCACATGTTCCAGCCTATGCATTCGAGGAGATCTTCCTCTATAGATAGATCATAAAGACGCAGAGCTTGCGGCAGAGCAGGTGCGGGACGGCTGGTGCAGCATGGTATTGGTTTTTAAGGATGTGCGAGTCCTTGTTTGTGTGTATGGGATTAAATAAATCACAAGGTGTCTTTAATTTATTTGACAGAAAATGCTAACCATTTTCATTGTAGTTTTAAAAAGAAATCTGAACCCTGCAAAGTACCACTAGACAGCCACATAACATTAGGTAAATTTGTTTAAAAGCATCTACAGCATCATTGAAATGACAAGAGAAATGTTCAAAAAGATAATTGCAAAGAAAAATATAAACAAGCATATGGTGGTACCTTTCTTTTTGTACGTTCTCTAATTTATTCAAGCCATTATTTTCCTTAATAAACAATTCCATCTTAATCCAAGGACATTCAACAAAAGTTACTTCACTGCAAAGTACTGTTTGAGCCACTTCCCTGCCAGAGCAAGATTCCATATTTTAAACATTTGGAGGAGGGAACAATATCTATGAAAAGTGTGAAATTTGATTTCTACCCCACGGAATAGGCCGTTTCCTTCTGTTGTCAAACAGAATGACTAAACATGCTCATTCACATGCTCCCATGGTAGGACGTTATTAATTTATCACTTCAGAGTTATCAGTGCTCTTGCACACACACACACACGCATACATACACACCCACACACACGTTTGCTTCTCCATGATTGACAATGTGATAAATTTTATTTGAATATGGCTGACATGAATTATGTAACCAGAGAGACTGGTGGCTTTGTTGCTTCCCTCTAGCTCTTCGCTTTTCCTCCAAGATAACATACAGTTGATAATTTACAGTAGAACACATTTTGAAACTATAAAGAAAGATATAGTGACAATGCCCCAAAGGGAAAAAACAGAGTGCTTCAGTGCAGCCAGCTGAGCTGATTCTGAGAACTGCAGAGAAGTGGAGAGGAGAAGGTTCACGTTGTGGCAACACTGCAATAAGGTTAGGTGGTTGACACTTTTGACACTGGATAGTGATTTTTCTTGAGTTCACCTCTGATGGTTGCGATGAGGTCTCAGCAGACTGGGTTAGGCCGAAAAAAGAGAAAAATAAACACAAATGAAAGGGGAAAAAATGAGCACAGCGCTTGTGGTATCTGATGTTGATAGCTGTGGCGAAAGACTGCCTTTGAAAGGCTTGAGAAAAGTGACAATACTGTATGTTTTTTCCTTGTTGCTGCTCCACCAGACGGCCAACATAAAAAATAAAATAAAAAAAACCTTGTCTGATTGGTCTGAAAAGACTGTCAAATGTCAAGCAGTTATCAAACAGCAGACTTGTTTTCTTTTAAAAAGATACCGGCAGAAGGAAAAGCCTAACCTTTCATTGAGTGAGTGAAAGTCACTCATCCCATCATGTGCGGTACACTCCACACAAGCAAAACCCCTGCTCTTTACAAGGCTTATACTTTCGCCTCTGATTCAAATCTAGAGCTGTTGACACATGTTGTCTGCAGCTGAAATAGATGGATCTGTAAAAATACCTAATTCCAAGGAATTATTGACTTGGCAGTTTGCAGCACGGAGACAAGAGGACTAACACTCACACATGCCCTATAAAAAAATGCATACGTACAGAAAGATATAGAGGAATTAAGTCATTTCATTGTAGGAAACCCTCACAGAGCTCAGCATTAACGATTCATGGTCACTTTTAGATCCAATATTGCTTCAAGGTCTGTTTGCAGCACCCCTCGCTCCTCTGCATCATGTTTACATCTCAATATGGCCTGTGCGGATTTCATGTCATAATCGTTCGGCCCGGACTGACAGGAACAGCTTGCTTAACACTGGGTGTACAGTTGTAACTCTGCTGTTCCAGTTCCTGTGGCTGCTGTTGTTCAACTCCCTCCACACCGAGCGGCACTTGTACGGAGAGGGAGATGGGACGACAATGTCCTTGATTTTCAAAGCGGTGAGACTTGTTAATGCCCTCATTTTCATGTACACCACTGAATCAATCATTACTGCTCCATCGCGCCATTCAAACAAACTTCTGCACAACTTTCACATGAACCTACATTTCTATTCTCATTATTTTTTATTTTATTCGGAGAGTGCCTCTTTGTGCTCGGTGCTCGGTGCGCAGGGGGGTCAGGGATCATTCTGAAGCTGGCAAGGATTCAGTGTCTTGCTCAAAGACACTTTAGCAGACTGGGTGCTCGCTACTGTGGGCCTCGAGCCCAGCTATACTGCCCTGCAACCCCAACAAAGTTGATATGAATCTCAAACACTCTGCATTGCACTGCATATTTTTATCTTGCACTTTTCTTCTTGGATTGTCTAAAGTAGCAGAGAGTAATCAATGACTTTTATCTCCGAATGGGAAATTACAACATCCCTGGCAATGCTTAAGGTGACTTGTAACCAAGGGAAAATATCAGCCACTTTAAATAGTCTCTGTAGAGTGAATAAGCTAATTACTAAAGAGGTCTAACAGAAGCATCTTGTAAAATATCTAGGAAATGAATCACAATAAACAATACTACTGCTTTGTCTCTTGTTGTGTATTTTTTTTGGCTTCAGAATAAAATGCGTTATTGGCGATGGAGACCGAGGAGAGGCAGGAGTTTTGTGTTGTCACACACTCCTGCATCTATGAGTGGTTGAATCGCACCGGTGGAGTTTTGACAGCCAGATATCTCTGAACCTGAAATTCACGAGTCTTTGGTATTAATTGAAAACAGATGATCACTTTGTGACATATACATCATTTTAATCCTCAGGCACAAAACTCTTTCCAGATCCACCTTTTTAATGCTAAACACATCCATATGAGGTAGGTTTTTGTATCCTGCAGCCCGATTCAAAGTGGTCGCCAGTTTTTTTTCATTTAAAACACAGCAGCTGATAAGGCCACAAACATCACATCTCTGTTTTCAAACGGAGGTGAGGCCAGGACAAACTCTGTACTTTGGAATTTCTCTGCATTGAGGAGAGGTGATAATGAACATTAATATGTACAGCTGGCTCTTTATACAACTCTTGCTGTGCTGCCTTTGGTGTCCTGTTGAGAGGGTGTCTAAGCAGTGCACCATCAATGGCAGGGAACAAAGCCAGAGAAAATATCAAGTCTTTTTCCACAACTGCCTGCCTGCCTTGCTCTGCCTTAAGATTAATCTAATTTGGTCTTTATTGAGAAATGGGTAAGAGCAGTTTTGTTTTATTTATGTATGTTTTTTCCTCCTCTGCTCCTTTCCTTTGTTGCTTCTCCACGGCTGCCTCTGACAAAAGACAGCCAGCCTGCCAAGCCCGGTGTTGCTCTGGGACGGACCTGTCAATCACTCCTGACGGCACCCTGACAACATGTACGTTAAAATTTCAAACGGGACTCAAAGGCGGCGCGTGACAGCAGAGCCTTTGAAAGTGGCTGTAGCGCTCGGCGACAGCCAGAGGAGTACGGGTAGAAAACAAACTAGAAAACAACAGTGCGGAGGGAAAAGCGAGAGAGAGAGTCAGACACAGAGAGGGAAAGAGAAAAAAAAACAAAAAACAAAAGTTAAAAGCAAAACAGTGAAGAATGTGGGTCTTGATGATGGGAATTGGCATTAGATTCTCCCTTGGTGTATCATTGTTTTTTAATTTGGTTGAAACTCCCTTGAGTGGAGCTTTCGGTCTTCCAGGGACTCTGCTGATGGCCCGTTCTCGCCGCAGTCCAGGGACAGCGGCGCCTCGCTTCTGCTCCTCTGAGGCCTCAGTCAGATCAAGTCAAGCCTCTTATGCATCTCACTACCCCATCCTTCGACACAAAACAAGTGCGCGGGAATCTTAATAACATTCTTGATTCCATCTCGTATACCTTTCGCTTCATAGTTGTGCAATTAATTCCCAGTAGAAATGGAAACCGGCGCTTTGCCACTGAGATGAGCCTTTTTCTGTAGAATTCATAAATCTAAGATCTGTGGCTTCCAATACTGACAAGGAAACGGACAACTCTATTTAGATTCTTGTTCTGCTGTCCTGAATGCGCCAGGATGAAGACTTTTTAAAACACTGTGCATCCACAAACCTTTGCCTGCGAGTGAACAAATGGCATATGGCGTGCAATGTGCACACACAGGCTTGAGGATGTACTTTCAAATGATCGCCCCGGCACAACACACAGGCACAGACCAGCACCACCTCTTCAACATGGCTAAACGAACAGTGTAAATGGGGTACAACAAAAAGGCCCGGGCTGTGCCAGACCCTATGGGAGAACTGCCATCTCTGCAGTCCTGTAGTTTGTGCACTGATCCTTCAGTCAGCATCCACATCTGCAGTTCAAAAACACACACTGGCTTGAAACTGCTACAAAGCTAACTGTTCATTGTCTGTCTGAGACTTTGTTGGACCATGCTGTGTGTATGTGTGTGTACAATAATGTGTGTGTCTAGTCTAAGTTTGTTTGAAACAAGCAGTCTAAAATCAACTCTAACGCTGTGTAGTGTGTGTGTGCGTGTGTGTGAGTGTAAAATGTGCGCAGAGAATGTGTGTGTCGCTTCTATAAACAAGTGGACGAGCAGCATGTGTGCTGGGACACAGGTCATGACAGCCTGTTAGTGAATGTTTCTTTTGTGTGTGTGTGTTGTGTTTTTGTACTTCTCCCTCGGTAAAACTATGTCTGAGTGCTGATAGGCTTCAGTACAGACAGGAAAAATGGCACTGACACACACACACACACAAAGAGCCATGCCACATGAATTTGTGCCGTTGTCTAACTCATGTCTATATACACGTGTGTCCAAGCTTACTTACAAATGTATACATGCAAGCAAACAAACACACATAGCAGGTGCTCAGAGATACGGCTGTGGTATAAAGAACTTAACAGCCACCCTGCAGACAGCCGATGCTTTGGCTTCTAGTGCCCTCTAGTGCTTGGAACTACGTGACAAATAAACTGGCATTTCTACTGAAACTGTCCAACTGTGAAAACAAAATGAGTGAAACTGGAAAGAAAGAACTAGTACAGATAACAATATATTCTGTGAAATACTTGTTTAGAAATGTATTTTATTTGAACATATATGTGGCTATTTCCTTGCAAATCCTAAAGCGACATCAGATATCAGTAAGGGAAAAAGGCAGTCAGTCATTTCAGAGAGCAATAAATACACCTTGTAAAAGATTTGAGGAATTTTAAACAATTAAAAACAGTCAAACAATAAAATAGTCCTACCTACTCTATAACTACAAATTCTGCTATGTGTATTTTGTGTATTTTCAAAAGAGCCAAAAGTCAAATTTTAACACATTATTGTTATTTTTAATGGTTTTAACTTTATGTATATTTTTTAAATCTATGTTATTATACCTGTTTTGAAATTGCATACACACAAAAACATTTGTCAACATCAAGACTATTACTAAAAGAATTATCCCATATGTACAAAAAAACAAAAAAACAAGAGTGAATTCAAAATGTAAAAAGTTTCTATTTTAAACAAGATGCTCTTTTCACAGAGCTGGCTGTACAAAGAAAATCATGTTTCAAATAATATTACAAGCCTGTCTTATCTGCTGAGTCCCATCAAATTGCTTTATAATGAGATCAATTAAACTAATTTACATAACTACATAGCTTTTATTTTATATGCAGCCCTTCAAAAAAGGGCTGCTGTTGCAAGACTAAGTCTAGATTATTACAACATTTTCAAACCATGTTTCTTTATTTCTAAGAACTTGACAGTTGCAACACACTCACTCACAGACACACACACACAAAACAATTAAAATACATCTCCACTCTTTGTATGGTTTATTGTATTAGGCTTATTATTAGGCTTACTATAACAATAATATCTCTTAATCTGGTTAAACTGAATCTCCTGTGGACTTTAACAATTTAAAGCCAAGTTTAAAAAGGTGACATAAAAATACAAGGTAGATAAAACTGATTAATAATTACAATAGTTTGTTTTAACTGGATCTTTATGGGGAAAGTGATCTAATGTTTATATTATTTTAAACTGTGAGCTCATCAGAAAACAAGTGCGTCTGGAATAAATTTTAAAAAAGCATCCCATTATTATGCTCCCTGTTTTGTATTATTTATGTGGTGCACAGGAAAAGGCCTTTGAAATGGGAAACCCAAGTAACATTATTAAGGTGTCATTCATTGCAAACAACATTTTTTCACATAAAATATGACTAGTTCTTTGACATAACTGGGTAACATCACACTTCCTTCTTCCATGTGTTTAAATGATTAACTCCTTCAATCAATCATATTTATTGTACATAATTTTGTACAGAAAACATTTTTATTTCTTGTCACATCATGAAACATTTCCCCTGTGAGAGCACTGTAAATTGTTGGATAAAACAAAACTTTAGATTGTTAGATTAAAAATGCTCAAACCTTTTCTTAGATATCTGGGGACATTTATTTTGGTACAAAAATATATTACAATATATATCTATAAGTCAAATCACAATGCATTCTGAATAAAAAAAACAGTAATAATAAACAATACATACACCTTCACATTTTTAAAAGACTGACACAGTCTAACATATTGAGGGCAGCTGAGGTCACTGCCTTTGAGCAACTGGATATTCCATGTGTGGACATTAATGCAGTCCTATCTACTGATTAATTTCGTATAATAAGGAAGAATTTTTGTAAATCATATGCGTGTATTTTTTGCGCATGCATGATGGAGCCAGCAGAGGTGGGATTTGAGAGGCACCTCAAAGCTATGATTATCCTGAGTGTCTCTGCCCAATAATGTTACCTGCTGGGACAGCAGCACTGCTCCTCTAAATAAATTGCAAGTGGCCTTGGGCAATAAGAGGAACCCTCCTTTGATCTGCCTGACTGCCAATGAGGAAAATGTGCAGGCAGTCAATCAAGCTCTTAAGTCTTTGCAACAATGGAGCCAACCCCGGTTTATTATTTATTTTTTAAATTGATGTATTTCATTATCACAAGGTGTCTACTTGCTGGGGTGGTGGGGGCGGGGGGGCAACATGATCAATAATTGATATGCGGTGTGAAAAAGCTGATTTGCTGCCTCTCCTCTGGTGCACTTGTCACTAGCTGTTGTCAGAACACATTTGCTTTGATGACAAATTTGAAGGAGTGAACAACAGCATCACATCTGATTACAAATTTAGTGAGTGGTGAAAGGCAGGGGCCCCTTTTCCTCGCTGAGGCTCTGTTTGTTCAGGGTGCTCAGGAGGAATGACTACCAGGCTCTGAGGTGAGTTACAGTCTTGTAAGCAGAGAGATGAGAAGGGGTTGAACTTTTTTGTCATGTGTCAGTAAACAGCGTGACTTGTTTGAAAGGCACCTGGATTACAGGGTGAAAAGTTGCTCTTTAAACCTTTAAAGCTTTGGGGCATGGGAGACACGCCACGTCAAAACAGAGTGTGGAGATGAGGAGTGAGAGCAACTAAAAGCCATAACTCCCCCAGGTGTGTCTGCTCAGAGACGAAGGAGTTGTCCTGCTTTTCACAGAGTTTGGGTCATGCTGTATGGTGGAGCATCTCAAATCAATTTAGTCAAATAGAGGAAGATGCATGAGTGATTCGACTGCTCAGCTTTCCTGAAAGACAGCTCGTACTGACGTGACGAAAATACAACATAAACAAGAGATATGTTGCTGCGAAATAAGCTCCACTTTAATTTCTGAACATAAGACAAAAAGGAAGAACTGTTCTTTGAATTTATGATATTTTAAAGAAAAACAATGTGAGGCAGTCCTGAGAGGCATCTGTAAATAGATTCAGAGAGTTATGAAAGAGGTATAATCTCAAAGTTACACAAGTGTTAAACAGTTCTCTTTTACCTGCATTTAAATGATCACCTACAGGTCATCAGAATCAAACTAATAGAAAATCTTTATGGTCTTTACCAATGAAATCCATTGGTAAGAGTAGTTCTTAATTAGCCTGAATGCTGTTGTTTTTTTTTAATTACATGTACAGAGTGGAGATTTACCACAAACTTTAAAACTAAATCCTGATGGGGGAAACAGTTCAACACAAAATCTCAAAGCCCGGAAAACAAACAACATATCAACAACTCAACATAATTGACAGCTGCATCCATTTGCTCGGTCCAAGCCCCCTCCTCCTGCTTTTCCACTCTGTTCTTCCAACACCATTTCCTCTTTTAATTATCCCCCAGCAAAAAGATGGAGCACATCAGACGCATCGCGGTAAATCCTGGCCCTGGCACAGGCTCATAGTGGCTCCTGCGTCTGGCAATCCCGATAGAGCCTGTGCGCTGGCAGTGACAAGAGAGGGAGGATGCCTGGAGATTTTCTGACAGAAAGAATGGAGAGGATGATCTCTCAGCAAAAGAGAGGTCCTCATTCTACTCCCGGCGTGGGAGGCTTTTTGGCGAGCGCTTTCCGATCATACCACATTTTCAGCACCAGATTAGCCAGTTCTCAGGAGCAAAACTCACATAGACCCCTTGTTTACACCTCAGTACAACAGTGTTTTTGTAATGACTGTTCAGTTAAAAAGCACATTGGAGGCACTGCAAGCACGGCTGCTCGCCTATCTCTCCCTACAACATTTTAGAGGTGAGACTTATTGTATATAGCGGGGTCAGAGACACTGCGGTTTTGGATTAAGGGAATATGATTTGTTTTGAATTGAAAGAAGTCTTCTCTGACCTGAAATGTGTTTTACTGAGTGGATTGCACATTCACATTCTAATTAGGTATCAGCTACAGGAATTGGTTTTGGTTTTGGAAGCCAGATAGATGAAAAAGGTTGCAAGTTAACTAGTGCCGGGGTTGCTATCTGTCAAAGTTTCTCCCATCTCTGTGGGGTGCGCATCAATCACTGAGGTCCCCCAACTGACAGTCATTCTGCAGGCTAATAGTGTCATCATCTCCCACGCGATTACACAGATTGCACAATGAGATCCTCGGACACAATGGAGCTGCAAATCTAGCCCCCCACTCTGTTCCCTTCTCCTTTCCTTTTCTTCCATCATTCTGAGATGAAGAGTGGAATGCTCCACAGCGGGTAGCATTCTTCTCCTCCAGGGGGAACTGAGAAAGCAGGCAAGGGCCTCTGTGATGTTACTTTCCCTTCAGGGTGGGGAGGAGATGTCTTGTAGCACAGCTAAAGATGATCATTTGAGAGCCTGTGAAACAAGGTTCCCCCTCTGGAAGCTACAGAGATATGGAGAAAGCCAAGGTTCCGACTAATGAGTTAGGGTTAGCTGATGTTCCTTGGTGATGAAAACCAGAACAATGACAATGATGGAAGTGGTAGTTTTTTTTTTCTTTCTTGGTTTAGACATTGTATTGCACCTCAGTTACACACTTCCCTAACTGCAAAGGTCGGAGGTCAGGCTGAGCAGCAGCCTTGGAGCTGGAGTCCCGCTCGAATGCTTGCAACTGTCTCACACATAAGACGAACAAGTGAGTTCCAGCTAAAGTATGCCTCCCCCATCATTCTGCTGCCCTCTTGCATCAAGACGGCACACAAACATTTTACATTTAATTGCGTGATGAAGTGTGATGAAAGAAATCATTAATCTATGAATGAACATACAGGGGAAATCTAAACATTTGTTTATTATATGATATGTTCTGATAAAAACCTTTCCTCCTGGAGTAAATATTTGCTTAAGAAACTCACAAAACAAAACAACATCCCATCTGATAATCTGCCACAATTATGCTGCATACTGTGATGAAAGGATATCAATGATCTACTTATGTCATAGAAAAAGAGTGCAGCTTCAAACATGAAAGCTATTGAAGCCTATGAGAGTTTCAAGTCAATCAATGATCAAAGGAGCAAAAGCTTATCAACGCTGTTCCTTAACACCGAAACAGTGTCATAGCTCTGAATATACGACCGCACCAGCAGTGTTTTTTTTGCCCTGCAACATAATGGCTATTGTGCTTTCTGAAAACATTTGCCTGTTTACATAGTTGAAGCTGCAAAAAAGCACACAAAGTGGAGAGGGGGCACGGGCCCTTTATCCCGATGAAAAGCTAAAGGATGAGACTGACCTTTCTGGCATCAGCTGGGCTTTGGGAACACAATACATGGCGGCAGCTCTTTCTGGCCTTTTCCCCTTCAGCTCTGGGCTACGCTTACAAGCCAAAGACTCAAGTCCAAACATCTATCATTTTATACAAAGACTCCAACATACAGATGCCCCAAACCCCTCCTTTTAAATCACATAAACACACACGAACACACAGAGCAGTTTTGTCTGGACATCTGCAAACAAACCAGTCCCGTCTGGCATCACAGTACAACTGCAGGCTATGGAAGCAAAAAAGAAACAACAGATCACTGTAGATTAAATCAACACAAAAGCCTTTCTCAGTCCACAATACCACTACCATTTTTCTTTAACGGGAATTGAATAACAATTACATTCTGACCTGTGCCACTTAGGGAGATCACCAATCCAAACTCACTTATACTGGGACTAAATGAAAAGCCATGAAATAAAAACCATTACATCGTTACGTACGTACCCCCCAAAAATGATCTAACCCACTGTATACTTTAAAGGCTTTGTTGTTGGGAGGCCACATACCTATAGGGCCTTTGTGTGACATTTCAAAAGGCTGCATCACAAGGTCATAGCAGAACAAGGGTCATGCAAACACAGAATAGCACTTGTGTGGTGTTCATTTTTGGGAGAGGGGGTGGGGAGGTTGTCAATTCTATAGGTAAACTCTAGCAGACAGGAGATAAGTTACCCATGGGAAGGCAGACAAAGGGAACAGTGGTTGGCACTGAAAAGGTAAAGAGTAGTAGTCCCTGACGTGTCAGAGGCCTCACCGTCAGAGGGAGAGTATAAAAGGACCTCTAAGTGTGTCTGGGGCTATGGTGTGCAAACATCCACAGTCCGGCAACCATGGGAAAGGTATGAGCTCACATGCAATATGGTAGCAGCTTTGATGAAGAGGTGATGGAGGAAAATGGCACAATTGTGGGAACATGTGTGAGACATTGTAACAGGGAAAGAAAATGCAACGGAGGTGAACAGAGGTGGCAAAAGTACCTATTCGAGTAAAAATATTAGTGATGGACGGCTAACTCCTGAGGACCTGTTTTTTGAGGGGGATAACACAGCTATTGGTTTTTAAAAGGGAGGCATGTGTGGAGATCAACAATTATATTGTATCCACATATGACAGACTCATTGCATTTGGATGGCAGCAACAATTTTTGGCTCCTTAAATTGGAGAAGTTGACAGTGTGTTGAGATTGAACGAGCACTGGATGAGCTGATAAAAGTCAGCTGAAGCAATTGTTTCAATTGCCTTGATTTTCACCTGTCAAGCACTGAAAATAATATGCAAGAGTACTGCAGAATGAAGAGGCTTGTTCCCTCAAAGGACTCATGAAAAAGTAATTGGGTTTGTTCAAGGGAGAGCAGTGTCCTCTACAGCCCATTCATGAGTATTGCAACTAATACATATACTGTATATATCTAACATTAACCTGAGTGACACATCCTGTTCTTTCCTTTTCAAGATTATCTTCTACGAGGGCCGCAACTTCCAGGGCCGCCACTGGGAGTGCAGCAGTGACTGCATGGACACCTTCAGGCACTTCAACTGCTGCAACTCCATCCGTGTGAGCGGTGGTCACTGGGTGGCCTATGAGAAGCCTCACTACATGGGTTACCAGTACATCCTCGGCCCTGGCGAGTACCCCGATTACCACACCTGGATGGGCTTCAACAACTGCATCCGCTCCTGCCAGATGTTCTCCCCTGTAAGTCAATCAAACAGACAGATAGGATTGGTAGCCCCCCCCCCACCCAACTCGCCCACCACAACCGCTCACCTTGTACATCAAATGCTGCTTTAGAAATGGATGTCAATCATTGGTCTTTTGATGTCATTTACAGATACTCAGGCAGGTCATGGCATAAAAGTCTCTGTTGCGCGGCCCACAAGGAGACCCAGTCAGCCTTTAAAAGGAATATGATACGCCCCCCATAAGACTCACTGCCTTCATTCTAATTCTGTTTGTCACATTGAGTGTTTCTAGCAGTTTAGGGAGGGGAAAAAAATGTAATTCTGTCATGCTCTGAAAGAATCGTTCCTCATTCTTATCTGTAGTTACTTACCGAAAGAAGCCAAGTGGCATGAGTGCTGACTTGAATTCAAAGTTAAAGAAACTGGCTCAGGGCAGGAAGCTCTACCATATGCTCTCTGAGGTTCACACCTACTAAAATAGCATAACAATCATGTTCTGACTTCTTTCACATACAGTATAGAGGATCCTACAGGATGAGGATCTACAACAGGCCCGACATGATGGGACACACCATGGAGTTCATGGATGACTGCCCCAACGTGTACGAACGCTTCCGCTACCGTGACATTTACTCCTGCAACATCATGGAAGGTTTCTGGATCTTCTATGAGCACCCCAACTACAGGGGACGCCAGTATTTCCTGCGCCCCGGAGAGTACAGGGCCTGTGGTGACTGGGGCTGCCACAACCCCATGGTGGGCTCGTTCAGGAGGATGAGGACTGTCATGTAAACTATGCGTGACTCAAATGAACATTAAAGACTTGATTTTGAAATAACAAAGTCCTTTTTGAGTTTATTTGAACAGGTCCACCCAACACGCAAACATCGGCCTGATGCACAATGACACACTTTGGCAAAGCAGCAAATTTGATTTCTGCTTAGCGTACATGTCTGACCAATGAAAGCCTGCAGCTGCTTAATGATCTATATCCTAGATACCTATTAAAACAAACCAACCCTTTTCTCTTTGCTGCCCTGCCTAACCTCACAGCATGCACTGCAGGTTTCTGGTATTCATGCCAATAAAGGCAGATGTTGCAACTCTAATTGTGGTCCCTTTTAAAAAAGTGCAGTTGTACAGTATTTTCCATAGACAGACAGTTTTGACAGAGACAAAGAGGCTGCTGCAGCTCAATAGTCCTATAGTGGTCTGCAGTCTATAGAGCGTACTGTGCTGACACGACAAAGCTTTGTTTCACATTTACAAAGCCCTGATCCCAGCAGGGTCTATAAAGAGCTCTGGTACAGCCGGACATCTGGTCTGATCTGAACTTAACTCAGTTACAATGGGCAAGGTAAGCATGCAATTTAAAATCTATAGAGTACAAGCAACTCAATTTTTTGATGTGTACTATAATGATCGTTCGGCTATAAGTGCTAGATAACTAAAATAGGGGTTGACCTACAATAAATCCTGCAGAGACACATTCAGGTGTCAGTGGTTCTAAAGTATTTGTTATAACATATATATAATATAAATATAACATTTTTGTAACATATGGAGGTGATGTAATCAAATGCTCAAAATTGTAAATAATCGCACTTTAATGAATTTGAAATTAAATTAAAATTTAGTGGATGAAACAAAATATATGCAAAATAAAAGCTGCAAAATAAGACTTAGTTATATGTAGCTAAATTCCTTTGTCATTCAACTGAACTTGACATTTTAATTCATTAAAATATATATATCACTAACTTGCAAACCTCAGTCAGAATATCAAATGGTATGGTTATGAAAACCATGCATACCAAAAGTTATTATGGTTTAAGAGTCTGAGCTGCTGGAGGTCACATAACTAGTTATACATCTAAGGTGTGTGTCAGATTGTCTCGTCTTTGTGATAATGTCCACTCATCCGTCACGTGCAGATTATCTTCTACGAAGACAGGAACTTCCAGGGTCGTCACTATGAGTGCAGTAGTGACTGTCCTGAGATGCAAAACCACTTCAGCCGCTGTAATTCGATAAGGGTGGAGAGCGGTTGTTGGGTGGCCTATGAGAAGCCCAATTATGGTGGCTACCAGTACATGCTGCACAAGGGCGAGTACCCCGACTACCAACGCTGGGCAGGCTTCAATGATTGTATCCGCTCCTGCCGTATGGTGCCACCTGTGAGTTTTATGCCCTACTGTTTGCAGCAATGTTTTTAATAAGTTTTTTTCTGTAGAAGTGCCAGTTCAGGATCATTTAGTTCTCAAGCCTAGTCCGACTGTTTTCATCACTCAGTGCCAGTACCTGTGGCTATTTTAAAAGTTTTGGCTTGACCTATAATTGCCAAGTTTAGCACAGGAAAGAAATTTGTCACATAACTTATTGTTTCTACTTGACCGTGGTAAGATATAATGTTGAACAAATGCTTAATTTAAATGGCAATGTCTGTGTTAATCTTCCATCATCTCTCTACCCCAGTATAATGGTACCTACAGGATGAAGATCTTTGAGCGGTCTGACTTTGGGGGCCAGAATATGGAGCTAATGGAAGACTGCCCCGATCTGCATGAGCGTTTCCACACCCGTGACATCTCCTCTGTGAATGTCATGGAGGGCTACTGGATCCTGCACGAACACCCCAATTACAGGGGACGCCAGTACTTCTTGCGCCCTGGAGAGTACAGGAGGCACAGCGAATGGGGAAGCTCCAGCCCCACCATCGGCTCCCTGAGACGTGTCACTGAGATCAATTGATTCCTGCGGTTTTTTTACCCTTATTGAGCCCCACTGTTAAGCTTTCCACCCTCTCGTTCCCCTAAAGCCAGCACTGTTTCAGTGTGGTCTCAACAATGTGGTGTCCAAACCTGAAATCATAAATTTTAATGATGCGGGTTTTGGTTCGTCTGATGTTGGGTTCCGGTTTTGTTGGGTTGCTTTGCATTGTTGGGTAAAGTTCATCCCTAAATTAGTGCTTAAGCAAAGCTCACAGTTTATAGCGATTTTTTGCTTTGGTCGTCCCACAGCAAAATGGTTTGCCTTGCCGGTCCCCAACCTCCTGTCCTACTGGAATCACAATAAACGAAAACTTGATGAAAGTCAACTAAAGGGAGCCTTTGTTAATTTTCTATTGACTACTACAGCTGTCACTATAAAAAGATCAGGGGGATATGGCTTTTCATAAATCTGAGGAATATTTTTCTCTTTAGTACGGTGATTGAACTTTAGTTTCATCAGGCCACAGAGTTAGATGTAGAAGTTTAACCGCTGAGGTCCTAGTAGGACCAAGAGTTTCTACAGTTCGCCGTGATATTGTCATTTCACATACACAAAGAAAAATTATCAAGGAAACAGAAGCTTATTCTTTGAAGTTTGATATTAAAGACCAAAAAAGGGTATCTGAGGATGAGCATGTAGGAGTCTTTATGAGATCACATGGTACAGAGTTAGCGCGTTGGGTCCATGAAAGATGCCCATATTAGATCCACATCACAGGGCCAGAGCCAACTCAAAGAGTTGGAGTCAAAGTGTCCTGGTATTAGCCCCGAGCATCAAGCTCTCTCAGAACAAAAAACAAAACCCAGTCCACATCCCCGCTCATGCATTTTTCATCAGCCCAAGATACTGAACCCTTTCAGAAATAAATATCAATTATTGAAATTGTTAATTAGACACTGCGTAATTGGCAAAGATACACATGAATAAATAACTTTGACCATTAATTATTGATTCAAAAAAATTTGAAGCCCAGTGGGGAGTGCATTTGAGAGTCTCTTAAGATCAAGCACAACAAGAAATATGAGTTTTGGCCTTGAGTAATGTCCAATTAAAGGACTGTCAGCTTTGCTGTACAAGTCCAGCGATTTGCCCTCATCATCTTTTTTATATCTGTGGATAACAATACCCAGCAGACAACACAACATCAACAGGGTGCAACATGGGATCTGGTCGGCTGGGATGTGAGGGCAATGTCAGATAAGAGATGAGAGGAAATGTACAGGCTGCCAGGCCTCAGCCATAACTGGAAGTTAATTTGAGGTCATGAAAGGGCAGTAGCTTCAAATATTAACTAAATTCAGGAAGGAGGCACTTTGGACATGAAGAGAATTACAGAGAACAAGTCTATGGCCAATTTTGTCTAAATCGTATGGTTTTAACCTTGCAAACTTCACATTAATAGCAAAATGTATACAGCCTGAAAACTGTAAACATCCTTGCTTGAATATTCAGTACAGTTATGCTGGAAAAACAAACTAAATTGTACAGAACTAACTGTATAATCTCATTAAAGTCTGCCCTTGTTTCAGTTTTTAGGAACCATAAAGTTGGTATCAGTTGAGGCCAGAACTGGGGTGATGCAAACAGCTATTTAAATATATTACAGTAATATAAAATATATATTTCACATTGACATGGTCAGTCTTCCTCAACTTGGACCATCAATCTCTTGGATTTAAGCATGAAGGATTCTGAGTCTGATTCTCTGGGTTGCAGTTTATTTCCAATATATGACTACCGCAACAAAGAATCGATAGAAGAATTTCAATCGGCCAACCTTTTCACAACAAAACACTCCTCAGTGTCCTGTTATTACTTAAGTAGAGAACTATGTATATATATATATATATATATATATATATATATATATATATATATATATATATTTCTATGCATCAAACAGGCAATACCCAATGTCCCTGGATTGTTCCGTCTCTACCTCAAGTCATTTAGATGATATTTTCAATCGCTTCGCACATAAAAAGGACAAAAGAGTGAGATCCGAGTTTTGTCTCCCTCTTCATCTCTGAACCCTTTGGACTTGGTGATGGGAAGCTGATTGAAGGGTAAGTAGTGCGTTTTGGAGAATGAATTCTTTAGATGCTAGAAGAGAGAAAGAAAACGAAAGAAACAGAGAAACCCAGAACATAAGCCTGTGATTCCATTATTAGTCTCAGTTCTCTTTCTCCTTCTTTTCATTTCTGATGGCTGGATAATTAAACCTCTATAGTATTGTCTTCCATCTTCTTTGCCCCACTTCCAGCAATGCGAATTCCCCTATGGGCAACTTTAAAAAGGCCCTTTTTAGACATCTGTTTTTCAGATCAGTACGACTTTTTTCCCCCCATTAATTAATTTGTGTTCTTTGTGCAAGTAGAAACAGTGGAGCCAGGACAGAGATGAACATACGTGTAAAAATCCTCTAAAAATGTTTCAACTGCAAAAAAAACCAAAACAAAACAAAAAAAATCAAAGAAAGTAAGGAAAATATCCAAATAAATATTCTTTTTCAACTTTTTTTTTATTCTACAATACTGCTATTAAACAACCCAAACCAGTCCTTAAGTGTGCTTTGCAAGACATCAGATGGGAGCTCAGAGGCTGGAATGTTACAGAGCTTAATTTCGCGTTCTCCCCTCCAGCTTGAAGGAGGCAGCTTGTCAATTACTGTTCCTGCTCTGACAGGGGCTATGGGCGCCACAAGGAACAAGCAGGAAAGCAGCAAAGCATGGAAAAATGAGCACAACTTGTAACAATGATCAAAAAAAAAAAAAAAAGTAAATAAAATGGATGCATACAAGTTGGAGTGTATTTTAACTTAACATTGCTATAAAACAAAACATTTCTGATCCTTTCATAAAAATACTACCATGCTATTGATTTGAATGAATCATGTAATTTAGTTTTAATACAGGAAATCTAAAAATCTATAACACAAAAGGATCTGGTTAAACTACAAGAAAGTAAGTAACATTTCTACTATTAAATGCCCACTTGTGGCATTGGTCTGAAATAAGCTGCTACCAACAGCATCTTATTTCTGCACATTCAGAAACAATCAAAAAATTCAGCCTAAATTTACAGCAAGAAAAGAAAACAGATGTTAGGTGAACAAAGAAAGCGCTTGCAGGACAATCAGATCGAACCTTGTGGGTAATAAGCCAATATAATCAGCTAAAATAGAATTGAGCCTTCAGTTATATAACATGTACATTTATAGATGGAATTTGTTTTGTTTGAGAGAATACACTATGATATACAATCTTAAATAAGACATTTTAGATAAAGATACAACACGTACATCATCACTACACTGCATTTTTATCGGCTAAATTGCCTTTTGGTACTGATTATTAAGAATATTTTGACATTTTTCTCATTTATATTTTATTATGAAATATAAATAATGTTTCTGTGAATTTTTGCCAGTTAAGTGCTTGATTGCATTGCATTATATAAAAAAATAATGATTTAAGCACATCAGTGTCCTTTGATGTATGATGACAAGTGTGTATTTACTTTGTCTTAAGAGAAAGTAATCTTAGTTAAATCCATTCTTTCTCTCACTTTTTTTTTCCCCAATTCATGTATTATTGTGGAGGTATTATTGTGTTGATTACTACATCATTCCTCCTAACCCAAAAAAAGATCACAAGCTGAGGTAGAATTAAAAAAAAAACTATGTAAACTCTAAACAACAGGCTAGTCCAAATAGGGACAACTTTCTGGTTGTGCTGATAAAATGGACCATCACTGTGCGCTTCAGATTTAAAAGAGTAACATCAGCCGATATCTGTGACAAGACCCTCAGGGCACTGCTGGTGGGAGATACAAACCACTCTGGTCAACAATGTTAAGGCTAAATGAGTGTTATAAAAGTCTCTGGTCTAGTTGCTGTCCCTCTGCCCGGCGAGAGGCTGCCCGACAGGCAGGTTTTCATGGAGGTACTCCAAGGTGCCGTGCTCAGAGAAGTCTGCCGCTGTGTGCCCGTCCCCTCTCAGGACCCACTTGGTGGTGAGCAGCCCCTCGAGCCCGACAGGACCCCGGGCATGGATACGAGCCGTGCTGATACCTACCTCTGCTCCTAGAGACAGAGGGAGGACAGAGGAAGGAAGACAGTAAGTGAGAATTGCAAACACTGTGTCACATGTTTTGAAAGAGGGAGCGCAGTGATTATGAATAGAAAGAAAGAATATGTAGGCTGCTGAAGACAATGTCACAGGAAAAGAAGCAAGAGAAGATTGATGATACAGTAATAAAACCACGACTTACCCAGTCCAAAGCGGTAGCCATCAGCGAACCGTGAGCTTGCGTTCCAGAAAACACAGGCACTGTCCAGCTGTTGCAAGAACTGCTCCGCTGTGTCCTCTGTAAGAGAAAAGACCTATTATTGGTGCTACTAGCTCAAACCTTTACTTTGGATCGGGCAGTCTTTCAGATATTAACAGAAGTGCAGGACGGTGAAAGCTATTTATTGTAGTTATGCCATAAAAGTTGAGCTGAAATAAGGGATTAATGCACTGAATTAGAGGAAACCATTAAAAGGAAACTTAAATTTGAGGTGTTCATAACATACTTACTTACATTTGTTGCTTGCACTGCAATCACAAATGCCTCTGCTGATATAATTTTAGTACACACCCAGTGCTAGGAGACCTTGAAATCATGTGAACTGTGAACAACCACCCAAAAACAGAAGCTACATATCATTTCTGTCGTCTTGATGTGGACAAGTCTATCGGTCCAGATGTCATCCCGAGAATTCCTTGAGTTGCTGTATGGCTTTAAAATTAAATCCAGCACTTTCCCAATGTAAATACAATCCAATTATTGTATCAGTGAGTAAAATCAAGCTGGATAATTTTGTACAAGGAGCCATGGCAGGTTTGTCTCTTGATGACATCACAGGTTAACTACCAGTCCACCAATTTGACTGCCTGTGCATGTTTCTATCATACTTATATACCTACATATTCTATCTATCATCATCTCTCATCCACGTTTTCTCTCCACCTCATTCCAAATTCAGTCCACGGTATCTACTTATCTATTGGTCAGTCATAGAAATCTGTCCCTCTCTCACTACTTTGACAGAAGTAACATTGAGTAAAATTTTAATTCATTGAGGTACCTTCTGTGGTCACCAGATGGCAGCAGCACATCCTCCACTGCAGTCGAGAAAATGATCCTCAGTGGAGAAATGTAAACACTTTGTCTTGTATTTTTCAAATGCTGCTTGCGATGTGAAATATTCTCCATATTTGTATTTCAGGCTTTAATGTGGCACTTGTACCTCAGTCTTTCCATGAATTTTTATTATGTACAGGATTATCTTCTTCAAATAGTTCCTTTTGTTGAAGTCTATTCATGTTACAAAAGCAAATATTTATGTAAGCAAAAAAAAGATACCCTTAAATGTTAAGTTCCCATCACGCCTAAAAATTGCCAGACAAATGAATAGATAGAAGAAAAATGGAAATGTGTTCATCACAGTCCTTGTGCAATATAGCTGCAGGCTTCAAGTCAGGAAATACTCTGCTAACTGCACAGAATGGTTTTAATCAACTCCAGTTAGAAAGATGCAGTGTGAAAAAAATGTCTTTAAACGTGACCCAAAGTTATGACTGGGACAAGTCTTTTAAACTGCCTTCAAGCATCTGCTCTACATTATAAATGGGCTCTGTCCCCGACATTGGAGTCACACAGGGAAGCTGTGCACTCATCAAGCATCAAGTGCCAATGCTCATTAGTCACTGTGGCAGAAAGTGGGTGAATCAAGAGAGTGAGAAGGAGACCTTGATGAATATCAGACACCTGTGTGAAGAGGTGTGGAGCAAGACAAGATTGACCAAGTCTGACTGGTGCTGTTGGTCTGATGGACAAAAAAAATAAAAACAGACACCAAAATACTGGCACTTACACATCGGCCACCTACCATTTTCTGTGATGATAACGTCTGTGTGGGAGCTGCCATATTTGTGAATATGATCCACAGCCTCCTCCATGCTGTCCACCACCTCCATGCAGCACTCCAGGTCCCCATACTCTGTCCGCAGGGACTTTGCCTCTGATGGGCTAAACGTCAGGTAGGAGGCAAACCGAGGGCCTGCATGAATCCTGACCTAGTGACATCACAAAAATTAAAAATATAAATAAGATAACAAATACTCCTGTCTAAAAATATGTATTAGGCACTCATGTGAATTTGGACTAATGCATGTTTGTGCATTTGGTCCTTTACCCGTTCAGTGCGCAGCATGTCGATGATCTGGTCAAAGAGTGGGGTCCTGAGGATGTTCCTGTGAATCAGCAGAGTTTCCATGGCGTTACATGCAGCTGGGTAGTCACATTTGGAGTCTCTGACTGGAACGAAAAAAATAAGATAATTACTGCCACATTCATAGCTGTAGTCTAACATACATGATGGAGTCATGTTGGATGGATTTATTAATACAGTATTATATACACTATGTAGACATGTATACATGAACATAGTGTACATAGCAACACAGTTCATAGATAAAAAGTAATCTATTACATACATATTGAATATTTATTCCTTTGCACCATTTGTATTTCTTCCTAATTTACAGAAACACTTAACTTGTATACGGACATTGTATGTTACTGTTTGGAAGTACAACAAAAAAAAAAAACAGAAGTTACATTCCTCCTATGTGTGCACGTACAGTTCTTGGCCAATAACGCTGATACTAAAATATACACATGCCAGGAGATTTATATATGCTGACCAATTTTGATGACTTTGTCAACGCTGGCCTCTGAATCAACGTAGACGTGGCAGATTCCCTCGCTGTGACCCAGCACCGGGATGCCCTTGGCTGCCCGCTGAATGTCCCTCACCAGCTGGGATGAACCTCGGGGGATAATCAAGTCGATCATCTTGTCCAGTCGGCACAGATCCTCCACCTCCTCTCGAGTGCTCACCTTGTCACAAACACAGGTTTGTCAACCACAGAAGCTGTACAGGCTGCTACATAAAGGTTTGCACTGCCTTGTAATAAATGTGTAGGATGCCAATTTTACCAGCTGTACAGCCTCTTTGACTCCGTGCATGGAAAGGGCTTCTTGGGTGAGCTGATGGAGAATACGGTTGGTGTTGGCTGCTTCCTTGCCTCCCTTCAGCAAGAGGGCGTTGCCACTGGCTATGGCCAATGCAGACACCTGGAGAAAAGGGTTGGCGATATTACTGCAGTCCATAAAGTCTAACAAAAAATGGAGTGAGAAACAAGTGAAATTAGTTGGATACCTGTGGTAGGCAGTCAGGTCGGGCCTCAAAGATGACCAGAAGAACTCCAATGGGCACAGTGATCTGCTCCAGCTCCAGGTTGTGAGCCACCCTGGTCCTGCGCAGCACACGACCCACGCTGTCCTGGGCGGCCACAGCTATCTGGCGCAAACCTATGGCCAAGCTGTTGAGTTTGGCTGGTGACAAGCTCAGACGCTTCAGCATGGCTGGTGGCAAATGGCCTGTAGAGAGGAGGGAGACCAAGGTTACACTGTGCTATCAGTTGATATGAAAGCCAACTCTGAGGCAATGCATAGAGATGGTAAAGTAATAAAAGAGTCGCCCTCTGTTGGAGAGATAAAAGATGAAATGTCCATTTGGAAATCTGACCAAAATTATATCGTTAGTAAGTTTATGTTCAACATTAAGAAAGCAGTGACAGTTTAATGTGATTCCTTCCTGCCAGAGAAGAATCTGTTATCTGCTCACACAAAGTGATCATATATATAAAGTAAATATCATGGACTTAAAACGTTAAAAACTTTGCTGGGTTCTATGCTGCTACATCATCTATAACTGTGGCGCTCCACTACCTGCATTTACAGCCAGGTCCATGTCCAACTTGTTGGCTGCCAGAATCTCCTCCTTCCTTTCAGTCAGCAGCTCTGCTAGCTGGCAGATGATCTCACTCCTCTGACAACACAGGTAACCAAACACAGGCAGGATGAGCATGTCACACATCTATCCACAGGGGGTCAGTGTTTCTCTGTGTCTGATAAAGATAATCTTAGGATTAAATGTTTAATTATACCTAAATTAACTGATCTAATAATGTTAACTGAGCAAAAATAGACATTTTTGTTCTTATTTAAAACAATGTCTCACCTGGTCTGGGTGCAGAGACGACAGGGATCTTCCAGACTTTCGTGCCATTTCTGTCTGCTGCTCCACAGTTGGGCCTGGACAGGACAGGACAAGATAGACTTCCCTCAAAAACTGAACATTATAACCTTTCTCAGGATTTATTGCAGTAAAGTTGTATTAGACTGGTTTCATATTAGATAAATTGGCTTCTGAGCATGTAAAACAACAGAAGCTGTAGTTTTAGTGCGGCTGTACTAAGAGAGACAAAGCATCCAGGTCAACTCACCAGCAGGTTTGATCTCTGAGAAGAAGGTTCCCACCTTTTTCCCCTCCACAATGTCAGTGATGACGTGACCTGTTACTTTGGGATGGGTGCCATTTGCAATGACTACCGAGGTGCCACCTTGCAGGGCCCAAAGAGCAGCTTTGACCTGCAGCAATGAACAGAAAGAAACTATCTCAACATAAATGTTAAAACTGTGTTAACTTAGACATACCTTACAGAAAGAAGGGCAATTTTTTTTTTTTGGTCTCATGTTGAACACCGGCAACTGTCATGAAACAGCCACATTTAATCATTGTATACACAGTTAGCTAGTTTAAAACACTAAAAGTGTTGGGAACCACTGAATTAACCTTTCTATATAAAATAGTTAAAAGTAACCAGTAACTTCATCTGTTATATAAATGTAGTGAAGAACAATATTTGTCTCTGAAATGTAGAAGAGTATAATAGGTCACTTTTCACAGAGAGTCACTTTTCACCACTGATTTGAGGTTTTAGGTTATTCTACTAAACAAAATCTAATGTTAACATCTTCCATTAACAGGCTTGGGAAGATCATTTTTTCCTCTAAACAAAAATAAAACAATCCATAGCACAAGAAGCTTTGCACTTTGCCTATCTGATGATCTGTAAATAAAACAGTTCTTAAACTGAGTGATTGCGGACTTTTAACATACCTTGGCCTCCATGCCTCCAAGTCCGACTCTGGACTTTGTGCCATAGGTGATGGACTGCTGGTCTCCAGGGTAGAAGATGTCAATGAACTTGGCATCATCTGTTCCAGGGGGGCTGTTGTACAGTCCTAAGAAATAAAAAAATCTTTTACAACCTATTTGTTCACATGTGGCTTTAAAACATACTTTGCCACATGACACAAAACCTTAAACCTTTTGTCATACATTACTACTGTATAATAGTAACTGGGTAATTAACCTGGCAAATAAACTGATTTTAAATAAATCTGATTAATGCTATACTATCATTCATTCTCAAGCCTCTTAAATTTACCCAATTGAAACACACACACACGTCTTGTAGCAACCCAATCAGCATCAGTTTCAAACATAAAGGCAGAAGGTCTGTGTTTATCTCTCTCATATGACTCTCAGTTGACCCTAGGAGGGGTGTGTTTTATTTCCCCCCCTGTGAAGAGTCCTGACAGATGGTGTTGTTACCCAACAGCTGACCCAGACTAGTGTTGTGGTAACACACATACCTTCCACGTCAGACAGGGCGATGAGCAGGTCAGCCTTCATCTCTACAGCTAGCCGCGCAGCCAGACTGTCGTTGTCCTTGATGCTGATCACCTACAGCACCAGAAAATTGCAGATGTAAGCTCCTAAAAAGGGAAAAGAGGGCGGCAGAAAGTCTGCCATCTGCCATTCAAGCAGCTGAGCCTTTTCTTAAGGGCTAGATGCAAGCTGATAAATAGAAACAAATACCTAAACTCTTATCAACTGTGGCACATTTTCTTGAAAATGAACTGAACTGTTACTCTGCAGGGCAAGTTTTACGGAGCCAGTGAAAAAGTTAATTTATCAACAACCAGAGGTCGTTCCAGTCAAGTGAATTTTTTTTTCTGTATGATGAACTTCTAAATCATAAAATACAAAACTTTAGATTTTCATAATGTTGTTGTGTCATGCAGTGTCCTATCAAACACAGTCATCGATTTTATTGGTGCAATGGTAATATTCATTGACTGTGTTGCCAGCAGCTAAGAGTGTTAAAAAATAGAACATTTAAAAAAGACAGACAGAGCGGTGGATTTATTTGAAAAAAGTTTTGTTAGTTATTTCTGATGGTGAGCAGGCGGAAAAGGCGTCTACCTACAGAAGTTAGTCCCGGCCCCTTGAGACGGCACCTCCTCCCCATGCACTGCCATCCACCCCCTCCCTGTGTGTGTGTGTGTGTATGACAGAAATTAATGCAGCTAATGAACACCGACTGTCTGTATTATCACTGTCTCCACCAACCCCTTCAGCACCCCTGCTGCCACCATCACCACCACCACCAGAGTTTCTCCCCATGCCGTCTGTACCCACATTTACCCCCTGTAGGTCGCTGTTGGGCTCCGGCGGTGGCACAACAGCATCATTGGTGTTGATGATGGGCACAATGTTCATGCGCAGCAGCTCCTGCAGTGTGCTGTTCAGGTTCTGCCTCTTTTCATCGTCATGGAAATCCAGATTTGTCACCAGGACCTGACAGCATAGAATAGGTTTAATACGTTAAGTAAATACCTCTTGAGGATTGCAATTCTTATTTCTTTAAGCATGTAAGTACCTGTGCAGTGCATGTGCTGTACTGGGTGAACATGGCCTCATACAGGGCCATCAGACCACTCTGTCCAGCCGCAGCACAGGCCCGAGCCTCCAGCACTGGCAAAGACTGCAACACAAATGCAGCAGACATTTGGTTACATTGACTCTCCACATGTTTTCTGCATCTGTTCAGCTTTTTGGTGTCTCAGAGACAAGCAAATCATGTCACACCAGAGCAGGTGATTGGTCGGATGAGTATTCCCTCATTTTTACATGGGGAATACTGTATTTAGCTGAGTTTGCCTCATGACGTTAACATCCAACACACACCTTTGTAGTGACATACTATATGTTTGGAAAGTCAACACTAGGACAAAAATGAGGGCATTCAAAATAGCATCATAAACTTTTTACCACAGAGTCAACTCCAATTTGACACAGCCTCAAGAAACACTGAACATTAATCATTACAACGGTTTAATAACTGCAGGCCATTTAATATACCGTATCATACTGGACAGGTGTCACCAGTACTGTGTCCATTTGCTGTATGTTCAAGAAAATCAGGCATTTGATGTTGTATTGATAGTGATTTAAGGTGTCAACAAAATACCAGAAGCCTCCACTTTTTCTTACCATGTCTTTGAGCTGATTGTGTCCCGAGTGAAGTGCCTGTCGGACACTTTGGGACAGCAGGATCTCATGTCTTAATCTTTGCTTGCCAAAGGCCACTGCCCCACTGGTGACAATCATCATCTCCCTGCCTTGATTCTGCAGCATGGCCACCTGGACACCATGGACAACAACACACCCAATTAGGATACACCACAGCTGGGTCCACAGTTAGTTTTTGTTTGTTGAGACTCACTGTGGATTCTGGTTTAAAAAGCACAGTCTGTTATGTACCCCTAGAGATAACTATGAGGAAACTGTGAAAGGATTTCTCAAAACCTGAGAAAAATGAAAATAAAACAATCTGTATGGCACAATCGGAGATAAAGGAGATAATGTTTTTTCATTGTTTGGGTGAACAGTCTTGGATTTATGTTTTATATAAACTTGAACTGATAAAGTGACATCTGTTTTTTATCTGTTTCTGTCTTTTCCCGCATTTGGGTTCTCACCTGCTCCACAATGGAGGCGAGCCTCCCCAGAGCCAGGCCACATTCATCCCCACGGGTGACCACGGCACTGCCGAGCTTGACTACAATCCTCTTGGCCTGACGCAGTTCACTGCGGTGAGCAAAGGAGCTGCCATGGGCCCTGCCATTGGGAACTGTATAAAAGGAGATATATCTTTCACACTGATGGTGGAAAAAGAAAGCATTTTAACACACATTTCAGTGAAACACCACATGTTTATAAATTGTCATATTCTTGGAAAGCAGGACTTTTCCATCTGGAGATTTGAATCCTGGACCTTTGTACCCAGACAAGGTGAATCCCTGCAGGAAAATAGGCTTTCCACACATTTTCTTAAAACCTGAAGCTCACTAACAGTCAAAATGTTGGTGATAAAATTCTTAAAATCATTCTGCCAGTTTCGGGTATATTGTCAAATATTTTGGTGAAATTTGAAAAATTAGATGAAACAGAAAATGTTGAGTACAAAGTACAGGAAGTTATTGAATATCATTCAGGGTCACACTACAAACTTTTTGCAACTTTGGTTCCCCCTAGAGACGAGGCGCAATGTGTATTTTAAATTTTGTTTTGATATGCCGTTTGTGCTCAGTTATTGACATTTTTTGAAAATTACCTATTTTCATAAAAAAATGATTTTCTGGTATAATCCAGAGAGATTGAAATTCGGTTGATAACTTCAGATCAATAAAGTCTGTAGATGATCCTGACAAGAGTTTTGGTATGATTGATCCATCAGTTTCAGACAAGTTCTTGAAAATGGGAGTTTCAAAAACTTGAGAAAAAGTAAGTAGATTTTACATTTCTAGATCAAAAGACCATTGGAGCAAAGATAGAGACCAATTAAGAGGTTAAAAGGATAAAAGATTTTTGAATTTTTTGAAAACACCACATTCAGTTTTCATCAGCTTTCATTCAGTTCATCAGTTTTTGCTGCATAAACACTTTTAGCGAAAAAGTAGAAGCAATGTAGTGGCGGAGGCAGCAACTTCAACTACTGTTGAAATGAAACCCCCCACAAATTTGTTGATGTATCAATACATTGGTATGTACATTTCCACACAAAACACAGCAAATGTTACACAACTGTGCAGACAAGCATGTTTTGCTAGGTTTTCATTGATTACACCACTGAGACAAACAGAACGAAGCCACGTCCATCTGTAACCTGGGGAACATAATCACAGCCTTCAAACTGCCACATCAGCAGGGACAGTAGAAAGGCCTGTGCTGACATTACACATCACTCTGGAGCAATGAGGCGCATGAGAGAGATGGTCAGAGGCACACAGAGAAAGAGAGAGAGAGAAAGAGATAGAGAGGCCCATGACTTCTTGTACAGGCCAGACCAGCTCAGAAAACTCCCTGCAGGCACAACAGTTTAGTCAAAGTTTGAACATTGTGTTCAAACATCGGTTTATCAGATGTGATAATAAAATCCATCACGTCTGCCTCCAGATATTATATTGACTTTGTTCATAAAATTATGGACACAATCACAAACTTAATCATGGTCTCCATATTGCATCATTTTTGTGTGTATGAATCAATTGTTGGGTCTATAAGAAAAAGCCAGAGATAATAGGTAAAATTTCCATCACAGGTCACTAAAGGCCAAGGTAGTGTCTTAAGAACGCATGAAAACTAAAAAGAAAAAAAAGGTTACTGTCACATAACATAAACAAATTACATCTTCAATCAAAATCAAAACTGAGAGGCTCAGACTGGGTTATTTTTGCTTGAAAAATGATTAAAAATGATTAATCACATATCAAAATGGTTTAAAATTGCCAATTGACTCATTTCAGCAACACTGCCTGTATATGACCACAGAATCTTCTCTTTTTATCCGCACTAACAAGTTTGTTGTTTCACTTTTCTGTCAGCCGGGTTGCATGATGTGTGCAGTGTTTACATGGGACGTGTGCTGTGTGTCAATGTGGCGCTGCTTACCTTGTGTCAGGGGTCTGCTGAGCACCCGGCATACATGTCTGTGGATGTCCAGTGGGCTCCTTGATCTCAGGGTCAGTCTCTGCAGCAGCATGGCCTGTTAAAATCCTTTTACTATGAGAAAAACACGGGGGGAAAAATAATGAAAGAAACACTCTCATTATCAGCATCAAAGACATTAAACTGTGGTGTTTACCTGAGAAATTAGACATGAGTGTTTATATCTGAACAGCGGCATAAAAAGTGAATCCCAATGTGTATTTAAAATCCTAATAATCCTGCAGCTTCCCCACATGGTAAAGTAATAAAAAGTGCTGTTCTTACTTTATCACGTCCCGTGTGTGTACCTGGCCTTTGTACCGTCTTCTACTCGGCCTTGTTCATCTTCTTTGACCCGCTTTTCTTTGATTTTATCTCACATTTATCCAGAGGTGGGCCCTACATGTGCACGACTCCTCCCCTGACTGATGAAACTGTCACTGCGATTTACAGCGACGGCCAACAGCCGTTACCAAGGTAACCACAGCTGGCCCCGACAATAATTTGAAGCTAAATAAAAGGACCAAACGATTTATTTCTTATTCCTCTCAGTAGCGCTGACATTAAAATTGGTATTTGCTGTTTCTACAGAGAGACAGAGACTCGTAAAGTGGCGGTGAAGTGGCAGGATGTGACGTCCAGCCGGCCGGCGACATGCGGAAGAGGAACGGAAGTTTCGTTTCCATCCTCACATTTCAAATTAAAACTTCAAAACGTAATAAAATGTCAAATGTCGTGTACACAAGTCAAAAAAAGGCCAAGATCACGAGTTGATTAATTCGTTACCTCGAGATTACACAGCTTATTTTCTCGTGGTTAATATGTATTGTTACCTCAAGAAAACAGAAATCAAATTTCTCAAGAGAACAAGATCATTTATCCCATGTATCAAGCGCATGTGTATGGGAGCTGAGATCATGAGTTGATTATTTTATTGCCTCGAGATTACAAAGCTAATTTTACAGGTGAATCTGTTATCTATAATATTTACAGATAATTTATTGCATATTTCAAATTAACCTGTATGGAAGCCGAGAACGGCTGTGTTAACAATTATTTCAATGGCATTATCTCGAGATAACAAATTAAATATTTCATTACCTTGAAAAAACAAAAGTGAAATTTACAGAAGCAGAGATGGGCCGAGATCACTTATCGCTTATTTTCTCATGATTACAGGTTCATTTATCTTCTTATCTCTAGAAAACAAAAGTCAACTTTTACATTAAATACCATCCATTACGAAAAAAAAAAATAGTAAAAGTGAATTTTAAGAGGAGGTTTATAAGAGGTCGGTGAGTCTTGGTGTCTGTAACAGGGAAAGGTATCTGTTGCATTTTATTACAGATGATGATGTCAGATGATGATGATATTTATAGGCAATGCCGTATAATGTATGCACAGGCAAGTTTAGTATTTGTACTGATGGTTTAAAGATGTAGGTGGATGTGTAAAGGTGTCTTTAATCGGAGCATATTGTACACCACTACACACTTGGGGTCAAACTATGAAAAAAACAAGCTTACAGAGACTTCAAGTAGCCTATAATGGTGCCATGACAATTACTTAAGAGACCAAGATGGTTCATGGCTGCAGGAATCAGTACCGTATTAAGATGGAGTACTACACATTACCAATCTCAGCTGTGAAGACAGTGGAACAGTTCTCTTTCTTTTACACCACAATTTGTATTGTGCTTTTGTATTCAATATTTTTTGTAATGCCTTTTATCTGGACTTCAAGTCTGAAATAAAGTCTTTAGATCATGAGTTGATAGCTTTGTTATCTCAAGATAATAAGATAATCAACCATTTTTAATGAAGAAATAAAAAGTTGTTTTCTTTTATTACTTACATTGTTTATCAAAGATCAGGAGTGCTAAGCCAGCAAGCATCTATGGCATTTTGACAACTGCAGCAACTTTTCAAACAATCAACTCACATTTGACAGTATGCTGCTGTATACAGGGCCACCACATTTTAAAACCAAATGTTTTCCATTAGGTTCTCCACTCTGGATTTATAATTGTTTTCAGTTTATTAATATGACACCAATAGGAAGACAAGGAAATTACTACCCTAATTGGTTCTTTCATTAACCTGTGCACCTTTTATTTGCACTATGTGGTAGAAAAATCACAGGGCCACAGTGGTGATGTGGTGGTGGTGGTAAAGTTTTTCTGTACCTGCACCATCCTGCTGTTACAAAAAGTAACCCAAAGCAGAGTTGACTGACACTGTGGGACTCCCACTGCCCCTAGGACCATAGATAACTAAATTGGCTCCTGTAGCTCTGGCTAAATGTGTATTATTCCATTATATCTGTCCTGTTCTTTTCTCTGTTGTTTGCTGTTGCCTTTTATCTGTTCTTCTGTGTTCCTCCTCTTCGCTCTTTTATCTGTTCATCTGACTCAGGGGAGGAAACTGACCCTTACCTTACTCCTGGCTCCACTAATCCACTAACTATATGTGTTTTTGTGTGAGTGTTTGTCTGTGTTTGTTCTTATTTGCGCAACATTTTAGCTTGGCTCAGGTCTGTTCATTTTTATCCATTTGAATTAATAGATGTATTGAACTAAGCCAAACATTAATTTTGTAACAGAAAAATTTAGCTAAATGCTGGTCATGAACAAAAATCAATACAACATTCACAGAGACAGTGGAATTTTATAAGGAGGGAACATTTCATAAACACAACCTAACAAACAGTAACAACTAATACTACTCTAAATATTACCATACATAATGAGCTGGAACATATCAGAGTATCACTCTGAAAGTAGCACTTTTGTAAAACCATAAAAAACACAAAACAATGGCATTTAAGTTTCAGTATTTTTAACCATACTGTTGGTGTGGTAGGCATGGACAGTTGGTCCGTCACTCTGGTTGAGACTTTAATATCTCTTTACTTTTTCTGTAGCACCACTATGATGTTCACATTTGTGGTTTTAAGTGAAATGTGTCAACAATTACTGGAAAACCTATTGAAAAGATCATAGTATAGTACCCATGATAGGTGAAAATAAGACATTGTCCTGTAGTTTTGTTTTATGATTAAATACCCTTAAAGCTCATGATAATCCTATCATCCTCAGTCTCTTAGTCTCGTTGTCATATATATAATTTTTTAATCTATGCATACTGTGAATACAATGAGAGTAAGACAGCAGGACATACTTAACATATGTATTGTATAATGTACTGTGTAGCTGTGTTATGTAATGTGCTCCAGGGTCATGTGGTGTGCTGCAGGTGTTTCTTATGCATAGATGTCTCTAAGCAGTTCAATACTGGGATATCAGGAAATGTCCAATAGTCTTTCAACCTTTGACCAAATGTTTTGGCCCAGTGGGCTGAGAGCCAAAGAGTGTGGATGTATCAGTCTGTTGAAGTGCGACAGTTTAACCATGTGTTGCTCTGGATAAAAGCCATGTAATCAAACTACAGTGTTCTTTTGAGGATTTTATGTGATAATACTGTAACTGGGTTGTGTATGTGTGCTTCATTAATCGCACCTTAACTCATTATCTCCACAGTCAAAGTGGCAGCATGTGGACCATTTCTAATATGAGCATTTCCAGATGGCAGCAGAGCCACTCTAAAATAGTTGCAGATACACAACTATGTAACCCCCCTAATACCCAACCCACACAGTCAAGCTGACCAGTGATGCACTGAAGAAAACCAGAAAAGAACAGAAGAGCTGCGCTGTCTCCATCGAAGTTCTGACAAAGACAAACGTCAAAGGAAAAGACAGCCAGAAGTAAACAGAAAGAAGATTTATTAGAGGAAAGGATCAGTGGAAAGAGTAAGTTGCATTACAGTTTTATTATACAAAAGAAAATATCCTTTTTGATGCTTTTTTTAACCATACAGACTGTCAGTAAGAAGATTTTTAGTGGACAATTAAGCGGACAGCAATAATACAACACGTATCACCTTACAGCTACAGCCCATATTTTTCTCTTCTCAGTTATTTTTTACTTTGCGTGTTAGTCGCTTAATGTGTGGCCAAGATGTTAATAAAAGTTTGGGTGTCAGACAGAATTGGTGGTTGGTTGGCTGGTGGAGGCAGCAGGGATGTGCAGTGTGGGTGGTGCAGGTGGAGCTGAGCTGAACTGCAGCGTCCTGGAGAAGGATTGGCAGAGAGGCCGGAGCTACATGGCTCACTGGCACAGCATCGCCCTCGTACTGCAGCATCACCACCAGTTAGTGACAGCGTCCTCCACATCAATAGACTCGCACATTTTAAAAGAATAATATTTAAAATTGAAGCAAAGGCATTGATCTGCTGATAGAGGGAAGCATGTTTGTTATTCAGCATGCTGAGTTTTTATGTGTGTGTGGCTTCTGACCCTCTTACAGGCCAACCATGACAGAGGCACAGTGCTCAGCGGAGCACCAGGGGGCCAGGAAGCTCCTCCAGCGCTTCCTTTCAGGGGCCATCAGCAAGAATTACCCACGTACCAAAACACACTCAGCCAGACGAGCCCATCAGCCCGTCCCCGAAGCCTCTGCCGTGTGTGGCCGAAGGCTCAGCGGGGCCCAGTTCATATACAGAAGGAGGTGTGCAGTGTGACTACGAAACCGAAAAATGCTTTGACGATTGAGAGGAAGACTGTGGTGAAGATAACACAGTTACCAACATTCCTAGGCTAAACCTTTTGGTCCTGGCAATTATTTCAATAAATGCAAATTATGATTTAAGCCCAAATGTACTTTTGTTTGCAGTTCAATTTAAAATTCAAGTTTGTACTTAAAACTAGATTTATGGTACAGTATCATTTGTTTTCTTGGCTAATAGAATGACATAATAATCTATTCGTTTCATTGTCATGATATTTTCCCTTACATTATATTTTAAGAATAGATTTATATTGGATTTATTTTCCCCCAATCTAAACAAAATAATAAAAGTATTTCTTGCAAATGCTGATTAATGGACTATATCATATTTCTAAATGTAAGCTGCTGTATTTCCTCCTGGAGCTGTATTTGCACAGTGAAAATGTCCCATCTTTTACAATCACATTTCTGTCCAAAAACCATAAGTACTGAATGTTTGCAGACTCAGAAATAATGCCAAGGGGAATTTAGTATGTTTTGGATTAAAATCTTCCTTGAAAAGAAAACTCTCAACCCCTTTTACTCAATTTGACACATTATAATCTCCAGAAATCCTAATTTTAACTACATCATCTGCCAAAATACTTTTTTGGCATTGTAATATTTTGGACATCTGAAGAGGGTCAGTATGTGTGTGTGTTCAGGATGCCGGTTCAGCTGCCAGGGATGAGCGAGGTGTTAAGAGCCTCCTGGGGAGAATATATTTGATTACTTCATGGCCATGTTCCACTTTGGTTCAGCTGCTACTTTGGGATATGCTGGGAATAGATGGAAAATTAATCCAATCAGGGGATGAAGCTCATTGTTTTTTCAGCTGGCCACTGTGGCCGCTAATTCAGCAAGCCCTTTAAAAGGAGCAATAGATAACGTTATAACCATAAAACTCAACATCTACAGCAATGTGAGGTGATAAGTTTGTTCTTTAAACATTCTTGGTCTGCAAAAAACTGAAAATACTTCTCATATGAGCTCCTAAGTTCATATAGAAGAGTAGATATAACATCGGTGAAGTGTGACATACCATTTAAATGTAAACCAGCAGAAGTCTTATTCTTATTCTATTATTATTATTCTCACAAGGTTCTGTGATTTTAGTCAATAATATGACCTTAGTCTGTGACTGTCAGTGTTGGAAAAGCAAGCAGAATTAAAGTTTAAATTTTGCTCCATCATCATTATTACTCTCCATCCACATGAATGTAAAACCTATTTAACCAAACCTATTTAAATTCTTAAATCTCTTTTAGTTGTGGGTTTGAATAGCTTATACCTTCTTACACTTCATCTTTAAAGGCATATTTCCAGTTATAAAACCATAAAAGTAATTACAGACCTGTTGAAAAAAAATATATCAAAAGAAAAAGTGATGCTTCTTTGTGTGTCTGTGTTTTTCCTTGAAAGCAACTTTCAAATGAGCCACGATAAAGTATATTATTGCTTATTCTTCCTTTTGACTATCATCTTGCTCCTTTTTCATTAACTTACTGAGTTATTTATCGTTCAAAATAATAATAAATAACGGTCTCTTTCTGTGCCCCGTGACAGCTTCTGATTTTATAATCATCTAATGTTGTCTTTTCCCTTCTCTTCCCTTCTGTCTGCCACTCGATACTAACATCAACAGAGTAAAATGGCTGACATGTTTGTGTCTTTCAAACAGGGTTGCCTGAGACAAACCTGGTTGACTGCTTGTGTGCAAAAGGCCCTGTGGAATGATTGTGGAGATATGGAGGGCCTCTGAGAGGTGGGTGGAAGACCTGAAAGCCATGTGCGGAGTCCATTAGTGAGTCTAGTGTTGGAGGAAGCCCCCTGATCTGATGGTATCAGCGCCTCAGGCCAGGGAATAAGAACAGGACAAATGCTATCAGGCAGCTAAACGGGCCCAAAAACAGGATTGCTATCTCTTCCCATGAAACTAGCCCAAAGCACAGACACAGACATAATGACACAGACGCACCCAAATGCACAGGTTTATAAGGTCGGCCGATGGGATAGTCGTGCACCTGAAGGTTGACCACTAAACAGAGGTGTTAGGTAGAGTCACACAGAGAACAGGAGGATGGAAGCAAAGGGAAAAGAGAATGGAGTGGCGGCTATGGCAGCCTTCTACCAGAAATTCGATCCTGCAGCGTATCTACAGTATAACTACACTCCCCCACGGGCTGATTTTGAAAGAAAGGACAGCATTGTGCCATGGAAACTCGCCTGCTTGCACAGAGCTTTCACTGAAGGTAAGGAAACAGTGCAATGGATGATGTTCACTTTATTTCAATTTCTCTAGAAATCTGGTAAAAAAAAATAAACTCTTCTCCAACTTTGTTGGGTGTTTTATATAAAACTTTCAAAATGTACCAGATATATCAGACTGAATTTAAGGGAGAACTATATAACATATCATATTAATCATTTTATATTTCCATGTCTAAAATGTGCTATTTCAGAATATGCTAATGCTATACAGCAGACCCAGAGTTTTCAAATTTTCTAAATCTAACAGACATTGTTTCACATATTTCACTCTTCAATTTATCTTCCTTTACATTTCAAGCATTCCTCTTTTAAACCAAGTATACTTATATTCATTTCTCAAGGATCATTTTCACTTAACTGATACACTGAATCTATTATTATACAATAACTCTCAGTGTTTTCACTGTCAGAGGTTACAGTGGACATGCATACAGCTAATTCTGTGTCTGGACTTGATGTATGAAAAGTTTGATTCCAAACATGATATCATATCTTCAAACAGTACAAAAGATTGCATTTAAAACACATCTAAGTTGTTCATAATAACACTGAGATATTGTAATTGGAGCTGCATTTTAATCTATGCATGCTGGTAAAGAGCTCTCCATTAGCTTTTTCTCAGAGTCTCACTGCTTCCTCTCTCTCTTTCCTTTACCTTTCCAGGCGACGTGAGCGGTGAGCTGCTGGTAGACATAGGCTCGGGTCCCACTTTGTACCAGGTGCTGAGTGGCTGTGAGGTTTTCAATAAGGTGCTCCTCACAGACTTCCTGGAGGTCAACAGGAAGGAGCTGAGGCACTGGCTGCAGGACGAGGGAGGCTGCAGTCTAGACTGGACACCCTACCTGCAGCACGTCTGCAAGCTGGAGGGCCGACGGTACAACCAGACTGCTTTAAGATATCTCTCAATATCAGTGACAGTCATTACACTACCATCATCATCCTTCATTTCTGTTTGTAATGCACAGTAACCCCTAACATAACTTCATTATCATTCACACAGAGTGCTTCTGCGTCAGCACACTGTATGAATTATATTGAAAATATTGGTGCAACCCAATGCTGTTTTGTGCATTAACAATAACTGATTTATATATAATTTGGTGATTAATTGATATTGTCTCTACCAGGCCCTCAGCATGGACAGAGAAAGCTGCCAAGCTACGTCAGGTTATCACGGACATCCTCCCCATTGACGTGCACCGCCCTCAGCCTCTGCCCCACGATGCACTTCCTTCATCGGGTGCCGACTGTCTCGTGTCCTGCTTCTGTCTGGAAAGCGTCAGCCCTGACCTGACTGCCTTCACCAGAGCTTTGGGCCACATTGGGAGGCTCCTGCGGCCTGGGGGCCACCTCTTGCTCATCGGAGCCCTGGGAGAGAGTTACTATTTTGGGGGGCCTGGGGTAAAGATCCCTGTGGTCCCACTGACAGAGGCACAAGTCTGTGATAGTTTGAAGGAGAGCGGCTACACCCTGATCAGACTGGAAGTTTACACGCTGCCTCAGGACATGAGGGTGGGGGTCGATGACGTGACTGGGGTGTTCTTTGCAAAGGCAAAAAAGGACTAAAGGGAAAAGTGTGAGAAGAGGCAAATGGGATAGGTAAAGGCTGTTAAAGGTGAAAGTGACAGACAGAAATATTATATATTAAGCCAAGGTTGCATGGTTTAACACAGAAAAGAATAATCAGTGATGCTAATAACCCACAAATGTTTTTTGTTTTGTTTCAGAGGTGGCTTTGATGGTGATCCTAAATAATTTTACAGATATTCCAATTGACAATCACATGAAAGACACAAACATAAATGAAATATCTCAATTCACTATATTTTATTTTATTGGTCAAGTAAATGTGTTTTCTGAGGATGTATAAGTATGTGATGCTCCTTTTGTTTGCCACTGGAGCGCTCAGTGCCTCAAATGTTATTACACATTGCCTCCTGCAGTTCAAACACAGCAACTACAGCATCAAGAATGTAATGCTTCAGCATACCATACAATACCATAGCATAGACATTTTCAGGCTGTTTTGTAACAGTATATTTTGATATACTATATGCTTCTTTTTGATTCACTTTTATTCCGTTTAAATGTTAATGAGAGGCCTGCTGTGTTTTGTAATTCGTAATGATGTGAATAAAGAATCGATGCTAAAACAAAGCTCGTTTTTTGTTGTTTGTTGTTTTTTATCGCACACTGACATTACCACGTTGATATAAACTTAATGTTGATACTGCAGTAGATGGAAGCAGAAATGGGTAGATAAAACAGTCGTAACATATATTATGGTACATTTTGTTGTTATTTTAGATGATAATTTTAGACATGAATCCAGGAATATGACTGAGTAATCATAATTATTGATCTTGATCGTCTGACCTAATAAAACTTCTAATAATAAAAGTGCAAAAACTTGTTCCTGATTTAATAAAATTTACTGTCTTCTATCATTTGTGTATTTAAATATGTACACTTTGTCACATTCAAATTACATGTTGACACCATGTGGAAAGTGAAATACCAAATAAAGCCTTTGTGTACATTGTACATTCCTCCAAATGAACAAAAGAAATGCCACAACATAAACACAAACAGCCCATTATTATTGTTTTATTAGCAACCAACACAAAACATCATTTATATACAAGGTCAAGAATGAACCTTCTCACTCATCATATATATATTGTTTTTGAAAAAAAAGGTCCTCTTGCAGTTCCCACAAATCACCTCTGCCATCTCACACAGATTATGCTCGTCATTTGCCATGTTACAAAAAGTCTGATCGTAATATCAAACCAGAAAAAAACTGTGCTGCATTATGATGATTAGTTGGATTAGCCTGATATGATTTATTCTGGTCAGCCGTTGCTGTGACTGCGCTCAAATCGTCTGTAATCCAACCCCCTTTGATTTCCTTGACCTTGCATGGAAATATCTACAAGATTGAGGAGACCAAACTGAAAGAGTGGTTTCATGGATTTGGAGGTAGCTCGACAGTTTCTGGTTATAGGGGTTGGCACTGCACCCTATTACTTAGTATTGTATATTTATATATGCTGTAGTATATCCAATCATGTATCATATCTATCATGTATCATATGTATATATCATATATCATTATATATATATATATCTATATAACATATATTACAATGACCCCAGGAACTTATTCACAATCTCTGGCCAAACTATATGAGACATATTTAAAATAACAAATAACATATGCATAAGATATTTGTGTGTTTTTGTCACCTCTTACAACAAATTCTTGAGCTGTGTGCATCATCTGCTCTATTCAGTTATTCTTGGGCTGTGCGTTTCATCACCAACATCACTAAGTAACTTGCCCTGTACATGATGTGAATAATGGTGATCCAGAATTGGATGCTTTGCACATGGATGTAGTTTTCTGGAGTCTGACAATTCTGTTGAAAAACCACATTTATTTGCTTGAAAAAATACCACAGTTTTTAACAGTTCTCATGATTCTTGTGCAGTGTCCTTGGCTGATTGGAAATTAGCCCTGGCTTCCTTGGCTAATCGAGACGTGATTTCCTTCACAGGTCTCAGGTTAAACTTTTCCTCACACCTGCTCATTAATATTCTGACCTTCCTTGTTGCCCGTCTGTTTTCCTCCCTCTCTATTTTCCGCATTCTGCTTGTTTGTCGCATGCATGCACACACTCACAGACCCAAATAACACACTCATACGTACATCCATGCACGCACACACATGGTTTGTGCGTGTGCAATGCAAGTCTGGTCCTCGCCAACACTCTGTGTCCGTCGTAGCCCTGTTCTTTTGTCATTCTCCCTTTCCCTCCTCTCTTTCTTTGACTTCGTCTTTGCCCCCGTGGTGACAGCTGAGATCAGCGCTTCCTGTCAAACCGTCCAGCGGGGCACACTGATCCTTGAGTGGTTTGCGTGCCTCCCTTAGATCTGACATTAAATTAGTTTCAAAAGTGTAAGGAGGAATGTCTATGTATGGTAATGCCAGTATAAGAAACAAAAATGACGTAATGTGAAAGACTGTCCTCTCTGACCCACCTGTGGCTGAGGCTGTCTGCTGGCAATCCTTCGCAAGTTCCTCCTCTTCCTCTCCTGAAGATGTCTCCTCTTTGTCTACAGACGACATGTCCAAGGAGGAGAGGTGGGCCTGGGCCATCCTCTGAACAGCTGAAAATAGAAATCAAATCAGAATAAAGAATACAAGAGCTCTGTGTCAATTTTACACATAAATCACACAATTGAATGGCTTGAGGGATAGGGGGATGATTTATGTTGGTATTTTGATTTTCTTTTTGGATATTTAAACTTGTATAAATTATTTTTTGGCCATTTGGGGGCAACAATATCAAGTTGTAACAATATCAATATCAAAACCACTCCTTCTCCATCCAGCAGTTATGACGAAATATGATAATTTATTTGGAGATGTGTTCTTGGACACCTGATCAATGTAAGTATAATACAGTGCTTCTAGCTCTGATTTGGTGTCTACCAACTCTAGAATAATTATCTGTCTCTTTAGCTGGTACATGCTCCCTTAAGTTCACCAGTGAGTCACTTATTGTGTCTGTCTGCTATTTGGTGCTTAACAGGTAGTGCACAGAGAAAACCCTCTGTGCACTACCTGTGCTTCAGAGCTTTTTCACTAAACAGCTGAATGCTGGAGCTCAGAGCGATGATATGAGAGCTGTGAGAGTGAGCCAAAACAGTAGTTTTGGACCAGATGGCTGAACAATGAGCTGAAACCCGGTGTAAAGCTCTGTAAAGCCTCAGATTGAGGTGATGATTCTCTGTAGCTTCATCATGATGAGAAACACCTTTTTTGTTACATTGACTATAATCACTTTAAAAAGTAATTTGATGCCAAGCTTGTCAAGACCCTGTATCACTCTTTTAGACGTAATAAGATTAAGACATTAACAACATAAACATTTGATGTTGCATTGTTGAATCTGTAACCAGAAAAGACTCTATAAATATTCAATAATTAACTAGTTGCATGGAAGGACATCACAAATAAGACAATGTCATCTGCATAGACAGTGATTTTCATCGTAATCTTCCTTTGTGCATTAAGGCAAAGCCATATGAAGGGATAATTGTGTTATTGGTACTTTTTTTCACACTTGAGGTGAGAAAATCATTTTACCATACATACTGCATTTTACAATAAAATGGATCCTTTATTAACTAGAGGGAGGATTAAAGCTACAGTCAGTAGGAGTCAGAAGAGAGGGGATTTAGCTTGAAATTGCACCCCTGAATTGCACCCCTTCTAGTTCCCTTCCCTCTCTCTCTCCACTGTGCTATACCTCGCGTCCAAAGCCCCTCTCTGCAAATTTGCTTGGTCTTATTCTTTGTTTTTAGCATGCTTTTCTTTATTGGTCTTCCTCTGTTTGTTTGTCTTTGTCATGCAAGGAGGGATGGTCAGTTTCAGTCATTGCTTGGTTGTTTGGTGGTTGTTTGTCCATCATTATTTTAATACAAGTTACCTACTTCTGCTTTAAATGGTCACAAGTGTTTAAAGCAGTCAGATGGATTTTCATTTTTCATTTAGGCTTTCATAATATCTGGGTCATAACATCTGGTGTAGATGTGTTTATGTATCAGTGGTTATAACCAGGGTGTTAAAATGCAATTTATCATGCTAATACATTTTCAGTAAAACAAAGTAGATATTTTAGCACCAACAGTAATGATTCCAGAGGTCAAATTCAGAAAATCACACCATCAAAGGATGAATAATATTATATCATATACATATTAAATAGTAATGTTTGTGTGTGTCTTTATATTTGTGTGACTCTGGGAGTATCTGTGTATGTGTGAGACCATGTTTCAGCTGTGTGCCCATCCTATAATCCAGGATGATCCAGAACAGACCCACAGCTGTCTCTGCTTCTAATCTCACATAACACACACATTCACACACACGCATACACACACACACACACACACACAGTGACACAATTCTCGCTATGTTTTTTGGATATGCACGTACTCCAAACAGATATAGACCACATGGCAGTTTCCACAGCAGAATTAGGTCTCCCAGATACTTTATTTTTGTGTCACTTGTTACGCAAATCCAAAAATGTATGTGAAAAACATGCAAACGCGTTGAAGACAGTGTGTTTACCTTTAAGGGACGGCGGCTGGTAGGACGACGTGTGAACCAGTTTGGCTTTCAAGGCTCCGTTGTCCCCCAGAACCCACTGCAGAGGTAGAATATCAGGCTTAATATGTATAATATATGTATAGTAAATGTTTTAGAGTTATATCAAAAACACAGTTGCATTCAAACTGCTGGTTGTATTCAAAGGCAATAGATATAATGAGGTTCTGCAGTCTTGTTAACCAGAGTCAAAGAAAACAAGGGTAAAAAAGAGTAGAAAAAAACACCTTTTCCCATTTTGTATGTTTTACACAGCACACATTACTTCACTTCTCACCTACCTCCTGGCTCTTTTGCATTTCTGAGATTTTTCTCTCTGACCTGTCATTCTCCACCTGTCCACTAGATGCCCTTAGACTGTCTCACCAAACCTCATTACTCATACCTGACTCTCACTTTCCTAAATCATGCCAGTCTGCTGAAACACCTGCCGCTTATTATCTCATCAGTCTATGCATATAGCCAGTTCCCTTTGGTAGGCCGTCATGTTGTCAGTTTTGTCATCAGTACCCGTTCCTGTGTTTTGACCTGTTCCTCGACAGGACTGCCATCCCTTTGTCAACTTGTAAGCCTGATCCTGCCTGCCTGTTTGCGTGTTTGTCTGCATTTGGCTCCTCAATCTTATCGCCTCGTACAGACACAGGTGACTAATACAGAATTGGCTCGGAGGGGAATTTACTTTTTGCTCTGCGCCCACTCTCTCTCATCCCACCCTATACAATCCTGCCTCTTAGGCAAATTTGTAATATTTCCCTGAATGCCTTTCTACAACCTACAGAGAACGAGTGTGAGAGTGCTTTGTGTGCATATACAGCTTGATAGCCAAGTGAGAGTTTAACAATTGAGAAAACATAAAATTCACACTTCTTTCTAAAAACTCACTACCTGGTGAGGGCCAATGTCTTCCTCTGGCGACGGTGGGTCTGTCAGTCTGAAGAGTGTGGCTGGGGTCGGCCTCCGACGTCGAATCTTAGCAAACAGAGAAAGAAGACAGGCTTGCATCAAACATGCTGTGTGTGTGAATTTGTCTGAAGAAACAGCCTCATCAAAGCAAACAAGGAGCAAAGTGTGACTGATATGAACAGCCTGTTATTCAGCTTTGTCGTTCTTGATGATACGTCACGACAGTGTTGTGCAGATTGTTCCTGAATGAGGATTACATCTTTTATAGATGGAGGTTGGATTACTTACATTTTCTTACTATTTTATGGCATGTTCCCGTCACCTTTTATAATGAATTAGATTTCCAATGTGTTATTTTACCATCTTAAACCCCCTTGAACAATCTTCCATCATATTGCCATCATCATAATCGCTCGCTTTCTTCCACTGATTGGTGCTGGGTGATGGCTGGATTAAAGATTGGTGTTCTGTTTCTTAGGTCTTTCAGGATCCCTCCATGATAGACTTATTTTCTGTCCAACTAATCTTCCATTATTTCAGCTAGTATTTCATAAAAATGAACCTAAAGCAGGGGTCAGAAATGTATCATAAAATGACCTCAAGCTGTTACAGCTGTTGTTACTACTAATGATACCGGATATTCCACATTTGCATTCCTATTGATTCCTCATCTCCGTGTACTCTGAGGATGAAGCACGGTGAGTCATGGAAACCAGCAGTTATGTAACTGATATGAAATGAAACTTTAAAATATCAGTTTCAGTCAGATATGAAAAAAAAAACAACTGTTACATAACACAGCCTTGCAACAATATGGAATATAAAATGAGTGATTACGATTGCAGTTAGTCAGACTGAATTGTTTTGTACACACATATTAAGGGTACTTAATTGAGTATTTACATTTTAAGCGAATAATACTCCACAACATTTCAAAGGGAATACTGTATTTTTTATTACACTACACATTACACTTTATTACACTAATTTGACATCTATAGTAACTATTAATATTTTTGATTCTGAGATTTTAAACACAAAAGTTATGATGAGTTAAAAGAATATATATATTGCATTGTTACATAAATAAGTAGTTAAAATTTGTTCCCCCTCGACCATCTATGACATTAAAAGTGTCCCTTACATGTTAAGGCATCAATAATAAGGAAAATAATGTAATTATATAAAATGACAGGTCCCCTTCTGCATACTTTTTTATACTTTAGGTACATTTTGCTGCCACTACTTCACTTTTCTTTTCTGAAAATGTTACTTTCACCTATTTTTTATGAGTCAAGTCCAAGCTACACCAACCATTGATTATTCATAGTAAAATAACACACAATAAGAAAAACACCTTCTTCTGGCTAACAATAACTAAAAGTGTTATGAAATATACAATAGACTCATCCCTCTGTCTATTTTGTAATGTGTTATGGTAATAAGATTGTTGCAAGATGCATGCGTCGGGCCAAGCCAATCACAGCTGAGAGTGTAGGCATGAAATGCGTGGGCAGCTTTCACTCTGGAGTAACTCTCGCTGCTTCTGCTTCACTCTGCGTGCCGGATTCATACATATTCATAGTAGACACTAGAATTAAATATGTTGCCATTGAATGGGAGCGAATTTAAATATGAATTACAAGGCCTCCAATTAGAGGTTAAAAATGTGTCAACACAGGGAGGCGGGAAACTAACAAACACAGGCAGTTTCAGGCACGTTGACAGACACACACACATCTCTCAGGGAAAAAAAAAAAAAAGCATGTGCAGTCAAAGGACCAAACCAAAAGACTAAGCACCTGTCTGAGAGCCTTTTCAGACACAGTGACCTTTTCTGAGTGTTTTGTTAACATGGTTGCCAGAAGGTCAAGCACCCACAGGGAACATAGTAGTTTGATCGGGTCCTCGTTGTGCCTGACTGAAATGCCTGTAAATACCTGCGGTGGCTCAGTGGAGCTACACTGCAAGACTTGATTTCTATCTGATTTGTTTCTCAGCGTACACAGCCACAGAAGCTGGTAGTAGATAAGTTTCCCTGGTGATGTAAGGAAAAGTGTGTTATTTAACACATTAAGTTTATCAGTTGTTTTTCATGAATTGGCTAACATAACTGACTTGACTAAATTGGAGGATGTAACTGTGTCGTGTTGGCCTGGGATTTGTTTTGATTTTTGATATCATCATAGATACCTCCCTCAACAGAGTGCCATGTTTGTTTTGCTTTCATCCATTTTTTAACATTTATTGAACCTGGCATCCTGATTTGTTAGACAAATATTTTAGCCGGCTCAATAATGTTTCAGTGATTCAGTTTTATTTTAGATGACAGCACACAGAGACTGAAGACATACCTTTAAGACATTATTAGAAAAAAATATGATGGCGACTGCATTAAAGGCTGTTTTTTCTACTTCAAGGATCACATTTTTTGAGGTCCTTGAGTTTCTCAGTAATACCTGGCCTCTACTCAAAGGACTTTCTCTTCACAAAAACATGTATCATGTCTGTTGCAGTACCTGGAAAAGTCAATTATACAGTTATATAACAATATGAAGATTATTATCACTCAAGGTTTTACAAACTATCATTGTGTTATATCTTGATGTGACGTCAGGCATAAAAAACCCAGTTCAGTCATTCATTTTGGTGTAACCAGTCTCTCCACACCATGCCGTGGCCAAATCCCCTTGCTGTGTTCATACAATTTATGCTGTGTATAATCCTGTGTAGAGCTTGATTTGATATTCAAGAAAAGATAAATGAAACCCCCTGGTGCCATTTTGACCTGATCTCCCGGCGAAGAATTTTTAAAAATACAGGGGAGTTGATTAAAGAGCGGCACATCTGAATCTGATTTTAACCCTTTTCAACCCAACAACTTGGCTGGAAATAAAATCTTGTTGCAGCAATCGTCTCAATAGTCATTGTAGGTGTGGGAGGTAGGGGCACACTTTTTACACACACACACACACACCGTACACATACGCACTTGAAATTGGAAACTTCCCACTGTGGCATGCAAATATGTTTTTTCCAGCTACTCAGACATTCTCAGGTGGTCAATCCAGATTTAAAGATTGATACTCAACCAATATTCTGCCATCACCCCATGCTGCATATAGGAATAATGTGTCAAAAGGAGCAGAGGGGAGTATGCTGGGTTTGCTGAACAAGAACCGACTTGAGCTCTTGGCTGCGCTGCAGTGAAAATGTGTTCTTAGCATTAGCTGTCCTTGCCCTTGATTCAGGCCTCAGTCCTCCACAGCTAATCTCTTTTGGTTTTAATCAGTCATCTCCACGGCTGACGTTTTTTTTTCCTCTTTTCCTTTTCTTGTGTGCCTTCTGTCAGTTATCTTTCTCCATCTTGTCCTTGTCAACTTCGTTTAAGTCATTCCTCTCCACTCTTTCTACTTATCTCTCTACCTGTCTCTTTTTCCATACGTCCGGCTGTCATTTCAGTGCTAATAGCTTGGTTCTGGAAATGTTCAAATGACAGGAACTTGGTCAATCCTCACTTACGTCCCCATGTAGCCTTCAGTTGGCTGGTCCCACAGATTTTAGTCTCAGTAGGAACAGTTTTTCACAAGGGCAACAAAAGGACCTAGGACCAAATCTCACAAGGTAGTGCGAGAAGGCTGTTGGTGCGACAATGACCTTTTGGGCATTTTAAGTGGCCTTGATGAACAGCGACTTTGCAGACTCTTGAGCAGTCATGCTTGGGTAAATAATTCATGAACCAAATCCTGAGAATCTGAGCAGGCCGGCGGCAGATTACAGGGCAGGTGGCGAGTGACAAGTGCATTTGTGAAAGTTAAATCTCCGGTGTGGTTTGTGAAAAAAGAAAAGAAAGAAACAAAGAAAGAAAAAGTGAACAAGAAAAGATTCTGGTCAGACACTGACAAAGTCCTTTGAGTGAGCAAGATTTCCCAGAAGCACCCGCAGCATGCTGCGGTCAATTATCAAGGAGGGTCGTGGTTTGCAGCTTTCATGTCTCAAGTACAGCTGAGTCTCATCCCTCATGACATGACCATTAGACTGTTTCACTAATCACCAGTGGCAGCCTGCACTGCAATGGTAAGTTGAAAAGTAAGAGGAAAATAAACAAGGGACTCTCATGCAGGCTGCCAAATCTGGATAATAAAAATTATTTTGCAGCTGAATGACAGTTTATATCTTCAGCTGGGTTCCTGGTTTGTCAAGTATTGAGGAAATTCTTCAAATTGCCAGCTGATTTTTCACCACTGTGATTTTCAGCAACAGGTGATCCAATGAGGATGTTTTTTCCCATACATAGCAACACCAGATTGAGGGTCGCTTAGGTGGCTATAAGAAGACATAACCTAAGATGTATTATGATGTAAGAGCCTTGTAACCTTTTGCGTGTTTTACAAGGGAATGTTGCTGCTTTGATTCCCATTAGATTCATGGCGCAAGATTTGCAGTAATCTTACTTGGTCCTGAGCCGCCAGAGCGTCTTATAGGGGAAACCGCTTCCACTCACACAGCTCTATCAGTGAGTATTTATGGGCTGAAATTTGTGTGGGAAAGGATCTTAATAAAGTTGGAAGTAATGAGCACCACTAGTAATGTCAATCCTTCCTGGAAAGTTTGCTTCAGAACTAATTACCATTAAAAAAAAGTAATTAATTTAGCAGATTAGTAAGAGCTGGTTCAAACCAAATAATGTTTATAACACGAGGGGATGCTTAAAAAAGCAAAACAAAGCGAATGAAGGGGTAAAGAAAGTAGTCCAAAACCTTAGAGACTGCAAGTTTGGCTGTAAACAACAGATGTGTGAGAAATATTTGAGTGCCTGGATATTATTGATTCAGAAGTTCATTCTTTACATTCTGGGCTGAAACAAGCTCTCCAAGCAGATGCCCCATTAAAATGTCAAAATCTTCTTCTGAGTAAGACGATTCCGGACATCACGCCTGGACGTTCCTGTGGGGATCAGCACGCAATTAAGACGGCCTTTGTCTCGAAGGCGGAAGAAATCGATAAACCCCAAACATCATTTGTCATTTGCTGTATCCAAAAGTTATCTCAGTCTAACCTTGCTGACCTTTATGTGCCGTCATTGCCAGACCGAATGCTGGTCTGCATCCATCCTGCGCAGGTTATTCCTGTTCACACTGCACTATTTCACAAACATAATGCCTATACTACCAGGTCAGCATGTTTCCACCTGCATTTGCTGCTGGAATGGTTCAGCATGAGCTAAGGGAAACTGCATTAAGCTTGATTTGTTTTACATAACGCTTTCGCCACCTCCTTCTGACACATGACCACCTATATTTTGTTTCACAGATGCACTGTGGGCATTATGACTCGGGCACATAATCTCATTTTTAATATTACTAACGGTGCTTTATCCCTCACTTCCTCCTCCTCCTCCTCCTCCTGCTCCTTTTGAAGGGCAGAGATGCCTCATCACTTTTAAGGGCTCCACAAACTGAGGCTGCACAGCTCAGCTTAATCCCGGCGCTGCCCATACCCTGCTGCCCACAGAGAAACACCCAACGACAAAATACAGAGTTCTGCAAAGTCGCACTAGACGGGTTACGTAACTGTCTGTCAACATCAGTGGCAAAGGCCTAAAGCTTCAGATGGCACAGAAGAGGGCAACACTCACTTTGACTGTGCTTAAAAGTCGGGATGAAAGTTAGAAGCAAGCATGTTTCAGATTTTCGGTTTTACCAGGTGAAATAAAGCTGACAGTGTGCACTTGAAAGTGTAAAAGTTTATGAGATCAAACATTAAGGTTCAGGTTGAAAACAAAGCACAGGAAGCAGTCATGACCCTGAAACAGATTTGTGACCCAATTTGACCTCATCCCTCCACACGCGCCCACCACCACCATCATTATCATCCACAATCATGATCACTATCATCCACTTAGTGCTGCACACCGCCCTCCTTTAAGCCTCTCACCATCTCCACCTGTCGTGGGTCCAGCTGGGTGGGCACCGTGGAAGGCACGGAGAACTGGATCTTCCTCCTCGCATCTTTGTCCGCCTCTCGCTCCATCACGTCCGTGTCCGCGGGCAGCAGCGGGTCCATAGCACCCAGCCTGTCACCTCCTCCTCCTCCTCCTCCTGTGTGAGCTGTGCGACTTCACAAATGGCAAAAACTGCACAATAAGTTGACAATGAGTTTTTTTTTTCTACTTTATTTATCTGTTAGAGCATCCCTCCACTCCTCTGCTCTCTTTGGGCTCTTGAGTTGCGTGTGACAGCTTTGCCTGCTTCCTCCTCTCTCATGCCTCTTTCTGACTCCCTCCCTCCTCTCTCCTCTCTCTCGATCCTCTCTCTCTCTCTCTCTCTCACACACACACACTGTCCATTTATGTCTCTCTCTCCCACTGAGTCTATACAGACCTGTGCAGAGAGGGGAAGGGGTGGGGGTGGACAGTGTGTGTGTGTGTGTGTGTGTGTATGTGTGTGTGTGTGTGTTGGGGGTGGGGGGGGGAGTGAGAGCGTGCTGAAGCTTTGTGATGCCTTCAGTTGCCATTGGGAAATTTGCCCGCAGCTGCAATTCAAAAGTGGCCCAGAAAGCCAGAGAGCGATTTTCCCCTGAGATGTGGCTGAAAATAAGACGTTTCTAAAACTGTCGAGATGCCTTCAGTGTCACAAAAGTTTTAAACCTTTTCTGTGAAGTATGAGGTTATTAATAATGGTGTTTTATTGTAAGGAGAGTGCATTTAAAAAGTACAGCCTTCACAATAAAAATTTGAAAAAATTAAAAAACTAAATAAAGAAAAACAACAGAGCACCTACTTCATTATTTGTTCAATTACAAAAGAAAATTATAATAGATTTTTATAATCATTAAACCTTCCTGACATGACACAATGTGACATAACCTGCAATATCACGAACATAATCATTGCATATTGTGAATCAACCACATGCAGTTATCTATACTTGAGATGTGATTCTATACATTCACAACTGATGCCAATTCTCATACATATTTACATGTAAGAAGCAACTTGAGATATAAGCAACTTGTGATCCTTACCATTAACCTTGTTTATATCTTTGTCATTGCGTGTATTTTGGGTATCTGTTTATTAACATTTTTAGATTTCGTATTTGATTTCATCTATATTTAGAGCTGAACTCTAAATATTTGAACTACTTCTTACTTTGTACTGCAACTGATGCACGACAATTTCCTTCTGGATAAATAAAGTCCTATCTAATCTTATCTTAACTTACATACTGAGCATAATATAAATGTATGTATGTATGTATGTATGTATGTATGTATGTATGTATGTATGTATGTATGTATGTATGTATGTATGCATGCATGTAGATCATTGCTAATGTTTGCTGCTCTTGCTCTTCATGGCACAAGTGAACTGGAACTGATCTGTAGGTTAAAACCAAGCGAGCATTTCATGTTCAGCATCTAAGGAAATCAGTAGACCACACTCAAAAGATGCTGTATATGCACAGTGAGGAAGATTTCAAATGTTACATGAATGTCTATATATCCTATTTTATCACGAAGTCATGAAATGTTTTGGTTACCTGGGCTTTACCATATGTACCGTAAATATATAAGAGGTATTCAGTGGGGAAATCCATCACCATGGCAACAGTTTCTCTTCACAGTGTTGAGTGTTGGCAGGCAGTAAGCGTATGCGTGTGTCGGTGTGTGTGTGAATACTTAAGAGTAAGTTCAAGGAGAGGCAGGTGAGGTAAGAGAGTAAAAATTCATCTGTAAATGTGGAAGAAAATTTAAGAAAGTGGAAGAATCAATATATGTAGGTATTGTGTTTTAGTGTTGCTCTTATACACCATCAAGTAATGGTACGATGGACACTCCTGATCATATACACACAAATAGCAGATAAAGATATGAACAGAAGAGAGAGGGAGGGAGGGAGGAGGAGGTGATTTAAGGATGGAGAAGAAAGGAAGAGACACACAGAACAACAAGCAGGAAGGAGAGAGAAGGAGGCTTTTATTTGTGGGTGTAATTTTTACTGACTAATTGTTCATGTTCCTTGCGGCTTTGGCTCAGCTCTCTTAAAGTTAAATTGGAAACGTAACACGCCATCCTGTGACCAGAGGGCCCCACGTTTGATCCCAGTTCCCACGAGCCTCCCACAGGTTCACCCTGTACCGAAGTGAACTTGAGAAAGCCTCTGGACCTCTGCCAGCTCTGGGAAGAGTTGCTGCTGACAGCAAACTCAGACCTGCTGTGGGAGGTCTTCAGACGAAAAGCAAAACTTCCACCTTGGAAATTTACAAAGAGCCCATCTGTGGCTCCGTTCACTTCCAGTTCAACTGTCGTCCTTGAAAAATGAACATTTGGACTGCTGATGAGCGTTTGCTTGGACAACGCACCTGAAACAAGATGCAACAGGAAGAGTTTGTTTCATGCAATGTTTAAAACAACAGGAACTATTTAAGGAAAGACAGAGGAGGTTTACATATATGAAAACACATTACATCACACGGTACAATCAATCACTCAGCACTGAAATGCACAGAGATGCACGGAAATAATCTATAAGATTACAGTATTATGAGCACTAAAAATAAAATAAAATCCATCAGAGTCACTATCACTGATGAGGTGAGCGTTGCTGTCTGCCAGTGTCTTTTCTCACACCACCACTGGGAGGCGCCAACCTCTATGAAACAGTCCCCATAACTAACTGCTGGATTAAGCAGTATTTTAACAGACAACCCAATGAAATGGCTGGTATTTAAATGGACAAAATTAATGAGTGAACAATACAGGGAATCTAAAATTTAAAAATCTGGAATAAAGTGCTGCATTTGATTGAGACCGGCCAGATATTACACATAACAGTATAATCATATTCCTAGGGGTCTCAGAATATAGACACTCCATGGAACAGATATAGGCATTAGAATAAATTGCTGTCACCCATTCATTACTAGAAAGTCATAATTTATCATTAGCAAAACATCCATGACACATTACTATACAATAAAGACCTCGCTCCATATCTCTGTCCTGTTTAATATTAAGCAAAGGGAATGATATCACTGTAACTTATTTTGTACCAGACATGCACTAGATTTTAATTTCCAGTAGATGTCACCCACGTGCAGTTTGAGAAAACAACTGAGACTGCTCCTGTGTGAACTCAACCATAAAACTAACAAATTCTATATATATATTTATATATTTATATATATATATATATATATATATATATATATATATATATATATATATATAGATAGATAGATAGATAGATAGATAGATAGATAGATAGATAGATAGATAGATAGATAGATGTACATGTACAGAGATAACAGGATTAATATATGTATAGACAGAGAGCATGAGAGAGAGAATAGTAGTATTTTAAGGCCTCTTATAAAACAAAGTCCGAGAGGTAATGATGTTTGTATGTTTCATACATGTTTTTAACCTCAAACGTCCTCTTGACCTCCACATTTCCCTTTTTTAAATCACTTAAAGCTAATTTGAATAAACCAACACAATAAATCAAACTCTTATCCAGATTTTAATTGTCAGAACTCTTTTTCTTTCATTTTAAATCACAGTTTGTGTCATTCATAGTAAAAAACAGCATTAATTTGATTATTATAGTATTAGATTCAAGCTGAGCTGTGGCAGGAATTGCATGGTGGTCTGTAACATAAAGCTTTAAAGTTATTATCAATACGAACCATAATATCCTAACCATAATAAACCATTATATTATATCATATATTACTGGGAGACAGATAAGCATGTTCAGCTCCTCTTTAGTTAAATGTCCAATTGATGTGTAGAATTTTACTAATGATGTAATGTGAGAATAAAACTAACTTTCTTTTGAGTATTATCTTGTTATCTTATTCTGTATTGTCTTTATGTTATTACATAGAAAAGGTCCTAGAAATGTGATCCTCTGGAAATCAATGTTAAGACTAAAGATGAATATTTATGTAGCTAGAATTACTGCATTTAGAAATGATAACAGACTTTATTTTTTTATTAAAACACTGAATGAGTGATACCACACACTGGCTTTACTGGATATACAGTGAGTCTTCATCAGCAGAGGATGGGACTGGACAACCAAGAGAGAGAGAGACTTTGATCTGCATTCAAACATTTTGGTTGTTCCACTGAAAATTTGAAGAACCAGAACAAAAAAAAAAAAAAGAAAGAAAAGCGAGCAGGGCAGGATCCAATAAGCCTCACTCCACCAACATTATGGCGATGATGGGCCTACCCTTTCTATTCTGTCATTCTTATTTTCTGCCCCATCTTCTGGCCCCACTCTGCAATCTGTGCCTCTGCCACCTTTGGCACCAGCCCGCCCACCGGCACCTGTGCCAAGCCTGGCAACCCGAACCAAGACGCTCCGCTTGGCTCAGTTCAATTGACTCGTTTAGGCAATTGCACCCTGACTCTGATCTTTATGGCGGGTCCCTTATTTATCCCGGGCCTTTGTGCGAAGACAGCAGTGTTTTCTGTCTCGTGAATGTCCGGCTTTGCCTTAAAACATTTCTGTAAAGATTTAGTTGGCTTGTTTTGGGGTTATTTCTTCTGACTGAATCACTAAAACCCTCACCGCACTCCGCGCTGTGGGTTTATGTGGATTATTTGTAGGTTTATTCATCAGCTTTTCCTTGTCCAACACAACCATGATCCTATAAGTAATCCTTTAACAATCCATTGAAATTTGAATGATATCACTCGAAAATTGATCGTTATAGGATTTCTATAATAAGGGAATTGTTTTCCTAAACCTCCTATATGAGATTAACCCCATTTTTCCCAAAGATGGAGGCTAACAGAAGCTGTTTGAATCCAGTGAGCTGTTTGTGTGTGTGTGTGTGTGCCATTCACTCCTTATTCCATTTTCTCTTTCAGCTCAGTGACAGATGGCGAGTCCCTCTCCCCCAGGGGGAAGCCAGTCTCTGTGAATGCGGCCGCATGTCAATCACCGGCTCTCATGTGATGGCTCTTGCCAATGACGTGCCAGCCATATGGGCCTGGCATCAGAGCTGGTATGTAACCCACCCAGTCCTGCCTCTGAGGTGCCACACGGCTCCCTCCACGCGTCTGGGCTCGGGATAGCAGCGGAGAGACAGCGCAGGGTGGCAGAGAGAGAGAGAGAGAGAAAGAGGGAGAGAGAGAGAGACAGAAGAGAGAGAGAGAGAGAGAGAGAGAGAGAGGAGAGAGGTGTGAGAGCAGAACACAGCGCCTCGCCTGCACAAGCATCCGTGCAGGGCGTGTGGATGTGATGCCCACCCGGAGAGAGATGGTGTAAACAAACCCGCTTTGCCCCGTCACTGAGCTCCAGCGCGGAGGTAGGTGACCAAATCAATGTTAGAGCATCAGATACGGATCAACATCTCTTTTGTTGTTTTTTCTTTTTCTTTTCTTTTTTTTTTTTGCCTTTGTGTTAATGCCTGTTGTGTTGTGAGGGAGGATTTTTGGAGACAGACATAATTGCATTTGTCAAAATAAGGCTCTGCTCTCTCACATCTCTCGCTTCTCTCTCGTCTGCGTCGCGCCATCAGATGATCAGGTGGCTTTTTTTTTTAAATCTCTCATGTCGCTGATCTTATACAAGGCATCGATTCTGCTTCGATTGATTTGATAGATTTTGCTTAAATAAATCTGCAAAAACCCACACTGATCATTAAGAGAAAGGCTGCTCTTACTTTGGCACGCGTAATTCTCAATATATTAGAAAAATGAGTAGGAAATGCGCACAGGAGAGGGGATTTTATTATGTTTTATTAGGGAAAAAAAACGGAGAATGGAAAACCTAAAGAGGTGTGTGTGTGTGTGTGTGTGTGTGTGTGTTCCTGCACGACGCGCGTCAGAGCACTGTGGGGGTAGACTTCTCCACAGAGATTCACAGGCTAATTGACAAGGTATTGGTTGGCATTAATTACATTGTGCTTACAAGATTAGAAAAAAAAAAATCCGTCCTTGGACTCCACGCACACAGCTGAGCTCATATTATTAATAATAATAAAAAACGCTGTGACGATTATGAAGATTATGGGATGTTACAGCTTTTATATTGGTTTCAAATTCGGCTGTAATAAATAAACTCGTGTGTTTAGTCTGAATTATTGGTCAGTGTGATACCGAGAAACTGCAGAGGAGAACACGTCCAATGGGCTCCATAAGATTTCAAACTAATTATGATGGTCACATATTTCATTAAATCCTGGCCTGCAGCTTTGAGTAACCTAAAAAAAAAAGTGCGTTTTATGGGAAATAAAAGGTATCAGTGAAATGAAATGGACAGTCCAGGTCCAAATCTAAAGCATCGCTCTCCTCCAGACATGCAACTGCAGATGGACTAAACCGGACTAAAGTTCAGCAAAGAAAAATGTCAGATAACAGACATAACATTTTTTCTTCTTCTGTGGCCTGCGTGGTCTCGAGTCTTGTCCAAAATGGGCTTAAATATCTTTACCATTATTTTATTTGCTGTTATGAGTTGTGTGAATCTCCTCTGTAGTGAGAATCTTTTCACATAAAGTCATTTTAAAGGAGATTGTCATTTATATGTATATAAAAACAACAACAACAACTGTTAATTGAGAGACATAAAACGTCCCTGTGGTCCAGTGTGCGGCCTGGCTGTGCTGGAATTCCTCCAGTTTGGTAATTTATTGGACGGAGGAGGGACCCGCAGCCTTAATGCGTCCCTGGGGGAGCAGCGGCGCTCCCTGAGCCGGACTGCTGGAGGGCACAGACCGAGACACGTGTGGAGATCGAGGGCTGGACCACACTGTTGCTTCATGCCTTTGAAATAATCAGAAATTATCAAAAACAAAAAAAAATACCATTTAGTCTTTCAGGAATCTGCCAATCTGTAGTATAGAGAGTAAAGCTTAATAAAAAGGTGGGAAAAAGATGCACCTTTAAGATGGAGACTTGCATGTTGACAGGCCTCATTTTCTCTATTCGCTTATATTGAAGAACTGAAATAAACATTAAAAACTTTTTCACTTTTCTTTTCCACACGAGGTGACAATTATGACGATGTTTCGATATTTTAATAAACGAATATTTTGGGGTTGTTGTTGCCCGGATGTTGGGCTTATTGAACCAGAGTTTTTCTTTAAAATATGAGAGAAACATCGTTCAGGCATCATCTTATTCAAACGAGGATGCAGCCTGCGATTTAAAAGCTGAGGCAGGAAATTAACTCATAATATGGAAATCAAATTCAAAAGCAGCCCTGGCCTTCAGTTATAAACTCACTGATAAATACTAAAGGTCGTTTCAAGTGTGCATGAAACAACAGCTCACTGAGGAGGGTGTGTGTTGCTGTGGCGGCTGAAGCTCCGGCTGTGTCTCTTGCAGGTTGCTTGCCACGATGTTGAGCCGCCTGTTCAGCGAGGTGCTGCCGGACGTCCAGAGGCTCGCGGCCGACTGGATGGAGGAGAACGAGAACGAGGACTGCAAGGCCAAGGATGACGAGCACGAGCCCTGTCACCTGGGGGAGGACGAGCTGGACGAGCCGCTGGAAGGCAGCAGCCGAGCCGAGTCCGAGATGGCCGGCGACGACGACGAGGACGACGAGGCCGAGGAGGAGGAGTGCGAGGACGAGAACGGCGGCGACAAGCCCAAGAAGCGCGGCCCAAAGAAGCGCAAGATGACGGCGGCGCGCCTCGAGCGCTCCAAGGTGCGCCGGATGAAGGCGAACGCGCGGGAACGCACGCGCATGCACGACTTGAATTCCGCGCTGGACAATCTGCGCAAAGTGGTGCCGTGCTACTCCAAAACCCAGAAACTCTCCAAGATAGAGACCCTGAGGCTGGCCAAGAATTACATACTGGCGCTTGGGGAGATTTTACGCAATGGGAAGCGTCCAGATGTGGTGACCTACGTGCAGATGTTGTGCAAAGGCCTGTCCCAGCCCACCACCAACCTGGTGGCGGGCTGTCTGCAGCTCAACACCAGGAACTTCCTGACTGAGCCGTGCTCTGATGGAGCCCGCTTCCACATGCCCAGCTCTCCTTTCTCCGTGCACCCCTACTCCTACCGGTGTTCCCGCCTCTCCAGCCCGCACTACCAGCCCGGATCCGGTGCGCTCAACCTGCGGGGCCACTCCTACGGCTCCGGGTACGAGGCCGTGTACCCGCCCGGGGGGACGTCCCCTGATTACAGCAGCCCAGACTACGAGGGTCAGCACAGCCCGCCCGTCTGCCTGAACGGCGGACTGTCCGGGAGACAGCAGGAGTCCTCTGAGACGGACAGGAACTATCATTACTCTATGCATTATTCCGGACTGACCACGTCTCGGCCCAGCCACAGCCTCCCCTTTGGGCCCTCGGGAGCGCGCAGCGGAGGTGCGCACTCGGAAAACATTCCACCTTTCCACGACGTGCACTTGCACCACGACAGGGCGCCGCCGTACGAGGATCTCAATGCTTTTTTCCACAATTGAGCCCTTGCAATCAGACGCATTGACCTTACAGAGACAATCCTATAACGTGTAATATTGTTTGGGAAACCAGATGAGCTTCTGAAAGGACGAGAGACGGAGGTGGCAGAGAGAGAGAGAGTCCCCTGATTACCTTCTGTATCCTACTGATGTCATCCCTATACTGTTGTACTTCCTATCAAAGTGTGTCCAGTAATATCCTGTATGCAGAATGAGTGCAACTGACGTAAAGATGTATAGGCCTAAACATGTTATGACACAAACAACAGAAATAAAAAGTGTTTTATAATTGTCTGATATGATTGAACAGATCTTCTTCTGAGCATCAGAGGGGGGGTGAAGGCCTCAATGCAGCAGCTCCAGTCCTTTTCACTTGATAATCTTGGATCATAAACAGAACTTTGGGCTCTTTAGTTCACAAAAAAGCCTCCACACAAATAAAAACCTCATATGAAATAATATCATCTGGAATCTTTGGCTAAATGTAAGTTATTTAAAAAAAATCTATTTGAAAGAAAATATGGATAGTGGTTTGAACATGTCAAAAATATTTTTAAGTTATTTATCTTTTTTTGTGAATAAATCAAACATTAAAGATGCTTCTAAAAGGCTGTCGAGATTGTGCAGTCCTCATTTGTAAAAGACGACACGAATATGATCAACGTAATTCTGCTTAGCTCGGCTTTATGGTAAAGATATTTTAATTCTGTCTAAAATAATCTAAAATGTCACCCTGTCTATTGTGCATAAATGTGAAATTCTGAGATTTATCCTAATTGTAGCACTACAAATTAATAATTTATAAGCTTAATTAAACTAGAAGGAAGAAAATGTTATGTACTGTCAGGGATGATGGGAAAGACATTACACACAAGGATATATAAATTTTACATTTATTTGAGCTAAATAAGTGCCTTGGCCTGTAGCATCTCAAATATCTAAAGAACAGGGGAAAATGACACTGATAGGTAAAAAAAAATTAAATGATGTAGGCCAATTGTACAGGCTAATTATATTAACAATCACTAAGAATTAAAGTAAAATCTGACAAAATGCCAGGAAAACACCGCTACTAAGTTAAGAGCTTGAAATCAGACAATATTAAACAGTGCACGCTAAAAATGGTATGAACTTTGAAATGCCTTTGACAAAAATAGTCAGACTGTATTTTATTTTAAGCCCAAACATGAATACTTTTTGCTTTAATTTCACACTCCAGCTTGGACATTAAAGCAGCTCTTGTCGAATTAGACTCACCGTTCTCGAGGACTGTATCATGTGCAAGCGGCTTGTTTCCTTTCTAGACACCACATTGGGTAAAAATATTGAATTAGTGAGAAAGGGATGCTATTAATATTATTCAGTTGGACCAGAAAATCTGTTGGTTACCCACAGCAACAAGGAAGTAGAGGAACAAATACACATTCACAATAACAACCCACAAACTGAGTAAAGTAATTTATAATTCCAGACCTGCTCCTGAATAAGCTGCCACTAAGTAGTCAAGATATTTTACGTTTTAAAGCAGCAAGTGATCTAAAAACTCCAAATTATTTTAATCTATGAGCTCTTTGAAACCAGCACAGTCATAAAACACAGATAATTTTACCTTTTATTTTGTGTCCTCTGATTGTGGGACTATGTTCAACACTTGACACACAAAGTATTTGATTTGGAGGTGAAAGCACTCAGTTTGTTCTCCAGCGCAGTGAAAGTGGATCTGGGCCTGGTCACAGCAGCGTCGATTCAAACCGAGCACCCTTCAGACTTTTTCCAGGTGAGTGTAAAGAACACAGCTAACACTTTTAATAATAATTCAGTAAAATATCAACATTCACTGACAATGACTAAATAAGCTGATAATGCCTTTTTTGTCTTACCAAAAGGTTTTATTAAAGAAAAAAAGCTTCATTGCAAAAAGTAATATTCTCAATCCACCTGCTCGCTCTGAAAATATTAAATACAGGCTGTAAAAACGGCAAGAGATGCACATTCCTGGTACTTTACACAATCCCATATTTAAATTTGAACATTTGACAATTTGAGTTTATGTAGGCAAGATCACATCATTGGTGATTTTTTTTTCAAATCAATAGTGGGAGCCGGCTCCATCCATCTTTGGAACGCTGCCCTGGGTCCCATATGTTGTTGCGGACGTCCAGGGGAAATCAACACCGGGCACTGCAGGGTGGAAACTGTCCCATCCAGCACTGACCCAGGCAAAAAAACAACACACAAAAAAGGAAGAGAGTAGGTGCAGACAAATTCTATATGACGAGAAGGGTTCAGTGCAAAAATGTCCATTTATTACAGTGATCAAATATTTTTACATCTTCAGATTAATTGCGTTTTTGCATAAAAAGGCCCATCTGACTCCCCACATCATTGAAAGAGCTGGGCAGGTGCAAAATCAGGTAAATCAATGGCCCGTTGGTTTGAAATGAAGAAGCCCAGGGATGGCACAATGGACACACACGTGCGCTCACACAGACACACACATTCACACACACCTCAGATTACATGCACAGTCCAAATGGTTGCTACCACCACCAATAATAAATAAAGAACTAAATAAACACATGAGATAATTGGACATGCTGCAATTTTGGTGATCATCAAATAGGAAAAAAATCTGCTTTTTTAAAATATTTTTTAAGAGACTGCTTATTGGGTATTTTAGCATTTTTTGTCTTAAAATAACAGCTTTGATTTCCTGCAACATTAACAGGACACCCTTCATTAACCTGACATTTAAAACACACAGCCTGTGGATTTTTTGTTATAAATATTTCACTTTAAAGGTGGGTAAATATTGAGGAAAATGGGAGTTTTTTTCCTGCAGAAATGACTAATGTGCTGCAGTCCATTTTAACAAACATGTATAATTTAGAAGAAATTAGGAATCTGTTCATACTGCAAACTACTCAAAGGGGTTTTTATTTTATTTTATTTTTTTATTTAAGACAACTGAGCTTTATGATGTTAGATATCTAGGCCACAGGTATCATCCTTTATATGGAGACACTTTGCTTTGGTAAAAATTGAAATCCTGAAAATGAACTTAACTTTGATTTATTTTCTCAGATGAACAGGTCTTTACTTAAAATATAAAAAGAGATCATCCACCCACTGATTTGACTTTGAGTCAATGAACGAACCCCCCCCTTTCTTGTTCCTTATAGACACTTGTATGAGTGGTTTGATGCCTGAAAGTATAGTAGTCACGTCAGTATTTAAACATTTAGGTGTTCTGCATGAAAGATTGAATTGGTGAGCTTATAATCCTGCAACTCTAAAAATCTGCATGTGACATTTAGTCCACTTGAGCCCGCAGCAGTCCGGCGTGCAGGGCGGGCCTCGGAGGTGCAAGGTGAGAGGCGCGTTTTTATTTCCTAACCTCGCCGTTTTTTTTTCTTTTTTCTTTTTCTTTTTTTAAAGTGAAGAGGGGCGGCGGCTGGCAGAGGATTTGATAGCGGAGGAGCGCGGTGCCAAGTCGCTAAATGTCTGAGCACCAGTAAAGCCAGAGACCAGTAAAGCCCACCATCACCAGCCCGGTGCCAGCTGCGCCACGTGGCAGCCAGGCGGCCCCTGCCAAAGTGGCCCTTGTGGGAGGGACCCAGTATTTCTTTCCTAATTCACTCAGCATCTGTTCATTATTCTCCGCCGTTAAAGGAGGCTGAGTGTCCACACGCGGCCTCGGACACAAAAAAAAGACAGAAAAAAAAGAAAGAGAGAGAGAGAGAGAGACCCCCATTTTTTTTATCTCTCTCTCCCGGTCACGCACTTTCGCACGAGACTGCAGAGAAACCCGCGCGTGCAACTAATCGGACATTTGTACAAAGTTAAAGAGGTGGGTTTGAAAAAAAAAAAAAAAAAAACTATCAGCCGCTTCTGCTGCAGACTTTAAGAGTGCGTGTGGCTTTAAACTCACCTGTGGGTCCAGCCTCATTCAGAAAATCACATTTGGTCCAAACACCTGAGAGGAATTAATTCACTAAAACCGTATTTTATGATTTATACACGAATAAAACGACACACGAACGGACGTGGAAGTGAACTAACCCGTGCGTATCGCAGGTTAAACGAATTATCTCTAATTATTTCTAATATTTAATCCTTATTTGTACTGGTATTATTTCACATCTTACCTTCCAAGTGGGCTGGTGTCGTCCTAATGCAATGGTCATCCTAAATATCTATGACAAATGGGCTTAACCGGCGTAATTAAAGTCCATAAAATCAATTAATTGGGAACCTATTCAAACGTAATTGTTGGGATGGATGTTTATAAAACACCATGTAATTACTGTAATTAAATAATCCAGCGCGGATCTTCCGTTCAGCCTCTCCATAAAAGCGACCGACTGATCTGCTGAACTCGCAGCAGTGCAGGCCCAGGCCTACTGTACCCAAATCTCCATCTGGAGGGTTTTTTTTTTGCTCCCACTTCATCAGATTAGGCGCACATTCATTGGATTAATTATTTTGGGATTAATCTCGAAAAATAAATGTTTCACGGGACTAATCTGAGCCACAGTCATCATGTCATGGAGAGTTGGGAACCAGAAATACACCCCACCACAAAACAGCTATTTAGATATTAAAAGGCCAGTCCCAGCACTCTGTGTGTGTGTGTGTGTGTGTGTGTGTGTGAGACAGAAGCAGGAGAGAGCTCTGTGATGTATATGCAACATGTTTTATTTGCCCCCTTATCCCCTACCCTTTTTTTTCCTCCCCTCGTCACACACTCACCAGTTGAAGAGAGGGCACAAGAACAAAAAACCCACCACTTAGACGAGCTTGTCTGGCTGCACGTGGAGCTAAATTTGGGAGTCACCTCCACCGCAATGGGCATCGGGTGCCACTGCATCATGCTCACCCCCCACCCACCACCCTACCCTGCTCCCCCACCACCCACCCACCATCACCGTCAGCATCAGCAGCATCCTCCATCCACCACCATGCCAGCCACCAGCACCACGCCCAGCTCTGTGAAGAGAGATGAAGCTGGCATAGGGTGAAATTCCACTGCATCTGTGGAACAATAGTAGTAGTGTGTGTGCCTGTGTGTGTGTGTATTCCCTGAATGCCCATCCTCGCTTGTGGTTAACTGTCTTTGTGCATCACAAGAAAAGAAAAAAAGAAAAACATGCAGAAGGTGTGAATGTGCCGGACCTCACTGTAGTTTTTTCTTTTTTCCATTTTTTTGTTTTTTTGGTCAAAACACACAGGATCGCACAGACAAAGCCGCTCGCACACACACTCACTGCTGAGTCTAAAAACACACCAGAGCTCCTGAGTGAGGATTTGTCATGTTTGATGTGTGTGTTTGCCCCCAAGTGTGTGTGTGGAGTGTGTGTGTGCAGTGTGTACAGTCTGTGTTGTGCATGGTAGGGTATAGAGGTTGTTGTCACTCTGCACAGATGGTGGGAGTGTTTTTTTTTATATTTATTTATTTATTTGTTTTTGTGTAAGGGGGGGTAGTGAGGAAATGAGGAGGGGAGGAGGAGGTGGAGGGTGGGGCGCAAAAAAAAGGGAAAGGAAAGGCGAGGAGGAGGGCTGCGTCTCTGATGCTGCCATGCCACGGTCACGCGGGCAGCAGTAATTGGCCTCCATATTGAGGGGTTTTGCGGTGCTGCTGCGGGGTGGGCAAACTCCCAGCTGGACCTGTCAGATGGTATTCAATCCAGCTCATTGCCCTCGCTCCTCTGCTCCTTTCTCCTCTTTTTCCCTCTGTCTCTTCTCCTTCTCCGGCATGTTTCGCTCCTTTTTGTTCCCCCTTCTTCTCCCTGCCCTTTCCCCCCCACCACCCCCTCAAATCTTTTGCCATCCCTGCTTCATCCCACACACAAACTTACATTAAAATCCCTCTTTGCTTTAATCGCACAGCCCGTCACTTCTTTCTTTTTTCTTTTTTTTTTCTTTTTCTATCACACAGCACTTTCCAATCCCGGCATATCACTTTTTTTCCTCACCTTTCTCTTCTCTTTACTGTCTTCTCTCCAGTTTTTCTCACTTTTCTCACATGGTCACTTCTATCTAACACGTTCAACTTCTTAAAGTACATCACACCCTCGCCGAGCTCCACCGCCGTCGCTGGTCACCCACACGCAGACTAATACACACACACACTCCTCTTTCTTCACATAAACACACCCCATGCAATTGGTTCTCCCGAGAAACACGGAGCAGTTCCCACCCCTGAAATTGTCTCTCTGTCATCTCAAGAGTAAGTTTTGACTGATCGTTCACCAAGAGACGCTGCAGTCCAAAAACGCTGCTGTCTTCTGTTTTCAGGCATGGCGGCGGCAGAGACTTCCTGCCAGATATTGATGCACGTCAAGTCAGAGCTCAGGAAAAACAGCTGGGTAGCTCAACTAAATATATTTTGTTTATAGGTATTTAAGATGTCAGAAAGAACAGGGACTGATGGTAACTGAGAGGATATCTGCTGAGGGGGAAAAAAGGGGTTTATCAGGAGATATGGATGGTGGTGTGGGTTCATTCTTAAAGGGCTTTAGGTGAAGCACGGTGGTGATGGTGGTGCTGTAAGATCAGAGAGGCGATGTGGTGACTGTGGATTTAAATCTGGGAATGTAAACGAAGAACATTTCCACTGCATATCATCAAAGTGCCCTAACTTGCTGCTCCCTATTTTCCCACATGATAGCATGATGTTTAAGAAGCTATAGGTGTAAATCACATGCTTATACAGCAGGAGAGCAATGCGAAAATGAAATATTCACATTTTTTTTCAATGTGACTTTCAAAACTATGCCCGCTGTGCACCTTTAGTAATGAAATAGGCTTTAATTCATTTACACCATACAAGACTTTTCTTAAAATGATGTTTCCTAGTGGTTAATATGATAGAAACAGTAATTATTTTGCAGACAGGAATAAAAGTAGTGTTAAAAAAAACAAACGGATGCTTCACTGTCACTGTTAGAGCTGTCAACATGGTTAAATACAGTTATTTTCAAATGAAGAATAAAATGCAGAGAAACAACAAGCTAATTCCTCTGATACGCAATATAAGTACAGCTTTTTTGTGTGTCTTTACGCTCACAGAAGATTTTTGTCATAAGAATTTGATGGAGGGTAAAAGAAAAAAAGAAAGATGATTTGTGTGTTGCATCAACTCTGTTTAATACTCTATAGATATACTCTATATTCTCTAGCTCGTGCCTGCTCTCACTGCACGCTAACCCTTATCACTACCACTGTACATGTTTTCTGCGTTGAACCTTTTCACGAAATGAGCAGCATGCAGAACGAAATGCGAGGACAGTTACTTTATAATTTAATTTAAACTTTTTAAACCAGAATATTGCCATATATAAACACATTAAGTGCAGATACCTCAAACCACCTGTATGGTAAGTACATTAAGACAGGTATCTGCCAGGTGTGTGGATTTGATTTAAAGTTCAGTGAAACAGACCCATGCTAGCTGCTGTCCATATGTTTCCATAATGTCCTACTCATACACAACTGACGGCCCCCATATGTACACACTGCACAGCCAATACAACATATTAGAACAGTGAATGGAAGAAAAGCATAGATGAAGGAGTAATTGCTTCCAATCAAGGCTGAGCACAGAAACAAAGAGCACCACCTACAAGGTGTTGCATGTTATCGTTTTGCCTCTAAATTTGAGCCTTTTTCCAGCACCAGATTGTATAAAATGAAACTGGAATATTTGAATAAAAAAAAAACAAAATCTGCAGAATATATCTAGCTGTTTTTCTGAAAATGTGCCTTGTCCTTCCTGTAGAGTTTGTGCCGCCGTCGCCAGCATCTCTTTCTGCTGGTGTCTGCTGCTTCGAGGAATCAGCAGTGTGGGGTTGTAATGGACTAATGAACAGCTGTCACTGAATTTAAACACTCGCTCACACATACAGAGACTACCACAGTGTCCCTCACACATGCAGATAGATGCCACAACACACACACACACACACACACACGCACACACACACACACACACATGCATCTCTTTAGTCGCTGGCCTTGAGTTAGCAGCCACCCACAGGTTTTGACTTTGTGTTGGTCTGACCTCTAAGTGTGCATTTGACCATGTGTGTATATTGTGCACATGCAACACTTGTTAATTCCAGTTCATTTAGGCTTTGATCAAAAAAGGAGCCAGAAGATGATCATCATTTTCTGCTGTCAGATCTGCTCCTGCACACACTCGCATTTTTGTGGCACATTTACAGAAATATGTATTCCAGCTATATGTCATCATCACCTCGTGCCTTTTTTCATTCCATTTAGTTGTGACAAAATCAGGTTACAACGTGATTTGTTTAGGCGATTTCTTTAGCAAACCGTTCTGTTTTGTACTCAACTTAAAAAAAAACATGCATTTTAAAAACACACTTTTGAAACAGCCCAAAAAGAAGACACAACAGTATCACATTTTCTAAAATATTACTACTATAGACATTACTAAATTATCCAGCACAAATAGCAGTTAACACTAAGATAGGACTTTTAACAAATATTTTGTCATCGAATACCAATTAACAATGTCTATTAAAGCCCATTACTGTAAAGAGTACATCCTTTTACATTATTTAAGACAAAAATCCAGCTTTCTTTTTCCTCTTCACATACTATGCATTAACTGTAACTGTCTCAACATTTGTATATCTGATGCTCTGCTCCTTCTTTTCAGAAACAGATGAACTGTACAGGCTGTCAGAGGGGCTCTCACTGTGGTGAAGTAATTAACAACTACTGCAGCGCTGCCAATCTTGTCCATACGTGGTTGGAGATTCATGTTAAGTTGGTTCATCAAACTGTGATTTATAGTTTGAGCCGTTTATATCTCTAGGTAATGTCTGTATTGCTCTATGCATTGAGTTACATATGTTGAATATGTTATGAAAGTGTATTAATGCATGTGAGGACATCTCTCCATCATGCTTTTGACTGCATAATCCTGTTTGTCGATATTCTGCAGAATATTCTGGGATAATAACTGCTGATAATCACTTTCATCCTGATTACAATGAGTTTGCAAAAGCTTGACAATTCGAGCCCCACTTCATTATGTAAAGTAGCAACTGACTGACATCTGGCAACCATGTTCTGATAATTAGTTGGCATTTTTATTAACATAACTCTCACATGCTGTGTATCACAAGTCAAACCTATATGTCACTGCCTCTCTCATTGCCCTGCAACCATTTCCCATGGGTTAGTTCCTACTCTCTCCACCCTCTCCTCTTCTTTTACGTTGCCCTCTCCAGCTTATGCTAGGCCTCTCTCCTGCCGCTCCGTCTCCCTCGACCCCTCCTCAGATGCTGAGAGGAAGTAAACAAAATGGAGTGCGTGTCCCGGCGGCAGCCTTGAGACAAAGTATTGACACAGCAGCCCACGCCTGCTTTCTCAGATTAAAAGAGATTATCAGAAGAGGAACGAAGAGAGGAGCTCTCACTTCCTGTCACCGCATGGGGGGGAAGGAGAGGACGGGGGGTCATCTTTTGAATTAAAGAGAGACTTGTTAGTGTTGAACACATGCTCATGCATATGCACACAAGAATGCATCGACGTGTATGCGGACATACACTACCAGTCAAAAGTTTGGACACACCTTCTCATTCAATGGTTTTTCTTTATTTTCTTTATTATTTTTGACATTGTAGATTAATACTGAAGACATCAAAACTATAAACAGAACTCATATGGAATTATGTAGTAAAGAAAAAAAAAGTGTTAAACAAACCAGAATATGTTTTATATTTTAGATTTTTCAGAGTAGCCACCTTTTGATTTGACAGTCTCAAACACATTTAGAAGGCAAGAAATTCCACAAATGAACCCTTGGAAAGGCACACCTGTTAATTGAAAACCATTCCAAGGTGACCACCTCATGAAGCTGATTGAGAGAAAGCCAAGAGTGTGCAAAGCTGTCATCAAATCAAAAGGTGGCTACTTTGAAGAATCTAAAATATAAAACATATTCTGGTTTGTTTAACACTTTTTTCTTTACTACAGTAATTCCATATGTGTTCTTTCATAGTTTGATGTCTTTGGTATTAATCTACAATGTAGAAAATAATAAAAAATAAAGAAAAACCCATTAAATGAGAAGGTGTGTCCAAACTTTTGACTGGTAGTGTAAATACTAGCACAGGCTAATGGTACCACTTAAGTTGCAAGTGACAGATCAACTTTGATTCAGTAAAAAAATTGTGTAATAAGTTGTTGTAATAAGTGTTTATTATTGTAACCATTACCGTGAACATCCCCTGAAGACACCACGATCAATAAAACTTTTGAGGCTGATACTGTTGATATTTGAGAAGAAAATCTGACAAGAATTTAGCGACCAGTATCAATTTCCTTAATACAGTGACATTCTTCTTTTATGAGCTGTAATAAAAATAATAATTTAAATAAGACTTTTTTTAACAGTTGCAACTAAGAAATGTTAGAACTGATATACAGTTGAAAAATAAACTTTATCAAAACACATCTTTGGCATTACTGTAACTTCAAGAGTTTGTGACTTATCGGTTGACATATACACCAATATATATATATATATATATATATATATATATATATATGTGTGTGTGTGTGTGTGTGTGTGTGTGTGTATACACATATATACATACATATATATATATATATATATATATATATATATATATATATATATATATATACACACACATACATATTTACATATATATATATGCAATGAGCTATATTGCCAGGTATATTTCCAATGTTTCTCTAACAATAGTGAGATAAATACTTCAACTCAAACCATGATCTTTCCCTGAATCTAACCTAGAAAATGAATCTCATTCATTTTTGTCTTAACAATAATCACAGTGTTTCAGATTTACTCATCAACAGTGATTTGTAACAGTTAGCAAAGGTGCAGATAATGATCTTGTCCTGCTAATAGCAGAGTCAGATCAGAAAACATTGCTATGTCTCAGAAATGACACAGTTTGTCGTTCATTTGGGAGAATTTGATGTAATGGCATCAGGGTGATGTGTCTGGGATTGACTCAAAATGAACTATAGTCTTCATTGTAATGAAGGAACATGTCATCCAATACAATGGACCATCTCACTGATGTGTTTTTAATAGTTTCTGGGATGGAAATTGGAAATTTTGAACAATAGAGCTGTCCAGCACAGATGAATACGCTGTATCAGGCTTTAGACATAAAGACAGTACTTATTATTAGGAACAGTCCACGGTGGGGTTTGGTCTTTCGTTGGCTGTAAGAAAAATAGAGCTAGAGTCATCCTTTAACTCATCCTGTGATGAGCATAAAAAAATAATAAAACACAGCAGCAGCCACATTCAACAGTCACACGGTTTGAAAAATGAAAACCACTCAGCGAATGGGCAGCCATCACAGTCAAACATCAGAGCGAATGAGGAAGTGCATCAGTATCCACCAGGATGAATAAATCAACACTTTCCCCTGAATTAATCTCTCTCAAGTTGAAATTTTATTACAGATGAGCTTGGACATCTCCATGGTAACAGGAATTCCACCGCCATTCCCAAGTGGATTCACAACCGGCATGTACGGACTGACAGTGTGACACGCTGTGCACACTGCATGCACTGTACACCTGCGCAGACGCACAAAAGGTACACAGATTCACGAACACACACATATTTCCACCTAACCATACTGGACATTTTATGCATTTTTCATGCTGGAAAATAAAATGTCAGATTCTCCTCTCCTCAGTCTCTCAAGTTTTGCAGTGCTGTGCGTCCTCAGGTACACACACATGCACGCAGACTTTCAGACACACAAAGAAACAGTCCACTTTGAGTCTGCTGTTTTCTTGGTCTTTCCAGTTGGCGGCGGCCAGACGCGGCAGAGTTGGCACAGCCAGAGTCGAAGTGCCAGGGGGAATGGAGCGCCACATGGCACGTTCATGGCAGGGCCAGCTGGGGGGGAGGGAGACAGCGAGGGTTTGTGTGTGCGTGCGTGTGTATATGTGAGTGTATGTGTGTGCGTTGGGTAAGGGGGCGGTGGAGGGGTGCTTCTGCATCTTAAATTCCACAACATCTGTTCAATAGGCAGCACCATATACACCACTGAAGCTGGTGTGTTTATAGGCAGCCACTGTAATTGGGGGGTTGGTGTGTGCGTCTGTGTGCATGTGTGTGAGCATGTGTGCCGTCTGTGCATGCATAGGTGTTGTAGAAGACAGGAGACGGGGAGGGGTTGGTGGGGTAGTTCATCACAACAACTGGGTTACGAGCAATTTCAGCATCATCTTCATACAGTTTTGATGCCTGTGAACTAGCTGTGTACTGGCGCATGGGGACTCATCACTCTGTTCTCCAGTGCTGGAAGTCCACAGGCAGACACTGAGTGGGCACGGAGCGCCGGGGCAAAGGCTTCTCACCTCACTTGATGAGAAACTCAAGTCTGAATATGGCTCTTCCTTCACACATGCGAGCACACACACGGAGACGCAGGCACACTCATTGCAAACACGCAAACACACACACTCATGCAGCCAGTCCCCCCTCCTCGTCATCCCTGCTGGCACTTTGGGGAAAAGTACCCCCTCCCACCCCCATTTATCTGCCCCCACTCCACCTCCCCCACCCGTGGCAGCCGACGTCCCTCGCAGCGTGGCGTACCATCTGTTGCCCCCCCCCTCCACTCCTCAACCACCCCATTCCACCCTTCTCCCCCGAACCTCCTCCCCCTTCCTGCGCCATCCTACCCAAACGACACCTTTCTACATCGGCTCTGGGCACCACCAAATTTGAGGATTCACATTCACATGCAGAACTTTTAATGAATTTATACTTGAACAACACACTTCAACATGCTGCGTTTCACAAGCAAACAGCTCACCATTGCGTCAGCAAAGCAAGGAGACAGGAACATACCAAGTGCATACTACAAAAAGTGCACCGTTCAACAACAAAAACCCACACGAACACGACGCTGCGCACAGACTGATGATGTACAGCAGGAGAGAGTGCATAGGGTCTGCTGATTGCTCCCATGAATGTTTAATCTGCCCGGCTCTAAAAGGGATGAAGTCTGTAAAACCTCCTCCAACACCTCCAGGCTAAAAGTGAAGCCATGCCAAAAGCCTAATTAAATGTTTTTTAAACCTTCCCCCTTGGAGAGGACAGAGAGCAGTTTCACCCCAAAGTGCGTCTGTGCCACTCAGAGGTTGGTTAATATGGACTGTATGTATCTAACTAACTTCATCAGGGCAGTTTTGCGGTATTCCTGTGCACCTGTGTATGCAATCTGTGCATTTACACTATTTGAAATCCTCCAACAATTTAAATTTAAATTAAATTTTTTAAATCTAAATTTAAATTAGCGCCAAAAAAGTGAGTATGTCTGTTTTGTTTCTTTTCAGGATGCAAAACATTTAAAAGCCAACAACTCTAAAATGTTCCATTTTATGAAACAATCAGTGTGTGACACTGATCAACCAAAACACACTGATCAATGCTGCTGGGTTATTTTGTGGTTGCTCTATTTAAAAGAATGTAGGAAACACAACACGCTGAATGCATTAGCTTAAGTGAAACTAATTCGTTGTATCACAATATCCTTCCATCCTATAAAATATAGATATTTTCACATCTTCACTTAATCGGTCACCCCTGACACTCTAATAATTTCCACCATAGATTTATGGATTAATTCCCTTTAACTGAAATAACACAGTAGAACTTAAACTGGAAATCCACTTCTGAATATTGAGTCCTGCCACTCGGTCCTCCGTAGAGTCATGGCCTGAACAATATGCCAAAATAAAAAAAAAAAAGAAGTCTCCGGAAAGACGCTGGCAATCAGGCTCAGGGTCATTCCAGTTGATTCAACTGATTAGAGCAACAAATTAAAATTTATACGCTGCATTGTGCCAAATTAAAAAAGTGGAGTGACTCCTGACCTGAGTGACCAGTCTTCCCTATTTCTGGTTTGAATCAAGGAGCTGGAAATATGGACTGGAAAAGTTTGCTTGTAAGAGACATACAAATATGCACATTTGGGCATAAAGTTTCGACTGGTATATGAAGTTGGCACTGAGCTGATATTGGTCTTTTATCAGATATTGCCCAGTCAGTGCCACCCACCCGCATTATGATGCAGTTACCTCAGTCTCCACAGCCTCATAATGACATTTTGTGCAAATGAATTCTACTTTGAAGTCTGTATGTGTGTTTTTTTACTTTTATTATAAATAAGGGAAGTAAGTTGTCCCTCTGCCAACCTGCATCTCATTGATTTCCCATAGTGAAAATTAGAGTTTGTTTTTTAATCATCCCAGCAACAATACAGATCTTAGGAAACCTTGCCAGGTTTTGGCATTAAACAGTCAAATAAAAAATGCAGTTAATGGCAAAAAAAAAAACAGGCTACTGGCAACTGCAGCCCAAAAATACTGGTCTTAGTCTTTGAAAAACTCATGTGTGATGGGCCCCTTGTGGGTGTGGGTGGGGGGACAAGTGTGGACAGCAGAATGTATCTAAACGGAGGAAGATGGATAGACAGCGAAAGGGCCACTGCTGTTTGTCCATTCATCTCAGGTGTACATGGAAGAGCTCAACAATGACAGCTCATCCATCAGCCACAGGGGTACTACTGAGCCTCTTGGAACAGAACCAAAAACCATCTCTATCCATCATGCATCACTTCTTTCCTCTCCTCTCCTCTCCTCTCCTCTTCAGTCTCACATTTTTGTCCACGTGTTGTGTAGAATATTGTACTTTTCTTGCCAGGTTTGGTTTTGTTGGATGTGCGTGTCTGGTGGTGACAAGTGGCCAGAACTGAGCTCTCGCGTTTGGTGGGGAGGATTAGATTGGATATGGAGAGAAAGAGCTCAGGAGATAGTGCTATTAGACCGGGAAACAAAAAGTGACAACAAAGGGGAACAACGAAAACAGTGCGACTAAAGAAAAAAAAGTCAAGGATGAAGGAGTGAAACATAAAGGAGAATGACTATGAAAGTGTGTGAGGAGTGTGTGTGTGTGTGTGTGTATATGAGGACGGGAGAGAGTGAGAGCAAGGTAAGCAGCGACACAGCAGCTGTCGACCTAATTCCTTCTTAACGCAGTGCTTGTGCTCTGATTAAGAAAGCGATCTGGCCTTTAATTTCCTCCTGACACCGGCTAATGCTCTGTATCTCAATCGCCTCTTCCTAGCTCTTCCTCTCACGACGGCCACACGGCAGCCCGCATTGGCCTGACCTCGGCCGATCGGCGCGGTCTGACCTGACCCAAGAAGCGTAAGAGATGCATTGCAAAACAAGAGAAAATATCAAAAATGCGCAAAACTTTACACTTGTTTCTGCAATTTTATTCTTCTGATTGTCATGAGGTGAACAATGTGAAAAATGAATTGAAATGCAGATGGCCTTATGCCCAAGAGAAAAACCATGTTGTCTTGATGAAGAAAATAATACACAAAATAGAGTGCAAAATATTGCTATGCCTCTTATTACGACATAGAGCGTCAAAGCCACAGTGGCGCGTTGTCGTGACAGATAACAACACGACATCTGAACCATCTCAGGGAGGTAAGACACATAATCTTCTCTCTGTAAACACAACCAGTGTGTGTCCTATAGTTCGAAGTGTGTGAGTAGAATTTCTCACTCTGGCGTGCATAAAAACTGAGCAGAACTTCAGAAAGACCTCTGCATTTCATGGTCATCATCTGGTTATCAATGTCAAAACATTAGAAAGTCCCCTGCACCAAATTCAGTTACACAGGCCGCCAGACAGTAATCATAGTGTGGGTGGTTACAGAGAAAGTTATTTAAACTAAACCCCGTCCAGGACCTTTAGATTCTCAAATGCCTGCAAAAAGTAGGCCATTATACAACAAGCTTGCATCACAGTTTACTCATGCAATTATTCACTAGATCATCCAATTTTGACCTACATGTATTAAATACTTGTGATTGGGTGGACCTGATTTTTCAACTTTCATTCACACTCTAGCCTGTGTGTGTTGCTCTAACCAGCAAACTCCCAGTCAGTCACATCAAACTCAAACAGAATTAAGACGACACAGCTGAAGAGGAAATGCTCACCACACCACAGCAAGTCACTCAGCTTGGCTATCCAAGGTCCAGAGAGGTGTCCAACCTGTGTCTCTCACCACCAGAACTGAAGTTTAAATGTAAGTAGGAAATGTCTACTCACAGTTCATGGATACTGTGATATTGTGAAATGGTTTGTGTGAGGTAGCAGATTGGACATAGCACAGTTTGTAAAAAAAAAAAAAAAAATAGTAGAGTTTTTCAGGCGAACATAAAGGGACACTTTTACCCAACTTAACACTGTATGGCTTCACCACAGACAGGGAAGCCTTACTCTGTTCAAACAGAAGAAGAAACTTGTAGTCCACCACTACTGCAACAAAGCAAGTTCTCAATTTATGTTTTCGCACATTTTTGCATCCTCGAATGACTGCCGAGGCCAAGAAAACACCAGATCATGACTTGGCCGCTGAGAAAAAATTAAAGGCCCATAAAGTCTGCTGGAGAAACAACATATCGTGTCCAAGTCTACAGCTGAGGCTTGTACGTTTTTGTAGTGTGTTTTGTAGTGTAAGTTTCTTGTTCTCTACGTTACAAAAAGAGGGCACTACATTAGGCAATGTCACAGATAGATGACAACATGGGTGGCACCACACAACATCCAGGAAAAAGTGTCAAGCTAAAAGACATAATGTGTGTAAAGCATCCTTTCATTTGGATAGCAATTATCCAAGTGCACAATAAGTGATATGGAGAACAGGAAAAAAAATAGGAAGATGATGAAAATATCTCAAAGCTTATTGTAACAGCAAAAACATAAAGGTGGAAATTCGCCTGTTTAATTCATGAAGCAGCACTCTCAATGTGTGTAATGCATTTTGTGATGAAAGGTAAAACTGTTAATAGTTTTATAATAATAGAGTAATAAGTGGAATAAAGCGTAATGTAATTGTCTCACTTGTAAATAATATCGTTCTGGCTGAGACATACTTGAGACAAAAGTAGGTGTATTGTATTGAGACTCATCTATTCTGGAACAGACAGAGGTATTGACAGCATGCGGGGTTATTGAATTTGACATTTTCCTTTTGTTTTCTTTCAAAGTGGCAGAATAAACATCGAGCTTACATGCTGTGTAGACCTAGGATTTATGTTAGTACAGACACAAATATAAGAGTGGCAATAAGCCTACGGTAAACATGAGGTAGGTGTGTTTAGCATACACACACACACACACACACTTACACTCGGGCGAGCACGCCATTCGGACCGCCATGTGGAGTGCATGTGAGAGAGGTGGCGTTGCTAGGAGCACCAGGTTGTGTGCAGACAGTGGTAACAGAGTAGAGACGGCAGCAGCAGCCTGGCAGTGGAGAAGAAAGGAGTGGAGCAATGCCAAGAAGATTCCCCCTGAGAGACTGTAGGAAGGGGAGAAAGAGACAGACAGGCCGAGAGGAAGAGAAACACGGAGAGGGCACGCCGATATTATCATGTTTTTTTCCGCTGAACACTATAGGAACCATTTACCAAGGCAAACATCTGAGGGCTGATATTACTCTACCCTGACATGGATGCAACTCTAAAAGGGTCATTAAAAAGCTTAAAAGAGAGAGAGAGAGAATAATATGGCATGGATGCAAGGAAATGGTGATGATGGAACAGCAGGAGGTGGGGGGAGAGATGGTTTACAAGGTTGACTGGAGGGATGAGAAAGAGAGAGATGGAGTCAATCTGTTGGGTCTCATGTTTGCCGTCCCTCCTCATGTCACCCATCCGTCAGATAAACTGTTAGCCTATTTCCAACCAGCCCACGTCACTTCCTCACCTCTGCGCGTTACCCCGCTGCGCCTCTCCCTTGTTTTCTATTTGTTGTCTCTTTTTTTTCTGATTCCTCTCTTCCTTCTTCCTCCCCTGCTCTTCCTTCCCTTATTTTGTCTTTAAAACGGGGAACCGTGTGAACAGGCTATGCAAATGAGATGGTTATTACCCCACTGCTCATCAAGCCGCGCAGAGGAGACATTAATAGGCTGATGAATATGCATGTGAATTTGTTAATTAAGTTAATTATTCTGCTGAAAATGCATTCGTCTTCCAAGGACATCTTCCCCAGGATTTCAACCTGCTCCACTCATTAGTCATGCGATATTTCATACACAGAGTGAGAAAGAGAGAGGGAGGCAGACAGTGGGAGGGAGAATGAAGGGGAGAAGAGACAATGCTGTTTTTGGAAAGTGGGTGCCATGAACAGTTGGGGTTGTAAAAGTATGGGGTAAAAATAATGTATCTTAATGTCATCAGTGCTCACAATGGGATGCACAGTAACTACCCATAATAGCAAAACCACATCCCGGTTTCCAGATATGGCACATTATTCCCAAAGAGTCCTAGCTGGAGTTGATACTTTCAGAGATTTCAGCATCTTTTTTTGTGGTTGCTTCTACCTCACTGGTTACTTCTCCCTAATTGCTTATTAAAACCCTCTTAAATGAACTTTTTGTGCCAACTTTCCAACACATTAATTAATTGTTGTAGCCAATTAAGTGCCGTTGTGCAAATGAGCCTCATCACAAATGGTCCTATAGGGCCGACCCCTCCTTTCTCTCTCTCCCCTCCCTCCCCTCCCTCCACCACCCTCCCAGCTAGTCTTCCCAGCTGCCCTTGCACTTCAAGGCACTCGGTGCCAAAGAAGCAGAAACTGTGTCCTGATAATGCTTCACTGTTTTTCTGGACCGTTTCCAGCCTTCAGGCTCACTGATCTAAAACTTGTATGATAGGTGAAAAGCAAAAGGCTCACACTATCCTTTTTGTTTGGCACAATTGTACAAGAGTCGGCTTAATAAAACTGCCTGTATGCCAACCACCAAAACCATATAGCAGATCGGTTCTCTGCATTGTCTGGTTAATTCTGTCTGTGAATTGTCAAGGAGGCATGCATGCATCAAATAGGCTATCTTTATTCACAGCAGGTAAATTTCAAGTTCACCTAGAGAGATGGCGAAAAAGGAGGGTAGTCAACTTCAAAGCACTCAACAGGGTTGCCAAGCTGTTCACACGTCTCCATCCCCTGTGTTAAAACTGGAAACATGCAGAGGAAATCAAATGCACACGTTTATGGAGATGCTACGCAGTCATCTTCAACACCGTGAGATTTTTACAATATAAGGAAGGTAAGAAGGTAAGGTTTGTTGTGTACCTGGGTATGTATGCTCAATATGCAATACATGTGTATATTACTGTATATATATATATATATATATATATATATATATATATACTGTGAGAAAAAAACTTCAAATGCAAATCCTTCAGTGTAACAATTGGCCCAATTGCAAAACTCATACAGTACATGGCATGGCATTAAAGTGGCAGACTGATCTAAATTAGTCTTTTCAGAAGCCAGTATTAAGAATGTCTAGGTACTAGAATGGGCAAGATAACCTTTTGTTTTTTATAAGAAGCTGTGGCATTTTCAGCCTTGAATAATATTAACATGTATATACATCAGGATGTTAACAACATGCAGTGACACCTCTCTCAGAATAGGGGCTGAACTTTCTTTTCTTTTCCACCCCCTCCATGTCTGGCTCCGTCCACTCTGCTGCCATTCGGACGTGGCACTGATACACCCACCAGGAGGATTAGGGAAGGTTTAGCAACTGTGCCAGCCTCGCTCCCTGTGCTGCCCCCTTCCCTCGGCACAGAGGGGGGTCCCGCTTGGCATGGCAAGGTGAACTAGCCTCTGATTGATGGGCACGGTTTCAGCCCGCTACTGTGCTCCCCAAGGCCCGTGCCTCCCTTTCCTTTCTCCTACTGCTGTCTTGGCAGCGGTGCCCACCTCCTCTCCCATGCCAGGCAGCCAGCTAAAGCTCCTGGTGGGCACATCAATTACATAGCGGCACCTCCCCTCTTTTCTCATGTCTATCTGTGGGTCTGTCTACTGTCTCAGACGATGCCAATCTGGTTCCTCTCCATCTCCACTGCTGTCTATAGCTATCTCCTGTGTGTGTATGTGTGTGTTTGTGTGTGGTTTTATACTCGTGCTCACAAATATATTTTTGCATATGCACAAATGCACATGTATTCATGCACACACTCCTGCTCCCTCTCTTAGGCAGGTCATAATGGTTGGTGGGAAAATCCTCCCCAGAGAGCCCTCATTGCCACAGGCTCAGCTGTACAATAGGCTCAGGTGTGTGTATGTATGTGCATGTGTGTGTGTGTCTGTGTGTGTGTGTGTGTGTGGTTTTCTGCAGGCTGCTTTTGCTGTTTAAAATTTCTTCATCTGCTGTTTAATTATCTATTGCTTCGTGTGACTGCTTTATAAATGAGGGTATAAAAAGTACAAATTGTAGGGGAACCAAAAAAAACAAAAAAAAAAATACAAAAAGACAATCAGCTTGTTAAGACTTCTGCCTTTTCTGTTTCTGAACTCGATTAACATGAATATTTCAGCTTTCCTTTAGATTTTGGCTGTTTTGATGCTCTTGGCAAATCATGAATCATTTACTTGCGGCCATCGCACGCCATCTGGAGTCCTCTGCAGACATTGTCTTTTATTTCAAGCAGTCAAATCAAGGAAAGGGTTTGCATTGTGGGATTTGAAGGAACAAATGCATGTCGTGTTTCTGCTCAAATTATTATAATAAATAATAAGAAATAGCTGCAGGAACAATGCAAAATTGCAAATTAAACCTTAATCTAAATCTTAAACATACTTTTTTAGTTACAACGCTAAACAAATATACCGAGCATATAATTAAAAAGACAAAAACTAAGTGGACTACATGTGGGCAGGATTATAGTGTGAAATAGAAACTAGCCTGCAGCTCCGGGGTTGGGATGGGTGTTGCGGGACGGAAGCCGAGAGGGGGCAGAGTGAAGCGGGCACCCGGGGACAATGGCGGCGGGGCCTGGTGTTTCTGTACCGAGCAGCAGTTGCAGCAGCCCGGCGAGGGAGCTTTCTCTCTCGGTTCAACCGGGCGGGACTCACGGAGAGAGGGCCAAACCCGAGGAGGTGACCGGTAAGATCTAATTTAGCGATTTGGCTCGTTTATTTGTTGTTTTGTTTAATTTATGTGGACCTGCTGCACTCGAGCTAACGGCGGCTAACTTAGCCTGCTATGTGGCGTTAACTATTTGTGTTTATGACATCAAGTTTTATTTATATCATACAGTTTGGGTTAAATTAACTAGTTTAAGCCTTTCTATTAAAACCAAGTTGATACCTCTTGGGTGAGTGTTGTGTTTGATATAATATCAAATAGCTCTTCTAGCAAACGTCAAAGCTAATGTTAGCCACATGAAAGCTAACATCAACTTTGCAGAAACACTTATATTTGACACTACAAAAGTATCCGAAAGTGATTATATTTGCACCAAACAAGTGACTTATTTTGATTAGAAGTACTGAACAATATAGTATACTTTAATGCATGTTTACACAAAATGAGCTAACACGTTAAGCAGTGCAGTAGCTCATCATGACAGATCGAGATAACAAGTCTCTGTTTCCACTGGTATAGCCTCATTTGTGGTCGATAAATTCCTTGATTGATCTACGACTTTATGTTTGTCTTGATGCCCTAGCTAAGTCACGATTTAGAAAAACTTTGGAGGGATGTTGAGAAAGACGTGTGTCCCTGTTGGGGACTTAGAAGAGAAAAGTTGGTGCATTTGTTTTGGTTTTGTTCTCATACAAAAGAAAGCAAATGTGGAGAAATCTGTGGTGATTTATTGCTCTATATATATCTACCTGTACTTTATATTGCTTTGGAAACGTGTAGTTTGGAATAAAAAAAAACTGTACACACTTATATACAGGCATGAAAGTATTTTTTCTAGTTTTCTTTCTTTTGATTAAAATTAATATAGTCAAATACAACAATCCTGCAATAAATCCTAAAATAAATTAGTTTTTTTTTTCTTCTTTTGCAACTGATTTTAGGGAGATGTTGATTTGTGGTGTACTTTGTATACAGCCAAATGTACCAATAAAACAAAAATACTTAATTCATTAATTCATTGATCACATACAAATGTTTTGCAGTGTCCGTGTGGGGTGGTGTAAATACTTGTAATGTAGAGTTTTAAAGGTTTAAAAAGTGATTGGATTTTGAATAAGGTGTTTGTAATTCTAATTGCATCAGTACAATAAATCTCTATCTGAGAGATTAGTTTGCTTTTTAGATAAAGAAATAGTCAAATTTACCATAGCCGTAAGGCGATGGGAAAAGCCCGGGAATTAACCTTGAAAAATCCTTGAAAAGATTTGACTTGGAAAGGTGTATGAACTGGTGTCTGTGGGTAAAGGAAAAAGTCCTATGGGTGGTGGATACTGTCACTCAGTTACTATTCTGTCATTAGAGTTTTTATATATATTTAGATCTTATTATATATGTTTAGATCTGTAAACATTGAATTGAATTATTGGTATTTTTCATGACATGGTTGCATTTTGCTTTACATGTGTTGAAATTAAAAGTAAATTGAACATGCAGGAAAACTAACATGCAGACCAGGATTGAGAGGAGACGGAAGCAGGGAAGTTGTAAATATTTCTAAAATTCAGGACAATGTATGTATTGTGTTGGTGTTTTTGTTTAGCTATTATATAATGTATGTTGCTTTTTCTTGGTCTTTTTTTTTTCTTTCAGAGACAGAGAAGCAGAATCGCATGGCTGCTTTGCTGGAGAGGCTTCACGCCAAACACAATGCTTCACGACCATGGCAGGAGACATGCAAGGTTGTGCGTCAGGCCATGGTGAGACGGGGACACGTTGCACACAGGGAAAATAAGCTGTTTGAATTCACAAAGTGAACTCTTTAAACCTGCGACAGTTATTGAAGATTGCCCGAACGACAGGAACCAGTAGATATAGGTTTAGGTATCTCTCATCTTGGTTGTGCCTGAGCTGACAAGGCAATTAAACAAACAGCAGGAATGGCAGGAAAAACATGTCAGTAGGTTTCCTAGATTAAGCTGCTAGAAAGTTCTTTCAAACTAAACTCTGCATAAAGCAAAGAAGTACAGGATCTGTTCATTATGAGATAAGAGTGCATTCTTCCCCTTGATTAAGATGCACACATGTATAGTATGATATGCAAAATGACCCAGCAGTGCATCTTGGAAAAACATTTTTGAAATACCCTCAGGTGGGACACTACCAATCTGTTCTTTATACATTTATACCAATTAATCACTTAATTGTACAAAGTAGTTTTAACTGCGATAAATACCTGCTGGGCCAGTGAAACTGTAGTACTGACATTTAAATAGTCAATGCTTATTAAGCCAGTGAAGAGCCCACCTGAACATCAAATCTTGTTGATAAATCACTTCTATGTTTTCCCAAGTATTTGTATCTTATAACTCTGTTTTTCTTCCCACCATCTCAGGAGAAACGCGGTGTGGTGAATACCGCAGGTCACCAGCTCCTGCTCACCTGCTTGGAGACCCTGCAGAGAGCACTGAAAGGTGAGACAGTCAGCTGAAAGGCTGGAAACACAAGGGAGAACAGGGCAGCACCTTCTATTAGAATGTGTTACTTTTCACCATGAGACAAGGGAAAACACTGAAAAGGGCTGTTGAATCATGTGAGAAGTGCCAGTGGAACTGACAAACAGTTTGAGGGCAAACTAGTCATGTACATTTTTATAAGAAGTGACCTTTAATTGAATGCAGCATGCTTCACTTGGCTTTTGCTTTGAGCATCATGCTTGCAGATATGTTGTGTTTGTAGACAGAACAAATATCGGGCAACAATTTGATGTTATTATTAAGATGAAGTTTTTTCCGCTTTCTTTTTCAGTTTCATCTCTGCCCTCCATGACAGATCGTCTTGAATCCATCGCTCGGCAAAACATGTGAGTTGTTTCCCTTTTGTTAATGTTTTCTCACTTGCTGGTCTCTCCCAACAATAACTAATTCGGAAAGCAACCTCAAGTATAGCAAATAGAGCCCCGCCTCCCCACCCCCCCACCCCTCCCTAAATTCAGCTTGAAATGGAAATAATATACACATCATACTGAGGTCCCTGAATGGCTGAAAACATTGCATGCTGTTGTTGTTATACAGTTTTCTTTAATTATGTATTGTTTTATTTTTATTTTTTTTAAGATACTAAAACCGTTTTTAAATTGACTCCCTATCTGTCATTTTTTTCTTTCTTGTCTGAACAGGCTGGGCTCTCACCTCAGCCCATCGGGGACAGAGTGCTACATCACATCAGACATGTTTTATGTGGAGGTGCAGCTGGACAGCAGTGGCCTGCTAGTGGATGTCAAAGTGGCTCATCAGGGAGAAAACCCTACGGTTAGTTCACCATAACTTCCTTACAGCTCTGTAAAACTGAGAGTGTTGTTGGTCATGAACTCTATATATGTGTATTAAAATTTAAGAATTTCTCTACATGGTTCAAGACAAGCTTACTGTCTTTCACTCTTTTAATTAATGCCATGATTGATTTGTTGGTCACAGAGTTGCCCTGAGCTGATTCAACATCTACGGTAAGTAGAAATCGCTGTAGACCACTGTATAATAAGCAACACAGACTGTAATGTATTAGCTCTTGCATTTGCCTGAAAGTTGTCAAAACCTCCTCTTTTCCTGCTTCACATCAGGGAGAAGAACTTTGAAGAGTTTTCCAAACACCTGAAGGGACTGGTCGAACTCTATAAGCTCCCAGGAGACAAGTAAGTAGACTTGTGAATGACGGATCAATCATTTCTCTCCATTGCTTCGGTGTTACAAACTCAAACTAACCATCTGTTATAGCTGTAGAGTTCTCTCAGACAACTATCAGAGTAAATACAGTATATTTTCTGAAAAGTAATAGCAACAATTTGTGCTTTTATATAAAGCAAAAAAAAATGCTTTTTACTACTTGGAAAGGGCAAAAATAAGTGAATCCCAGAAGTCACATGTTTTTTATGATTGTTCTTGTTTTTGTCTCAGTTATGTCTAATCATCTTAATCATTTCTGTGCTCCAGTAAGCTGAAAACAAAGATGTATATAGCACTGCAGTCTTTGGAGCTTGATCTCACCAAGATGATGCACATGTTTAGGTAAGTTCACAAAATCTCTTTTTATTACATCGCTATCTTTGAGGTACTCATGTTTAGAAAATGCTGGGGGGTGCTGTGATCTTGTGGTGTGTCGTAACATAAGATCAGAAAGACTGGTAGTGACGAGAACAGCTCTAGTGAAGGTGTTCTTTTAACTTACTTTTAATATTATTTTAATATTCAAGCTACACTTAAATATTAATTTGATCACCATAGTGCTGCGCAGAGGAGAGAGCCCTAATTAAAATGCTAAAGGGAAAGAGGGCATACTTCCTGATTTTGGAGAGTGTAATATTAATAGAATATAGCCTATGTAATAAATCAGTGCAACTGGTCATATATACATCAACTTAATTAGTAGTGTAAAGTTATAATTGGGAGTAAAGACATATTTCAGTATCTTCTCTTGTAATGGAATAATGTTTGATTGGTGTGTGTTTTCTAGGTTAGCAACCAATGCTAACACAGTGGAGACTATTCTTCATGGCAGCGTGGGCTTGCTGACAGCTCGCAGCGGTGGTCACCTTGTTACTCTTCAGTGTTACGTGTCCCCTTACGACATATTTGAAGAGGGAACAGGCACACAGCTCAACTTAACAGATAACAATGGTAAGTGCATAAATTCATAATTGTACATAAAAGGGATAAGCATGGGAATTTACACCAGCAACTTGGCATGTAATTTACCTTAAAGATTGTAACTATCCTTGTGTGATCTCTGAATAATTTTTGCAGTTCCACGCTCTCTGGGTGTCAGTGTATCCGTGACAATCGAGGGAACCTCCACCGTCTACAAGCTCCCAATCGCTCCACTCATCACTGGGTCCCACCCAGTGGACAACAAGGGGTAAGGAAGTGAATCTCACTTTGCTGGAGAACTTAGAAAGTCCTGCAAGAAGCAACCTTTAAATCTATGTAAGGAATATCAGCATGCAAAAGAAAATTTAGATTTACTAAACATGCATTTTCACCACTCTTTTCACGTCCCGATGCAGAATGAATACAGAGAACAGAGTGAGACATCTGAGGAATATATTTCTGTTGTATTACAGGACACCTTCCTTTTCCAATGTGACCAACTCCAACTGTGTGGACCTGCCAGCTTGTTTTTTCCTCAAGATGAACCGTCCCATGCCTTTTTCACTGTCCTTTATTCAGAGGATGAGCAATGCTACAAGTGCGTTTACCTCATGAACACATTGGTTTTTAAGTCATAAATATGTAATTGAAGGACAATTCTCACTTAGTTTGATCATTTGGACTTAAACCTCTCTCTCCATTTTTATTTCACAGCAATCCCAGTGTTTGAGAGCTCCCCCAGCCTCTCACCTCTTTACCAGTTAATTGTCCAGAGCCAGCTTCAGCTCCTGGAGGAAGGAAGCTCCACGCCGCCACCCTCCCACAACATGCACTTCTATGCTGTGAGCAGACTCACACGGGCTACTTCCACACACATCATTAATATGTTGAATTATGTCTTAGCTTTTTATTTATATACTTTGATCTGCCTTCTTGACCTGTTCTGATTGACAACATCTCTTTTAATGTTGTTGACTCGTCTTCAAGCACATTTGTAAAACAGAAATTTTGTTAAATGTAATTTCTTATTATTCTTCACATAGATTAATGTCTATAAATGGTGCTTTGCTATATAATAAAGACAACTATATTTGTCTTTAATTGCAAAGAAAACACGGAATGAATAAAAAATTACAAACACTACATTTTAGATTGTTAATTCATACAAAACATTGTCTGTGTAAGACACTGTCTTTATGATTTACACAGGTGTTGCCAGATCAGCAGCACTGTTACTTCCTAAACGGCGATGCTCCAGTTCAAGACGGTCGTTCTCTTCAAGGAACCCTTGTGTCCAAGATCCCCTTCCGTCACCCAGCACAAGTGCCACTCCTGTTGGATATTATCCGGCACCAGGCAGCCTATAACACCTTGATTGGCAGCTGTGTCAAGCGAACTTCCATCAAAGAAGGTATGTACCTAGCTTCTGATTCACTCTATTTGGTCAGTCAACAACATATACTCTGTTTTTGTGTGTCTAATGTAAATTATATGTGACAAGTTTAGCATCGTTATTGTTCTTCCCTCAGACAGTGCAGGCCTGCTGCAGTTTGAAGTATGCCCTCTCACTGACTCAAGTTTCAGTGTCTCGTTCCAGCATCCAGTCAATGAGTCATTAGTCTGTGGTGAGCATTCACTTTGACAAACTGTCACTAATCCAGATGTGTTGATATTACTTACAATAACTTTTAGTGACAGTGATAGCACAGTGTAGAAATTGTGCAATCGGTTGCAAGTTCAGTCTTTTGCTTATCTGATTTGTCCATCTGACCTCCTCTCTGTAGTGGTGATGGAGGTGATTGACTCCAGACAGGTATCCTGCAAGCTATATAAAGGACTTTCAGATGCTCTGATCTGCACTGATGAATTCATCACCAAAGTGGTCCAGAGGTGAGATGTTAATTCCTCCTAAATGCATAAATGCAAACAGTATGTTTTGATATGCTAATTTTTCGTCCTCTTCATAGATGCATGTCCATTCCTGTAACTATGCGTGCCATTCGGAGGAAAGCAGAAACCATCCAGGCAGACACTCCAGCCCTCCAACTCATTGCACAGACAGTGGAGATCATGGTGAAGAATAACCTGCCACCATCCAGTAGTCCCACCTACAACATGGCAGCGGGCGATGGTACTAATCCTATGGGACTGCCTGGGCTAACAGGGGGTAACACACCTACTGGAGGAGGACCCCCTGGAGGACCTAATTTTACAGGTCCAATTACCTCTCTGTTTGGGATTTCCCGAGCAGAGAGGCAAGCTCAAGGAGGAGATTGCCAAACTCAAGGAGGGCTGGCTGGCCAGCAGCAGTTGCAGCAACAGCATCAGCAGCAACAGGCCGGTCAAGGCCATTCAGATGACTACAACAAAGTCACCCAGAATCCCATACTGACAAGTCTATTACAGATAACTGGAAGTGTGGGTTCTAGTCCCAGCTCCCAGAATGCACCACAACCCCACCAAACTCCACCCCCAACATCATCCCCTGCCAGCAACACCAAAAACCATCCTATGTTGATGAACTTGTTGAAAGACAACCCTACACAAGATTTTGCTACACTGTATGGTTCTAGTCCATTAGAGAGGCAGAATTCTTCATCTGGCTCCCCACGGACAGAGGGCATAGGTGGAACATGCCCCGCAGGTAGCACGAAAATAAAAAAGAGGCGCCCACGGGTGACAGAAAAGGGCAACTTGTTGCCTGGAACTGCAGCAGGTGGTGGAGGTGGTGCTTTAGGCATGAAATCACAACAGGCGTCTTCGATGCCCCAGCACCACCAGCACCATCCAGTGCATGAGGATGATTTCCACCGTGAGCTCCTCTCTATGGATGTGGATGCATCTCAGAATTCTATCTTTGATGTTAACCTGACTGGTGATGGCCTAGATACACCCCATAGCATCACTCCCGCACCTAGCCAATGTGGAACACCACCCTCTGGTCCCAGTATGCCTTATTCACAGTCTCATGTCCAGTCCCAGCAACAGCAAGCACCAGGTACTGTGCCATCTCGCATGGGCCGTCTCTCTAGCTCAGACAGCATCGGACCTGATATCACAGAAATCTTGTCAGATTTGCCCGAGCAGACAGGCAAAGGTAGCTGTGGGAGCCATGGGCAGCACCCCATGGGCAGTGGTGGGGAGGATGGAGGTCCCCTAGGTACCCCCATCCGTGACTCCTCCAGTTCAGGTCAGGGCAGTGCAGTGTTTGACTCAGCCGACATTTTCAATACCAACAGCAATGAGAATCCCTTTACTGATGCTGCTGACCTGATTGCTGAGGCGGCTGCAACTGCAGCTACTCCCACCAGCGATTCTTCTTCCACCAATTTTTTCCCTGATGCTGCTGACTTCAACCCTGACCTCTTGACCTCGGGCCATGGCTTCCCACAGAATTACTTTGATGACAGCTCACCAAGTGCTGATGGAGACATCGACCTGGTCAAGAGTTTTGGGGGAGGTAGCCAGCAGAATACCCCATCAGGAACACCTCAAAATCCCACTCCACATGGGCAGAGCACCCCTGAGCCCTCACTGAAGGATCATTTTGATATGGGGATAGTTTTTGGAGGCAATAGTGGTGGTGGGAAACCACTTCTGGGGCAAGCGCCTGATCTGGGAGACACACATGGCGGAGGGTCCCAGAGCCCCCTCATAATGGGCCTCGGGGCAGCATGTAGTGATTTTAAAAGTGCAGAACCCAAAGTTAAACCGCAATCGGGACTCATGCGACCAAAGGATGAGAATGGGGGTAGTGGGGGGAGTAGCTCTGGCATGGGGATGGGGAGCAGTTCAACAGAGGGCAAACAGGTGAAACGTAGCAGGACCCCATCCAGTGAGGGAAAGTCTAAAGAAAAGCCTCCCAAACGTAAAAAACTGGACCCTGATGGGAAGTCCCCCTCTCACAGCTCAGGAGGACGACCATATACGCCTCCTAGTGGTGGCTCAGGCTCTGGGGGAAGCATAAGTGGGGGAGGCTCGAAGTCTCCTGGTAGTTCAGGACGCTCTCAAACTCCTCCTGGTGGCGCCACACCTCCAATTCCCAAAATCACCATTCAGATCGCAAAAGGGACCATAACTGGGGGGAAAACATCATCTCATAGTGGCTACACCTCCAGCAGCTCAGCTACAAGCAGCACAGGAGGAGCAGGGGGAACCAGCAGCAGCAAAAGCCATCATTCTCACTCATCTTCCTCTGGGAAGATCAAGTCCAAGGAAGGCTCCAACACACAAAGCAACAGCTCCAAGCCAGGGGGTGCTGGAATAGGTGGCGGAGGTGGGCCATCACAGTCTAAAGGCTCCTCTCAAGGAATGGGTGTTGGCAAACCAGGATCCTCCCCAATCACCAAACATGGGCTGTCAGGGCCTGGAGGCAGTGGGGGTGGAATTGGAAGTGGTAACAAAAGTAAGCCTCAAGGGGGCAAACCTCCTGGGTCTCTTATGAATCCCAATATAAAGCCCAACATCTCCCCTTCTCACTCCCGCTCCAGTAGCTCTGGTGACAAGATGTCTTCCCCTATGAAAATGCAGCAGTCCCAGGTTCCAGGAACACCTCCCTCCTCTAAGGCTAAATCACCGATGGGCTCAGGAAGTGGCAGCTCAGGAGGGTCCAAGTCTTCATCTGGTGGAGGCATGAGCTCCCAGAAGCCAATGGGTGGGAGCTCTTCCTCTGGTTCAACATCTTCCTCATCATCCTCCAGCTCCTCCTCGTCCTCTGGTTCCATGGCTTTCTCAGGAGGCTCCCAGTCACAGTATGGGAGTGGTGGAGGTGGAGGGGGAGGAAGTGGAAGTGGAGGCAGCGGTGGAGGGGGAGGAGGTGGGGGAGGTGGAAGTGGAGGTGGTGGAGGGGCAGGTCAGAACAATGCAAATAACCCCAATGCCAAAGGGAAGTCTCCCAGTCGAAACAAGAAGCCATCTCTCACAGCAGTCATTGACAAACTGAAGAGTGTAGGTGGGGGAGGAGTTGGGGAGGATGGTTGTGAGGTAGGGCCACCAGTAGGGGGAACTGGTTCGGGATCTGCTCCTGGTGGTGGTCCTGGAAATGTTCCCAGCAGCGGACCCTCAAATATGGGTCCGTCCAAGCATGCCTCATCTTCCCAAAGTGGGGAGTACAAGCGAGAAAAATCAGATAAAGAGGCAAAAGCAAAAGTGTCTGTTTCAGGGGGGAACAGTGGGGATAAAAAGCTGATGGACCCCAAAACAGGAGGGGTGGGTGCGACTGGTCTGGCCAAAATTATCATTAGCAAACCTGATGGTGGTTCACCAAGCATCAAGGCCAAAGTGACCCTTCAGAAAGCAGGGGAAGGATCCGGTGACTCTATGCGTCCCCAAATTTCTAGCCTCAAAGCGTCCCCCCTCTTCAGTGGCTCTACTCCCAAGCATGACCGTTCCTCCCCGAGCCACAGCCGCTCGCCAGGGTACACCCCACTCAACCACGACAGCGAGAGTGAGTCGGGCAGCAGCTCGGTGGCCGAGAAGTCTCACCAGAACAGCCCCAGCTCAGATGACGACCAAACCATTCGCCCACTTCCCCCCCAGGACTACATGAGCTCCATTCCCCTCAGCTCCGGGGAGAAGCACAAAAAACACAAGAAGGAGAAGAAGAAGCAGAAAGAGAGGGAGCGGGAGAGGGACAGAGACCGAGAACGGGACAGGGACAAAGAGAAAAAGAAGTCCTCTATGTCCATGGGGCCGTCCTCGCATCCAATAAAGGCAGACAGCTGGTCCCGGTCACCAATCTCGGCTTCAGATTCATCTTTGTCCATGCTAAGTTCAGAGCGTCCATCAAGGCCAAGTCCAATGTATATGAGAAATGAAGATGACGACCTCATGGACTCCGCCCTCACTGGCAACCTTTAATTTTATGTAGAAAGCCTCCTTGTTATACTCTTCCTTATGTTTTTTTTAACCCATGCCTTTTAACATACAAATTTAAAATTCTATTTATTTAACTCAAGCCACAAATTTTAACTGGATACAAGACTGTGGCTCTCCGAGTTATCATTGTCCTGTTAAAGCTGTATTTTAATGTCAGATAACTGTTTGATCATCAGCTTATCCTCCTTAACCCTCATTAAGGAAATATTTGTCTTTCCTGTGAGATTAGAAGGTCTTTATTGTCAGAGAATGTTGTTTAATTTTTCTTTTCACATTTTATACCTCTGCTGCTGTTCGTATGTCATTGTTGTTGGAAAAAAAACAGATTGCTACTAAAAAAGTATTGTAAAGCAAAAAGGGTACAGTGTTCAGTTGCCTTGTTTTTCATATACAAATGGGAATTTTTAGATTTTGATACCTTTTAAGCTGTTGATGTGTAAATTAGTGTAGGTAAAGAAGACTGCAGCTGATGATGACGGTGATGATGATGGAGGAAAAGTGACATGCTGGTCATTTTTTTTATCTGTAGAAGTTTTGGAAGGTTGAATTAAAAATTTCACTTCTGGAAAGGTTTCTGTCACATTTCTGAATTTTATGGTTCTGTCGGCCAAGAAAATGAGTAACAGTACCAGTGTGGTTTCATATAAAACTAATCATGTTAAGTTAAAGTAATTAATCATTTGTAAATACTTAATTAAATAATTTGTAATGATTTTTTTAACATTATACCTGTTTTTTTGGGTAGAGATGTATTTGCTTGTGGAAGAGTCAGCAGCTCCCTCCTACAAAGTTACACTAGATGGCAGCAGTGGTTCATGGAGATCCCCCCCAAAATTGCCTCTTTTCTTTTTTTTTTTTTTTTTTTTTTTCATGAGTTACACCCTCCCAGAGGTAATATGTAGACGTTAAATGAAATGTCACGCATTTATTCACAGGTGTTACAGAAGAACATTTGTGAACTTTTATTGCAACCACAGGTACATAACAAGCAAGCAGCCAACGATGCATAGAGCCAATCAGTTACAATGGTCACAAGCAACATCATGGTCAAACCAAATAAAACAGGAATTATTAAACCTTATCAACTGCTCAAGAATCACATATAGGACATCTCTGTGCACTAAGACTAATACAACTAATGGTGGTGGACTAATGTCAAACTTAAAGCACAGGCACAAATACTATAAAAAAATGTGGCTCCGCTGAGGTCTGGCAGTCAGCGAGTCTTTTGATATGTATGCTTAAAGGCTACATGAGAGAAATGACAGGCCTCAGAGGCTTAAAAAGATTACATGTGCTTTGATTAAAAACAGCAGAAATATTCATGTCTACTTGAACAGCGTAGAAGATCATTAAAATGTCAAAATGCACAAAGTACAACAGTCGATACTTGAGACTAACCATTAACGTTATGGTGGTTAAATTGCATGCAACCTAATGTGAAACAGATTTGTGTTACCGTTTCAGCTCTAATTTGAATTTCTTTATTTCTTTTTAGAGACATCATTTTTGTCTGCATATTGTAAAGAAACAAAAGAAGAGTTACATACTACATACAAAGCTCTTTTTTTAAAACACTGGCTCTGAAGCTTGTAGTCCATTAAAACAAAGAGATGTCTCCTTGTGACCCCTCGTCATTTCTTTTATTTGTCTACTGGTTATAGCCAGACTGATCTTTTTCTCTGCATTATATGGATCATTTTTAGCAATGAGCTTATCCAGTAATTCACAAGAAAATGAGCAGGTATCAGAGTCTGACATACACAATTTAAGGTAACACAGGTGCATATTTTCCACTTTCCTCTTGTGACCCTTCAGATGTCTAGTTTAGAGGAAAATGGCTGCTATTCTTCCAAACGTATAGTAGTAAATCAATAGAATATATTCCTCTATCGACCACCTTTTGTGTCCCAAGTGACGCTGTACAAAACCAAACGTGACTTCAAGGCTCGCAGTCAGCTGATCCTCTGACCTCTCGCCTCACTTTTCTCCATCTCAGCTGACTGGGCTTTTTTTTCCCCCAGAAGCCCAGCTAAATTGATTAGCCGACACAAATGAATGGATTCTCTTTATATTAAAACAATCTCTTACTATGGAGTCAGTTGCTTGGGAGAAACGTGACACTCAGCTCAAACGGCACATTTGTACCATCGACCTCGTGCCCCGTAATGGGCAGCAGCTTGCTCAGGGCGCCTGTTTAGCAGTTAGTTGGCTTCCCGTTCCTGCCAGCATCACAAAGAGCCCAGCTGAAGGCCCCTGAGGGAGGTCATCTAACCCTTTGTGCTGTATATGTACTAACTCGCCCAAAGGATGGTTGCTGAAAAGTGTCATATTCAGCTAAATACTACGCAACATTACTGCAGGAGGTTGCTTGAATGTCATCACTGCTATTGTGGTTTTATCTGTCCTTGTAGTGAAACATCACTCATCGTCCTGCTATTAAGCTGGCACAAATTTAAACTATTGTTTAGAGTCTGTGGCGAAAATTTATAACTACAGTAAGACTCTTCCCTTTGCTTTGAATTGATTGATTATTTCACCAAATCTGAAAATACTTAATGTATATGGTTTATGCATAAGCAATATATGTTCCTTTGCTTGCCCTTTACTGACAGCTTTTTATACTACATGGTGATGTTATTTATGTCTCAGGCCACTTAGATCACAGAGATGTAACACCCTGTTATCTTACTTAGCAAGCATATGAAAATTCAGTGTCTTACATGTGAGCTCTCTACAGCCTTCCTGCTCGTGTGCAGCCAAATTCTGCTGTGGTGCATGAAAAGGATGCGACACAGCAGCTCGCAGCAAGGATCCAAATTCCAAACTGAATCAATAATTCACATGAGGGGTTGAAATTGTCCGCTTCATTCAGCCACACGAGTAGAGAGGGGTTAGCTGAAAACGCCTTGGAAGAAAAAAAAAAAGAGTTTGATAGAGGCACTCCACATGGCAGTGTCATCCTAAAATGTCTCTCCCTGCAAACAGGAGAATACTGGCAAGACGTGGTTCGACTTCCGTACATTTTAATGATAGAAGGAGGTAGCCTTTAGCCACGGAAGCTCCTTTAATTATTAATATGTTATAATGTTTAAGGTAAATAATAAGATTAATGGTGGATGAATTTCATTTAGCCCGGTATTGTTCATGCTGGCTCACTGTCGTGGCCTACTGGGACATTGTAACAGAATGGAGCCGCCATTAACGTTATTAGTAACACCTGTGCTTCTACTGCTTTTCCAACGTCAAAATGTCTGCTGCTGCTGCAAAAAAAAAAGAAGCAGTGACTCAATGCACTCATTTCTGCTAGGGCTTTTGCAACCAATTTGTCAAATTCCACGAAAATAAAAGAAAGCCTGAGACTGCAAGCCCCTCTCCCCATTCCTCCCCTCCGCAGCTCCTTGACTCTCTACTCCCTGTCAACCTTTTCAAACTGCTGATCTGCGCCTTTCTCCAGCACAGCTAATTTCTCTATTGTCAACCCTGCCACTCAAACTTTCTGCCCGGCTTTACACTCAATCTTACTGTCTGGTATATATCCACATTATTCTTTTTTTTTTTTTTCCTCCCCTCATCCTTTCATCCCGTGCGTAGCCTTTCATCACATTTCTCAAACACAAGCCCGAGGCCGGCTGCAGGTCCCTGTGATGTTACTGAGCAGTTTTTTAGATGTGGTCGACTGACATGAATACTCTATTTTAAGTCCTATTACTGTCATGGATAGTGACTTTACCTCACATGTGCTCTAGACAGAAATAATTTAAATGTCCTGACAGTTTCAAATTTCATCAAAGAGCACTCTGCACCCAAACATTTGTGGACTGTCGATGTTTATTTAGCTGTTTAATCTAGTTTTGACATATTTTTAGCTGCATTTCTGCAGATGGCTCTGGCTGCCACGTTGGTCCAGGTTGAAATAACTCTTTAATAGACTATCATGAAACTTTGCACAGACGACCATGGTCCTCGGAGGATGAATCCTGAAGACTTTGATGATCCCATGACTTTTTCCCATGAAACCAGCAGGTTAACATTTTTGTTAACAAATGAAATGTCTCAACAACTATTGGAATTGAATTTAAATTTGACATAGATGGTCCCTGGGGATTATGTTCAGATAAGTGCAGTGATCCCACAGCCTTTAATCTAGTGCCATCGTCAGGTCAGATTTGATATTCATATTTTCATGAGGTGCGCGTTCCCTCTTCTGTTTGTTATTTCTTCTTCTGCTATCTCAGCTATGTCCTCCAGTTTTGCCCCACAGTTCACTTTTGAACTCTTCTCTCTTCGTGGGCTGAAGAGGTAAAGATGCGAGCTGGAAATAAGAAGACGCAGCCAGGCTCGCCTGTTTCACCGGATAGTGTGTATTACAATCTCATCAGTTTTCCGATCACTGAGGTATTGTGGTGGACAGATTCATTACATTTCAGGCTTGTGAGACACAAAAGATGCAGAGAGCAACTTGGGTTCAGCAAATTGCTGTCTCCCCTTGAGCACATAAGGAAGGGCTGCAGTTCATGACTGTTGATGAGCTGTATAGCATGGAAATAACCTCCCAGCTCATCCTGTAGATAAGCAAGCAAGAGGAGGCAGTCATTTGCCAGTTAGTTAAGCATTATAGCTGCACGCCGTTAGCTTCATGAGGCAAAGGAGGGAGAGGGAGGGAGAGAAAGGGGTGAAGAGGAAATAAGAATAAAGGCAACAGAAGGAGGGAGGAGAAGAGAGTGTAGATGTATTTTCAGCTTGAGAGCGCTGCATCCTGAACTAAGGATATTATTATAGCAAGAGAGCCACAACTAACTCCAGCTATGCTCCCTGGTGTAAAGCAGCTTCCAGCATGAAGGCAAAGGAGCGTTTTAACTTTACTCGAAGGCTGAACAAACTGAGTCCTAAATTTAATAACATTTCCTGGTTTTACTTAACAGTGATAGCAATGCAATGGTGTCACTGTGCCTCTGATTTGTACGTTTTTTTGTGCTTGCTCATGTAGATTAGCATCAGGCACCAAATAATAATTGTCCTCACAAGAAATGGACTGAAACTGAAATTTAATTCAACCCATTTTCATTTACAAGTTTCTGCAACTGAAGCGTGACAGTTGTGGATTAATCTGTTGATGTTAAATGTATTCCCTGGAGGGAAATAATTGCTTCTGTAAGTTCATCATCAGTTTTCATTTTGATATTACAGCCTTAAAATAATTTTTGTTGGAGCTGAGAAAAAAAAACAGGAAGCAGACTCATATTTTTTCCTCACAATCTTACGTGCTTCATTGTAATCAGTTTATGGGTTTTGTGGCTCTGCAGATCTTTTTAAAATGCTGTGCTGAGGCAATCAAGCTTTAGGAGTTATGCTGAGGCAAAGTGAAGTAAGTGGCTGTAAAACTGTACTGCTGGTGAAACATCAGCAAAACTAAAGGAAGTGAAGGTACGCCTAAGTTCATGGCTATGGTGTGTCAACGCCGAGCATTTCACTATAGTTTCTTATTCCAGCATTTTGGAAATAAAACCTCCGCAAAAGTTGATGAAATGAAATATGAAACCCAACGTGATATGAATGGACACAAAGGCTACATTCAGACTGCAGGCAAAAGTGGCTCAAATTAGGTTTTTTTGCTCATTTGTGACTCAGATCCGTGCATTAGAACTGTGTGAACAACACAAATCTGATCTTTCTGATTTGGGCCACTTTCATGCGTGGTCCTCAATCCGATACAGGTCTGATTTTTTTGTAGTCCGACTTCATTCTGAACCATGATTTCAGAATTAACATAACCTTTACATCTAGATCGACATTTGTCACAATTCTACACCAGCAGGAATCACTTAGTGAATCCAAACATGAAAGACAGCTGCAGTGGAGGTCGTCAGTGGTGGGACAGTGAGACGTTAGACCTCATAAGTATTCTTCCGGTCAAGTAAAACTTGAAGGTTCATATTGTAACCAGTCTGTGTTTGAAAGTGTATCAAAACAACTGGCTGAACGTGACTGCAGTGTCAGAGAGAAGTTATGAGCCTTAAAGCCAAGACTCAAGACTCAAACTAACAAAGGGGCTCGCCTCTCTTTCTCCTCATCGTTATCATCAGCTCACAAATTTGCTGGCTTCCGAATTATTTAATAAATGAAACTGTAAACTTCTCTTTACTTCTTACAACAGTGTGCTGTGTGTGTCATCTTTGTCATTGCTCTTTTGCCATATTGGCCACATTAAAATGTTAATGTGAACAGCCAAAAAAAACCCAAAAACCCCAAATCAGATCTGTGCAACAAATCCAAATTGAGCACTGAGGCCTGCAGTGTAAACGTGGCCTTAGATGGATGGCAACACTCACGCACTGTAAGACACTGTAACAATATACAGTTTATTAAACTGGTAGATGAAAAATTCATCTTTCTCTCTTAATTTGTCATATTTATTATAAACTTGCATGTACATTGTAAGATTTCTGCTCACAATACATTAAAAAACAAATAAAACCAAAAGAAAATGTCAAACCTGAAAGTTCACCCCTAACCTTGGCAACTTCTTGGCCTTCATAAGGAAACAGGGTTTGCTCGAAATGATAAAGCTTAGCAAACTCCACCTTTCACCCTGAGCCACAAAAAAAAAAAAAAAAAACAGGCTTGTGATAAGAGGAATTTTATCAAAAATATGAAATGGGTTTTTAGTTCTGTCAGGTCATTCTTGTCATTTCCTGAATGAGCTGCTTGACTCTTCCTGGTATAGAGTGAGCTCTGGTAGTAAAAGCATAAGCCACGAGGAAACCCATCAGTTTGTGTTTTATTGGTTTAGTAATCCTCCACTGACTTCTGAGTGAGAAATTATATTTTTTTCACCTATTCAGTGGGAAATCAGTGAGCAGAACCCAAAGCGACAATTACTTCATGTTCAAAGTAATATAGCATGTCATGTCAAGATATATATATATATATATATATATATATATATATATATATATATATATATATATATATATATACTCCCTCAGCTGTGGCAGTGAGGTGCTCCTCTATCGCATTCACCACCTAAACCAAACATTATTGTGGGGAATAGTTTAAAAGGGCTTTAGTATTTGTGCAGGAACAGGTCATCTGGCCTGTGTCCTCCACTCGTTTTTCCTGTCAGTAGCTGTATGTCTCCACGATATGTCCGTAAGGCTATCTGTAGCACTCATTAAAAAGAAATGGAGGTCTATTGTCCCTATAATCCCCGTGAGGCCGGGGTGTGAGTCAGCGAATGGCAGTGCCAACCCCTTTTGGCATGTCCAACATAAACCCCAATGTCGTTCTGGCCACCTGCCCATCCCCTCCGCCCATCCCTCTCTCTTTCCCCTTCTCTCTCTCACGCACTCACAGAATCACTGCTGCTGATAATCCATCTTCCAACATCTCTCTCTGTGAAAAAAGTATCACTGTATTCCTCCTGTAGACGCTTATATGGATGTATTGTGAGTGTGCTGCTGCATTGTGGATTTATAAAGACTTTATTGTTTTTCCCTCTTTCTTTCCTAAGAGTCTGTTGCTCTGAAGGAGATTTCACTTCTGCTGTAACACTTGCATCATTTCTTAAAATGTAGTACTATTGTCCTAAAAATGATTTAAAACATTTTTTTCTTTTAGGGGATTATTGATATCCCCAGTGTCATCTCTTACACAATGTTGTAGATGTATTAGCCTATTAACTTTAAAGTATTAACTACAACACTAACTTTCTGTTTGCCACTGCTTTTTGTTGAATTAAATGCATGACTATTTATCAGTTTGTATTCTTCTGTTTTATTCTAGCTTGTGTCTTTAACTTAAACTTAAACTATATTTAAATGTAGCTGTGATATCTTGTCCTAAGGCTTTTTTATGTAAAGCACTTTGAATTTCCTTGTTGTTGAAAGATGCTTTACAAATAAACTTGCCTATAAAGTGAATTATAAATTTCTAAATTTGGTTCATACCCCTTAAACAGCCAGTGGTTTGCAGTCATTTCACTAAATTATGAGGTTAGATGCTGAGCTAAATCAGTATGGTGCTATAAGTGATCACTGGCGTTCATCTGATAATGGATTGGATGCTGAAATATTTTACATTATAAACCTTCCAAGCTTATTTATAGTACTTAAAAAAGAAATATGAACAGCAAAATAGAAAATAGACTTCCTTCCCACAACAATAAGGTGATAATGTGGCAGTGATCAAATAAATCAGTGTGTCCTGTCTAAGTAATTACAACAGAGAAACCCTCAGTTTTAATGAGTACGATAAGTCCATAAATAATTTTGCTCTGATGCCATCTATTATCATCTCGTGCCTCCATAGAGCATCGCAGCTTGTTGTTGAGGCATCTGTTCTTTTTTTCTCAAGCTGCTTCTAACTTGCCAACAAATCTAAATCAACACACATCACCATCCATTGTTTATGCATTTTCCCCCCCCCCAAATCATATATGTTATCACATGTGCGCACAAGTAGGAGCTATAGACACATATGACAGTAAAATGTGAGAATACCTTCGTGGCCAACATATTCTATGTTCTATGTTGATTCTATGCTATGTATCATCCAAAACAGGAAAGAAACAGAGGTTGTAATTTTGTATGTGGTCAGTGCTCGCTTAGATATGACCTTGTTCAGTATGAATAGATGCCATTTTGGTACAGTGAGTGCACACACAGATACAGCTCTCTCTCATAAATAGATGTATTCCACAGCCGTGACCATAAAATAAAGTCCTGATCCCTAAACCCTTAAAACAGTAAATACTGAACCAAATACCTTGCCAAAAGAACTGATTTTCTGCTTCTCACTGCCACACGTGTATTCACTGGCATGGAGTAGTCTTAGTTTTAGCTTGTAGCATATTTACCAAAACTGTGACAAACAACCATATGATGAGGAACACGCACCGTCAGACACTGACAGGCTGTGAGCAGACACCGCTTGGCACAGTGGCTCAGCCGCTGGAGATAAATATAGCCCTCGTGTCAGCTGAGCAAACGGTTTTTGACTTTGGCTCCACAGGTGAATCTGCCTGTCTGTCTCATTTGTGTCAAAATATGCAAAATATTTATCTGCAATGGTAAAAATTTCCCTCTGAAAATGGAACCACTCAAGTAAAGTACAGCTACTGCAAAATTGTACTTACAATGCTCTATTTTAAGGGGTCATGAAATAGTCTCAATTTCATATCAGTGCCTCAATATTATCTACAAGCAAACAAGACCAACAGTGGGAAGCAGCTTCTATTAGTTTCTAATAGTTATTCTTAATGTCTGCCGTAAGATCAAATGAAACAGCACAGAGTTTGCTCTGAGTCAATTCAAGTTGTTTCAGCCACTAACTGACAGAAATAAATGCCGCCCACTCTCCTCCCGGCGAAGTAGTCACCTCACAGCAGGGAGTGAAGTGAAGGGAACATGTAACCTAATGTAAGGTAAAACACTACCACCTTTGCCTACCGGCATCGCCAATATCTGTTAGGGTAGGTGCAAGGCGAAGTGGAGTTGGACCCAGGATGCAGACGAGGCAGGAGGCAGAGTAGACGTTAGACTCTTTATTGAGGGCAAACACGGGAACACAGGAACACAGGGACGAGGCAGGAACCGAACAGGAAGGCAGGAACACACAAGGGATGACGACATAAAACAGCACAGGTAAGAACAGGTAAGCACAGGTAAGCACGGGAAAGCACAGGTAAGCACAGACGACACAGCAAAGAACAAAAGGAGAAGGACTGACTTAAATACACAGGAGGAAAGGGAAGTGGAAACAGGTGAGGAGACTAATGGGGACAGGTGAAACCAATTGGGGCGGAGCAGGCAATCAAATGGGAGGGAAACACAAAAGGACAGGAAGTAAAGTGTGAAACAAGTGAGGAGAGGCAAGAATACAAAATAAAACAGGAAATACACAACAGACAACATGCAAACATAACAATATCAACAAAAAATGAAAAGTTCCATTGAACTGCTGTAAGTATCTGTGTTCCTGTACTTTCTACCTTTCCATGATGTTAACACCGGCACTGTTTGCTTTTTTACCATGTAGCTAGTAGTTTATTAGGTTACCTGACTCTTCTTTTAACCATGTTACAGTGGAAGCATGGATTGGCCTTGTCAGTCTGTCCTTCTGTCGGCCCTCCATGTTCCTGATCGATTTGCATGACATTTAGCACAGACATTCATGGTTTTCAGAGGATGAATCTTTAAGACTTTGGCGATCCCTGACTTTTCCTCTTATGCGCCCCCCCATTTGATTTTCAGTGAAATTTCTCAACACATGAAAATGTTGATCATGGCATCCCTCGGGATGAATTGTTCTTTGCTTCCATCCCGTTCTATTTTCCATCACCTGAGCAAATTTCTTGACTAAATGTGCAAAGAAAATGACATTCCTATCAGCTGAAGCTCGTGTCCAGTGCTAGTACACTAAACACAACCTAAACGATAAACCTGCAGAACATCAGCTTGTTAGCTTTTAGCTCAAAACACCACTGTGCAGGAGTTCAGCCTCACTGTGGCTGTAGACTCTTGTTGAGCTACATCTCAAGAGGGTTTTGTCGTAAATAAGACTAATGACACAGTTTTCCCCTGTCACAGTAACCTAAATCTCCATATAGCCTTCCCATATGTAGAGAGAGACTATTTCCCCAGGTATACAGCTTAGGTACATTATAAATACTTCACCACACAAGTGAAAGTAAGTGTTTTATACAGAGACCACATGTTCTCTTGGTTAATTACATTATATTCATCTATCTCAGACTGCTCACTGAGTGTGTAATGATCCATGTTATTGAGTGTGTGAGGCAGCATCTAATATGTTTTCTTGCTCTAATCGGGTCGGAATCATTCTGTTATAATCAGGTTATGGTCAGGCAATTTAATTTCTTGTCGTTATTGAGTTATAATCTTTTTATTTTCTTATAATGAGGTTAAAGTCTGGGTTGCGATGGCCTCACCTGTCACTGTTTGCTTCATCACGCAAACACACACTCGGATACCTGAGTGGCATCTGTTGTTCAAACATAAAAGTCACTCACTTGTCCTCCATCGCTGCATTTTCAAAGCATTTTGTCTTTACTACAGGAACATGTGACATTCCTCGTGGTCTCATGATAGATTTTCTGGTTTATATCATTACATAATATACTCGATATATACTGCATATGTTTGTTCGGACAAAAAAAAAAAAGAAAGAAAATCTAATCTAATTTTACTTGGGAGGGTTTCAGCTAATTAAAAAAAACAGATAAATAAGAAAGACATATTCACAAACTTTGAGGTCTGGCTCTGAAATGTGATAAATGTGAATGAGACAGGATGTCACAGCACATGGATTTTAGATTCCTCAAGACCTTTCTCTGTTTGGTCTGTTGTTATTCACTCTTGTCTCTCCTTCGCCAAGCTCTCTCCTCGCGTCTCATTTTCCCCGACACCCTGGAAGCCTCGTTTGTGCAGCTCTTTTGGTGATATCTAACACCTTCGCGGATTTCTTAATTCACAGCAAACCTGGTGGAAAGGGTCTAACATTAGCTGCACAATGGGGACTCGGTTTTCACATTGTCATCAGATTCTGACACAGTCTAAATTTTTCGTCATGGCAGTAGAGGAGCACACATGGGATTAAAAAAAATTTTTTAAAAAAGAAAGAAAGCAACATAGATCCACCACGCATACACAAAACAGAGAAAAAAAAAGAAAAAAAAAAGTGGGACCATGTATTCCACAAGGAGAGCAGGCTTACGGTGAAAAACCCTTCAAAGTGATAAATAAAAACACAAGGCAGTTTTGCACATGAGCAAACCTTTGCTTGTTACATCATGAAAGAGATTTGTCTCCTATCAGGAATTAGTAGGTTAACGTTTGACCCAGATACAACAGGGATCTGTGGATGTTCATTACATCAAAGAGTTTAAATTAAGCTTTCTCACTTATATAGAAAAGGATCTTTAAAATAACACACTTCTTTTTCACCTAGTGAGCTTAACCGCTTCGAGCGAGGCTGAGTGACTTTGAGCTTTTTTGTCACGATGAGACAACAACGAGAAGTAGCTCCTCTTTGTGGTGGAGGTTCTCAGATTTTCTACTAAATGTTGAAATACCATCATGTAGAAGTACTCTGTTATAGCCCTGCATTTAAAAAGTAAGTAAGTAAGTAAAAGTACTTAAATCTTAGCATCAAACCAGAAGAAAAAATACTCATTTTGCAGAATTGCCTGTTTGAAAATAATTATAATGGTGAATTATAATCACTGTTGCATTCATGTGTTCCATCTCTTTAATGTTGCAGCTGCTAGAGGTTGAGCTAATTGTAATTACTTCACATATTGCTGGATACTGTGCAGATTTCCTTGAGGCTGATCTTAAGCTTTGAGAATATATCGTAATTTATTTGTTGATTTTATTTTCTATTAATAATGTGAATCTGCAAAGTAACTAGTAATTGACTCAATCAAATAAATGCAGTGGAGTAAAAAGTACAATATTTCCCTCTGAGCTGTGGTGGAGTAGAAGTATAAAGTACTAGAATATGAAAATACTCAAGTACAGTAGCCTCATAACTGTAGCTAAGCACACTACTTGAGCAAGTGTGCGTAGTTTGCACCACTGGTTCATGATGCCCTTGAATCCCACTGAGCCACAATGTTCAACAGTGTTATTTTAATCACTTAACAGTGCAAGAGTAAAAAGAGGAACATTATAACAGCACGATATTCTTTGTGAGGAACTTCATGTACCACACATTTAACGACCGGCTTTGTTCACATGTCCGTCATAAACCAGCTACAACTACAGATTTGGAGGTGCAAAGTTTAAATCACGATGGCTCTGACTGCCTCCAAGGCTCAGTTGCCAGACAAGAGATTTGCATCCTAAACCCTCCCCTGCACACGACCAGATAACATGTGGCAACTGTCCTCAGTGACCTCCATGCACAGGCCAGCGCTCCAAGATCTTGAAAATCAGTTGTCACGGCCAACTCAGGGCTATAATCACAATCTGAATCACGCAGTGTGTTTCAGACTGTGGAGAACATCTGGCACCCGTGGCAGAGAATCCAAGGCTTGTATTGAAATGTAGTCTCTAAATCACGTGTTTAGTTTGAGAGCGCTCCAATTGGAATTGCACTGATATGACACTGTCAAACTCATAGCGGATAGTTGAAGAAGACTGCAACAAGTTAGAAAAACTCCTTTCTTTAAGGGTTGACAGTCATTTTTTCCCTCCCAGCCATTTGTTAAATATTACATAGGCTGAGTGTTTAATGGTTTGTTTTACATTTATATTAGATGATTATGCTTATTAAGGCCTGAGGAAGTAAGAGCAGAGACTGTGGATGCTTTATGCGATAATAATGACCTGATTTATTTAATAAATTCAATCTTTTGTTTGCTGTTTCTTTTTCTGATTTGTAATGTTTTCTTTGTGCCAGTTCCTCTTCATGTATAAAATCATTCATCCATCCATCTATCCATTCATCCTCAAACACCTTTAATTTACTGAGGACCATAACCTCAGTGCATGTGAATAATTTTAAGTTTATTAAAGTAATGAATGACCTTGACTTATTCATTACTATAACCTTTGTATCCACAATTATTACCTCTAAATTACCACAAAATTGCATTTATATATTAACTATTTTTACTTTGAAGATGCCGTTTTTCCCTCTGAGACCAACGCCATATTTAGGTTGGCAAGGTCAGCAGCTGACTGGCACATTTGTTACAGCATAATGTGACCCTGATGAATTCTGTGGTGTAATTTTGCTTAATAAAATCCTGTTGGCACCATGCAGGGATGGTCCCCGAGCCCTGGGTTAGATGTGTACATAATTCATTTACTTTCCCCGCTCTTCCTTTTGAAGTGGGGGAGAAAGAAACGATAAGAGAGATAACATTTGTATTAGCAAGGTCATTTCCCAGTGTAATGTTCTAATTATGTTCTTGTCAGTGGAGTGTTAATGCACATAATGAAGAAGAATAAAGCATTTGGACTCTGCTGCAGCATGACAACATGGATTTGGATTTAATGGTTTGTTTCATATATCAAATTAGTGGGAAGTGGGTATCATGGTGGAACATACATTATCTGTGCACACATCATACATTGAGATGATTGGTAGACAGTCATCCATTTGTATGGTTGTAGCACAGATCTTAAACATCTAAGGAAGGCAGCATCACTGGCACTTCCTCTATTATCACTGTTGAGGGTTAGGGTTAGGGTTATCTGCACTGAATTGTGGCCAAAATAGCGCCACATGGGAGCCCGTCAGACTCCAGATAAAACCACAAACCTAATCAGAGCCTAACCAAAGCCTCCCAAAGCAAAAAAACACCCCTAAAACTAAAAATCTCTGGCCACTCTGCACTGAGAAACAGCTGACGTCAGCTGTCTCACTAGACTGCCTGCTGCGAAATGACTGCTTTTCCACTGGAAATAGATGAGAAACAAAGTTGGCATAGATAACGAGCGATAACGAGTGAGCACAGGAAAGAGGTGTGGGGTGTAGAGTGATGGATTTTAAAATGAGAGGGGAGAAGAGGAGAGCACAGATAGACAGGAAGCACACAGAGAATAGAGTTATGCTAATTTGAGTGGATGGAGAGATTAAATGGAGTCATATCAGGTCGTGTGCCTTCCAGATACAGGACCCTAATCCCCCTTCGCTTGCTACTTGCACTTTATACACATACAGTAAAGCACAAGCTCTCACACACACAATTGCATGTTGCTGTACTGTGAAGATGGTGTGCAGTGAATGATGCAGCATATATTATAGGTGACAGATGTGGAAATGAAGCGAGACACAGAGAGCTGCAGGGGAAAAGAATAAGACTGGAGGCACAAGACAGGTAAAATTGAAAAAAAGGTGTTTTATTTTGAAAAACATCAGCATCTTTTCCAAGTCATGTGTGGAGGTGATCGTGTGTTTCTATTTTAAAACAAGATGTGTTCAACATGAAACATCTTTACATGTTTTTTACAGGGTGTACAGGTTTTAGTGTGTGTGTGTGGGTTTGTGTGTGTGTAAGACAGAGAGAGAGAGAGAGTGGATGGAGGCTACTGTGTCATAAGTAGAGCGAAAAAAAGTTCCCCTGAGCAGTTAATAAAAGATGATGCTGCAAAATACATACCAGCCAGAGCTCCGACATGACGGGAAAGCAAAGGATGTAACTGTTTTTCTTCCTTTATTAGTCTTCTGTGTGTTCTGTTGTGAAAGACTGATGCTTTCCTGTGGCCAACGGTTATGAAACTTGTTCACAAATGACTTAAAGCACTGATAATCACTCAAACTTTGTGTCGTCTCTGCCTGTCTAATAGGAAAATAGCTCTTTGTAAAGTGAGTGTTGTGATGACATAAAGTGATATATATGGTATACATGCTGCGCTATATGCAGTGAGGTCACACCATCAATTCACAGTGGAGTTTTAAAGCTGATACTAGCTCTGACACACACACAATTACACCGAGAGGCCCTTGAGAAGCCCTTATCAGCCTTTTCACACATTTATGATAAAACTGTATAGTCCGTCATTTGCACGATTACCTGCCGCGCCACAAACGTGATACTGTTTCAGTGACGGGGAACGGCGGAGGGGCTTCTCGGTGCACCATCAAGCTGCTCAAGGCCAGCCATGATCGTCACTAAAAAACTGGGACATGGTGTACAGACCCACTCTGCCTCTGAGAGAAAATCTCACTCAACGGGACAAAGACAGATGTACTCACATTTTACTAGTGACATTCCTATTATAATTAGTTTTTAGAATGAAGACAAAATAGATAGAAATAGATAGATAGATAGATAGATAGATAGATAGATAGATAGATAGATAGATAGATAGATAGATAGATAGATAGATAGATAGATAGATAGATAGATAGATAGATAGATAGATAGATAGATAGATAGATAGATAGATAGATAGATCGATCAAGGATGAAGTGGTTTGTTTGGGAATTTTACCTTAATATTCATGAAATCCAGCACCAAAGGCAGAATTTTAATGGACGTTCACTTATCCCAGCATCTGGCTTGTTAATTATCATGCCACAAATGTGCTGTTAACTTCACATATCTGCTTGAGAGAGAGAGAGAGGCAGAAATTATTAGTAGTCAGTGCCATTCCTTTGTTCTGTGTTGTTTCTATACTTAGCACAGGGCAGTGGAAGACGCTGCGTACTGTACGCAGGCAAAACCGAAAGGGTTTGATGAGAGATATTCAAATCGAATCAGTGTCCAGATATAAACATAATTGGGTGAGTGTGAAACCGGCTTCACATGCAGGGAAGGCTGGTAATTAGTGACACACACACACACACACACACACAGGCAGGCAGAGAGGAGCTGTCCTTGGTGCTGAATCAGCCACCCATGCTTGGCTGCTGGTGCTCTCTGTAGACTGCTGCGTCTGTCTGGTCGCCTGTGGCTCTCAACGATTGTGTTACACATTGTGAGCTTGTCATGCTTTACAATGTGCTTTTTTGATTTTTATTTCAATTCCTGCGCCAGCAAGGAAGCTATTATTTTGTTTCAAGTGTGTGATTTACTCTAGATTTAGCTGGGCAGGATTGTTCAAGTGGGTTCCTTCAGCTGCTGTAAGTAAATAGGTTTTGAAATCAGTGGAGAAACTGTTCAAGAGCGTCAGACGTGGGAAATCAGAACAAACCTGAATACATGAGTGGAGAAACACAATGAATGCTGATACTTCTCATAGTGGGACAATTGTTTGGGTCTTTCAGCAGAATAAAAATATCACAATGTCAAGATACTCCATTACAAGTAAAAACCTTGCATTTGAAACATTATTTAAGTACAAGTGCAAAACTATTACAAACAAACAGCCAATGCTGTTGTTATATATTATATTATTGGGTTATGGTTGCTGATGCATTAAAGCTGAAATAAAGTTTTAGTGTTATTGTTGATTAAGCTGGAGCTGATTACAACTATCTACTGTGGCTAGTGGGAGTCACTTGCTTCTCATCATTTTCACAAGGCACAACTGTGTTGTTGGGAAATCATGTTTTATTTGACTGAGTATGGTGCACTACGATTAAGAGTTGTAAACTAGATTTACAACTCTTTTAAATATAAATGACCTCTGCAAACATCCAAATCAAGACTTACATAAAAATAACACTACAGTCATCAAATATTCAGCCGTGATGCGGTTATGTGAAGCTTTTTTTGTATGAAAACATGCCACCAATTAAAAGAAAAACATAAAAAAAGTAGCCTCTCTTGCATATAATAAGAGTGGGGCAGGAGTAACCGAACAAATAAAAACTAAACAGAAAAAAACAAATAAGAGAAGAAACTGTCTATGTAAATATTCATTAACAACAGCTGTAAAATATACAAAGTAGAAGAAATCTCTGCAGGACAGAACAAATTCATTTTGTCTGATCAAATGGCATGCATGAACGTCCTCATAACAAGAAAACCAGAGATGTAGTGCCATGTAGTGCACATACATGGTTAAGTAATAGCTTCAAATGCGATTTTTTACATTAGTCAACTATAACTTATACTGCTGCTTAATGGTAACACCAGCAACTACTGTCATCTTTTAAGGTGGAATGTTTTCTTGCATTTTACTCAGTGCACAAGTTGACAATCAACACACCTTAAATGTCAAAATAACAACTTTGACTATTACTTTAGTTTTTATTGGCTCTCTTAAATAAAACACACACTTTGGTGATGACAGGACTGGATTGGCACACCGCCATTCTGGTGCACTCCGGCTGCAAACATGATTGTACATGTGTGTTTGCCACCCAACAAAGTGACTAGTTAGAGTGACTTTAGTGCGTTTAATTCATTTTAGTGCATTTAGCAGGTGAGTACACACCATGCCTAAAGGCTGATGCTCAGAAACGTCCAGAACACAGGAAAATGTGAACATAAAGGCAGCAGGGTCTCTGCAGATACAAAACACCACCACTTGCTTGTAGTGGGTCATAAGTGATGATGGATTATTTTTGTAACTCTGTACATTGTTTTCAAGGAAAATCACACTCCTTATATCTTTAATGTGACTATAGATGCACGACAAATGCAGTGGAGTAAATAACATCATATTTACTTTGAAGTCTATTGGAAGAGAAGTATAAAGGAGCTTCAAATTGGATCACTCAAGCAAGTGCAAGAACATTCAAATTTCATTAGCACTTCCAGGTCCCGGATCATGACAGCATGATCAAAAGACATCATTTGTTCCAGTACAGTATGTCAGGAAAAAAAATATTGTCAGGTCATGTCGGTTATGTTGGGCTGGAAAATAAAAGATACCAAATATGGGTATGGTATGAAAAGTAGCCCAAGACTCCTAAGAGTTAAAAAACAGTACAGGATTGAGTACAGTTCCACCACTGCATGTTTCATAATAATTATGTTATTTTTCCTTTTTTCACCCACTTTTATAATACAAAGGCAAAGCTGAACATTTAGATGACGTGAGTCCTGTTCTTACACGCAAAAAAATTTTTAAAAAAATCAAGGTCGTTTTACGCATCTGCCTCCCAAAAGTTAAAGGATTTAAGCTCGAGCCCGGCGCCGCCCACTTCTCCGCGCGTCATCTCCTCCTCGACCAATCCGGACGCGCTCCCCGAGCCCCTTTGGCGTATTTTGAGGGGCGCGGACCAATCGGGCGGCGCGCGGCCACTTTGTGACGGCGAAATCAAAGTTGTTGTAAGAGCGCGTGCGTGTGCGCGAGGAGGAGGAGGATGAGAGAGAGAGAGAGAGAGAGAGAGAGAGAGAGGCGCGAGGCCACGAGAAGCGGACAAACGCGCACCTGACAGCGGATACTTGGTGTTTTTCCTCCTCTGAATACATCTCTACCGGCGTTTTCTGCACATATTAAGAGTCTCAAACCAGAGAAGAAGACGGAAAAACCTCTTTAGAGTATAAAAGCTAAATTCCCAGATGGATGCTGCGGATGAAAGATGACTTGACAGTTCAAACCCGGCTCTCCGGATGAGACACTGTAGCTATGTTTAAACCTCTGTGTGCATAGCTCCCCTCACTTCTTCGTTATCACCGTGGACTTTGTTTCAGTGTTGCCGTGTGGTGAAGCGTTTCCTCCGAGCAGAGATGACGGAAATCAGCGAGAAGGAGAACGAGCCGCAGCACCGGGACCTGCACCGACAACCGGCCACCGCTCCGAGCCAGCCGGAGTCAAAGGTAACGACACACCTGAGCAAATGGTTTCATTTGAAAACTTTTATTTTTTAAAAAAATAAAAAAGCCCACTTTATAGTTGCTCCTGAAGTTGGGACTGTGCCGTGCGCGCCTTTGAAAAACCAAAACAAACCGAGTGGTGTGTTTGTGCTGTGTTTGGGGTTAAAGTTCAAGTTAAAGGCGAGGCTAATTCTGGCGTAAGTCTGCGTAATGACTCTAAGCAGCTTTGATTTTTGCAACTAGCCTGACCTCAAAGTTAAAGATTACCTGTGTGTGGCGTGTGTAGTGAATGCATGGGGGAAAAGAAATGTCAGGAAAGAGTGTTGAACTGCAAACAGTTGAGTTAAGAAAGATGCTGTTGTCATCCATAATGTTTTGTCCATGCGGTAAATGTGGGAGCTGCATCATCCGAGCAAGAGGAGTTATGAGCCCTTTTTTTGGGTGGGGGAGAGGGGAGGGGGTTGCATCATCTCTCTTGGAGTGAGAAAACCTAGGGGACCATCACAAGAAGACACAGGGTGGTACATGCAAGGCTGGATTAACCTGCGATGGGGCCCCTGGGTCTCCATATTAACTTGACTTCCCTGCCCTTCTCTGTGCAGCATGCAGCTTTTCCTTTTTGCCCTCTCTGCTGGAACATAACCTGGCCTTAGATCTGCTGCAGGAGATTGCAATATACGTACACCCACATGGCATCTTGAGTTGGTTTGGAGAGATGAGAAAGAAAGTCCTCGTGTATTTACCTCCCTCCGCTTAAGATAGAAAAAGGATTTCAAACTGATGAATGTGAAATCAGAATTCAGGACTACTGTGAAGTTTTTAGTACTGTAAAGGACTCCATTGTTAATTCAGTCTCTATTCTTATCTTAAGTCTACTTTTCCCCTTGTTTTGCTATTGTTACTTGTCCTTAGTATCGTTCTTTTTGGCTGTATGATTTATAGTTTCTTAGCTTTTAACTTTTTATCTTACATTTTTTTTAATATTCCTTTTGCAAAAGAACTTTTCCAAGATCAGTGGGACTAAATATTCAAGGTTCAAGTTATAGTCTCAAAGATTTCACTCTTTTGCGGCACCTGTGGGGATAAGTAATTATTGTAGTTGTGTTTTTAGGTGTCACTTCAGTTTGAGTGTCATCATAGGTGGTCCTCGATCTTTTCTGTGTTTGTTCAGCCATAGTAACTGTTAGCAGAGACCGTAACAAACAGTACGAGAGATTTTTCCAGGAAAGTCGCCACCAACACCTGGGTCCTAATACTGCAAATGCGAGGGCTTTCATCAGTGGGCCTTTGACGTAATCAGCATTGTGTTTTGTGTTTAGTCATTCAGTGATACATATAGTGACTAAACACATTTATTTTAATGTAAATGGTCGAAATCATATCTTTGAATAAAATCACATAAGCAAAATTGAAGGTTTAGAACTTTATTTAAGGTGGCACATCAAGATGAGGAAGTAAATCACGACCCACCTTAAGGCATTTAACATGACAGTAGTGGTGAATATTTGCATATCAGTCGAATTATCACAAACCAGTAAACATAGTACTTCTGAAACTCTCTGGGCCCCTGGAGTTGCTATTTTAGTATTCCAGAAGTGAACTTGTTGCTGATTGATTAAAAAGTGGAGCTGAACTTCAAACTGAGACTTTTTCTCAGTCAGTTTTCACTCCCCCGCTTGACCTAAATCTTTTTTTCTATTTTAACATTTTCAAACGAGCTTCAACAATGTCCTTAATTGCAGCAGCAGTCGGGACAAAAAGATCACATTAAGGCTGCCTTTTGTTGGCCGTCGCCACAGAGACCTGGAACAAGGCTGGCAGGACAGGTCCCTTGTTGTTTCTATTTGACTACAGACAACACAATGGATGGTGGTCGTCGAGGTGCCACGTGAATTTACGAGCCAATCAGCGAGCAGATGTTTGTTTGCTGTGCCTTGCTGGGGGCTGGGTCATAATTCACGCAAATGGCCGTCCAGACAAAACCAAGCCGAAAGAAAGAAAGAAAGCAATCCACCGACCGCGTCAGCCGCGGATATCGGTGTTTGCCAAGCCCCCGCTTGCAGCCTCGACCACTCTTCGTCCCGCAGAAGAAGAAGGATGAGGAGGAGGGAAAGATTAAATGTGTTTTACAACCGAAGTCTCTTTTGCAATAGTCTGCTCGAGGGGTATCTCGAGAGCTTCACTTCACTCCCTTCTGTCACACTCAATCTCCTCACTTCTACGCTCTGCTGTATTCATTTCATAACAGTCTCCACCTTTCCCCCTCCTGTCTTAGTTCCTCTCATCTCCTCTGTCTCGCAATCTTTCTCATCTCCTCATCATCGTCGTCTCTCACTCTCCAGTCCCATCCTCTGTCTCCACCATCCCTCGGCTCTCAGAGTATTTATTACATCGCTAAGTGGGCCCACCAGCTTTCTAAAGTACTTCTAATAGAGGCTGTGACAGAGGATGAATAGTTATTCCACCTCCTCCACCTACCGGCAAGGTGATAGCTCCAAAAATATTATTATTCCTCGCTAATCACTTGGAGCACACTTCATTCAAGTGTCTTGCATTTGGTGAGATACACTAAAGTTGACGACTGAGGACAAAGACAATAGAATATTTGTACATTTTGCTTTCTTGTAGAGTTAGATGAGTAGATTGATACCGCTCTCATGTCTACGCTTATTATGAAGATGGTTGGTTTAGCTTTGCATAAAGACTAGAAACAGGGGGAAACTGCAAGCCCGGCTATGTTCAAAGGTAACACAATGTGCCTACAGACACCTCCCTAATTACCACATTTTATCTCATTAGTTGAACTCTTACAAAAGTAGTTTTTGTTTTTGTAAGTATAAAACAATAGTTTGCAGTTTCTTGGGGGGTTTGTGTCAGACTATTTCTTGGCCGGGAGCAGATGTCAGGCAACTAGCAGAGACTTAACATAATCCCCCAAACAGAAATTTATGCATCTGTGTGTTGTGTATGGATTAAAAAACAGTGTAAATTGTGTTCTTTGTTGAGATTTAGAGGTAGCTGGGATAACTGTTTCCCCCTGTTTCCAGTCTTTATGCTAAGCTAAGCTAAGCTAAGTGGCTGCTGGCTTTACCTCCGTATTAACCTCAATTACATGACAGTCGCATTGATCTTCTTATCTAACTCCAGGCAGGAGAGTGTATAAAGCTCGTTTCCCAAAATGTCAAACTGTTCCTTTAAAGTTTATGTTCTTTATTAGTGGAGGAAATGAGAGCTGTGCCGAGAATCAGCCGCTACATAAAGTTTAATATTCACAAATGACAGTGGGTGTAAATGCTGATAATGCAAGGTGGTGCTGTGGCCCGGTCCGCAGGGGCCTTCACACGGCCCATCGCGTTCTCAGCCAACACAAAGACGTTTTTATGAGGTGAAATGATGGCAACGTTTTCTCTGCGACTTCGCCCTTCACGCTCACTTTCTCCGAGATCTCTTCTTTCCTCTAACTTACTTATCAAACCCTTTTTTCTTTCTTCATCTAATTAATTCCCTGCTCTCCTCTTGCAATATGTATTTCCTTTCTCTTTTCTACCGACAGTGGCCCAAAGTGAATTAAACCCTAAACCTTGTCTTTTTCCACCTGCATGTCACTTCTCGTCGTCATTCTCTCTCACTTTTCCTTCCTTCCCTGTGTTGCTTTCTTTCTGCATATCTCTGAGTGGCTGGCTGGTGACGGTCGCCCAAGTGCTAGAGAGGATAAGGGTGATTTAAGAATGGGACATCCAGAGGCCCTGCCAGGATTGGGAGGTACAGAGTGAAAGGAGAGAGGGGTAAAGTATAAGGAGAAAGGAAGGAGAAAGGAGGAGATATCAAATTAAGAAGAAGAAGTTAGAAAAGATGAGGCGAGTGACAGTTAGCAGACGCGCCTATGCATTTGTCTTTATTATTCACGACTAAACTACATTACATATACTTTAATTAAGAGGTCTCTAATTCACACCTTTCTTATATTCAGTTTTAAATCTCAAAATGACCTTTTATAAATGTGCAAACACCAAAACAATCAAATTCTAATTTGTTATATTTTACACTTCATAAAACACATTAAATGCATGTAAATTGGAAAATGATATTGGTATATTTAATGAGTTTTAGGTGAGTTTTGACAGTGGTGACATTTCATTTCTGGACTCCTGTGTCAGTAGGTAGCTAAACCTATTTAATGAGAAAATGCAGAGCTGTGTACCAGCATGTGTGTATTATTTGTATGATTATACTGTGTAGATGACATTTCTGAACAAAGCGTACTCTGCCGCCTCGGGTTTGTTTCTTCCTCATCGCCGTTAGCAGGAGGATACATCACTCACCCTCCCAACTTCTGACAGATCATGATATGCTCGTGTTTCTGCTGCCAGGATGATTGACTTGCACTGCTAACCTTTGAAACAAACTATAGTCTGCACAGAGAAAAGATGACGGGTTATAGAGAGACAGAGACACAACGAGAGAGTCGGATATTCAGACAGACAGAGAACACAAAGAATAAGACATCAGTTCCGTCTTATCCGTGAATGAATGTATGCACAGATAAACCAACGTTTCATATTTTACAGTGTCACCATCGAGCTCATGTATCCAGCGTTGGCCCGGCACAGTTTTGATTGATGATGAAGTCATTGAATTACTGTCCTTGATTGAGTTCTGAAATGCTGCTGATTCAGCAGAGTCCCATGTGCAGAGTCAGGGGAAGAGCGGAGTCAGTTGGGAATAAGTATGGACTTTATTTAGCCCCTTGTTTTAGTCCCCTGACCTTAGTAGCTGCAACAGAGAACTGCTGAACTTCTGAGGTTATTTTGTCTCCAGAAGGCAAAGCTGTTGATGTAATGCAGTGGAGAAAATAAAGTTTTATGATGGAGAGTTCTGATCTCCTGCTTCAAATAACAGACTCACCTTGAAAAACGTGAAAAAAGTACACCTATGACTATAAGACTGATCGAATACTTGACAAATGATCATTCATAAAGAGCTCAGGTTGCTTAGCAACTATTACATAACTTTATTATCAACTCTTCAAGAGCGAACTGCTTCTACGTTACTGGCATTGAATTTTGCATTCATTTACTAAACTGTAAAAAAAAAAAAAATTTAAATCAGACTGTGACTTTCTCTTCAAGTTTAATACTGTGGTTTAACAGCTGAATAATGCATCACATGCATAGAGAAATTTCCTGTCCCTCACTTATCTGAAGTAAAGATTTCTGAACATACCTAAAAGTCAGTTAAGAAGGTGAGGTTTTGAGTACAAATATAACCCTGAACACATCATTGTTTCTCTTTACTCCTTTATTTAAATTGACTGACATTGGCATTTAGTTTGTCATGAGACTGCGTAACAAGAACATACAGTGAAACAACTCACTGACTCATTTTTTCTAATGCTAACGCAAAAGCTCCTTGTGCAGTTAAGCCCTTTAAGTGGCTGGATTTGGAAATGCAAGCTTCTTTTGCTGCACACTCAGACAGGCGGCTTGTGAGCTGGCGAAGTCTTTGATAGCGAGAGGCTCACAGAGACATCCCTTCAAACAACAGCCAGATACTTGGGAGCCACACACAGAGCTGTGACTGTGACAATAAGATGGGGATATGAGAATAATTTACTTTGATTCACACCTTTTCCTGCACCTAAGAAATTAACACATAGTGTAATAGGTTGCAGAGACACCTTAAGGTTTACCTCAGGTACGCTTTCCAATCTGGAACACCCTTAAAATAAAAACCTTACTTTAGCTTTACCTCCAACCTGATTTTTTATTGGCTCTATATATAAACTCCCATGTTGTAAAGTTTTGTAAATCAAGAGAGCTGTATGTTTGTAAAACACCTATGAACCCCCAAGCATCTTAAAACTGGTATAAAAATGTATTTTCTTACAACTTAGTTTTTTCTTTACTAAAAATACTAATAACATCACATATCATAAGTGCTTTTTGGATGGTGTGAATTTCTCAGGATGCTACTTAAAATCCTTTAAAATTCCTTTAATACACGGTTGGATGAAAAGAGGAAAATATAGTATCTTCTGCACTGAACTGTCAGTTTTGCACTGCTCGAGGAAGTTTTCAATTTGTCCCCAGCCCTGTGACCAGCGGTGCAGCTTGTACAGCGAGGCATCGCAACTTTCCAGTCGCACAAAAGGTCATTTCAGTAGGTGCACTTTTACCCAACAGGGTCCAGCTGGAGCACTGCCTAATGAGGTCATCTTTAATTAAAAGCTCAGGTCACTCAGAATGCCAAACTTAATCAGGTGCCTGTGTGGTCAGTAATGCTTTGGATATCACCAGCAGCCAGAGATGTCCCGAGAAAAACACTGCAGTGTGGGTACACCGTGTGCAAGAGTTGGCAGACACTGTAGGGTAACTTGCTCAAGTGTGTCCCAACTGCAGATACGGATTAAACAAACAGAAACTGGAGGTTCAAAAAGTGCATTACTGTATGTGCATTTACATACTGTCATCTAAACTGTTCAGTAAGGTAGTAACTAAGAGACCAACAAATATTTAGAAACATGTTAGAATAACAGAATAAAACACTGTTCATACTATATCAATATTTTAGGAATTAGAGTGATGTATTCATATTTCATCCATCAATGCAGTACAGTATACTGATGTGTCATGTCTGTGCATAAAGACACAAAGGCATCTTTAGCACTCTGCAAGGATTTTACTGGTGCCAGTCTGAGGATAAAACAAGTACTTTTTATCCAAAACAACAGTTGTAAACCGCGTGCAATAACTGCTTATGCATATGTCTGATACATAAAGCATAAAGAGTTTTATGTATCTTCGAGCCATTCACCATTCACCCAGGACTGATTGACCAGACAACACTGAAACTACTGGCAGATGTGTAGAGATAGGATTGCTATTTTCTTCTTCTTCTTCTTAATATTTCTGTCATGATTTCTGTCCAAGAATACGCTACACCAAAAATGGTTTGACTGATATGATGCCACCAGCAGCTGGTTTAGATTAAACTTTGTGTTGCTAGTAGCAACCGCTGCTAGCAAAGTTCCCTGACATTGTTATGTCCGCCATTTTGTCGGATCTGTGACAAGGCAAACATTAACAAGGATCTTTTATCTGCTACCCCAATTCCCTTATTGGAAAATTATCTGTAGGTACTGTTTTATTACAAACCGAGCTGGCCATTATCTTAGCTGCTTTGACGAATGTGTTACTAACACAAGAAGTTACCTTAATTGCTGTTGGACAGTTGTGAATTTTACTCTTCACTTTTATTCTTACAGACTTTGTATGTTTATTAGATTACTTACTGTCTTGTACTTGTAATTAGGACAGGCACCATTGTAATCGTAACCACTGCAGCTTTCTCAAATATTTTCATAGGTTGGTGGTCAAGCTTGCAATCATTGAGGGTTAGAAGTGTCTTTTTGACCATTACGTCATGAGTCCACCCATTAGGAACCAAAAGTCAACTGGCTTTTTGCCATAATAGTCCGTGAGAACACACTTATGCTCTCAAAATAGCAACTGCTTATTAACGTGGCACGAATATAGTTATACAGCTTAAAAGTGTGTGTGTTTCGAGACATAAACACTCACTAAACGTAACTACTGAAGTATTAATTTTTTAGATGTGTCAATGTGTAGAACTGTTGGCTGAGAGGCTGTTTTTTATTTTATGATGCTCTTCCTCAACAGTTGCATCACCTGGTTGTAAAAATAAAAGTCAGTGTCGAAAAAACGAGGGAGATGCATCGTTGTGGCAGCAGGATGACTTTTCGCCTTTCACAGGCATCTTGTGTGAATGCTCACTCCCCCACCCTTACTTCTTAATCATTAATTTATCCAGGCATTGCTCACAACAGCCTATTTATAGACGCCTTCACCAAACATCTCTGTGCTCATTTTTAAACGGCCGGAGAACAAGGCTGAGACGTCTGCTCTGTCTTCCCACCGTTCCGTTTGTCTGTCAGAGGTGTGATAGAGAAAGGCCCTGGTTCATTGTTTGGGCTTTCAAAGACAACGGAGGTTGACGGTGGTGGTATTTTAAGTCTATCTTCTCTCTCGCTATGCTCTTTTCCCCCCATTTCTCCCTCCTGTTTTACCTATTTTTTCCCCACTGCCTTTGACTGCCCTCATACGTTTCTTTTATTCTTTGCCTCGTCTTTTTCCTCACACCACGGTCTGCTCTGGTACACTACACTGCTCGCACTGTCATGAGCTAATTGCTGTCAGAAGTTCAGAGTGTGATGTGTCCCCAGTTCTGTGATCCATAAATAGACTTTTCAAAACCTTATAGCGAGACACAAGAGTGCCATGGAGAAACACAGAGATTTGCATTCATTAGAACTGTGCTTTTGATTTCTCCTCTGTTTTCAGTGGAGCGTATGGTGGAATATAAGAAAGCACAGCGAAGGTGGCCTATTTTCTTCCTGAACTCACTCCATGTCTCAAACCAGCAGATATACGAACACACATTATAACACAAAGCCACACATATATAATAAGATAAGATAGGATAAGATAGGAGATAATCAGGATAGCGGTGCGTGGAGGTTGCTAAATTTGTGAAGCTCGGGCAGCTGCAGTAATGTTTTTGGCTATATTAGTACTTGTTCTGTGCACTGATAGTAGATTAGATGTGAATAACTAGATTTCTTTAGTGTTTCTCTTAACAAACTTGCCAAAATAGGCAAATAATATCTGGTTTTAGGATCGGATGCTGCTAACAGGCAGGATAGGCTCCTGAAATATGATCATACTGGTTTAGCAAATCAGAATGAGCACTTCAGATCCCTTACAGTACTAGTTGTGTATCTGTATGTGTGTGTTTATATCTACTAGTACTAATGGACAGGGATGTCTACGTACTTCTGGCTACTACTTAAACTTGGCCTAATGCTGAACTGTAAAAGTGCCCAGATCAGTTGCCAAGAAACTGCAAAAACTATATTGCATCTTTGTACATTTTGAGAGTGGTCATAAAACACATTCTCTGGACTGTTTCTTTGACTGTGCTTAAATGTTAAAGGACAGGACAAAATAGGATGGTGTAGATACAGAAACTGCTGATTAATAGATCCTATCCTGAACTGTATAGAAAATATCCACTTTTATTTATTGCTTTCATCAATGCAGGTCTGTGGACAATATAGATTTTAATGGAACTGAGTAAGTACTGAAGCACTGGCTCATGTCAATATTAGTCTCAATTTTCATTATTATTCAACCCTGTCAAACTATTTAAACATACATTTGGCATTAAACTAGCTTTTATTCTCTTATCTTCAGATAAGCTCTGTTTGTTTTATTTCCGCCCCCCTTTTTTTTAATCATCTTAAAAGCTCAGGGAGGTATATTAAGCTATTGATTATCAGTCATTTGTTGCCTAGTTTGTGCCCAAAAAGAATAGTTCCTTCTCCCCTGGAACTGGAGCAAAGACCAGCCTTCACCACAGAGAAGATTAACAAAGTCGGACAAGTTAAAAATCTAATAGAGAGGAACATCCATTACTGAATGGGCCACCGGTCGAGCCAAAAAAAAGGCCATTAAGGAAAGCATGGACTCAGCTCCCTGTAGAAAACATTTACGAGAGGTACTCACTAATGAGTCAACAGAGAGGACTCTTTTCATCACTCAAACTAATTGGCATCTGTGAATCTGTAGCTTGAAGAAAAAGAGGAACCTGCTCAATGCCATTGATTGAATCTCCTGCAAAGGAGTGAGATGGGAGATGCAGTGGCTTTCAAAGCTCAAAGGTGCAATAGATGTGATGACGATACACCCATCGCACACGATAAGATACATAAAAAACGTCATATAAAACATACATAATATTTTCATGGTGTTTTGTAAAATGGGAAAATTTATTTTTGGTAGATTGCTACAAACAGAATCATGTTAAATGACACAAAATAAACAAAAAGGAATAATTAAATAGAAATCTGGACAAGTTTGAGGCAGATCAAAACAGTGTCCTCAGCCCAGTCGCTAACACGGACGGCTAATGAGCTCTGTGTAAATTGAGGAGGTACTCTTCAGTCTCAGGGAATCTATTGCATCCTTGACCTCATTCTCCAGGCCATTCTCTTGATGTATGACTCTACAGCAGTTATTATTTCCATATATTGGATCCCATCACTCTAAGTCCCCGTAATTGTTTGTCATTACCAGTTCCCCTTTATTGTAGCCAAAAGCACCGACTGGCAAGCATGCGGGAAATGGAGGCAGGCAGAGTCCAAGATAAACACAGTGTTTGCCGCGCATCACTGACTGCAACAAATGCGAAGGTGCAGGCCGCTCAATAAAACTAATCAAACGTGAATTTTAAGGGGTATTGACTCGTGGATTCGCAAGGGATGGCAAATTTGTGATGTGAGGAAAGAGGCGGAAAAAGCTGAAGATAGGAGATCAGAAGCCAGGCTAGCAGGGCAAGGACAGTCTGAGGGTACAGCTGACAGACTGCTCTTTAACAGACTGATTTTTAAAACACTGCACATCCCCTCGGGCAGGACATTTCTATTGTTCCTGCTTTAAAATTTCACCCGTTGCTGCATATAATGTCACGTTAAAAAGATGTATTTATACTCACTTTAGGACATTGAAATCCCTGACAAGAATCCTAAGTGTTTTTCCATGACATTAAATACTCATAACCAGATAGGAAACTATTAAAATTGGTTATTATGAATTATAAAGGTGAAATAAAAAAACACTGCTCTGACTTTGGTAGAAACTCTTCTGTTTATATAGAATCTAATCTTTCATTGTAGTATGATAGATAAAATATGTTTTTAGGGCATTTTTAGGGTTTTTACATCTGTGTGTTTTGCTGTTTTTTAGTTATAATATCCTCGTTGGTCAGAAACTGAAACACAGTTCTTATTGAACTGATTAAAATTTGACATATTATTCACCCACACATCTTCGTTTATTTTTTTGTCTTTCAGTTGCAGCGGTTGAAGCGCTCCCTGTCCTTCAAATCCGTCATGCGAAGCAAGAGTGTGGACAACTTTTTCCAGCGCAGTAACGGCGACTCCCGCCTTCCCTCAGCCCTCATCACCGCACCTCCGCCCCAGCCATCTCCTCCCCCTTTCTCTGAATCCCCCCTGGCCAACGAGCAGTCTCCCTCCGACTCCCCATCCAGTCCCAACCCCTCACTGTCGTCGCACTCGCCCTCCATCAGTCCCTCGCTGTCCGTGACCTCCAAAAGCCAGCCAAAGTCTCAGGCCCAGTCGGTGCAGCCGGTCAAGACCCATTTTTTCCAGGAGCACGTCTTCCGTAGGCCCACCAGCTGCCAGCGATGCAAACACATGATCCAAGGTACTATACCTGACTGATTCAAGGTGCTCATCACCAATGGGCAATAAAATATCAGCTAAAGTTAGGTTCAGCTTTAATGGTTCAGTTCACCCAAATCACAAATTTCTTATATTCTCAGAGGATTAAAGATCATTATTCAGCATGCACTACACATTGTGGACGGCGGTTTGCAGTCTGTCTGTTTCTTCAGCAGAAAATTGTCCCAATGAAAATTATTGACAGCAATCTCTGTGGTCCATTCTTGTTTACACTCCACTGGGATTGGTTTTGTCTTTTCTTTCATTTGGTGTTTCAGTCTGACATTTCTCAGCTGCACCTCTCATGTAAAAGTAGTCTGTTAGACACATTTGTATAACCTGAATGCTTAATTATTGGCAAAACTGTTTGGCCCTCTGACCAGTCGCCTCCCCTCAGACAAAGCTTGGAAAAAGGCCACCGTCACTATCCTTTACTTACTCAATTCCTGGATGATATCCGATCCCACAGAGACTCAACAATTGAGCCAACATATCCTAACATTGCTGTCTGACATAATTTCAGACTAAACCAAATACATAAAAAAGGCCTGTCCTAAGGTATTTATTAGTTTCTGACTCTGGAAGTGGGAAAAACTGTAAAATTCTCCAAAACTACGATATCTGTGACACATCTTTTTAACCAGATCACACAAATTTAGGCTCTGTGATCTCCTTTTGATAACTAATGTCATATTTTTCTCAATTTCATGCACTGAACCTCCTCTGAAAGTGTTTAGAGCCCCCTTGGGGCTTTAATTTTGAAAACCTCTGCTTTAGATTAATCTTATTAGTGAAATTAGGGTGGGGACTAATCTGGACTGTCAGTTTTAAACAGGCCATTTCTTATTGACAATGTGTTAATAGTTTGTGAAGTACGTCAGTTGTAGGTGTAATTTGCTCTGTTAATTAGTATAGCACTTTGTGGTGGAAGGAGCTGCAAAAATACATTTAACAGACTGTAAAGTCTGTTGCAGGCCATTCCACTGACAATATTTTTTGCCCCATGAGTGTCAGAAGAGCCCCATGTGAGGCACACATCTGGTGTACCAACTTTTTTTTAGCTGGAATAAACTTTTTAAACTCAGACAATTTAAATTCAAAATTAAGTTTCAAAGTGTTTCTGGAGAGATAAACAAGCCTTTTAAATGTAATGTTTGAAGCATCAGCAAATCACAAACTTCACAAACAAAGCTAAGGAATGTGACCTGTTAATATTGCTTATAAAAGAAAATTGACAAAAAGCAGCATTTACACTGCCATTAACGTTCCCACACTTGATATTGCTGTAGCGTTTACCTACATGTTGACAGGTCTCTTTAGTCTAAGATGGCTCCAGTATGTGTTCAAATGAACTGTTTGGCGTCTTTGCAGGAAACTCCAAGCAGGGCCTGCGTTGTAAAGCCTGTAAGCTGGCGGCCCACCTCTGGTGCTCGTCGGAGCTCTCCCAGCAGCCCTGCAATGGCAAGGTAAGAACACCTCACACTGACTGTCAGTCACACTGCCATGCACTGTGCATCTTTATGAAAGTAATGCTAACACCTTACTGCCCTCATCAAATAATGAGTGACAAAAAGTTTCTATACAAGTGTCTGGCACTTGTCTGGCAGAGATTTAACACCCGGAGATATGTGGTCATCTGGTGTTAACGGGGGTGTGAAACTCTGAGATGCTCCTCCAAAATCTCCCAACAGAAGCTGGTTTGTTAGGGAGCAGGGAAATTTGTGTATTTAACATAATAATTATTATTTTATTACAAATAGAATTCTATAAAAGTATAGTTGTTTGTTTACATCAGATACATCACATCGACCTCCCTGATCATTCTGCGTTTTTAACCAGACTTAAAAAAAGTGACAACATTTTGTTATTGCAGTTTCGTTGTATTCTCTCATTCTCATGACACCTGTTCCTGACCTGTGTAAGGGAATACTGCCATCTGTAATGTTTTTTTTGTTGTTGTTGTTGTTGTTGTTGTTGTTGTTTTAAGCTTATTTTGAAGCTTTCATAAAATGCCTAATCAATTAAAGTTGGCTTTGTATTGTGTAATGATATTAAATTCATTGTACCTGTGTTGCTTTTGCTCATTTGCTGCAGTTATCTGCCAGGAGCCCAGCTCACAATGGGCACAAATCAAATGTTTTTCAGTAGTTAATTACATTTTATATTTTATTTTATATATATTTTATATTTTGTGTATTTGTTTGTAAGATTTACTGGAAAAGCCTGGATTCACAGTTGGCCAAAATGCATTGTGTCAGCAAAATTAAACCGCATCTGCATGCTGTAATTGTCTCTCTCTGATAGTTGGCATACCCTTTAGTTCTCGTAATATGCTTAGCCTCAAAGCCCCTGTCTTGTTAAAAAAGGATAAAGCCCCTTTCAAAGCAGCAGAAACAGTAGGTGGAGGTTATAAATGGACTGTGACCAAGGCTTTGCAAAGTCGACTAAGACACTGGGAAACGTGTGAAAGGGCAGCAGAGGAGGACAAAATTATCTCCCAACTATAAATGCCATAAGAGGAACAAAAGCTGAGGAGGACGACAGCGATAAAGTTTCAGTGGCCAAGTCCCAACATTCCTTCACTCAGCCTTTTTGTCCTTCCTCTCCGCATGTGCTGCTCTTCTCACATAACGCCCTTCTCTCTTCCTCTCTCTTGTCTGGATGCTACATTTCCTTCCTCCCCGCTCAACTCTGTTGGAAAATCAATATCTCCCTGTACCAGCTGGTCTGGCTAATTCAGTGTGAAATTCTGTGTTTTTGAGGTGCTCACAATCCCTCGAGGATGTGACACGGCAGGCTCTCGCCAAGCCTTCGGCAGTGTCCTTTTCGATCACTGCACACTCATCAAAGCAAAGATTTGGCATTTTACCGAAACTGGATCGAGTTTGAGGCTATTTCTTATATGTCTATGTAAGTTAAGGCCCAAGGTTCACTGACTCAACCAAAGTGCGTCATTCAAAGCTTTTTTTGTTCCACTGCAATTTAGCATAAATTGTGCTTATTGCTCAGGTGATTTTTTTATTTATTTTAATGAAATGGAAATGTAGGCAAGGCCAGGATGTAGAGTTTATTTGGGGCAACATTGTATTGTTGTTTATAAGGAAAGTAAAACCAGTCAGACAACATAATGGTAGAATAAATATAAGTGACATGATTGGTGAGGGAAACTTGATTTTCGGTGTAGAAAAGCCAGTCACCCCCTCAGGATGTCTTGAGGCCAGACAGAGCAGTGATGTAGCCACTGCAGGCGAAAGACAGCAGAGTGTCCATCAGCAGCAGCAGGAGGAAGAGGAGCAGGCCATCTTACTGTGACTAATCATGAATATATCACGGCACTGTATGGAGCTCACACATTCACAGCAATTGAAATGTAACTAAGCACACTAACTCAAGTATATACTAGGCATTTGTACCTAAGTATTTCTATTTTTATGCTTTATTTCTACTACTCTACATTTCAGAGGGAAATATTACACTTTCTACTACATTGACGTGTGAGCTACAGTTACTGCTTATTGTGAAGATAAACACTTTACATACTGTTCATGCTACACAAAAAGAGCAAAAACTAAATGATCATAATAAGAATTCATATACGTTATAAAATATCATGCATTAAAACACTATGAAGAGGGCCATATTTGCATAATGAGTACCTGCTACCTGCTTACTTTTCATACACTACTTTTAAAATTTGTAAAGATTTTGAAGTGAGTATTTACACAATGTAGTATCATTCCTTTCACTCAGTACTTCTTCCAACCCTGGTGATTTATAACAAACAATAAAACCACAACACTGAGCAGGCACAACTCGCACCAGCCCGTGTTTATGCAAAGTAGTGTAATTATAAATGAAAAAAAGAATATTGATGACTGCAGTTTCTCTGGCTCGCTCTCAGCCCATTTGCTGAGTGCACTCATATATGACCAAAAAGCTTTATATCTCCAGAATCAAGCAGCTTTAGATGACTTTGGAATCATGACAACACTTGCTAATCAATGTTAATTAAACTTAAAGATGTATTACAGTCTGCTGAACACTGCACAAAATAATTGCCTCTGCAAGAAAGTTTTGTGCACACACATACACACCCAGAAATCTGTGTGAGCCTTCTCCTGTTATATCCCAGTGGTCCAGTTTTGCTTTCTGTCAATCTCAACTGAGCCAAGTGTAAAATTTCAGCTTGTCTGCTTTCTTAAACTTCAACAACAGGTCCAAGCCTGTCCAGTCATGCTCCACAGTCACTGTTGCTTACATGTTGATATGTAATTGTACAGGAAGTGTTTGGCCACTGGATGTGAAAAGGAAGCTTCAAGGTTTCTAATGCTGAGGAAATGATTTATCTACTTCCAGTTCATAGCACATTGGTTTGTTTCAATTTGGAGCACTGGCAGAGGAGATGAGGCCAATTGCCGCTCATTAATAAGCATAATCCGACAGCAAGTGAAGCATTTGCCAAGTTTATTTTGTTTGTGTTTCCTGTGAAGCACGTTGAGACAAACAGATTCAAGTGGGGATATTTACAACAAACAATATTCCAGAAAAAGAAGCCCAAAATGCACAAGATACTAGGCCAGAACTGCATGTTGGGCTCATTATTCTATATTATAATGTCATAATCAGTTAAAAATAGATACTGCTCCTGTGAAATAACACAGTTCAGTTCAGTGTCAGCGTTTCAGCGTAGAGGTGACGTTTGCGTTCTGTAAGCAAACTGATAAAAGAGGAGATTCTGGGCAAATTCTCGTCTGTCAGTCGTGAAAGCAGCCGTCACACACCCCCAGAACTTGAAGCAATGACCTTGAAGATGTTTTTATTTATTTCCTTTTTAGATAAATATATCAAGAGATGAGCATACAAAATTCTAAAAACCTCAAGTGCTTACACCTGAGTGAAAGATTTCCTGAAATCATTGAGAGTCAGTGGGTAAATTATGTGTTAGTGATCTCTTAGTTGGTACATCAGGACATTTCCTGGATACAAACCTTAAACATGCAAGATGCTTTGCCAGCAAATTAATAATACATAATGCTGTTTAATTTGGAGACAGTGAAGGTTGTCCAACCACTGAATGTTCCACAGGACAGCAGATAAACAACTCAAAGATTAAAGGTTTTTTTTTTCTGATGACATGTTATTTGCAGCACATCATCTCTTATTGTAAAACAGATGACAAGAGATACGAAGATCGAATGAAGCTGATGTTCTATCTTTATAAACTGCTTCTATTTAGAGAGCACTGGACAGACTCATCACAGCCTTTGTCAAAAACAGCACTTTGTCATTTTATGTCTTAGACAATGAGTCATGTACCGGAGCTAAACATATTTCTCTCGCTAAATAAAGAATCGCAGTATCAAAGTTGTACAGTAGCAGGTCTGCACTGGTTGATCATCTACAATTTGACAGAGCTACACAGACCATGTGGATAAATGTGCTTGAAGGCAGAAAAGTGTGGTCATTAGGCATTAGGCATACAGCACTGTTGGGAGACATTTCTTCAGATAAAATTAATGGTGAGTGTATTATTGCCAGCATCAGAGGGTGGTAATGGAGAGAATAGTGCAATAATGCAGTCACAGATCATATTAGCTCTAATCTACATGTGTCAAGATGGAAAAAGTAGGTAAACAGTATTCATTTTTAGCATTAATACAGTTTGGAAGTTTGTTTGTCAGATGTAACGTTCATTTAAGTTCTGTAGAAATTAAGGTCATCGAGGTCAAAATGGAAAACGGGGGTTAGGTTTTTTCAACAGAAGTCCTGCTTTTATTCTTGGGGCGGGGGGTATTTTATGTCCTTATTAGAGAGCTGACAGCAGAAAGATAAGAAAGGTGGGCGCTCCTGCATTAACATTTTTAAAGTTTAAACCTCAATCATTCTCTTAGCCTTAAAAAGCTCTTTTACACATCTAACTTTCACTCTGTTTAAATCGAACATTAGCACACATGCAAATATGCTATTCAGCTGTTGGCTGTGAGAATATCAAAAACAATAGAGAGAGACTTAGCGCGTGTACAATATGTATATGTAGGTTTTTCTTACATTAGTTTTTTTTTTATATTCAACCTAATAACATAATCCTAGTGGTTTCACAGTTTTCCCCCAAAAGCGATTGTATAATGCACAGTATCTGCATCTATTTCTAAGAGACTGCTGAAATACTGACAGGACACCAAGATAGATCACATCCTCAGATACTCAGCTTTCATCTCACTTGATCCCACCTTTCCCAGATAAAAACCACACAGGTATTGTCTTACAGCAAAATATTACATCGGCCCCTTTTGTCCGCCTTAAGTAACATTTCTCCTCCCCCCCCCCGTCCTCCCTCTCCTGTCTCCCCATCTCTCTGCCCGCCCGTCAGACAGGAGCTTTCAAGAGAAACTTCAGCTCTCCTCTGCTCACCACTGACACGCTGGGTGTGGTCAGAGAAGCTCCTGCTGCTCAGGGTGAGTGATGGCAACGCTGGCCGATTCCTCGCGGCACCAAACAACTGTAATCTCAGGATGACTAATCACCTTGTCTGTGGCCTTCGGTCCTCAATGCCTTATAGGCCATTGTGTGGGCCCCTGGATGTGTGTGTGTGTGTCAGTATAGTGTCAGCTATAAAACTGCACGTGTGTTGCTTTGTTCCATCTTGTCTGTCTGTGTGCAGAGGCAGATAATGGCATCGTCGACCCCGTGTACGAGGCGCTGCGCTATGGGACCTCACTGGCTCAGATGAGTCGCTCGAGCTTCGGCAGTATCTCAGAGTCGCCGTGTCATGAGGTATAAAAACATACAGGAAGTGCGCAGGCAACCCCAGTGGTTCATATAAATCCATGTTGACATTAATCATACCAGGAATATTGTTGACTTTGCTATCTGTCTCTCTTTCTTTATTACAGGTGGAAAAACTGCAAGACAAACTAGAAAACCAGCCAATAGCTGAAGAAGAGCACATCCCAGGAAGTGAGTCAAAAAATCACTTTCCTTTGAATTTCTATCTGACAACTGGCTCTCGACGACTTTCAAAGCAAATGTTGCCTTTGAGGAATAGTGCCACATTTTGAGAAACGCGCTTATTGGCTTTCTTTCCGAGACATAAATGAGCAAAGTGATACCACTCTCATGACTACTTTTAAAAATACGACTTGCCACTACTACAGCTACCTAAATCCACCTACCAACACCTCAGAGGTCACTATAATGAACACAACATCTCATTTGTATTCTTTATACAAAAAGTGTAAAAAAAAAAACCAACCTGTTACAGGAGTTATGTGCCTAAACTAAACAATGAAACAAAAGAAACAACATGTTATTTGGTAAACTTAGTACAGAGCCAAGCTAAACATCTACAAAGACAGAAGATCTTTTCATCAGATCTGAAGAGGAAAGTGAGTAAGCGTATTTCCCAAAATATCAAACTATTCCCTTAAAGGAAAATCCTTTTTTTTCTTAGTCTTACTGTTAGGTACCTTTAATTTGGCACGGACAGTGCATCCAAGGGTTGTCAAGACTTCACACCCTTTTCCCTAACCTGCCTGACCTGTTTCTATTTTGTCGTAATTTCCCACATTTCCCCAGACTTTTAACTACTAAAATTATTGGTTATTGAGGTCAAAAAATAAGATTTGACAGAGAATAACGCCATTGTGGTGCCATGCCCAGTTGTCCAAATGACAAAAAAGCAGATAAAGACGAGTGTTAACACTTTATATACTTCCAGTAACCAAACCAGAAAGATGCAAGCTGTAGCTGTATCGTATTCTGGCAGCTGTTAGTGGAGTTATTTGTATCTCTGTCTCTGCTTCTAAAGATGAATCTCTCCTTGTATGACTGTTGAACAGAGAGCAAAGGGACTGGTACAGAAACTTGTTTTACATGTAGGGGAAAGTACTTCAGTTTGATACCACTTCCCTGTATGTACAGTAAATATGAAGCTACCTCCAGCAGTCAGTTAGGTTAGCCTAATAGCATTGTGGTTTCTTTGTGCAAAATTTACTGTACAGACACGAGAGTGGAAGTGATCCTCTCATTTGACTCATGGCAAAAAAAAGTATGTTTCCTGCCACCTTTCCCTTTTAAATTGGGGGGAAAAAAATTATTTGGTTTTTAACATTTTGATGCTGACAAACAGCCTTTACATTCACATTTTATGTTCAAATGTTGAGATTCTTTCCATGATATGACATGCTTGCAGCAAAGGAACACTGCAGGCTTTGACATGAGATAAAGTACGCTATAGAGATATATGGTGTGTTCTTTCCCCAGTACTTCAACCTCTGTGTCTTTACTCCCAGGAGATGGGATCATCTCTGTTTGTACTGCTGCCACTTTACAGTAAATGACCTTGGCTTCTGCCTCCCCTCTCTGTTTGCCGCAAAGTGACAAGACCTCTCTGTGAATCTCTCCCTTTTTCTTTTTTCCTTTCTCTTTCTCCGTCCTTCTTTCTTTCATACATATTGTCTTTCATTCTCTTTCCCCTCTCCTTTTGTGTTTGTGTGTCCGTCCCTCCAGTGCTCACTCCTCCTGAAAGCGAGAAGGCTGATTCAGAAGACAGGGTCAGTCTCAAGGTGCGTAGTCAGCATTTCTCTCTTCCTCCAGCTCACACTTCTTGGTGAAAATGCACCCTGTCAACCACCATTCAGAGTCTTCATCTTTTTCCCTTAGCTTCAGGCTTGCGCGTGACGAAAGACACATGTAACGCTCTTCATCTTTGTCTCTTCCTATTCTTTTTTTGTCAGACACCTAAGAGGGTAGAGGTTCACTCCATCCACACCTACGTGGCTCTCTACAAATTTCTGCCTCAGGAGAAGAACGACCTGGAGCTACAGTCAGTCATACTCCTTTGTATTGTTTGTGTCTATAGATATATATATATATATATTATGGTAATCAGAAGAAAGAGGAGGAAGTTTGTACCTGACCAAAATTTACTAACATTCACACACCATCTGGCTCCTCAGCGGGATGATCGTAGGGGGGAGGTTGCAGGGTTTAGGACTGGGAGGGGGGAGCGCGTTGGGAGGCCGGGAAGGACAAGCAGCTGCACCAAGTGTGTGACATGGAAAAAAAATAAGTCTTTGTCTGTTGGTAGGTGCAGGAAACCGCTGAGTGCGGTACAACACCCACCACTAATCTGTTGGATGCGTCTGTGCAGGAAGGCAGCACACGAGGCGTCTCTTCACATGGACAAAGCCGTCCCTCATAAACATAACCAATGTTGTGATAGAAAAAGAAGTTAGAAAAACAGGCGTTTAGTGACATCAACCACCTGACCAAGCTAATCTTCTAACTTGTATGTGAGACTCAAATGTAAAACATACCTTGAAATAAAAACAAATCAATATGCTGTTAAAAAGGCGCTCACTATAGCATATTAATTGGTACAGTTGACTCAAATCTTTTGATATGGTTGAAGGAACATAAGCTATTTGGACAATACGATTGTTGTGCCAAGAGTTAGTTGAGAAGATCGACAGCGATCTCATGTCTGCACACTTGATAGGATGCTGAAGCAGCAGCTAGTGTCTTAGCTTAGCTTCAAGACTTGTTTTTTCCATGTTTCGGTACATGTTAAACAAACAGAGCCAGGCTAGCTTTTTCCCCTTGCATCTGTTTTTTTATGCTAAGCTAACTAGATGTTGGATGGAGTTTCCTATTTAGCATCCAGAAATCTAACTCGGCAGAAGAGCAAATAAGCGCACTGCCCGAAAATATCTAATTCTGGTGTGGCACATTTTAGATGGTGTCATTTGGTGATAAATGCTTCTCATCACCACTCTGTCTGTTTGTCCTCCAGGCCTGGCGACAGAGTTCAAGTCACAGATGACTCCAACGAGGACTGGTGGAAGGTGGGCCATGAAATAAATCTTTTCTATTCAAATGCCCAAGTGCTGCCTCACATTTCTCTCTGCCTCTCTTTATCTTCCTACTAAGCCAGCGCATAGGCGAACAAAATATCGTCACTACAGATCTCCGGATAGCCTTTGAATATCTACGTCAGTAACACGACACACATGGCGTTCAGCTCAAGTTCCTCCATTCAGAGCAGAGCCGTTCAGAGACAGTAAGACTAAAGAGCCGGCGGATGAGCTCGAAGGACAGCAAGTGTTGGTGTTAGCATGTGGAGGAAAAAGTGGAAGAAGACAGATTGTAGTCTGTGTTTAATGAGGCAGCTGAAGATCTTTAACCTTCACCTGCTCAAGGACAGACAGGTCTTTACATAAACGAAATACCAGGGAAAAGTACTGGCATATATCCACTTTAATAAAACGGCTGCAGAGTAACCATATTTTTATAGCTTTTATGACTGGTTTAACAAGCTACATGTTGAAGTCAGATTACTTAAAGTGGCTCATTTAAAACTTTCATTGCAGTAACCTTAAAAAGAAAAAGTTCCCATCTGATTACTTGACAAAACCAGCTCATGCCGGAGTGCTTATAGTGAGTTTGTAATGAGTGTGATTTGAATGTGGTACACTATTTACATCAAAATACTGTAGATGTAAAATGGTACAATCATACAAAACACTTAATTATAGTTACGAGTTAAGAGTAATTTCCACCCATGCAAACCACATTCCATCACAGAAAACTAACAATTACACCCCCAATCCTGCCATGTTAGAGTAAACATGCCTTTGCTAAATGTCAACATCTGGACATGAGCAAAATGGCTAAGTGAGCACCCATAGGCTTTGTGTGCCTGTGTGCCAGAATCTCTGAAAAGTAGGGAGATTGGGTCTCCACAAATACACGTGCTTTTTTGGCGTAGTACTGACGTTGCTAATTAGGGAAGAAAAACACTCTTTTATTTCCATTTTTCTGCTAATGGTGATGGTTTATTCAAATTCCAATGTGTCGCTGTGATATGAATGTGATGCATGTTTAGGCGACTGGTCAAGTAAACAAAAATGAAAACGCAAAGAACCTAATTGCCCAGCCAAGGACTGTCAGGGACTGAAGGGGAAGCTGCCTGTGTTGGGTTTGCTGTTTTGTGTTGAAACACAAGCCAGATGGTTATAGTGCAGTGGTTCCTTTTGGTCAACAAGGCAGCAAACTGTAGCTTATTACGCTGAGGAGGAGTTGGCATAATAGATTTTTTGCACCACAAGCAACTAAGTACTGCTTTTTTTTCCCCACTCTGGACACCCCAGGACAGGATAGAAAATGTCTATTTATATCTGTCGGTGACTAACTGTGTGCGTCCGTGTCTGGGTGTGTTTACCAGGGGAAAAGCAGAGACAAGGTGGGATTGTTCCCGGCCAACTTTGTGCAGCGAGTCCGCCCCGGTGAGCGGGTGTGGAAGGTCACCGCTGGTTTCCACGGCAACCGAGACAAAGGCCAGATGACTGTGAAAGAGGCCCAGGTGAACACACAATAAAACACATGCACTATTCTCTCTCTCTCTCTCCCTCTCTCTCTATCTCACACACTTTCTCACACACACACACACAATAAATATATGTAAATTCATGCAGAAAAATGCTGAGATTACAGAGGACAGCATGTTATGGCTTCCAATGCAGCTTGCTTTTTTTTTTTTTTTTTCGCTTCAGTCCACAAACTCTCTCACACTACTGAAAGTCACTCACTCCTCCTCCTGCTCCACACCCCCACCTTCCCTCCCTCCCTCTGCAGATCTGTGTGGGGAAAAACGAGGAGATTGACGGCTACCTCCGGGTGAGCAGCGGTAAGAAGCGAGGCTTGGTCCCCGTGACGTGTCTGCTGGAGATATGACGGCGGCGCACCTCTCCTTGACCCTCAGTTTGACAAAGAGGTTGCACGACGACGGAGGAATACTCAGGAGTGTTTACCCGACACCTCACTGACCACCAACCACCCACCTCCACCCCCCCAAACGAGTGGCAGCGAATCAGTAGCTCGAGCGGGCGACGACCCGCACCTCTGCTTTCGTCTGCGGAAAGATTTCAAAAGACTTAAAGGGAGCAACTTAGTGTTGGGTTCGGGGCTTCTTCAGAGTTCTTTAGAGCTACTTTTCTTGTAGCACAACTTTACTTTGTGTGGTTTTATGCACACTCACAACAGAAAATGTAGCATCATGTTGCAGAGGACAGTGAAGCAGGAAGTCTGGCTACCTCACTAGCCATTTCCATTGGCCACCCGTCTACAACAAATAGGACCTTCCTATGATGTCTAGGTGTGTCCAAGCCCACGGGACTTTGCGTGCAAGCTGCCTTCATTTCACTGTTCGTGTAGAAAAAATGAAACATAAGGAATCGTGAGAGACTGTAGCTGTTTATTGTAGTGACTTGTTTGAACACCTTTTTGTTGTTTGTTTCAAAACCCTCAAACAGATCCAATTTAGTAGATTCTGCTAAAGGTGGAAGCCACGACGATCCAGTTTTTGTACGTGCGGACTCAAAATACACATTCGCTGTTGTAATATGGAATACATGATGTGTATATGTGTCACCCCCACTCTGACTAGACAATGATTCAGGTATTACATTTTGTGTGTGTGTGTGTGTGTGCAAAAATAAAAGTCTTCTCTGCTACATCTTGGTCAAATGAAAGTCATAACGCACACACACACACATAGGTTTTTGTATTTCAGACTGCTCTCCAGTGATTCGATTACGTTACATTTGCTCTTCACAGCTCCGATGTGACAAATGCTTTGCGTGCACCTTGGGGAGCCTCTTTCTCAGTATGCCCTTCAATCACACTCCCTTTATACACACTTTACACATACACACACACAAATAAAGATTTTATAGTTCAGTCTGTTCCATGTATCTCTTAAATCAACCACTAGAATCAGCTTCCTGTCATTGTATTCTCAGCGTTGTTGATCTGTATGTAACGTCCTGTAATATTCGCTGTCATATCTGGTTGTGGACTTCAACGTGAGGATGGCGTGCCGTCTTGACTTTCTGGTGTACTTGCTTTTCTTGCATGGAGGATCAGAGGGAAGAAATCCCATGATTAAGGATGAGGGATAATACATAAAAAACAAAACAACAACAACATTTATCAGAAATGGGGGGAAGGCTTTCAGTCTCAGAGGGTCATGTACCAAACTTCAGCTGTCAAAAAATCTAATGAATTTTTGATGAATGGCTAATGTTTCTCCCAGCACACGTGACTACTTTTTGAGTAACTCTGAGTGATCGTTATCGTTGCTGTTATCAAAGGCGAAATCACTGCACACCATTTGATTGATCGCTCTGTCATTACTAAACCACGAGGCAGTGACAAACCGCCTTTTGTTGGGGCAATAACTGTAAATAAAAAACATGACAGTATTTGTAAATAGCCTTCTAAAGATACTGTACATACTGGCTCCGAGTAGCAGTCTGACCAAGAGGTTTGCAGCTATCCAGGAGCCAACCAAGGGCATTAACTTCACAGTTATAAATTACAGGAGATTATTGTTTATGGTCCCACCTACCAGTGTATGCATCCCTTTGCTGAATTAACATCTAGCCCTGTCAGCACAACTCTTGTTCAAATACTATGCACAACAGTTCTAGTCACTCACTTTATTTTGTACTCAGCTTATTCCCAGCGTAGCCACACACACAAACACATACCATGTGTCAGCGTATATCTGTGCTTTTGCAACGATTTAGATTCACACTCCAACTTTGGGAGTATTGTGGCTTTTACATAGTGTCCACCTTGGATCAGTCTGCTAACCCTAAACATTACCTTCACTGACTAGAACCAAAACTGGCTCAGGATCAGTATTACCCAGGTGAATTCCTTCTCTCACCTTAATGCACACTACCAGGCTAGTTCTTTGCATGGCTAGCTGCCCTTTGATCCTCGCACCTCTCAATAAAGTCAGATGAACTGTAGAATTGTGTGCTCTTTTGTTTGGCGTTCACACTTTGCCTCCTCAGTTGTGTGCTGTGTTGTCTGTCAAAAAAAAAAAGGCAGAGCAGGGTGAAATAAAGAGCTCATGGCGTCATCAGCGCCGCTATTGTTAAATCTGGATTAATGAATGTTTCTTCATTTTTGCCAAAGACAAAAAAGTCAATCCGGTCTTAAGCTCCAAAGATCACAAAAAGACTTAATTTGCCAAAATCTGCTGCAATGTTCAAATAATAACTGAGTACTTTAACATTTTTCTTTAATGCAGGAAGCTATTGGTGGAAGAAGTATTCAGATCATTTACAGCACTTTCTTTTACATGAACTGTACAATAAAAATAAACTTAAAGTATCAAACATAAAAGTATTGAAAGTACCTTATCAGTGTTATTAATTATACTGCTGCCATTCATTAACATATCAGCAGTACTTTTAATATTGTACTTGATGTCATATACTATTGGGTATTCTAGCTATAGCAATGCTTATTTTGTAAACTGATCATGAGTTTTTCCTATAAAATCATTATATGAAAAGCAACAATTAATTATTATTGTAAAATAAAAGTAGTTGAGTATGTCCCCCTGATATGTAGTGGGAAGAAATGTAAAGCAGCCTAAATTGGGAATACTCAAGGGAAGTACAGATTAGGTGCAGTAAGTGTAGTTATTGACTTTCCACCACTGTATGAAACACATTTCACAGTAGACTAGTAGCTTGTTCATCTGTGTCCTTCATGACTTCCATGCTGTTTTTTTTTTTTTTTTACCCCGATCAATCCTGTCCACCGCTCATATGGTCAAAGTGTGTTCTGTCCAGTCAATCAGACAGTGACCCTGACATTAATTAGTAATGCTGTCAACTGCACTTCATCATGAGTTGATGTGATAAATGACGGGAAGATTGGCTGGTATATTTTACTGTTCCATTGGTTTGTGGAAGACGTGAACCTAAACTGTGAGCCCACGGGGAATACCATTTTTTTCTGCACTATTTTTAAAGGATATTGGTGAGAAATGACCAACGTCACAACCAGAACACAAGTGTTAGCATGCAAACACACTCCTGTGACAATGTTATATGATTATATGATATATGATGATGATATTTACCATGTCCACCATCTTATTTTAGCATTTAGATTGTCTAATTACAGCAAAAAAATCACAAACCTGAGGTTGATGGGAATGTTAGCTCTGCAGGAATTTGGTCATAAACCAAAGTGTCTGACACAATTTTGACCCCACGGTGATGCAAGATGAAAAGTCAGGGGATTGCCAAGGTTACTGAATTTCATCTTAAAGTGGAGATGGATGTCTGTGCCAAACTTTATTCCATCCAGCAGTCTGGACCAACCAACAGACAGAGACAGACAGTCATTGCCATCCAAAGAGGCACTAGCATGACTAAAAACAGTATAAAGAAAAATCACTAAATGGTTATGCCTTTCATCCACCCCTTTTTTTGGCTCATGTATTAAAAATCACTCATTTAAAGCTGAAAATCTGCACTTCAACCTCATATGCAATGTGTAATTTCACACCTACATTCATCAGCTTTTCAATCCAAACAGAAAAATGTCTCCCTTTGTGGACACAGAAGCACACCAAGATCTTTCATTTGAGTTGACAGTGCAGAGCCTGAGAGGACTTCTTGTTCTTAATGACCATAAATAATATGATTAACTCCCAATAAAAATGAATTGGCAGTGGAGGAGCTGCTGGCAGGCCATAGACTAAGCTGGCAACGAGAGTGTTGTGTGTCTGTGTGTGTCTGTGTGTGATGTGTGTCCCTGCTGTGGTGTGAGGAACATTTCTCAAATCATGACCCAGTTCTGTTATCAAATTGGATCAAATGTGATTTTTGTCTCTGCAGAGGGAGAGGCAGAAATGTGTGCAACTGGCAGTACATCAAGCTACTCGTACATCTTTATAAAATTGCTGACTCTGGTGCACAAGATGGCACGGAGGTCCCCACTTACTGTACACCACCGGCCGAGGAAGTTGAAATCCTGCTCTGAAATTTCTCTTTCTGCGGCTCAAGCAGCAGTGATAAGCAGAGAAATGTAAGGCTGAGTAACTGTCTCTCCCTTAGCAAATCATTTTCACTCGCCCTTTCACGCTACATCCATCAATGTCGCGACAAGACACTGGAGTGCTTCGTTTGGGGCAACAAATCCTAACCGAGAGCATCAAAGAGACCGGACCCAAGCATATCATGCCCGCTCCAGAAAATGAAGTCAAATGGCTCATTAAACGTGTGATTTGTCGCACAATTATTTCCTGTCCTGTAATGTTCACACTCACTTCTTTGCATCCTTTAAAGCTGCTGGACAGACTCGCAGAAGGGGCGACGCTCGTGGCACAGGCGGCGGGAAAATAGCAAAAATGCAAATTCTGGAAGAAAATCCGTGCTCAGAATAGCACTTGATTATATAGGCAGGCAGACGCAGAGGAAAGCAGTGTCAGAGGAAAATAAAGCTTTCTGCTGCCTGGCAGACAAAAAGAAAAAGGAAAAAAAAAAACACCATACAGACCCCCAGCATCACGCGCGCGCAAAAAATAATCCCATCCCTCACTTCCTCTTACTGTCTGTTTTATTCAGCGTACGCGAGAGGATATTACACACAAATCTATGCAAGGCTTGAATTATGAAAATCTTGCCTCAGTTTGCAGAACGCACACTGTGATATCACACTTTGTGGACGCTTCCCGGAGATTGGGTTTATGAAATATGCTACATGAGCAGCGGCAGTAGCAGTATGTCAAAGCAAAAGAGTGGGCTGACACCTTAAAATCACTTTACTGCAAAGTGTGCATTAGATATATACAACTAGCATGGTGTGTCATGTGTGAGACGAATAGCCTCTGTTTGCTGCATGTCAGGGCCTATTCAACCCAAATCATAAAATCTGCAGTTATCAGATAAACATATTCTTTACTCACAAATACTAAAATGTGCTCTCTCAGTAGCAATAATTAAATTCAAAACCCTCAGAACTTTTTTTCATTTAAAGTTGCATGGACTGATTTTTTTGAGCTACTTGAGGGCAGCGAAAGTGGGCCATAAACACAACATTAACATATTCAGAAAACGCTTGTTCACAATGACATAAGTGGCCGTTAAGTCAGCATTTGCTCGCGCCCTGCTGTTGTCTCCAGCAACTCCTGATTTTTATCTTCTTTGCTGAAAGTAGCTGGTGGCTGGGGCTCAAATAGACTGAACTAAAGCAGTAAAGTTGCAGCTTGTTTAGTCTATAGAGCTGAAAGGACCTGTAGAGATGAATGACATGTTTTTCACAAGCAAAACCTTTCATATATTGATAGTTATTTAATTCACTGCTGATGATAAGAACTGATAGTTGTTTCACATGCTTTAAATTGTGATTTTTAATCAGCAGCACTTTTAAACCCTAAAAAGTTTGTGAACATTGTTGCAATGATGTGTGTGAAAATTAGTTTTTTAAATAGATTCCACCATCTCACAGTTGCAAGTCAATTGCCAATCCAAACAAATTGTTCAGATTTAGTTTATAAGACGACTTAAAACACTAGATAAAACACAGATATAAACACCTCATGCACCAGCTGTAACAGCACCTGAAGTTTGTGTTAAATAAAAAAAAAAAAGAGAAGGTGTCTTTTCTTCCTCCCTGTCTTCTGCTGCCACTATCCTCAGGTTCCAGTCTTGTTTACATTCCTCGAGACCCCTGTCCAACTGGACCATTAAAAATGAAGAAGGTACACGGAGATGGCATGTTTAATGCATGGTTTCATCTCCTGCAGCCGAGGCTACCTCCGGTTTCTCAGGATGCCGCTCGCGCAAACACGCTCTCTGTGACAGGAACGAGCGCCATGTGGTCCAGAGGTAGGAGATGGTACACCGAGTTCCAGGGCTTCGAGCCTGAGCGGCAAGAAGTCGGCACACATCCTCTGAGCTGATCTTAGAGGTTGAACGGGACGGAGAAAATAGGCCTCCAGGGGGGTCGACACGTGAAAGCTGACTTTGAAGCATGCTACACTGGGAATGGTAGATTTGAGCGATCGCACAGGCTTCGGAATCAGTATTTTAGTGGAGGCCCAGGGTGATTTACAGTTTATTCTCACACACAATAAAAAACAGATGAAGAGACTTTTATTTATGAGGATGGATTAGCCTCCAGCCAATGTCATCTGAAAAGTTTCAAGAATCATCTTCCTATTTTAAAAATCTCATCTCATCTTATTGTCTTATAGATAAAACATTTAGGAAAAAGGAGGGTGCAGTAGAGACAGAGTAGATTAAACAATTGTATTTCAGCTCAAATTAAGGTAATTAGTTGATAAATAAGTATTTAAATGTCAGGGTCCCAGTGTTTTTCTTCATGTTTTCCCTGTGTCTTCCCTTTGTGATGTTGTCTGTCTGGAGGAGGTTACCCCGGTTCATCTGCTTGCACACCTGCACCAATCACACACCTGTTCCTGATTCTCCTCTTAAGCCGCCTACACCGCTGCAGTATTTAACAACGGCTCATTCTTCCACTCATTGCCAGATCGTCCGTTACTCTCCAGAGGTAACCTGTCAGGCTCCCCTTTGACTGCCTCCTACGCTTCATGACTCTCTGTACTTCTGCCTTCCTCGTTCTCCCTGTTTCCTTGTCCACCACTTGAGCTCTATGCGGTGTCTGCATCTCGAGGTCCAGCCAGCTAGTGAATCTTAACATTAAAAATGAGACATCAAAACAAAGTGATGTTAGAAAATCCTATCAGGCAGCCTTATTTCATTCTGTGCCTAAAATTTAAGGTACAACATGATGTCATGTGATGTTGGAAATTTGTGTTCGTGCTGCTGCCAAATGAGCTCTTTAGCCAGCAGAATGGGCCGGCTGCTGCACCATATTCAGCATTACTGTAATTATTAGAGAACTCAAAGGATAGTAGGGAAGGTTTTTTTTAATAGCCTACCAAATGACCCTTTAAATCATGGGATTGATGGAATCGCCGGTTTGCCATCATGCAATGTTGTCCTTGAAGTAGTTTTCCAGCACTGCTTGGATTAACGTTATTTTTGGTTTGATTGCACCCTCGCAAGTTGCTATGATTGCCAAGTACCTCTCTTACTCATATAAGTATAAAAACATAAGCTGGCAGTATTTGTACCACAAATTAAAGCATCCAATCAACTGGCCTTTAACCTTGAACTAACCTCTACCAGCTCCTCGCATTAGACCACTATCAATCATGAATCATTCAATGTAAAGTAACATCGTCAACATTTAAAGGAAGTGCTTCCTATTGTGTTTAAATTGCTTGGATTGACCCAGACAAAAGTCCATAGTGAGAAATGCGTATTTTAGAGCCAAATTACCACTATATTGGTTGTAGTGGCACCATAACTGCACCTCATCCTGATAAACTGAGGTGACTGTCTACACAGGGAGCTGGCCTCTGTGCCAGATGGCTGTTTCATTGGTTATCACAGATGTTTCTCCGAATTAAGCCCTTGACACCTTATGAAAACACAACACCAAGTTCCAGCCTCACAGATGCACCCCACCTCCACACATGCTTCAGCGCTTTCGCTCCCGCCACACTCCTCCAACTTGCCCCTTTCATCAGTAATGACCACTTACGCGTTTTTCCTCTTCATCTTTAACCTTTTCGTCATTGTGCAGCTTTCATGTCATCCTTGGGCTCTCAACTCTGCCACTAAGGGAAAATCAAAGAAGGTCAATAAAGGGATGGGGTCACGAGGAAGTGGCTCTCGGCAGGAGAGGTCAGTGTTTTTAATGTATATACGGTGCCCAGCTCACTTTAATCCAGAGCTTTGATCAAGAAGGTTTTAAAAAAAAAAGGTTTAGTGTTCCTGCTTGTTAACAACTGCACATGATTTATCTCCACGCTGAGCGAAAAGACAGTTTCCATCTCCGTAATTACTGGGTAAACACACTCTTTTTGTCACGTAAGTGTCCTGGTTTCCTAGTAACTTACTGCTTTGTTGTTACACATTTACTTCACCTCCCCTCAGCACTGTATCACCTCCTGAGGACGTTATGCCGCAAACAACATAGTCATGATTGTGAGGACTTTTTTTAAGCACAGTGCCCTACAAAGACATAAAGAAAATGAGAGGATGAATTTGGGAGAAATGAATTTGAGAGGAAAGGGTTTGGAGGTTCTAAAGCTAGTTGTGTAACAGATAAATTCTAATATCTTAATTTCATGACATTTTTATTAATTTATTAAAAACAACTGTCACAGATCTAAAATTTATAGACAATGTCAAAGAGGCAGGGAAAACACAAGCAAAAAATCTTTCTTACTGTTTTAACTAATTTACTGATAACATGAACTATAATTTAATACATTTAAATACATGCTTAAAAACTTGGTTAATCATGAACTGGTAATATTTTTCTTCATTTATTTTGAATTTAGCTGCTGCTTAATGTACAGACATTACATATTAGATGATCATAACAGATAGTTTGGCATTCAGGGAAAGGAAAAAAGTAAAAGCTCTAGCTAACAGTGGCTTCATCTAACAAGTTATATTGCTATATTGTTTATACTGTAATTGTATTACATTGTTAGTATATTTGCTTTTACTGGTTACTGCTGTATTCCTTTAGCTGTTTTCAGGCATGTTTTCTCAGAAATGACATTAATCCCTTTTATTATAAAAGAAGATTTAAAAAGTCTGGTCTTAACTCAGTTAAATAGGCAGTCATGAGTTTTTTGTAAATCATACTTACATCTGCCCAAAGTTTTAAGACAGGAAGGCCATTTACATTATTACCTCACATCACTATGCATAAGGATTCAATAATTAAACAACAACATAGCTGAGACTTGAGCAGAGCTTCTTTGCTCGGTTCAGCTGGACAGCTGTGGGTTTCCTTTCAGGCAGATATGATGCCTCACCTCCCCAACCTCAGCCCTTAAATGCTTTCCAAATCCAACACCCCCGAAAATCTTGAAAGCCAACTTCAAAATCCATTAAGTCGCTAGGAAAAGGATTTGAAATCCACGGGACAGGTTTTCTTTGCGCTCTCTCTCCCCACGGCTCATACTACGGTGCATTTGTGGATCTGAAGATATTAATTTTTCAGCTACTCCGCCTCAGCTCTTTTCTCTGCCTATATATAAATATATACGCGGACGCATTTCACATTCCACTAGTCAGATCTTTCCCTTACGATTCAGGTTTGATTCAGTCCTCAAGTCCTCCTCAAGTCCCCAATTAAGTTATATTCCCACAAAGGACACTCCAAAATGTCCTGTCCTGGTACAAAGAGGATAGGCAAAACTAATCTATTCAATTTGAAGTGTGTCACAGTCTTTGGGGCTTCTGCCTTCAAGGCGCAGGGATTAGAGGATAATTGGGGCTGTTCTGTTTTGCTAAAGATGCTTTGCTTGCTATCAGCCGAAGCTACTTTTTCCCCCTCGCCGCCCAAGTCAACAACTCTGTCATGACAAATAGAAAGATGAAAAAGGCAGAATATTCAGCATACTGAGGAATCAGCGAGACAGGGAAGAAGTTGGTACTAAGTCCTGCCTCGCCTGCTATGTTTTTACAAAGGGAAGTGCCATCTTTTGAGAAAGAGAGCAGAGGACAGGAAGGAGAAAGGAAAAATACAATAACAAGGAAGAGCAGAAAGATGAAGACAGCGCGAAATACTGGGAGAAAATGTTCAGACTCCCATGATATTGATGAAACTGTCTGCACTGCAGAACTTCAAAATGTACCTTTACCTGAGCAAAGCTGTGGAAATTGCATCTATATTGCTGCCACCTTTCCTTCAAGAGACTTTGTTCAGTGTAATTAAAACTGTGTGAACTCACTTTCATGAGTCAGCGTATTCTCTAATCATCGAAATCGGTTTCTTCCATCGATTAGAGATGAGAAATTACTAATGTCGTCCAGATGGCCTTCTCTGAATCAGGTTGTTTTGCTTGCTCAATCTTTTTTTTTTTTTTTTTTTGTCTTTTACTGAGGGAATCCATCTGGCCTCCCAGCTCAAGAACTGACATGGTCAAGGCAAACAGACGTGAAGAAAACGTACTCACAGGTTTTTCACACTAATTTCAGGTATGCAAAGAGTGTTTTTGTTTCCCAATGGACAGTTTTTGACAAGATAAGAGAATCCAAATGTAACTGCAGCAACTGAGATACAGTCTACATAAATATTATGTTCTTTCACATGCACCTTTCCCCTCACTGCAAAGGGTTATTCAGGGTTAAATGTCAGGAGCTGAGTGTTGGTCGTTGCTGGGGGGCGGAAAAAGAAGAGTCACTGTAAACAATTTAATCCCTTCTGCATTTTTCAAGCAAACGCTGAATATATTAATTCAATTTCACACACTTCTCCCCAAAAAAGTGACAAAAATGAATCATCTGATTGTGCAGCAGAAAACAGATTTGCTTAGCATTTTAATCAGTTATTGATGAACGAGCATAGCTGACTCATTTATTATTAAATGAAGCGTTTAGTTTGCTGCTGTAGCTGGCAGTGCCTGTAGGTGTATTGATCCATTGTACCCGGTTTGCTCTTAAGCTCTGTTTGCTCTTATCGTAAGCTGATCTTACCTGACAACTGTATTTGAACCACTTTGACAGTCTTTTAGGAGGGAAATTCAAATGTTAATGAGATGATTTATACTTCTTTATACATATTTTTTTTCATGTAATACCCATAAAAGCAGTCAGAGTAAGCCTAAGATATATGATTGTCATAGCCGAAGATGAATGATGAAATTTTCATACATATATCAAGTCAAAAATAGAAAAGGCAATGCACTTGTGTTTGGGAAAGTCCATATATATATATGTATATATATGGAAAAAGACACATATGTCATCTTTAGAGCTGATTTTAGATGTGTTTTTGTACTGAGCTGAGTCTAGATCTAGATAAAACAAGATGAGTGTGAAGCTGCGTAAAAATGTTAAAGCCGAGGCGTCAATCCAGACATCAGATCTGACGTCGCTGTCAGACCAATAGATCTGTATCACTGAGGGCTCTTAATCCTTCCTCAAGTCATCCCTTGAAAAGAGACAAACAGGAGATAGAGAATTACATCTCCTGAATCCCTCCCGTGCTTTCTGGTGGTATTATATCCCTCCATTCATAAACCCATAGAGTCGAGTGAACGGCTGAATCCCACACACGTTCCACTTAGCAAATCCATCCTGCGAAATCCAAAATCGCCTCTTGATACCTGATGACATTTTGACAGCTCGGCACACGACGCAAATGGGGTCATCAGCCTGGCAAGTGCAGGGCAATTCTTTCAGATGTCAGATAATTGTTTTTATATTCGAAAACAATCTCCCGTTAATCACCTCCATCTCCTCGTCTCAACCGTTATTAAGGGTCCCCTGAACTCCTGAGCGTGCTCCATTTGTTTTTGCTCAGGTTGAAGGCCATCTGTAATAAAGAGCGCTGCTTCGTTTCATCTCATATTCCTCTCCTTATCTAATCCCATTAAGGCTCATGCTTCAGGAAATAGGAGTGCCTCCTGGTAATGAAGAAATACATTAACCGAGCTACAAAATGGCCTCGCTGCGCAAAGCCTGTTTTCTCCTTCAGCAGCCCCCCATGACATGTCTCTGTAAGGATGGGTTTCTCTTTATAAATATTTTGTAATGATTACATACGTTTATTTTTATTTATTTATTTTTTTTAGTAAAAGTATGTTAAGCTGCGGTGTATGGAAATGAAATCAGGATATCAAGGTAAGCAGATGCATTATGCCGCGTACGCCGTCATTCCCGCTCCTCAAGGCCTTTGAAACCCAGATTTTTTAAACATGAGGGTTCTTCACTGCCAGCCTCAAAAGCTTGGGTGTCCTATTGTTTATGCATGATGGCACATGATCCGCAAACAGAAGCTGCAACAAAGCCAGGAAGGAAAAACATCTGCCGATGAAACTGGAAGTAAACTCTCTCCAGGGCAAGACGTGGGAAGAAAAGAAGGATGTCCAACCCTTCAGGTCTTTGTCCAAAAGTCTAACAAGACAGGTGGATAGTGTATTTCTTGATTTCTGATTGTAGTGTGTCATTAGGATATGCCAAGAGGTTTAAATTCAAGTTATTAAAACACCACTGCCATTCACATAAGATCCGACCTATGGAGACCCCCCCACTCCAGCTGCCCCTCCGACTCCACGCAGCAGCCTGTCTATCCTGGTTAGCTGCGGCTGCATCTGCAAACACTTCAGTCACACCTTCTCCGGGGAGCACAACAGAAGGAATCCTTCAAGGCCTGAGCAAGAAGTGAAAACGACTGGATGACTGCAGTGTGAGCAGGTTTAATGTGGCACGCTGAAGCAGGGCCAGCATTTGTACGAAGGTGTGAAACACTCATTCAGGCTGTTTGTTACTTGCCTTCAGGAAAAGCGAAGCAGGGGAAATAATTCATGAGGAAAATTGTTTATTAAAGGCTAAATCATTTAGTAAGAAAAATGGGCAGTTAATCTCAACCCTTTGGGTTCATGTGTATGTCTGCGTGGGACGATCTGCAATAGATGAGAAGGGGTCGGCCGTCCACGCTGTCAGAAAAGTCAAAGTTTCTCTCCAAGGTTTCACACCAATGTCACTCGCAATCAACTCAAGCTGACGCCGAATGATTGCTTCACACAGTTAGGAGGATAAATTGATAAGTCACGGACAAAATGCATCATTGACACGCACATAAAAACTAACAAGCACTCAAGCAAACACACACAGGGAGAGAGAGAGATCTAGAAAGTCGCAGAACTCAATGTTCAGTCGTCTGTAGAAGTAAACAAGCAGAGTACTTGGAAGTTTGAAGTAGTAAAGATGGAAGTAAAGATTTAGCTAAATGTGAAGTGTGTCACTTGCTTTACTGAGATTTTTTTTTTTTTTTACAGAACTGCACCCCTTAAATAAGTACATTTAACGCCCACATTTAATAAATACTGACAAAACAGCCTATAGAGAAATAAACGTGAGGAGTTTCTGCACATTGACTGTTGTTGTTGTGCCCATGTGAAACATCAGCCCCTCCCTATTGGCAGAGTGGGCCCCATCACACAACCATTCATCAGACCTGTCGGCTTCTTTGAGGGGTGGTTAGAAAGTGCAGGACCAAAATAAAATGAGTAAAAATAAACTATTCTGTAAACTTTAAAACTCCCTACCTCAGCAAGGGAGTGTGCATTATGGGTATGGATGTTTCTGAAAGGGCTTTATAAAAGATGCATTTCAGCAGAGTGGTACAACTGTTGCCATTAGTTCCTAGTAATACACACACACATAAGGTTAATATGAGAGAGCCAGATAAATACAGCCTAAAGGTTTCCCTGAGACCAGACAGTAGTTAACTCAGGATTGCAACTGTATGTAAGATAAGTGTTAACTCTTATTTGTGAGCTACTAATCATTATGTAGCATCCTTTGTTATATTATTGCCCAGAAACTGCCCATCACTGAGTTGGGCAGAGGTCTGCTCATGTGGTTATAAAACTAAAACACACACTGAATACTGTTGAGGAAACGTATGAAGCCACCTCTGGTTAGAGTGACACAATGGCTAATTAGATTAGTTACATCAGTATTTATCTTGTTTTAAAAATCTAGATGACTGAGATGAATGTCGACCTGTGACATTACAGTAAAATTTGATATTGGTGTTCTGCTGCCACCTGTTGGGCTGTTGAGAACATAAACCCCAACAATACAGCTTAAAATCTTTCCCCAGTCGTGTAAGATTTACTAATATTTCTCTGAAATATAAGTTTTGAAACAACATAATAAATGGCCATGCAGTAAAAAAAAAAAAAAAAAAAAAAAAACTATGAAATACTGTCTGGTAAAGGTGTAATAAGCTGTCTTGCAAAAGTTCCTGAACCACACTACAGGACTGACAACCACAACGATGCATCTCTACTGTACCATGATCTTTAAAATCACCACAAGTTTAAAGCAGACAGATAATGACCACCAAACAATGAGTCTCTTTTATCCAAATTTATTAACAAGAAAAAGGAGAATGCAAGAAGAAATATCTGCTGTTTACATTTACTTCTTTGCACTTTCCTCCTCCTTTGACAAGTTCTTGATGATCTCTTCTTTCTTGGCCAGGAGACGCTCTTCTCTGCGTTTGCGAGCCTCCTTTGTCTTTGAGCGGCGAGCCTCAGCCTGGTCACTGGATCGGTGAAGGGAGATGGAGACAGAAGAATATTAACTCAATAGGAACACAGTGAAGTAATGGAAAACATGTCATATGGATTCGTCTGTACCCAATATAGATTATGCTACGGCAGGACAATTGTTATTTAAATAAATGAATAAAAAAAAAACAGATTAATCAAAAAAACAACTTACGCCAGAAGCTTCTTGCGAGCCTTATCTGCCTTCAGCTTGTGGATGTGCTCCATCAGGATGCGTTTGTTTTTGAAGACATTACCCTTGGCCCTCAGATAGAGACTGTGGTACCTGGAGGAAACAGAAAATACCTTAGACCTTCTCAAAGCCTCTCCCTGAAACTGGAACTAAGAAGCACACAGGGCATATTCAGCAGCAATGAGTGCTGAAATTCACACTTACATGTGCCTGTCAATTTTCTTGGACTCCCGGTAGCGACGAAGGAGACGACGCAGGATTCTCATGCGCCGCATCCATGACAACTTCTCCGGCATACGAGCGTTGGCGGTACCCTTCCTCTTACCTGGACAGGAGGGAAATGGTAAATTGAATAAATTATGAAATATAAAATGGCAGTGTGTCCACTGAGCAACTTCCAGGAAACTCTGCACTGAGTAATGCCAATGTAAGAACAATGTATATCCTGCGAAAGAGAATTAAAGTGTGCATTTTACAGAAATCTGGAGAAATGAAGTGAGATTACTTAAAAATAAATTACCCACCATAACCCATGTGACGTCCCTTGCGGCGTGCCAGTGTGTTCTTGCGGCAGCGAGCATGGGAGTGAACCGTCACAGGTTTTCTAATGATCAGTCCATCCTTCACCAGTTTTCGGATCTGCTGGCCTGTGGCACAAATGAAACGCAGTTAAAACGCTGGACAAGATCACATAGACATACAGAGTAAACAACTAAGTACAAAGTTATAATACTCACGAGAGTTTGCGTTGGCGATCTCATTGGTCTCATTTGGATCCAGCCACACCTTCTTCTTGCCACAGCGCAAGACGCTGGACGCCAAGCGCTTCTGGAGCCTGAGCATGCTGGATAAACAACAAGTTTTGAAGGATGTGAGATAGACAGTAATGCCACGAAGTCTTCAGAAGAATTGATGCCTTTTAGTCATGCCAGCATGAAGGATTAAAGTGAATAGTAGTGTGTTATTTAAATATCTTCTCTTTACTATTTCCAACTCTGTCAAATAACAGCACAATTCAGACAATTCTTGTATTGACTGATAAAATACTTTAGTTTGTTATTCAAAATTAGGTATGTTATGTTCATTTTACAGATAAATACTTGATTTTCTTACTTCCCAATACAGATCAAGGGAAGTGTCACTTTTCAAAACATGAATTACAAATAAGTTTAAGCAAAATCCGCAACAAAGAAAAAAAAGAACAAACAAAAAACCCTCATAATTCTTCTTTAAAAAGGTGTTATACTAACAAAGATGTGTTGGGTTTTTATAAACTGTTATGTCTTTGGCATCATGTCTGTTTAGTCTAAATAAAAATATTTATCAGTTTCCAGTTGGCTGATCAGGTGATGGCTGTGATTCACAGGTGTGCTGTAGTTTTATTTGTGAGAGGAGAAGACAGTCCCATGCAGCTGTCATTAAGTTTACCTTACACCAGCAGGTGTAAAAATGGAAAACACGAACTTAACTACCTGACGGAAAGATTAAGTGCAGCCTTTTATCCAATAAGATTGTGTACGCAGCCTCTATATGTAATAAAAACTCAAGAAAATGCACCAGATTACAGCTACTTTTATTATTACTGCTAGTTCATGTAATGTGATGGACATTATTGGTCATCTAGCATTTACAGACACGCAGAGAGACGATCTGTGTTTCTCCACGAACATGTTGTGACATGTTGACTTAGCTCAGTTAGCTCACCCACACTAGGCCCTAACACTTCACATGCTCTCTGGCAGAAGCGAGCGACTTTAATCAAAGCCGAACAGAGTCCATGTCTTCCCTCTTGCCTCAAAAAACAAATGACCACAACTACGCGAGTCATTTCCTTCGGATAAAGACACATATTTAGATGTCAGACGTCTATCTTACCTCATGGCTGCCGCTAGCTTGAGAGAGGCGAAGGAAATAGACAGATACCGTCCGTACCATTATACTTATCGTCGCGGGTTCGTCAACTGTGAGGTGTTTTTAAAAAACGTAAATCCAACCATCAATTACGCATTGACATTAAGTTCCCCAAATTTATATTAAAATAAGAATATGTTTGTATGTGTTTAGTTTGTGGTTTGAAAGTCATACTGAATGTACTGATCGATCCACCCCCCCTCATATCACAGTGGTACGCCCCAGTGAAATGTATTATAACTATTCATCCACAAGAGGGCGCACTATATTCATGTTTCAGGAGTTAAAATATTTATTCTTTGTGTTTATGTATTTTACTTTTAGTGACTGGAGCTCTACTGCAGAATCACCGTACAACATGGTCCAAATAGACTTCACAATAATTTAAAAATACATAGGGCAAAGCATAAAGCAAGCAAATAATAGAAATAAAGCAGCCACAGTAAAAATATACAAAGATGTTAAAACAATTTTAACAAACAACATCATTATCTTGTCAAGCTGAAAAAGATATCAATGTAAATAGTTCATTCTGTGAAACTAGAACCCTCACAGCTATTTTGTTTAGTTTCAATATATGTAATGTCAGTAAAATAAAAAAAAAGTATTATTAACCTTTTCATTCTTCAAGCAAAATTCCTTAAAATCCTCAAATCCAGATTTAAGCCTTATTTATTACATTTGAAAATGAAATCAAGCAACACATGAAAACAATTTTCTCCTCCAAAAACAAGAAAACAGTAAGTTTAGACATCTCCATTAATGTATTTGTATGAATGATTAATGTTCTCCTGCTTTACAAATGTACACTGCCCCCTCCCCTGACCTTATTGTGACTGATTGTCCTCTGTATTGAAATCTTGCATAATGAAAAAAAACGTATAAAAAAGTTAATGTATTTTGCTGTAGATGCCTGTAATTTTGCCTTATTTGACTGCTTTTGTGTTTTTTAAAGGAAGTGATTTTAAACATTTCCAGTTTTTCCACCAAACTGACCAACGGGCCTTCAAAATAAATGCTTCTTTTTACTTTTTTACTTTTTTAAGCGCTCCTAAGCAATTAAAACACACACTGCCATGGGAATATTTCATGTCACAGCAGAAATGGTTCACCTAATAAATCCACATTATAAAGAGAAATGAATGAGCGTTGCGGAGCGGTCGGCCCGGCGCGGTGCTGCCCCCTGCCGGCTCCCGGCGGACGGACGCCGCACCAAAACAACAGTGCTCCTGCCTGTTGTCACATTTCAGCCTGGTAGAGCCGCGTCGCCCGGCCCTTTGAGGGGAAAGCGGGGCTCTGGGACGGGAGACACGACGGCGCTGAGGACCCGGACTGCCTGTCTTCCTTTGCTGGCCTGCTTGCTTGCTTTTCTTCTTTACGTGGACGAGTTTATTTCTGAGATATGAGTCAGCGTAGCTCAACATCCGAGGTAAGCGAGCGGTCGGCGTCGCGAGCGCGGCTAGCGGGCTAAGCTAGCCGCGTCGCTAACGGTCACTGCGAGCGAATGCCGCGTGCGCATTGTCATGGAAACAATAACCGTACAGTAACGGCAGCTCTCACGGCGCCGTTGTTTTATTGTTTTTTTGCGCATTCGTGACCGGTAAAAGCGCTAGTTTTGTACCGGCTCGACCTCCCGTTAGCCGGCTAACTTTACCCTGACATTGAGTTCAAGAAGGACCCGTGGCAGTGTGGGTTTTTATTTACACTTAATCTCGGCATTTAGCCTCCGTTAAGTCATTTAACCTCCTTATCGTTAGCGTACTCAAGGGCTTCGTTAACGGGCGCTGTTAACGTCGGGCTCCCTTCTTGTGTGCGCCAGACACGCTGACAGGAACTGCACAAATCCTCATTTAATTAAATAACTTGACTTCGCACCCCCCAGAATAAGGCTCGTTTTCCTCCCATCTTATCTTATTTTATTTTACGGTGATATTTTAGCGTTAGCCCGGTGAAGCGGCGTTTCTCTGCAGCCCGGTGTGTGAGCCATTGTTGTCTGCTCCGCCGGTTATCCGCACTCCCATCTGTCACACCGAGACTTCTCCCGTTTGACCTGCTTATTGTAGACATATTGGAGCCTGTGAGACGGATTAACCTAGTCGTGTGCATGGACAGGGGCTCTTTGTGTTTCTTCTGTCGTCTAAGAGATGAGCTGTCTTTCCCCTCTTCTTTATACCAGCTTTGGAGATGAATACTGTCCAGTTTAACTTTAGCACATTGTGTTGGTGGTGGTGTTGCCATGATGTTGTCTTTGCCTGAACGTGTTTCTTCATTGTGAACTTAATAACATAATCAAAGCAGCTCTTTTCCTAATATATGCCTGTCTATAAATATCCAAAAGTCTCCACTGGTTTATATGGATGGGTAAATATTATTATATTGATATGTGTTTGAGCTGCAATAATTGCACCTTATACATTATTTCTGCACAGCTCAACAGTATTATCTACATTCAGTTTTAGATTGTATTTACTTTAGTTTTATATTTTATTTTATAAACTGTATTCTACCCCTATATTTTGAACTTTTAGTCATTTTTACTTGGGTGGTTTTCTTTGAGAGTTGTAATTGTTGTGCACATGACAGATAAAATCTTGATTTGTTGATTAGTCGATTTGCAGATCAACTTGAAAACTAATCTGTAACTATTTTGATAATCAACAAATCGTTAAAGTTCATCTTAATTTTCCTCAACTTCCCCAAAATCTTTATTGTTCATGATCTCAGATGTGAAGATGTTTCACTTTTCTTGGTCTTGCATTATAGTACATTTTTGTGATGTGGTTATTGGTTGGACAAACCAAGACATTTGATATTGCTATGGCCACTTTTTACTGTTTTCTAATATTCTTTAGACCAAATTGTTCCACAATTACTTGAGAAAATAAAAGACAAAATAATCATTAGATATATCCCTATTTAACACATCATCTGAAGTCTTACTATACTGACACACTAGAACAAAATTATTGATCAATAAGATGAGTATCACATAAGTTTGTTTTTGTTTGTTTTTTTCCCATCTGAAGAAAAAAAACACCTGACAACAAACGCTATTACTCTACATTATCCAGTATATTATTTACTTGCATGGAAACTTAAATGTTTCACCATGTCTACCTTCACCTGTTACCTAATCCCCACACCTCCTCATTCTTTCTCCTCGCTTCTTTGTTTTGCTCCCAACGAAGTCACCCCATCCAGTGGAGCACTCTCGGTCATTGACCCTTTTTTTAAGAACCCAGTTCCTCTCATCAGTGTGCATATCACCTACTACCATCACAACACTACAGCGGTACAATGGCTCAAAGTGCATTCATACACTGCTGGAGACTAGTGAGGCAGGAACACTTTTGCAGAGACAGAGAGAGAGGCCCTGCATGTCTGCCGTCTCCCTCAGACTTATTATTCACACAAAGACGGACACACACTGTCCCTTTACTGACACACATACTCTGCACTGTTTTGTTTGAAATCATTCATTCATGAAGTGACTCACTAACCTATTTTCTAACTAATGAGAGGCACTGGCTGTGGTGTTTTCTGTTAATCACCTTTGTACTCTCTTTGCTCTTTGTGTCAGAAAGGCAGTTCATTTGTAAATATCACTATTTAAACGTTGGTAGAAGTTAAACCCTGACATCATCCAAAGTCGAGGATGTGCTTTTAACGTGCTGCTGTTACTGAAGTGGGATCCAGATGAGTATCTTTCAACCAGCACTGAAATGCTTTTTGAACATGTGGACTAACAAACCAACTCCACGTGGTGCTGTAGTGGCCACATCGTTCACCTGCTAATAAGCTGACAGAAAACAACTGGGGAAACAACAGGCAGCCTGGGGCCAAGTTTTTTATTGTCTTTGCAGGTATTTGGGGCCCAGACGCTGCACACCTCCATTGTAACTAAAAGGTTAACAAGACAGTAACCAATGTAGTGTGGGACCACTATGGGTGACGTTTGTGTGAGCATTTCAGGCCGCCGATGGCCTGAAATAGTATTTTACAGTGTTTTTAATTGTCAGAACATCACAAAATATTCAAATAGTCAAATAAATCAATCAGACACCTAAAATAAAAAAGAAAAAGAAAGCATTTAAGTCTGCAGATAATATTCAATAGAACAAATGCCTTATAATTAAATAACGTTTCTTTTAAATGTTCAGATGTATTTAATGTATTTTGAACTCTTTCTGTAAGGAATTTGTAGAGGAAGGAAGTTGTAGAGTTCAGTAGTTTAATAGTACCTTTCTTTGGCTGCCACCTTACTCCAAATCTTTTTCTCCAAAACCATTTCTATATTTCCTGGCAATATTCGAGTGGCTTCTGACAAATATGAAAAAAACAGCCCAGATCTTATCAGTTTAAGTATATATATATATGTGTGTGTGTGTATATATACATACATATATTTAATGTGTGCAACAGTCAAATAACCTGTAAAAGACATTTATAGCACTACAGTCAATTTAATAGTGACTCATCCCAAACCTCCTCTGGGTGCAGTACTCCAGGTTTCCTTAACACACTGATAAAAACATTTCATTCTTCCTTGCTTTGCTGGCAATTTTAGGAGTGCTATTTTAGCAATATTTAACTTTAATAAGGATGATTGACGAAGTTCATTTGAGTTAAACTTTTGTACATTTTCTGTATGAATTATCAGGATTAACAAATAGGGAAGTGAGTTGTTTGATTTCTGAAGATGCTTGAGTGGCTCTTGAAATTAGGAAGACTTTGCAAGACTCATACTGTGCCATACCTGTTTTTAAAATAGCTCACTAGCAGAAGCATGATTTTAAATATGGGCATGTATTAAGCAGCAGTGCTATAGATAAATACAGCCACTTGATTAGCATAATAGACATTTCTTTTAAGTAGGCATCTCACCTGCTTCTTCTTCCTTCCTTAAGTCTGTTAAGAAGTTTGGGCGTGTAATGTACAATACTTTTTGACGTCAGTTGTTCTCGGTAATTCAAACCATGATAGACCAGTCCATAAACTGGGTCCACGGTGTCTGGGGACAAGTGACACAATGTCACCTTGACATTACTCAGAAAATCTGGCCTAACTGGAGCAAACAAGTATAGTATAGTACAAGAACAAGACCCACATTTTTTTGAACCACTGGTTGCACTGAGTTTCGTTTGGCTTTCCTGTTGACGTGACCCTGCCAACATTTGTTTCATGCTCGGTGCTCATGCACTCAAAATGCTCAGCAGGGACAGATGTTTAGAGCTACATGTATAAAATATAATGTACATGTATAAGTTACAGCCCCGGTAATAATGGTGTCTTTATATTGTAGAAATCTGAAGCAACCCCAGTTTTGCATAGGTATTTTTGCATTTAAGGTTTCTTTGACTAATTAGACTAAAAACCTGAAATGTCATATTATTATTTTCATAATATGCAAAGCCAAATATGTATCTGTTACTCTCTATTACTGTATACTACAATTTGAGCACCTTGTAAAAAGACTACAAACTGACAGTGGGATAAAACTTAGGAAGTTCAATTTCAGAAACACTTTTTAGATCTTAAATTTACTTGAAAATGTAAAGTCTGCAGTAATCTCTGTTCAGTCTGTTAGTACTTTCCTGTTAAGATGCTCACGTGATGTATTTGATGTGTGATCTAATTTACTTGATGAGCCACAGAAAATAGTGAATTAAAATATTGTCTAATATAAAGTGAATTAATTGGCAATACTCTTGCTTAGAAAATTAAAACTTGTATATTGCCAGAGGTGATGGCTGCACTATAATGATTTAAAATGTAACCTCATGATATCTTTGTCTCAACAGCTTGCCAGCTAGTGGTGTGTGAGGGAGAGGAAAGGACGGCAGAGATTATGGAGGTGTCAGATGGCTTGTTGCTGCAGGTCAACAATGGAGAGCAGTGGTGTAACCGCTGGAAACATCCCAATGATGATTCGGTAAGCCACAGTTTATCTTTATGAGATCAGGATTGCACGTCTTCACATCGTAGGGGTTTAATCTTGTCTTGGCATGTTCCATACAACTATGTGTATTGTTTTATTTCTTAACCATCAATGATTTTTGTGTGTGGATGTTTTCAAAGGACCGCAGCACCAGCCCCTCGGTCTTGCGCTGTGTTGCCACCACATGGAAGGAGGGCCTGCTGAACAGAAAGAGGCCCTTTGTGGGCCGTTGCTGTCACTCCTGTACACCACAGAGCTGGGTAAAGTTACACCACAACTAATTAAGTCTAAGAGTAGTTCATTTTTTCCTTATACATGCTTCCTCTGAGCAATTTGCTTAACTCCACTAGTGGGATTTCATACCATTGTTACGCCTGATGACACTCAGCTGTACCTTTCTGTTCAACCTGGATGTCGCAAAATTTCCTCCATCTCAATACCGAAAAAAACAAAGTCCTGGTGATCGGACCCAGATAGTTTCTCCAAAGAAGTCAGTCCCTATATTGGCCCCCTAGCCAACTACATCAAGCCTGCCTCTAAAAATCTCAGCATCCTATTTGACCAACACCTGATTTTCAATTCTTACATCACTAGACTCACTCAGTCTTGCTTCTTTCAGTTAAGAAACATTGCAAAACGTAAACCCACTCTATCAGTGAAACACATAGAACTGTTAGTGCACACCTTAATCTTCTCTCGTTTAGATTACTGTAATTCATTATTCACATGCATCTCTCAGTCCTCTCTTGCCCGTCTTCAACTAGTACAAAATGCTGCAGCTAGGGTTCTGACTAACACTAATCGCCTGTTCCCACATCACCCCAGTCCTTGCATCCCTTCACTGGCTTCCAATAAACTACAGAATTGATTTAAAGATACTTCTAATTACATACAAGGCCTTACACGGGCTAGCCCCGGATTATTTATCAGAGCTACTGGTCCCATACTCTAGCCGCTGGTCCACTCTGGTCATCAGACCAAGGTCTTCTATCTGTCCCCTCGTTCTAATCTTAAAACTAGAGGTGACTGTGCCTTCGAGGTTGCAGCTCCTCGACTTTGGAACAGCCTCCCACAGTCAAGTTAGATCCGCTAAATCTGTGCTCTGTTTTAAACGGCTCTTAAAAACCCACCTCTACAGGTTATCCTTCCCATGACTCCATCCCTTTAGTTCTTTTCCGACACTGGGCTCTTGTTGTTATGTATATTTATGTGTATTTGTGTGTATTGGTGTATGTAAGTCATATGTATGTCATTTGTGTGTTGGACTTCTGCACTGTATGTGTGTTTTTAACCTGCCTGTGAAGCACTTTGTTACCCTGTGTTGTGTAAAATGCTATATAAATAAAAGTTATTATTATTATTATTATTATTATTATTATTATTATTATTATCAGACTCTAGTCAGATCAGGAGTGTTTATAGTTGAGAAGAAAATGATCAATATGCACAGTACTTGCCAAAAACTATTTATTGTGGCTCTTTGAAGGCACAAGAAGTCCAACATGAAAATGTGTTGTTTTATATCCTACCATGCTATCTTTTCTATATCCAATTCAAACTACAACAGCTTAGGCACCTTTTTAACACATCTCCTTCAAATGCTTGTGTGATGCACTTCTTTAAGTTACAGCTTAACGAGTACATTTTCCTGCAGCAGTGGTAAGAAGAAAATTAGATGAAAACAAGAAAAAAATGTGATTTAATTTGTGTGAAGCAAATGAAATAGCTGCAGAAAGACAGTGTCTTAAATTACATGCTTAAGAATTACTGAATGTCTGACACAGTATATCATGTCTGTTTTGCTCTGTGAGCATTGTTCATCTGGAATACAGACTGCATTGCTTGCAAACATGTTAACTCATTAAAGGCAACAAAATAAAATTCAGCATACCTTTTTTTTATGAGTTTATTCTTTACGTTCACAAACCTGTCACCATTTATACGTATTTAGGTTGAAGTTATTTTGAGGATTCAAGTCTCTATCTCCATATCAATAATCATTTTTGTTTGTGTCCCAGGAGAGACTATTCAACCCCAGTATTCCATCTCTGGGACTGCGCAATGTTATCTACATCAATGAGACCCATACCAGGTAAACAAAGCAAAATCCACTCCTTTTCAGTATCATTTCCTCCCACAGTGTTTTGCTGTTAGCAGTCCATTGGCCTGTCAAGAGGAACATGTTCAACTTTCAGAAGTACACGTCGAGCTGTGTGGCTTTCACATGTTGCTTTGCATATTACCAGGCTTAAAGGAGAAGCAGGTTGATACACTTTTAGTTATGTTTGCTAAAACTGTCACTATGTCCTGACAGCAGTGCATGAGACAAATGATCTGTGAAAAAAATCAGGCTGGAGCTTCTGTCGCTGGCTGCTCCTGCACAGGCTCCACTCTACCTCCCATGCGCTAACTCTGGGCAGATGTAACTGCGGATAAACAACAAACAAACAACAAAGCAACACGAAAACAACAGTTAACATAAAAGACCAGTGAGTGAGGCTGTTGGGAGGGGCTTTGGAGGTGAGCTGGCATGCACTGGAGAGAGGGGAACGTATACTCGCTCTCATTTTCAAAATAAGAGCACTTTTAGTGGCGCTTTAAGTAACATTCTAACTCCTCCTGTAAAGTACAATCAATACAGTGCAGGCAGGTGCCAGCCCTCCAAAAAAACGTTGTATAATAAATGTCTTTAAGCCGAGAGGACCGATCCATGAAACAGTGGAAAGGTAGACAGATGAATAATTTAAGGTTTGTCAGAGGACACTGGACACATGCATTCAGTGACTGACCTTAGCAGACACCTTAATACACCTACCTATATTTACCTATAGGTATTATATAGGTATATATATATATATATATATATATATATATATATATATATATATATATATATATATATATTTTATAGGAAAGGTAAACTGTTTGCCTTTTAAGAAATCCAGGATAATCCAGGAAGGGTGTTTGCCATAATGCTTTGAACGAAAATAAATTAATATCTAGTTTTTATTCTGTATTGTATTGCCATACAGAGATATCCCAGAGCTAGGATGGGCTGTAGTCATGGACAAATATGGACAATGATTAATGTTAGTTCTGTCTAACAAAATCAGTACTGTGTTGGGTTTAAGATATACCTGACCTGAAAACTACCATGGTCGTTGTTGAAAAAGCTGTGTGTAATAGATATATCAGCCACAGCTGATCTCTGTTTCCTGCAAATGTGTTAAATTACCAGGAAGTCAATATAACCAAGACCACTTCTCATTTTGACCTCTCACTCTGACTGTTCTTTAACTGTTAAACTAAACCTTTTTATGTTGTACGAGAGTGTGGCTGTGGCTGTGTGAGAAAGAGTTGTTGATCAAACTTTATTTTAAATATACTTCTTTATGTATTTATTTATATAAACTGTCAATGACCACTGCTCATTTACAACTTTTATTTATATACATAGTTATATTTTATACCACAAATACATTACTGTAGCCATGCATACAGTATATTCGAGAATGTGTTTTTCTTTACATGTTTTTGTGGTCTCATGCAGACAGCGGGGCTGGCTGGCACGCAGGCTCAGTTATGTGCTGTTTGTTATGGAGAGAGACGTCAACAAGGACATGTTCACCAGGAACGTCGTGGACAACGTGCTCAACAACAGCAAGTAAGAGTCACCGCATTTTGTCAAACTGAGCATCATGAGTGTACATAGTGGCAACATCTGTGTTTTTTATAGGAGAATGATGGTGTTTGCAGTCTAGAAGATCCAGCCTTATGTCTGTGCTGTGCTTTTTGCCCATCGCAGGGTGGAGAGTGCTATTGTGACGGTAGCCACAGATATGGACGCTGCAGCCAGCCAGCCTGGCCAGGAGCACAAAGCTGTCGGTAAAGTGAAGCAGAAAGCTAGGGCCTTCCTTCAGGAGATGGTGGCCAACGTTTCACCAGCCTTTATCAGGTAGATCCAAACTCGGTTGCTTTTCTGTTATGAATTAAAATTGCTGGGCTTACAGAAATATTGTAAAACAATTACACAGCTTCATGGGGAAACTTCTTTCATTCTTCATCATTTTACCTTACGCTAAATTGGACAAGATTCTGCAACAGCTGAAGTTTTGGACCCTTTATTTATGTTCATGTTTCTTTTTCTTCAGGCTGACAGGGTGGGTCCTCCTCAGACTCTTTAATGGTTTCTTCTGGAGCATCCAGATCCACAAGGGCCAGATGGAAATGGTCAAGAAAGCTGCCAAAGAGGTAAATAGTAACTACAAACACACACAAAAACATAACTGACCATGCTGTCACGACACAGTCTGATACACAGGATGCAAAGGAAGGTGTTATCAAAACATATTGTACACATTTGTGACATCTAAGTACACCATTTAATCAAAAATATATTTTGCAAACTGACACAATAACATAACGTGCTAACAGGGCTTTTGTGTTTCATGTATACAGTCTCACTCACTCATGATCAGTGCAGTCTTAAATACTGATCATCACAATACATTTTTGATGGCTACATGGTTTTTAAACTGGAGCCTTGCTCCATCTGCACTGAGAGATGCTCAATTTAAAATCATCTGTTTCTTTTCTTCACAGCAAAATGTGCCCATGGTCTTCCTGCCTGTTCACAAATCCCACATTGACTACCTGCTCATCACCTTGATCCTGTTCTGTCACAACATCAAAGCCCCTCATATTGCTGCTGGAAACAACCTAAGCATCCCCATCCTCAGGTAAAAGGCCCACGAAGCCTCGTGTCAAGTTTGATCTGGCAGTAAAGTGTTTCTCTGCTCTCTGTAAGTGAAAACACAATGATCAGGTTGATATCAGAAAAAAGAGAATTGACTGAACTGACTGAAAGAGTAAGACTAAAGATTGACATTGATTTGACATTGAGAGAATATAAATAGCCGGGTAGACAGCCTGACAACAGGTTGTAATCTTCTGAAAGTATTTGAGGTTCTAAAACTGATCTTCTACAGTGCATGACTGCTTATGATATAAGCCCCAGAAGGCATTTCTGGGGAAAGCTTGTGGACAGACCTGACAAAGCTTGAATACAGACTTTTACGAATAAGTATTATGACAAACTTATTTACTAAAATACTCACAATAATCAAATTTTTAGATAGGAAACACTACAGTGCAGTGACACCATAATTCATGTTATTGGACTTAAGTAAATACTGAATTATCACAATATTGACAATGACATCACTGATAGCAGTGGATTTTGTGTCAGCAGCTGCCAGTGAAGAAATTTAATCAGTTTCTTTGTTTTCAGCACCCTTATCCGTAAACTTGGAGGCTTCTTCATACGACGGAAAATGGAGGAGACGGGGGATGGAAAGAAAGATATTCTGTACAGATCACTTTTACAAGCAGTAAGTCTGTTCCTCTTCTACAGGACAGCTAGTTTAACATACTGTTCCTAAATTCAGCCAATGTCTGCACGACTGTGTGTGTGTGTTTCCTAGCATGATTTATCATATAACTGCAGGTTGTCTTCATGCTTTTCTGCTCTGTGTGCTCTTTTCATTCCCGAGTGAATGTAATTGTAATGGTCTTTCTTTTTTTTCTTTTTCTAGTTTTCATTTTTAGGCCAACTGTACAATCATTCTTTGCACAAATTTATGACTCAATTTAAAAGTGTAGCATTTTAAACTTTAAATAATTCATTTATACAATACTGCTATCCTTTAGTAGTGTCTAAGTACCTTGTCTTAAACTTCTGCTGTAAAAGTAAGATGACACTTAGCTGAGTTATGCTGCTCTTCTGCACTGTACTGAACTAGATCCAACATATACTGTATGCTGTCATTTTTGCCTTGTTGGGAAAGTAAGGAGGTTTGTACATACTCTTAACATGCCTGGGTAAGATTTTAAAGGGATAGTAAGTGATGTAAAGTGGCTGACATTGTTTGTTAGGATTTTTAAGTCTTTAAGTTTAATCAAGTCCAGCTGCAATACTGGTTGGATTTCACCGCCATCTTAATGTGCGTGTTTCCCATCTGAAGAAAGCCACCAGTGCAAAGCTTTTTGAATCAACTGAATGAGACATTAGAGGCTGGAGCCTGAACCTTTTGTTCGGCTCTAGTATTTGGATAATGTCGCTTAACAATCCCCTGCTAATGAGAATACCTGAAGTAGAACTAATGAGAGTGACTACTAATGTTAATATGAATGCTTTGTCATCATAAGCTACTTACAGCATGACGTCTCCAAGTGTGGTTTCTACAAAATAGCTGGGCTGCTTAGTTGATTTACTAAATGTACCAGTCTATCAGAGAAGGAATTGCTGTTAATTTATTTGGAGTTTGTGGAAGAGAATTAAGAGCAACAAAAGCTGTGTATTGTGCCTCTGAGACAAGAGTGCATTGTGTCAAGATAAGCTTTATCAGCTGAAGACATGAGCAACTGCGGGAAATGATTACCTACATTTGTACCACACCAAACCGAGTATACAAGTTAGCCATTATAACTGGGGAAATTGGACCATGTTATACTTAAATTTGGTAGAAGATAAGATTTTAATCTGGCGTGCCCGTGTTGCTCATCGAAACATAATTAGCCGAAGTCACAGGCAGAAGTGCAAGCGATCAAAAGCAGCCATGAGCTGCTCTAATTTTGTTTGCTCCCATGAAAGCCGAACCTGGATGTGTGTCCTCTTCACAGCTTACTCTAAAGGCCACAGCCTGGAGTCCATTTCACGACAAAGCTTCTCTTCTCAGAAGTGTCCACATAGCACGAAACAGCTGTGTGCATACTGTACTCAGGCAGATACTGTTACACAACATGGCTGCATTAGCACGTGCCCAATGCCCTGCAGTGTTTTGGGGGTCAAACTGTCGGTGACCACTGCACATTTACAACTTGTATTCAGGCAGCATACACAACAGCTGCACAGCATTCACTCTACTTGATATCCGCCTTGTAATGCGGTCGATTTCATATTTAAGAGTGTCAAAGCAGCTCATTTCATTTTCATTAAATGTATTATCTCCTTTACACACAGTGGACGCACATTTTCTCACTTTTGACTTCCAACGCTGCTTTTTTTTTAAATTCATATTCATCTCATCCTTCTCACTTCAGCATTTGTCTCTGTGTTCAATCTTCCCTCAGTACACAGAGGAGTTGTTGCGTCAGCAGCAGTTTCTGGAGGTCTACCTGGAGGGTACCCGCTCCCGCAGCGGTAAGCCATCTACAGCGCGTGCTGGCATGCTGTCCATCGTGGTAGACACATTGTGCGTTGGGTCCATCGCAGATGTGCTGGTGGTGCCAGTTGGCATCTCTTATGATCGTATTATTGAGGGCAACTACAATAGTGAGCAGCTGGTAAGTGCTTGGATAATGTCTGTTTGTGCAAACTTCTGCTTTGGCAACAAAGATATTTTCCTCAGCCATTTAAAAAAAAAAAAGAGATTACATATTTAGATTGTATCTGTAGGGGACAAAAAGTTATGTTTGTTAGTGGGATTGATAACTTTAATTATGTAGTCATACCGTATGTGTTATGATTAGAATAAAATGTAACTTTGAATTATCTGAATTCAAATCCACCAGGGCAAACCTAAGAAGAATGAGAGTCTGTGGGGAATAGCATGTGGAGTTTTCAGGATGCTGAGGAAGAACTACGGTTGCGTGCGAGTCGACTTCAACCAGCCCTTCTCCCTAAAGGTGACGGATCACAGATATATAAAACTACACATGGAGCGTGGTTTAGAGAAATTAAAACTATTACAGATTGCAGGTGTCACTTGTGATTTTAAAGCAGTGAAAGTGTTACAGAGAATTAAAAATATATATGAATCTTACCATGAAATATTATGCCTTCTTTTAGTTTTTCAACATTTTTATTGCAAAAAAAGGTGAGAAAATAGTAACTGACAAAATAATAATGTGGCTTAAATGAAGTTTAAACTGGGAAAAGTTTCAGAAAAGTTTGTAGCCAGCACCCAGTAATCACTCTGTTTGTATTTGTAATGAGTGTTTTAATGAAATGTAGGAGTACCTGGACACCCAGAGAAGCCGCCATGTTCCGCCGCCTGTGTCCTTGGAACAAAACTTGACACCCACCATTATTTCTGCACAGTAAGGGCAAACACACATACACACACACACACACACACACACACACTGACAACCAGTTATATCCTCTGACCAGTGCACATAGACACACCATCTGTAATATTATGAACCCTCGTGTCACAAACTTGACATCTCCCTCCTGCTTCTTCACAGCAGGGTCATTTATCTGACATCGGAGTGCAGCACTTGAGTTATCATCAGCAGGGGTCACTTCAGTTCAGCGCTGTCGCCGATACAGTCATACAGTTCGTCCAAGTGGACAGCAGCGTTCCACACCAGCTGGTCTGGAGTAACAAGTCCAGAACTCAAGCCAGCAGAGCCGAGTGAAAACCCTCGGAACGCAACTTGCACACACTATTTCATAAGAAGCGCCCAAAAGCATGTACAGTAACCCTCACATGCGAGATAGTAGCCTATCCTGTGTTAAAAATGTATTGTATGTTTGTTTGAGACATGAAATTATTGTGCCTGGAAATCAGAGGGAGAAAAAGTTGGTCATGGTCAATTAATCATCACATTTGGCAAGATATTAATTTTAGTTCAGGTCAGGTTAATGGTCATTTAAAACACAAAGATCAGGCTCAATGCTTTTTGGTACCCTTGTATTTACAGTCATGTAAAACATGTTATGTGATTCTGGGTTTAAACTATCTGCTAAATATTATATTAAAACTTATACTGGTAATTTTAGTCATTTGTTGTAGTGCTTTGTGTTGTTGTTTTTTTTTAAACTGACTCAACCTGTCAGTGGCACATTTTACTTAAAAACACCTCAAACGAGAGAGAAGGAAACTAATTTGTGAAATGAACCGAGTGGATTGTTTGTTTTGACCACCTTTTTTAATACATGCATACCACATCAAGCTAACACAATAAGACAGTTGTCAGTCTGCATGTTTACATGTTGACTTATCGTTCTTTCAGACCTGATCAGGCTTTTGAGGGGCAGGAAGAGGAGGAGCTGAACAGAGAGCTCTCTGATGACATCCTAAGACGACAACTTATTAACAACCTGGCCAAGCACGTCCTCTTCAGTAAGAAACACACAACCCTTACAGACTATGGATTTACTGTACCCTAACTAAAGTCACACATTCAGCTAAATGGCATACAGCACTATTTCACCCATCGCATCACTTTTATTTGAAATATTTGCTGCTTTGTTACACATTTTATCATCTTCTTCATCTGCACGTGTCTGCTTTTCATCCTTTGCACTTGCTCACTGGATTTAAGCGCTGCGTTTGTAATTGAAATCCTCCACAGCACAGCATCAGTCCATCCACTCCACATCACTCAGGGCGTTTTGCCCCAAGGTAGCACTACAGAAACCGGTTCTCCCCAGCTCATTCAGCTGCATTCTCCCACGCTAGGCCTATTTGCTTTTTCTCTCAGCCAATCACAGAGCGTCCAGCTGGATGGCATGTTGTTTTCAGCCAATGGGGTGAAGGGGAGGATAGAGAAGCAGGAGAGGGGAGGAATGCAGTACCAGTGCTCACACATGTTTAACACCCCTAAACTGTGCTCAAGATGACCGCTAGTAACCTTTGTACCAAGAAATGTGCACACACACATTGTTTTTTCTCTTTGTGTTTAATATATTGGCACATTGCACATTTCTATATGAATGAGAAATTTGTTTCAAGACCATAAGATGCCAACTGAATAAAATGTGCAAAATGTATAATGTTTAAATATGTTACAATATTTTGTTAGATTTCCATGGGTCACATCTGTACATACTCTTTTAGTTGTTATAATAACCAATAACCAATGTGCATGTCAGATGCTGATCATGTTTTTTTCTTGTAAGTAGTTTTGTTTTTTAGTGGTTATTAGCGTTAGCATTACTGCCAGACTTAGTGAAAACATACCAGTCAGCTCCAGAAGACATTGTTGTCAGTCTGTTGTGTGTTTGCTCACGGTATCTTCTTTGTGTCTGCCCTCACAGCGGCTAATAAGTCATCAGCGATCATGTCCACCCACATTGTAGCCTGCCTGCTGCTGTACAGACACAGACAGGTGAGTCTTTCTCAGATTTCTGCTCCTCTTTTTGTCATGTTGTCATTCTCCCATACTGCCCCCTCCTGTACACCAAGGTGATCCAAATGTCACATACCTCTGTATGGTAGTAATGGATGTCTCTCTCTGCTGTAGATCTCTCTCTCTCTCTCTCTCTCTCTCTCTCTCTCTCTCTCTCTCTCTCTCTCTCTCTCTCTCTCTCTCTCTCTCTCTCTCTCTCTCTCTCTCTATCTCTCTCTCTCTCTCTCTCTCTCTCTCTCTCTCTCTCTCTCTCTCTCTCTCTCTCTCTCTCTCTCTCTCTCTCTCTCTCTCTCTCTCTCTCTCTCTCTCTCTCTCTCTCTCTCTCTCTCTCTCTCTCTCTCTCTCTCTCTCTCTCTCTCTCTCTCTCTCTCTCTCTGTGTGCATCCTCTCTCACCATCTCTGTACAGTGCATTAGCGGTGAGCCTCTGCCCTCTGCAGGCACACTGATGTAAGTGGTTAACAGTGGAAGACAATTACTGAAATTGCCTTCCTGTCCTGAGAAATTGGCCGGCGCTGTATATGACAAACTCAAGCCAAGTCTTGGATTTTGCTGTGCCAAAATCAGTTTTCAGTTTTGTTTTTTTTTTTTAGCTTGTATTTTTCTTTCACTTTGATTCAGGGGGTGGTGCTGTCCAAGCTGGTGGAAGACTTCTTCAACATGAAGGAGGAGATCCTGTCACGGGACTTCGATCTGGGCTTTTCAGGGAACTCAGAGGATGTGGTCATGCGGGCCCTCCACCTGCTGGGAAACTGCGTCAATGTGACAAGCAGTGCGAATCGCAACGGAGAGTTCACCATCGCACCGAGCCAAACTGTACCCGCGCTTTTCGAGCTCAACTTCTACAGCAATGGCCTTTTCCATGTCTTCATTTCTGATGCAATCATTGGTATGTTTGCTGGTTTGTTGTAGATAAACGTTGCTGATGCTTTTATCAGTTCCATCAGTCAGACACAGATGAGTATTTTTCTCCACTAAATTTCTTTCTTGTGATTTGCCTCCAGCCTGCAGCATCCTGTCACTGCAGCGAGAGCTGGTCGTGGAATTGGAGTCTGATCAACAGCCTGACGGTCTCAGCAGCCTCCCTCTCAGTCAGGAGAGACTCATCCGCAAAGCTGCCGGGCTCTCCCACTTCCTCACCAATGAGGTGACTGTGGCACCGGTAAGTCTTGCACATTGCTGTCATCTGTCTAAACTTTGCATGCTTTTAAATAGACACCTGCATGTCTTATTTGTATTATCTCTTTGCAGTAGAATATGAAAACCCTTTATTATGTTTGTTATATACCGTCACTGTGATTTATTAATTTAAATTAGGCTCTGACTGATAGTAGTCTACACCAGTGCTGACATTAGCCTTCAGAACCTCAGACTAGTGAACTCTTTCATAATGTTTGGTTGGTGTTAAACAGACTTTAAATACCTCGCATGGTTTTGTCATGTGTCATAGTGTCTCTCCCTCTCCTCATCTCTGTCCCACAGCCCTGTCAGACTATTTACCAGGTTTTACACGATGCAGTTACCCGCCTGATCCAGTATGGAGTCCTCTATGTAGCTGAGGTCAGTTTACAGATACAAACCTCACTGCTGGTGGACAAAAATGAAAATGAAACTACTGTGACTAATGGTGGAAAGTTGGTGAATATCTTGGGAAGTTCCATTAATTATAGTTGCTTACTGTCTGTATGATATGTAACAGGACTTTTTCATGGCCCAGATGGTTTAATTTGTGTGTTTGTGTGGTTGTATGTGTGTGTTAGGAGGACCAGGAGGAACTGAGTCCCAGCCCTACAGAAGAACCTTGGCCCAAAAAGTTCCCAGAGCCCCTTTCCTGGAGAAGCGATGAGGAGGACGAAGACAGTGACTTTGGAGAGGAGCAGAGAGATCGCTACCTAAAGGTCTAGTTTAGTACTTCTCTAAAAAGAGTATTTAAAACGGATTCATTTAAGCCAACAGAACCACCACTGTGGTACCAACTTAACTAACCAACCAACAAACCAAGTTGTGTTCGATCAGGCAATACAGTCACTCACTTCCTTTTCTGTTTTTGTTTTGTTTTTTTCAGGTGAGCATTTCCGCAGAGCACCAGGAGTTCTTCATCTTCCTGCAGCAGCTCGTCAGCCCGGTGTTGGAGGCCTACAGCGGGGCTGCAATCTTCGTCCACAGTCTGAGTCAGCCCATGGCTGAGTCCGAGTACACCCAGAGGCTCTTCAGATACCTGCTCACCCGCACAGAGAGAGGAGTGGCTGCTTATGGTAATTGCACCACATACTTTAGAAAAATTTCGAGTTTTTTGTCCATCATCCAGACTTGTTTTCATCTTGTAATAAACAAATTAAGGACTACATAATGTATAATCCTTTAATAATAAAAATAAATCTAAATATTACACAACAGTTCCTGCAACCAATGTGGAACCACTAGATTTCTACCATAGAGACACATCCAAAACAGGAGGTTAACTGAATTAATGAGTAAAAAGTCGGTCTTGAGCAGGATGAATTAATATTTCCCTAATAATAGTCCTTTGTTATTGTTTTTTTCCAGGTGAAAGTGCAACTCATTACTTGGTCAAGAACACAGTGAGGACATTTAAAGAGCTTGGGGTAAGAGTCTCTTACTTGAAATCAAACTTTATATAAAATCATAATTATATTGCATTTATGAACACGTGATGTTGAGCTTGTAGTTTTTAAAATATAGTATAGTGTCAAGGAAATCTGTCCAGGTTTCTGAAGTTAAGATTGTGCCTTGTGAATTTCTGCAGGTCCTGAAGGAGAGAAGAGAGAACCGGGTCACAACTTTGGAGCTGAGCAGCACCTTTCTACCTCAGGCCAATCGGAACAAACTCCTGCAGTACATCTTAGGCTTCACCCTCCTGTGACCAAGACACCTTTCAGCCCAGCTCAGATCCCAGGCTCCTTCCAACAAAGGGCTTCTACTGGTTACTTCTAAACAATCCCAGGTGCTACTCTGTGGAAAGCTTTACCAGGAAGTGCCTTCACGTAACAGCCGCTAACCGTTTAGCTGTTAGCCGGAAGAGACTTGAAGCCAGTCTTCCCATTTTGTTCCAGTCTAAGACTCCCTGTCTTAGAACTGTGCAGCTGATAAAACAGATTTATCGTTCTTTGAAGAGGTACCTCTAGGAGTAATCCTCTCTTTGTGAACTTTGCCAGTGAAGTCATGAGGTTTTAACACGATCAGAATTTTAAACCATCAGAAAATATACCTAAAGCAGGTTAGCGAATAAGAATCACTTTTACAGCAATCTGAACAAAGCAAGCTGCCTTTCGTCTATACAAGTGAACAAGCAAAATATGCATAGAAAATAACAGTGAACATTACCAACAACAAAGGCACTTTTATGTTGACTCTTTCTGCTTGTTTGTAAAACTGCTGTATTCTCTCCAGTGCAGTCCACTATCATAGTAGAAAACATAAAATGTAGTTTGACGAAAGGCTAATGACAAATCTCTGTACATACATAGGCCACAACAACAACTCTTATTTGAAGTGCATTTAAAAACATGCACTCCGGCGTCAAATTTAACAAAGTAGGAACATTAGATGCGCACATAAATAAATTTTCATTTACAAAAATAAATGTCAAACTAATCCTCCTTATAGACAGCTTTGATCGGTTTTAATGCACAGTGTCTGGTTAGGCGGTGCAAAAAATATCTACTTGGCAAACACAAAATGTACCTGTTGAAAGTGCAACGCAGTTGAAGCCTAAAATCACAAGCATCTACAGTTAAGTGCATTCAAAACCACTAATATCTAAGTGCATTCAGTTACACTTTTCGTCCCGAGTTTTGATGAAAAGTGACTTCTCTGTGTTTCTTTTTCACTTTTCAATGAATGTGACATAGCTCAGCACTTAAAAACGCTTAAAACCAGCCATCTTCATCAGCCATCCGCTTACGTTCAAATGCAGGAAGCTCAGAAACTCTTCAGTCGTGTCTTTCAGGGAAAGCAGAGATTTGGGATAAGCACTGTTTTGTTTTTGTTTTTCCTGTAGTATAAACGCACTGTATAAAAGCCGTTACAGCATCGCTGCTGAGAGGGCAGTTTTGCTCCAGTGGTTGGGTGGTGGGTGAGGAAGTGTGGTAAAAATAAACGGTACATATCCATGTGATCCACCAGAACAAAAGGTCTCGTCTCGAAAAGTTTAAAAGGTAGTGTCTCAGTTGTACTGTCAAGAAACTCTTGAAGAAAGGAGAAACATCGTTCTCCTTAGTTTACTTTTACATGCTATTTTTCTTGGTTTAAACAGTTCTTCACCTCAGATTTTCAGCAGTCTTAGTTTAACAAAGCAGTCCAGAAATAGAACAGGTTAAACTACCAGTAAATGTACAAATGGAGTCAGGCTGAGAATAAAAACTCTTTGGTAACAGAATGTTGATTATGAAAATTAAAAAACCACCAAACCTACACGTGTGAAAGTAGAACCTGATAGTGAAACCTCACTGCACAGTAGCTGTGCATTTAGCTGCAGAAAATGTACCTCTTTTCATCTTTATTGTAAAAATAGCCCAACAGCATTTGAGTTGTAGGCCTCATCTTATTTATGTAATTCCAAATCTGAATTCATTTCCCATTAAACTTGAATATAAATGGGAAACATTAAAGTTAATGTTGGTGTAGGAGTCCACACAAAAAAAAAGAAGAAAAAGAAAAAGGAGTGTGTTTGGAAAGGGCAGAGTAAGTGATGAATTGTCTGCATTATTCGAGGGGATGCCAGTTCAAGTCCCAGATTGATGATGTGAAAACAGCGTGAAGGTCAGAAATCGACATTATTGATCAAGTCAGGCCAGTGAAGTGAGAACTGGGTGTCTGAAAGTATATGTTTGAATTAATATATATATCGACTACTGCTTGTTACAATTAATTTAAATGCTTTTGCTCAACGTACAGCTTTGTTTAATGTTATTAACCTGCATATTTTCATGCAGTTTTTTTCAAATCGATGTATGAACTATCCCTGAAATGTAAAAAGGTTAGCGGTTAAGGCTGGGTGAACGACACCCACGGCATGTTGAAGAACAGAAAAGTATGTTATTTAGAGGAGAACATGGTCGAAGTGCACAGGAAAAAAAAAAAAGTTCAGAGGGAGCATCTTGACATTCAAAGCATTTCTGAGCCCACTGTGAGGGACCCCTCCGTCGAGTTAAAACCACTTTTTGTACCGTACTGCATGTTAACTCTGGTCGCCTTGAATCATCGACACTTCAATGTGAACTCTACTTAACCCGAGAATTGTATTTTACAGTCTAGTCTGTGAATTATGTTGCAGAAGAGATGAAGTGAAATCTGTTACCTCTTGAATGTATCTCATCTGTCCCCCCAAAAAGGTCAATGTGATATTGTAGAAACCTCAGTGGAGTCGGTACAGATACGATGATACAGTTTTTATGACGTGCTCGTGGGGATCGTTGAGACTCATTGCTACTTAAGCTGCATTAACAACATCCCTCTACAACTATGTAACTTTGTAGGATAAAAAGAAAAAAAATGCCTGTATCTTGGGAGCAGGTGCCTTTTTAATGCACTGTAGTGTTCTTTGGTCGTGATTTTTTTTTTTTCCCTTTTGTTCTGTTTCTGTGCATGTTAACAGATTATTTCGTGTTGGAATCCAAAAGAACACTGTAGATTGTAACTTTAAAAAACAACAAACACAAGTACAGATGACTTGTGGTTACTGTAAGAAGAATCACCAGCTACTAAAAAAAAAAGTGTCATTTTTTTGTTCCTGCTTTCTCAGAAAAAGCACAATTGGCATTATTAGATTTTGTTTTTAAATAAATTAATAATAGATTAAAATGGTGTCGTATCTGTGTGTTCATTTTTTTAAATTTATTTTTGATGGTGTCATGAGGAATTGTGGGTATAAATGGCAGTATTTGTTTAAAAGAGTCTTTATTAATATGCATGTCAACCGTCCTGAAGTATATTTAAAGTATTTTTCCAGTTAATGAACAGTGTAGCTGTTTAGATCCATCAGATGAAAAGAAAAAGCAAAAACTACAGATATATTCATAGATCATAAAAGAATAAATACATCAGCACACACACATACTGATCTAAATAAAGTGAGATATTCATCATGTTTCATTTTAACGTAGTTCAACCATCCATCTTTTTTTCAAACAAACACATGGTGAAGTTATCCCATCATATCTCTCCATTTAGACAGTTGAGGTCTTTCTTTTTTATTCATTTCAAAGCAGTTACTCTCAATAATCTTAACAGATATTCATCTTTTGTCCACAATTTCTTTTCTTGCTGTAATATCAGTAACATATATGTAAAAAAAAAAAAAAAAAAAGATTGTTTGACGTGAAAATAGATTTCTACAATATGAATGTCATCTTTGGTTTCAGCCCCTGCAGTGTGAAGATTTAATGCTTTTCTGTGTTTTACATCAACAAGAGTCTGAAGTCATTATGTGTCGGGTGAGGGAGGAAGGCTGGCATGTTGTGTTTTGGCTCGTGGGAGGACAGGAACAGGGTACAAAGAGGGTATATAAGGAGGCCTGAGATGAAATGAAGCTTCTGTGACCATGAGGACGACACAGAAACGACAAGTGTGCGTCCTCCTGCCAAACAAGCAGCACTTGGACTGTACTGTCGGGGTGAGTAGCCAACATATCAACTTAACATTTTACACAGCTGTCATTGTGTCAGTACTATGCCTGGGCTATAAAAACACAAGCCATACTTCTTCAAACTGTTCATGCCAGCAGTGTGAAAAAGCTTTTGAAACAGCAAAAAGATGGTAGAGTAAATCAAATTCTGACATACTGTATCAGCAAACTATTATATCAATTAAAAATGTGTGTTTTTTAGGTGAGAGCCAGAGGCCACGAGGTGTCAAATAGTGTGCTGAAGCAGCTCGACGTCTCTGAACTCCAAGTGTTCGGCCTGGCTGCTCTCAGAGGTCAGCCGGTGTCTGTGTGGGAGCTCCAGAGAAAATGTTTTGAATTCATTCACTGTTGGATGCTGACATTTAGGGAGGCAGCGAACTTACAGGAAGCGGTGAAGTTAAAGATGATCAGGAGTGCCTTTTGGCTGAACAGGTTCTCTCTCATTGGCCGGTTTTCTGTGTCTGTTTACTGTTTGTATTTTGTTCCTCAGATAATGAATATCTCTTTCTCAATTTGGAGCAAAAGCTGAGCAAGTACTTTGGCAAACAATGGAGCAGAGGATCCTTAAAGGTGGGCTGTTTTCTCTTGCTTTATTCAAGCTCTGCAGTCTGCTAAGACTTACAACAGTACTGCATTTAGCAGCATGCTGTATGGTCACAATACATGAGGATTTTCTGTACAATCTACTCTTATTGCCCCATTATTGTTCAGGGAAACATTCATTATCTTACAACTTAATGTACATCAGGTCTTTTTTACATGGTTCCTTCAAATATCAGCAACACCGTGTAGACAGTAGAGGTAATATTTCTCCTTGACTGTGTTTATTCTACATTTCCAGGTTCCATTCATCTTATTCCTGAGAGTGCAGTATTACGTAGCGAGTGGGCGGCTGATATTGTGAGTTGGTGTCCCGTCAGCATTTTATTTCTGGAGAACATTCACCTGTCTGCACACACACACAAGCCATCCTAAACATCATATAGGTTTTAAATCTGTGAAGAAAACGAAAATTGGGTTGTTTCAGGAGCAGCAAAGAGCAGCAGCTCTACTACGCTGAGCTGAGGCAGAAGGTGCTGCGTTCACAGAGCCGCCATCAGGAGGCTTTGCTCTTCCAGCTGGCGGCCTCTGCTCTTCAAGCTGACGTCGGAGATCTGGATCAGAGAGAGGGGGGCGATGAAGAGCAGGAGGGAGAGAGTCAAGAGAGAAAACACAGACATTACTTTCTTCCAGAAGATTACTTCCCCTCATGGGTAAAAAAAAAAAAAAAAAAAAAAACTTTGGAACTAAACCTTGAAAATCATAACAATGTTTAAGTGTGTGATTGTGTAAATGGCTCATGTCCTCAGCTGATAAAACATAGAGGACGAGACTTCCTGCTTCAGCACTGCCCGGGGTTACACGGCGAGCTGAGGGGGGTGTCACAAAGCCAAGCTGTCCTGCAGTTTATAAAAGAGGCCAGCAGCCTGCAGGACGGGCCGGTCACCTTCTACAGGATGAGACGAGTCAGTCATGCACACACAGTATTTCAATTTACCAAATAAAACTACCAGCATGCTGTAACTTGTGATGAAGTAGACAGTCAGTCAGGAATCTGTGAGCTCATCTGTTACATGAGCTCATCTTTTCTCTTCCGAACTTTGCTGTGATTGTGATGTGCAGGAGAAGAAAGAGCCGAGAAGTTCAACCCTTCTCGGTGTGGCATTGGAAGGAGTTCATATTTATCAGGTGGGTCTACAGCGGCAGAAGCTATTTTTACATACATGCAAATGAATCCTCGAAGGGTTTGACTTTACGTAAATAATGCTGATTCCTTCAGTTTGCGTGTATTAACAAGGTAAAGTGTTTTTCTTTAGGAGGTGGAGGGGAAGCAGTGTCTGTTGTATGATTTTTCCTGGATGGATATTGACCGCTTCACTTTCCAGGTTGGTCCTAAAGAACACACACACCCATAGACATACCTAAACACACATATATCACATACACTTGAATATTCCCACTTACACATCATCACCTCTACCTCTCTTTTTGGCAGTGAATATAGAAGACTCTTCCAGCTGTTGAATGTAAAATTTAGTACTTTTACTTTATTACATTTCAGAGGGAAATATTGTACTTTTTACTTCACTTCACAAATGCCCGACAGCTTTAGTTACCCATTTATAAATTAAAATGCACACAAAACATAATAATAGCTTAAAGTGTGATATTATAAATGAAACTACCTTATAGTATTTACAAGTACAGCTGATTATTTGCTGATATTGTTAGTGCTTCTAATTCTTCCCAGTGTTTGGACTGTACCGTACGTCTCTCCTGCTCTACAGGGCAGCAGGTTTGAAATCGCAGCTGTGGGCTCTCTGTGCCTCCCTAAACTGGTGTATTACACTCCTTCAGCCTTCTACTCCAAACACGTCCTGAGGCACCTCAGCGACAGTCATCGGCTCCACATCAACACCAGAGACGCAGCCAGCTACATCCAACAGCTGGAGGACATGCAGGGTCAGCGGTGTTTGTCATCACTTTTTCACTTCAAACTCATCACAAATGGACTTGATTGTGTCCTTTCAATAAAATACTGCTACCAACAGACAATCAAGGTCTAATATTGTGATTTGTGCTCCTGATTCTTCATGGTGGTTCAATAAATATCCTTTTTAACAAAACTAAAACACTGGTAAAACCTCATGTAGTTCATTATTCCCACCCTCAGCCAAAGCATTTAGAAAACAATAAGACAACAAACAATTAATTACAATGCAAAAGTGTCTTTTTCTTTTTCCTTTGTCGCTCTGCAGCCAGTCAGTTCTGCAAAGAGGCCTACATCTGCGACACAGCTCGCTTAGCTCACAGACTCCAGAGCAACAGCCTTACATCCTCCACATCAACGGACATCAGCGTCGTAGCTGAAACAGCCACAGCCTGGTCCAAAGCCGAGGAGGAGGAGGTGGTGGAGGAAGAAGAAGGTAAAGTCTCTGTCACAGGAACAAACATGTTCCAAAACGTTGCAGCTCATCATGATCAAATATGTTTGTTTCCATCTTGCACATTAAAGGTGTCTTCAAATAGACAATAAATGAGAATGAAGATAAATATTAAAAAAAACATACAGTGCAGAAAACAATTAGAGCTGCTCAACAAGCTAAAGGGGCAAATCAAGACATGAATGCTGATATTTGTCAGATTTTTGGATGGAAATCAGGAGGTCGTATTGATCATCTCTGTTTCTGTGTTTCTGTTGCAGAGTTTGAAATGTGTGTGGACGAACCGGACGAGCTTTTCGTTGACAACCCAGCTGAGGTGTCATGGATGTCTGAGCTGCTCCGCGGTGCGTCCGTCGACAGACCTTTGGCAGTACCCCCTTCTTACTGGGCGGGTTAGTCCGAAAACTCATGACTAAAATAAAAGATTGTGTGTTCATTATTTCACGTGCGTCACATAAAATCCCCTGTGCTCTTTCATTATCAGCTGTCACCGCTGAAATGAAGCAGGTGAGCGAACTGCAGATCTCGCTGATTGAACATTTCCAGCACAGTCCTCCTCCATCAAAGGCTTCAGTGTGTTCTCTGATGTCTGTGCAGGTTCTGAGGAGGAGAGCTGATGAAGGGGTTTCTGTGGACTAATGTACAGCCAGAGGCAAGACTCATTTATTACCATGTTCTGCAGCCCAGGACCAGACCTACGATGATACTGCTCTGATGCTCGCCCTGCTTTTCAAATTAGTGATCACAGACCTAATAAATTCTGGTCCTAATATATAATCACTGTATATTTCCAGTGCAACATAGGTTCAAAGAAATGCTGTGTGTTAGTAATAATAAAATAATAATTATATATAATTAAGTTTGTGTTTCATTTTCTGTTGTATAAATGTTTTTATGTATATTTCTATATCATGTTTTTTATGTCATTTCAATCAAATTAGAGCTAGTTTATTTATTTTAACACTGGTGTTTATCTTTTTTTTTTTTGTACAAATGATCACTTCAAGTTAATGTTAAAGCTTCTACACACCCACAGTCCACCCCCACTTATTGAACTCCTCCCACACTCTCCAGTTTCAGACTTGGACCTGGACAAACTTTAACAGGCATTTACAAATGATGAAAGAGGTATAACTTCCTTTTAAAGACATTTTTACCTTTGCGTTTTAATTTTAAATTTTAAATCTTTCATAAACTGTTTAAGTTATAATTCAGAGAAATAAAATGCAGGCTTCTTACTAAAAGATTTAAGTCATGTATATGATGCAAGCCAAATAATATTGTAAATATTTATTACACAGAATTGTTTACTCTTGTTTTTAATATTGTGTGAGTAAGAGTAAATATTGAGATCTCAAGACACAGAGAAATCAGAATCAATATGGAAAACAATGAATTTACAGAAGTAAAATCACAAGTTCCACAACAATTACTTGTTTTGTATTAACTTTATCAACAAAATCAACATTATTTAGTAGCAGGACACAAGATGCATTACTGTGCATAAAAACATTGTGAATTATATAAACCAGCAATAAAATATAATTATGTAGATATATGTTTTGTGTAGGAATGAAAGTTCATTTTTGATCTAGGAAACAACTGTAAGTACATTATATACATGTATATGAGAACAAAAAAAAACTGATATTACAAATAGAAGAAATGGATATGAGGGTAATACATGGAGCCCTTTACATTCAGTATTTGTAAATTTATATGAAGAAGAAAAAGGACACCCCATGTTCTGTTCATAAGTTCTGTAAATAATACCTGTAAAAAAAAGAAAAGCTGAAAAGATAGATCACTCTGTTAAGATATCTAACTAATCATGAGTGTGTACATTGCTGTTATCATGTGAGTACAATTAAAGGTTAAATTAAAAAGGAAATAAAAACAGAAAACACGTGAATTTGACAAACTTTTCTAAAATAAAAAGTTTTGCTGTGAAACTCAGACAAACTACGTCATCCCGCAGTCAGCCAATCAGCGGCACGGACGGCGACCCAAACAAGGAAGCAGCTGAAACCGAAAGTAGCTCCTCTAAAGTCACTAAAACAGCAGATTAAACGTCAGTTTTAATGTGAACTGTCAAAACCAGATTAAATTAACGTGACAGTGTTTGTTCTCCATGGCTTCCTCTCGGTTTCGCGTCGCTGTGCCGCTGTGCGTCGCGGTTTTATCGGCTGCTGTCGTTATAATTGGACCAAATCTGGGTAAGCTGCTGTAAAAATGACGAAGCTGATAATGTGTGAAACGATGGTGAGGGTCGCTGTGATGCTTCGTGTTGTCTCGCAGCGCCCTCTCCTGTCTTACTTCTCCATGTCTCGCTCCTTGTGTGACTCCGGCTCCTCTCCGCAGCGATGCCCGGCCCGCTGCGCGCCGCGCTCGGTGTCTGCTCTCTGGCCGGCGCGGTGCTGCTCTGGAGGGGCGTCGGCTCCAAGATGAGGGGCGAGAACCGGACTCTGGGCAGCCTGCTGAGCCAGTACCTGGCGGTGAAAGGCGTGGGCTGGCTGGGCAGGAGACAGAGGCGGAAACTCGAAGAGGACACTCTCGATGTGAGACGAGTCCAGGAGGAGACTCTGCTGCGGCGCCTGCGTAAAAACGCGGAGACGCTTTACGGGAGACGGTACGAGTTCAGCTCAATAACAGGTGAGGAGGAAGAAGGTGGGGGGACTTAATGCATGCATGTGTAACTTCAGCCCTGTGTGCGTTTTAAAAACCTGCGCCGACACACTGATTTGTCCTCTGACTTGCTGTGATGTAACCTGGTGTGTTGCATATGCAGGCTGCAAGCATGGCAGCAGGGCCGTAAACCAGGATTTCACAGAGGTCAGGAGGCCCCCACTGCCCCCCCTCCCCTTCAAGAAATACTGGCAAAGCACCCAAAACATCTCGATCAGCAGCTTGACACAAAGTCACGAAGCATTATTGTGCATAAAAACACACCCTGTTTCACACTTCTTCGCTACCTTGTAATTTATTCTGAAAAATGGAAATGTTCAACAGTGGCTAATTGGCTGTTATTACTCCTGCAACAATTGAAGATAAAATATCAGATTTTCATTGAAATAAATATTTCTGAAATCACTATTTATCACTGAATGAGGCAACACAGTGCTCACTGATGAGTGACCCTGAGTGCAGTATTACGACCTGAGAGTCTGTGACAATTTTGACGTAGAAAACACAAGCGATGCACAGTGAGGCTTTTACCCAACAAACTCACTCATCAACTCACCTGAGAGTGAAGGCGGTTTGCTGTTTTTTTTTGTCTTTGTTAGCATTGTAAGTAAATATTAACTAGTAAAGTAAATATTGATGAAAACAGACAGTGAAACAGAAACTGGAGTTAAAAAAAACCCACACAATTAGAGATTATTGCCATAAAAAGTCTATGAAGGAAAATCTTTATTATTATAGCTTTAGACTATAGCTGTACACAATCCTAATGTGTTAAACCCGCATATATTTTTTAATCTTTGATCTATGAAAAGGGTTTTAAATAATGTCTCACCACAATTTCCCGAATCCTGAGTTGATGTCTTTGAATCACACATCTTGTTTGAACAAATGTAAAAAACAAAAAACATATATAAATTACTGTTCATGTAAGGTAGTGAAATACAGCAAATCCTTACAGTTGCCAAGTTTAAGTGTTTGATAAGGATCGACTCGAACAGAGAGCCTTCATCTTTTTTTGCGGCTATGTTTCAGACAGCAACAGTTTCCGGGCACGTCACCCCATCACCACGTACGAGCACTACCGCGAGCTCATCGGACGCATCGCGGTAGGAGAGGAGAAGGTGATCATCGCTGAGAAGCCGCTGATCCTTGCCATGACCTCCGGGACGTCGGGACCCAGCGCCATGCTGCTGAGCACCAAAGACACCAACACCGACTTCTTCCTGCAGGTGAAGCTTGATGATGATGATGGTGGTGCTGTGTTACTTTGCTTTTAAAACTGTATTCATATCAGTATTCATTTATGTGTTTCACCAGGGAGTGACCGTGTGTTGGGACGCCATGCGGAGAGCACTTCCTGCGACCGACAGCCTCCAGCGCACCACCAAACTGTTCTACACACCCACTTTCCGCCAGTCTGAAGCAGGTATTCCCATCGGACCAAACTCATCCACGCCAGCCTCCTCCCGCCACATGCTCAACCTCTACACCACCCCAGCACCCGCCTTTGAGGTACAATTAACGAGATGATCAGCATGAGTTCTTTGTATTATTATATATGATTGATTGAGTGAGTTAAAACACGCAGCTCAATTCTTTTTTTTTTGTTCTTTGACTTTCATGCAGAACGTGTTGATAGTTTTTGAACAGTTTTAAAAAGATTGCATTGTGCCCCCTTCCAGGTTCCCAGTGAGAAGGACACCCTCTACCTGCATCTCCTGTTTGCTCTCAAAGATCCCACTGTGGGAACACTGGAGTCCAACTTTGCTTCCACAGTCTTCTATGCTTTCAGCGCTTTACAGGTACAGCATGTCAGGATTCATTATACGGGGGATGGATTCACGTCAGTTTAAAACATCTTTGTTTACTTTGATTTTCTTTTCCGCATCATGCTGTACTCTACTTAATGGGGCATAAAAAGCAGGACAGTAAATTTCTGAAAATAAAAAAGGAATTTTAAAAGTACAGAAGAATCATTTCTATATTTCAGAAAATGCAGTTTTTAACTAAAATGACTACGTCTTATCTAAAAAGTTGTCTGATATTTTAAAGAGACAAAATGTTCATCTAACAAGTCCCTTGACTGCTGTGTTCTTAGTGCAAGTCTGGTCTGAGTCCCACTGGGACATTTTCTAGTTAAGTGGGATGAATCTTGAGTCAGGTGTCAAGCTCCCTCCGTCCGAGAGAAAAGCCCTGGTAATTAGCTTGATGGACTTTGAGATCAGAAAAGTAATTTCTATCCGATCTCCTCTCCCTCCCTTAGGACCGCTGGCAGGAGCTCGTGGAAGATATCGAGCGAGGGAAGGTCAGCGGTACTCTGGCTCTGGAGCCCAACGTGAGGTCCAGGCTCGAGGCTCTGATGAAGCCGGACCCACAGAGGGCCGCGCAGCTTCGGGCCCACTTCCAGGACGGCTTCCGTGGGATCACCAAGCGGCTGTGGCCTCACCTCCACCTGGTGCTGGCGGTGGACTCAGGCTCCAATCAGATCTACGGGGAAATGCTGAGGGAGAACTACTGCCAGGGTGTGCCTTTCTATTCACCATTCTACGCTGCCACTGAAGGTAGGAACCTGCATGTGAACACATCAGATCGCCACTAAATAATAACAGTTAGTTAATGTATTATAAATAATGATAAAGAATATTGAAGTAAATTTAACCATCTAAGGATAAATGAGTGACAGCACCAGTAATAAAAGTGTGTGTTACTGCATTTCACAGTTAGATAGTATTATGTCTTAATAATATTGTCTGTGTGGGCCCCTGCAGGTCTAATAGGGGTGAACCTGTGGCCCCAGGAGTCGAGCAGACGTTACGTGCTGTGTCCTCGCTCAATGTTCTGTGAGTTCCTGCCAGAGAACAGCCTGGACGAGGAGGCGCCCCGCACTCTGCTCATGGAGGAGGTGACGGAGGGACAAAACTACGAGCTCGTTATCACAAACGCGTCCGGACTCTTCAGGTCTGATTTTATTTACAACAAGGACCTAATGATGAAACTCTTGCAGGATTTTTCAGTTGAATGTGGAAAGTTTTATGTCTGTTATTTAGTGAGGGCACCGGGGCTCTGCAACGAGCTGCATGAGGAAATCTACGAGGAAATCTATGTGGAAATAAGGTCGGCTTCTTAAAACAAAAAACATTATTGAATAGCCTTTTCTGAATTACCTGAGTTTTTAATTTCTTTGAATCTTCTTTTATTTCCTTAAATGTTTTTAAAGGAAATTAAAATTTCCCATTCTTACTTAAATACACTGTATTGGTTCATGTTTCCTTTAAAACCTGATGATTTTATGACTTTTCTGTTTTATTTTTTGCCTCTGTGAAGCACTTTGCAACAGGGATTTTGAAAGGTTCTCTATTGATAAAGATTATTATTGCTTGTACCATCAGTGGTCAGAGGGGTCCTTTAAGTTTCTCAATTTATAGGCAACAAAAAAAAATATTATTCAGTAATTGTCATTTTCTGTCATAGTAGGGTCTCACTTGTCTGCACTCAAGATAAAATGAGATGACGTTATTTAAAATTTAAAGATGGTGAGAATGTTAATCCGAAGTATTTCACCAACATTAGATGTAGTGGTCTGTTGCATAAATGACACTTGTTTCTGCTCTTTTTGCAGATATCGTATTGGAGACGTTGTGAAAGTAGTCGGATTCCACAACCAGTGTCCTGTTGTTGAGTTTCAGTACAGGTACTTTATTAACACAATGCTCCTGTTCACGTGCTGCATGTCATTTACGTCTTTAAAATATACACCATGGTTAAATCCTCTTTGCTTCCTTCCCTCTTGCGTCAGACGGGGTCAGATGTTGAACGTTAGAGGGGAGAAAGTGTCCGAGGCGTTGTTCCTTGGTGCTCTGAAGAAAGCTGTTGCTCAGTGGCCGGGAGCTCAGCTGGTGGACTACTGCTGCGCGGAGAGCGGCATCATGGGTGAGACTCTTGAACCCATCAGTCAGCATCCAAACTATCTAAAGTAATGAATCTAATTTTACTTTGGTGTTGTAGGAGATTCGATAGGCGGCTCAGATCCTCATTACCAGGTTTTCGTGGAGCTGAAGGGTGTGAGAAACCTGACAGAGGAACAACGATATAAGGTGAGAGCAGTGTAGCATGTAGCAGCAACATTCAGCTTGTTTTTCCTTTATTGTGAAATTAATCTTTATTCTCCTTCCTCTTCTAGTTGGACATCTGTCTCCAGCAGGACTCGGCCATCTACAAGTCTTTCCGGATCAAAGGCAGCATCGGGCCCATGAGGGTGCAGCTGGTGGCCAAGGGTGCGTTCAAGGAACTTCGCAAGCGCATGATGGCCTTCTCGAACACCTCGCCCAACACTTTCAAAATGCACCGAGTGCTGCGCAGGAAAGAGTACGCTGACTTCCTGTTGGGGAAAACCATTTCCTGAAACCTCCCGTTGTGGAGAAGCTTGTGGACTCTGACTGTGGTGAGCGTCGACCGGATGAAGTGTCATATCAACTACTCGTGAATGAGTCTATGAATTGTGCCTTTGGGAACACAAAAGGACAATCTCATTCATTTTTGACATGAAATATTTTTCATTTGACTGATTTATTTTCTCAATCATATTTATAATTTTATTAAAGTTAACTGTTAAACTGTTTATAGTTGTGTTTAATGAAATGTTTCGGGACCACATCTGGCTTCCAGTTTCAACCATATCCACATATACTGTACCAAATAATCAGTTACAGGTGAAAAACTGCTATAGAGATTTATCTAACCATGGTTTCATTTAATATTTTTAGAGCAAATGAAAAAATAAATACTCACAGCATTTAAGCTTGTAAAATGTTTGCAATGATATTTTTAACAATATGATGGTTTCAGTTGATACCATCTGCCGTTACTGAATGTTGCGGCCATGAGGATTAAACCAACAATTGGCAAGAATTGTATCTTAAAAATAACCCCCCTTTTCGCCATAATCATGGACTGAAGCAGAATTGCAACAGAGAAAAAACACTACTTATTTAAATGGAAATTCTGGTGTAGGCAGGTGCCAAATCAAAAATTCATCCACTGTTTCATCCACTTTTTCCACTAACATTTCCACACTAACATTTATTTCCAGAACTCTTATTTAATCTCAGCAAACCTCGCCCTCCTAAATTACCACTGGCCAACTTTCCCCCAGACCTTCGACAGCAAGCTCCCAGTCTTTGCTTGCTTTGAGCCCAGAAGACCTTTAAGACCAGATGTGCAGATTCATGGTAAGATTAATTATCGGGTAGACTCTGCAACACAAGAAAGCAGGCAGAGGGTTGAGTTTGCAATGCCTGCCTTTATTTCCTCTCCGCATTTTCTCTACATTTCCAGTGTCAGCACTTTATTCTGACCACTAGGGGGGGATAGTCCTATATATAAGACTTGTATAGTAGTCCTTATTCATGCTGTTTACTTCAGTTCAGCAGTTTAATCCTTGCGAGGGTTACAGTCTCCTATTGTCTTAACTAAAACTGTGGATTCCTGGCCCTAACTTGATGTGTCTTCAGATGAATTACAGGCCTCCCTTTCCAAGTTAGAATACATAAAACTGAGGCAAACAACAGTTTCTGAGGGGAAATGCAATAATGAGAGGAGATTTTTGCTGGCAGATCAGAGAGAGGTCAGACTAACCCCAATATCATCATTCAATTTTACGAGCTATCTCAATTTAGCAAAGTTAAACCACCAGTCAGTGAAGTTGAATAATATAAGCCGAAGCTTAGCACTGGGTAAGCCCACATCTGAGAGCCTGTGACTCTCTTGTGTTGTTGCATGGCACGACTCTCTCCTGCAGGTCTCTCCGTTCACAAAGTGGGCTAATATTTTTAGTAACGTCCCATTTCAGCACAGATTTGACGCTCGCTCTCGCTTTATTTTGGCTACATAGTGTGATCAGACCCAAACAGGAGTCAAATGAAAAATATAATAACCACAATGAAAAGCTGAAGATGAGATGGTGACTCTCAGGAACAGAGGCTGAGCTGGACGTTTTGAACAGTTTAAACAGTAGTTACACCTGAGGCATGTTCTCGGCACATCAGAGGTTACAGAGGCTTATTAGTGACTTAGACAGCACAGCTTGGTGCATCCCTTAAAGGAGCAGTTTGTCATTTCTCTTAAGTTCTCTAATTATTATGTTTATTTAATCAGCACAAACACTGAAGCGTGAATTTGACAGGCTGTTGGGGGTTTTTCCCGGGTTGGCAGGTAACCAACAAGAAGAGTCAAGGAACCGACTTCCCCCGAGCCAAGAAGTAGTCCCATAAATAACCACCCGTATATTGGCAAATAGTTGGTTTTATATTATGGTTGTTTTTGAATTAAACAAGCAGAGATAAATTGTTAATAAGTGAGCTTTAGGGGTGATGCTAGGCAGATTTAGTTCCTTTTCGACAGAGCCGGGCAAGCTGTATCCAGTCTTGATGCTAAGCTAAGCTAATTGCTTGCTGGCTTTACTGGCCAGACATGACACTGGCATCACTGACCTCTAAAAAGAAACAGAGAAAATATTCCGTCTGGGTCACATTAGACACAATTTTACAGTTTCACAGAATCGATAGTTTGGGGAAAATTGGGGAAGTTTTAATTGTGGTTCCTTGCAAAGGATGTTTATTTATTCAAGTTTTATTTTATTGTGGTTCCATGATTGCAGTTTTTTTTAATCCATGTTTCACTGTTTTTGTTTATTTATTACAGACTGCCATCTTGTGTGTGTGTGTGTGTCATCCTCACGTGGCATGGTGGATTTACACAAACACACACTGAGCTTCGGAGCACATCTGCTCAGTCACAAGATAATTCAATGTAAGCGGCCGAGATTTGAGAATGACAGGCCTGATTTCTCAATGGGTTTGCTGAGTGAAGGAGGATGCAGTTAATTGAGAGAAGGGAGGGCACATGTTGAGTGAATGATGCCGGCTATTGTGTTTATCTATCTTACAGTGTAAGTCAGGGTTAAGGCTGTGGACTTTCATTGAAGTTTAAATGAGTCCTCTTTGTAAATATGAACAAATGATTGAATTTATTTTCTTTTTCTTTTTTTAAGTTTTCCTTCAAGAAAAGAAAAATAAGGGTAAATGTCAGCAGACCCCGCAGAGCTGAGAAATGTGGGAAATGTAGTTGGGATAATATTTCACCTGGCCGCCTGTGCGTCACTCTCGTTGTATGAGACTGCAGAGTAGATAGTGAGCATGTTTAATGGATTAGCCTCTGTATTAGAGACAAGCAGAGATGGATGAAGTACAAGAAGAAAGCACAATGAGAAGCCATTAAAAATAAATAGCAGTGAAGGGTTGCCAGGACTTGAATAGGATCTGAGAGGGGGAACAATACTTTCTTACAGTCTGGGAGCCGATCTTTTACTTTCACTGGTTCTGTCTCTCTCTTTTTTCTTCATCTTTTCTCCAAATTCAGTGCACCTGTGCTGCCTGCTGGATGGTTTAATTGTGCATTTTTAATCACACTTTTCTCTCCATGCATATTCTGACTGACAGTGTGTCAGTGATGAGCTCAGGAAATGCCCCCCCCACCCAGAGACAGAATTTATCTGAACCACACTTACCAAACATGTTGTTATTGCAGCTTTTTAAAAAAAAAATAAATAACTGCATACTTAAATAAACATCATGGGTCATCTCACTCGCCGCTTCCTTGACCTGCTCATTTTCATCTCAGAGATCTGCAGCTGCTGCTGGGACTGTCAATCAAACTTATTTTTTTTAGCCCAAACATTACAAACCATCTCTGGCTTGGGGAAACGCCCACACAGCTACTGAATCGGCTCAAAGATTTCTAACGCCCCCACAAGAAACTCATACTGTATATTTCTGTTGCTTTTCCTGTCCATGATTTTGTTTACTTGTCTCCCAATTTGCATAAAGTTACACTTCATGGATGGCCCAGGAAACATGTTTTGTTTTTTGCATAGATAGACAAAAAATATTCTACTTTCAAACCCATGAGGCCACAGGCAGGTTATTTCACATGTTCCTTAAACACCTAAAAACAATTAGTCTTGACTGTTGATTTACTGATTTGAATATGGAGCGCAGGTTGCTGAAAGGTAAAAAAAAAAAAAAAAAAAGCTCCAAAATGATTTATTGTTGTTGTAGGATCTCCTCTAGGTTTTCTTCTAGCTTCTGGGTAAATCTATACAACTAAAGCACCACATAAATCACAGTGACAAAAAAGAAACAATTTTACCTCACAATTCAGTCAAACTCACACTTTTCCCTCCCACTGGAAACCTTTTATGGTTCACTTTAGAATAAACAGAATCAACTCAGTCTTCTGCCTGTTGGCTAACACCTCCTGCCGAGAGCTGCAGACATTTTAAAATGGAGTTATGTTAATATATTGCATCTAAATGTGCACGGACAATTAACACATAAAAAAAGGACAAATCATCCTCTAATTATTAAGTTTCTTAATGGAATTTACAACAATTAATATTTAATGACAGTTGCATTAATTAAATTAAAAGTAAGATTGTATTTCCCTGATGACTGCAATATCTAATGAGATAACTGTTGACAAAATTCATTAAAAATGAACAAGATATGATTCAGGATTTTTGAGAATTGTTCCAGTTAAGCACACATCACAATCCAGAGATTTCTCTCGTCAGCTAAGCTGTGTGTTTGCTTGGGTCAAAGTGAGTTAAGACGCAGCATTACTTTGGTGTCTTTAGCATCAAGTCCTCATGAAAAACATTTCCAGGCTTATCTGTTTAATCCGCTCTTAGCGGCTTTCATCCCAGAGCCTTAATTCTTTCATGAGGATACTGAAGGGGCTGGGAGGGCATCAGTGACCAGCCCCATCCAGAGGAGACAAATTTGAAACAAACACTACTCTAGGAATGGTGTTCTTTCGGCTACACTCCTTACAGCTCATGCTGCTCCTTCACTGAGCAGAACAGATATGTTACAAAAAAAGAAATTTTAGATTAGAATAGATTTTTTTCTTCCTCCCTCCCCTCCTCTACTTTCACAGTGTCCCTCGACACTCCCATGACAAAACAGCACAATAGCACACGGTCCGACTGAATACAATAGCCTGCATTGACCAACATTGCAGGCAATCCATCTTTCCTTGATTTGCAGACATGCACACAAAGGCCATGTGGTGATAGTAGCACTATGGGGTGTAATGGTGGCTGTCAGCTGCTCCAAAAGCATCCTCCCTCCCTCCTCCTCTGCTCTCACTCTGTCTCTCTCTCCCTTCGCTTTCTCTCTCCCTCTACACCCTCACCACAGATGGAAACAGGTCCCCACAGAGGATGCCAGCATCTCATTGGCTGGGATATCACAGGAGTGGATGGGAGCGAGAGAGAGAGAAAGAGACAGAGAAAGAGAGAAGGGAGGAAGAGAGAAAGCTCAAGAAGATGCAACTACTCTGCCACAGCATCCTGGCAGAGCGCTGAGCTGAGGGATGCGAGAGGTGTAGACACATGCATTGTCATTTCTGTCTCACAGATTCTCGGTCCTGGCACAGATGGAAAGCGCCGTGGACTTGCGGGATAAGTTCCTCCACGTTGCCGCTGCTGGAATGAGCTCGCCGACTGAAAGGTGCAGACAAGCAACAGCTGGGCAGACCAATCTGAAGCTCTGTGGATCTCAGCATCACCTGGACTTGATCCCTCCTTTCTGACCGAGCAGCTGCAGGTGATTGTTACTGTTAATTCTTACCCACACCTGAACCGCTGCATTGTTGGAGGGAGCTATTTCAGTCCTCCCAGACTGCACTATTGTGTCTGGGAGAGGCATCGCTTGGTGAGGGGTGGGTGCTTTTGCTGTAAATGTGTGTCCCCACGACCGGCACTGGACTGTCACCCTCAAAGTCTGCTGAGATCCCCTGGAAGCCACCTGTCGTGCCTCTGGGATGGTGTGACCCCCAGCCAGCTGTTGGCCGCCCCACATTTGGGTCAAGATGCCGGTGATGAAGGGCCTCCTGGCCCCACAAAACACCTTCCTCGACACCATCGCCACACGCTTCGATGGCACCCGTAAGTACAATTGAAAAACAACTTATTCTCGCTCTTTTAAAATGAACAGAGGACTTCTGATGTCTTTGGGGTTTAAGTAGCTGTTCATGTAATTGCAACGTTCCTCTTTCAAGCACCAGGATCATCCATTTGTTGCTTGAGGTCTCCCCTCATTTTGTGTCAGCCACTCCACTTTCCTATCTGTCACTGTCCTATCTAAAAAGATGAAAGCATTAAAGTTATTTTGGCAGTTAAAGGGTTGCTGTTCTGAATATGAGCAGGAAGTATCTGTTCCCAGGTCAGTCTCTGGTGCTCTGTCAGCCAAACACACCACAACACCGCCTGACTGAAGCATCTGCTGGTGTTTGCAGTGGGATGCTGGGGAAAGTTTGTTTTGCACTCTTACAGTAAGACACAAACAGAAAATTGACCTTCGAAAATCATGTTGTCTTTTCACATTTGTTTCACACAATTAGCTCCAAACTAGCCGCCACAGCCATTGGGCAGCGCTGCCGTTTTTGCTTGGCTTGTGTCTCTTGTTTTGTACCTTGTGCCACTTCAGGGGAGGTTGTGGCTCGTTGTAAACAAGTACCGTGGGGACGTCTGTGTTTTGTTCGCCTGTCGATTCAGCCTGTCCTCCCTCGACAGCCTGAATGAACGGCCTGCTCGCAGTCACTCTCCGAAGCCGGGTCTTGGTTCAACTTGGGGAAATAAACACAGTGAAATGGGTGACATTACCGTGTAATTGATGTGTAGGGTGTGCAATTATAGCTCTGCGAGTCAGGCATTCTAATGAGGTGTTAGAGGATCTCTGGAGAGCTTAAAGCACAGTGACACATTGCTCATCAGGAACTTGTTCTCGTATGCCTTAACTTCTCCTGAAAATTAAGAGGTTTGCGAGGTGAGAGGATACACACACTGAATCTGGAGACAACGTGGGCGGTTGCATAGTTCAGCTGGAGGAGCAGGGGTCATACCCCCATGTTGTATCTGCCCTGCTGAAGAGTCCTTGAGCTAAACATGGACTCCCTGCCAACTCCACAGGGCTGCTCTCTGGTTGAACCTCCTCTCTGAGATCTCGGTGGAGGGGAGCAAGAGGGGGAAAACACTTCCCTCCCAGGCGTAATGTCTTCTTTAATTCTCTCAACAAAGTACAGAACCAACTCAGTCTCAGAATGATTAATAATGTCAGTTTATAAATGCCTTTAAACACACAAGAAAAGTCTTCCCGAGCTGCCATTTTCTCTTCTGTTGTTATGCGTATCTGTAACTGTTAATGCTGTTTTAAAACATGCAGCATTGTCATGTCACAAGACATGTTTGGATATTTCAGTCTCCAGCACCTACAGTCCTGCAACACTACAGGACAGCTGGGCCTACACCCTACACTTTAAGGCAAATTCACACTGCTACAAACTATTTCATGTTTTCACCATTCACCCCTTCATATCTGCTATCTCCTGCATGTTCTCCTGCATGTTTGTGAATAACCCAAGATAATGACCACTCAGAGCAATAGGAGGCCGAGATAAATAAACATGTCGGTAGCAGCAGGATACGCATCTTTGCAACTACACGTCAGCTTTTGCCACTTCCATGCCATTCTCAAAGCCACTGCGAGGCTGTGGCTCCTAGAGGAGCGTGGCAGAGTGCCCACGGCTCAAAATAGCTTCCTTCCTGTTGCCGGGGAGACAGGGTCCCACCACTTGACATGGATGATGCTTGAACATTTTGGTCTTTTGGAGGAAGATGGTCCACTGAAGAGAAAACACTTGAACTTGCTTTCCAATCAAGGACTTTTAGAATGCAGCTGGTCTCTTGTTTTGGCGCATCTTTAAACAAGTGGCATTGTGGGCCGTGCAGCTGTCGTCCCTTTTCACCTCAAACTGCCTCCAACCTGCCGCAGCTAAAGGTGGTTTTCTGTTTCTGACTAAAAACAATGAAATTTGTAATTTGTACAAAGTTGCAAGTTACAGTAAAAATTGTGTTTTACTTGTTGTGCAGTGGATATTTGATGTTTATTATGCAGAATTATATTTTTGCAGGGTTTGAAATTAGAAGAAATCATTCATCTGCCAAAGGTGGAGAACTTCTCTGTGTTAAATCTTAAACCTTAGTTTTTAACCCACTTGCAAGATCTGTGACATTGCAACTTGTTTTGGAAACCAATCATGGTCCAACATTCAACTTTACTGACCTATTTTTGTGAAAAAAAAACAACAATCAAACCTTTACACACTGCACAACCATGAAAATTAGGCGGTGGTCTCTTACAGCTCTTAAACTGTTTTTCAGCTTCGGTTAAATCTTAAAACACTGTTCTCTGCTGTGTTTGAGTTTGCCAGTTTTGACAGATAAATTCTGAATAACCAAAGTGAGTGAACCATCATTATTTCCGCAAAGTCTGTGATTATAATTGTTTTGCATTGTTCATTTGTCCAAAAATTGGTTGTATTACTACATATCTTCACTAATTGTACAACGGAGAGTAAAAAATGTGCTTTTACATCAGCAAAACCAGAAAAAGCAGCACTGCTGACGGCGCACCCACAGAGTCAAACACTGTCCAAAATTTTTATGCAACGTGTCACTCAAATGCAGCTCCTGGCTAGGCTGCTGCTTTCAATAAGTCCAATTTACAGCAGGGAATTGTGCATGTAAGCATTATTATTTACATGTTCCTGTAAGTGTGATATCATCCATTCTGAGAGGCTGATGAGTACCTCTGCAGTGTTCAATACAGACACATAAAAAAAAAATGTGAAAAATTAGAGTAAATTATACATTAGGGTAAAGCATAAATAAATAACTTTTAATTTATATTTTTGTTAGCAGTAGAATTACATGTAGTAATTGCATTCATACATTTGACATGTCTGTGTGTTTCTCTGCATGTATGAAAGTATGAAAGTGTGTATTCATATATGTGTAAGTGGCGACCAGAAGAATGTATATACATGTATAGCAAATATTTGTATACTGACTTCACTTAACTGTTTCTAGGAAATAAACTCTCTGTGTCATTAAAGCAAAATGTACTGATGATACAATGCATTTCGATGAAACAAATCTTTTGTTATGCAGCAGTTCAAAAGATGTTTTTAGCCAGCAAAACAGAGGGAGGCAGCACTGCTGACTGAGCAGCTCCAAACACTGGCCAAAATGTGCATGCAATTTTTATCAGACAATTATTTGTGTAAACATCATTATCCTATTACATTTTTCTTGCAGCATTTCAATATGATTACTACTAGACTGAGCTTTTCAGTTTTAAAAGTGATGCCATCATCATTATCTCTTTTACAGTTTCATATTGCACATTATTTTCTTGGCATCAGGGGGTTTCAGTGTAATTTCTCCAGTTCATAAGAAAGTTATTAATGCTCACGATTGTTGTTTGGACCGTGATTATCTTTAAGATGACCGTTATGAAACTGAAGGCAATTTTAAGTTGATTTTAATCAAACACTTCCTGGACTGAGAAAATCCCTCATCTGTAGCATGTAGTAACCCCCCCCTTCACCGTTATAAGCAAAATGTCACAACAACAGGTTAAGTCACTCACCTTTGGCACTGCACAGCGCAGCATTAAGCTCATAGCAATGTCAGCGTTTCTGCTCCCTGAGGTTTTGTGTGCCTGAGCGTGTGTGTTTTAGGGGTTTGTGTTTGTCATGTGTTTGTATGTGCTATATGTATGACATGCATCTGTGTGTTTGTGACGACTGACGCTGATCCCTGAGGAGAAATTCCCTGAGGTCAGAGGTCAGGGTCATGTTGCAGAACAGCACCCCTGGAATCATTTTTCTTTCCGGGACATTTAAGCAGATGTTTGTTGTCACATGGGCTGAAACCTAGACCTGGTAGTACTTACACCCCTCACTGTACTATACACACCTGTCCTTTACATCCACTCCCCCCCACCTCCCCCAGCTCCTTCACACGACCTCCCCGGCAGCGTTTTCACATTGACAGCAGCGCTCGCCCTGTGGGGCAGTGTCACCACAGGGCAGCTGCAGGCAGAGATAAGAAACAGGTTTATTTTCCTTCCTAAACACTTTTCGGTTAAAAGAACCAACCAAAGAACCAAAGCGAATAGAGGGAGGGCTGTCAGGTGGAGCTCATTGTTACCAGCTGATGAATAGGTCGTAATAGGCAGCTGCGAAAGCCAGACCACTGCAGACTGGAGCCAGTGGATAACCGAAGCCATTGTGTGGCTTCATCCTCTGCTGCTCCTTTTGAAGTTCCTTATGTTCAGTCTTACAGGTGCTGATCTAAGCATTGATTTGGCATCATCAAAGTAAGTAAGTTTAACTGATGCTGAGATCATTCAGTTATTCACAGAATTGGTGGTTTGAACCCTGGCTCATCCTCAATATATTTTTTTGAGTAAGATGCTGAAATCTAAATCTGCTCCTGATGTGCAGGTCTGCACCTTACGCAGCAGCTCCGCCTCGAGCAGTGTGTGAATGTAGGCGTGAGTGGGTGTGAGGCATTGTGAAGCACTTTGCACCATCCTTGGAATAAGGACACAACATAAATTCACTCCTTTTGGCTTTTTTTTTTTTTTTTTTGAGGGTTTCTAATCACAACAGAACAGATACTAAATTATTTTCAATTCAAACAGCCTCTAAATTATCATTATTGCGTTGTAGTGTTGTCTTTGGGTCATTCTAAAGTCTAGAGGCTGGTTTTATTAATCACTGACATCAAAATATATAACAAAGTGATTGATGATTTCTGCTGACTCTCCTCACACTTCTTCACCAGACCGCTGACCTTTTGTCCCTGCAAGTTCACATGTCCTCGCACCTCTCACCCATCTGCCCCAATAAGTAATTACTTGCCGCTGGGTGGTAATTAGCCTGTGAGGCACTGGCCAAGCCTCATGGGCTTCATCTGTCTCTTCAAACCAGAGGAACTTGTGTGGCATGGACACAGTGCAAGCTGCTGTTGTTAGCTGTATAGCATGTAGCGTCATCATGTCAGATTACAGTTGTAGCGAGTCAGCACAGATGTGTAATTAAGGAAGCTGGCACAGCGGAGCGGCCACTGAAAGCAATATCCCTGAGAGGATTAGGGCCTAAGAATTGAGGCATTGTCACAATCTCTCTCTGACACACACACACACATACACAGTCACAGAAACTGTTTATCAAATGGGGTTCACATACATGGGCGCTGGATTGCTTATTCTCAAAGTTACCAGATACGAAATAAGTTGTAAAAGCTGAAGTAAATGAAGAGAAATCCGTGAGTTTAAGAAATAAAATTATCTGCTCTGAAACAGACATGCGTCAGTAGCTTAAAGGAATAGTTCCACATTTTGGGAAATACGTTTGGTTGCTTTCTTTTCGAAAGTTAGATGATACCATGGCCACATCTGTATGGTAAATATGCAGCTAGAGTTAGCAGCTGGTTAGCTTAGTTTAGCATAGAGAGGGGGAACCGGCACTTCTGAAACTCTCAAATTAACGTAATACTTTTATTAAGTAATTATTTAATCCAAAATTCAAGATCAAAGATTTAAGATTTTTATTTGTCATGTTTGGAACAATTACATGGGACACTAGTTGGCAATGAAATTCTTAAGTCCCAGGCTCCCTCTATAACAACGCTCAAAAAGTATGTAGAAAGACAATCACACAAGTAAAAATAACTAAAACTCAACGTATAGGAATATAAAATAGTATATAAGATAAAATATAAAACAAAAATAATAAAAATAGTATAGTAATAGTAATAGTAATAATAATAGATATAGTATATAATCCGTATATTAAACCATCCAAAAAACAAAGCATAACATAAGAATTTAATATTTCATGGGGTGATATGTGCCAAACTGGTTCTTTGCTGGAGTCAGTGATTTCCTGGGGTTGTCAGCTAGGTTTGTTTCATAATATCCCCATGTTGTTTACTAAATAGCGATGATGTGAAGGCGATGAAGAAGACTCCAGCTGACACTGTCTTACTTGTATATAAGAAAGGTTTATTACAAAGAAGTACAGCATCAAAACAAGCATCATGATTGCCTGTGAGAGGGATCGAAGCCAATATGAATCTCCTCTGCATACCAGCTCTAACTAATCTGCTTATATAGGTTAGTTGTTTTCGTGCAAAGATGCAGCAGAACTTGTGATTTACATTAAGAAAAGTCATGGGTCCTCAGACAGAGAGGCACCAATCCTGGGGCCCTTAACTAAGCGTAACAAACCAGTCAGTCAGATGACAGTCATCCAACATATAGAACATCAGATACTACACCCAAGAAGTACACTTTGTTTTGATGCGATTCGTGTAAGCTTTAGAGGAGCTGGTCACAGAGCTGCTTCCTCCTGTTTACAGCCTTTATGCTAAGCTAAACTAACCGTCTACTGGCTGTAGCATCAAACAGAAACTGCAGAAGTGCAAGAAGGCCAATAAACACATCTCTTGAAATATCTAACCGCCACTTCAAATGTATTTTACTCAAGCTAAACGCTCACTTGATTTAAATCTTACCAAAGAAAGTCTCAAACATCCAACTTGAATGAAACTACCCTAAATCACGCAGATAACTTCAGTGACTGATCTAATTCACAGTGTGAACCTGCAAACGCAGCATCAAAGTTCCATTGTGGCTCGCTGGTTTTAATACATCCTTATAAAGTGATTTATGACTACACCTGCCCTTGACCTATTTGAAGGACCGATTTAGGGATGCTGAGTAGAGATGTACCTATTCTTGGGTAACATTACATAAACCAGAGATGAATGCAGCTGCTCTCCAACACTTGCTGGCTCACTGAGTTGGGGTGTAAGAAATTTATAGAACATGAAAAAGAGGTCATGGCTGTTGTTGGGTTTTTTTTTCAGTGGGTTAGGCTATCGCATCATGTTCAGCCATTGTTTCTAGGGCGATTTTTTTCTTTTTTTAGATGTGGAAAAAAAGGAGAATTGCAGAGCAGTTTGTCTTCAGTTATTTCTTTATATGCAGGAGAAAGGAGCCCTAAAAAGCAACAGTTTTCTGTCTTTCTTTGTGAAGCCCAGCAGACTCCAGAACAGAAATATCACCCTGTTAAAGTCTGGGCAACAACAACAGTGGCAATGCATAGCACAGGCATAAACCCTCCTCTGCCTGTTGATGGATCCGACTAACACCTGTCTCTTTCTATAATTCCACAGTGACAGTTTACTTGCTGCTCGTCGCACACCCAAGAAAGGTTGTCACCGCTCAGAAAAAGCATCCCCTATGGACTGCTTTCTGCGTAGTCTGGCCAATTAAAGTGCTAGATTGTGGAAAGCGCTGCAGCAGCTGCTTAATACTCCTCCCTCTTAGGCTCGCTCTCTGTGGAATCGGTAGAATTCAGACCGGCCTGTATGGATGTGTTCTGCCTCTCTGCTCGACATTCAGAAAATCTGGAGTCTGATGTTTTCTGTGAAGCAGTAGAAAGAAGCCTTGCTGTGGAGTTTGGTGACTCTGAGTCTCGCAAATAATTAGCAAACAAAACAAATTAGGAAACTTTACAAATATTTCCTTAAATGTATAATTACCTGTAATCGGTAGATGATAAATGTGAAGGGCTTTAAAGCACCTTTTTGTGCAGTGATTCCTGGACCTCAGGGGGCGCTTCTGCATTAATAGAGGGTACATGGAAAAAGAGAAATCAGAATTGAATTTAAAAAATATATGAAGTCTAATCACATATTAGGTTTACAAATTAGTTTGATGTGTCTGAAGTGTCCAGCTTCTGTCATTGCAAGTGGTCAGAGTGCGAACACAAATCGACTAAAAGAAAGAAAGTATAAGCATGGACAAATCCAGGATCAGATCACAGCCACTGTGTTTTCTCTGTGGTAAAAGATTTTTCCACCACCATTATGTCAAAGGGGCACTCGAGCTGAGCCCATTTGACTGTGAGCTGTGGGAGTACCTCAGACAAAAAAGGTTGAGAATATCTGTTTTATCGGATCCATGCTGTATCTACAGACAATGGACTAAATGACAGGATAATATGAAGCAATCCAGTGTGCTTCTGTAAAGAGCTTCAAGCTGTTATTTTATCTGTATATGTTCCATGAAAAACTGCTAAATGAATAAAGTGGAAGTCCCGCAATTATTTTTTTAAAATCTTGTTTTTGTACCACTGAGCACGCTGCTGTTTTGAAATGTTAACAAGAAAAAGTGAACAGTCTCTGCTTGTAAAGCGTTGTATTTTAGAGTTTTTTCCACTGGTGGCTCTGGCAGACAGATAGCCAAGTGGCGTGTCTAAGCCACACTGCAGCAAGAACCTTCTTTAGCTTATCAAGGTCACATGCATCTAGCAACAGAGGGAAGGTGTGACGTCAAACTGTCCCCCAAATGAATGTTTACTGTATGTAGGTATGCAGATCAGCCAGCTGCTGGGGAACTGTCCACGGTGCTGAAAGCCTGCAAGAAAGAGAGCAAACATGAGTGCCTGGTGCAATATCTTATGATCCACACCAGACTTATTATTCCACCACGCCAGTAGAGGTATGGATCTTCAGGTCATGGAGGCTTTACAAGTGCAGCAATTATTTCAGCACCTTGAGCTGCATGGGCAATGAAGAATGCAAAGGAATGTAAGAGGAGGAGATGCTGAAAATACTCTACTACCTTTTATTGGGTGTTGAAATTAGAATGAAGCCATCATGGGGTCTGAAGAAAGATTTGACTTAAAGCCATTATCATAAGTTATATAGTCACATGATTCTTTTAGGGTTAGGGTTAGAAATCTAAAATTCATAAACTCACTTATTCCCCTTATGTGAAGGTAAAATGGAGCGTGGATCATTGATGATCATCATGATCATCATCACCATCATTCTTCAATCTTTCACCTCTCGTTCATTCAAATTCACATTTATATTTGATTTATATTCCTCTGGCTCCTTTCCGCTTTCAAGCTTTCGGATAAGCGTTCCTTTTCCTTTTTCTTTTTCTTTTTTTTCATTCTAAAGTCTGGTCCTTCGTAGGTTTACATCATCCAATCAAGTAAGGCAAGAGTTACGTGGGAATCAATCACTAACCTTTGTCAGTCAGTCAGCTGTTTTTATATCTTGCCGTCTGCAGCCCCGGACACTGATTCCTTTAACTTCACACATCAGTCGTCTTGACCGCCACCAGCACCATAACTTAGTTAAGAAATCACAAGATGATGGCCCTGGGAAATTAATTTAGCCCGGAAATTGAGTCCACACCAGTCTGATTCATCTTTACTTTGAACTTGTAAACTAGTGCTGAACTAAACCTGCAAAGCTTTGACATGAGTTCAAAGAGCAAAACAGACTTTGACTCCAGTGCAAAGACCAAATTTGTACCAAACTTCAGACTAAAACACGACACACCCGGTTGTTCCTTACTTGTTACTCACTGGTATAAAAATGTCTAAACATTGTGGTTCCTCACATTGACCTTGAACTACAACTTATGCTATTTTTCTTTTCACCGCCTATGATGCTTCACTTCCTCTAACATCTTTTCATGTCCCCCTTCGCAGACAGTAATTTCCTGTTGGGTAACGCCCAGGGCCACCGCGGCTACCCCATCGTCTACTGCTCGGATGGCTTCTGCGAGCTGACTGGCTTCACCAGAACCGAGGTGATGCAGAAGAACTGCAGCTGCCGCTTCCTGTATGGGGCCGACACCAGCGAGCACGTGGCCCAGCAGATGGAAAAGGCTCTGGAGGGCCGCGAGGAGTACCAGGCCGAGGTCCACTTCTACAAGAAGAATGGTGGGTACACAGCGAAGAGGATAGGGGGGAGAAAGCCTGGATTTCTTTTTGTAAAACGTAGATCTAAGCACATAGTTTGTTTCATTTTTGTAAGAGAGGTTATCAGAAAGGTTAGCAATTAACATCCCTGCCATCTTTTGTTCAGCTGATCAAACTCTTCTGTTATCTGGAGAGAAGACAAGACTTCTTCCTAGATCCCATTCTGGTTTGATCATACTGTGATCGTCTGTTCGGTTTTTGTGAGTTTTTCCACATCATAAAGAGCACATTTGGTGCAATTTGGTTGAACTGCGAGTCTCCACAGTGATTTTAAATACAGCAGGTGAGTGGTGCCATACAAGCTCCTTTGCAGAGTTAGCGCTCATTATTATTAATGTGAAACCATCAGATTGAGTGAAAATTTGCAGTCCTCATTATCTTTTCAACTTAACTGCAAAAGGTGCTGTATGGATAAAACTTGTGTGCTGCTTAATGACTTAAAGTCAGTCTCAGAATACATATTTCCAGAGCAAATATATGTTCTTAATGTAGAAAAACCCATCACAAAGCACTGTACATACTGTCTCTGTGTGTGGTTATTACAGTTGCTCAAATCCCATATTTAACTCATTCCCTCTGACTTCCAGCTAATCCTTCTGACAAGGGCTCAAAATACGATGTCATGCATGAAAAGAGAATATAAAACACTGGCTAAGCCTCTCTGATTGGCACACCGGATTATCTTCCCTCAGCAGAGACCCAAACCTGCATCCTCAGAGGTGTATGAAGCTAATTACACTGATGGATTACCAGATCTGTACAGTGCTGTCGTTGACAAATGCTTGTTTTTTAAAGTACAGTAAGTAAGTAACAGTAAGGCAATGCCACTAGAAGTAATGAGGGGAAAGATACAACCATTTGTAACAAGCCCAAGGATAATATAATGCAGTTTCAGACACGAGAGCGATAGAAAAGGAAAAAGAGAGCAAAGACGGTGAAAATGAAGGAGAGGCTATGCGATTTTAGAATTTTTAGAATCCAGCTGGCAGATATTCATGATGGGTACAGTAATAGCAGCATTTTCATGATGAAGTCAGACATTAAAAGAAATTCAGTACACACACACACACACAGTCCTCTGTGTGCAGGCACAAAACACACACAAATAGCTTTTCTATTTGTATTGACACCCACGGCCTTGTGCTAAAATCGCCACAATCTACACTGTTTTCCTCCCCTCTCTCCTTGTCTGTGCCTAACACATACACACACACACAGAGACAAGCACACTAGGGACACTATAGGAGATGTGAAACATCTGTTTGGTGGCAGAGCACAGTTTCTGCAGAGTTGCTAATGAGCGTGCTGGGTTATGGTGAGGTCTTGGATCTATGGTGCTCCTTCCCTCCTGACTTGTTATAACCAACCCTCTCACTTGCTCTTTCTCTCCGCAATCCTCCCCGAACATGGTCCATATCTAGTTTGAGGTGTATTTTTAGAAAGGCTATGCCACACTTGACAAGTATCCACCGCTCAGACACGGTGAGGGCTGACATGACACGGGGAAATCACAAGCCTGCAGGATTTTGCATTCATTCACCAAATGTGGAGGGAAAAAAGGGATGCGCTAAATTAACATCTTTGATTTTGTTGCAGGCACGGCCTTCTGGTGTCTGCTGGACATTGTGCCCATAAAGAATGAGAAGGGCGAAATGGTCCTCTTCCTCTTCTCATTCAAGGACATCACTGACACTCACGGAAGGGGCCACCACAACAGCAAGAAGGAGGGTAGGCTTCACGCCCTGTTTACAAAAACCTTCCCCTTATTTGCTTACTTTGAGCATGATTTACGAGTGAGCCGTCCTCTGGCCCCCAGCTTTCATTTTTACCATGCACTCGTGTTCGTCACTGTCACATCCTCCCCGGCAGTTTTGTTTGTGCTGCCATTCATTCACTGAACTCAGACAATGTTTTTTCATTGGGGCGTTTGATTTGGGCAGTCTTCAAGTGAAACCTGGACACAGTCTGCTGCAGAAACCAAGCACCATTGTTAGAGTCACAGAATTAGAGCCATGTCCTTATGATGCAATCCAAAAATAGTCACGTGCACATCAGCGGATGTGTTTTGGTGTTTCATGTGTAACCAAATTATTCAGCATAAATACCTGACACAATGTTCTCCTCAAGTGTTTCTCAAGGTCTAATTGACATCTGTATGACAGGCTCGGAGGACAAGAGGCGAAGGAGGAAGGGTGGTTCGCACTTCAGCGAGGCCAGGAAGCGCGGACGCACCATGCTGTACCAGCTGACCAGCCAGTTCTCCAGGGGAGGCAAAAGAGAAGTCAACCTCGGTGGCGTGAGTACTTTTTACCAATCCCATACTCCTCCTGGTTGACCACGTTGTTCCCTGGTGCACCGTCTAAGAGAAATAAACCCATCGGGAGTTGCTCAGACATGCAGGCACCCTCAAACTCGAGCTTGAATTATTAATGTTGATATCTAAAAGATGAGTTTTTACAAAGACAATGTGAGGGAAGTCTTGACCCAGATTCTTAGAATGTGGCTTATCTCAGTGGAAAATTAATCAAATGGGTTTTTGCTATTTTAAGTCTTCTGAATGATTTTAATCTTGCTTCTGTTGCTTTTTTTTCTTTTGCATGAGAGCTGTTGTTTGGTTGCTTTAAATGGACAAGTAGCAAGGTCACTCATGGCTGTGTGTCACTGACGGTGAGGTGTTATTGGTCTTAGGGGGAAAATGGATGACTGGATGCATCATAATCATCACTTTTTTCAGGGGGGAAGCCCAGACATGTCCACACCTCACCGGCAGGAGTTCCAGTATGTAGGCCATTGTGTCACCAGAATGCTCCCTTAAATTACCTTTACCCTCAGGTCTAAATGAGGCTGCAGTGTCTAATGCTTATACTGTATCATTGAAATGCACAACCTGTTTTTTAAAAATAGCTTCATTTCATACAGATGTTTGGTGTTTTGACACAAATGTGTCACTTTGCTTCTGTTCAAGTGTGTTTTTGCTTCAAGTACCTTCAGAGGTCGTTTGCTGTGATGAAACAAACCCCGGTTATGGTCTGTTTCATTGCCACTTGTCTTATTTCCACAGAACATGGGCTTTAAATAATAAAGTTACACTCCAAGCAATGTTATTCATGAAAGGGAGCTCCTGTTTTTGCTCTCAGACACGAAACGGGAGCAGTTCTTTCTAGCGGAGCACCATTTTAAGATAATCCCGCTCCCTCTCCCTGCAGAGGCTCAGTTACCAACTGGGTCTGTGCTCAAACCTGTCCTTCACAATGTGTCGTTCCATCCCGGGGGGCTAAAAGCAATTCAGAAAAATGCTGAAAGCCTGTGAGACATGTGTGATTTAGTTGGGCTAATATTAGCATTTGAAAATAAAAAACGTGGAGGAAAAGAAATGGTTATTTTGTACTTTTGAAAGAAAAATGGGGTGAGAGCCAGAATAACACATTTCTCAGGGATTAAGAAAAGGAGGCATTCCAATTCTAATTTTAGCCCTCTTACATTAGAAAATAAACCATATTTAAATGCTGTTAGGGGCATAAAGGACATGACATTTACTTGCAGATATTTAAATTACTGCAGCTGAGATAGTCAATTAGCCGACTGACTAAAATTTAATTAAATGAGAAATTTTGATCAGTCATTAATTGTTTAAACATTTATAAAGCAAGCATTATCTGATTCTCAAATGTGAAGGTTTGCTGCTTTCCACAGTTTTACATCATTGTTACATGAAGAACATTGGCTTTTTGGTTGTTACAAATCGAGCAATTTAAAGAAAATGTCACCTTTGCCTGTGGGCAAATATCACACAAATATCTTAGTTGCAGCCCTATAAAGTATCATGTATGCTCTAAATTCAGATAAATCTTAGAGCCAAAAGGCAGTGATAAATACTCTCATATGAACCTGTCCTCAGCTGACCTGCATCCTGTTAACACCTCCAGAAACAAAAGCCCGGCTGCTGCTTTCAGACCCGACCTGCAGGTGCCTTCATGGGAATCAATGTGCTCCACCCTCCCCAACCCCCTCGTCTACCAAACCCCCTGCTGAACTGCTCTCAATCCCCCTTACTTATAGATGGCAACGACACCATATACACACCTGTTCTGACATGCAGGAGGGCAGAGACGAACATATGGCAAAACATCAACAGACTCTGAATCAGATGCACAATATTTATCATTCAGATTTTATTCCAGTGCCCTCAGCGTGAGACTGTATTTTCACACGAACACTTCTCACTCACACTTAGGTATAAAAAAAAAAATCCAGAAATTTGAGATTCAGCAATCAAAGTTAATGTGCTCACAGCTTGCTCTCTGTCCTTCCCCCTTTTTCCACACATGCACACACTTATACAGAAATTACACTTCTACACAACCTCCGCTGTTCCCGTATTCCTGCCTCTACCACCAATTACAATTACCATATTAAAGTGTTTGTTAATTCCCACAGTGAGATTTGAATTTTGTTTTCCAAGGTAGGCTGTGTCAAGTGCATCCTCACAGAGGGGACAAAAAAAAGTTGCAGATGAACAACCTGTCAACTCACGATTTGACAGAAATATTACACTGTAGGTGAGAAGGAAACTTAAAGTAGCACATCAACAGACCAGTAAACACAGCCCTGCATTTTAGTTTTTTGACTTTTGAGTCTGAGACAGCACTTTTGCTTAATTTATTTGTAACCTTAGGGGCTTGTAGCAGCGTACAGTACAACCATACACAGTGATTTCCAGCAGCAGAAAGCATTCATAACAAGCCGGTGATGATGTAGCATATTAAAAATGCAGGCAAACAGTGTGCTTTTGGATGCAAAACAAAAACATCCAGTTCGAATGTAAATCAGATATATTTCTGTATGGCATTGTTTTGTTTTTCCAGGCTTTTGATGGCTCATTGGACCGTGTATTGTGATTCTATCAGTGACTTTTGAAAACCTTCATCTTGCGGAGCTGTCACCGGTGTTAAACAGATGCAGTGGAGCTTGCATGGGAATGAGATCCAAAGCAGTAATGACATGCAACGCGCTCAAAATCAGATTTGTTAGTGCTGTGTTTGTTTGTATTCATAGGCCTTTCCCTTATACCCATAATTTTATATTCATCTGCACTGTATCATACATATCAGTGAGGATTAATCATTGGTGTATGTGCCACCATAATATCCTCACTCAGCTACAGTCATTTTCCACAAGTGTAGACATCAGTGGACTGATTCTTCATGCTCTCCTCAGATGATGCGTTTCATTTTGTAGAACTGCATCTCTACGAAACATAATAATAACATCAGTCCTATCCTTGATGTTTTTCAAAGTCTATAAAGACGCTACTTACCAAAATGTGACATCTAGATTATATTTTTTCAAAATTCAAAAAGAGACACTCATAATATCAAAGCAAGATGGGAAGCAGAAGGTGATTTCATAATAACACTGGAGGAATGTGACAGGATCTGCAGACGGTTAATAACAAGCTCTCCCTCCTAGAGACGACTCAGCCAGAAGAAAGTGGCTTCGAATCTTCTGTACTGCAGCGCAAAAGAGCAGCTACTCTAATCAGACTGCCTGCTGGAGGCACCATGGAAGCACAGTGGAAAACCACGCTCACATTTGCTGGAATCGTCCCTCTGTGGCTTTATTGTGGAGACACATCCACGGCATCCTGGAGGCAGTTTTTAAAATGAGAATCTGCTTAAGCTTTAATAAATCAAGTGCTTTGTTGGTCTTCACCGTGCAAAGTGAGATAAATACCTGTTGAGGGTGTGGTTAGTAACATGCAAAAAGGCTTTGACTGAGTGGGTTTAGACTATATAAACAGTGGAGAGAATTACATATAAACCAAGGGCTTAAATTGATATCTTTGATGAAAACGGATCAGAATGGCTTTCCCCTGAGTCAATTATAAGGCCTGATGTTTGTACAGCAGTAATATATTTACATAAATAATTATCTTTTCCTCCAAGTGCAAAATCATTATGGGTTGATGTGAATATACAAGTATAACTATGGATATGCATGTGTGTGTATATATATATGTGTGTATTCAGTTTTATTTGTCACATATAATCTAATAGGGTATAATCAATCCTTCAATTTTGCAATAAAAATATGTTTGCTTAAATTAGAATAAGATTAGAGAAAGAATGAATAAATAATCATGTAAACAATAGCAGTAACTTTAAATAATATATAGTAAAAAATAGTCTTAGGCCAACTCATATGCTGTCCTCGTTCATTTAGGATCAAAGTGGTCTGTACGTAAATTTAGTTGTTTATTTATTAGATGGATCTTCCCTTTGTTGTTTATTTCATTTTCATCCTTTTTTTTAATGTGTGTGTGTGTTTTGTCTGGTTGGTATCACTTTTTTTATCTGTGTTCTTTTTTAAAAGAAAACTTTATTTAAAAAACACACAAACAAACAATAATAATATTAATTATGGTTGATATTTGTCCACACACATCTAGAGATAAAAGAACAGCATTACATAAAAAAGACAAGAAAACACGACAGAATAATGATTATATTTGACATTTACCAAAATAAAATAAAATGATTAATTTCCGTTGAGAAACCGCAAACCACTCAAAATACGACCGACTGTAACAGGTAACCATAGCAACGCCACTGTCGCCTAACAGCCGGTTAGCCTGCTAAGCTAACTCTCCGTTACAAAAATTATAATAATTATAATAACGTAGTTTAACGATAAGGCTAAATTAAACTCACTACAATGGGATACGAACCTGGCGGGTTCCTGGTTTTCCTGGTTTTCCTGACATCTAATTAAGGTAATTAACCAACATCACTAATTAATTAACTATAAACGTCAGCAACATTCAAAGGAGGGATTTATGTTTTCATTGGCACTGCTACAAAATTCCCATTAGTTTTACGTTATTGGAAATCAAAAGGGAATTCTTGTGTTCTGTGTCTTTATCTCTCAGCCCGCCATCCTTACCAATGTTTTCTTGTTTTTAGTTTCTCTTTATTTCTCTGCTGCTTTTACATGTTCTCTTTTTCCTCCATCTGTTACTTTGATAGCCTCAAATGCAAATTTTAAATGTAGAGTGCATCTGGAAAGTATTCACAACGCTTCACTTTTTCCACATTTTGTTATGTTACAGCCTTATTCCAAAATGGATTAAAATTTATTAAAAATTTATTAAATTCATTTTCTTCCTCAAAATTCTACACACACACACACACACACACACACACATCATAATGACAACGTGAAAATGAGATTTTTGCAAATTTTTATTTATTTATTTTATTAAAAATAAAAAACTAAGAAATCACATGTACATAAGTATTCACAGCCTTTGCTCAATACTTTGTTGATGCACCTTTGGCAGCAATTACAGCCTCAAGTCTTTTTGAATATGATGCCACAAGCCTGGCACACCTATCTTTGGGCAGTTTCGCCAAGCTCCTTCAGGTTGGATGGAAAGTGTCGGTGCACAGCCATTTTCAGATCTCTCCAGAGGGCTCTGGCTGGGCCACTCAAGGACATTCACAGAGTTGTCCTGAAGCTACTCCTTTGTTATCTTGGCTATTTGCTTAGGGTTGTTGTCCTGCTGAAAGATGAACCGTCGCCGCAGTCTGAGGTCAAGAGCGCAGGTTCTCACCCAGGATGTCTCTGTACATTGCTGCATTCATCTTTCCCTCTATCCTGACTAGTCTCCCAGTTCCTGCCAGCTGAAAAACATCCCCCCACAGCATGATGCTTCACTGTAGGGATGGTATTGGCCTGATTGGTGACGAGTGGTGCCTGGTTTCCTCCAAACATGACGCCTAACATTAACGCCAAAGAGTTGCAATTTTTGTCTCATCAGACCAGAGACTTATGTTTCTCATAGTCTGAGAGTCCTTCAGGTGCATTTTGGCAAACTCCAGGCAGGCTGTCATGTGCCTTTTACTCAGGAGTGGACTCTACCATACAGGCCTGATTGGTCGATTGCTGCAGAGACTGAATTTACGACAGGTGGACTCCAATTAAGCTGTAGAAACATCTCAAGGATGATCAGTGGAAACAGGATGCACCTGAGCTCAATTTTGAGCTTCATGGCAAAGGCTGTGAATATTTATGTACATGTGATTTCTTAGTTTTTTATTTTTAATAAATTTGCAAAAATCTCAAAAAAAACTTTTTTCACATTGTCATTATGTGGTGTTGTGTGTAGAATTTTGAGGAAGAAAATGAATTTAATCCATTTTGGAATAAGGCTGTAACATAACAAAATGTGGAAAAAGTGAAGCGTTGTGAATACTTTCCAGATGCACTGTACCTGGCAATAAGCCTGATTCTACTGTAAAGATTAAATCACCATACAACATACAACATATGAAGTTAAAATCATCTCAACCAGCAGCTACAGCATTAATATGAATAATGCATCAGTCCTACTAATCAAATCATGTTATTTCTGATAATATAACAAGGATAGAGACATTTTTCTGCATGAGTACTTTCCACTTAGAAGGAAATACTGCTCTTTTTACTCCACTAATCATATATGGCATACAATCAGTTGTTACAATAAATCTTAAATGACCCAACGATGTATACATAAGCTAAAATTAGCTCCACCCCAATCATTAAAATGTATAATGCATCAGTAACAATGATCAAATAATATTATTTATTATAATATTAGGACAAGGGACAAGGGCCATTTTACTGCCCAAGGACTTCTCAGTTCAGAAGGAAATACTGATGTTTTCACCAATCATATATGACGTCCAAGCAGTTGTTACTGTAAAGATTAACACCCAACCATGTATAAAAATGTATAAAATTAAAATTAGCGCCACCTCAACCAGCTACAGTATTAATATGCATAATGATCAATGATAACAACAATGATCAAATAAAATACTGTAGTGGCAGAGGCCATTTATCTGCATGAGTACTTTTACTTTTCACATATTAGGTATATTTTACTGATTAAATTTTAAGCACAAGACTAACTTGCAGTATTTTTATATTGTGGTGTTGCTACTTTACAACTTAAGTAATAGATCAAAATACCACCACTGCCATCCTCCCACTCCGACTGAGACTGTATTTTTCCTTCTCCTCTGTCTGTCTATAGCTTTATCTTTCTCTCACTGTGTCTTGCTGTTCGTTTCTCAGTACCATTTAACTAAAAATGTGATCCTCTGCCTCCACACCACAGCCAGCCAGACCTACTCCGACTATATCTTTATTTGCAGACCATCAGATTAGATCTTTAAATAGAAGAACAGCCATAAAAACAGAAACTGAGAGATATGGCAAGTGACGGCTTAAAGTATCAATAATTTAAAGTCCCGACATATCATTTACAAATGGAAATGTGATTTCAGCTCTTTGCATGTATTCATTTTTAGCTGCGGTCTGCCACATGCCGCATCACCTCCCCTGAAAACATGTTCAGCTCGAGTTTTTCTCCCTCTGAAGGCTCCTTACCAAAACACAAACACTGACTGAGCTGTTGTTTTCTACGTTCAGGCAGATTTGGTGCTGTCAACCCGTGAATGTATCAGCTACTGCAACCAATCTGAGGCACGCTGACAAGCACCAATTCCCAGGAGAGAGCCACTGTTGCCTCTTTTCACTTTAATGCGCTTGTCAACGGGTTAAGAAAGAGAAAAATACTGCAATCTAGAGGCTTTTTTTATTTCATTTTGTTTTATTCATGATGCCTCTTTGGCTGAAAGTGAAATACAGACCTCATAAAACTGAGCTCTCACATCTTTCTGATCCTCTGTTTATCTTGTTTCCCTATTATTTTTTTATATCCCCTACACACACCAACATGTTTTCTTATGCTGTGAGTAATGAATTGAAGATCATATTGCAAAGTCTAGTAATTGTAATGAACTTAGTCATATAAAAAATACTGCACAAATGATAGCATTAGGATTTCCCGCTGTATTATTGCTGTTGTTGTCAAGTAATTCACTTTGAAAAAGTTAAGTGGTATTTAAGGGTACATTTTAAAGGATCGTCCACAGGATCAAACACAGTGTTTTAGATTCTGTCATCACATGGTAAGCCGCGTGTATCCCCCATCAAGGACAGGATTTTATCACTGCTAAAGCCCAAAGCATGCTGGGAGATGTAGTTAGACCGGTAAGCTCTGGGCTACAGCGTGAGTTAATGAAGTGCGAACACATGAAGTCCCATGTGTCCTTACAGCGCTGGGCTTTTCTTTTCTAATCATTTGGATGTGCTCGGCCGACTGCCTCGAGTGCCAAAGGTCAGGCGGCCATCCTGACCTCTGTGATGTAACGCAAATTAAAAAAAAAAACAGCATCAGCAGCATTTGCTGACATTGCCTGAACTATCATTAGATCCACTGTGGTTACACGTGTGAAAACCCACTGACTGATGGATACTGAAACATAATGACTTATCTTCTGACCAGAAATTGTCCAGTGTCAAAAAGCAGCAGTTTTTAAAGTTGTTGAAATTTCACTTTGAGCAATGTGAATGTTCCCTTCATTCACACAGTGTAGTGTGTTATTGTTCTCTGTCATTTTTTTTTCAATATAAAAGAAAAGGTTGTCCATTGTCTCCCAATTACTTTCAAGTAGTCTGTTCAGAACCCTTACAGGGAAATCTCAGGTTAGGACTTCATTAAACAGTCTCCTTGTAGCCTAGACCTGTTTGTGAAGTGGCCACATTGTTCCTGGACAGATTATTGCTCATTTATCTCCCCTTTCTGTTTCCCTCTCGCCGCTGTCAAAGGTAATAGCTTCTCCTCCTGTCTCCTAAACATGGTTAAGGCTATTACGTGCCAAGTGCACGGCCCCATTTGGAGAGCCGCAGTTTCATTATGTGCCGAATGGACTCCCCACCTCATCAGCTATTGCAATTCATGCCCTCTCCAATTGGATTTTTCTCAATAAAAAATTTAATGAGTGGAATGAAAGGGCGTGACTTTCAAAAATAAAAGCGGCCAACAGCTCTAGTTGCTCTCATTTCCTTATAACGGCTCAGCTGCTCGTAGCATACCACCTGAGACCTAAAGCACTAATGGCATTTCAAAGGATGAAGTCAAGCCAAGGCTAAGTCATGTATGAAATTATCATTGTTGGTAATACGTTTCCCCCTCAATGGCCATGGCCCTATCCCTGTCATTTTGTATTGTTAATGCATGGCCATTTAAAAGGTTTATCACTGGCTATAGGAGACTGTCCAGAATAGATAACCAGCAGAATTTCCATATCTGTTTCACTTGAGTTGCCTACCATACTGAATAATCAGTGGTCAGAGCACAAGAGAGGGTGTTGACATTTACATTGTCAGTTTCTGCAAAATCTTGGCACTGAAATGTCCATCTGATTATCATTTATTTTCTCAGCACTCCACCTCGTGACCATCTGGTTCATTTATGCACCTTCTCTAATGTGTGCCTATGTATATATGTGTGTGTATATGACTGTGTATATGTTCTCACCAGGATATTTTTGCACTTTTACCTGTTCTCTTACAGAGCATGATTGACAAACCTTCGATACCTGAGTACAAAGTTGCAGCAGTACAGAAGTCTCGCTTCATTTTGCTCCACTACAGCGTGTCCAAAGCCCTGTGGGACTGGCTCATTCTGCTGGCCACCTTCTATGTGGCTGTCACCGTGCCCTACAATGTCAGCTTCACGCCATACGACGATACCGTCACAGCTGCACGCTCAACCATCGTCAGCGACATTGTAGTGGAAATGCTCTTTATTATAGGTGAGTGCTGAAAGGAGGATTTTTAGCCTCTTGTCACCTATGGCAACGGGGAAACAAGACCAACCCAGGCATCCTTTTCCCCTGAAAGTTCCCCCAGTTCCAGGCAACCTGGGTTTTGTAATCCCTTCAGGATGTCCTGGGTCTCACCTAGGGACTCCTCCCGGTTGCTGATGCCTGGTTAAACTCCAAAGGGGAGCACCAGTGCTCCAGTGCAGTGTGGTGCAGATGAACAGTGGTTTCATTTGGAGTTCATGTTAGATTGCAGAAACCCTCAACTTGGCACGTAGAAGGAGCCATGCTACACAGAAAAAAGTTAATTTTTCTGTGTCTTTCTGCAAGCTCGCTACTCAAACTTTGTTTGATTATTGTAATTTATTGCAATTACTATTATAAGATTACATATTTAAGAAATGTAAACAGCCTCATAAAGCACTCAACATAAGAAACATTCAAGTTATATGTCATATTAGGGAGGAGGTGTCTGCACATCGCTGTACGTGCTCTCTGAAATTAAAAAATCTTTATTTAATTTTGCCACCAAATCTATTTCCATCTTACACTCTTTTAACTTCTCATAACTGAAATTTATATCGAGTGATGAGCCATCATCTCTCCAAATATCGACAGCTTGGATGACAGATGAGGTTTTGCTTCATCACACCACACACCCAGAGGTCTGCCTGTTCTGACACTAAGGTTAGATGATCTGTTTCGAAACTCTTTGACCCATATGGGTGCCCTAAAATTATGACATAGTCCAGCTTTTCATATTTTCACCTCGGTTGTTCTGGGTTTACCTCGTACCATTTCAACTTAACATTAACATGACATATGCTACAATGTCGCTACTCTACATTTTCAGAAGTATGAGAAACATCACGTTTTGGTTGAAATTATCCAATACATACTAGTGAACCCATGGGTTTGAGTCTGAGCTTTGTCATCTTTCCTCACTTTATACAACTTTATATTTGCAGACATTATCTTGAACTTCCGCACCACATATGTGAGCCAGTCAGGCCAGGTGGTGTACGAGTCGCGCTCCATTTGCATCCACTATGCCACCACCTGGTTCTTTGTGGACCTGGTGGCTGCCCTCCCCTTTGACCTGCTGTATGCCTTCAACATCACAGTGGTGAGTACAACTGGACAATAATATTCTCTGCCTTTTTTTTTTTTTTGACTGCCTTCACAGGCCTCTGTCGTAAGCGGGAAACCGATAATACACACCAATTTCCCCTGATATGTAGAGCCTTTGAAAATAAACTACCTTGCATCCCACAAGGATGCTATTGTTGCTGCCTGCCTGTATGAGGAGTTCTCCAGATAAGATAAGCACATTTGTTTGAGCAAAACAAGTCGCTGATTGTCCAAGCTGTGATAGTCAGCTGTGTATATGCAGTGTTATGTACAATCAAAGTGTGTTTCCAGGAAAAACAAGGCAGAGGGATTCACTTTCTTTCTCCCTCTCATTCTCACTACTCGCCTCTCCTCTTTAGACCTCCTTGGTCCACCTGCTAAAGACTGTACGCCTGCTGCGTCTCCTTCGTCTGCTTCAGAAGCTGGATCGCTACTCCCAGTACAGCGCCATGGTGCTGACCTTACTAATGTCTGTGTTTGCGCTGCTGGCACACTGGATGGCCTGTATCTGGTACATGATTGGACGCAGGGAGATAGAGACCAATGAGACCTGGGACATTGGTGAGTCTGATTGTTGAAGTGTGAAGGTCAGTGTTTCATCCAGCACGGCCAGAAAATTATATCTTTTCTCTGCGAAGGATAAACAAAGTAATAGTTCCAGCTTATTATTATCATTTATTCATTGTCTTCTCTGTGCTTTTTGACAGGAAACAAATCAAATATTTTATTAAAGTTAAGTGCAGCACTGATTATCTAGACAGGAGTAAGACAGTTGTTTCCTTATTTGAAAAGGCAAAACTTCCAACAAATAAGAACATAGATTAGATTTTGCCAATACAGCGAGTAGACATTTGTTGTGTGTCCCCGCTCTGCCATAAATAGTTATGGTTCATCTACTGGGATGTCTAGCTCTGCTCAGTGGTGAGATGGTGGCAAACACCCTACGCTGGAGCTCTAATGAGGACTGTCTGAAACCAGATCAAAAGCTGATATAAAAAAAAGTAGCCACTAGGAAGCAGCACACCAATGTTTTGTTTGTGTCACTGTTTGAAAATGGTTCAACACAGAGATCAATAAAACCCCATAATCAAAAACTGACAGACCTTCCTATTTTATAAATTATCTAATATATCTGAGCACTTATCGTATTACTTACACAATATCCAGCATTAGATGAAAGAATATAACCATGACAGGCTTTTATTACTACCAAAATGACTTCAAACAAGTGACTAGTTTAATCCTGCAGCTTGACAGCCATATGTAAAAAGCAACACGCATACTGTAACAAACTGTAAGGTACAGCAAAACTAAACATCTGGTCCTGTCTGCTGTGCTGTGTGTGTGTGTGTTTCTGTTTGTATGTGCGATTGTGTCAGTATATTGTATCTATAGGCAGGTTAGGTCATACCTGCTAATTAACGCTGGGCCTTATTTATCCCTGGAGAAGCCAATATAATTCTGTCCTGTCAGACACCAAAATGCCAACCTCCTGACACTGCTGAAAATCTCTTACACACAAACAAACACACACAGACCCAAAGAAACACTTTTGTTTCTCTTACACCAGGTATTATAGTAGCATCCTGCATCTACCATCTAGCCATCTGAAGTGACAGAAGACACAGAGACATAAACATGAACCATAACCTTTGCACACTGTCCTCTCACGTTTCACCTCCTCATTCAAGGGTGGCTCCACGAGCTGGGCAAACGTCTGGAGACGCCCTACATCAACAGCACGGTGGGCGGCCCGACAGTGCGCAGCTCCTACATCGCTGCCCTTTACTTTACCCTCAGCAGCCTGACCAGTGTGGGCTTTGGCAATGTGTGTGCCAACACCGATGCTGAGAAGATCTTCTCCATCTGCACCATGCTTGTTGGCGGTATGTCTGACACCAGGGTATATTCTCCCTCTGGCGTCCTGGCATAACTGTGCCTCTGTTCGGCACGCCAGTTTAAGAAATTCAGCAGGAAGTGGGTTGGATGATTTGGCTGGCCTTTAAGACGCAGCTTGTTGCCATCTTTATATACCAATAAGCAGATTATTTTAGCTGAGGTGGCAATTATTGATGCAACAACCCAGTTGATTTATTTTCTATTCAGAAAAGTGATATAAACTAAGCTGTAAATTACTATGGACCATTTGTGGATCAATTAGTAAATAAATGTAAACAAGTGTTGATTAGATGGTGATGGATATAAAATTAGATTTTTATTTTAAAGTAGGAAAAGTATTTGAAATTAGTGAAAAGTTTAAGAAGTGTTGCAATTTAACATAACATTGTTGTACACTAAAAGAAACAGCCCTCAGAATTAAATTTCAGATTGTGTTTCTTTTACATAGCAGACTTCATATTGTCATTTGCTGTCTTTTATGCTATTTGTTTGGCTCCCTCACACAGCTCTGATGCACGCCCTGGTCTTCGGTAATGTGACGGCCATAATCCAGCGTATGTACTCACGGCGTTCTCTTTACCACACACGCATGAAGGACCTGAAGGACTTCATCCGTGTCCACCGTCTGCCCCAGCAGCTCAAACAACGCATGCTGGAGTATTTCCAGACCACATGGTCTGTCAACAATGGTATAGATGCCAACGAGGTAGGAGTCCCTTTCACTGTTGTTGTCATGTAATACTTTTGTACCTCGTGCTTACCACCCTCAATAAACCTTGGGTAAATGTTTAGATGGCATTTGAGCACTGAAATCTGCTCTATAATCCGTTCACAATCCTTAGCAGCTGTAATTTTTTTCTGATGTTTTACAACACATGGCCGCCTGTACACCATCAATTGACACCCTATTGAAATTCAAAAGGGGGTAACTGGTGGCAACACAGTCCATTCCCTAATTACCAATCAGTGTCACACCTCATTACATTTGTCACACATCCCCAGCTCCTGCACGACTTCCCTGATGAGCTGCGGGCCGACATCGCCATGCATCTGAATAAGGACATCCTCCAGCTGCCGGTCTTTAAGGGGGCCAGTCGTGGCTGCCTGCGCTCGCTCTCCCTCCACATAAAAACCTCCTTCTGCGTCCCTGGGGAGTACCTCATCCGTCAGGGTGACGCACTGCATGCCAACTACTTTGTCTGCTCCGGGTCTCTGGAGGTGCTAAAAGACAGCATGGTGCTCGCAATATTAGGTTTGTATTGTTGCCAAGAGACTTTTTTTTAGTATTTATGTCATGTAACATGGAGCAGGAAAGTGAATATTTCTTGCTTTGATTTTAGGAAAAGGGGATCTGATTGGGTCTGACCTTCCCGGAACAGACCAGGTGATCAAGACCAACGCTGATGTGAAGGCGCTGACTTACTGTGACCTCCAGTACATCAGTGTGCGTGGCCTGAGAGAGGTGCTGGAACTCTACCCTGAGTATGCCAGTGTGTTCGCCTCTGACATCCACAACAATCTCACCTACAACCTGCGTGAAGGCAGCCAGGAAGAGGTACTAAATACACAACCACACACAGAAACCTGACATTAATTAAATGTGTCATTTGGATGACTTTTTCACAGCTTTAAACCTGTCAGTTATCTATTCAAACTCTCAAAACTTAAATTCAGCATGTTAAATAAGAATGTAGTCAAACTTTGGTGAGAAAGTGTTACACTGGTAGACAAAGCAGGTAGATCCAAATGCAGGACGCAGAGAACAGGCAGACTTTTTAGAGATTTTAATATGAAATAAATAGTTCTTGCAATCTGGTTTGTTGAGTAGCAAAGCAAGAGCATGACATGAAGGCTTGATCTTAGGCTACGATCTGGCAATGAGACAGGGGAAACGCAGACAATATATACACAAGAGGTAATGGGGAACAGGTGGAAACAATCAGGGCGGGGCAGACAATCACACAGGCGGGAAAAACACAATGGCAGGAAGTTAAGGGACCTGAAACGAGAGGGAAAGTTAGACTTTCAAAATGAAACAGACATGCCAGAACAGGAAACAGAAACATGACAGACATGAAACTTAACACAAATGATAAGACATGACAGTAAGAGTCAAGAAATAAGCCCCTGCTCTTTGATTCAAGGGGGATAACACTAAAATGTTTATGGACCCAGATATTTGATGTATTGTGAATTTTTCCTTCTCTGTTGATTAATATGTGTATTTGAAACATATGATTACTTCTTACTTCTTTAAATTCTCATTCAGATGGCTGCTGTATCATGTTTAAAGTGGCCATCGTTGTAGCACTGGTTGAAATCAATATATTTGTTCTAGATGATACTATTGCAGCAGACTCTACGGCCTCACTGTTTCCTCCTACATTTGTCTGACCATGAAATAGAGCATACAACATACCAGACCACACATTTGTGCCCCCTGCGGTGCCTTTGTCACTCTCCTTGACACTTGTTCTACCACAGCAACCAAAGGGCTGTTGGTGGCTTGATTGTCACACCAATTACCATGCGTGGGTGCCACTGTCAGGCAGCCGTATCGCTTCCCTGTTGCCACCCCAAAGCACAGCAGGATGACATTACACCCAGACACTGACCTCCCTCTCAGTACTACCTGTTAGCTCTAACAGTTATTTAAGAAAGCATTATGTAAGGCAAGATAATCCCCCATCTGTGGAGAAAATGCACCTGTAGATGTTACACATGTAGCAATGTTTTCAGGCACTGTTATATAATCCGTTTAAAGGTGAATCTTGAAATGCCAAAAATTAAATCAATTTAGTAATTACAGAAGAGTACAACAGAGTTCAATGGCTGTTTTGCATGGCATTCTGTTGAACCATAAGATCAAAACAAATTAATGCCAAGATGTCTTTGATGTGTGACTGACAAAACTGACAAAGCGCCCCCCAAGGACTTTCCCAATCTCATCCTCATTGTCAGTCTCAAGCATTCTGTGCTTGTTTCAAGCATTCCTCTTTGGTTCCCACAGGCCTTTCTCATTGTTTTGAAGGTTTTCTTGCTCATTAGTTCATTCATTTTGTTTCGTTCGCTGTGGAACATGAAGGACAGGACATCTGTGCTGGCCGTGTTAATTACCACATATCTTTTTTGTCAGTCAGGCTGAGGGACAACAGCTTCTACTGTATTAATGAGGGCTTAACGAGGACAGACTGATTATGTTTGAGGAGCTTCACTACACTCCATAAAAAGACATCATAGCTCAAATCTAGCACCCTGCAGCATTCATGAAAAGCTATTAAATGTAGACTGTATGTTTGGTGTTTCAGTACCGAATACATATGTAAATACATTATTGGAGTTATTACAGTCTCTAATTCTGAATCAAAGAGGCTTCTCTGGGGTGCGGCTGATTACGAGTTATAGCACTACTACTCTCACACCATCTGCTCAGAGTTTATGCTCAAGCACAAAGCCAGGGCACCGGCGCCCCCCTGACAGGATGAAGGAGTGCTCAGCTACCTGGCCGAGCTGCCAGGTCCCACGGACTCCTGACACACACACAAATTTGCACACACAAAATACGCATACAGTGGTACTTGTCTCATCCATATTCTCACGGTGGGTGGTTTGAGATGGGAGCTGTTGAAGGATGGGAGGTCCTTTTACACTCAAGAGATGCTTCAAAATTGTATGCTGACTGTAGAGCAATCAGTCAACCGAAGTGAAATAATGCCAAAGAAACAGATTGTAGGAATGCCTATTACAGTATAAGGTATCCAAAAGGGACTATTTTATCTTGTCTAAAAGGGAAAAGCCCACACTCCCAGATGGAAAATGAGGGTTTTTTTCCTCAACTCTATATTCAATTCAATATAATTCAATTTCAACTTTTATTGCAGTGACGTCAATTAAATTCTTTTTACAGCTTTTTGTTTTTTGCCAAACTGCAAACAGACACAAACAGAGATAAAAAGTTTTTCTATATTAACATATCAGAAAAAAAAACCTTTAAGCTTCCATTTTATGAGTGTAACAAAGTGTCTAATCTGGTGCACCTTTAAAAATGGAAGTCACATAATATTCCAACTTTCTAATTATGCAACAAACTCCACTATAAATTGCGATTGTTTTTTGTGGCTATTATGGCTATAATCAGTGTTTTATGATAACACGGTTTGAAATCAGATGCAGCTCACCTCAGCTTTGCAAAGTCTCATATCAAGTTTTAGCTCATTCTTAAGCTGTCCACCACTTTACAAAACCTGCTCAGCACCAAACATGAAGCAGACAGAGTTAACAACTGGCTGGGGAGCATGTAGCAACTAAAGATATTTCCATTGGGAGTTGGTGGAGGCCAAAAGCAGAGCTAAAACATAACAACATTAGAATTACATTCACCAGATGGCCAAAAACAGGACTCAGCATCAATGCTAATGTTGCTCTGTAAGTGCTGGATGTGTTGGCTCACAAGTTCACCAGAACTACTTAAAAGGTGATGATACGTGTGTTCCCGATTTGTTTTAAGATTGGTTTAAGGTCCAGTTCAATGATTTGCCAAGAACTTAATCAAAGACCTGAGGGCATGGTTCATTTTGTCAGGGAGGTAAATTTGGAGAGCTAAGCAGCGACTGTGCTGTTGTCCTAGCCAGAGAGGAAAAGTCATCCCACCACCAGGGAGCCAGCACCAAGTCAGAATTTGCTGGACTATAATGACCATGTCGCCTCAGGGAGAGTTAAGTAGTCAGCAGTCATGGAGTGTGAAGAACAAGCCGGTTGGTTAAGAGTTATAGGGATGCAACCCCCATCGGGGCCTCATATGACAACGGCAGTTGAACAAAGTTGATGAAGGCAGCCACTGGTAACCAGCAGTGGGAGTGTAAACAAACCCCAAAAAGCTGGAGACAAGATGAGCACAGTGCTTTTGACATGTTGGATGGGATAACAATGCCAACCAGGAGTGGGCTGAGAGTACAAAGACGAGATGACAAAGAAAAATGTCACATCAACTACCCCAGGTGTTTTTTTGTCCCAAATTACCCACCATCAGTTTTTAAATGAATTTATGTGGAAACAATCACAGCCAAGCATTTGTTTAGTCATGCTTTATGTTCTACCTTTAACTTAATTAATTATCCCCCATAGCTGCGCATTTGAGTTTTACTCATCTCAGTCAGTGTTTTCTAGACTTTCTGGACTCCTGCTCCAGACGCATATCCTGTGAAATGTATTCTGAAGTTGAAATAGTGTCATATTATACAAAACCTTAATACACTCTAGAGACACTTCTCATTTGTGACTCAAGTGACTACACTGATCATGTATACAGTGAGAATAGTAACTCACCCGCTCTTATGTGGTCATGCACACAGCTTTGTAAGAAGGACTGTTCCTCTAAAATGGCATGCATGTGCAAAAACAAGATGGCACACATGTGAGTGAGAGGAAAAAGTCTCTCAATGAAGTCCCTGCAAACCCACTTTGCTATGTGGGACACTTGATGTGCCATTGGTGCCCCATTAATTGATACTGATGTTCAATTAACGTCATTGGGCACCAATATTCCTTGCTGGCTAGTTAATCATCCTATGTTGCTTCAGGGTTAATTTTTCTGTTCCTGCCTTGAATAGACACTTCACAGCTAGAGTTGTATTTTTGCTTTTAATTGCTGATGGAAATTATTTTTAAACTCAGTATTATACCTCAATGAAGGATTAAATTTTATGCGCATCCTCAGTGAATTGGCTTCCTGCAACAAGGAGGCAATACTGGCACTATACTGGTAGAGCGACAGACTGTGGCTTGTGTTGTCACATTAAGCCATGTTGTCAGAAGCACATTTTTCACACATGGGGGAAGACTTCACACTACCACAGTTTCATTTGCCATCCAGCTGGTGATTATGGAAAATTGCTCACAATTTCTTCACACGCCAGCAGAAAGACAAACTTTCGCCGGGATCCCGCTGCAGTCGAGTGTAGAAAAAGGATTGGTTGTGATTCAGCTCGTGCAACAGAGGCTTTATCATCAGCCAAGGTAATTTGAATAGTGACTAAAGGGAAGAGAGTTCCTGTGGCTAAAACAGTAAATAACTCATTTGAATTACACACACTTTTGTGAATGCAAAGACATCGTTAAAAAGGTCCCCTGTGGAGATTTTGACCTCTGTGTAGCAGTATTGTGAAGCTGTTTCTCAATGAGTGAATCCCAGTTTTATTAATCCCACATACAGATGACATGATACACAGTGTGGCCAGTGATCAACAGGTGGTGGTAACACCTATGATATACAGCAATCCAGCAACAAAGACAGCAAAGAGGAGGACTGCGAGCTAGTGAACATGGATGTAAACAGTGCTGGATTAAAAATACATTAAATAAAATACTAAAATCAGCTTAGCAAATGTTATATGACAAAGGAAAAATACAGCTGACATTTTTACAACCTGAAAGACACACAGTGGGTTTTGATGAGTAACACTGAATGTCTACAATATGTTTTGTTTTGACAGCTCCTAACTTTTAATTTCCAAGGATGTCATTGCCAGGGTTTATTTTAATTTGTCATAGTTTGAAAGAGGATATAGAGTTGGATGAATCATTTAATTTTGGCCGAGGGTGTGTCTTTCGTAATCCCTGTTATTTCTTTTTGTCCCTGCAGGGCCTCAACAGGTTTTCAAGGTCACCCAGGCTTCACCACGTGAGTTCATTTCAAATTCACTCAGAGGTGTCATTAATTCTTTTGCCACAAGACATGGCTCCTTTAACATATCTCCAGTTGTAATAAATTCACAAAGACTGATTTTGAAATCTGTCAGAATAGGCAGGACCACAACACAGCTGCTGTGAAAGGTGCATTTGTTTAATGCATATCAATTTCCGGCTTTAAGAAGGCGTGTCTGTTTTTTCAAGGTACATCTCCCTGTTTTTCTGGAACATACTGTATTGTTAGTGAGTGCTGGGGGAGGGTTTGTGTAAGGACTTCCCCTACAGGTTGAAACTCATTTGGAACAGAGGGAGCAGTTCAGTCGCTGGAGTTAGCTGGCTAACTGGGTCAGTAGCTCTTCTAATGGGAGACTTTATGAGTTACCTTGTCTCACTATGCACTGTAAGCTCATCTTGCCACCCTATTTTTCTACTATAGAAGTACTGTTTACAGTGCTCAATTCGTCTGGTATCAAAAGTTCCATTTAATGTAATGCCTGTGTAATGTTTTCACTCACAGGCAGCCATGATAATTGCATAATATATTTGTAACAAGATTAAAGTAATATGATTAAAATATCATCATCTGTAACTCATAAAATCTAAATGACACAATAATTGCCCTTCATCAGCAGCTTTTAAATTAAAAAAGCTTATTATGTGTCAGATTACTCATAAAATGTTTTCAGGGAGAAAGGTATTTTGAGTGGCATTTTAAATTTGGTTTTGAATTAGACTTTTTTTCAAAGTACTTGATTATTAATTTAATCATTGCTTCAATATTTCCTAAGATTATTCTGTTATTATATCCTCGGGGTTTGTATATTGACAAACACAAATCAGGCAGTACTCCTCTTTAGTGAAAATTGTAATTTTACTATATAAAGTGTAAAGTTATTATTGTTACATGCTGTATTTGCTGTTTTGCAGGAATCCAGGCTACCCTCCATCGTGGAAACAAAGGGGGATGACTCTGACGACTCCTTCCACCTCTCTCCAGCGACCCGCTCCCGCCGCAACCTCCTGCTGCCCAGCTTCAGCAGCCCCGTGCGGCGCACCTCTCTGGGGAATCTCCTGGGGGACGAGTTGCGGCAGTTCAACGCCCTGCGACGCTGCCGCTCACCGAACCTCAGCCGCAGCCACCACGGGCAGAGCTCGTCCCCTCAGCCACCATCAAAAAAAGAGCATAGCACCCCTGCGGCCAACTTGGCCTCAACTTCAGCGCAGGGAGGGTCGGGGGCTGAGCAGAAGCCTTCAAAGCTGCTTATCCCAACTGTCACCTGCTTTGGACCCCCAGATCTTAGTCCCAGGTAGTGTGCTATCATCAAATTCAAGAGAAGAAAAGTAGAAACACCCATTTAATGTACTGCAATTCAATGTAATATAATAACAATATGCTAGAAGTACTACCATAACTAAAATATCTAGTTTATGTTGTTCTTAGATACCCTGTTTCAACCTTAATCCCATTATGGAATCCTTGTGTCATCACAGACAGCATCTCACTGGCCTTTGTGGACTTTGTCCTTATGATACCCTTAGACCGTCTGAGGTGATCTAAGTCAGGTGCTGCAGTAATGGACACCTAAAGTCATGCTACGAAAACCTGCATCATCCACTTAATGTAAATGGAGTGTATTTGCATTGCATATTTCAACAGATGTCACTGCATTTCATTACCAGAGCACCTTATCCTCCTGCCCCAACCATCTGTATTCATAATGTATCCCTAAGTCATCCAGTCATCCTGGATATGGGTAAGTGCTGGTTCAGAGAGCTCAGGTGTCCGCCCCTCCAGACTGGGCTCTCCTCCTCATGTTCAAACCCACATGGGCCTTTGCCAGCAGCAGCTCTCATGGCACATTCCTGGGTCGTCTGCTGGCTCAACTGATAATTGAAAAAGCTCTACTGTTACATTAACTCCAGCTTCCCCTCCTCTTCACCCCTCCCGCCAGGGTTGTGGACGGCATCGAAGACAATGGGCACACGTTCCATTTTAACGTGGAGCACAGCGGGCCTAAAGCCAGCACGGGAGGCGGCGCCCAAGGTAAGCCAAACCACCTCCAGCTGCGAGGGTCACCCGGGTGCCAGATGGCTGGAGGTAAGCACAAGAGTTCAAACAGTGGGTACGACGACGCTGGCCTGCCTCCTTCTGGGGAAATGTGAGAGCACACAGGAATGAAATGACAGCCAAGTATCTGAGGAGTCAGAGAACATGTTAAAGGACGACCGAGGTCAGAGCAGGGCACAGAGCATTTGACCTGAGCTTTCACTGATGATCACTATCATTCTGGGAGTCCACTTAATTCACTTTAGTATAACGAGAGATTTGGCGACAGAGATGCACAACAGTACACAGTAGCAATCTAAGTACAATACTAAATACTAAAAGTATTTCTCAAAAACCCTCTGGATGTTTTTTGTTGTTGTAGTTCTCAAGTCTGTGCCTCATTGAATCCACATATTTGCTCGTGTGCTGTGTTCACTGTCACATTAGTCATGTTTAAAGTCCTCACAAGCTTGTAGATCCTAAAACACTGGACACACCAGTTCTTAACATATATAGATATGAAGTTATTTGTGATATCATAAACAGCTTACAGCTTGCAGTAGCTTACGTAATATTTTGGGACATACATACTGCATATGCAATCTGGCGTTCTCTGGAGTCACAAAACATCCTTTTGTTTCATATATATTGACAATGCTCTCTGTGGTGTGCCTGAGTGGCGTGCTACCAAGTCAGCTTTTCTCCTCCTCATTTCGCCAGACTCCACACAGGCTAATGCCGCTCTGCTGCTGGAGACAGAGGAGGTCCGACAGAGCATCAGTCAACTCAACCACAAGGTACGGGACAGCCCCCCTAACCCAAATTAAAATTGATCGGACCAAAGATGATGTAGAATCACTTGCTCTGTGTCCCTCTCATCATCCCTTCTTTCTCCTGCCTGTAAAGTATTTCATAGTTTTTCTCATAGATACATTGCGGGCCTCTCATACAATGATCAGCTATGGTTGTACGTCTACAGCAGGAGGGGAGGGGGGGGTATACGGTGACATCAAGTAGACTCAGTTTTTGGCCTTGTATATTAGTCAGTCCCTGCACTCTCAATTTGAATGTAAATAGAGCGAAAGCAGGTGGAGCGAGAGAATCCAGATGGACCCAGGTAGGTGCTGTCTGAAGTCGATATTAATTAATCAGCAGGGCGCTCTCTGCAATGCAGAGGATGGTCAGGATTGCTGACTCGACAATGTGAAGAAAAAGAAAAAATGTTGACAACCTGGCTCTACTTGTAGCCCTTCCTTGGCCCCCTTTCCTTCTTGTTTCACCCCCTTTTTCCTAGTTTTTCTGTCTACTTTCTACCCTATTTGCGTCAGTAACCTCAGCCTGTGTCCTTCTGGATTTCACTACTGCATAAGAAGCAATTTCTTAGAGTCATAGAAGGGATTATAAACTGTTTGGTTCTCTTTTGGGAGATCTTCACAAAATTATATCTGGACATGAGCACGAAATTAGACTTTAAAGATGAAAGCTGATTAATTTGTCGCTCTGTGCTGGGGACTTAATTGAGCAGAACTGTTTTTATTTTTGTACTTTAAAGCTGTAGTTGCATAATTTACCATGTTTGCTTTATCTAATAATAGAATATGAAATAGGATAGAATAAGTCTTTTAACATCACAGCTGAACTGTGTGCACTCTTTACCCAGATGGGCACATTAAACCAGGAAGTATCTGAGCTCACCAAGGGCCTGCATCACATGATGCATCTCCTCCAGGCCCACATGTCTGTGCATCACTACAAGGCCTCCCTCTCCTCGTACCCGTATGGTGTCCAAATGGTGTCCAGCTCTCCCACAGCTCCCAACACCTTCAACCCAGCTTCAGCCTACCACCTCCATAATGACCCTGGGAGCCATGAAGGCCACAGCCACCAAAGTGTCCCCACAGCTGCCCACTGGAGCTACTGTGGAGCTGCTGAAGCCCAAATGGAGAGCCACCACGGGGCTCAGTCCTCTAGTCCACCTGCTAACTCCTGTTCGCCACCCTCCGTGAACTCTGCACCCAGGTTAGGCCCATGTCATGGCTCTGAGAGCGTGAACACACATCTGTGGACAAGTCCAACTCTTCTTAGTATCAATCCAGGCTTCCGGGGTGGAAGTTCCGGCCTTTCGCCTCACGCTGGGCACGACGACTCTGATAACAGACCTCTCAGTGCTAGCCCGACCTCCATCAGCCGATCCCAGCCCACTCTGTGCCTGCAGCCTCCCAGTGATAGTGACGAATACTCTTGCCTTTTGTCTAGTGCCCCTACAGGAATGTCCACACACAGCCTGTTGGACTCGTCACCCAGTTCTTACCCCCACCTCTGCCTGTCCTCTGAATCCCGTCTCAGCTTATCACACAGCACACATGAGGACATTTGTGTTCTGATGTCCACCCCAGCATCTCACAGTCTGATCCAGGACACCTCCATCTTCCAAATCGAGGACTCCTTAATCCACCCTGCATCTGGGTCTGCGTCTGCGTCTGCCTCTGCCTCTGCGGCCGCACTGCCAGGTTCTTCCCTGGATTCAGGATCGCCACGATCGGATGCTCTTGAGTCACATCTTCCACTGGGCGACCCATCTGCCATTGAACACACCAGTCTGGAGTGCCTACTGGGGAACGGGGGCTCTATGGAGAGCAGGGACAGCGAGAGAGCGCGTCATCGCGAAGGTCCAGCATTGGTGTCCAGACTCAGAGTACGGAGCAGTCATGGTGTCTGGATCTCACAGATTGAACTGTCCACTGGGCAGACTTGCTGACTCGGACAAGAAACTCAAGTTATTAACATGCAACTTCTGACAGTGTTGATCTCTGATGGAGACCGTCAACGTGTGCTGTATTTCTCCCTCTTAATTCCTCATATTTGTCAAACTCCGTGCAATTTACACCATTTCTATGCAAAAGCATGTCATTTGTGCATTATCTTGGCTTTACTGAAGTGTGTCTTTTAAAAAAAATCTCCACAGCAGTGGGTTCCAGTATAAACTGTATATTTTTTCCAGCATCCTTCTGAGAAATTTGCAGTTGATAATAGCTGTAATAGCTGTTACCTCCTTGCATGGTAAAGTTGTTTATTCTTTTTCCTAAGGAAAAGGTTTCCAATTCAATGTGTAAGCATTCTACATGACAACACAGATACTGTATTTGTAAGGCAGACAGGTCAGAGTGGATGTTTTAATATGCCGAGGAACAAAAATGACACATGCTTCACCTTGCATATGGGGAACATGTGCATCACACCGCATAGATTGTTTATTATTTTGAATTGAATGTTTGTGTCAGTTCTGCATTTTTTTTATTATTTATGAGTTCTTGGACTATGAATACCTAATATCCGAACTTCACTAAGCAGTACATCATTTATGATTTCAGTTATAAATCCATTGAACATCTCTTAAAGACACTTCAGGAGATGTGAAAAATCCTCCTGTTTTGTCAATGAGGCATTAAAGATAGCACCTTAAAAAAAGTTTAATTTTTCTCCTCACAAAAAAAAAAATGACGATAGCTTGAAAATTCTCTCTCAAGGATCTACAACTCTGTAAACGCGACTTAGCTGCTGGCAAATTAAACATGAATGAATATACATATTTAGCTGCAAAGTGGGTCCCATGAAATATTTAGTACTGTCATTAACTTACAAAATACGAAGGCCTCTTATATATGAAAAACTCATGATACTCCTACAATATTCAGAGTATTCAGGAACTTTGTTCTTTTTGAATGATTTCTCCTTTGCTGACAAAATAAAGTATGCAGAAATGTGTTACTGTGTCCTTTACTCTGGCGTCACGCTCATCACACTCAATGTATGTCATTTTTCTGGAGAAAAAACATGTCAGAATGAGTAACATCTTTTGTCAGTCAGACATGCAGCTTAATATCTTCCCACTCTGGGCGACCTCTGGTTTCAGCTCTGGAGCAAATACTCAGATGAGTTAGAAAAATCAGGCATTTTACTGTTTGACAGGGAGATAATAGGAAGTACTGACCAGTTTCTGTGCATTGATGAAGGTAATGGTTTCATTTGTGTGTGCAGGTTGTTGTCCATTATTCTCAAAACTCCAAAAGTATTGTTGCATACTTTTATTGGGTTATGACATACTGTAGGATTTTATATAACATTTAATATTGTGGGTTATTTGAACTTTTATCACCTGAGAAAGGCGGACACAGTTGCAGCTAAGTGCAGAGAAGTGTGTATCTATTAAAAGTTTGCTTCTAATTGTAATGTATTAACCAAAGCTAAAGTTACATGAAACTGGCAGGAGTTTTGACTTGTTATGCATTTAAGGAGATGTTTGTGATCTCTTTGCATTACTGGGAGATCTATTGTAGCTACAATGAAAAAATTATGTGGCCCTGTAATGATTTATCAATATGACGTCACAAAGTTATGTCAGACTAATTTTAGCACACATTTAGTTTTTCATGGATTGATCATTTCATTTGTTCATACTTCACAATAAAACTGAGTAAAAATATGTCTTCTGAGGTTTTTTACACGATTCCGCATCAGATTTCTTTTTCTTATTTGTGACAAAAAACCCAAAATGAAAGAGCTACAAGCAGCAAGAATGGAAAATAATCAATGATTAGTGCAGTCAATCTTTTATTCATCAAACAATCCATAATTTCAACAAACCAAGCTTCAGATCAACAGTTTAAAGAGCCGCAACAGCCTCGTGTTTGATCCAACTTTGAAGGTATTTAAGGGAAGATTTGTGTTCAGAAAGTCATGTTGAATCAGCACTTTCACTGTGTCGAGCTCCGACTTTTCAAGATGCATGCCAAATTTAAAACGAGTGACTTCTTTTAATCAAATTATTGACCTGTGCAGCAACTTGGATGTACAAAAAAATACTTTTATCTGTTTACTGTGAAGAAGTCATTGTCCACAAGCTGAATAAAATCTCTGATAAGAACAGAGAAAGTCACCAGTGGGTTCTCTTAAAAAAAGGGGGCGGGGGGGATTTGCAGCTGTTGTTTCTTTCATTAGTGACTGTGAAGTCGATGAGTTTTTGAAGGCTGGTTGATCCCTTTTTTTCACTCAGGCTTATCTGTTTTGACTCTCAATCCGATTATATAAGTGAACGCACAGTAACTTTGATGTGTTTGTTGCAATGAATCTGCTCAGGCGAGAACTTCAGCAGCAGTCAGCCACATTCACAAACACTAATGCTAAACCAAATAATGGTCATGATTCCTGTTTATTTTCAGCATGTTTCAAGTCCACTGGCTCAGTTTCAATCGGTCTCTCATGTCAACAATCAGAAAACAGGCACAAAAAGTACAGCCTGTTGTTTAGTCATGTTTTCTCCTTATAATGGAGTTTGATGATCATTACAATATTAGATTTAGCAAGGAACAGGTCAAAGAACTGGCATTGTTTATTTTATTGGCAATCTGATGGAAAAGAAAACATCAGTGTTACATTGTATTGTCAGATGTGTTTAACTCGATCAGGTTCAGGTCACTTACTTGTGATTATTGACGATAGTCTTGATGTGTTTTGCTTGTGCAGCCATGGTGTTCCTATCAATGGGGTTAATGATACTCTGTACAATCCATTTCTTATGAGTCAGTGTAAGAATGTGTTTTCCTGACATCCGTGTCTGGCCTTGATCATTCATCCCTGTGAGGGAAAACCCAGTTTCAAAAGTTTAAAATACACTGAACATGCAACTGCAATGTAAACATTGCGCAAACAAGACAGGATAAAAAGAAAGCCAGGGCACCAACACTCCAGAAGGACGGTTCATCTGGTTCATTCAGGTGGTCTGTGCCAGCGTCATCATTTATGCTCCAGGAGCCAGTAAGTGATTTAGCCTTCACTGTGGCTGGGCAGCAATTAAAGGCCATGGTCACCCTTAAATGAACAGCCACCATTAATGATACTTAATAATAATAACAACAAAAAGAAAACAATAATTTTCCTAATGACCCATCCTGTCGTTTTCTCTGTATTCTCAGCTCCCACCTACTTCCAAGGTTGCAGCACATCAAGCAACTGCAGACAGTTGAATTATCCGGGTATATCAAGTGCCTCCTGCTGCACAACTGACCTGTGCAACAGATAAATCATCACTGAGCGTCGACACATCCTCTGATAAATGCTGTCATGTATCCTGGTGTGATCACAATAAAGACAAGTGTGTTTCAAATTTGGCTCTTTTTCACTTTTAATGTCTCCTTATTCTATCATACCCACCTCCTCATTTTCCCTTTTATCTACCACGATTCTGAGTCTTTAGTTACTTGTGATAACTCTTCATAAATGATTAAAATGGCATCACTGCAAAGCGGAAACTGACTGAGGCTAGTTTATTTGTAAAGTCAAACATCTCATACAGCTTCTGGAAGGCTTTACAGGACAACAACAACGATTCATAGATTTGCCAAATCAGAGAGAAATTGTCTTAATTATACACAAATTATAATTATGTGTAAGGTGAACAGCAGCAGAGTTGTCAGTACTTTGTTGTCTCATTTGTTTTAGTGTGTTCACAGACTTAGACCACATTCAGGCTCATCACTGGTTACTGAAGCAACGTTTTGATTATTACAAAGAGGTTTCTCCAGTCGAGGCTCCTCTTCTTTGAATCTCTCTATCTCTGTTTCTCATGTGTTGTGTACCTCAGCTTTGGCATCATAATTTTAATTTTTGTACCCCATTTTTTCAGTTTTTTTTCCAACAATTACACAAAACAACATGAATCTAATCGTGGTGTGTTGTTACTTACAGAAAACCTTTATTCCAAAAAAAGAAAAAAAACAACAGGCAACAACATAGCTCCGATACACAAAAGTCTCCACATTAAAGACCAGTTAGCTAAATCTTGCCAGCTAAATCACAGATCAAAATGTAGACCTTTACCATGTTGTTTTTGTACATAAATAAAAACATTAAGGCCTTGCACATCCACCACACAACCACATTACTTGGTTGAATTCTCCCTGAACTCTCCTGTCGGGACAAATTATTATTATTATTATTATTATGTATTATTATTATTATTATTATTATTATTATTATTATTTATTGTACATACTGTTTTTTTTGTGTCTTTGTGTGTTTTTTTGTCTATTATTTAATGTCTCTTTTACTTTGTGTTTGAGCTGCTGTAACAGTGGAATTTCCCCACCGTGGGATCAATAAAAAAAGATCTTATCTTATCTTAAATGGCACCTTTATCAACCATTTCTTTGTGTTATACAGTTTAACATTGGAGATTTACACAGAAAACATAACTGTGAGAGAAACATAATGCAACATGTAGCAGCATAGCTTCACCACCTTCAACCTGAGCAGAGGTCTAACCAGCCACAATAGTTTAAAGCACCCATGTGAGAGTGCCTTAAATCATTTGGATGTTATAGTGATATGTTGGCTAATATATTAAAATCTGCTACTCAGAGAAAGAGAAAAGTCAGCAGTCCTAATATTCTTCACCAGTAATACTATGACAGAAACTGAAACATGTGCCTCACAATCTTTCCAAGAACAGAACAGCACTATCACATTGTACCACCTTGTGGTAGACGAAACGCTGAAGTATGTGTTGGTTCTTTGTCATGTAGTGATAATATAATGATGATAATCAATAGAAAATGTTGCTTTTTGAATCTCCCATCCTTCTTTTTCTGCTAACAGTTCACAAACATTGGCATCACATTCTCATTGCATCTGTATGAAATATACAGTTAATAGTCTGAGTGGCAATTACATAAGATAATTACTTGATTTATTATTTAGCAATAGTCTTGATGTGTTTTGCTTGTGCAGCCATGGTGTTCCTATCAATAGGGTTAATGATACTCTGTACAATCCATTTCTTATGAGTCAGTGTAAGAATGTGTTTTCCTGACATCCGTGTCTGGCCTTGATCATTCATCCCTGTGAGGGAAAACCCAGTTTCAAAAGTTTAAAATACACTGAACATGCAACTGCAATGTAAACATTGCGCAAACAAGACAGGATAAAAAGGAAGCCAGGGCACCAACACTCCAGAAGGACGGTTCATCTGGTTCATTCAGGTGAGACATCTTTAGGTTTTTTCATCATGTGGATTATAAAAGTGCTCTTATATTAAGGATGATGTGTTGTCTGATCTGCTCACATGTTTCCTTTTTTTAACACAGGGACTTGTGCGCAGTGACGTGACGTTGTGAAAAAACATGAAGACTGCGATTCTTGCTTTTCTGGTTCTGGTGGTTGTCAGCCAGGGTGAGTTAACCAGCAAACCTGCAGTCTATTCAACCACGATTCAAATTAAATTGCAGAGCTACAGTACTTCTGGATTTGGGATGGTGATCAAGGTTTCCTTCCTTTTCTAGGTGAAGCCTTGAGGTGTAGGTGTGGAGGCAAGAAGTACTGTTCGAGCCCTGTGGAGACCTGCTACGGTTCAGACATGGTCTGTGCCAGCGTCATCATTTATGCTCCAGGAGCCAGTAAGTGATTTAGCCTTCACTGTGGCTGGGCAGCAATTAAAGGCCATGGTCACCCTTAAATGAACAGCCACCATTAATGATACTTAATAATAATAACAACAAAAAGAAAACAATAATTTTCCTAATGACCCATCCTGTCGTTTTCTCTGTATTCTCAGCTCCCACCTACTTCCAAGGTTGCAGCACATCAAGCAACTGCAGACAGTTGAATCATCCGGGTATATCAAGTGCCTCCTGCTGCACAACTGACCTGTGCAACAGATAAATCATCACTGAGCGTCGACACATCCTCTGATAAATGCTGTCATGTATCCTGGTGTGATCACAATAAAGACAAGTGTGTTTCAAATTTGGCTCTTTTTCACTTTTAATGTCTCCTTATTCTATCATACCCACCTCCTCATTTTCCCTTTTATCTACCACGATTCTGAGTCTTTAGTTACTTGTGATAACTCTTCATAAATGATTAAAATGGCATCACTGCAAAGCGGAAACTGACTGAGGCTAGTTTATTTGTAAAGTCAAACATCTCATACAGCTTCTGGAAGGCTTTACAGGACAACAACAACGATTCATAGATTTGCCAAATCAGAGAGAAATTGTCTTAATTATACACAAATTATAATTATGTGTAAGGTGAACAGCAGCAGAGTTGTCAGTACTTTGTTGTCTCATTTGTTTTAGTGTGTTCACAGACTTAGACCACATTCAGGCTCATCACTGGTTACTGAAGCAACGTTTTGATTATTACAAAGAGGTTTCTCCAGTCGAGGCTCCTCTCCTTTGAATCTCTCTATCTCTGTTTCTCATGTGTTGTGTACCTCAGCTTTGGCATCATAATTTTAATTTTTGTACCCCATTTTTTCAGTTTTTTTTCCAACAATTACACAAAACAACATGAATCTAATCGTGGTGTGTTGTTACTTACAGAAAACCTTTATTCCAAAAAAAGAAAAAAAACAACAGGCAACAACATAGCTCCGATACACAAAAGTCTCCACATTAAAGACCAGTTAGCTAAATCTTGCCAGCTAAATCACAGATCAAAATGTAGACCTTTACCATGTTGTTTTTGTACATAAATAAAAACATTAAGGCCTTGCACATCCACCACACAACCACATTACTTGGTTGAATTCTCCCTGAACTCTCCTGTCGGGACAAATTATTATTATTATTATTATTATTATTATTATTATTATTATTATTATTATTATTATTATTATTATTATTATTATATTATTGTACATACTGTTTTTTTGTGTCTTTGTGTGTTTTTTTGTCTATTATTTAATGTCTCTTTTACTTTGTGTTTGAGCTGCTGTAACAGTGGAATTTCCCCACCTGTGGGATCAATAAAAAAAGATCTTATCTTATCTTAAATGGCACCTTTATCAACCATTTCTTTGTGTTATACAGTTTAACATTGGAGATTTACACAGAAAACATAACTGTGAGAGAAACATAATGCAACATGTAGCAGCATAGCTTCACCACCTTCAACCTGAGCAGAGGTCTAACCAGCCACAATAGTTTAAAGCACCCATGTGAGAGTGCCTTAAATCATTTGGATGTTATAGTGATATGTTGGCTAATATATTAAAATCTGCTACTCAGAGAAAGAGAAAAGTCAGCAGTCCTAATATTCTTCACCAGTAATACTATGACAGAAACTGAAACATGTGCCTCACAATCTTTCCAAGAACAGAACAGCACTATCACATTGTACCACCTTGTGGTAGACGAAACGCTGAAGTATGTGTTGGTTCTTTGTCATGTAGTGATAATATAATGATGATAATCAATAGAAAATGTTGCTTTTTGAATCTCCCATCCTTCTTTTTCTGCTAACAGTTCACAAACATTGGCATCACATTCTCATTGCATCTGTATGAAATATACAGTTAATAGTCTGAGTGGCAATTACATAAGATAATTACTTGATTTATTATTTAGCAATAGTCTTGATGTGTTTTGCTTGTGCAGCCATGGTGTTCCTATCAATAGGGTTAATGATACTCTGTACAATCCATTTCTTATGAGTCAGTGTAAGAATGTGTTTTCCTGACATCCGTGTCTGGCCTTGATCATTCATCCCTGTGAGGGAAAACCCAGTTTCAAAAGTTTAAAATACACTGAACATGCAACTGCAATGTAAACATTGCGCAAACAAGACAGGATAAAAAGGAAGCCAGGGCACCAACACTCCAGAAGGACGGTTCATCTGGTTCATTCAGGTGAGACATCTTTAGGTTTTTTCATCATGTGGATTATAAAAGTGCTCTTATATTAAGGATGATGTGTTGTCTGATCTGCTCACATGTTTCCTTTTTTTAACACAGGGACTTGTGCGCAGTGACGTGACGTTGTGAAAAAACATGAAGACTGCGATTCTTGCTCTTCTGGTTCTGGTGGTTGTCAGCCAGGGTGAGTTAACCAGCAAACCTGCAGTCTATTCAACCACGATTCAAATTAAATTGCAGAGCTACAGTACTTCTGGATTTGGGATGGTGATCAAGGTTTCCTTCCTTTTCTAGGTGAAGCCTTGAGGTGTAGGTGTGGAGGCAAGAAGTACTGTTCGAGCCCTGTGGAGACCTGCTACGGTTCAGACATGGTCTGTGCCAGCGTCATCATTTATGCTCCAGGAGCCAGTAAGTGATTTAGCCTTCACTGTGGCTGGGCAGCAATTAAAGGCCATGGTCACCCTTAAATGAACAGCCACCATTAATGATACTTAATAATAATAACAACAAAAAGAAAACAATAATTTTCCTAATGACCCATCCTGTCGTTTTCTCTGTATTCTCAGCTCCCACCTACTTCCAAGGTTGCAGCACATCAAGCAACTGCAGACAGTTGAATCATCCGGGTATATCAAGTGCCTCCTGCTGCACAACTGACCTGTGCAACAGATAAATCATCACTGAGCGTCGACACATCCTCTGATAAATGCTGTCATGTATCCTGGTGTGATCACAATAAAGACAAGTGTGTTTCAAATTTGGCTCTTTTTCACTTTTAATGTCTCCTTATTCTATCATACCCACCTCCTCATTTTCCCTTTTATCTACCACGATTCTGAGTCTTTAGTTACTTGTGATAACTCTTCATAAATGATTAAAATGGCATCACTGCAAAGCGGAAACTGACTGAGGCTAGTTTATTTGTAAAGTCAAACATCTCATACAGCTTCTGGAAGGCTTTACAGGACAACAACAACGATTCATAGATTTGCCAAATCAGAGAGAAATTGTCTTAATTATACACAAATTATAATTATGTGTAAGGTGAACAGCAGCAGAGTTGTCAGTACTTTGTTGTCTCATTTGTTTTAGTGTGTTCACAGACTTAGACCACATTCAGGCTCATCACTGGTTACTGAAGCAACGTTTTGATTATTACAAAGAGGTTTCTCCAGTCGAGGCTCCTCTCCTTTGAATCTCTCTATCTCTGTTTCTCAGGCTGGTTAAATTAAAATCCTTTCTCCAACATTTCTTACAACTCCTTAGACTTTCCTAATGTTGGACAGGATACTGACTTCACATTTCCTCTTATGATTTCTCTTTGTTCATCTGATCATTTTATGTCAAGTTTGTTTTTGTTTTTTTTCCAGAAAGAAAAGCTTCCTTGGTTTGGACAAATAAATAATCTAATCTTAATCTTCAAGCCAAACCTTAATTGCATTTGAAGATATTTTCTCTGTAGTTGTTAGGAGAAATACAATGAACAGAGCCCATAAAATTCACAGTAGTTCAAAGTAAAATTTCACTTGCTAATTGATGCCTTGATGCGAGAGAAATACTTTCACAGCTTGATCACTCAGACTGACTCAGCTGCTTCTTTTTTAAAAAGCAAATATGACAATAAAACAGTCCCCTGGTGAGTCAGTAGTAGTCGTCATAGAGGGTTTTCCCAGAGTTCACAGAGTCAGGCCTTGACAAGTCACTCTGTTTGTAAATTAATGATACACTGGATTTGCATCGATTGCCCCAAGTCCAGATGAAGAACTCCAGTAGGACAATTCACCAGGTGGGATATCTTTACATTTAGTTAAAATGTGAATTATGAGAGCGCTGCCAGAAAAGTACAGTGTTTGATTTCTCTTTTTTCACGCAGATATTTATGTACAGACACATTATGAAAACATGTGGTCTGTAATCTTTGCTCTTTTCCTATCGTTGGTTGTATGACAGGGTAAGTTAACATATTAAAAAAAACAACAGACCAAATTTAATTTGATCCAAATTTAATTGAACTGCCAGCCAGGTGGGACAATACTAATATTTGAAATATTATGTTTCCTGTGTCTCTTTTGAATAGCTTTTCTAGCTGAAAGACCATCTTTTGTGGCAGTGAAAATGACTTTTATTTTACTTGGTAAAGCCTTGAGCCTGTTCTTTAATGCTGTGCCCACTAATTTGCTTCAGTGTCAAGTAAGTTCAACTAAAAAAAAATACAAAGGAAAACAATACCTTCAGAGTCATTGCTTTCACTGAAACCGTGAAAACTTTTTCTGATAATCCAGCATCTCTTTTTTTCTACATTTTTGTAGCTCATAAATGCCTCCAGGGCTGCATGGAATCAGATACGTGCACTGAATCGTCCAGGTGTGTCATCTGCCTCCTGCTGCAGGACTGATCCACAGATCAGCAACGGATAAATGAACACCAACGCATCTTCCAGTGAATGAATCATCTACACTCATGTGTTGTGTACCTCAGCTTTGTCATCATAATTTTAATTTTTGTACCTCACTTTTTCCGTTTTTCTTCCAATGGTTACACAAAACAACATGAATCTAATCGTGGTGTGAAAAAAGTAAATATTTGATTTTAGGCATGGTAAAAGTCAACAGACAACAACACAGCTCCAAAACACATAGGTCTTCACATTAAAGGCCAGTTAGCTAAACCTTGCCAGCTAAATCACAGATCAAAATGTAGACCTTTACCATGTTGTTTCTGTACACAAATAGCATAAATAAAAATAAAATAAATAAATAAACATAAATAAAAACATTAAGGCCCTGCACATCCACCACCCACCCACATTACTTGGTTGAATTCTCCCTGAACTCTCCTGTCGAGACAAATGGCACCTTTATCAACCATTTTTATGTGTTATACAGTTTAACATTGGAGATTTACACAGAAAACATAACTGTGAGAGAAACAAAATGCAACATGTAGCAGCATAGCTTCACCACCTTCAACCTGAGCAGAGGTCTAACCAGCCACAATAGTTTAAAGAATTTCAAGAATTTATTGTCATTACACAACAATTTACATCAGCAATCATTGGTAATGAAATTCTTAAATGCCAGGTTCCCCAAACAATGATAAAAAAATATTAACAAGAATAAGAGACACTCAACAAGAAAAAATAGATTAATAAATTAAAATAGAAAATAAAATTTAAGATAAATAATAAACTAGAGTAATAAAATAAATAAAAACATTAAAATATAAATTATACAAATAATATATAACTATAAATATAAAGTATTATACAACTAACAGATACATAAAATAAAATATATATATAATAGAAAAATATATACAATAGAAGTGAAGGTGTTATTAAAAAGTGGTGGTGCTGTGGACAGAGTTCAAGAGTCTTATGGCCTGCGGGATGCTGTCCCTGCATCCATGTGGGAGTGCCTTAAATCATTTGATATAGTCATATGTTGGCTAATACATTAAAACCTACTATTCAATGCTGTTCTGTTCTTGGAAAGCTGGTGAGGCACATGTTTGAGTGTTACCGGTGAAGAATATTAGGACTGACTGACTTTTCTCTTTCTCTATCACATTGCGCCACCTTGTGGTAGACGACACACTGAAGTATGTGTTGGTTCTTTATCATGTAGTGATAATATGATGATGGTAATCAATAGAAAAGGTTGCTTTTTTTCTGCTAACAGTTCACAAACATTGGCATCACATCCTCATTGCATCTGTATGAAATATACAGTTACTAGTCTGAGTGGCAATTACATAAGATAATGACTTGGTATAAAATGATTAAAAACTATTACAGTATAAAGACTATATTTAAAGACAGCCAAAGATTGAGACAAACAAGACTGTGTCTAATAGATGTTGCCATCACATGTCACTTTGGCTTTAATTGAGATTTAAATTTAAGTCTCAAATCATTTTCTAAAGCTGAAAACATTAGATTAACCTGTAAATTACGCAGTTATCCAACCTTTTCTGTGCAAGTATTATTTTCCCCCTCTTCAATGGGGCTGACCAAGTTATCAAAATATTATCAAAATCACAATATGGCCAAGTGCAATATCCAAATCACAGAAGCTGCAGTTTTTAATAAAAGGTAAACAAACCACAACATACCATTATATATACAAAACATTGTGGTGTTACACAGATGTTCCAGCATACAAATCATATTCTCCTGGTGTGAGGGAAAATGCTTGTTTGGTATGGACCCCAGCAGGAATTACATTGTTTTTTAGTGAACTTAAAAAAAGAAAAATCACACTAAAATCATGACTCATGTCGCAACATCCGTCAAAGTAGCACAATCACAATCACAATATGATTGATTTATTTATTTACCTATTTATTTTCTCAGCCCTACTGTGCATAAATCTACATTTGATTTCTTACCATTTCAAACATCAAGAGTTTTGGGTGGCAAAAAAGACCTAAACTTGTCCATAAGTTTAAATAATATTCAAAATCTACACCACACACAAAAAAAACCGTAACTACACAAATGAATCGTTTGTGGTCACAAACTGATCAATACAACACATTATTGATCATTTCAAAGTGCTTTTAATTTCTTCTTCTGAACAGCTGATAGGCTCTGTCTGTGACGCCACCATCCGGCCATCTGATTGGCTGTGACACCGCATCACATGACGGACGAACCCAGGAAGTGTTTTGGTTACACAAAGCGGAAGCGCAAAATTCACTGGGGCTGAAAGTGTTTTTAAGGAGAAAACGTCGCCAAAGATAAACAATACGGTGACAGTTGACCATCCACAGGGTGGATTGGATACTGTTTGTCATTATCGGTAAGAGCGCCGACATGCTATTTGTGTCTTTTTCGTGTGTTTTTTTGTTTCTTTTTTTGCCTGTTAGCTGAGGTTAGCATTATTAGCTCGTCTCGTCGTTATCACAGATGAGCTTTAGCCTCCAAGCTAACTCGCTGCTTTTTCTGTATTTATCTGGTTTAACGATCGAAACTGAAGATCAGCATCTCTAAACAGATGTTTTTGCGATTCAGTCCAGTTTGTTTCAGATGTTAAACTTAAATAGGATATATCTTCTCTGTTCGTTGTTTGATAGATTGTAGTTTTGATCCAGAAAAGATGATTAAAGATGACAAAAGATCAGTGTCAGGTCAGATAAATGATCAACTTTTAAACCTTTAAGTGTCTTTGGTCATCTTAACTCTTAGGTATACTGTTTTAAATCATTTTTACTGGGAGAGTTAGGTATTCAAGGGACTGGTGAAGACAGCACTGACATTAAGAGAGACAGTAAATACATGTTAAGGGGTAAATAACATGGCATTATAGCATAAAGTGGAAATATCCAGGTAAAATTATGCTGAAGTATAGTATTTGAGTAAATGTATTTAGTTACTTTCCACCACTGCATGTATGAAACAGAAAAGCACCACATCATCACAGCTGAGGTGGTGGAGCAAGTAATGTTATGAATTCTTAAAAAATGACTTAAAATGGAAAATTTTTTAAAATCAGTCATCTGTCCATCAATCAATCATTAGACAAACTAATCCTTTAAGCTCTAAAAATAGATTATAATTATTTTATTACAATAGAATTATGAATGGGCTTCCCTTGTAAACAAATATCTTTCAGTTTTGACTAGGTGAATTTCACACAATTTTTTTTTATTTTTTTTAATTGTTATTATTTTCATGGTAGACCCAGTTTCCCCACCACTGCCTTTCAGATCCAGATCTTCCCACCTGGGAGTTTGGTTTCACCAACAGTGCCTGCAGGTCCAGACTTCTATCTCTTCGCATCCTTAACCTGAAGTTTCAGCCCTTCTCATCCCATCTCGGGCCATCTTGTCCATAACAGTCAATGGCTGGGCGCAGTGGAGGATCAACCAGGCCAAATGGTGCCCCAGTAGCAAACAAGATCTGCCAGTTCAAACTGGTGCTGCTGGGGGAGTCTGCAGTGGGCAAGTCCAGCTTGGTGCTGCGCTTTGTCAAAGGCCAGTTTCATGAATTCCAGGAGAGCACCATTGGAGGTGAGAGAGTTATAGACTTTTTAAAGACTGAATTTTGCCCTGAAACAGCTTTGGGTGTCTCAGTTAGTAAACTGTCTTGTTGTGTGTCTGTAAGGGATCAAACTGGTTTGAAATGGCTCAATACTAGCACCCTAGTGCTAATATATTATCTAAGAAATATAAAAAACACATTTCCATTTACTGAAATAAGCGAAAGTTCTCAAATTTTAACATAAGCAGCTGTATGAGTGTTGTGTAAATTAAATTGAGAATTTTTATTTCAATTTTAAGCTGTTCATTCATAGAATAAGTGAAGGAGTCTTGACAAAATAGTTGATGCATGTTTTTAATACTTATTAATGTTTTACATTGTACACACATGTTGGTCAATACCATAAAAGGACTGAGGTTTGATTCGTAGCCGCAGCAAAGGTGTAGTTCACTACATGATAAAGAATTGTACCAATGTTTTCCATGTTTGGGGCTTTGTTCCATTCCCTAAAAATCAAAGACAAAAAATTAATAAATTGAAAACATTTTTACAAGCCTTATTATTATTTAAAAAATGGCTTTTGCATCAAATAATTCAACAGGGACGTGTATTTAAAAAAGTAATCTCTACCTAAAGGTCCTCTTAATTGCCTTTTTCTGGAACTTTTAGCCACATGTGGACCTTTGAGTCAAGACTGTGTTAGCACATGTGCTGTTCACATGGTCAAGAGTGAACATCCATGTACAAAACAAGTCACATGTTTTATTCAAAGAAAAAAAGTTTCATCTCAGCAGGTCTGACATGCACAGATTGACACAGATACATTTGTGCCGTTATGTCCAATGTCATTTGAAATGGTACACAGCCTTTAAGCACTCCCTTAACTGCACATATGAGCAGGATGGAAAGGTGTACGGTACTAACACATCACTCTACTGATCTCTACTGTCTGACTCCCCTCAGCTGCCTTCCTCACTCAGACTGTCTGTCTGGATGACACCACTGTGAAGTTTGAGATCTGGGACACAGCAGGCCAGGAGCGCTACCACAGCCTGGCTCCCATGTACTACAGAGGTGCTCAGGCGGCCATCGTCGTCTACGACATTACCAACTCAGTAGGTTTCAACTACAGGGTATTAAAGGGGGGCAGAGTCTAAACAGTACCAATATGATGAACCAAGATGGGTTGTAGCCTAAGACATTTTGTTGTTAATTTTAGCTTTAGTTGTGCATTAATGTTTTTTAAAAGATGGCTCAATTCATAAGTTTTAAGCAAAACTATAATAAGCTGTGAATTTCAGATTGTCTTGTGCTGCTCTTGTGCATTATTTATTTTGAGGCAAGAGACTCTCCACTTTGAGGCTCTGTTTAAAATTTTTATTACATCGAGTCTAAAATTAAACTTGAAGGTGTTCAGGCTTGTGGGTTTTTTGTCACGTCTTGAGGTCGGTCGACCTCCGGTGGATTTATACGGAAGTGTGCATGCTGTGTGTGAAAATGTCGCACCAAGGATAATATAGTTGTCATGTGAGTATACCAGGTGACAGTGGCACTAATAAAGTTCGTCGCCCGATCAGGACACTTTTGGACGAGCAAAAAACTGGGTTAAGGAGCTGCAGAGACAAGCCAGTCCCAACATAGTGATTGCACTGGCTGGAAACAAGGCGGACATCGCAAACAAGAGAGCTGTAGACCTTCAGGTATGAGAGCACAAAAACATAAAGGAGTTCTGCAAATAAAGGAATTCAAATCTGTTATATCATAATATTTTACTCATTTTGTTATTGCAGTAAATGTCGAATAATTTCCTCCATTATATTCTTAGGAAGCACAAACATATGCCGATGATAACAGTCTACTCTTTATGGAGACCTCAGCCAAGACTGCCATGAATGTCAACGAAATTTTCATGGCTATTGGTAAGTGCGTCACCGTGTTGATGGAGCACTTTGGTTTACCACTCCCTTATTTCTGCTGAAATGTTGAATTACACACATATCCCATGAAACCAAAGCTGACTCAGCCTTCCTGATCTTACTGAGCTAAATTGGTACCAGTCAGGTGGTTTAATTAAAGTCGTACCTCAAGTAAGAGAGCTGATAACCTCATATCCAAACAGTGTCTAACCCAGTAGCCTTAATTTATGTTTATTAGTAAGTTATACTCTCAGATAATTATTTATGTGCGCAGTCCGTGAGGCATTGTTTATAGTTTTAACATATTTTCAAGGGATGTCAGCGAACAGCTTTGCTTTTTTATATGCCACACTTACACACCACTTGGTCCAAAATCAAAAGAAAACTGAGAGGCTCATTCGATTACTGTATATTCAAAAGAACTGCTTTGGTCTAAGAGAATTTAGATCATTAATAACTTAAATAAATGTATTTATATTTGAAACTGACATAAATTAAAGAGTATTTATTTACATGACCAAGAGAGCCCAACTAATTTACTAATTTAGGAGCACAAATTACTTTTTACAGCAATTTTTATTAGATTGTTTTTTTAATCACCTGCTGGACTCAAGAAAACATCTCTGTTTTTTGAGACCAAAGTTTCTTTTAATAGACTCGTGTGGCCTTTGTTTTGAGTGCTGCAAGGCCAGCTATTTAAATCTGCTATATTTAAACGTACGATCCATCTGTGTCCCCAGGCACCCTTTAGCAAAAAAGCTACCGAAGAACGACCCTCAGGCTGGAGCCGGACCAGCGGGGCGGACCAGGACAGGAGTGGATCTACAAGAAGCTGCTCCTCAGGGCCGCAGCGGCCAGTGCTGCGGCGGGGGCCATTAGCAAGTGCGACACAACGAACTTAGTGAGGAGTGAGCGAGCCCGGAACATCGTTTTAAGGACAGCACGTAGCTAAGAACCCAGAGAGGCAGGAGAGGGCAGAGCCACTCGCCACCCCTGCACTTAAACTGAGATTACAGATGAGATTATCTGGATCCTCTTTGATTTAAGGAACTTTTTCAAAAAGAATCATAAGCTAGAGGGAATTACCAAGATCCCTCACTACTTCTTTTCTGTCTTTCCCCCCCCATGTATCTATCTACCTCCCTGTTCATCTTCAGCCTGTCTAAGTTGATTGAATTCTGTCTTAAATGATTTTTTGAAGGTTGATGCTGAGGTTGTTTGCCATTTCCCCCCCCCCATTTGTTTGAGTGTGTGTCTGTCTATATATATACTTTTCCATTCTTGTCATTTTTCCCTCTATATTGATCATCAGTATGACAGATACCAATACCCAACTATTAATGCTGAAAAAGTGACAGAGCAATTAATCTTTTGTCTTATTGCAGTGTAGATCACAGCATTTTGTTCTTTTAAAGGACCTGAACACAACACAGTTATGAGGAAAGCTGTAGACCCTGTCAAAGCAGGTCATGATTTAATAGGCTACACATCTGAAGATGTTTCTGAACTGTGCGGCAGATGCAGTTGTTTGCATTCATCGTGTATTGATACCTGTAACACCAGAGAGTTGTTAGCCTTTTTTTAAAATGATGTGGTGAAATGTGAAATTAACTTGTAAAATCTAAAAAGTAATAAATGGTACGGCATTGGAGGACATCTCCAATGATTATTTGCATGTGTGTTTTTAAGTGTTTGCAGCCTGGTGGATTCAAACCACTCTGGCCTGGTTTGGAGCGGTAACCCTTCACACACACACAGACACACACAGTCATAGGCTGATGGCGGTGGCTTCCATGCAACCTGCTCATCAGGATCAAATTCAATCATTTGCACTTAGCCCACTTCAACACGCAGACCAGAGGAGCTGGGGATCGAACAGCTGACCTTCTGATAAGTGGACGACCCGCTCTATCTCCAAAACAGAATCAGTACGGCCTCTGTGGCTACAAGCAGGGTTTTTAGATTAATAGTGTTGGGTATTTAAGAAGATTTTTTTCCATTGATCTCCAGATATATTTTTATTTAAGCCTGATGATTTAAAAAAAAAAGACTGTTTAGGTCAAAATGGTCTTTCCAAGTTCTTCATATAATATACTCATACTGTGAAAATACAAAATGGTCGTTTGCTATTCAGTATGTGACACTAGTGTACATAAAGCAATGAAAATTTGGCCTGTCCTGTATTTTCTTCTGTTTTTCTGACATTTTTTAAAAAAAAAGAACACAGCAAGAGTGTTTACCCAAAACATGTCTGCAACAATGTGCAATATATCATCTGAATGGTTCATTAGCTCAACATACAGTGATAACAAGCTACTTTAATAAGACATACTTTATTGCAGCATACACACTGGATTGTGTATAATGTTTTTGGTTGATGGCTGGCTCAAAAATATCCCATCTCTCTCCTTTCTCCTCAAGGCCGGTCTTAACTTCATAATTATTGATTATATTATTGATCCAGTTTCTAATAGATGTATGAATATGGTTTATGTTTTCTGTGTGTTTTTTTCTGTAAAGTATAAAAATTAAAGTTTAAATTGAGGCCTGAAATGTACATGCATACATTTGCACCCACTAGATGGCAGCATCACACATCCAGATTGAAAGAGCCCTGTCACAAATGTGTCTTTAACACGTGTGACCCTTCGTTTACATGTGGTCAATTAGATAATAAAAACACATTAATTCAGCACAAACAATAAGTTAATTACATTTTTAGCAACTATTTTTGTAATGGATTCAGCGTCAAAGTCATTTTACAAGCAAAAATGTCAAACTGTGTTTGTAATGGATGTCTGTGGTTGTCAATGTCATTTTACATTGCATTAAAATGTATGACAAACTGAAGCACGTACAAGCATATGAACTGTGGTTGTCGTATTGATTAAAATATGACCACGTCATATGAAGTCATACCCATACAATTGAATGGCCCGAAGAAATTTAGTAGACAGACAGTGTTTACATTTGTATGCATACCCATAAATATGTGTGTGTATGGTGTGTGTGTGGAAATGGAAGTGGACAGTATGTAGATTGACTATGCAAAAAGCCATTACTGGCAAAGAGATGAAAACGCTGTCTTGCCGAAGAATGGTGAAGTGCTTCATTTCTGCTCACCTGATTATTCTACAGCTCATTTTAAAGTGGGGCTCCTCTGGGTTAATGCAGCAGTTCACTTTGTTGTGATGAACAGTGACCTTTAAATAGAGGGGCCCGAAGCTCTTTGAGGTTTTAAGTCTATTAGTTAAAGAAACAGTATGTTATTTTAAATGGCAGCTGTATGGAGGAAGTGCTCTGAGTCTGTAAAGGTTTTAGAAATGTGTTAGGAGCTGGAAGAGAGATGGAAAAGTATGAAATAGTGATAATTCTGTGAACATACACTCACTGTTGACAGTATATAGTGCCTAATCTTGACTTTTTAGTACAATAAAACATATCCAGTTTAGTGATAATTCAGATTACATTCATGATCAGCGATGGTGGAGAGAAATGCATTTTGTGTAACTTTGACTGAATAAATAACACATTCCTCCAATCTTCCCTAAATGAAAGAAAAGAAAAGAGGCAGTGAAATGCACCCTGCCTCACTTTAATACATGAGTTTTACATAAACAACCTGTCTTGGCCTGGTATGACCAGCAGCTGATGTTGTTGGGTAACGTTAACTATCTTAGCATATACATCTAGATAGTTATTGATTTCCAACTGACATAACTGACTTCATGACTCTGCTTGTACTACTATTACACTATAATTTAGCATTTATCTTGTTATTGTCACTTGTGGCCTCAGTGATTACACAATCTCACTTCCAATGAATAACACATTTTTTCTTTATGTGTCACTCAGAATGGGATTTATTTCTACATGCACACCCAGGAAATTCAAACAAGACCTTAACATTTATTTTTAAATTAAATTTCATGAATAGGCCCAGTGATGGGAAATACTAATGCAGGTTTATGTTTGCTTTGAAAGGTTTCTTTATGTTTCACTCACAGATTCATGTAAACACATAAAAAATAATACAGATTTTTACACCAGAAATGGTGTAAACTTTCTTTTAGGCTGACAGGCCCACTATTGTGGTTGTGATGTCTCAGACCCAACATTAAATCCGCTTTTAAAGCCATTTGAACACACACACACACATAGGCACACACTCGCCTCAGAGACAGGCAGCATCTCTGCCAGAAACAGGCGGCCGCTCTGTTCACAGTAAATGATTTCTCATTTGTTGAGCTGTCAGTCAAGATGTGTTCTGTCAGAAAAGAAACTAATTTCATACTTGGCCTCTGTGAATCATAATGGTGTGAGAGCTGGACTGAAAGTGCCTGATTTCAGTGGAGGAGATTTGCAGAGTAGAGGAAATGTGCCCTGAAAATAAATGCAGTCGGAAACCTCTTACACATGCACCTTAGGCTATTTGTTGTTTTGTTTTTATTCGTACAACAAATTAAACCCATGAAATGGCCAAAAATATGTAGCTTTCAAATGGTGTCGTTGTCATAACAACAGGGATTTTTCGGATTAACTTTTGCACTGTAAACGTGTTTCTGCTTGAGACACCACAGGTTCAATTTTGCAGCATAGGCCCAATTTAAAACGACAGAAAACAGTCAAACATTTCCAAACGCTCGCTCTGATGGATTCCCTCTATCTTCCTGGACAGAAAGAAATGTCATTAAATACCAAGGGCACAGGGACACGGTATCTGGATTGCATTCTGTGGTTTGAGATTTCTGCCGATAGCGATGGTATGTGTGATGTGCTACAATAATTGTCTCTTATCTAAAATTAAACATCTGTGTTGCCAGCGGATAAGATGCTAGTGAGGAAGGAAAAAGACTAAAGCACAGTTGTTGTGGAAAAGATTCTCATTTTTTTCTTTAAATACCTTGCGGTGAACATTCAGTCTCAGTAATACACTTTTACTGGTCACTCTGAGTGGCTTGTTTGATGCCAAAGACACCAAAGTGTTTATCCTGATCAAAGGAATCAGATAATAAAGGTTTGACATTTTGGGAAATAAGCCTACTTTCCTTTTAGCTGAATGTTAAATGAGAAGGTCAGCTCTCATATTTTTACGATAAATACGAACCTACTGTGACTAGTTAGCGTAGCTTAGCATAAAGACTGGAAACAAGGGGGAAACAGCTAGCCTGGCTTTGTCCAAAGGTAATAATATCAGCCTACCAGCACCTCTAAAGTTCATTAATTTATATGTTATGTTTTGTTTGTTCAATCTGTACAGAACTCGAAGCATAAAAAACAGAAGTTCACAGTTTTTACAGGGTAATACAGGGTAATATTTCTGGCAACTTCTCCAACAACAAGAACAAATAGTTCTCAACTCTCTGTAAAATACGGAAACCGAGAACAGCCGTGCTTGCACATATTTTTTTCAATGCCATTATCTCAAGATCATGAGTTAATGCGTTTTCAATGTTGCCATTCGAGCACAGCTGATTTCAGCCTTCAGGATCACTGTCATGACCGTGAGGGAGGATCCATAACTGAACAATAATTAAGGTCTAAATGTGTCATTTTGTTTGCTGAAGTTACTTAACTCTTCGCTTCACATAGCAGCTGCTCATATAAAGCCGACATATATATTATATATAAATAATGAAAACATTATTAAGGTCATCCTGTTTGCCGTGAGACTCGCAAGCCCATCCCACTGTACATAATGACCCCTACAGCATCTCCACATAGCCTGCAGACACCTGCTGACAGTAAACAAACAGTAAATAAACATATAATCAAAATAGGTAATAAGAGGAAATGACCTTCTGTTATTTCGAGATAAGAAAGCTTGTTTAATGGCATAAAAAAAATACAAGCACAACTGTTCTCAACTTCCATAGTAAATTATTGATTTAACATCTTTATACTTTTTGTACAGATTAAACAAGCAAGATATAATGTGTTAGTTGGTGATGTTTGGAAATGCTCTTACAGTATTTAGTGATGTCTGGACAGAGCCAAGCTAACTGCTGATTCCTGTTTTCTGTCTTTATGCTAAGCTAAGCTAACTAGCTGCTTTTTTTTTTTTTTTTCATTAAAAAGCCTCACCATTTCCCCAGGTTCCATGTTAGTGTTGTTTTCTTTCTTTTCTATTTATTTTCACAAAATGTAACATCCACAGAGCTAAACAGCACAGCTGATGAGGGGGAGATTTTTATTTTATCTGCAGCCTCACTCTCTTCCTGGGATCAAGAGGACAAAAGAAGAAAGTATAGATTTAAAAAAGCGTAGAAGCTCACGCTGCAAGATTTCCATTGTGTTTATTTCGTCGTTAAAGTCTATTTATGATTTTTACTCCAAGCAAGGCCTTCAAAACTTCAAAGAAAAACTGTTCTCGTGACTCTCCTGGATTTTGAATCAGCCTTCGTAACGGTGACTCACAAAACCAAAAACGTAAAAAGAAAATCTCATTGACTCCAGCAGTGATTTTCAATAGCTGTTTCAATCTCTCATTGTCCTCCCTCTGGTACTTCCTCTCCAGGGAATCATCACGACCTCGAGCACAGTTCCATTACTGAGAAAACCCGAGTGGACTGAAGTGACATTCACCCTAAAGGAGAGCGATGTTGACAGAGCGGTGATGCACGTTAGAGGTGCACGTCTTGCCTACAATGCATCGTGATCTTTAACAATCGTCATCAGTCACTTCTCAGAGAAACTTTTTATTCATTCTCGATCATTAGGTCCGCCTAAAAGTAATTATGTTGTTTTTTAAAAGGCTTATTCTGAAAATGTCCACGTGTGGCAGAGACTTGAATTGCTCGATATCAAAGAGAAGTATTGTAATGCATGCTGAATGAGCACTGGGACACATTGCTGGTCTGGCCTTGATGACTTCATAAGGGTTTTTCAAAGTGAAAGAATGAAATAAGGAGTTTCAGGCAAAGTCATGTAGATAAACAAGCTATTGATTAAATCATTAGAATAACCGTCTTCTAATTTATTATTATTATTGGAATTTATTTTGGACCTAAGTTAAATTAAAATATGGGACCTAAAACAAAAAAGACATCTTTGATACCTTACATGGGCCAGGCATCTATTTAAGATGTTGCTACTCTACAGCTACAGCTAATAAGAAGTGATTGATTTCTTGGTACTTCTTGGCACTCATACTAAAATGAAAACTCACATCTAGTAGTTTTCAAAATAATTATGTCCACAATTCACAGCAAGTTGTGTTTTTAAATTAAAATTCAATTTCCTCTCCGGACAAACACATATACTTACTATAACATGGATTTTAAGTAAGGTTTTGTTTTGGTTTTTTTTTAGGTTATGGGAGCCCATTCAGGCTATTGCGATGAAAAAATAAAGATCCTGCAAGCCACTATCATGATAAACTTTCTCCAAAGTATCTCTAAATAATGATAACGACGATAATGACTTAATATCTCAAAATAATCAGAAACATTCTCAAAATCACTGTCTTGGAAACAGCAGTTAGTATCTCTAAACAAGCAAGTTTCTCATTATAGTTAATAACAGGGTTTTGTCATCATATTGGCAGAAATGGACTTCCATAACCAACATACCCAAACAAAACAACATGCTGTTTAAACATTCTGTTTAAAATTGTCCTTTCCAGTTTCTGACATCTGTATGATAGCGCAGAAAGGATTACCTCAAATTTATAGACGGCTTAAGAGTCAATATTGGATGTAAATTCACTCAAGAAACCATTTATGTCTTCTGAGAAATAAATGATCAAAATGCTACATGCTGCAGCCTCTGCAGTGGATAATAACCAGACCTACTGTATGTCAAATTGAGTCAGAAGTTGATTATTGTAGTCACGCTCAAATGCTCCTCACTGCCGAGGGTTACACCGCTCCAAGCTGTGAGCTGCAGTCATTATCTGGCTCCAGCTTTCACAATGGTGCTCCAGCTCTCCTCTCCTCTGCATTCTCACTCCATCTTTTTTAAATGAACCACTCGCATCCTTCAGGTGCCATCTCAAAATCAAACGACAATCAAAAGACAAAGTGAATCTGTTCTCACCAACAAAAAAAACAAAAAAAAGGAGGGAAGGGGGGGTCGTTGCCATAGTGACCAGGTTAAACTGAACTGTGCGGGTCTGAGAAGCGGGCAGATTTCTTGATAATTCTGGAACCAAAGGAATAAAATTGTCCTTTAATGAAAGCACTCGAGATGATGATGGAGCCGCGCGCTGCTATTAACTTTGATGCTGGGAACACGGTGACTGGACTTGAGCTTCGTGGAAATGGAGAAGCCAAACACGGCCCATTAATCCCCCCCCCCCCCCCAGCCTTGACAACAAGGGGCTGATTCAACTATTGTGGGAGCGTCCATTTTGAGCCAGGTCTTTGTGTGCACCCCCAAATGTGTGTATGCATCCGAACCTTAGACATGGGGAGCACTTGACGAGCTGTGATATCTTACACCCTTGTCTCTGCTTGTATGTGCACACGGGCACATGTGCACCTTTTATTTTTAGGGCGGCTGCCTTGCGTTGGGGTGTGGGGTGCCAGAGGACTTCAATGAGAAGGACATAGCTCAAAGTCCAAGTATGTTTCCACCGTGCATCCATCATTGTGCAGCTGACAGCTGACCCCAACGCACACCACCAGGTCGCGGCACACACTGGCATGTGCCCACGTCACAGTACTCCCGAATTCATCCGCGAGGAATCCACTTTTGAACGCAGCCCAACAATGTTAATGAGGGGGGTCTAAAGGGGGTGGGATTAGGGAGCGATGGCTGGCAATAGGCTGCCCAAGCACACAAATAGGACTCAAAGGTGACATGTCAGAGCGAAACAACATTTTCCTTTGACCCCTCGACCAATATATCTTACTCCAAGCACCTGATGCGTTGTAGGTGGTCTTTAAAGGGACCGTTTACGGATGTACATTAGCATTGTTTCGAGGCAGTAAAAATACCAGTGGGTGTTTTTACAAAGACTTTAAGTGAGTTCATGCAGAAGAGTACTCTCCCTGGACAGAAGGAGCAAATAACAGAACAGTCATAACCTGATGATGTCAGTGGGGCTATGTCAGCTTGGTCAGCAACTTCACAACACAAAGCTTATATTACAAACTGCGGGTGTAGAGTTTGAAAGACACTGGCTTTCTATCAGGAACAAAAACACTCTCCAGTTGCATTCTGGGAGATGTAGGATCCAGTGTTTTTAGGGGTTTGACCCATAATGGGAATAAAACCTCCCTGCTGCTTCAGTTTTTGCTGTTTTTTTTTTTTCAAAAGTTTAAATCTTGCATTTCCTCCAATTTTTGCCAACAAAGTGCTGAACTAAATCGTCAAAGCTTCACAATTAAGAGCTGCTCTGTCCAAATCAACCAGGCCTGATTGACTGATATTAGCTTTTTATATACATATATATTGGAGATGGCATTGATAAAGTAAGATAAACTTTATTAATCCCTCACTGGGGAAATTCACTAGTTACAGCACCTCAATAGTGAGACAAATATGAAAGAGAATTACAAAAAATATAAACATATAAAAGATAAAAAAGGACATAAATACACTATAAACATAAAATACACTGTATACATCATCAGGTTGATTATTGCACTAGATAAATAAATGGCACATGATGTGAATAAAGTGATTTCATACAAGTGGTATAACCTGCTGCATGTTTTCAGGTAGTATAGACTGTTCATAGAGGAGCATTGACAAGTCACAGTAAAGGCTCTCTCTGTACATACTGCCAGGAATATTTGAGGAACCCATATTAAGAATGTTTGTTTATGTCATGTTTTAATGTTAATGCAGTTGAAATATCACTATTCAGAATATTTTTTTAACAATCATTATGGTGTAGTCAGTTGTAGTCATTGTGTTATTCACGCTGTGCAGACACTAAATTAACGTTTTATCTCAAAACTAAAAACTTTAATAGTCTTGGACATGCTGCATTATGCTCTGCTTTTCTATTCATATCACAACACTGCGCACATAATTGCTTCTTTTGTGAGGATTTAAAAGGAAAAAAAAGTTAATGATGACGGTTTAAGGCAGAATTTAGTCTTTTTTTTTTTTTTTTTACATTTTAAAGAGTTTTAATAGCGTGCTTCTTTATTTTCCTAACACTGGTTGATTTCATCTCTCTCTCGCGCGCGCATCGGTGCGGCGTCTCCGTCGCGCGTGCGGGCGGACGCTGGCTGGCACAGCGCGCGCCCACATCGCCCGCGCGGGGTCTTTTATCTCGCCTCGCTCGCTCGCGGGATCGAAACGCTTTCACCTGAGCTCGCGCTGCGGTCGGTGACAGCCGGAGATGGACAGCACCGACGGAGGAGCCGCCAAACCGCCTCACACAGGTACGGAATATTATTTTATTCTTACGCGTCGAAACTGTTTCCCGTCAATTTGTCCGCCGACTAAACGTTTCCACAGCTTTCTAGCTTTGTCGTGAGGTAAAAATTCTGCTTTTTTAAGCAAAAAAAGAGACCATTTTGTTTGCATAATCACTTAAGTGTCTTTAATGAATCCCCTCAGGACGACGGTGTGTCTGTAGGTGTCTTTACTTTTTTTGTAATTCCTTCAGTACACATAAAGTTGCGCTGCAGCTACTTAAAAAAATCAAAAATATGTTGGAGTTATGGAACCAACTTGTTGTAACTCCACACATTTTGTTTCCAGTAAGTATTTTAAATTTCCTGTGGTGGAATAAAACTATTTCAAAGTGTTTCAGAGTTGTTCTGATGTTTCTCATCTCTGCCTGATTTTCCTTTGATTTTTTTTTTTTTTTAAAGATGATGTCTTGCTGTGCTGTGGAATCTACGGTCTTCCTGTTGGTAAAGGTCAAACTGTTGTTGATGAATAGAGTAATTATTTAAACCTCTGAGTCCTGGTATGTGTTGGCTCTGCCCACAGAGTCAGTGTGTGGCTGCCTGTCTGCACATTTGAACACTGTAGCCCTCTGTGTGTGTGTGTGTGTGTGTGTGTGATGCTTACATGTGTCGTAAGCCACCTTTAATATTCTGTGGAAGAGGTTGGAAATGAGTGGTCAGGCACAGAAAGTAAGATTCAGCGTTAATCGTGGGCACTGCAGTGTCCATGTGACAGACGCCGGTCAGCAGGCTGTTGTTCCACATCCAGGACGGCTGCAGCTCAGGTGGTGGAGGGTGTTGCTCATTAATCGGATGGGTGGTGGTCCCATCCCATCCTCTTTTGAGCGAACCCCAAATGACTCCCTGAGGGTACATTTGTGGGGGGTGGAGAGAGGAACCAGTGACCAGACTTCTCCTGTTTATGGGGTCACCTGTGTCAATTCATTGGGCAGTTCTCCCAGTCTGGTAGTCTGAAACAATATCACCATTTACCCAGCCAATCCATGTGTAGGTTTATATGGTTTTGTTTCATTATCCATCATATTTAAATGTTGTTTTTTTTTTTTTGTAGTTTTATATGAAATGATGAAGGCCACAGGTCGAAGCGCTTTGAATATGAAGTTGTTGTGTCTAGTTAAAATGGCGATGGAGTTTAGACCTCCTCTGGGGAGAGGGCAGCATCTACCACATGAACGTATTTGTTATGTTCACTCAGTGTCCTGTTGTGTTTTCTGGTGTCTTGTGTTCCTTGTGTTTTTTCATGTCAGGTTATGTCTTGTCATGTCAGGTTTTCATGTCTGTCATGTTAAGTTCCATGTCTGTCGTGTTTCTGGTTCCTTGTTCTGGCGTGTGTTTTATTTTGAAATCAACTCTCCCTCATGTTTCAGGTCCCCTTACTTCCTGCCATTGTGTTTCCCGCCTGTCTGATTGTCTGCCCCTGCCCTGATTGTGCTCACCTGTTTCCTATTACCCCATGTGCTTATATAGTCCTTGTCTTCCCTTGTCTTGTTGCCAGATCGTTGCCTCATGTTGCCCGTGTCATGTCCTAGTGTTTCATGGTCCATGGTCGCGTCATATCAGGTGATCCACGTTCTATGTTTGTTTCGTGTTTTTGAGGATCTTTGATTTTGAAATACCCTTTTTGTTAATTATTATTAAAACCTTAAAACTATTCTGCCGTGAGTCGCGTCCTGCATGTGGGTCCTCCTCTCCTGCCTGGCTCTAAAACCTAACAGTATTGATTATTTTCTGAATCTATGTATTGATTTTCTGCTCTACAAAATGTAAAAAATGTATATTGAAAAATGCCAATATGACTTCCTGAAGCCCAAGGTAACACATTGAGACTGCTTGTTTTGTTAGAATAAGAGTCCAAAACAGAAAGGTATTCACTTTATGGTCATTGAAGACTGAAAAATGCAAATATTCATGTTTTGAGGCTGGAATACCTGAATATTTTGTGTTTTTCTAAAAAGAAATGACTCCAACACTAAATCAATCTTTTTCTTGATCAACTAATCATCTTGTAGTCCCAACCTTACACATGTGCATACTCACCTTCATCCTTCAGTGTGTTGAAACGCCTCACGTGTCAGCCTTGGCTCGGTACAGTCCGAGCTCCTTCCTATAGATGTGTATGTCGCACATGCACTGTAGTGTCATCGCACTGTGAGTGTGTGCATTACTGTGAGTGTTGCCATGGCATACTCAGCTGCTGCTCAATTCAGGCAGAGTAGACCCACTTAAACGCCCAGCACTGGCCACATCATCATCTTCTGTATCCTCTTTAAATGACCTTGCTCTCCTTCCGTCCCCCTCTGCGTCAGCTTCAAGCCTAAATGGCTCCAAATGACGCCCGCCTGCCTGCCAAGCACCGCCGCACCGCCGAGGAGATGTTCTTTTCCAACTGCATGCAAGCAGTCATTTTCGCTGTGAACAAAAGGTCCTTGATTCATCAAATCCTGCACCTCCTACTGCCCACTCTCCAGAGTGATGCTGTAATTTTCACTGCACTCCCCCTGTGTGAGGCTGGGGGAGTTCGTAGTGTTTTTTTTTTTCATACCTTGGTGTGTTTTCCTCTGGGCTCTAAGGTGTGTTCACAGCTGGGGCCACACTCACACTCTCCAGGCAGCATGAAGACTCAAATTCTCAAAACGTGGTTCTTAAAGCGAGCCAGAGCCCACTCTATATAGCATATTTCATGCTCAGGATAAACTCCCTTTGCCTTATGTTGCATGCAAAAAGCAAACGGTGTAATTGAGAGGCAATGGGTAATTGTTTAGAGGCTGCAGGGACAGTCTGGGCACATCTCAAGTCCTCAAAAAGGCAATTTCACTGACGGAGCATAATACATTTCAGTTTCACCAGACCAGCACCGAATGACCGGAGAGGTGTGGTTAGGTCGTAGCTCTCAGGTACAACAAATTGTGGTGGCAAAGCTGCCCAGTCTGTCTTTTGTGTGCAAAAAAAATATATTCTTGAAGGCACTTAGATGGAGCAGCTGCTTAGAAATCAGCCAGCCTCACCTGTCTTTCCTTCCCAAAGCTTAATGTGTGGTGGTTCAGTGGCTCATTTCACAGTGGTGATACATGAGCATTGCTGCCTACACGCAAACTGCAAATGTAAAGCTGAAATAATCAGTTAGATTTATCTTTTAGTTGATCAACAGAAAGTTAATGGGCAACTGTTTTCATAGTTGAATAGTCATTTGTTGCGTTTACTGTGAATATATCCTCAATCTCCAATGTTTCAGCTTCAATACTGTAAAATGCTTCTTTTCTTTATCATATGTGATCTTTGGATTTTGGACCATTGGTTAGATAAAAAAGCATTTTGAAGACACTGTTGGCTTTCAAAAAAATTTAACAATTAAGTATTCAAGAAAATAATCAATAATTGAAATAATGGTTAGTAGCAGCCCTGCTTGCATTACTTTTGATTTGTGAAATATCTCTCAAAATGAGCGAAGATGATCTCATCTCACACATTAATCATGTTCCCAATTTGGTGAAATGCGTCCCAGGTAAATATTTTCTCTTTTCACTGGTGTTGGGTCTGCATGCAAAGACTTTCGTGAGACAAGATTTTATGCAAATATTTCTTTTGAGCTTTTAAAAAGTAGGGCTATCCATACACAATATTATTGTCATTGTCACAAAACAAATGAAATGTCCAAAACCAGCAATGTGATAGTGCATCTCTCAAAAAAACATCACAGGTCAGGAATATATAATTTGTTTTTAGGAAAGGCTGAAAAATTTCCATCTGGGCACTGTAGTCTCTGGCAGACATTACTCAAACATAAATAAATTGTGTTTTTGTTGGGGGCCATTTTCAGCCACGGATTTGGTACTGGAGCGGTTATTTTCAGCAGAAAGATGTACGTGGAATCGACTCGGTATAACCTACAGCGCCAAGTTCATTGTAATCTCTGATATGATGGGGAGATGGGTCACTCCAGTTATCTTCGGGTATCTCTCTGGAATAGTATGAGCTGAAATGTTATTGATTCACAGATAAATCAAAACCTGAGCTGTGTTCAGTTATAAATGTGCAGCTTGTTTCTTCTTTATCAACCAGCAGGGCCAGCGCCTTACTTGTTTGCATTAGTGTGCTTTTTTCCTTCAATTCTCCTGGTTCACATAAATCCAGGCTTTTGCTGTCAGACCAAAGATCTTGCGGTGCCCCTCGGTCCCTCGCCATCCTGCGCCTGCCTATAGGTCACATTCGCAGATTACTTCTATCCCAAACACTGACGATGAAGCTGAGTGACCAGCCTATCTTTTATTTATTTATTTTTTTCCTCTCTCTAACTTTCTCTCCCACCTCAGAGCGGTTCTCCTGTGTACTTTGGCATTTGGCTGCCGCCGTCTGCCTCAGTAAAAACCATCAGCTGTGAAATTGAGAATAATCATGTGGAACGAGATTGGGATGGGAGCAGCTTGAGCTCCAGCCCTTCGCTATCAATGGACTCATGGCTCCTGCTGATAAAGTCCACCAAGGGTTGAACAATCACCCACAAAACATTTTTTTGTTGACGTGTGAGGAATATTACTCTTTGTCATCGGCGTGACCGAGCTAAGATTTTTCCGCAGGACTCGTCACTCTCTGGCCTCCAGTGTCAGGGTGGTAAAATGGCCAGTGATTACCCTGAGCTGTGGGTCTCTCTGAAGAGACACCCTATTGATCCTTCCACTTACTATTTAGTAGCCATGCGGTGTGGCGTTCCTAATGTGTGCTTTATAAATATTCAACTGCAAGTTTTCAGGTTTGACTAATGTATTACCATCCATGAAAGCCAACTGGCACACAAATCTGTCTTTATTTGAACAGCCTCTGGATAGTTGGAAAGATAAAATGCAATTAAACCAGGACCAGGGCATTGCCATGAAAATCAGAGAGTCCCAACACTAACATTTTACTGAAACTACATGAAAAAAATACAAAAAAACACACCACTGAGTAGCAGAATTAGAGTAGTAGAAGTATTTTATCACAAGTGTAAGGTTCAGGGTCGGTTTTAGTACCAAGTAGGTTTTCACAAAGAAGGATAGGGGGAAGAATTTAATTGGGTATGTTGGTGCATAACAATAAACACATAAGAAATATGGAAGAGATGAAAAAAATAAATATAAAATAATTAAAATATCAAAACATAAAAAATAAGGTAGAAATTAAATTAAAGAACAGTTTTTTGCAGGAATGTGCAAAATTATAGGTCACAGAAAAACATCATTGAATGCTAACTTAAAATACTGTAATATTATAAATCATAAAAGAAAGTTTATTAGATAAAAGAGGTTTGAGATTGCAAACATGCCACTGAAATCCCTGAAAGAATAATATGTCAGGAATATTATGCAAGGCTAGAAATGATAATGTAGTTGAATGCTGTGCTTGGAGACCTGAATAAGCAGGCTGTCAAGTTTATTTATCAAACATAGCCTCTAATTTAGTCTCTGTAAAACCTTTTCTTTACATCCTGAATAATGCAAACCAAATTACAGAGAGCAGACGACGTGAAGGTCACAGGTCGGTAGTGCTGAATACAATTAGTTTTAATACATTTCCAGTAGCACACATCTACTGCTGCTTTCTAAATGCAGACAATAACCCTAATACTTAAGCTATTGAATTCATTCAAACAAGCCAGTTTGAAGTTGTAAGAGACATAAACCTGATTTAATCTGTCAGATATCTGTTTGATCACAAAACATCTATGGTGAACTGTCAGTTTTACTGAGGTGAAATAACATCGGCTGGTGTTATTTTTAATTAAGACATAATTTTAGTGTGTAGAGAGCTGTCTCAAATTTTTACTCTTTAGATTAACATTAATTATTCATTATCCACAAACTAGATATCTTTGTTTTAAAACCACGTCCTGTCAAAAGAACAAAATATCACTAAAATCTAAGTTATATCTAAGTTATTGTCATGGTCTTGAGCTCAGTTTATTGAACATTGTTAACGAGGAATCATGTAAATCCAATCAATGTCATCATCATCTGTTGCAATTGACTCTTCATGAAAAAAATCTAACAAATACTGCAATAATTATATAATATTTTAATACAAAATTAACAAAATAATTATTAATCTGGCTTAGAAAATGTCAAATCAACTTGTAAGACTTTTCTCCTTTTTCAATTTTTTCCAAGTTATACGTGACACACAGCTTCTCGTCTCTTTTAAAAAATATTTGTAACATTAAAACTTGTTCAGTTTTAGTTGGGATCATTTATGAAGGTGTTTTTTTGTTGGAGCTGTGTGACTGTCGGATTTCCCAAAGGATACATTCAGCTACATTCAAGAACAGTAATGCATCACAAATGCATCATCGTGTTTGAGGTATTTACCTCCTTTGCAGTAAATAGCTTTTCCTCAGATGCTGCCGATAGTAGGTTTATTTCCAGCCTCTTAAAGGTGCAGATGGAGTTTACTACCTGCTTAAATCAGTCATGATGGTCCACCAATAAGACGCAGAGCACAGCTTCAGACACTCCTCTCACTGTGGTAACAGTATCAGTCTGTTGATGTATTACAGGTTTCATTTCTTAACTACACATTACAACTTCTTTCATTTTTTTGTTAAGCTTGTAAACTAAAATAAAGGATAAAATATTGTTATTTCCATAGTTAAAAATGTATGTGAGACTTTGTCAAAGTTAAATAAACAAAATTATCAAAATGGCTGAACATCTTCTTAAAAGAATCATATCTTTGAACAACAACAAAAAATATGTGATATGGACTTTGTGCATTATGTGTTTGATTTTAAACAGTAGGGATACGACTAAGATTATGTTATTTCATGAATGATCTTTAGATTATGATGAATACTTTGTCTACATAAAACTAGAAAATTGAAAATGGCAGTTGCTATTTTCCAAAGTAGAAACAGAGAATGTAGAATGTTTGGCGTTTTAATCAAATATCCAAATAGCTGATGATTGATTTTCTAACCGGAGAGATAGAGTGACTGTTACTGTCAGAGTACTGTGGTCTGCATTCACCACGGTGCTGCACAGCAGCCATTTTTCTGCCCAGGAGTTTATTGTTACACCCTCTGCCTGTGTTGACAACACACATTTCCTCTGTGTCCGATAGTAGCTCTGAAAAAGTGACAATTAAGTAAATATTTAGACAAAACACTTCTGTCGTCCGTCTGTGTGACTAATCTGGGAAAAAAAACAAAATACTCTATCGAGCATCAATAATAATTTGAAATGGACTGTCTTTGAAATCACAAACGCGGTCACCGTCAGAGGAGGCTTCTAGCAGTAAATGCGCAGCGTACACCTTATCACAACAGACTCACAACAGATTGCTCTTCTCTAACCTCTCCCTCTGAGCCGGCCTCACCTCAAACACACCGAAATGGATTTCTGCTTAAGTCTCACATCAAAGAAGTAATGGCTCTCAGGCTGTGTCATTACAAGTCAGATGACAGTCTCCTTCACGCGGTGGCAGCTTAAACCTGCATCTGGACTGATAACTGTGATCTTTAGTCGGCTGCTTAGGTGTGGAGACGGGGCAGAGCCACCTCCCTGACTCTCGACTGATCTCCCCCCAACAAACGTCAGTCAGCTGGAGCTAAGGACGGAAAAACAATCCTTCAAGGTGCCACAGAAATGTCACAGTGCCCACAAAAGATCAATAAAAGACATGTAATGACAACACAAGCAGGTCAATACTGCGCTGTAATAAAGTAAAACTGAAGAGAGGCAGGCTTTCTCTCCATAAGTTAAATGTTTGGTTACACCTACTCCAAGTGGTTTTCACAGCTCGTATATATCACTACGCTGACAGCCTGAATCATCTCCCTTGACGTCAGATCATCAGCTGGGAAAAAACATAAAAGTGTTTTTGTCAGCTGCTGGACTCGCGGGAAGGAATCTGAATCAACCTGGAGGTAAAACAACATAATCGCTGGCTGTCAGGAAAGATATACACAAAGATACAGTAATCCTTATGTAGCAACAAGCTTAGCACCTTCAGACCTTCTCTTTTTTTTCCTCACACACAACAAAAAAAAATCTCTATTCACATAGCACAGAGTCCCTTGATTTCTTTTTTTGAAAGCAACCTTGAAGCTGCCTCTCAAATACCCGTCACATGCTGCGGCCAGATTATTTTTCCAAAATGTTGGTATTTGGGTTGGCAACACTGAACAATGGTATTTCGAATATCCCATTTCAACCAGTGTTCAGAAAAATAAGATTTCTGTTGGTCTTGATGGCTGCAAAAAGGGCCTAATGTATGTAACACGGCAGCTCTGATGGATAGGCTTATAATTCCCCGTCATATGGGCCGGGGGATGGACAGACCCCTTCAGGGCTGTGTGGGAAGTTGAATTTTCATACGGGCCATTACCTCTCGATTCCCCCGTGGCTGTATTGCAGGTACAGATTCAGCACAGCAGGCAGCTGTGTGGAAATGCTTCTCTTTGTGTGTGTGTGTGGTGTATATAGTTGTGTACGCCCACAGACGTGTGTGTTGGCTGAGCACACACATACAAAGCTGTGAGCATGACTTTGACATGGCTGCAGAGAAAATATCCTTTTTTATAATGGACAAGAATTGACTTCCTCAAAAACTGTATTCTCTATGTTTATTTGATTTTTTTATTCCATTCAATTTATAAGAATGAATTTGACTTAAAAGTTGATCATAAGACAAGATATGTCAGATTATGTGTGGCTTACTCCTCCACTTAACAGTTTCCTGGGAAGCTTTCGGCAACTTCTGTAACCTCTCTCTCAATTCAAAACCAGTAGAAAAAGAAGCACTATTTTCAGGCTCTCTTTACACTGAAATGAAGTATGAAAGCTTAACTGGCAGTTAGTTAGTCCTAGTGAAAGTCATCGTTATCTGCAGCACTATATGGATGCTAGTCTTTGAAATACAACAGGCTGTTGGAAGTTATTTTGAGTTATCTGAAGTTTTGTACAGTTTCGTGGTCACTTGACCTTTGGAGTTCAGTGCTCAGCTCCACTGAAGTTAATCTGAGAATGATGGCGCACAAAGCATCCACATAAACTTTACCTTTGTCTTGCAAAGCTTATTATTAATTCGCCTTTATGCCTTTTATTGAAGTTGAACTACAAGATAACTTACGTGTATAAAAGGTGTATTGTGTGTCCGAGCTCTGCTGTTCACCTTCGTGGTGCCGTCATGAGGACTGTCTAGTTGTTTGTTTGTTTGTTTGTCTTCTGTATCTGTTTCCAGCTTCTGTTCACTTCCCCCAGAGCATGTACTCCCCAGATCTGTCATCCTCGAGGCATCCATAAGATGCCCTCAGACTCTCTTGCCAGTCCCGGTCATCTGACGTCTCCTGCCCACCCTCACACCTGTTCCCACTTTTTACATCAGACCTACAGATATAAATATAAAGCAACATTTGCACTTGTTCCACACGTCAGATCGTTGTATGTGTTTTTTCCTTGTTGCCTGGTGCTCTCACCCACATGACACCGCCCCTTTTTTAGTTACATTGAGTTATAAGGGACATCTCAATATCTATTTTTTAGCATTTTGTGAATTGATTTAGAAGCGATGGTTCCCTCCCACAGCATGCTCGTTTTCAGTAACTTGGTCTTGGCAAAGAAGTGTATATGATCAGCTTCACTAGTGTTAGTCCATTGCATTCTTCCAGTTCTTACAACAGAATTTTTAACAAAGGGGCATCTCGAAAGTATTTTGCTGCAGATGAATATGCAGAATGGTACTTTACCTCCATATATTAATGTATAAGATAATGATATTTATTTGAAAATCATTTGAATTTCCTACCAGGAATGGTGAGAAAATAGTCATCATGCCCTGAGCTAATGCAAAGTAAAAGTCACACTTTTGCCGTTGCAGTTGACAGATTTCTGCCATTTTGAAGCCATTTCTGTGCTCCTCGGTGTTACTCGGATCAAATGGCTTTTCTTCGCACCTGATTTGTCATGCACTCTCTTATTCTGAAATAATTTTGCTCTTTGTTCCTCCATTAAATGGTGTGTTATATTCTCTCTAATGGCCATTACTGCTCAACACAAAAGAGCAGTCAAGCAGGCCAAATTAAATGGTCGTTAATTGGAGGAGCCGTTATAAAATTGGCCCTGCTGCTTGTACCGTGCTGTCTATTTCAGTCGGAACTGAATCAGAGGGAGCGGATGGTGAAGTTCCTGAACTGCCCACTAACAAGTTATTATTTTTAAAAGATATTTTTCTCTTAATATCATTTTTCTGTTTATGATAACTTTACCTGCACTAATAGGCAACAACCTGGTGGTTAGTTTATGTTACATTTCCTTTTTTCCTTCCTAATTGAGGACATGTTTTGTGTATATTCTGCATTAACATAAGTTTGTTTCTTCTCCATTTCCTGTTGAGCATTTGGTGAAGACCACATTAAAGCTGTAATGACCTTTAATTTTTGGCCACTTTGAGGCAGCAAGTTGTTAACTCATTATTGTCATATTACCTTTTTGAGTTGGTCTGGCAAACCTCTTAGCAGACATTTGCTTATTTACACATCCAGCAGATCAACTCATGTCCAATATTCACTCTTGTTTTAGCTCCATTTTTGTTCTCTACCACCTCCTGAGGGTGATATCTGCCTGTTTTGCGGCTAAATGCTCCACTGTGTTCACCAGCTGGTCTCTAACTGTGTCTGTCTGCTGTTTGGTGCTGGGTAGATGGTGCACAGTGGGGTTTTAGAGCTTTTTCACTGAAAATGGGTGTCTGCTGTGGCAAAAGGAAAAAAAAAAAAAAACATTATGAGAGCAGTTAGAGAGAACCAAAACAAGAAAGTTTTGGCCTGAACAGCTAAACAATGAGCTGAAACTCGGTACCATAAAGAGGGGTTTCCTTTAGGTGGTCTCCTAGAAGTCACCTGGAGATAATTTCAATTAAGTATGTGTGTAGCTCCACTGTCACACTAAAGTATTTAAACATCGTGTGGTGAATAAAATAAAACATGATATACATTCATCTAATGTTGTGGGGTGCTCTCAATGGGTGGGGTCCCTCTATAAATCCAAACGTGCTGTAGGTGGCAGAAGTAACATCAACTTCCTGCATTAATGACTATAAAAGAAATTCAGGTGATGTCAGTCAGCAGTGACTGTCCTTAATGATCAATTTAGTGATAAAAATTTGACTCAAACTGACAGTCAGACTGGTTTATTTGTTGAAAAAGCTATCCAGGTGCTTCTCTTTGGCCCACCACCTTAAGGAACCAGTGAGATAATTCAGGCAATTAAACCTATTTTCCTTTGGGAGTACACCTAATTAAAAGTCAATCCAATTTAGCCTGTCAGGTTTCCAATAGGAGTCGACACAGATAAGAACTTGGAGGATGGATGATGAGGGAAATGGGAGCGAGAAAGAGAGCAGTGATCTTATCTGTAGTCATCTGTCAATGTTGGCATGATTTGCTCCAAAAATAAAACACCATTGAATTTCTTCGCTGTGTGATTAGATACCTGAGCGATTTTCATTAAAATGAAAAGTAAATTAATCGAGAGTCTGGCTGTATAATTAATACTGCTGGTAGCCAAGAATCAACATAAGAATCAACACAATAACACTTACAATTACTGCTCATGCCAGAGAGTTTGATTTGCACCGATTGAAGTTTACTTTACCTTTTTGGAAGTTAGTGAAGATGTATAACTTTTGATACAGTTCTTTGATAAAGAACAGAAACACATCCTCATGTTTAAGCGGCCAGTGTTTGTCATTTCTGCTTGAAAAATGTAATGTAATGTATGTTGGAGCAGTGTGTATGTCTTGATTATTATTGTTATTTCTGGGCTTTTTTTGTGTGTGTTGGTAGTTTGGTTATTTGGTTAATTTGGTTATTTGGTTATCTTAAAGTATGTGTTGATTAGATCTTAGTCAAGGTGTATTGGCCATGATCTCAATCTGAGTATGTTAATATTGAGTCCGATCTGACACTTCACTTAAATGTCGATTTAGCTGAGTCATTGTAGACTACTTTTAATCATTTAATCATTTAAATCACACAACTCATTTTCATCAAACTACATCCAAAGTTCATAAACTTTAACTATTGATATGATATGAATATATGATATGAAAGTCTCACTCCGTTGGATTTTTTGGATCTACTTTACTGTCACAGAGTGGAGGTTCCTTCCTCAGAAATGCTCTTTGGCCGAGCACTGACAGCTGCTGCAGAGAGCACACTTTAACCAGACAACAGACAGTTGTTGTGTTATCGAGTTACTTCCAAAATTAAAGGGAATTAACAGCAGCTGATATGACCTGCTGAGAAGCTGCCGTCTGACTGTTTTGTACTCTGCCCTTTGTTGTGATGATATTTAACGTTGTAGCTTGGCGAATCTGCACATTTTGACAAGCTACACACGTAATTTTTCACATTGCTGCGACATAAGCAGGCTGAGGTGGATAAGAGACAGCAGAGTATAATATAGAAAGGATCAGCTTTAATTTAGCCGATACCGATTCATTACAATTTGCCTGCTTCTGCCCAACGATAACGATCCTATATATCAGCTCATGGACATTTCTAGTGTTAATGAGGTCATAGTTTTGACTGATAAACTGCTAAACTTAATATTAGATGATGATGTAAAGGCTTTACACACACACATACACACTTTCTGCCACCCCTTGGGACTACACATTTCAAGTATCTCCCATTGCTTATTCTTTGCTCTCTCCATACCATCTATATAAGGAGCTAGCAGTTACTCAGGGGTCTCACCACCAACTCCACACAATGTATATTTATCAACTGATGAGCTAGACATGGGCTAGACAAATGACATGGAAAACCACCCTGAACACATCCCTTAGTCATCCTCATTAGTCATCGCTGCCTCCATGCTTTCCTCCTCCCACCTCCTGCTATCACACCACATGGAAAGCATACGTTTCCCCTCCAAATGGAAGTATTTTCTTCTTGGCATGCCATCAGTTAGCATAAACATATTTAGCATTTTGCCGAAGTTCTAGAAACAGTGAGAGTGTAACTTGGAGCCAGAGCTGAAAATGCACTTTGCAAACGGAGACAGATTGAGGTATGGTACATGTCTCTGTGATTGAGATGTCACTTCGGCTTGGGTTATCAGTGTCATGTAGTCACTGCTCTGAGAGCTGTCAGGAGCATGAACCCCAAAGGGGCAGGAAGTGGCTTAACCCTGCTCTGCCCCGGGGTCATCTCCAGATGTAAACACATGTTGTGAACATGTGTTTACATGAGCTCCTGCCAGGAGAATTTAATCGTCCTCAGTTGAAATATAGCTAGCGGGTTCGTTTTCTTTGCCATGTTTTTAAAAGTTATTCACAAAATTGTAATTATTGAGTGGAATAATGGATGCTCCAAACACCACAGACTTGACAGTTTAAAATAGACATTTGGCAAGCCCATGTCTGGAGCAGCTCTGAGTTAAAAATCTAAATTAAGACAGCCTGTGAAGACAAATGTTTGTCAGATAATTAAACCTCTTGACTGATGACTTTCTATTCATAAATGGCACTTGACCCAGTTTTAATGTTGTTCCAGAAGATGCTTCTGTAAATCATCGAGATTTCCAACGAAACACAGGTGATATTAAATATGATGTATATTTTCAACTGTGAGTACAGGTATGTGACAAAAGTGGAAAACAAGAAGAGAGAGCCTGAATATTGCAAGCTCCAAAAACGTAATGAGGCAAAGTTTTGAACTTCGAAAAAAAAAAAAGTCATTTACGCAGGCAGAGAAGACAGCTCCCCCCGCAAGGATATATAATACAAAACAACATTAATCATCCTAAGACAATCCTCTGTGTACGTAGAAATGCATCATTGTCCTAAAATAGTATATAGTCTCTACAGAATATCACTTATTCGCAATACAATAAACGTTTTTACAATAAAGTGAGAGAACAAAGTGTGTTATGTTTTTATCACACTGTATGTAAAAAGAGCAAATATGTAAATGGCCTGAATTTGACAAAATATATGCATTTAATATATCAGTGGGGATTATTACTTCTTTTTTATTATGTGTGCGTGTACGAGCTGCTTTTCTCACACATGCATGTTAAACTTGAAGGTCAAAATATTGCTGCAGTAAATGTAGGTGAACTTCAGTAGGTGCTGAAGTCAACAAAAACAGTCTGCCAGAATGGTTAGAAGAGAAACTAACTGGACCGGCCCCAAACTTTTGGCACAGACCTCTTATAGTTATTACATCAGTAAGTGGATGATTATTATAACCAATTTTTTTTTTATTTCTCATGCAGATTACCCTCTAATTGACATTTGTATTTTGTTGCATGAATATAAAGTAATGAAACGGACAGTCTTGCTGTTTACTGGGGTACATTATCTACTTTAGGCAGGCAGCCTTAACACAGTTCCTTATGTAGACAGGCCCATTCTTGCAAAAAAAATACAAACAAACAAAAAAAACTTTGTGAAATGTATCTAAAACTATTAAAGAGAATTTAGGTCAGATCTTGTCCTGAACGTGGAAGGAAGGAAGAGGAGGATTACAGCCGACTGAAGGCCGATCACTTCAACAGCCCACATATCCCTGTCAGAAAAGGAAACGGCACAGTTGTCTCAGCTAATCCTTGTTATTATAATCAGCGCTTTCTCACAACATTTTTATGTTCCTCAACCTGCTTGTAGGATCTTTGAAACCAGCTATATTTAGTCAGTTTAAATCATATGCTGACTGACAGCACGTTAGTTTATTTGAGGTCTGAACAGGGGTTTGTTAAGTTTGCTCATTAAAAGCTTTTTTCATTGTATACATTCTTGGGCATTCTTACCCAGGTTGTGGTCTTAAAAATTCAAAGTTTGATTTAATACATCATAGTGGTGCCCAAATTCAACACAGTAAAAATAAGTGAGTGTCTTGCCATTTCCACTATTAAATTTTGACATCTTGATGGTTGAGTGCTTAAGAAGTGCACCACGTAGTCTTGACATTTCTGGTAAAATACTGCCTGTGAACCACTGTGTCATCACTTACTCTCTCTCTCTGCTTCTCGTCTCTAGAAGTCCTGTCTCTTACTGTCCCACAGTACAATGAAACAGTTAATGAAAAACGGAGTTTTGTTTGATCCATTTAAAGCTTGAGGGTGGCCACGGGTCCTTAAAAAGGACGGATGTAAGGTCTGCATTGGTAAGCCAAGCTGAGGACTTGCTAACAGACCTGGCTGTTAGTTTATATAAACAGGAAAATGCAATATTAACATCAAATGGCTTGAGAATAATGATTACTTGTGGTGCTTAAAGCCGGTGCCTGGAAATGCAAATTTTATTTTCTGTTTTGGTGTGTATTTCCATCACAAGTTTGGCCTATTGATTGCAGAATTTATTTAAAAGTGGCATTAAAAGGGTTTTAAAATATCTTAAATTTAACTTGAGTTTTTTTTCTTGGCACAGTAAGACAGTCAAAGCAGTGGATTAGCTGCTATGACATTACAAACTAATATGGTGCCAGAAACATGACATATCATCTTGGTCTAAAGAAATAAATGTGGCTGGAGCCAGCAGCTGATTAGCTTAGCTCAGCACTAATACTGGAAATGAGGGGAAATGGTTATCTTCTGGATGAAAAAAAAAAATCATCTGTCAACTATTTATTAGCTCGGACAAGTTGCCAGGAAAAAAAGACTCCAGGAAGATAGTGCTCCTAGCCAAGAAATAGTCCGACACATAAGCATCTGTCATCTTTACAGTTTTTTGCACTGATTAAACAAATGGGAGATAACATGTTAATAATTGAGCTTTGGCACATTTCATTACATTTGGAAAAAGCCAGACTAGCTGTTTCCCCCTGTTTCCAGTCCTTATGCTAAGCTAAGCTAACCTGCCTGTAGCCTCACATTTACCAAACATACATGAGAGTCATGAAAGTGATTATTATGATTAGTGATTATTGCATTAGATCATATTTTGAACCAATCAGATGCATTGGTTGATTCATTAGGTGTATCCATTAAAGAGAGAAAGTCTCTGTAAAGGTTATTTACTCATTAGATTATTGAAAATTAAATAATTGTTTTTGCTTTCTTTCCCTCTGTTTGCATGTGAGTTAGTGTTCCAGTACACTACTGTCATTCATGCACAGGTCACATTTGCTTTGGTCCCGGCTGCAGCCGTAGGGCTCTCCCAGATGGCCGATGACAGATGCCCACAATTGTTGTTGCCCTTGGTTGGAGTGCAGTCCCTCCCTCTAGATAAAAAAATAGACTGTCCTTCCCAAGTCTCCCCACAATGTCCCAGTTCTCCAATTTGTCATAACCTGATTTGTGCTCATAATTTATTTTCCATCATCGTCTCTCTCTCTTTTTTTTTTGGTCCATATATATACTCTGTCAGTATATTAAAATGGCTCAGTTTATTTGAACTCTACTTTTCCAACATTTTCTCCTCTCCTTTCGACTGCCCCATTCTTCGTCTTCTTGGCTTGATCCAGTGTCCTCTGCTGTCGTGCCACTGGGTAAAAAACGTATTTATTTAACCCTGTCAGGAATATGTGCTATTGAATCATCTGGTGTTAAAAGAACGACACCAAATTAACACTTAAGTAAGGGTCGTGTCAATGTTTTCACATGTTTTAGTCTATTTTATTTAGTAGAAGTTATTGATTTTTAAAGTGTATTTCCTTCCATTGGTTTAAAGTATTCTTCTCAATCCCATTTATTTCTGCATGCCATATAAATAAACTTGTAGAGACTCAAAACTTTTTGTTTAAGTCAGAAATCAGGTTATTGGTTAAAGCACGGCAGAATTCACACATAAAACTGCTCTTTCAGTTTAACCACATTACTGCACAATGACAAGGAACAAAAATATAAACATAAACAATATGACGTTGATTGTGATTTAATGCCCGAGCGAGTTTCAAGTATCTGCAAGTTCATTTCTGATCTTTAGAAAATACATGAAAACTAATGAAAATATTAAAAAAAAACTTTTTGTATACGGTGTAAAAAAATATATAATAATTAAGATACATCATGCATTAATGTTAAAAAGTAAAATGAAATATTGTAGTTTTCTGGCAAAACCAAATTGTCCAGTTTATTTATTTATTTTTTTAATCTGCTGCCATATGACAGAAAATCCAGTCTGTCTGCGTGGCCCAGTGCTAGAAGACTCTTCAGATTAAGAGACTCCACCTGGGGGAAGGAGATTACATTTTGTCACTCCTGACTGCAGCCTACCTCAGCAGTGTTTATGTGGAGCCCAGAACTACCTTTAAGTGAATGTGTCAAGGTCTGTGCTGAGAGAAGATTAAGTGCAAGAACAGGGATTTAGGCTAAATAGGCCTGGCCAGTGGGTTTCTTCGATTAGGAAACAGTTTGTGCCAAAATGTGGCCTATATTTAGGCTGCTCCTGGTTCTCTACACCAAAGCAATGACATTTAAAAACGGTGGCAACAACTGGACAATTAATATAAAACAATGTTTTATTATATGTTGTTATTATTTAAGACTTGCATCCTATTGAATCTAATTACAGTTTAAAAGTGTCTCTTCCAGGTTGATTTTTTAATTTTCTTTTTTTGGTAGTCGACTCTCGTTTCTCGTTTTGTTTTTTGACTTACTTTGTGCGGTCACCGTGAGCATAAAGGCGACACACAGTCCCACACATGAACACGACGACAGCTGCCAGCATCTCATCAATCAAAGAGAGGGGAAAACAACCTTCATACATTGGACTTTGAGTTCTTTGTAAAAAGAGGATAGTTATGTTGGTATAATTTTTTTTCTCTGTAACATGTTCACTTGTTAGGGCTGCAACTAATGATTATTTTCAGTATTGATAAGTTGTTTGTTTAGTTCTTGTTTTGTCCACAACACAAAGATATTCAGTTTACTCTCACAGAGGACTAAAGAAACCAGACAATATTCACATTTGAGAAACCAGAATCAGAGAATTTGGACACTTTTTCTTAAAAAAAAAAGGTTAAAAACAGATAATCGATTCTCAAAATGGCTGGTGATTAATTTAATAGTTAACTAATCTATAATCGACAAATCATTGCAGATCTATCACTGGTTCTCTCTTCAGCTTCCACCTAGTCATCAACAAAATCAGTTTGGACCAGTAACGGGCCAGCGGTGCACATTTTCAGACAGACTTTCCCTGAAGGCATTCACGCTGGTGCACTGAAATTAGAGAGCTGGAGTGACGGGTACAAATCCTTGCTCGTTTCTCGCCTCCGCACAGCTGGCCGATCACGCCGTGAAAGTGGGAGTGAGTGTCAGATTGTTGTTTTTTTAAATTTTTTTTTAGAAAAGTTACAGAAGTTGTCAACAATCCAACAGAAGGTGTGACGGACAGGGCTTCAAAACTATTTGACCGTCCGACGAGCACTTTAGTTTAGTCATGTGGCCCCAAAAACTGAATAGCATTTTATGTCACCTGTGTTTTAAACTGTCTGTGAAGAAATGCATGTGTTGTTCCCCTGATCAAGGTTGTGGCTGCTGTTTTGTTGATGCCAGTTTTGGGATATGAAAAACTGGAATAATACTGCACAAATTTGCCATAGTGTGAGTCAGCATTCATGTGTTACTCAAACATATTATTTTGTCATTGTACTAGTAAAGAAAAAACTTCATCATTCATTGATCATTCATTTGTCTGGTGACCATCTACTGGATTTAAATATTTAGCCAGCTTGTTGGATTGGTTTGAGCAGCCTGTTTTGGCAAACACTGTGCAGAACTTAGCCAAAGACGTGGCACGCAGGACTGTCTGGTCCTCTGGAGCCTCCCAACACATCAGAAGAGGTGACAGCTGATTGGCTGCTCCACCTCCTGTCTGGCTTCCTGTGACAAACACTAGGCAGACGCACACCTCTGAGTACACACACTCTCACACTCTCACAGCTAGAGCAGGTTCAGTGTGTGCGTGTGTGCGTGTGTGTGTGTGTGTGTTCATGTTTGACACAGTTTATTCCCTTCTTGAGACGTTCTGTAGCTCTTCCAGCATCTTTGGTGTGGGTGTGTGTGTCCCCTCAGATACCAGTGTCTAATTAAAGAGCTGGCATGTCAGAAACCTGCTCTCCCTCTTTGTTTAACATTGGACCTAATCTCCTGCTACAGAGTGAGTGTGTGTGTGTGTGTGTGTGTGTTATCTGGTGATTGCTGCGAGGTGTGTACAAGATGGATGCCAAACTGGTACAGACAATTGTTTGGAAACTGGCCAAGCTTCCCCATAGCAGTATGTATGTAAGTGTGTGTGTGTGTGTGTGTGTGTGTGTGTGTGTGTGTGTGTTTGCAGATTTTCTCATGGATTACCAGTGCTACTGCGGCTGCACATCATCTTGTGTTTCCATTATTTTCATACATATTCAGGATTCAAGGTTGAGTCAGCGTCTCATGTGGTGCACCGAAACATTTTCTGTTCTGCCACATTTGTGTGTTACAGGAAAACCTTGATAGTAATCCTTCGATATTATTACTAGATATAATGAAATGATTACTGTGCATTTTTCACTAAAGATATTCACAAATTACTTCTTTTATTGTTGCCATATTCATTATCATCTATTCAATTCATGCGGTCTTGTGAGTAAGAAATGCAGATATATTTTTCTTAAGTAGCGTCTTTAATTGTTTGTGGAAAAAAGCTGTATGTATTAACTGCTAAAAAAAAAAAATTGTACACATAATCTTTTACACCATATAAACCCATTAATGAACCTTTTTAAAACACATTGCCTTGACTTGGTCAGAAGTTGACAGACAGACGTGACAGACATGTCCTGGTTTTATTATTTTAGAGCTTTGTCGAATAGAATAGCCTACAGAACCTTTATTTTACGTACGACCATACACAGATACACAGTGTCGTATGTTCCCAGTACCAGTTGAGGAAATTGTCGACTAAAAATATGCACCCTCTTACCAGCTCCCACTCACTTACCTAACCGAGTGAATCACAGCATTATATGAGTGGAACATTTGCAAATGACCTTGTCATTGAGATCTGGCACACAAAATACCACTCATGCTGTAGGATTACAGAATGTATGCCAACACAGTTATGTCTGTATGGTGCACATAGTATATACAAGAGTGTGAATAGTGTGCATGTTTCTGTGTGTGTTATTCTGGGGGTCGTTGTGGTGTGTGTGTGTGTCTTTGAATATTAATGTCTTGAATGCACTTGTGTGCACTGCGTGAGTGTGTGTTTATACTTCATTGAGCCTTCCAGGTGAGTCAGGCTTCTCCTTGAGCTCCTTTTGTTAATACGCAGATCTTTGTCATCTTTATTTTAAATGCAGAACAGAGAGAAACATCTTCACACGACTAGAGAAAGTTTTCCCACCACTTTCTAGTAAGGCGTACTTTATAAGGCTTTGGCTATTTAAATCACTTACTAACCAATTTATACCTTGTAAGCACATCTGCTCCTCATTTCCACATCAAGCAGCTCCTGAATAGATCGAGTACCCACCTCAGTAAACATATTTGGGTTGCAGCTAAAGATAATTTTGATCAGCGATTATTTTTTTTATTTAAGAAATGCTTTTACTGGCGATTAATTAAAACTTAAAATCGCTTCAGCTCAAACATATTCTACTTGACCACAAATGGTAGTCCTCCGCCAGATCATATAATAATATATTGTCAGGAATTGCAGTAGTTCTCCCTACAAAACAAAATCAGAGTATATGAATTTCATTGAAAAGGGACAGGGTTGGTTGTTGTAGACCTTGAATCCTCACTGTCCCCAAAACCAAGATTCATTACCTAGAGCATAAACATGATGTGAATGAATGAATATAAAGTGTGTAAAATGTTAACTGGGTTATTGTTGTTTCCTTGCACACTGGCTAAGACTAATTTTTACAACTAGAATCAGGACTGTCAATGTCATAGTTATAAGGTGTGAAAAGCTGCCTGAATATGGGACATCACTCCATAATGTGGTTCATTCACGTTTCCGCTCAGAATCAGTACGTCTTGTGTCATCAACTTAAATCAACCTCGCTCCTCCAGAGTTCGCTCACCTCCATCTCTCTGCAGATCTCACAGTCTTTGTTGCCCACGTTTCATTCAGTAATTTGTGGCTTTTTGTCCGTTTCTTTGCCTTCTCCGCACAAATTACAGCATAATTGAGCTGCAATTTGTGTGGAAAGGGTTCAAATTCATATTTTCGCAGAATGTGCGCGGTTGCCTAGCAACACAGCTGTAATTGTAGTCCACCTGTTCGTTCGATTCAGTATTCGTTTTGACTGTCAAGACCAAAAAGAACTGTAGTTCTTATGTCGTGTGTGTCTTGTCTTTGCAAATTATCTTCATCTGAATTTTTGGCACTTAGACACACTCATCACTCAGTAAATATATCCTCTGTAGTGATGATTAGAAACAACAAGATTATTACTCATATTCCTCCAGGGTCCAGTTTTTCCATATCGGGCCGAGCGCTTTATCTGCTGTCATCTGTTGTCAACGTAATGGAACAGTGATGACAGGTGTTGCGGTGAGGGAACTCATCTTGACCTTAGTGTCTGGAACAATGCCATTTTTAAAAGAGCAGCACGCCTATGCTGAAACATCCCAATAACAGCTGCCTTACATGTAAATACTGAAGGCTTTGGACCACCTCATAACACATCTGGATTAGAACCTGCTCATTTCAATAAGTTTTCATAGTTTGTAGATCAGACAGAGCTGCAAAAGTTCACAGGTTCAGGTCGATTAATAGCCTGGAGGGGAGTTGGATTTGTTTCGGTCTTAATTCATAAGGGCCTGTCAAAAGGAGGACTTGGTTATTTGAAATATATTCTTGTAATTGTGTGTGATTTATTATGGACTCAACAGGCTATGGCTGGATAGAGACAAAGGGGCAGAGTGTACCGTTAAGGAATAAAAAGACATTACATGGGCACGTAGCCTTTATAGTGTAATAGATATACAGTTGCAGGACTTAAGTGTAGCTATATATAGAGAAGGGCCATGCTGAACTGTGTTCCCTTGAGAAAATATAGGACGATGATCCACATGCTGACAAGTGATTTTATCATATAATAAATGTGTGAGATGTTTTTCCAAAATTGAACATAAGTAAAAATGAAAAGCACGTCTTCAGCTGTTCATTTTGCAACGATTTTCTGCGTAAATGTGTATGTTGCTGGAGAAAACCCCCATGTCCCCACAACTCTTGGATTGGCGTTATTCCAAATAACTCTAACACTTCCCGGTGCCAAAGCTTTTCATGTAGCAGCCCCTCATTTGTCAAAGCTCTGTGATAAACAAGTTTGCCCCCAGTGTGAAACCACAGGAAATCATGCAGATGGGGAGAGCAGCTTGCTGGAAACAGACCTGAACAGGTTTCCAGTTTTGTAGCTGCCTGTCAGCCCAGAGCCCACCTGGTTGGACCGTTAGCTTCTATCCACCATACCACGTTGCCAGATTAGCGTTAAGAAGCCTTTATGGATTCACGGATAAAGAAGTAGCTGGTATAGCTGATGTAAACAGTTCCAGATAGTTAAAGTTATACCCAGCACAGAGTAACCTTTTGAGGGGCTTGACACAAAGATTTTTATGGCAAAGAGTTTTCAGTCTGGATTAAACAAGGGAATAAAGCTCTACATACCCAAGGTGCACCCACACAGATTTTTTCTTAAATTTAATTTGGATGATTAGCTCTTGATTGACATCTTCCTCACTCTTTTAGCTTTGTTACACCTGCCTGGTTGGGACAAATTACACCTTTATCATTCTTATTGGTGCATGGTGCCCTCATTATAATGCCAAGCATGGCTCTGCTTGCCTTCAACATGAGCAAAAGTCTAATCAGGATAAGTGGAAAACTTAGTGGGGGTGTGCAGGGACAGTCTTGAAGTAATTGAACGAGCGGCCTCTTTGCACATTGTAATGAAAGCCACCAAATCAGTCACGGCATTAAAACTTTGCATTAGATATAGTGTTGGCAGTCCTTTGAGTGTCTACTAAAAAAAAAAAAAATAGACTCTGCCAGGGAAAAGGCTAAAGAAGCACATTCATGTCAAAGAGCAAAATGAATGATTTGTCATTTATGTAGGCACCCATGTGAAGAACATTGCGCTGTAGCTACAAGTGAGTCCCCTGATAGAGTGGTTTATGAGGTTGACAGGTCATTTCCATGCAGCTGTCTCAGGCCATAAAGCAAAGACGTTGAGCATGCTGCTGGCAGGGAACGTTCTACAAAGACACGAGAGTTACTGACATTTTTATGTATTTATTTATTTATTTTAATATCTGGCGTCTTGTTTGGCTGGTGACACGGATCATTAGTTGGAATCCTTTAACAAGATGCAAATGCGGGATGTCAGAGCACTGAATAGTTTGGACACTTTCTACTCTGCAGAGTCGTGATTACAGAAACCTATTTTGTGATTTCAGATGCTGAAGCTTTAAGATACATTGATACCTCTATTTCTGTCTTTAAACCAAGAGGCAGCGTTTATTATATTGTAAGGAAATAAACTAGTCTTTAGTTTTTTATTATTATTACAGGGCAGTTTATGGTGTTGATTAGCATTGTATTGGATATAATTTAACTATATTTACATAAGGATAGCAGGAATCAGTGATTTCTAACAAATTATCATGAGTAAGAAGTTCAGGCTTATTGTGTTAAATAAACATACACATCCTACTACCTTGAGTCCTGCTGATTGGTTTATATATTTTATAAAGGGCACCAGGTCAGAGAGACAGGGAGAGAGTTAGTACATAAAGGAGCATTTATGACCCGCGTTTTATATTCTTGGCTTTGATGTCGTCTTGTCCTCGTCCTGGACCAGCACCCAGACAAGCTCATGAGTGCTGGTATTTAAAGAGCTGCCGGGGCCAGATAGCTTCACTACCAAGACGACGGCACAACAGAAACTGCGTTTACAGATAAAAGGTACCGAGTTTCTGATGTCAGAGCCTTTTGTGTGGTGAGGCTGTTCAACGGACATAACGGTTTCATGATACTTAGACATCGTACTGCCGGATTATTTGGATCTATCCCAACCACAGGGTCTGCAGACTGAGCGAATGCCTCCTACATGGATAATACTACCAGTAAGTAGCTCATTCTGCTTCACTGTCCCTCACAAAATCAGAACAAGATGTTCCAGAGTCATCAGCAAACCATTATGATTCACGTGTCATTTTGCAGCAGCAGAGTGATTCATGTGTACATTTTTGTGCATCTTTTGCTGGTAGTATTCAGATATTTGTTCATTATCACACACCATTAACTCGTGTTTTCTCTGTGAGCACAGAACAGTAATTTATCACTTGTCATGTATTTATTTCTATTTTTTTTTTCTTCATTAAGTCTTCATAAATGTTTAATTTCCTTTACGCATACGGTGTAGTTGTGCAGTCTTAAATTCTTTATCTTTTGTTCTGTAAAATATTATAGGGTCTAGTTAATTTATTTAGTGAAATAAATAAAGTTAAGCTATTGCTTGACCAATAAAAGTTAATTTGCCTGTTGCGGGTCAAAGCCAAAGGCTTGTTTAAATTATCATTAAGTCCAATTTCAGTTTTATTTATCGCTTCATTTCAGCACTGGCAGTCAACAGAAAGTCAACAATTTAAAAATCACACCTGCCTTCTAACAGAGGTGTTAGGTCCTCTTTAAAAATAGTTGGGATGACACATCAGATTAATCAATGGAGGGCCCAGAGGAACTGTTACAGCACCGTTTTTTACAGCTCATCACAGAAGTGCAGGAAAATCAACCTGCAGTTTTATTTTAATCATACAATAACACAACATTATCTATCATACTTTTTCATTCTTTTTAAATTAAGTATCATTGGACATGGGATAAGATAAACTATTCTGTGTTAAGTGTATTATAACTCGTATGGGACACAAAGTACAAATGCAGTGTCAAATCAGCTCAATTAAATTACTTTTTATTACTTAGATCCCTGTTTCCACTTCCACAGTCAACTAATGATGTGGATAATTATGCTGTTTCAATAAAAACAACATAACTGTGTGCAGCATTGTTTGGCTAGTTAGTTAACCTTAAAGCTCTATATGATAACTTGGCACAATAACAAGATCAAAATACAAAAGAAGTGTGAGCTGCCTCCTTATTCCAGACCACAATTAAATCACATGCAAAATGGTAACAACATAATATTTTTTGCTCATTATAATGATTAAAAGAACAAAACAATCCTGCACAATGACAACTGCTAGTTTAAAAGGGAGTGTGCATTTCTTGACAATCACAATTTATGGCATTCAAGAACTTTGTTGTAAGTGTTCATTATAAAAAACTGCATCAATTCCTGTGTCACACCACAATTTTACCAGTAAACCATCCAGTATATCAGCTCTAAAGGACGACTGTAATGTTAAGCTAAACACTATCAACTGCAACACTGGTGAAAATGAATATTTAATATATTACGATAAAAAAACAGCAGCAATACCTTTTGGTGAAGTATTTTCACTGCTTAAATGCGGTTTTAGTTGCAGGCTGCAGGTGCCACCGCTTGCTCAGTGGAGCACCGGTAACTTTAGCCGTTTACTCAGACGAATGGGCTGCTCCCAGCTGCCCACTCAGAGGCCAGACAGCCAGAGAAGCCCTGGCTGCTGTACAGAGTGCCAGTAGAAAGCAGCAGCTGCTGGCTGGCCGGCAACCTGTTTAAAGTCGTTTTATAATGGGGCTGTCAGGTGCCAACTCCAGCTGACCACATAAAGATGAGTGAGTGGAGCGGCTCGGGTGGTTCCAGCATGGAGGACGGAGGGTTTACACCTAACACGAAAGGCATCAGTGTACAGCATTAGATATTAGCTGACTGAGCAAGGCTTTTTATTTAGAATAAAACTGTTGCCAGTACGTTAAACCAGCAGCCTGAGGGGAAAGTATGTTCAGTGTTTACATAAATTACTCATAACATTTTACTTATCAGATATAGCATCTGGAACTATTTTCATTTGACTTGACTTTTGCACACATATTTCCCACATAAGGCCATACACACCACAGGATCTGACATATGTCTATGGTACATTTCAAAATTAGCGTAACATTAACATATAGTCCTTCTGTATGTGCTGGCAAGCTACTGTAACACCTGTTAAAAAAGCTGTTTGATGGAGGTTACACATTCAGCATACATTAAAAACAGTGCGTAAAATATATTTTTCATCTGCTTTATTTTATTAGTTATATTTGTTATATTTACACCTATCTACATAAGTGGTTCAATGCTTTGACAAAATACAAGGCTCAGTTACTAGAATTTTCCAGACCTTTCAACCACATATTACTGTTTCAGCAGATGTATTTTGCACAGTTGTCATCAGGTAACCTAAGACTGAAAACTGAGTCCACAGCATTGATATCTTAAAACATTGTCGATATGCTGGAATAACTCCAACCAATTGAATTCCTAGTAATCCCAAAACACACTAAAAAGAGATGCAAGAGTTCAAACACTTATGTCTTGACAGGTTGGAGAACTGCTTCAAAATATGAGTAAACTGAAGTCAGGTAGTTTTACCATCTATTTCATCCCTGAATAGAGGAACCTTGTCGATGCAAACCGACTTAAAGTGCGTTAGACGGCCCACACCTCCCCCTGACTGACCCTGTCTGCTGTCTATAGTGCTCATCAGTGCTGTTGTGAGATGGCAGACCATTTACTGACAAAAGACTAAAAGTGAAAGAGTGAAAGTCTGAGCTCTTATCCAGCAGCTGCCTGACAGAACTGAGACACACATTTTGTACCTCAGACAGCCAGAGAGCAGCAGCATATTTCTGCCTCGGCCCGGGGCTCGTTTGAGCAGGAAAACAATCAGTGTGTCGTGATTAAAAAAAAGAAAAAAAAAAGACATGTACCTGCTTTCATTGGTACAGTAACAAGTAAGAAGTGGGCAAAAATAAAAACATACTGGCCAAGATAAAGTAGTGTTGAAAAGATTCATTACTCAATAAATCAGCTGAACCAAAAACTGAACATCTTTGGACCATTGGATGGACAAAAAGCATGAACTCGTGGACTCAAAATGTGAAATTCTGACAATTCCTACTCCTGAGATTTAAATTATGTATTCTTCTCAAAAAAGCACCATAATAACTAATGATAAATTAATTCATCACAAGTCCAGCCCACAGTTCTCCTCTTGGTCTGGTCCTTCAAACACTCAACATTGTGATTTATTATCACATTTGTCCAAAAAAATATCTCAAGTGATTCTCCTCAAACTCTCCATTTAACTAATGCTCATACCTTGGATCCCGCTGGTGCACCTCCGTCATTGTTTCGTTCGGTGTTGTTTGTTATACTAACCTTGCAAAGTGTTTCCAGCACCCAAAGAAAGAATAGCTGAGCAGAGATGAAGTTTAACCTTGTGGTAAAATAAGAAAAGGTTTTAATCAACTATTGATTTTTTCTCCTGTAGTGTGGGTTGATTTTTTTTTTCTAACCCTGAAATGACTAAATTACCAAAATTGGTTTTCCAATTACATTGAGATTGCGAATTTTTCTTTGAGGAGATGATGTGTATATATGAGTCACAAGGAGGTGGTCAGGGTGGGGGATAGGCATACAGCAACACTGACTACAGAGATCAGGGTACACATCTTGAGTCCTGGGTCTGTTTTTGGGGGCAACAAGGGCATTTTCATAAGATTGCGAAAAGACAGCAGTTTTGGTTAAATGTTAATTAAGCCATTGAGTCTCATGCTTTAAGTGACTGTGGACATTTTCTGTTTTAAACCAAGACTAGAGACCAACCTCAAGTTAAATGCTTTTTTTTACCTAAAGAACAATGTTTAATACTGATGTATTTGTTGCATCAGATATTGAATTTCACGGTCACATATTTTAGAAAAATAATGAAACATGTTATCAGTGAACATTTTATTCATTATATTTTCTGGCATCATTTCCTTTAAAACATATTTGCTGTTGCAAATCACAGTAGTTCAGTTGTGTATAAATGTAATTTGTAGGGGACAGCTTAGTTTTTTGTGAAGGTGAAGATGTTTTGCACACCTTTGTCAGTCTTACATTTAAATCAATATTCTGAAAACATTTTCTTTATTTGGAAAAAATGAGGCTATCGTAGCATGTCAGCCAGGGACCGTGTGGTATTTTCCTGCTGCATGTTTCAGGTTTTTTTGTCATGATCAAGGTTAAAATGAACATGTGGTTGTGTTGAAACATTGCTTATTTCATCACCATCTTCACCAGCAGCCGTTCATGTCCCTGTCCACTGCCAGCCTTTAGTAAATCACCATTCAAATAATCATCACGATGAGCTGCAGCTTTGAAGTCCATGCTGCTGGTTGGAGGCTGATGAATTCCAGTGAGCACATTTCCATTCCACTTTCATCTCTCCCCGCCGTTTAAATTGAATTTTCAGAACAGCAAAGATTTTTACAAATGATGGTTTCTGTCTGGTGGGGGTCGCGCTCAGCGAGGCGGAGGATGAAATGTCCAACACCATGAGGACTTAATTGATGCCATTATCATATGAACACCACCAAAACAAAGAATTCAGTTAGACTTTGGGTGACATTTCCCCATTCACAGCAGAGCTGGCGTTTAGCTGCAGCTTGATTTATGCTGTCAGTCTGCCACAATCGCTCAGCCATTACAGGTATTAAGGCTGTGTGTTCTCACAAAGGAGCGTGTCGCTTTGTGTACCCCGGGAATCGGCTTTTATTATCTGATAAATAGAGAGAAGCTGGAACAAGATGCGTATCTACAGACTGCACATCTCTATGTTGTAACGCTGCGATGTGCGCCAGGGATAGGCCGTCTTTTTCCAACTAATGGATGTCTACGGGCCGTGGTTATACTGTGGTTCATACTGGCCCCTTAATTCAAGGCCTTTAATGGAATATCAAAGATTTTTAGCACATGCACTTGGACATATTGAAATGTGTACATGCTGACAGTGAATACTTTGTCTGCTTATGAAATGTCAGTTTTGTTCACTGAAATATCAAGCACTATAATGGTTTTGCACATAAAATTACAGTTTGAATAGCACTTAAGAAAAAGACCAGTTCTGCTCTACCCTGAATGGAGCCATGCTGCTCTGTTGCCCCCCTGTGGAGGCTTTAACAACATGCATACCACAGATTCTGAACATGACTTGCTTTTGCCTCATGTGAATTTTCAGCATCCATGAATGGCCCTCATGAACTTTTTTTTTGTTGTTGTTTTTTTGTCTATCTCCAGATATGAAGTTGCCAAAGAGCACTGACTGGCTGGACAGCAGCCCTCCGCCAAAGAGTCAAGAGGGACAGGTGGAGGAAGAGGAGGATGAGGAAGAGGAGGAAGATGAAGAGGTGAGGAGGGTGGCGGCAGTGCACAGGACCAAACGGGAGCGCAGGCAGGGCAGCAGCAGCGCCACGATGTGCCAGGTGTGTAACATACAGCTGAACTCCAGCGCCCAGGCCCAGATCCACTACAGGGGCAAGACGCACCAGAGGAGGCTGCGCCGACTGGCAAAGGCTGTTAGCACAGGTAAGGGTGCACTGATTTAATTTCTTTTTCAGTACTTGTTTCAGTTGCCTTTTGCAAAAGTTACCTGGTGATTTACTTTAGATTGTTGGAAATATGTAGTTCAAAGTATCGTAACACCTCTAAACATAGTGAATACAGTTCAACAACACTACCTCAAAAAAAAACAAACTTAGCACCTCTATAACAGTGTCAATCAAAACTGCACATTATTATATTTGTAAAGTTCGAATTTATGGTTTACACTGGATTTTACAGGTCTATTTAATAAAGTGACCTCTGTGAAGGTGAAGGTGAAATTGGTAGAGATGGACAGCAAAATTTAGAAAAATTTAGAGATTGCATTTTGCTCTACCATCAAGATTTGTGAAGTTCATAATGCTCAGTTTTTGGCTTAAAATGTCAATATATATTTAATTTTACAGCTTTTGACGAAGCCATTGTGTTTCCTAGCAATGAGGAAAAAGCTCCAAAATTGTATTTAATTGTATTTCTTTTAACCATACTACATGGTCTTCAGTGGACAAAATGGAGTTTTCTTAGTTGTCCTGGAGAAAGATATTTTGATATGCCACTCCAACAGCTGTGCTAATCTCATCCATAGCACTTTTCTGCCGATGAAGACTGTGTGACAGTGAATACTTTGCAAATTTTGTGCCACAAAAGTGATTTTAAGATGAAAACCAAAGGAGAATATTTGTGAGGTTTAGCAGACAATCCCCATTTTCTGATTGACTTTTCAAGACTTAAAGAGGCTCATACTGTTACATGAATGAATATTTCCAACAGCAGACATTTTGCCTGTCATGGCAAGGAAAGCACAGGTGTAACTAATGACATGAACCATGACGGCTCCATTACATTACACATCGAGACATTTAAGTGTCCCACTAAGCCCTGCCAGTGAGACATGATGCACAATACCACAACTCTGGAAGTGGCGCACCTAAATGGAACAGAGCCATCATTTACGTTGATGAGCTAAAATATCTATTACTGGTGCTTGAGCCTCGTTCCAACATTATGTAATAAAGCAGCTGAAAACTCAGAGCAAAAAAAAAAAAAGAGAGGAGGAACAGCAGACCTTCACCTTCATACTCATAACTTTATATTTGCTTGACAACACCACAAACTGCCTCAAACTGACCGTAGTTTAATGCTGCTGGCTGAGCAAAAACAGAACATTATGAACTTCTTCAGACTGGTATTTACTGCAGGGCTGTTGTATCATCAATGGTTCTGATATTTTGTCAGTATTTTAATCAATTTTGCCTCCATAGAGGGTTTGTTTACAGCCGTTAGAAACAGATGCTGCTTTGTGTCTGAGCTTTGTGCTTCTTGACTTTTCAGGAAAAGATACGGTGGAAGTGTCACAGCACAGGTACTGGGCTCGGCTTTTAAATTGCTGTGCTGTTTGGACAGAATAGTTGACAACTAAATGCTACCTTAGATACAGAAATACTGAAATGGCTTATAAGATTCGGAGCCACCACCACCTGTCAGGAAAGCTTAATCTCTCTGGCACTGACTCTGCAAGTTCTGCAAATGCAGGTTTCCTTGTAGAAGTTTGGCATTTTCTGCAAAAAAAAAAGATGGAGAATTACACTTTCAACAGACTGAGAAAGTACCCTGATAGTGAACATACCTTGTTTAGTCAGGTGTTTGTTTATTTTCACTTGTACTCTACTCTCTCTGTCACAATGTTGCACATGTTCACATCTGCAAGGCACGAAGAGGTGTTTTGCATTCAGTGTGTATATTTACCATTCCAGAAGAGCCCCCTTGCCATTTCCAAGCTTTTTCTGCACACCTGTTTTGACGAAGGGCTATTAATCAGCGTCACTCACCACCACCTGTGTCAGCTGCTACGCTGACCAGTTCAATCAATCAGCATGCTGACAAAAAAAAAGCCTCTAATGAACAACTGGCCAATGAGATGGCACTTTTTAATGTTGATTTATGAGGCTGTCCTCTCTCTGTGGGCTTACCACACATATTTAGCTGTTCCAATCTAACGCCGTGCATGAAATTAAATTAATACTATATCCATTGTTTAATTTCTCCCTCACTTCAGCCTCATTTTGTTATCATCAAAATGTTATTGACTTTTTCTGTGTCAGATAATGGCCTTTGCAGATCATCATTCATACTTAAAAGTGTGAGACTGATCCAGAGCATGAGATCAGAATTGGTGTGTGTGTCTGTGTGTGTGTATAGTCCCCATTTTTTGGCTCTGTCTATCTATTGCACCAAACTTTTGATTCCTGACTCACTTATCAGGAGCTCTGACGTTAGATGCAATGTCTTTTATTGAAATCTGGGTCAATGCCCAACTTTTGTCAAGCTTTTTGGTACGGAAACAGAGGCTTGAATGTTACCTCCTTCTCTTGCACCTGCAACTGGTGCTTTGTCTGAAATAAAAAAAATTATAGTCTATAATGGCCCTTTTCCACTATCACCTACTCGGTTTGGCTCGGCTCACTCGCCTCGGCCTCGACTCAGTTTTGGTGGTTTTCCATTACAATGGAGTACCACCTCAGCGTGGATGGGGTCATCATAGCAACGCGGCTCGAAACTCCAGCGACGCCATTTGTTATGCAACGCAAACACGAAACAACTATGTAGGCCACCAGACAAAGAAATGTCTGCACCTCGTCGTTGCTTCCGCGGGGTTGATTTCTGTACAGCCATCTCTGATCGTGTTCGCATTGTTGTTACTTGGGTTTTGGGTTTTAAAAATGGCGGGGTTGACTCTTATGAACGAGTCGCTCTCCCGACTCATCTAGTGACGTCACGCCAGTCAATCAGGTCAGTGGCCGGCCGTCTCTGTCGACGCCACATTTTCGGCTCGACTCAGCTCGCTTGGAACCCCGGCTGAGTAGGTACTAGAAAAGTACCTGGTACCAGGTACTAACACGTAATGGAAATGCAAAAAAACGAGTTGAGTCGAGCCGAGTCGAGACAAGTAGGTACTAGTGGAAAAGGGCCATAAGTCTATATAGTGAGCAGTAATTTGAGATTTATTAGAAATAAGCATCATTTTGCACCATAACTGACAGGTGTAATTGATTGTTATTAGTAGTTAGTTAGTAGTAAGTAGTGTACAAGTCCCATAACCACTAACTTTTTCTTTCTTATATATAAAATGAATATAATAATTATATAATTTGACACTGAAATGTAATGGTGCACTAACATTGGGCCAGATTTGCTGTTTGAAACTGGGTGGAAATGTAAAAAAACCGGAGATGTGTTAGGAGATGTGTTCCATTTAGAGTTAATTCACTCTGTCTGCTTAAATAAACTATAAATAAACTAAATATAAAGCCGACAGCAGGAAGAACAGACCTACACTGTAGGTGGTTTATATGTTCTGTATTATTACATAAGATAAAAATCAAGGCTGCTTCAATTGTCAGAGTGTTAAAATATCCCCCACAACCGTAGTGTTCATCACTGAGAGGTGGACTTGGGCCAAAAATCTGGATTTTGATATGCATATGGCATCAGTATGCAGACTATTATAGACATTGTGCTCTGCAGTGGCTTCCTCTGTGACACAAAGAGCGTTGACAGACTTGAACACAATTTATTGATTGTAACTCATACCACCAAAGATATGGTGATAAGGTTGGTGGTGGGATAATCGTTTAGGTGCTCTGACAAACAGGATCCTTTGAACTTCCCTGTTGCACATTCAACAAATCTTTGACCTGACACATCTGAACCGGCACCGATACCTCGACTCACCTTTACACATTAAATACAGCTCTTTGTTACACGCACTTGTCTTTTTGTGAGTGTGTGTCTGCAGATTTAAAACATGTACCCACAAGGAAAAAACTACAAAAAAGTAAGAATTTAAAATTGTCTGCTGTGATTTTAAGGTTAAAACTAGATTTAATATGTAGGACAGGGGCATGTATTTATTTATCGTTTGTGTATTTGTGTCTCCACCTACATACTGCTTAATTCTATCAAGTGTGTACACTTACTGTCTCAGTATAAAGTACTTTTCTGTTTTCTTTACTGTTATAATGTATTTACCATTAAACTTGACCAATTAGACTTCAATATGTTTTTCCATGGATCCAGTCACTATTTGTTGCTTTCTGCCATGCTTCTGGAATGTCTTTACCAACATCTATAATTAATTTATTTTTCCCAGCTGTAAATGGCTCCTCCATTTTTTTCTGTTCACTGCATTATGGCACAACAATGTATTCATTGTCAAACCCTGCTCATATGTAGTTTGGAGTATGGAAGTGGGTCACAGGTAGTCCGATTGTCATTTAGACTGCGTGGACAGATTTATTTGACTGAGGAGATTTATTATCCAGAAAATGACCTGAGTGCCTTACAGCGCCACAACAAACTGAGAAAGTGTGTATGAATGTGTTGTAATATATTATGATACCTTTTGAATGTGACCTCCATTCTGCTCCAGTTTTCTGGCAAGACAGCAGGGAGCGATTTGTTCCTCTCAGATGAAATACTTCCCTTACTGACACAATGTTCTGAAAATTGTGCAGGAAATACAGGAAATGAACACTCCACAGGATTACATAGACTTTAGAATACTCTTCATTGTACTGCAAACAAAGAGTTGTTGACTTACAGCAGCGATAACCACCACTGCAGCTGTTTTGAAATGTGTTTGTTTGCATTTTGATCTTGGCATGTTGAGATTAGACGCGTACATCAGCAGCATCAGCACTGAGTTTAAACACCCGACCTGCTGGGGGCCGCGGTGTCACAGCTATCTCATCCACTAATTGATTGTTAAGATGACACCCACTCACAGGCAGCTTGTGTCGGCCCCTCTGGGTGAAGGGCCGCTCATTCCCTCCCCCCACGCGGCGCACAGAGTGATTTCTCACCTGACATGTTTGAACCGGTTAAATGAACCCTCCAGCGTTTGACCCCTTTTGTTTAGGGTTGTCGTGAAATTGACAGTAACACAGTCAAATCGAGCAGTGCACCAAATAACTTTCTGGCCTAAAAATAGGCACAAAATGGTTTATACAGAGCAGAAATAGAACAAAAAAACAGGAAAATTAATTGTAAATGGTTCTTTTAAAGATGCAGACTCACTAATGTTTGACAGTGTCCTCTACTCCTTTGTCAGATTAATCAATAATGAAAAATACATTAGCTGTCATTTTGTCTTTTGTTCCCAAAACTCAGATATTGAGTTTATTGTCATAAGAAAAGCAACAAATCTTCATCTTTGTGAAGCTGGGACCGGATTTTTTTTTTATCTTTGCATCAATCAGTTATCAAAATCATTGATTTTATACATCAACATTTTCATTTCAACATCAACATTTTCTGTTGATCGAATAATCAGTTAAATCACTAATAGTTTCAGCTGTAGTTATATTTACATCAGAATAATCATCAGCCTCTTAAATATAAATAAATAAATATCTAAAACTGTTCTCTAGGGTTATGAAAACATCACCAGTGTAATTTATTGGCTAGAATTTTTAATAGATGAAATGAAGATTTTTATCATTTTTTATCACTTTATCAGTGACCTGATTAAATGAACCAATTAAAACCTTAAAGTTTTATATCTAACCAACAAAAAAACCACCATGGATGAGTGATCTGTAGTGCAAGATACATGTAGTAGCTTCTATAAGAAGATCATTTAGTAAAAATAAGATGAGTCATTCCTGGATCCAACAACAGTTTTCTGGCAGAGAAGGCAGCCAAGCAGATCTTCTGTTAAACCTTATGACACCTTCACACTGTTGTTGCCAGGTTTTACACAAAGTCTCTCAAGCTTATTCTCCCTATTGCATATTTCACAGAGAGGAGAAAAGGAGGACGAGCCAAGTCAATTAAGGTGACTGTTAGTATAATTCAGTCTGTACTGCGATGAAACCAGCCTAATAATATCCATTCCCATCCCACAGCTGAACTAGCGTTCCCTTTATTTAGCCTCATGAAGTGATTGCTCAAATGAAAAGAGATTTTAATAGGGTGGTTCTCACTGGGTGCCTTTTTGAAAAGGGAATGGACCGAAGCACTTTCCACTTCTTGCACTTCACACTAAGCTTCTGGACCACTGTGGAGTCATTTCAGTTCAGGCGTTGTGGTTTTTCAAATTATCAGGGACATGTGTGTTTGTTTCATGCATATGGACTCTCAAGAAATGTTTGCTCCCCACACACAAACACTCAAAAATAAAATTACAGTAGAGGTATTTTTATTGCTGTTAACCCTTGAACATCCTCACCAAGAAAAAAACCAATGAAAACATTTTTTCTTTATATTTTTTATTTCCTTGGGGCACTAATAACAACAATGAATGTTTTTTTTATGAACACACACCAAAGTTTTTGAAATATTGGCCTCCAGCAAACGGTTGAGATGGCTATCATGACTTCGTAAACCCTTTTTAGTCTTTCTTTTTATATTTCAAGTTACACAATTACATTCAACAAGTCCTTAGACATGATAATATGTCAAAAAATATCGGCATAATATTTCAAACACAGTGACATCGAGTGTTTTTTATTGTAATGTACCTCAACCAAGTGGCAGAGATGGCTGAAACAGGTGGAATTAAGTAAAACATGTTTTTCAGTAAGATATAGTGGTCAAAATGTGCTCTACCAAATGGTCAAGCAGAAGATTAAAGGGTTAAGTTAAATTTCAGGTATTGTATTTAAGTGCAGTTTTGAGGTGTCTTTATGCTACTTTACTGTATGCTTTTACTTCTGTACATTACAGAGGAAAATATCTTACTTCTTACCCCCGGTGGATCCCAACCATTTTGTTTTGAGACTGCTTAGAAAAAACTGTGTAATTGGATCACATTTTCAGAAATATGTGATCCTCCAGCTCCACTTGCTGCCTCTAAGGCCATTTGAGAAGAATCTACCACCGAATCCACCAAAACTACCAGTCAGAACAGAGTATCTGACAGTGATTACAGTCCCAGCATTGGCTTTGCTTCAGTGCGCATGTGCTAACTCAGAGCAGATGTAGTGGCAAATAAACAACAACCAAATGACCAAAAACAGCAGTTTAAACAAAAGATATGTAAACAGAAGAAGAGCAATGAAGTAAAAAAGAGAATTAGACTAAGCAGTGCTGTGGGGAGGGGCTTTGGAGGCGAGGTGGTGTGAATGTCTACTTTTCGAATTTTCAAAATAAGAGCATTTTCTTCTAATCTTACTGAATGTCACTTTAGGTCTAGATCCACCTCAACCAACTACAAAAGTCCACATGATGCATCAATATTAACCATCTAATAATTTCTTTGCATAATGAGTACTTAAAGTACATTTTTCTGAAATACTTTAGCCTCCTGTAAATGCAGGAGTCTTACTTGTATTAGATTAGTATTAGTAAGTATTTTTAGATTATGGTATTGCTACTTTTATCTAAATATTGAATAAAGGGTAAAGGGTCATTCTCCCACCACTGTTAGTTACATTTCCGTATTATGCAGATTTATGTAAAGGCTGCAGCAGCACAAGGTTCAACATAAAGAGAGAGAGAGAGAGTGAAGTGAAATACATGACTTGTTACTCAATAAATTATCTTAGCCATCATCTCTCATGTACAAAATAATTTAAAAAAAATAGGAAACTGTTAAGGAGACAATTATAACTTGTACAACTTAAATAGAATAACTGTGGTATGACATTGTGACCTTATAAGAAGCTAAAATGCTCCTGTAGCTCTTATCTTTGCTTTTTAATCAGCGGAAGTGACGGGCTACAAGTACCTTTTATTCATTCAGGACATAATAATGCACTGAATGCTTTTGTATATACTTGTTCAGGATAATATGACATACATTGAGAGAGCCTGCACATAACTTGACATAATATAATAACAATGAAAAATGTCTTTGAAGGGCGATGTGGTATCTAATAGAGATGGTGATGCTTCTTCCTCCTAGCTCCTAGCTGTTATCAGTGTTGTCCCTGTCAGACAGTTTCATATTTGTTTCATATTTGTCGTTGTGTGTTCTGGATATGGAGCGACAGAAAGAGAAGGGACATTTCAGCATTTCTTCCTAGGATTGGTTCCATTTTTTGTACTTCTATCGTTGAGGAGGAGGTACTGCCTTAAAGAATAAATTCAGGATTACATGAAAGACTGTAACATCATTGCCTGCAGGCTTACTCTGCAAGATATGCACTGATACGCATCTTTAGCTATTTTTAGGTTGGTGTATGGTTGGTATAGGGTACATAGCTGTCCATACACTTCTACACTTTGATTAGATTTTTCAAAGTAAGACTGTTCACACACATCGGAAATCAAACCTGAAAGGTAATGTGGGTCAGAGAGGTGACCTACAACATTTCCTGCACCGTTCATAACAAATTTCCCACTGAAAGTGGGAATTAAGCCTTTCTTCTTCCTGAAACAAAGCTTCCTCCCTCACAAATGGAAAATCTCAGAATTTTCTCAAATAGAGCTCCACTGCAGATTGATGCTTTCCTGAGGGTTGAATTGTTCCTACTCCTGTCCACCAACATACAGTAGCTACACTTTATCACAAAAACATCCATGAAAGCGGTAATTCCTGCAGGCACATATGGACACACAGACACACATGCAGTATGCTAAAACATACTGTGCGAGCTGTGAAATGGGACATTTATCAGCTGGAGTTTTATGCTGCTTGGCCTCATTTCATACGCTAAGGGTATCTTAGCAAAAGCAGACATTTTTAAGATGTCACTTGATCTGTTATCAACGGCTATCTGCATAGACTGAAGGCCTGTGGGAAGGAGCATAAGCAGGCGATACAGACATAAAAAACAAAGGGTGTGATGTTGGCTTGGTGCACCATTTCCCAATTTTTTTTGACTCAGTGACTGGCAAATATGGCACCAAAACCCCCAGGGACCGATGGCATTAAAGCTGTGTCATCTACAGCGCAGGTCAGAAATTACCCAGGGAGCTGTACCTGGATTTTAAGCTCAAAACAAACAAGTAAATACTTCCCTTTGCTGTCTAGATGGCAGCACATCAGGGTTGTTTGTGAGAACATGAGTCATTATCTTGCATGTGAAGCAGAGTCACGTGGGCTGAGGAGCCAGTGAATATATTTGAATACTTCAAAAAACAAACATGAGGAGCGCTGGACTCATCCACGTGTCACTTTTTGAGATTGTTTGGATATCTGGTAAGATTAAACAAGCCTGTATCACTCTTTACTTATATCTATTTAGTAAGTGTATTATACGTACACAAGATGGGCTGCAGTAATGTTAAAATGCAGAAGAAAATGCTTGGGGGGTTTCAGTTTCTGTCTTCACATCCATCCTTCACAACCTTTACCAAGTCTGGATTTCCATAAGTAACATGGCATGTCCAATCATACACACCTGCAGAGTCCATATAGGTAAACAGAAGCATGCAAAGCCTGGGTTTAGTAGGTCCACAGCTAGATGAAAGCATGCTGGTGTGGCTGACACACAACCATTCTGCTCGAGGCCGTCTCCTCGCACTCTCATTTGAATGCAGCAGCCTGAAATCAAGTGTAAAACTGTCAGGATTTGTCAGTGTTGTGCTTACACACCACACTTATCCAAGTGGACAAGAAGCCAGCAAGGAGCACACAGGGCAGACACAAGCAGCGTGTGGGTCTGTGCATGTCTCGTGTATGACATTTGAGGCCAGGGCTTCAGAGTACAGACTGCGAGAATAATTGTGTTTATTTGAAGTGATTATAGTGACTGTGTAGTGAATAACAATGCAATGAAGGCCTGCCCTCCCCGGCGGTGCACACAAGCCTTTGTGCTGCCTCTCCAAATATCCAGCAACCTGCTTTTGGAATGAGCCGAGTTTTCAGATGCACTCAAACTTCCCTCTGTCCTCATCTCCAGGGACTGAAAGCAAATAGCGATGAATCTTAATGTTATTGTAAACTCTGTAAAAAGGAATTCATATTTAGAAACATGTCCATAATGAACTGAAAATTAGCATAAAGTGTTTACCTGAAAGCTATAAGAATTACTCAGATCCTTTACTGAAGTCAAATTTGTAATTCCACAATGCAAAAAATACTCTGTCACAAGTAAAAATCCCTCACTGTCACTGTTATACATATTTATGCTCTAAAAGGGGCCTTTGCACATAATGGTTAGCAGCAGGCTGTTTTTACATACTGTACTGAGTAGCATAGGATATAGTATATTGTCCAAATCTTATTCAAATACAGTGCTTCAGTTAGTATAGTTCATCACTTCATACCATCAACTGAACTAAATGCATCTGCTATTATATCTGGGGTGAAAGAAATGAGCTAGAGAAGCTTTGATTTGTTAGTCATCTGCTACAAAGATGAGCGTCTTTTTCTGCTGGTGTTTATGAATATAAAAAACAACCCTTAAACAACATTACCAGTGTCCAAGTTTCTGCAGACTGTAGCTGGTACAGATCAGCTAGAGTGACTTTTGAATGGAATATTCCCATCTTGCATCAGATCATTTCCAAATCCCAATGCCAAGATCATTGCTGTGGTTAATACACTGTAGCTCAAAGAGCCATTTAATGTAAACATCATGCAGAAAGCTGTAAAATGCTTTATTCAACTGTAAAACGGCCTGACTGAATCGCGGCGGAGCATGGCAGGGCAACGGAGACACTCTGCAGTGTGTCAATAGAGTAATCATGGAAAGATTAGTCAGGAAAATGAGCAAGCTGTAAGGTAAACAATAATGTCTCCCACCTTCTCATTAAAATAAACACTCTGTTCGAGCTACACGCTGTTGGCTGCTTAATCTCAAATAGTTAAAATTAGCGTTGGGCAGGGAAGGAGCTGCACTATCGGTCTGCTAAGCTTTGGTGATGAGTGTTAACCCTCTACAGCATGAATTATGTTGCCGTTTTTGGAGGATTGTCTTAAAAATAGATGCAAATTAAGTACAACTTTTGCATAAGAATTACCATATATATGCATACCTACACTCTTTTAATTCTTACTTTTACACCTTATATTATGTATAAATAATGCTGTGTATATCATAAATGGCAAATGTAGATCGCTTTTGTTTAAATAAATATCACAAATATCACTATGATGTGTATGTAACATGTAACTGTATAGAGGTGAGACCTATATAACTGTGTGAAAACCCCCCCAGGCCATGAGATGTGCAGTACCTGTATGGAATTGGCAAGTCATATTTAGTTCTATAGCCCAATATCACAATTTATCTCAAGGGGCTTTACAGGATAAAACAATATTTGTCCATAGACCCTTGAATTGAATGAGAAAAAACTCCCCAAAAAACAATAACAACAGGAAAGGACATGTCCTAACAAGTTGCCTTATTGAACTTGAGGAAACAAATGGAATATCACTGTTCAGGGATAGATAATATGAAATTAAAACACACCTTTAAATAAATTATAATGCTTCTTTGGAGATTCATGCACATGCTTGTATTTGCCCAACAAGCTAAATATTGATTTAGAAGAGCTGAATTGAGAATCAAGTCCATGTCACCTTTTGAAAGGAGAAATAACACATTTTTCTAACACACATTATTTAACATCCTCCAAAATGTGTCTATCCAAAAAATAAAAGGATGTTGTACTGCCTTTTCATTTTAAGTTAATTTAACCTAGCTGTAGAGTGGGAAAAAATCATCATAGGAGGCTACCAGCAATTTTTAATGTGCCGTTTTTTTACGTTTGTTACTTTACCTGCTTCAGTCATCTGAACCATAGTTGGGAGATCTCTGTTTTTTTAGACTAATTTAAGTGGCTTTAACCTCATTAGTGAGTCAGCTGGTAATGAGCCTCTGCAGCCCCAACTCCTCTGAAGAACAGTTGGGAGTTGCTTTACTTGAACCTGAGCTTTTCTGGACACTTTACATTGACTATTGAAACTTAATAACCCTTGAAGCCATGCACTTTATGGTGTCGCCACACGTTTTCTGCATACACAGGGGAGACTCACCTCCAATGACAAACTTACCCAACTACATTACCTGCATATGTCACCCTCATCAAAAGTCACACAGTCACTTTAAATATTTGCCTTTATGTCACTTTGCCAGATGTGGCTTTACTTCCTGCTCATGGTAACCTCAGCCCCTCATGAGAAGCATATCTACAATGTGTGCAGATATAAATATTTATAAATGAGAGGTTGTGGGGGTCAAAGCCATATGAGAGGGGTAAACCTTCAGAACATAAATCTGAGGTATTATGTAGAAAACTGCAGCACAAACAGCTCATTAAAGTAATCATTTTAATCAGGCTTATTCGGGCTGAGCACTAAATTGCTGCTGTTTAATTATGATAGCGATTATATCAGTCCCACTGAAGTGTTGCTGAACAAAATAATGACTTTGCGCCGCATGAGTGACTCAGGTATTTTGATTTAAACCTCTTAACCTATTGGAAATGTAAACCAGGAACGTGTAATAATAATTGATTCTAATCAAGTAGGACCTTGCAATCAATCATCACAAACGCCAGACTGCAGAATGAATCACAACAATATAACTTATGCCGATGACGTCAAGATACAAGGTGCATCGTTTGGATTTAAAGTCTTTAAGTGTTCCTCCCTTGCGGCCGCGATGTTGATAACTCAGGAAAACACTGCAGCGCGGCTGCATTTTAAGCAGAATAGAAATAGATTGATAAATGATGCCCATTGTTGTCAAGTAATGCCAGGAAGGAAGTAACAGTTGAGTGTCCTTTAGGGAGCATGCAGGTGTGAACCCTGAATAGGAAATGGAGCTGAGAAGAAGAAGAGAGGTGGGATGTTCATGTTGTTAATAGCCAGTCCTCTGCCAGCTTTCCCCCCCCCCCTTCACCCCCCTTCGCGCTCTCTCACTCACTCCCTCTCACATACTCTCACACAGAAGAATACACACTTGCTCTTCAGACCCTCGCCATCACACTCTCAGCCTCTCCTCCTCCTCTCGCTGCTTTTCAACCCGCCTCACCCTTTCTTCTCCCTCATCTCATAAAGGGCAGCGTGATCGGCAGAGCGCAAAGCTTTTAATTGAGGTGCACACGTGTCGTTCTTTTTGCTGCAGCAGTTTGGATCCCAGTCGGGCTGTGTCACTGACCGAGAGAGGACTGCCATTTCACTTCGCTTAGAGGATCAAAGTGGAGGAAAAGAGAGACACAGTGGAGAGGGAGAGAGAAACAGGGGTGAGGGGGCACTTTGTTGGTTTTTGTTCAACTTCTCTGATGGGAGATAAAGTGGCAGGAGACGCCTGAGTCAAACGCAAAAGAGAGCAGCAAGCAGAGGAATCACAAAACACGTGGAGATGCTGTTTGGTAAGACCGTTTGTTCACTCTTACATTACACGTATGTGTCAGTATCACTTATTTAAGAAAATGCAGCAACAGCCTCACATGCAAGTGAGGTTTTGTCGGGTTTTATTTGTCTCGAGATGTGCTCTTTTTCTGGATCCATGTGCTTAAATGCATGCGAGGATACGCTCCCGTCAATGTGTGTTTTACAACAATGACTTTACATCATTGCTCAAGGGCAGGCTCAGTCTCCTGCCCACCATCTGCCCTCTCTCAGTTCCTCTGCATCCAAATTGAGTCCCCAGTCTGTTTGTTTTTCTAATTGACCCCTTTTGATGAAGCCAAGTGCGGAGTTCAGACCAATACAACATCGTCGCTCCCAGATGTGTCAAGTCATTTTAAAGCCACACAAGAACAGCGCTGATATCACTGTGCAGATTGCTGGCAATTATGTCTTTGCCTCCCCAGGGAAATATGCCCAGATTAGCTCATATAATTGGAGGCTGTTAAAGATAAAGGCAGTGTGGGGATTTTTAGTCATTTGTGTTTATGTTTTTTGCAGCTAAGGGAGCAAAATGCTGATTACATTTAGGGATTTTTAAATTTAGAACCACTTTAGTCTTTCCAAGTTAAATGCTTTCATTTATGCACACACTGGTAGCACATGTAGTACATGAATCTACTAGATGGAAGCTTTTAGTTTGACCTCTAGAAAAATGGATGCAAATTACAGAGTAAACAAGAGCTTGATATGGATATGTTGAGCTGACACAATTAGTTGATTGACAGAAAATTAGTTGGCATTGTTTTTTTTACAATCCACTCATCATTTTCAAGTGAAATGTGGCTGCTACCAGCTTCTTAAATGTGAGAATTTCTGCTTTTCCCTCTTTAAATTGATTATCTTTTGGACTGCTGGACTGTTTTGGAAGTTGGGATTCATTTTCATATTTATTTTTGGATATTATAGACAAAATAATCAATGCATAATTAAGGTAATGATCAGCTAAATAATTACTAATGACAATATTTGTTAGTTGCAGCCTTAGATTTGTGTGTGTATTTAATTTTGGATGAAAACTGAGATAAAAGCGTATGTAGTATTTACATGTTGATGGACTACAAATCTTACAGAGCAAGGTGTAAAGCACAGGTTTAAATTATGTGTACACATATGCATTTTGTGATATCCTTCAGCAGCTTATGGACAAATGTGTGCCTGGATAGAAATACTAAGAAGTGTCAGTGTGGCAGCTCTGGGTGCTTTCCTCTTTAAATGGCAGATTAGAGAGATCAAAGGGAAACAGTTGGAGAGGAGATAACTGTGGAGTTTTGCCTGGTGGCCATGCTGCAGCTGTCCCCACCCCTCCACCCCTCGTTAAGAGCGCCGTTTGGAGGCTGCAGTGACAGCATATGTATATAAATCTTATTCTCTGTTCAGTATAACACGCAAGAGAAGGAAATGATGCGTGAAAATTCCTAGAATAAGGAGCACATTTCTCAGCTGTGAGATTTATATCTTTCTCTGCGTCTTTTGTTTGAGAGTGGGAGACATAAAATGATATGAAGCACATCAGAATCTGGAGGAGTCACAGTGGCAGTGTTGTCGTCCTAATGTTGGTGTTTTGCTCAACACATTGGATTATAACCATTTTACATACACAAATGCAACACACCTGAAATGTTATAACACAATGCAAATGCAAATCGCAGTGACCTACAGTATGACACAGTGGCTGGTTTTGGTAATTACATGTTCAGATGTACACAACACAATTGCTCTGCAGCTGGAAATGAACTGTGTCCAGTGCTGGAAGACGCCAAAGATGTGATTGCCACATGGCTGGTTCAAGTCAGGCTGGGGGATCTAAATATAGATACAATAAAATCAACACAAGTGAATGATAAAACAGGTTGAAATGACAGAAAAAAAGTTTTAAAAGTGAGCCTTTAACTCAGATTTAAAACTAATTGATTTATTATGACACTGCAGAATAATTTATTCCAGAGCTTTAGGGCACATTGTCTTCTTTAGTTTTGGGTTGAGTCATCAGTCCTGTTCTTCCTCCTACATCTTTTCTGTTCTCTACTGTCAACCGACAAATGTTGGAAAATGTCCACATATTTAAAAAGAGATAAACAGAGGAAATGTGATCAGAATAAATCCTGAACTGTGTGACACTGGCTGGCTTGACTTGTGTCGTGTAGCCTCTTAATCTCCTCTTTTAAAGGAGATGAAACAAAATTCTGCACTAAAACACTGTTTGTGCTTGTGCGAAGCCTTACTGAGCATTGTCATACAAATAAAACCCTGTAATTTATTTTACCATCCACACACGCAAACAGATGATTTACGATAATTCAGAGGTTAAAAATATCACAGAATTGCTTTAAATGGCAACAAATGATATTTGTCTGAACGGCTTAAAATATGCCATTGCAAAATACACATTTCTTCGGTGATTGCTTGCTGTTTTGAACTATAGTTTTGTTTTGGCTGTGCCTTAGCTTTTCCAAAATTTGTCAAATCCCACTTTTATTAAAAGATAGAAGGTATCTTGTATGATCACTTTATCTGAAGTGGTTAAATATTTGTATTAATATGTTTTAACACATTGTTTTCAGTCATTATCTAACAGTAAAAAAAAATTTCAACAAAGTTTTCCCATTTCTCAGGTCACACTAATGGCCCTTTTCCACTAGCACCTACTCGGCTCGACTCGACTCGGTTTTTAGGCTTTTCCATTACGTGTTAGTACCTGGTACCATTTGGGTACCAGGTACTTTTCTAGTACCTACTCGGCCGGGGTTCCAAGCGAGCTGAGTCAAGCCAAAAATGTGACGTCGGCAGAAGTCAGGCCACTGATTGGCCAGAGCGTGACATCACTAGATGAGTCGGGATAGCTGAGATAGGCTCCAGCACCCCCCCTGCGACCCTGTGTGTCAGGATAAAGCGGGAATAGAAAATCGATGGATGGATCTACAATAAGGTCATTTATCTGTGTGACAATGTAAAAAATAGGAACAAATTTTCTAATGTAGTAACTTTCTCTGCATGACTAAAGAAGTTATCCACTTAACTTTTATTTTAAATCATTCATTAGGAACCTTACAACATTAGAGTCGGGGGGATATCAAGTGTTATAAAATGACCCATCATATTAGCTATGAGACATTAATCTGAGTTTTGTGCGGAGGAAGAGGAAGCATGTCCTTGTTTCCTTCTTATGTAAAGGAAAAGTTTTTCAAAATGTTTGGGGACACAGAATAAGTCACATAAGTCACTTTAGATGGGGCCATACATTTTCCTGTTGGAGTTCGAATTCACTATCCAGCAGCGTTAATGACTCATTATTGTAATTGTGGGGTAATGATTATGGCGCAGTATGGTTTTAATTGCAATACTGATAGTGCAGATTATCTTGGAGAACATTAATTTAATTAGGCTACTGTACTTTGACTCAGTGCCTTGTGTTTCTGAGAAAATTTTAATTTATTTGTGTCACAGCAGTATCTGAGACACCTGTCATCAGTGCAGAGATAAGTTTGCAGGTTTAGTGAATACACCAGCTTGCATGTATGTGAAAATCTGGTTTTGTGGCGGTGCAACAATCAGCTTAACAGCACTCTGACCGGTGTTTTTCTGACCTTAATGATTTGCTTTGCCCATCTGTGTGGTATATTAGTGCTTATTGCAGAGCGTACGGTGCACAGGTGACGGGAAAGGTGCAGTCAGGTGGGCAGCGCATCCAAATCAGGCGTAACTCTTTCATGAGTTTATCGACAACAACAAACTAAATACCACAAATAAAGGCAGTAATGCTTAAAATGTAAATGAACTATTTTAATCCATCACTCTCCAGCCAGTAGATAGCGTTTAAAAGAAAAACAAACCAACAAACAATGTTTAATGTAGCTATAGCTGGTAAATCTTTCTGCATTCATATGTAAATTAAATACGAGTAAGTGTTACAGTATCTGCTGTATACAGCTGCTTCACACTGTATGAAAAGCTTCTTCTGCAGTTCATTAAATCCCTAAAGGACATACTGTATATGTTGATAAATCCACAGCCTCTCACTGAAGAGCACAGTGCCATCCACCATGTTTACCTTGATTTAAATTACATGCAAATGACTACAGGCTGCTACGTATTAACCCCACACATCTTTGCCCACATCAAAAGGGTCCATTGTAACTCTATTTCTGCCTTTTAAATGGAAGATGTCGGATTACTGGAGCTCATTAATCCTGTGCGTCTTGATGTACATTTTTTTGCCAGCTTTTTGATGTTTTATTCTTGAAATGCATTATAATGTCGCTATGTCAAATTTTAATATATGATGTAACCATTTACAATGTCAAATACAGTGGTATTATGACTGAAATAGTGCACTCATTAACTGCTTCACCAAACTATTAATTATCATTGCACCCATTGACTTCACAATCAAAACCACACGCCACCTGCCTCTGGCTTCAGATGTGTGGTGCCACCTCTCTGCACCATCCAGACAACGACATGATTTCCTGGAGAAGCCAATTTTTCACTGGTTGGACTAGGTCGTTATGCTTCAGTATGACTGGCACAGATGTTTCAGAGCTGTGAGACCAGTGATGCATGTGAACGTAAATAGCAGGTGCGCTAGAGATGCCCCAAGAACTACTACTCTGCATTGGTCGACATAGAAATTGTTCTCACGTCACCGTGTGAGAAAACATCCCACATATCTTAACATTTACAAACAGCTTTTGTAAAAGTAAGGGTTATATTCGGTTAAGAAGTTAACAAGTGAAGTCATTGCTACCAACATACAGTGTTTGTATGAACTGTGAGTTTAAGGCAAAAGCCCATCCTTCACCCAACATTGACATTTTATTTCACTGGTCACCTTTCAGTGTAAATCTCCTGGTCTCGTTTTGTCTCTTTCACTGCATCCTTTCATTGCAGGAAAACATGTTTCTTGCACTTTTACATAAAGCTGTATTTGAATTTGAACACATCATCTTCATAGCACATTTCCATACTATATACATGCAATCTGACTGGATAAAAGAGTCATCCTCTTGAATTCTGTGGCTGGTGCTGTAGAGACTTGCATCAAGACATGCCCTCCTTTCCCTCAACCCTGCTAACAGAGACTGACAGCTCCAATCAGTCTTTGCAGAGTGTTGACAGGGTGTGTTTGATTAGCCTGACTGCTAATGACTGAAGGAGTTTAGGCACACACACGCACTTATTTCTGTCACTTCAGAGGACATTGATTGACTTACATTCCCTGAATGCTCACCCTCTATCCATGCACTAGATGCAGAATCCTGACCTTCATCTAATCCAAACAAAAAAATACATTTTGCCCTTAAATGTAATATTAACCCTTATCGTAACTATAGGTATACACACACATGCACTCACATTTTACCTCCCTGATGGTTAATAGTAATCAGTAACGTACATCTTAGTCACTATGTTTGCATTTATTATGATGAGCTGGAGTTTATCTTGAGAAAATGTTTGCTTAATTTTCTGATTTGTATCTGTACCCCACTGGATGTGCTGGATGTGTGTCAGTGATCCTGTATTTTTTTATGCAAATCTGTAATAAGCATTTTGATTAGTGGCTTAATTGACTTTAAAAACATAAAACGCAATTAAAAGATGAAGATTTATGTAATGGTCTCCTCTGGTTTCCTCTTCAGAGTCATATCAAACTTCTGGCTGTTCATGTAGAAGCTTAGGGTGACTCACATCCTGCATCAAAATGAGGGCAAAATTTTTCCAAATGTATCCTGGGAATGGAGCAGCATGCCAAGACCAACTACATTAAGTCATTTTAATGGTTTAGACACATACCATGGATTTCTATTACATTCTGGGTTTGCCAAGAACTTGTGCAGCCTCAAGATATCTGGTTACCAGGGATCTGCTAAAGTTCAGACCATTGTCACCCGCGGGTGATCTTACGGGGTCTGTAGAGGTCATGTGGGACTGTCTGGTGGACATATTTCAATGCAGATTAGAGAACCTGCTGTGTGATTCAAGTAAAACTGGTTAATTTATTTTTCCAAATAATAATAGCCCTTGAATAAAAAAGCACATTAAATCTCTAACAGATAAGTAGGTCCTTTAACAGCAGGGAGAAATTTAACACATTACAGAGGAACAGTAGGCTGTAGATGCACAGAAAATTCATAGAGACATTTTTTGTTGACTGTCAGGAAATGCTGGGGAAAAATTAGGACAGACTGATTAAAATATGTTTCATCGTGTTTGACTCTGGAACTTCACCCTTGCTTCCCTTATCAGTCTGATCTCTCTTACCCATCCACTTCTTATCCTGCCTCATTGCTGACAAACTGTCCGTCACACCAGAGTTCAGTCACATGACTCTGGAGCAAGATGTGATTAACATGTCACCATTAGGTGTAAAAAGGTAGAAATAATAATTTCAGAGTAAAGTTTCAAGCTCTGTGTTTAGTCACATAATCATATTACGTATAATCATAGTGAAATGTGTGTCCCCTAGCTCCTTTAATTATGCAATAAGAAATAAGTGTAAAGTAGAATAAGAATAATGAATAAAATAAGTAGGTAAAATAAAAAAATAAGATAGGTAGTAATGTTAACTACAGTAACTTTGAAGAATAATTAATCAAAAATAGTTTTAGAGCAGTCCTTAGGCAGTGTTCTCATTCAGTTTCATAGTGGCCTGAGGTTAGAAGGTCTTCCTGATGGCCTGGTGTATCCAGAACATCTTCTGTGTTTGTATGCAATCACGCCACCTATAAAATTTCCAACCCATTCTCAGAACACGCACTGAAGGCCTTCAGTACATTCAGTAGACTGCTTAATATACTTCCTCCAGCAGCTGTGGCCTGTGTCCTGTTCTGTGTTGTGGTGTGCCGGAGAGCCGCCATCACTGATGGGTTGAATAAACCTGGTAAACAAATAAGAAAAGATGAGTCTGCACAGCATGGAGTTAGAAACAGAAGGGAGGATAAACTGAACTCTAAACATAATCATCCCCATACCGTCTAGGTGCAGTGTAATGTCTAGGTGATGTCTAATTTATTTGAATAGTTTCTGTCCAGTATATGTTCACATAAATTTTCCGTATATGACGTATTGCACTGTATCTGTGTGAGGGAGCTGTGAGACGTCCTCCACACTGAACAGGTGAAACATTTTGTACAATATGGATGGCAAGATTATATGTCTTTAGTTTTGCAGTTTATTATTGTGATAGTCAATCCTACAATCATAATATATGTAATTTATTTTTGCAATTTATTGTTTGGTTGTTTAAAATTTTTTCTCCTTGCAAGGTTGACTCTGAACCACATCACCTACAATTTGTTGGCCCGTGGAGGGATTGTTACCCCCTGATGTCAGTCCAGAGGAGAGTATTTCTGCTCAGATTTTCATGACATTTTTGTATGGATATTCACAATGTCCCTAGTCCTCCCCATCCTTGTTCTAGCACCACAATTTGGTCAAAATTTCACACTGAACACTTTGCTTCTTGACAAGGTATCTTGAAAACAAATTGCCAAATTTTGTACACAATCTCAACCTTGTGTGCAGATTTCTGTGAGAGTTCCAGAAGAGATCTTGAGAAGTAAATCTGTACATTTTTAGAGGGCTCTAGAGTGCCACTGTATCACATCTCTTGATTGTTTTTCATTTGCATGTACCTGACAAAGTCGAGTGTCCTCCCGTGACAGAGTTCTGCCAAATGAAGAGAGGATATCCAGCTCAACAACAGAAATAAACAGTGGGTCTAAATGGGATACAGCACTCTGTAGTAAAGTGACAATTTGTTCTGTTCAAGCAGTCTTTTTCTGTGTCACCACCTTTGGGGAATGGACTCTCGGGGACTCTGGCACTGATACACCTTCCATGTCCTTCAAACAGGAGTTGTTAGCCTGTGGCTCTGCCTCTGTCTGCTCCCCGCTGTCGACATAAACTGTGAGGAAAAGTGCATTGGTTACTCAAAAATTGCTCTTTGGATGTGGATAAGATGGCACTATTTCTAACTTTTGATATGCATGAAGTTGGCTTTGGCTGCAGAACATGACGCAGCTGCTGACTGAGGACATTTTCTATTTTCTTGAGAATAAATCTCTTTAGAGGGCGAACAAACGATCAAGTTCAGTTGTTACAGGAACCCTTAAATGGCTCAAATGTTGCACAGGCTTCAATTTAAGATATACACTTGAACACACACACAAGCAGGCACGCGCACACACTCAAACTACACATTCTGTCAGCGAAATGCTTTCACGTTTTGGTATTTGCTGAAATGCTGACTTGAATGAAAATATTGTGCTCCCAAATCCGGCGACGTGCCTCGAAAATCAAGTAGAAAATGCAAACCTGCTGAAATATGCAGCTGCCAGGAGACATGACATTGCCCCAAAAAATGTTGACTGCAAATTCAAGTTCTCCTCATTAGGACTTATGCAATACACTGTCAAGATATGTGCATGATCAGGTTAGCCATGCAGCCGTAGGCCTTTTCCTTTTGACAGGTGTTTTAACTGAAATGATGCTATTAGTAGGATCCAAATATTCTCTCCTGCCATTTCATGAAGAGAACATAGGTGTCACAAGTGTTAATAGGAAAATGTTTCAAATATAGCTGAATGTCAACCACTGGAATACAGTATGCTTAAAAAGGTTTTTAATGCTGTAAAAGCAGTCTTAAACATGCAGTTGATGCATCATGCTAAAAGACTGATGTTAAAGCTAATAGGTCCCAGGCAAAAGAGCAGCATCATCACTACTTGATAATCAGCGTAAAAAATAAGGAAATAAAGGTGAAGTGTTCTTGTACAGCTTGCCAGTCCTAATATTTTAAGTATTTTAATCAGACCACCTTGTAGCTTATACACTTCTTTGTTTTTTATGTTGTTCTGAGTATGTTTTCACTTTTAGGATAGCATCCAAGACTGGCTTTCACACAGTGATGCACCAAACGGTCCCATACCTGTGGGGTTGAGTCAGGGTAAATTCGGGTCCGGGCTGAGAAGTTTCGGAGTTCTGAAACATGTACATAATCCATAATAATGTGAAAAATATGCCCTTAGGAGCAAATGATCTATATTTTCTAGTCGTGTTCTTACTATAGCCCCATGCACCACATGGATAAAGCCAAAGCTGGACAGGTTTGACTTGCATAGTTACGGTTGCTAAGCTACATTTGAACCATCGCTGTTCCAGAGAGGAGGATCAATTAACTAACTTCTCAGATTTGGCTTACTTTGCTGTCCTTTAACAAACTGATCTAGAAAGATCCCTAGAAGGTGCTCCTTCTGACTTCTGTAATAATTTTGCCAATGTTACGTTGTCCCTGATAAACATCTTTCGAAATGCACCAGTAAGCAGAGATCCTGTGATTCTCATCTCCGAAGCTGCTAATGCACAATCCTTCAAGCTCACTCCACCAGGCAGGCAGCCAGAGAGGAGCATCGAGACAGGAAGCTGCTAATTACTAAGTTCATGGGGCGGATAAAGCTGCGACAGACTTTAAATATCAATAAGTATGTGCTGCACATCTGCTGACTGCCTTTCAGTGGGTCTGATTGAACTCAGGCTTATCTCAATTCAAGCAGATGGAGGCAGTTTATTTTAAGTGTGCTTGATACAGATGCGCAGACTGCTATGGAAGGGCAGAGGGTTGGTAAAGGAAACACAACACAACAAAACACAGCGCTGCTCTATCTGAGCTGCACTAATAGTGCATTCATGCTCATTTCCCAGCAGATGAGCGTTATCTCTTAGTGTTTGTTTGTCCTCTATGGTCACGGTGCCGAGTACATCAGGTGCATTAAATTAGATTTTTGTGCTTACTTGCTTTCTAAAGACTAAGTCCTCTTGACATAAACAAGATACAGAAATGAAGGATCACAGTGAGAGCACCTCAAATGGTGCTTCACCACAACATAGCAAGAATATTACTTTCCTAATGTACCAGTCAAGGCAGTTATTAAATATAATTTGGTGCCACTATTAACATTAGATTAACCATGATGTCTTGTGGAAACTGTGGAAATGATGTAAATAAAATGTCTCAGCAAGCCAACAGCCCGCTGTAAAGTTTTGGTTGCAGAGATATGCTTGCTGACCTACTGCTATATGCCAGCAGTATGGATGAAAAGACTGCAGGCAGATGATGCATTTTGACTCTCTTGATTGTTTTCAGTTTAATGTGTGGACATTAATAGCTGCTGTGTCCTTTCGCAGTAGCCCATGATTTTTCTTGTCCAGAGGACACTAGTCCCGGATTTCACCTTGAACAAATTCAATAGAAGTTTATGGACCCTGGGGTGAAAATGGGCCCACAGTGCTCCAGTTGAAAGTAGGACAGATTACCGCGGGGAGCCTGATCTGGGCTGGTTGGTGCCCCGCAGGTAGAAATTCTCATGAAGCCACCGGCTCTGCCAGCTGCGGCTGTGTGAGTTTAAATAGACAGTGACAGCCAGCGGGAGAATCTGCCTGTTGGCCGCCAGTCGTGGCCTAAATGTACTTTGTCACAATAAAGATGATTTATTTAAAGACCACACAGTGCAAGGCGGGGGCAGCATTTTAAGCCATCATGGAAATTAGGCCTTCACTCTCCACCGTTTTGTTTCCAGTGGAGGGAGCTAAGCAGAGCTGTCAATGGCAGTTTTAATGGATGCTAATTCATCCTCCAGAGCTCATCATAAATGCCTAGTTCGCTGCCTGTTGTGTAAGCAATGAATGGCATCATCATTACTGCAAAAGCGCAGTGCACTAACCACTTCTGCTTTATGAGTCAGAAAGCTGTGTGCTTCATGCTGTTATGGAGTGGAAAACATACCATTCAATTTTCATTATTTTGACAATGTGTTTTGCAGGCTTAACAGCAAAACCCTGTCAGAGGAGGCAGCACTTTTTAGCGTTTCACTTCCACATTCCCCAGAGCTTAATCCTGCCTATTTGATTAAACTGTTTGTTATGACTGATTGCTGTTCTGCAAATAGAAAGATTACTGTTAGTTAAAGATAGAGTGAGTGTGCTTTTCTGATCTGCACCTATAGAATACACTGTGCATTAATGGCTTGTTTTGGATAAATACAGCTCATTTTGTATTATGAGGCTATATTAAATTAAAAGGGAGGTTTGTTCATTTAATATGTTTTCTGATAAAAAGTATAAACAAGGGTGAGTCGTAAAATAACTTGTAATTTGACCTTCCTTAAGCCAGTACTTAACCAGATTGTTAACATGACATTATAAGCCCAGGTTCAGATTTATGATGTGTTGAGGCCGTGATGTCAACACCAGATATTATATGAACACATGACCAGATTTGTGGTTTCCAAAAGGGAGGTATTACAGGCTCTGTGTTTTTCAATAAATAAATTGACAAAAATTTACACATTAGATGAAACATGCATTACAATGATTTTCAATGACAGCTGTTTTTCCACCTTCCTAAACCCACATCAGTCCTTGCATGAGCAATACCACAACGCAATATTGTAAAGACTATCACAAAGGAAAATGTTTTTACATTTATTCATGCATATATGCACACCTCATTACTTTTCAGCTGTTTAATTATTTTACAATAGATATTTTTCATTTCCAAGAACTCCACAGATTAGTTGATTTTATAATTTGAAGGAAAACTGACAATCCTGAAAATACTCCTGCCTTTTAATTAGTCAACTAGCTGCACTGATTTGTTGTTTGACAAAGCTGAAACCAGGGGTGTGTTCCACGAAGCCGGATTAAGGGAAAGCCTGGCTCAGTCTGGCTCATTTAAGAAAGAGTTCCGCTCCATCATCCTGGCTTATTTGAATGCTGATGAGTAACCATGGTAACTAATGCCGCAGAACTAGCCTGCTCCGGGGCAGCTAAGCTAACTGTCAAGCTTAGTTTAGAAACAAAGTTCTGCTTGGTAGATTTCCACGCTCGCGCTGCTTATGTCTTATAAAAAGAAACTGAAAAACTCATGAAAATCACGTCTCCCCACTTTCACTGTTTCCACAATCAATCAGTCAATGAAACCTCAGTTATATGGCACAATTCACACATCAATTGCAACTAGGTACTGAAAATTTGAATTAAATAAAAAAAGAACGTGGTTGATTTTAAAAAAATAAATCAGAGCTCTGAGAAAAATATATATATAATTTATAATAAATAATTAATTGAAAATGTTCCTAGGGCATAGCATCCCACAATGTGAATATAAAGGTGTGCCTAACATATGCTTACCTCAATGTACAGAGGTAGATTTCAGTGACCTATTTTTGTCATGTAATGTCTCTTCCATAACGAAAGTAAAAAGGAAAACTAATAAAAATGTGCTCATAAAAAGACAACTTCCTATGTATTGTGCAATTTTAATGAACACGTGGTCCTTGGGGACTTGAACCAGTTACCCTCTGGTTCCCAAGCAAGTCCCCACAGACAGAGTTACTGCCTCCCCATATATGTTTGATGCTTAAACACATTGGGGTTATGTCGATTTTCCTAAGTTGTTCTATACCATTGTTTTAAATATCAATCTAATAATACTAGCCTAATAACCTGATAATATAGTCGCACTGTGTGGTGATTTGAATGCTCATTTATTAATAAATTGACAAAGCAAGGCCAGTTTAATTGTGCAGCACATTTCACACAGAGACAATTCAACATGCTTTAAATAAAACTAATGAAAGAAAAGAGCAAATGAGAAATAAGATGAAAGTGAAATAAACATGTAACATGAAACAATAGGATTAGACTTGTACAACTTACGCAACTTGCGCATTTAGTCTGTCGGCTATTATATGTTTTATTTTTTTCTTTTCTTTTTTTTCATGCGATCTCCCTCCCTTTGTTAATTGCAGTAGCTCTCGCTCTAATTTCCTCTTGCACCATCCACTTTTCTCCCATCTACTCTTCAGGGCTTCTTACGTTCCTCGGGCACTCGCACATAGCCGGACTATGCAAGCCTCGCTTGAATTAGCCTTGATTAGATGAGGCTGAAATGTGTTAGTGGAACGACTTGAGGCTTAATTTGGGAGATGGACGTTAGTTCAAGCGAGGCTTTCTTGAGTCAGCCTGGCTTTCTTTAGCTACATTGATGGAACACCCCCCAGGACTTAGCTCATGATACGTTTTTGGAGACACATGGCAAACAACGCTTTGCTCCCCACATTTGTTTCATTTAGAGGGGAAAAGATAACAAATAAAATGAACACAATGAATCTTTACTTCGATTCAAGCCGGAGGACATAAAGCAAAACTAGAGCCCAAACCATCGCAAACCTGTGGGGTTGAGTCAGGCCAAATTGAGTCTGGGCTGAGAATCAAAGCTCTCATATATATGTATATCACCTACAACAATGTGAAGAATATCCTTTCAGGAGCAAAATAGTCAGTACTTTACTCCTGTTTTCCTTCTGCGTTTTATCTCACTGTAGATTATTCTTATACCACAATGTCTCCGTCAATCTGACTGAATTTCACTCCCATGCTTAAATCAGGTGCATAATTTATTAAACATATCTCAATGGTAACATTACAGCAAAACTCTTTTGATGCTTTTCACATTGAATTCAGCAAAATGAAGAAACGGCAGTAATTCACTTGTTAATGTCACAAAGCGGCAAACACCAAATGGAGGAAGCTCATCAGTGGTAGGTGTCAGAAACGAGAGTGTGCCTCCACAACCGCCATGTTGGTTCAGACCGAAGACAGAGAGCCTGGCTCAGACAGATGATCCCGGGAAATGCATTCACCATGAAAGAAGCCAACGCAGCCTTTCCTCTGATGCTTTCGCTCTGATTTGCCGCTATGAAAGCTTCTCTCACCCCCCCTCTCTTTTTTTTCCACCCTTCATGAAAAGATGCCATTTCCTTCCCTCTGTGATTGCTGTGATGTTGAGTCACCCAGAGACTAATCCTGGAAATAATAGAGATTAAGCCTTCCCCCCCAGTTTTTTCAAGGTGCTATAATTTCTCCAGCTCATAATCTTTTATCCCTTCTCAATACGGGAAGGTTGGCTGCTGTGACCCACACTCCCAGCCTCCATGAAGACACTATCTCCCCGCATAGAAAAGGAAAATGAATACAGATTAGCGAGCAGGAACTGGCTCATTTTAAAAATGTGGAATTACTTTTATAGCAGCAAGAAAGAAAGAGGGGGGGGAGGGATCAAAAGTCACACGAGCACAACTTCCCGCTCAATTGGCTGTTTTGCTAAAGCTCTGCCAAGAGCTAAAGTGTATTACTGCCCGAGGAGCAAATCATTAACTAACAACATCAGTTTGTTCGGTCACAGGTTCTATTGAATAAACACACATAAGTGTTCATGACTAGCTGTGTGTATTATTTTCCCACTGTGTGCATGCAAGCTGGTATCAGAGGTCAGGGTGATACACACAGCTTTGTTCTGCTCTTCATCGGACTCTTAAGCCAACGTTAGCCAACATTGCGTTACGTTTGCTGAACACATCGTTTGGTTCTCATCCCTAAAAGCATGTAGTGTCGATGTGGAGAGTGAAGGGGGCGGGATGAGCCTACTGATGGAGGAGGGGGTGATCTTATCCTTTGAAATCAAATTAGCGTGACAGTATTGCTGCAACAAATCCACCACACTAAACTATGCCAGCTTCTCTGTAACACACAAATATTTTCTTTTTATTTACCTCACTGTGTGTGTTTCTCAAAGGTTCAACTCCAAGGTGATGAATTATTCGGCTCAAGTTCAAACAACAACTAAATACAAGTTAATGTCCAGTTATAGATCATGACGTTAGACAGACGGATACATGTCGAGCTCAGAAAAAGCACCAGGTTTTTATTTTCTTTGCAGCCGACTGAGCCAGCTGTTCGTGACAAAAAGATCCAGCGGGGCACTAATTCATACTGGGACAGAGATCCACATCAAATGCTTTCTGCACCTTACTAAATTGGGTAATTGATGTGAAACTCAAGTTATTAATTAATTAATTTAAGCTTTTTTTAAAAAATCTTTCTACTCTATTGGTTTAAAGAATAACTTAAAGGACTAAATTACTAAACAGCAAAGAAAAACAAACATCAGGACAGCACTGTAGAGACAACAATGCCACCAGAATAGATAGGTATAGTTAGATCACTTATTATTATTATTATTTTTATTTTTATTTTTATTTTTATCATTAGTATCTTTAAATCAACAAAAAAACTAAACTAAATGTCAAATTCAGTCTGCGGTTGATTGTATGGTCGTTCTGTCTCCCCCCACCTCCTATATGTGAGGGTTATATTCTATCTTAAATGCTTACTACATCCCTCTACTTAACCTTTTTACTTTAAGTTATGGGTATAGTAATTGAGTTCATGAGTTCGAGTTAATTCATTATTATGAGTGACTATTTATAAGTAAGTTATAAGTAAGACTATTTATCAAGGCCTGCTAGTTAGCACTTTGCCAGCATGATTAGATTAAGCTAATATAACCACAGCTTTGGTCCATCTTGAGGCTTTTGTGACGCTTTTGTGGACGCAAATGAGATGACGAACTTGAAGAGGGAGAGTCCTGCCAGAAGGGTGTTCGTCTTGTCGCGACGATGGCGGTTTGTTCAGCGCAAAATGCAGTTAATTAAACGTCTTGCCCTGCTGTGTTTTGTGAATCTGTGTGTAGGAGATTAATGAGATCAATTTCAGATTTGTGTAGGAGAGGGAATCAATGTCCCCAAAAGTCATACTGACAGGCAGATTAAGCACATCAGCCTAGCAGAGGGGGAAAAAAAACAAAAAACAAACTGTCTCATCTTTCGCTTTCATTTCTCTCATTTCTCGGCACCCTGTCTTTCCCCCTCAATCCAGTGTAACACAATTCAGTACACTTTATTTGCATCAGTGGCACATGAACAGTCCTGATGGAGCATTTAAATGAAATTGGAATTCATCAAAATTAAATCGGTAAACACGCGTCATTTTGGCATCTTTGTGTATGCATATGTTTTCCAGGGAGATCTGTGTTGCACATTACACACACAGGATCAAATAAACAGCAATAATCAACTCTAATCCCTCTTCTCATTTCAAATTCTAATTTAAATAGTAAATGGTATGCTGGAGTGCCTGTGAATTACTGAATAAACAGAATAATCGATGCTGAAACAAGCGATATCATGTATATTTGATGACGATTAAGACGTGACAACGTGGCTTTGGCTACGAATCTTGTTGTTTTTCAGTGATGTTATTCTAATAAGATGTCCTGTTTACTCCCGCAAAAATGACAGATTATTGAGTCGAAATGTCACCACATTTAATAATTTCTCACAATTCTGTCTTTCACTCAGTGTTTGACTTCCAACCCTGCCTGCAGTCGTTCCTCTTTTGGTGACCAGCACTTATTTGTCCTCTCTCTGTATTGTAACTGTGGTGTGGTGTGATTCTGTATTTTTGGTCACATCCACATCACCTCCTCCCTTTAGTGAACAGATATAACTGGCAATTTCTATTCATGGCTTTGAATCAAATAGAAATTCACTTTTCTTTTGTGTTTGCTATTCAGTGTTCCAGACAGGCAGTTTCAGTTTGTTCAATTTTGTGTCTCTGTGGTTTAAGATTGTGTTACGGTGCTGGTCCGGGGTTAATCCCTCACTGGTGTGTCAGCGTTATTTGGTTGGTCAGTCTGTTGACCAGCCGAGGGAATTAAGTCTTTAAGAGGTTCATCTTTTTTAATGCTTAGATTCCCAAAACGTAACATTTCAATTTGACAGATCCAAAACTTTTATATTCTTTTTGAGAATACTTTTTAGCTGAATGAGCGGTGTGGCTCTATGTCAGTTCAACAACAATATAACAATATTATAAAACAGAAAATCCCTTTACCAGAAAAACATGCCTGTAAAGAAGAAGTAGCAATAATAAGTACTGATGACTAATTGCTAAATACATTATGTTTAGGGGGAAAAAATTAATATGATGGTCCAAAATTGTTTGTAGTTTCAGTAGTTAACTACACCAAAAATGGTTAAAACACAATAATTTAACTTCTTAAATTATTATGCAAATATGAAAGTAGTTTACCACCATCAAAGCTACTGGAAAATGTGGCTAAACTAGTAGTTTAATTACATGTAGTTCATTACTCCCCAACATTGGTAATAACCATCATTAGCTGCACATGTTGATTTGTCCAATACTATTTATAATATCTATATTCACTCCATTAACCCCAGCTGGTCTTTGTATTTATTGCTGATTAGATTAATAATAATAATAATAATAATAATAATAATAATAATAATAATAAACTTTATTTGTTCTGCACTTTTTAAAACAAAACATTACAATACTGAGGAAAATTAAATCGACGCATAAAGAAAACCTAAAAATAAAATACTCAACAATAAACATAAGGACACAACCAAAAATAATAGACGGATAATAATAACCTGTTGGAAATTAAAAAGAGCTGTGGTAGCATCAGTGAAAGGCTTTTTTAAAGTGAAGATCCCTAATTGATTTAAAAGATGTCACTGATTCTGCAAACCTAGTTATAGTCTTGTTTAATATTCCACAATGCATTTTCATATTTCACTTTTATGTGAGGCACCTGTTTGGATTGCTTTGATTTGAAACTAACTCTGGCAGATATTTATCTTTTGCCATATCCACTGCCAGAATAAAGCCCCCCAGGCATTTGTCGCTGCAGGCGATGATGAAACATGACATGCTGTGTGTCGCATCCACTGCTGCTGCTCTATTAGTAGTTGCCTATAGTAAACAATTTTGATCTCTCTCTAACCTTCTGGCGTATGATTCCTACAATCATGTACCTGTGTTAAGTATTCCCTCTGCAGCACTGTTCATAAACTTTCTTTGAGTTTTGAATCTACAAATGTTGCTTTTTCTTCCCCGTCCTCTGCTGGGTCTCTCTGCTCTGCTCAAGCTTAAAGAGCTATTTTGAATATGGGACCAGATTAGTAAGAACATGCTAATGCTCAAGGACGCGCTTCATTTCCAGAGATAAAACCTGAAATCCGGAAGTGAAAGAAGCCAGAAAATTGGAGAAAATTGCTCTATTGCTGCTATGCTTTTCAACGCTATGAAATAACATCACTAGAATAATGTCAACTTTAAGACTGACTGCACTCAGTCTCTGTATTTAAAGAAACATCCAGGTGTTCATGAACAGTACACTTATTTAATTTCCATTTCTATTTATTTCATTGTTTTCCTTCCTTCTCCATAATTCATGTAATAAAAACTTGCTTTTTCATTTTAATGGTTGTCTTATCCAGAAGGAGATTACTTTACCAGTAAACATGTACATTTCGGGTTCCTCACAAATCTTTCCTAAATCCAAAGTTAGTGAATCATCTCTCTTCATCCTCCAGTCGTCATCTGGTATGTTAATACTCCTGGCTTCATCAGTCGATTCCATTCAGTTTTTCTATGCAGAGGGTTCCTCCTACCAGCCAATGCTCCCATCAGCCCTTTCATCAAACCTCCTCTTGACATTTTCCGTCCCGCTAAGGCCAAACCTCCCCCCAATAACCACAGACTTTAAATCCATACCAAGCTCTGTCTTTCAAATGTGAGAAGACCACTCGATATAGTATGGTGTGAGATACAGACAGCTATTTTTTCATACCTTATTTTGGTCTTTTTTTTACCTTAAGATAAAGAAAATTGTTTTCTAAAATATTAACTAGGACTTTCAGCGATAAAATGTACAAACCAAAAAATGTACAACCTCTTTATTAGTAGTGCTTTGGAGTCCTGCACAAATAACATGAAGGAAAAAAAATCATCCCTGTTTTCTAGAAGTTATTGAATGTCATCCTCAAAAATGTCTTCAACTACTAGCTGAAATAAAACTAGTCAAACCAGAGTGAGAAAGGTGGATGCATCACAACTCATTACAACACAACTTGCTGTACATTAGTATCATCATCATGGTAGTTTTGACAGCTAAGTTCTCAGCACAGCCTGTATCTTAACCTTCAAAAGTTTCCCTTAAATAACTGATAATAATTTGAAAATGGAAAAAGCATAAAGTACATTTGGTTTCCTGACACTCAAAAAGTCCAAACTCCTAGTTTCATTCATTTAATACTTCACTGAAAACACACATTCTTTCATCTGTATTTCCATTCCTGTTAAATGGAACTGCCCTTGAAAAAGTAAATCCTCTGTTGTGCATTTGATTTCATGAAAAAGCTTAAATTAAAACAAATACTTGTTCATAGAGTGAATAAAGTTACATTTGTTGTCTGTCATTTGCATAAGAACTTTAAACATAACAAACTCAGGACTTTACAGACAGTCACAGACAATCTGCAATCACCCTGCTTGAGTAAGACACTGGATTTTAATGCGAGCACACTAATGTTTACTCTGGGTCTCGACAAAGGTCAGTGCCATGGTGCTCTTTAAAGCATGAGCAGTCTGAAAGCATTTAGACCAACCAAAATTAAGCATGACAAGAAGAGAGGTCGTGTGGAAGGAGATTTCAGAGCAAAATGTTAAATTGCTGTGGGATTCATCGAAACAAACAGCACAGAAAATTGCATCAAAAAGGAAATAAATGGGTAAGCTATATTATAAAAAATAAAAAACTCATGCATTAAAACATTCTTGCAGTGCTTTTCTCTTTATGCTGACTGCCTCATTTACAGGATCTGAGGAAGAACAAAACCACACAATTACACAAGCTGGTGCAGTGTTTAAAGGCCAGAGAGATTTGTCAAGATAAACTATGGACTTGTAGAGCAGCGAAAGGCCACACAAAGCCTCTCATCATTTATCCCCTGCTATTACTGAAGTCATTAAATCTTTACTGAGTGAATCATTCACTGTGGGAATGGGCCTGGATGTCATATGCATTGTGCTAAACTCTGTCTTTATCCTTGTGTGTGTGTGTGTTTGTAAGAATGTGCAGCTTTGGTGGCATCAGATGGAAACGTGAGATCTGTGTCTCTGCAAATAAACGAATGTGTCAAAGACGGAGAACCCTAACAGAAGAAAGCAGGGTATGAAGAAAACCGTTGTCACAGTGTGTGCTCAAACATTATCGTCCCTGGTTTAGGTGCCCTCTCTCAGAGCCAGGTCCACCCACTCCTGGGCTCCCTGCCTCTGCCGGGTCGACCCCTCCAGCCGCAGACTCACGCCCAGCTGGAGCACTTCCTGCCGCTGAGGGTCAACAGCTCCTCGCCGCTCAGCCTCTTCCCCAATTTCAACACGGTGAGATGCCATTTGTATTATACACACACATTTCACACAGCTGTCTTTTTCTCCAACCCAAAGGAAAGACTGCCGAGTGTTTTGCTTTCATCAAACTAAACTTCAAGGGGTTTAAGATGCTGACCATTAACTACAATGTCCTTGGTTCAAGCAAGGCTGGGTGGGAGCCTTCTTTCTCTTCTTGTCTCCTGCCATCACTTTACAGTCAAAAACACTAATAACAAAATATAGCAAAATAGCAAACATGTCCATGTATTTGGATCTGAGTTGACAGTATTTTAATCCCATGCGTTCCTATTTAATCCTCAACCCTGAACTAGATATTTAAGTGAGAAAACAACCTGAACAAAGTGTGTCAGCTGCTGTCAGGTCTACTTGGAGTTATACATTATTTTGTTTTTATGGTGTTAAGTGCACTATTTGGTTTATTAATCAGTCAGCAAAACCTGCAAAATACTCATCAAATCTCAAATGGTACGTTTAGAAGAAAAAGAGAAAATGTGAGATCTTCTTATTACTACATTAACAAGCTCCACAGCACGTGTGCCTGAAATGTGCAGTTACAACGTTGGTACTTAAGTTTTTATTATCCTTTGGTACTTGCAGTCTTTTAATCCCAACAACAGATATTAACTACAACTCGCAGGTGGAGAAGCATGCATTTTAGAAAGCCGTGGAGGAGCTAAAATGTTGCATCACATGCATTTTGAATTGGAAAATGGAAGCAGAACACCTGCCACTTAAGATGTCTGCAATACCAGCTGCTGTCAACTTGAACAATAGGCATCGAATTACAAGAGGAAATATAATTTTAAAGGTTATTCATTCAGGTACTCAAAGTATTTAGCCTTTCTTATAAAGATTTTTTTTTCTTCTTTAAAAAAAGAAATCTATTAAGGGAAAGGTGTAAAGCCGAAGTATTAAAGCGTGCCTTACATAAACCACTTTATTTTACTTGAAATGTGCGCTTTTAGCCATGTCATATAGGAAAATATAAATATTGAATCAGGACAGTATTGGCAGGTTTTAAACTTTACTTGGCTCTGGTCAGTGGTAAAAATATGATCGAGACATCCCAAATAAAACACCCCTCTCACACACGTATGTTTGGTCTGGCTCTAAACGATGGAGTGGCAGACTTCTACATTTAGCTTTAACCCTTGATGAGACGAGTCAAAGCGATGTGCTAAATGTATCAGACATGTGGGAGGCTGGGAGAAGATCCCTGTCTGACACCTAATGTTAAAAATATGACTCGACTGACACAGCTGCACTGTCGGGATTAAATATATGAAAAGGGGGCAAATTAAAATGTGTGAATTGAGGACTATAATTTCTTCATCTTTTATTGAGAAAAATATACAAAGTTTTGAAGAATGAACGTCTAATTCTTCCAAACCTCAGCATGATGTAGCATCGACTAGACTAGTTAACTAGATTTTAGAACACCAAAGACATTTAAGTAGTAAGGTGTTTGTCACCACGTATTTCATACAAGGTGACTCTAAACAAACTTTCTAATCTTATTTAATGGAAAACAAATTACACAAATCAGCACCGACATGACTGACCTGAAATATATTTATCTATTCAAAGATAATAGAAAGGTAAAATTATCTTCTCCTGCACAAAGAACACAACATGACTACAAGTTAAAATACACTGTATCTCATTAATAAGACCAGCACACTCAAACGTGTTCTGAACAGTCACAGGAGGCAATTTGCCTGAAATATTAATGTTAAACCCCTCCTTGAACCGCCACCTTACTGCCACCTTACAGAGGTGGAGGGGTTTGTGTGCCCGAATGATCCTCCTAGGAGCTATATGTGCCTGAATGATCCTAGGGGCATTACGCCCCTGGTAGGGTCTCCCATGGCAAACAGGTCTCTGGTCCTGAACAGGTGGCCATGACACGGGACCATTAACTAAGAGCGGTTCACAAGCCCAGAACATCATGAACAGAAGAACATCAAGGACCGTTACGTACGTCGCCCGGATTACAAGATTGCGTTACCGGGCCCCACCCTGGAGCCAGGCCTGGGGTTGGGGCTCGCAGGCGAAGCCAGCGCCTGGTGGCCGGGTCTTTGCCCACGGGACCCGGCCGGGCTCAGCAGAAATGGCCCGAAATGGCCCACGTGGGCCCGCCTTCAGCAGTAGGCTCACCACCCGCAGGAAGGTCCATGAGGGGCCGGTGCAATGTGGTTTGGGTAGCAGTCGTGGCAGAAATGGGGGGCCTCGGACGACCCAATCCCTGGACCAAAACTCTGGCAATAGGGACATGGAATGTCACCTCGCTGCTGGGGGGGAAGGAGCCTGAGCTCAAGTGCGGGAGGTTGAGAGGTACCCTGGCTAGAGATAGTCGGGCTCACCTCCACGCATAGCTTGGGCTCTGGAACCCAGCTCCTTGAGAGGGGCTGGACCCTCCACTACTCTGGAGTTGCCCAGGGTGAGCGGCGGCGAGCTGGTGTGGGCTTGCTTATAGCTCCCCAGCTCAGCCGCCATGTGTTGGAGTTCACTCCGGTGAACGAGAGGGTCGCTTCCCTGCTGCGCCTTCGGGTTGGGGATAGGTCTCTTGCTGTTGTTTGTGCCTACGGGCCGAACAGCAGTAGCACAGAGTACCTCGGCCTTCTTGGAGTCCCTGGGAGGGGTACTTGATAGTGCTCCGACTGGGGACTCCATTGTTCTACTGGGGGACTTCAACGCTCACGCGTGGGCATGGGCACAACAGTGATACCTGGAGGGGCGTGATCGGGAGGAACGGCCTCCCCGATCTGAACTCCCAGGCGGTGTTCTGTTATTGGACTTCTGTGCTAGTCACAGTTTGTCCATACCCAACGAACACCATGTTCGAGCATAAGGGTGTCCATCAGTGCACGTGGCACCAGGACACCCTAGGCCGGAGGTCGATGATCGACTTTGTTGTCGTTTCATCTGATCTCCGGCCGTATGTCTTGGACACTCGGGTAAAGAGAGGGGCTGAGTTGTCAACCGATCACCACCTGGTGGTGAGTTGGATCCGCTGGCAGAGGAGGAAGTTGGACAGACCTGGCAGACCCAAACGTATTGTGAGGGTCTGTTGGGAACGCTCTGGCCGAGCCCTCTGTCAGGGAGGTCTTCAACTCCCACCTCCGGAAGAGCTTCTCACAGATTCCGAGGGAGGAGGCTGGGGACATTGAGTCCGAGTGGACCATGTTCTCTGCCTCCATTGTCGACGCCGGCAGTTCGAAGTTGTGGACGCAAGGTCTCTGGTGCCTGTCGTGGCGGCAACCCCCGAACCCGGTGGTGGACACCGGAAGTAAGGGATGCCATGTCAGGCTGAAGAAGGAGTCCTATCGGACCATGTTGGCCTGTGGGACTCCTGACGCAGTTGACAGGTACCGGCAGGCCAAAGCAAGCCGCAGCCCGGACGGTCCTGGAGGCAAAAACTTCGGGTCTGGGAGGAGTTCGGTGAGGCCATGGAGGAGGACTATCGGTCGGCCTCGAAGAGATTCTGGCAAACCGTCCGGCGCCTCAGAAGGGGGAAGCAGTACTCTGCCAACACTGTTTACAGTGCAGGTGGGGAGCTGTTGACCTCGACTGGGGACATTGTCGGACGGTGGAAGAAATACTTCGAGGATCTCCTCAATCCCACCGACTTGCCTTCCAATGAGGAAGCGGAGGCTGGGGTCTCTGAGGTGGACTCGTCCATCACCCAAGCCGAAGTCACTGAGGTAGTTCGTAAGCTCCTCATGGTGGCAAGGCGCCGGGGGTGGATGAGATCCGCCCTGAGTACCTCAAATCTCTGGATGTTGTGGGGCTGTCTTGGCTGACACGCCTTTGCAACATTGCATGGAGGTTGGGGACAGTGCCTCTGGTGTGGCAAACTGGGGTGGTGGTCCCTCTTTTTAAAAAGGGGGACCGGAGAGTGTGTTCCAACTACAGGGGGATCACACTTCTCAGCCTCCCCGGGAAGGTCTACGCCAGGGTACTGGAGAGGAGAATTCGGCCGATAGTCGAACCCTCGGATTCAGGAGGAACAATGCGGTTTTCGTCCTGGTCGTGGAACACTGGACCAGCTCTATACCCTCCACAGGGTGCTTGAGGGTTTATGGGAGTTTGCCCAACCAGTCCACATGTGCTTTGTGGATCTGGAGAAGGCATTCGACCGTGTCCCTCGTGGTATTCTGTGGGGGTGCTCCGCGAGTATGGGGTCCGGGGAGCCTTTGCTAAGGGCTGTTCGGTCTCTGTACGACCGGAGCAGGAGCTTGGTTCGCATTGCCGGCAGTAAGTCAGACCTGTTCCCAGTGCATGTTGGACTCCGGCAGGGTTGCCCTTTGTCACCGGTCCTGTTCATAATCTTTATGGACAGGATTTCTAGGCGTAGCCAGGGGCCGGAGGGAGTCCGGTTTGGGAACCACAGGATTTCATCTCTGCTTTTTGCGGATGATGTTGTCCTGATGGCTTCATCAAGGCCAGGACCTTCAGCATGTACTGGAGGGCGGTTTGCAGCCGAGTGTGAAGCGGCTGGGATGAGAATCAGCACCTCCAAATCCGAGGCCATGGTTCTCGACCGGAAAAGGGTGGCATGCCCTCTCCAGGTGGGTGGAGAGGTCCTGCCTCAAGTGGAGGAGTTCAAGTATCTCGGGGTCTTGTTCACGAGTGAGGGAAAGATCGAAGGAGCGTGAGATTGACAGGCGGATTGGTGCAGCGTCCTGCAGTTATGCGGTCGGTGTACCGGACCGTCGTGGTGAAGAAGGAGCTGAGTCGAAAGGCGAAGCTCTCTCGATTTACCGGTCAATCTACGCTCCTCCCACCCTCACCTATGGTCATGAACTTTGGGTAATGACCGAAAGGACAAGATCGCGGATACAAGCGGCCGAAATGAGTTTCCTCCGCAGGGTGGCTGGGCGCTCCCTTAGAGATAGGGTGAGAAGCTCGGTCACTTTCGGGAGGAGCTTCGGAGTAGAGCCGCTGCTCCTTCGCATCGAGAGGAGTCAGCTGAGGTGGCTTGGGCATCTGTTTTGGATGCCCCCTGGACGCCTCCCTAGGGAGGTGTTCCAGGCATGTCCCACCGGGAGGAGGCCCTCGGGGAAGACCCAGGACACGCTGGAGAAACTATGTCTCTCGGCTGGCCTGGGAACGCCTCGGGGTCCCCCCGGAAGAGCTGGAGGAAGTGTCTGGGGTGAGGGAAGTCTGGGCATCTCTGCTCAGACTGCTGCCTCCGCGACCCGGTCCCGGACCAAGCGGATGAAGAAGATGAAGATGAAGAAGATGAAGAAGATTGAATGTTAAAAGAAATATGTGTTTCCAAACAGAAGGTTTTATACTTCATTCATTTAATGATGGCCTAGAATATTTGTTGACATTTCAACGCATACCTGTTTTATATTTTAATTGAATAATGTACCAAAGCAAATCACTCTGCTCAGCTCAGTGGGCAGTGAAAATAAACTATTTAAATGAGAAATCATTTAATTATAAATATTGTATATTCTATTGTTGTATTTGTATATGTTCTTATTTGTAAAATTTATATTTTAATTGTTTAATTAAAATGTTAGGTCTATATTTATTATTCTATTAGTACTCTTGTACTATTATTTATTCTATATTTTAATTCTTTAATCTATTTTCTTGAGTGTTTCTATTTCTGCTAATATTTTTGAGCACTGTTTGTAGGGCAGCAAGACATTTAAGAATTTCATTGACAATGATTGCTGTGATGTTAATTGTTGTGCAATGACAGTAAATTTGTGAATCTTTAATCTTGAATCTTGAAATCACTAGTTGTAGAAAGTAACTAAGTACATTTAGTCAAGTATTGTACTTAAGTACAATTCTGTGGTATTTGAGTACTTTATACTTGTACTCCACTATATTAGTTCCACTACAGGGGTATATTTTACTTTTTCCTCCACTCTGATAATTTGCTAACTTTAGTTAGTCTGTACTTTTCAGATTCAGATTAATTAGACAAAATATAATCAGTACTTACAAAGTAATTAAAATGCCTTTTTTGTCAATTGCATCATTGAAGTGAACACATTAATTCAACAATTATAATATAATAATTTGACATTATTCTACATAATGAGTACTTTTACTTAGTAAAGTAGAATTATGAATGCAGGATTTTTACTTGTAGTATTGCCACTATTACTTAAGTAAAAGATCTGAGTAATTCTTCCACCAGTAGTAATCACAAGCATTTTCTACCCACTGAAAACGTTAGTATATTATCTTCAAGTGTGAACTTCTTGTCGCAGATGGACCCAGTGCAGAAGGCAGTGATCAACCACACCTTTGGCGTGGCTCCGCCCAAGAAGAAACCAATCATCTCCTGTAACATCTGTCACCTGCGCTTTAACTCCACTGTAAGTCAGACACACTTTCAGTCCTTTTCTCTGATTTCACAAAGGAAAGCTGGTAAACTGTAGCTCAAACACGGGTCTGAGTTTATGTTTTTTCTTTCCTGCAGAATGTCGTATGCATATTCAAATGAGGAAATGAATGGAGTGTTGAATCAACATGATCTCACTTCACTCAGCGAGACCCTCTGACCCTGTGGGTGTTTGCTGAGAGTTGACTTTTCTAAACAACCCACGACTCATTGTGTCCTGAACTCTCATCTAAAATCAAAGTCAAGCATCCACACATTTGCACCACCATTTCCTTTTTTTTTTTTTTTTTTGCAACCTGCCGGTCTTATAAAGCAATCTTGAGGCAGGCTGTTCTTATCAGTCCAATCAGTATATTTCTACAGCTACCATTTTTTTTAATCGACCGATGGGTTCTTAAAAAGGAAACCAGTCAGCTGGTTTTGTTGCTTTTTCCTCCTTATCACACCATATTCATATTCATTTGGCTCCCATTCCTATGGAGTCCGTTTATACATATTTGCATTTATATTGTTAGGAGGAACCTGATGGAATGACAATGACTCTTCTTTGTGTGAATTGTGAAAGTTGAAGGAAGCAGGGCGCCGGTTGAAGCCCATTATACAACCTCGGCTTCCTCATCTGTCTCTGTCTTCTTGCTCTGTCTGTCTGTGCACTCCTCTCTCTGCTCTGTACTTTTGGACATGCAGTGATGTTGTCAGGAGTCTGTTTTCTAGCTAACAGGCTCTCTCCTCCTCCCCTCTGTGTTACCTGCAGCTGAGCTGAGAGAGCTGGTTGACCCAGGAGTTGGATGCCAGGTTACAGGCAGGTACCAGGTCCCAACAGGGGGCTGCACTGAGCGGCTGGAATTTGCACTTGACAAAGAAAATTGTCTAAAGGAATAGTTCAGAATATTTCAAGTCTTTTCATATTTTATATTCACTGCCTGTGTAGCACACACAGTAAGTTTCGTCTTCACAGTAATTCATATTTATTTATGTCTCTTGTTGGACACACAGCTTCAGCTTACCCTCCAAAGTTCAATGCAATTATGAATCGACAGTCATTGTTTGATACAAAAAAGGATTTCAAGTTTCATTGCTGTGATGAAGATACACGATAGTATTAGTAGTCACCAAAAACATTAAGGATTCCTTCTTTGGAAACCATGAATGTCTGTGCAAAACCCCGTGACAATTTTTAGCTGTCAGTTTAGAAAAAGTGGTGGACCGACATGCCGAAATTTTCATACTAATAAAAAATCAGCCTTGTGAAATGGAAAAATGTTGAACAGGGGGATTCAAGACATGAATAGGAATTTTCACAATTTAATATTTCATCACTATGAATTAAGCTGTAATTGAATTTCACCATTATTCAACAGTTATTCACTGTTTAGTTGTTCATGTAATTAATATTATTACAGCCTTTGTTTGATCCTTCAGTAGAGTGCTTTATTGCTCTGAATGTGGACTTCCTGGAAAGAAAAATGGAAAGCTGGAGCTGTTTGTTCAGCATGAAGACAAAGATGGATGACTGTGAAAATGAGATCTACAGTACAGTATATATTACATGGCCGGTGTCCAAAAAAAAGGAATAGACTTGAACATTTTCAAATTATTCCTTTGAGGCTGCTAAACTCACTGAAAAAAAAGCATGAAAGATTCAAGCCTGAAGGATAACACGTGATCTTCTAATTCTGCCACCCCCTTTTTTGTGGAGGACAGTCGTTGCTCACGTCTGTATAAAGCGTTTGGACGTCAGTGGTGTGAGAATGCATAAAGCTGCTTGAATCGATGGTCAGCGGAGGGCAAGCAGTCCTGACAGTCTCCCTCAGGTGTCTTTAACCGAGGATTTTTGTCGTCCTCAGTCACTTACTCTACATGTAATTCTCTCTTTAAGCTACTATGCTGGAACATAGTGAACTCATACTACACTGGCATGCCAGATAGTATGATAATACGCAGATGGGAGCAGATTCATCCCTCTGACTCAGTTAAAAATCACGCTGAATGGTTAGTGTGCACTGACATTCAACGTAGCCAAAGGGGTTGTACACCCTTTGCTCAGCCCTGTATTCCCTATTGCACATTTGACCCACGTTGGTACCCTTTATGTTTGTGTAGCAGCCAAAGCTTTATGCAGAGTGTCGTTGGTTGGTGGGGGGTTGGGGACCTGTACCCCACCACTCTATGCACACAGTAAACAAAAGATCACCTCTGCACAGTAAGTTCAGAGGCTGTGCTGTGTGTACAGAGTGTCGCTGGAAACTGGTGCGGATAATTTGAGCAATGACAAATTATCTAACAGCCTCGCGCAAAGCTAAATACTTGGAAGTCTTGTTACACTGCTCCAAAAACGCAGACTCTCTGTTGATTTTTAGGGAGTGCACGTGTGCCTTTTCGTGTACATAAAGGCACTAGTGTTGCAAAAATGTGTGCTCTTAAAGGATAAGGCTGGTTATGTTTTGTATTTTTCGTACAGTCGACAAATCCCATGAGAACAACAAAACTAACACCTCGGCCTGTCTAACTTACCAATTTTTTCTATGCCACACAGCCTCAAGCCCAGTCATTCCTGTCTAAATATTTTAACTAGCCTGGCAGTGTCATTTTTAGCATGTCATTTAAACAGGAGCAAATGAACTCTTTGTCCAGGACTATTTTCAGTGGTGGATTAATATACAATCGGCACTCTAGTGTGCATTTACTAGAGCGTGGTGTATGTGGAATTGATTGAAAAATAAATTACAGCCCCAGTCTTCATTGTAATGAAGGAATATGTGCAACAGTGTGGCTCATTTGTGTATATTTAATAGTTTTTGGACAACCACAGAGGCTCTGCAGCACAGGAATGAGATATATTAGGCTACACAGACAGTGCTTGTCAGTAAGATTAATTAATTGTTGGTTTTGGTGTTTTCATGGGATTTGTGGACAGTAAGAAAAATATAGAATATCACCAGACCCATCCTTTATGACTTCTGCTTGTTTTGTACACTTGATGTCATGGATAGTTTGCTCAAGTCACTGAAGCTATTTGAATTTTCTCCCAATTCTCCCAAGTTTGTTCATTTGTCATGAAGATGCTTCAGTCATCATAGAAAATGTTATTTAATATTAATCATGAGAGCTATACAGCAGAGTGTAGATACATATATTGTTGTATGTATTAGAAATAATCAACTGTATTGCTCTTTTGTAAAGCCAAGCACACATAACCTTGATAGAGTCCATGTTTTATGGAAATATTCACGTGTGTGCGGATTATGAGATAAATGTGTTTTGTCTCACTGTCGGTGCGCTCCTGCTTGCTGGAAGTTGATCTCCCGCTGTAGAGCACATCTTGCCTTATCTGCAGCCATCCAGAGCCACTTTGGGATCCCAACGTTTCATGAATCTGTTGTCGCACTGCCACAAATGTGTTTTCTCTCACAGAGGAAGACACAGAGGTCATTTTGTGTCAGAACAAATCAGCGCAAAGATGAGCTCGGAGGATGGCCATGAGATGCCATGAGTCCAACTGATGCTCATTTGTGCACAACCGTGACGATGATCGTCAAAATGGGGACTCTTCCTCCGAGTCAAATGCTTGGTCGCATAATTTCTCCCTAACTCCATGGAAGCATGTGAAGCCAAAGAGATGGAACAGATGGAGAGATTACAGTTTACTGATTTCATGCTTTAATCATGTCAGTGATTCTGTTCATAGACTGTACACTGACTTTCTCATCTATTTGTTCGCTCGTGTGTGTGCATATGTGTGTGTGTGTGTGTGTGTGTGTGTGTGTCATGGTCAGACCCAGGCAGAGGCCCACTACAAAGGTCACAAACATGCTCGAAAGCTAAAGGCCCTGGAGACTCAGAGGAACCGGCAGAAGAACGGACACAGTCCATCCACCACAGGAAAAGACAGAGACCGAGAAAGGGGGCTGATGGGAGGAGCAACGGTGCCCACAGACTCACATTTGAAGGACATAACAGGTATATAAATGTTTCTTTTTTTAAAGACACCCCTCTCTCCATCCTCTGACTAATTAGTGGTAATTGGAGAGATGTAAGCACTAAGGCTTGGTAGCTGCCACTCAGCTGGCTAATTACCCACTATTACCTGTCCTGCTATCATTGGCTTCGTCAGATAGGTAATTACTCACATCAAGCAAAGACGTGCTGTAAGATAGGAAGGCTCGAAGCTCTTAAAAAGATGTGCCATTTGAAGTGAGATGTAGCTGTGTTGCTTTCTCTGATTTTGGTTTTGTGGCTCAACACAACTCCCACTTGCAGTTCATCATTCCTTTTACGAAATCGTCACTTTGCTAATGGACATGTCGAACAGTGTAAGAATGTGTGTGTGTGTGTGTGTGTGTACAGGTTTTTTGATCGAACTGAAACTAAACACCATGAGAAACAGATTGACCATATTGTTGAGCACCATCACAGTGGAGGCTAGATGCACAGAAACGAAAATAAATGTCTTTCTAACTGCAAAATATTTTTTATCCAGTTGAATTAACTTGTATAAGGTATGCAGAGTTTCAAGTTGTTCCTCGCTGCCAACGACAGGAAATGAGCATGTCTTTAATCAGTGTTGGCTTCAAAAGATTGGTTGAACTGCCACTAGCAGTTTTTTTCTTTATCATTTAATCTGTTTATTATTGCTCATTCAAAATTAATTCAATTAATTGCTTAGTGTATTAAATATGCATGTAAAAATAGCATGAAATATTATCACTACAAGTTAAAGCCCAAGGTGATGTCTTCAAATGTTCTTTTGTCTGACCAACACTGGGAAATATTAACTTCAACACAGAGAAAAGCTGCAAATCCTCACATTTGAAAAGCTAGAACAAGCAAATATTTGTCATTTTTCTTGATCAAATACCCAAATGATTAATCAAGTTGTGAAAAATTGGTGCCAATTAATTTTCTTTTCTCCAATAATCAACTAATGTTCAGCTCTAAAAATAAACCAAGTTTGAAAAATAGCTTTGTGAGCTGTATTGGTACATTTGTGCCCAGCGCAGCACACAAGACAGAAGAAAGAGATGCAACAAAAAGTATTCCAGATAATGCATCTCGGGGCCAGGTTTGGGTGTTTTGGTGAAAATTAGGTCTTTGAAGTTATGCTGAGAATGAACGTCCGAGGACCAGGTCCCCTACAGGTCTGAAGTATAATCTGAAGGCCACCCAATTTGTGCTGCACTTGATCCAACCCTTTTTGGGCACAGCGCACTGCAATTACATGCACAAAAATGAAGATGTGATGAGATGTGCCCTCATTGTCCTGATTTAGCTTTTTACTTGCTGTTGTAATTGTGCCAAAAATTGGCCATTGGTATTAACCTATAATCCACACAGCTTTCTACTGTCTATACCCTTCTGTATTATTTTTTGTTAAAATCCCTTGACACTGAACTATAAGGTGGTTAAAATACATAAATGCCCAGACAAAATAGATAGATAGATATACTTTATTAATCCCAAGCTGGGAAATTACAAATACTGAAGACATATTGACTATTGGTTCTTCAGCAAATATTGCTGTTCAAATGAGCTGCTGTAAGAGTAACAACTTTGCTGTCTTTTACTTCCTTTCAATCATTTGTCACTCAGCCTCTCAATCTGCCCGACCAAAACATTTCTAAAAAAGAATTCAAATCTCCCTTTATACTCTGTCTAGCTTTTCTTTTCATTATTGATCCCCCCCCTCCCATTTTCCTCCAGCACCTATCAATTTCCCTTCTAACCACACAATGATAAGCTTGTTACATTCAGCGGTTGCCATGGTTGTTGATTGATGGTGACAGAGGGAGCTTCAGCAAAGGCAGCACATGAATGACAAAGAGACAGAGGAAGAGTGATTGAGACTGCAGGGGAAGAAAAAAGAGGGAAAACGTTGAAAATTGAAGAGATGATAGAGCAGAAAATAAGTGTAATAACAAGGTTCCATGAAATGAATAGAATAAGAATAATTGCATTACTCAAGAAATGTGTTTGTACCTTGACTGTGTAGAATTCGTGTATTACAGGGATATAGACGACTTCAAATATTGATTACTTTTATAGGCAAGTAGAGCATTAATGAAGCATCAGTGTCCTGAAGGCAGCTACGAGAGTTTGCTTCATTGTCTTCATCCTCACAGTTCTCATAGGGTCAGTTTTGGCTGCAACAAGCAGGCTCTGATGAACTCACTTTATGCTGCCTGCTGAGCACCAAACAACAGACAAAGTTCAAAATAAAAATAAATATTATGTTATAGTACCAGGAGTATGTGGTCTCATGGTGAAACTTCAACATGTATTTCTATGTCCACAGGCCCGAGTACTTCTTCCCAGTCTGCACAGCACCAACCAGAAAACGGCCCAGGGATCTCACTGGCACGCACTCCTTCCTCACAGCTTTCACCTGCGGACTCCTTCTCGCTCCGGTCTCCTCAGCCGTCCCCGCAAATCTCCCCTGTCTCTCAGCTCTCTGATCTACCTTCAGACAGTTTGCCTGTGGAAAGGTGCGACCCGGCCACCAGTGCAGCCTCGCGCTCCGACCTTCAGGGGAGCTCCGCTGGAGGTGAGGAGGAGGAAGAGGATGTTGTGGTGAAGGTGGATGAGGCCAAGTGCAACAAAAAACAACATCTCCACTGTCCCACGTGCAAAGTGACAGTCAACTCCAGCTCCCAGTTGGAGGCTCACTGTAGTGGTATGTACTACAACACTACTGATATTAGTTAACAATTGTAAGTCATCTGCTGTGTTTGGATCTGATGCGATTTGGTCTTTCTCTCTGGCTGATTCAGGCTCTAAGCACAAACAGATGCTTGATGGTCACAACAGCAGCCAGTCACAACGCAGGGTCAAGATGACATCATCGCCCAGGCCTACCTGCCGAATTAAGCAGCGAATGGGCAGCAAGAACAGAGTGGCTGTGGGTGTATCCAGCCAGCCGTTTCACTGTGAAATGTGCCAGGTGTCCGTCAACTCGGAGACACAGTTGAAGCAGGTAGGTGGCTTTATCCTAATATATGACGTGTGGCTAATTTTACTACTGTATAAACACTGACCACTGTAGAAAAACCAAAAAAATGTACAATGCCTGACCTTTTTATTCTATGAAGAAAACTGCCCAATTTTCTGGCTCTTTGTTTTGTTAGTCAGAGCTGTCCTGACTGAATCCCTGTCCCCATTTTAGCACATGAACAGCAGGAGACACAAAGAGCGTCTGGCTGGGAAGCCTGTCAAGGTGAAGTTCACCCCCTATAATAAACTACAGCCCAGTGCTGTCTTAGCGGTAAGAACACAGACACGCACTCATTTGACTACTTTATTTTTAGCCACATGGCACATAACATATACAATAGTGTATTAGAAACCTTAAGTTTACAATATAAATAACAGATGAACATTTTTCTTTTCTAAAGAACGGTAATGGAGTAGATATAATGTGACAACACTGCAGTTGGTTCACTGTAATTGGGATGAATAATAGTGTAGTAGATTTCCAAATGTTGAGTTCTTAAATTAACTCATGTAACCATGTTCGCAGTGCAGCTCTGAAGATGGCAGTGTCACTTAGTTCACTATTTTGTTGTAAACTGAACTACTAGATGGATTGTTATGAACTTTTGAAGGACATTCAGAGGATAAATCCTAATGACTTTGTGACCTTGTGACTTTTTAATCTAGCACTATCATCAGGTTACAGTTTTAATTTCCCCAATGGTTTATGACCAAAAGACTGTAAAACTAATGACATTCACATGTACCAAAGCTGTACTTTACTCTGTTTAGTTCAAATGTTAACTAAGATGTTGAACATGGTCAATATAATGCCTTAACATAATCTGCATGTTAGCAGGCTAATTCTATCATTACACTCTAAGCACCATTCACAGAGCTTCTAGTGTCTTGTTTGGACTGAACTCTTTCATCTTTGGTTTCAGACTAAATTGGCTCTGCAGAAGCAGCTAGCCAAGGCCCTGCCGGCAGGGTTCCTAACAAGCCCCTTCAATCCAGCCTTGTGCACTGTGCCATCTGGACCTTTGGCACTACGGCTGCCGGCGGGTCCCACGGCCATCATCCAGGGTCCCCTGATCAGCCCCACGCTCTTTAGGCCTGCCCCAGGACCACTGAGGGCCACGCATACGCCTGTTATCTTCTCTCCTTACTAGCCACAAGCCAAGCCAGGCAGGAGGATCCACAGCAATGTGGACCTAACTTAGCCAAGGCCAGACTAACAGAAAATTTTATCTTGGCCCAGTGAGGACAAAGCACCCAGAGGGACACCAGGACACTATGCAGCGACTGCGAGGGCAGCAAATCAGCATGAGAAGTTTGGCAGGTTAAAGTCACAAGAACAGTATGCACAATCCCCTGGTGTGGGCTGAGATTTCAGTGCTGACTGACCAGTATCCCCCCACCCCCTTTACAAATGGAGGGACCATCGCTGAGCTGTTTACCCTCAACAAAGTGTTGAGTGCATGTTGACCGGGGTCGGGACCCCTCTGGAAGCCATAATGACAAGCATCCTTTAGTTTTATTTATAGGACAATAATTCTCTACTACACTCGGAGGTGTAAACATTACTAAGTGTTTGTTGCCAAAATTCTTCACATTTGAGAGCTTTCTAGTTGTACTCTGGGAGAACAAGTACAGTACTTCATTCCTGCTTTAGTTTTTGTAATCAAATCTAAATGAAGATAATCCAAATTGTGTTAACCTCTCATTATAGTGGCTACTTCCATATAACCGCCTTCCATCTATGAAAAGACAAAGGGGATCCATGACTTTTGCTGAGGATATCAACAAATGTATGTCTTTACAGTCATTGTCTAATGTGGATGCCTTTTATTTATAGATAAATACATTAATTCATTTTTTGTCTGTGTCTTGCTCTCTTGCTCTCTGTGTTATGAGGTGACAATCAACCACCATCCTGATACGATGCCAAGAATACTCGCTATATGGACTACATCCAATTGAAACTTGTATTTCTTTGACATGAGCCATTGTAACAAGCTCTTCAGGTGACCGTTAGATAGATAGAAGTTACAATTTTCCAAGAGCTTGAAGCTGTTTGTGCAATATGAAGAGGCTAATGGTGTGTGCTGTTCCCCAAAATCTAAATGATTTATCACTCAAGTTTTTAAATGTGTCTTTGACATCTCTATTAAACCTGTTATTTTTTATAGAGTTGTATTAAAAAAATGTTCCTTCACTTTAGAAATCCCCTCCCACCTGATTGTGCTGAATCATCCTAAGCAATATGTATTTTTGAAGTATCACCTGGTGAAATAAATGACTAGTGTAACTGTGCAGCAATTGCAATAATGTAAATTATTATGTGCAAAAAATGTCGATACTGTATTCTATATGAACTTATAAATAGTCCTGTTTTTTACACAGTTGTGGCAGTTTCTTTGTTTATATTGAAATATAAGTCTTTTACTATTAATTATAGATTTATTGGGTAATATAGCCTTACTTTATGTTTAAATATAGTTGTAGATAGGATCACTTAAGGTCCCTTGATCTTAGACTCTTAATAACTTGCGGCATCAGTATGATATTGTTCTTATTTCAGATGACTTAAAGGTCAGTGAATATCAAACAAAAAAAGATGCATTTACTTTTTTACTTTGGAGCACAATGAACACACCTTATTATTAAGTACTATACTGAGTATAAATTGTACTTACATGTGTGGTGACTCATTGCACTCCTGAGGTTTTGAAAACACTGAACTACTAATAAACACCGACATAGACACAAGCAAAAGGACACTTCATGGGCTTTATGATACACAAGTGCCCTCTAGTGGTATTCTTCAAACATGAGCAAGCTAGGTTGGCCTAAGGGTGTAGATTAGAGAGGTAGAAGATGTCACCACTACTTCCTGTACTTGTATACATATTTATCAATCAACCAAACAAAATTAATTGTCATGTCAAGTGGCCTCCTGAACACTTAGACAGGGATCGATAATTCAGTGTTTGCATGTTTACAAAGAGCACTGCTCCCTTTAATTTGTGTTCAATAAATGCACATTTTTAGAAGGAGCTAAACTGTGAATAAAAGCAGAGATTTTATTTTCTATTAAACAACATGTAGAGGAGGTGAAACTGCCCTTTTTCAGCTTTTAATGTGGATTTTATTATAGCTACAGTAAGTTATCTGGACAGTTCTGGCAGCAGCAGCCTGACAACCTCAAAGACACACAGGCAGACGGAGCTGCAGTCTGTCAGGTAAGCTGTGATGCCATATGTACCAATGGTGGGATTTACCTAAGGAAATTTACTTCTACTTCACTACTCTGAAGAAGGAAACATTGTACTTTCTACTGCACTACATCTATTTGAATGCTATTTGAATGTTTTAATTACTTAACTTTTTTTCCCCAAAAAAATTATTTGCAACTATTTAAAGACTATTTCGCTTTTAATTATTTTCAAAGACAAAAGCAAGCATTTTGAGTGTGGGCTCTGAGTAACCGTGACAGCATTTCTCACTATTTTCAGATTTTCTACAAACCAAACAATCAGTTGATTAATTATTATTATTTTTTTCATTCTGGACTATTCATCAGATTAATCCAGAATAAAAATAATCTTAAATTTCAGTCCTGTACAAACTCCAGTGACAGTAAAATGCTTAATTTACATGAATTCATGCATAACAATAATCTAATGATATAATATATAACACTGTAACAGTCTCAGGGGACTTTTCTTCGTTTTTAGTGCATTTTAAGATTAAAGAAAGGACAAAGCTGGTCATTTTTTTCCATTTTATTGAAGCATTTATATTGAAAAGCTACTGTACTTAAGATTTAAATATTAATTTTAGTCTTTGATTTATATCATGGAAATAAAATTTAATATATTTGAGATTAAGAAAAAGGAAAAATCCATATGAGATGATAATATAAGCCTTGTTTTAGTGACGTTATATAAAAATAAATGTTTTTATAGTGGCCTAGTTTCTCATGACCTCGAAAAGAAAAGATTAAAAAAAGAAAGCCTTTCAGTTCTCGGATATGACGTCGCTCCGTGTTCGTCCTTTCCAGAAAAACATGGCGGCTGTTGACATCGACGTGCCGGTGGACCCGGAGCCCCAAATCCGCAATTCGGACGACCTGGAGCGGTAAAGTCTCGACTGTCCTCCGCGTCTCGTTGCGGTCCGTGTCTAACGTTAAAACAACCGTTGAGCCCGTGACTGAGCTCAACGGCCGTTAACTGAGGAGTGGCGGAAACCAACTGCCGGTGACGAGCTAACGAGGCTAAAATGCTAACAGTAGAGCGAGGGAAACGGCAGGAGTATAGACCACCTTTAACACATTATACATTTTATTGTTTTTTTTAATGGCAGGTGTTTGTGTCAGCACAGTTTAGACGCTTCATATCAGACATAATATTGTGTTTTTTCCTCAAGCAAACCTCCTGAGTTATTGTTCAGTCAAGATAAGTGACTTAGTCTGTACATATGCTCGGCTAATTATCTCACAGATATCCAACAAATTAGTCTCTTTTTAGATTCGTTGGTTAATTATTTTCTTAGGTAATGTTAATGAATGCCGAATGGACACATTTTATTATTAATCGCAACACGAGATATAAAGCATGGTCTCTCTGATGGACACCGGGCAATAGTTTCATTTTTCTAGAAACTTCCATAGGAGGTACAGTCGAAACAATCAAATAAAGTCAAATTTAACTTAGAAACATGTAAAACTGCCAGAATTATTTAAAAGTTGTTTCAGCTCAGTTTTTATTCGTTTCACCGCATGATTCATCATCATTATCTCTTACTGTGTGTGTGACCTCTTATGAAAGGAGTCAGCAGTGTTTCACGGCTTTTTCACTTTAAATGTGTGTTTCTCATATATTTCTACAACGTGCTACATGTGAAAGATAATGATAAAATAAAATAGAAATGGGTGTACTCTCACATGAAGTGCTTTATGGTTAATCCCAACACAGGGGAATGTGAGCTGTTGAGTACGAGAAGGAAAATGATAATATATTTCATACTCTGCAGAACAATGTTGATTATTTTAAGGTGTTTTTTTACTACTAGAAACCAACTTTTAAATCAACTTCAAGACCAACAGTGATCTGTATTTGTTGCTAAGTCATCAGAGAGATTGGTGCTCCCTAAATCAGGAGGGGAAAAAATCCCAATAGGATGCCAATAGTTTGGTAACATTAATGTACTCTCTTCCATCAATCTGAAATTATATTTTGATAATCCTGAAATGGAAAGAACATGTTCAAATCGACTATATGTCCACATTTAGTGCTGTAACTCAGGTTGTCACTTCAGCTGTGCCTCTTTGTCATCATTGGGGTTGTATGTAGTTTCCATTTTCACTAGTTAAACCTTAGATGTCACGTTCAGTCTTCTCCAGTCCAGCTAACGGACACTGCTGGACTATTCTTTTTTGTGTTTAGATAGCTATTTTGCCTCAAACTTGGCAGTGGATTGCCACTAAGTTTTTTACATGCGGTGTCATGCATATAAATCTGTGCCTCTCCTCTTTTTTGGCCTTTTAATACTAAGTGCTTTATATGTTTTTCTAAAATGTAAAATATGTGTAAATTGACAGATGATGGAGCTACAAATCTTGCTGTTTAGTTTATAATACTTAATCATTTTTAAAGTATAACAGTATTGGCATCAAAATGTACTTAAAGAACCTGTTTCCCATTTCAGAATAAAACACATCATATGAGTGTATTTTGATAACTGATGCATTCATGTGTTTATCACTTCAGTGTAAAAGCTTGTTTCTAATACTTTATATACTTACTTTGCTGGATATTTTGTGAATTTTCACCCAGGGATCATTATAGTTTTATCTTGATCTATAATAGTATATTCAAAATTTTATTATCTTAAATATAATCTATTATATTATCTATTATCTATTCTATTATCAATCTGATTCTGCAAAGTGATCGAATAAGTGTAGTGGAGTGAAAAGACAAATATTTCCCTCTGATCTTAAGTGGAAGTGTAAAGTATCAGCAAATGGAAATACTCAAGTACAAGTACCTCAAAACTGTACTTGAAGTACAGTACTTGAGTAAATGTACTCAGTTACTTTCCACCACTGCTGATTGTGGGGTGATGCCTGAACTGCAACATGTTTAAATGCAGCTTTTTCCTCACATTAATTGGCATTGATTTACCCTTTAACACTCAGTACTTCTGACAGGAGGAGGTGAATTTCACTGCTATGTTTAGTACCGGAGCTATCAGGACTGTGTGTACCCTGCTCTGCTGTCCCAGTTCCAGGTGTTACACACCACAGTGTAGTCATTTAAAGACTGGATGCACATGGGTAGTAACAAACCAGCTGGTCTGGTTTTATGACATTTGATCTTGACTTTAACAGTCTCTCATTTTCGTGTTACAATTTATAGATTATGTAGTATTAGTTTGTCTTTGTTTTATATTATATTTGTCTTCACAAAGTCCCTGTCCCACCTTGACTTTGGTTTCTACTTTTCCTCCTTCCAGTCAGGCTGAAGGCTTCAAAGAGCAAGGAAATGCATTGTACAGCAAGAAGGAATACTCTGAGGCGTTCAACTTTTATACCAAGGCCATTGGTGAGATTACCATAACTTATTCTTATGACTGGAATCAAGTTTTTGTGCCAATGTACAGAGGGCTTGTTGATCATTCTGTCTTCATACTCTCCTGTTGAGAAATACTGATCTCCTTGTGCTACACCTCTCCCAGCAAATCAACAAAACAAGTAGTGAAATTTCTATCCATGGTTGAGTCATTTTGTATGAACTTTAAATGTATTTGCAGTAAACCCCTCTGTATTTCAAGCATAGTGCCATAGTTACTGACTAGGCCAGATGTTGTTCTCTGATTTATCTGTAATTTGTATCGTCGTCTCAGTTTGTTCATGTGACTGTGTTTTGTTTCATTTTTTTCTTAAGATGCATGCCCCAGAAATCCCAGCTATTATGGCAACAGGGCAGCCACCCTCATGATGCTCTCTCGTTTTCGAGAGGCCTTAGAAGATTCCCAGCAGGCTGTGCGGTTGGACGACTGTTTCATGAAGGTCAGTTTGAAGAGACTCTTACATTTGTTTGTACACCACTTATGCCCCTTTTTCACTAGTACCTACTCGGCTACTCGCTCGGCTCGGCTCAGCTCGGCTCGACTCGACTCAGTTTCGGTCGTTTTCCATTACAATAAGAGTACCACCTCAGCGTGGGTGGGGTCGTCGTGGCAACGCAATGTGGCCGAAACTCCAGCGACGTCATTTGTTATGCGCCACAAACACGAAATGACTACGGAGCAATGGAGGCCACCAGACAAAGAAATGTCTGCACCTCGAAATCGTTGCTCGCATGGGCGGGGTTGATTTCTGTGCAGCCATCTCTGATCGTGTTCGCATTGTTGTTATTGCGTTTTAAAAATGGCGCGGTTGACTCTTATGAACGAGTCGCTCTCCCGACGCATCTAGTGACGTCAGGCCCTGGCCAATCAGTGGCTTGCTGTCTGCCGACGTCACATTTTCGGCTCGACTCAGCTCGCTTGGAACCCCGGCCGAGTAGGTACTACTGAAAGTACCAGGTACTAACACGTAATGGAAACGCATGTACAAACCGAGGTCGAGAACTTTCGAGCCGAGCGAAATCGAGCCGAGTGGGTACTAGTGGAAAAGGGGCATTATTGTCTCAAATAGTGGAAAATGGTGAATAATATGTAGACAGTGCTTAGAAGGAAGTGTGCCCACTCCTGTGCCGCAGGGTCATCTACGTGAGGGCAAGTGCCACCTGTCATTGGGAAATGCCATGGCGGCCAGTCGCTGCTTTCAGAAGGTTCTGGAGCTGGAGCCAAGCAACAGAGAGGCCCAGCAAGAGGTGGGATCACCTGGACTTTTTCACATTTTAGTAACTGTAATCACTGGTGTTTAATCATGCTGCTCCAAGTCCTCTATTACTATTTTAATAAAAGTGCTGACAGATGATTGTTGTTATATTTCAGAATAAGAATGCAGCGGCTCTACTGGAGTTCGAACGTATGGCGGATTTTGGCTTTGAAAAGCGTGATTTCAGAAAGGTACTGAACATCTTTTCTCTTTTTTCACCAAACTCAAGAGTTTTTATCTTAGAAAATTTGTCATTTGATCATTTGACTTGGAAGGTTTTTTTTTTTTATGTTTTCCTATGACTAATAGTCTAGAGCAGGGGTGTCAAACTCATTTTCACCACAGGCCACATCAGCATTATGGTTGCCCTCAAAGGGCCGGTTGTATAAATGGAACTACTCTGTAACATATTTTTGTGTACAAATATTGTATATGCATTTGCGTAAATGTAAAAATATATGCAAGTTACACATTGCTCTGTGTTATTCTAACATAAATCTCCACATTACTTCATCAGTCAAAGATCAAACTTTTCAAGTGAATAACAAAAACAAATGTCATCAAACTCAAATTATTATCAACTTTGTTCCAAACTTTTTTGTCACAGTTGAGAGGTGCAGAACCATGGTACAACAAATAACTGTGAGCTGCTCAGAACATGTGACAGATGTGGTATTTTACAAAACCAAATGTCTGCAGACAGTGTTTATGAGGAAATACACATCAACTAATGATAATAACAGGAACTTTGTGGGCAAGCCTTACAGCTGAACGTTTCTGATTGGTCGAATATTCCCAGCATTTTACTTCAGCCAGGTGAGGACTCAGGTGAGACGGAGGAGCACTCAGCTGAAGGTAAATCACACACAGCCAACATGATGCTGTTTATATATTATAACGGCAACTGATGTAATACTGTTGTTATCGGAGCCTAAAGCTAACATTAACTAGCGTTAATGCTAACCGCAAGTTAATGCTAACCCATAATACAGTACAATAGTGTATAAAGTGATCGTTTGTTAAATCAATCATACAAAATGATTTACCCCTTCAGTCACCAGCAGCACTCCAGAGATATAGAAGGATTTTATCTGATCCACTTTGCCTCAGTGCTGCTCTGATTTAATAGTTATTATTACTGTGCATGTCAAAACAAAAAACTCACAATATAACGTTGCTGGTTATGTGCTGCAACTTCACACTGTGCCTGTGTATTTATTTATTGTTGTCTGTTTTGGGGTTATTCTTCAACGTAGAAAGAGGAAAACAGACGCTGGGACTTGCTGGTTGCGCTGACAGCACCGACCAGACCAGACTAAAGACTGGAGAGGAGCGGACAAAAGACTGCCCCTCGGCCTGCTGTTTTTTTATACCGATACATTTTGCATGTTTTTATATTTGATCAATAAATAGTTGTGGGTGGAACCAAATGAGTGTTTGAATCGTGGCTGTCCTTGTTAATCATATTCTAATATTTACAATGGCTGTGAGGGGGTTATAGCTGTAAGTTTGACCATTAGACAGCAAGTAAGATCTGGCTCTCTCGCGGGCCACATAAAATGACATGGCGGAGACTGGATTTGGCCCGCAGGCCTTGAGTTTGACACCTGTGGTCTAGAGGCATAACTGGAAAATAAAAGCAACATCTGTGGCAACTCGCTGTGAGTTATGAATGTGCTTTGGTTTGTAATAACTACCAGATTAAGAACAAATATGCTGGGAAAAATTTGACACATTCTCCAGTCATCCGCTTGATTAGTTGAATCATTTCTGTGGCTTGCAGTTGGAGAGTTTAAATAGCTGACTCATTTTTTTCACATTTTAAAACATGCATTTGGCTCTTGTCCTGATCTAGGTGGTGTTCTGTATGGACCGGGCTTTAGCTGTGGCTTCTGCCTGCCACCGCTTCAAAATCCTCAAGGCTGAGTGTCTGGCTCTGCTGGGACGTTACCCAGAAGCCCAGTCTGTTGCAAGGTAGGAAAAACTGCTATTAGGTTCATGATTGTTTTTGTTATAATGATGCAGTTTTTTCTCCCCTGTAATTATTTTGACCATTTTATTATTTTAAATACATGTACAGGATCCCGTATTCCAATAAAAAGGGTGGATTTGATAGACAGATTTTTCGCAGCAGATCTTATAACAAATCTTTTTCTTACAGTGATATCCTGCGGATGGATTCCACGAACGCAGACGCTCTGTACGTTCGAGGTCTGTGTCTCTACTATGAAGACTGCATCGACAAAGCTGTACAGTTCTTCATCCAGGCGCTGCGCATGGCACCTGACCACGAAAAGGCTCGGCTAGCCTGCAGGGTGAGATTCTTTCCTCCTCACTTGATTGGTGGAAGTAATAAATAGACATGTGGTTGACCAAGGGTTGTAATTATCAGGAACAGAATTTGCGTGGGAAATTAATTTTCAACTTTTGTCTGTTTTCAAGACAATTCTTTTAAAAATGTCAAAACAAATGGACATGCCTGTTCCAATAGTTTTCATTAAGCAGCAAAAGGCATACAGAAATGTGGAGAACATATTTTAAATGCTTTAAATTTAATGGAAGTGTTTGACCAAAAAAAATGCTCTCTTCCTAAATCAGAATGCCAAAGCCTTAAAAGCCAAGAAAGAGGAGGGCAACCAGGCATTTAAGAACAATAACTACGAAGCTGCCTACCAGCTGTATACTGAGGCCCTGGCAATAGACCCCAACAACATCAAGACCAACGCCAAACTCTACTGCAACAGAGCCACGGCAGGAGCAAAGGTAAACACCAGCACAAAGAGTTAAAGAGAGTTAAATTAAATGAGAACAAGAAGGATTGAAACTAGAAGTTGTGTGACACACTGGCAGAAAATTGGCCTTTGCCAGTTTACATATCACGTGTCACAGGCTTTGATCAATAATGTCTGCATGGCGCTTTGGTTCTTTGTCTCCAATCACTTCACTGTGACTAACCTCCCCCTCATCAACAGCTGAAGAAACTTAATCAGGCCATTGAAGACTGTACCAGTGCAATCAAACTAGATGACACTTACATCAAGGCCTACTTAAGAAGAGCTCAGTGGTAAGCTCTACAGTCAGAACAGATAAGAAGCATGTTTTTTTTCTCATTTGTGTGCCATGTGCAGATATTCATTAGTGACGTTGTGTGACCAACAGTTACATGGACACGGAGCAGTATGAAGAGGCCGTACGAGACTATGAAAAAGTTTACCAGACAGAAAAAACATCAGGTAAGCTCCTGTTTTGTTTTAGCTTGTCCCTTGTACAACCTGGTCAGGTTTTTCACATGCTAGGTTTTTCACATGCTTGATTTTTCATGTTATCCCCACCCTAGATCACAAGCAGCTGCTGAAGACGGCACAGCTGGAGCTGAAGAAGAGCAAGAGGAAAGATTACTACAAGGTGCTCGGTGTCGGAAAGAACGCCACCGACGATGAGATCAAAAAGGCCTATCGCAAACGGGCCCTTATGCACCACCCAGGTAGCCGCCTTGGTCTTCACATGCAGACAGCAATTTTGGTGATGTTTGACGGTTCTTTACCTTAAGCTCTCTGCTGTATTGTGCCATCGTCTCACAGACCGCCACAGTGCAGCGACTCCAGAGGTGCAAAAGGAGGAGGAAAAGAAATTCAAGGAGGTGGGTGAGGCCTTTACCGTCCTCTCCGACCCAAAGAAGAAGATTCGTTATGACAATGGCCACGACCTAGATGACGATGGCTGCTGTGATGGTAGAGGTAAGTGCATTTTCTTTTAATTTTTTTTCTTTGGCTAGATTTACATCCAAGCTCCTGGTCATTAGAGATGAAAGGGAACATATCTGTCCTGCCATCATCTTTTCATTTGTCTTAAAGGAATACACTTCAATAAGATGGCGACAAGCTTCTCTAGAGAGTCAACTAAAGAGCAGAATCAATATTCAACTTTATTTTTGAGAGAGAAATGGCTGAGGGGGTGAGGGAGTATTTGTACCTGTCAGTCTTTGGAGGCGGCAATTAAACTGAGAGCCATAAGGCAAAATCTGTAATTCAAACTATAGGGGATGGGTGCTGTCGGGTGGGATTCCGACCAATCTGCCCTGTCAGACAGCATACTCTGCAGATCTCACTGTTCACATCCACAATCCTGGTTTGTGTATTTTTGGCCTTGTTGCTGAAGTTCCTAAGCCAGCAGATTGAAGTAAAGGTAAAGCACAACAACGGACTCTATATAAGGTCTATAAAGTAGAGTCATGAGGGTCTTGTCAACATTACACTCTGCTACATGGATGATTAGATCTTTTTCACAGCCAACATTTTGACTTGTTAAAGTAGGAAAAAGCCAAGGTGTCATTAATGATGAAGGCTGTTTTCTATTTAAAGTGAGCTAGTTCTGAAAACTGAGACGACTTTATAGGATTTATGGGACAGAGCCGTCGTTAATGTTGTTAGTTACACCCGTGATTTCTTTTCCTGCTGTGACGGGTCAAACAGAAACAGGATAAGTTTGGAGGGGGGGAGGGGGAAAAAAGTCTCTCTCTCTCTCTCTCTCTCTCTCTCTCTCTCTCTCTCTCTCTCTCTCTCTCTCTCTCTCTCTCTCTCTCTCTCTCTCTCTCTCTCTCTCTCTCTCTCTCTTTCTTCTTTTTTTTAACTGCCTCATCAAATGAACCAATAGTTTTTCACAAAATACATTATACATATGCCACAGTAAGAATAGAGCAGGTGTAGTAAAAAAATTAATAAGTCTGTTAGCTGTTTCACTTTCAGGGTCCTGTTATATTCTTATCACTATTCTGTCATACATAGTTTACAGCGACACTTGAATAGAACAGAGCATCATTTTTTATGTATTTAGAATTTTATTTACATTTGAATTTGAACTTTTTGAATGTGGATATTCAAACTTTCCAGTGATTCCCATTACAACTCCTGTTTCTGTTGTGCACACACAATTTAGTCTTTTAGAAGTTATAAAATGTGTATACAGTGTGCCAAAAAGCTCGATTTTTACCTCCATTTTGCATTTAGATGAGAAGTTGTCTGTATTTTTGTCTTGTTCTTCCTGAAGGCCTTCCTTACCAGTCCTACTTCATTATTTACCTTTGCTTTCTCTCCAGATTTTGATGCAAACAACATCTTCAGGGCTTTCTTTGGAGGCCACGGTGGAGGATACACTTTTGATTCCAGTCCAGGTAGGTTTTGACAAGTTTAGTGAATTTATGAACAATCAATCAAAGAGTACATCCCATTAACTTGACTTTTTTAAAATCTATATTTCAAGATTCTGGACCTGGAAATTTCTTTTTCCAATTCGGCTAAAGCGAAGGAGCATGCGGGAACATGGAGCCCTGCAGCTGAAAGAATCAAGTCGGACCCACAGTCACCTCCTGATGCTCATACTCCTGAGTGTCTTGCAAAATCTCCTCGCTTTTCTTTTTCAAGAGGATTCCAATTATTGCATTCACTCCTAAATTTACTCCTTGCATTGATGCTAACAAACACCGGGAAGGATAATTCAGAGGTTTTAGTTGTCAAAATTAACGTTGTAAATAAAGAAGTGCTTAAGAAATCTTTTTTTTTTTTTTTTTTCTCCAGAGGTTTGGATCAGCTGATCAAAAGATGTTGTTCCTTGTTGCCAAAATATTGATTCAAATCTTTAAAAACTGTCTCAGAAGTAAGAAATATAAGCATCATGGTTGATACATTTTAGAGGACATAACATGGTATAATTTTTTAAGGTTCTTCTGGGACAGCGCGTCTCTGTCTCTAGAGTAAGAGTCGATGTACTGTGGAAGTTCAGTGTCAAAACTGACCTCAGGACAGCCTGTTGAGGACACCGCTGATCTCTCACGAGTGCGTGTCCAGGTTTTATTGGCTCTTCTGCCAAATATAGTCTTGACTTGCAGGGTTTTTGTTTTTCTCCATGCTGCATTGTAAATTTGACTCGAATGTAAATCATTTTGTCTTCTTCAGTCTTCCCTCGGTCTATTTATATTTATTGTACTGTATATTCTAAAACTGTATACAGCAGAATGCCAGTCTTCACTGTCTTCCTGTTTCTTTTTTTTATGAGACTGATTTATAAATGTTTTCCTCATCATCATCATCATCCTCTTCTTTGCTCTCAGATTATGAAAGTAATTTTGATGATTTTCTTCTGTTGAAAGCACTAATCGCACATTTGTCCCTCTGTCCCATTCAAATTCAAGTGGTGCCTTAACAGAATGAGCAGTTCAGCTAACCTTCTTAAAGTAAAACCTACATCAAAAGCTGTAGAGCAAGACCCATCCTACTGGTTAAAGGTTGTATAGCATGTCTCTTTCTTTGAGGTCTGTCATTGGAAAATCTGTTTTTTTCACATGCTGGCCCGTGACCAAATTCTACATGTATTCTCGACCTCATCAGACCTGAAGGACTTTTCTCTATCTCTTGACATCATCCGTTACACCTAGCTGTCACCCTCCTGTACTTGTCATGCACGTTTGGTCAGTGCAGCCCTTCCCCTACTTGTTCCACCTGTTTTAAAGGGGCACTCATGGTAGGTTGGAAGCTTCTATTGTTAATTGTTCTGTCACTGATCAATGTATAATTTTTAAAAGTTGTCACAGTATTAAAAAGACACGCTTTTCTTATTGCGAAAAATAAAGGCTCGTCTTTTGCTGTAATACTGGGCTTTTGTCTTGAATTTATTAATGGATTTAAAAAAATTTTATATATATATATATATATATATATATATATATATATATATAGAATCTTTATTTTACAAGTAAGTAAGTAAGTAACAAATTATGTGATCGAGTATACTTAATGTGAGCATTTGCATTTTATTCTGCTGAGTATTTCAACTTTAGTACACTTTAGAGGAAGATCTACTTTTTACTCCAGTACATTTGTTTTACTAGTTTTCAGATTAGAGGGTTTAAAGGGTTTTTGGGGTAAATTTTTCCTGATTGGAACTGAGGGTCTACAGACAGGGCGTATGCTGTACAGATTGTAAAGCCAGTTGTGGCAAATTGTGATTTGTGATATTAGGCTATGTAAATAAAACTTACTTAATCTCATATACAAGCACAATAACAAAAATTACTGATTATTATTATATAAATATGTAATATATAATGCTCAGAAACAGATCAAGTCTTAATACTTTTCTGTCAATACTGGTAAAAGTTTTGTAGGAATTTTACTTGTATGTAGTTATTTTTAGACTATGACATTACTACTTTTACTTAAGCAACTGAGCACATCTACTACTATCTATGGAGTCTTATATGATAAAATATACCTTAAAATATAAAAAGTTTACCACCTGTAAAATTAATATATATATATATATATATATATATATATATATATATATGTGTGTGTGTGTGTGTGTGTGTATGTGTGTGTTTTATTTCGTGTCTAATGTTTACTTTAAACCCTCATTTTTCTAGTTTTATGGTGATTTATTGTGGGAGGCTTCTTATTAATAAATCGTGGGCGTGTCCGGCAGTACCACGTGACCGAGGCCGAGCCAATCAGGCGGCCGCATCAACGCGTAATCGCTCGGCAGATTATGGTGCGACGGGTCGGCAGTGAGGTGGCAACTGGCTGCGGCAGGCTCCGGGACGAGAAGTGACTCCTCAAGAAACCGCCTCGTTTGACACCAGGACACGATCCCTGCACTTCAAGGGGGCACCACTGTCATTGACAAGGTATCCGCTCTCGATTAATTCCCGTTCAGAGGCCGGGGTTGGTGAGTTTCTGTGCTCGGGGAGTCAGTTTAGCTCAGAGAGGCTACAGAAGTTAGCAAGCGGATGTGAGATGCTGCGATGTTAAAAAAAATGCAGCTTTGTCTTTGCGTTGAATTGTCATAGCTGTTGTTTTAAGGGGTAATCAGCGCATCTCCTCTTCTTTTTTCATTTTTATATATGTCGGGGTGAAGTTGCTGAACTTGCCCGGCTGAGTGTGAATCAGTTGAGGCTGCAGGCTGAGGGAAGGGGTGGGTGTGGTGGTGGTGGTGGTGTACAGGAGCTCCATTCACTTGTGCTGGCCTGACGCACATGATGTAGCACTGCAGTTTGCACAAGGTGGTGGTGGTGGTGGTGGGGAGGGTGACAAAGTGATGCTGGGGCTAATAAACCAGCAGCTGTGCCCCCTTCCTCCCCATCCTCCCCATCCCCTCCCCCCCTCCCTGTCCCCATGTGATGATGCTGCCTCCAAATCCAGCTTCCCTCATCTCAGGATCCCACAGCACAGTGACACCATTTTCACAGCTTGGTGGCTCCATACAATGGCTTGCACCCAGTGGATTATGGCAGGCTAAATGCATCCCCTCTTACCCCCCAGCCCTCTGAGAGTATGACAACCCTGAGCTAAACCCCCCCCCACACCACCACCACAGGTTTGACATCCCAGAGCTCCTCGAGGCTGACTTTCTTGTGCTTACCGCAATGCCACTGCGCTTGCATTTCAGAAGCTGAAGTCAAACCACCATAAAACTTTATCAGTCACACAGAGGCAGTGGAGATAGGATGCATGTTATTGCTGCTTACCACTGTTTGGTTTGTTGTGGTGGTGGTGAAGGTACTTTAAGGATCAGTAATTGCATGTGAGTGTGTTATGACCTGTACTTGGAAGTGCATACGGAGGTGACACAGCGCAGTGTTGTCAGTGATAGGCTGTCTGAGCAGGTCTGACGACATGCAGTGAAAACTCAAACAGGAACATACTGTTGCGTAATTTCCAAACCTGTTAAGTGGCTTGTCTTGAGGGCTTTTTTTTTTTTAATTCAACACTATGTGTTTAGTTGGAGATACACAGTAATATGGGAGTGTCTAGCCAGTCTTTAGTGGATCATATCTTGTTTTTGTCACTGATTACACTAAGCTGTTAAAATATGGGCATGCATTTGAATCTGGCTCAAGGTTGAGTCAATTATCTGTTTTGTTTCATGAAATTGACAGGTTTGAGAATTTGGTCTGATTAACAAGCTTAAACCCCATAGTGCTCATTTTGCAATCATATAAAGCAGCAAATCTTTACATTGTAGAAGCTGGAACAAGAACAGTTTTGGCATTTTTGTTTGGAAAGTGACTGAAATAACAACTAACATTTGTATTGATCGACTTTAATCGTTTCAGCTCTAACTGCATTTTTGCTCTGAATGCTAACAGGGGATCCTGCTTTCCTCATGTGTAAATGTTGGACAAAGGCTCGTTGGTTGTTTTAATGAAGGGACAAGAGTTAAGTGCGCTCACACTATTTAATGATTTTACGTGAGGTCAAGCATTAGGTAAAGCATGTGATGACAGTTTGACATTTTATTAGTAAGATGACACCCATCTATAGCTCTGTTGGTAAACAGGTTTGGGACAGTACTGAGCTGTCATCAGTCACATACATAAACCTCAAAATGCCGTCATATTACCGTTTAATCTGTACTTATTTCTAATGAACGAAGGCCTTTATACACACCACTGGTTGAGAGGACCGACTGTATGATGAGTTGATAAATGTAATTTTGTTGTGCCCAAAGGATGCTTGTTCATGCAGTTCATAAGACAAGAAAGATAAAAGCATTGCTGGCAATCAGGAGAAGGCTGCTTAGCATGCATTCCACAAAAACATATGACCCTTTAAACTGTGTGACTTTTCAAGTATTTAATTATATTGCATTCAGTCAGCCCCTTGTACGTGAAATTACTTTATTACTAGGATTGTGTGTAAATGTGTCCACTCTTCATTGTTTTAAATCAGAATTTATTGGCTTGTAGCTGTTTGTTTTATCCGTCAGCGTTTACACACACAATGATGTTGTAACTCTGAGAAATAAACTGCTGTCCTCCCTCTCCCAAAGGTCCTGTGCTATCCTGCGCTGCCATGTCAGCGAAAGCCATCTCAGAGCAGACAGGAAAGGAGTTCTTGTACAAGTACATCTGCACGTCAGCGGCAGTGCAGAACCGCTTCCGCTATGCGACTGTCACCGCTGAGACCGACTGGGACCGCCTCACACAGGAGCATCCATGGCTGCTGACAGAGGTGACACCACCGCAACACAACTCAGCACAACCTTAGAGAGCTTTTCAGCTACCTGTCCTGCCCTGGGTTTAGGTCCTCAGCTGCCAAAGGGATATTGAACTCATGAGTCTAATTACATGCTGCATGTCACTGAAAGTCTGTGTGTACATGATTTGCACGACATTATGTGATTACCACAGAGGCATGTGACTGTTGATTTGCCAACTTGTAATGTCGGGAGTTCCTCACATCCTGGTGGACAAGTTGTGCATCATATTTAACACCAAAATTGTTTTAAAATTGTCGTACAAACAGATACAACATATCTCTGAGGTAGTTTGATATTTTCAACAAATTTAGGGTGAATGAATGGAAAACAAGTGCTGTAGCCATTGACATATGGCTGACACAAAGATACGTCCTTTCTTGTTTGAACTGTGTGTGTGTACTTAAAATTTAGAGACATTCTGTGCTTGTATCATATATTAGCTCAGTATCAGTATTGGTGCAGATCTGTGGCTTTTGTTTAACGTGTTGCTGATCTCTTTTCCCCTTCCACTCCTTCCTACAGCGGCTGGTGGTGAAGCCAGATCAACTAATCAAGCGGCGCGGGAAGCTCGGGCTGGTGGGCATCGACCTGGACCTGCAGGGTGTCCGAGAGTGGCTCAAAGCCCGCCTCATGAGAGAGACCACCGTGAGTAAACCTCTGTCTGACTTGGTGAGCGTTTAAACCAAAAGTAGGCCAGTGTTGCCTTCGAGAGAGTGAAATACGATCAGCTGGAGTAACCAATCCAAGTAACAGATTGAAGGTTTATAAAGCACCAAAACACGGCACAGTGGTTTAATACGAGGAGGAAGGAGTTTACTCCTCTGGAAAGTTGTGGAGATCTCAAGGTAAAGCAGTAGAAATTTTCTACAATAGAGAGCGATGCTGCATTTTTCACACAGGTCTAATGTCAGTCTGAATATGGCCTTTATTGGTCACTCTGCTGTCTTGTTGCCCAGACAAAGAGCAGCCAGTCTTTACTGAAAGACTAGCAATTTTTTTGTGTCTGTATCTCCATTCAAAGTACAATATGATTTAATTTTTAAAGAATCTGCTTGGATAGATATACAGTAATTACTCTGCCAGTTTTCCAACATTCTTGATTTGTTTCTTGTTTTCCGTTTGAAATATAACATTATCACCTCTAGAATGGAAATTTGGGAAATAACAGCACACATATCATTAATAGTTCCTTTGGTTTTATAAGAAAATAATTTGAATAATTAAATTTTATGGTTTTTATGGTGGTCCTTATCAGTGTGCTTTTTCTTACTAATTATGTCGTAAAGGAAGATAAGAATGCAATCCAACAGTCTCAACCACGTAATAAATCACATGGCTGCCGCATTGTGCTTTGCCTGAAGAAAATAAAAGCTTTACAGTTCCTTTTCCATTAGTCCCTGCCATGTGAAGGGGGTTGCCGTGTCCGGTGCCAGATGCCACGGTCTTATGTTTAGATCTGCCAGGTCAAAGGTTATGTAATGTAAAGGAGCAGGGTTGTCTATTCTGGTCTACCATGCACACTAACATGCTGCCTTTGCTGCACTTCAAATAGGTTGTTGCCATACTTCCATTACATAAGGAAGGCAATTAACTCACCAGTCACTCTATTTTGCTTTCCCTTTAATTGAAAAAATTCAAAGTGCGCACATAAAAATGCGTAAGGATGACAAGACAGTAAATGAAGCATTTAATATGCAGACTTCTCCTCTGTTTTTTTTTTACCATTTTACCACAGGAAATCGTGTTCTTTCTAGTTTAAGGCAAAACAAACAAGAATTTTCTGTTGTACCGTTTACTTCCAAGTCTATAACCAGGATAGACTGACATGCTCAGTGTGTCTGACATCAAGTGTTTATTTTGAATAGGTGGGAAAGGCAAAGGGTGTGCTGAAGAACTTCCTCATCGAGCCTTTTGTTCCACACACACAGGTAATGTCACTTTTCTTTCTTTATTCCACATCCTGTTTGCTGTGTGTGGATAACTTTATTAATCCAACCTAAACAAGTTGTCAGCAGGACAGTGAAACATGCAGAGTCAGGATATAAAGTCTTGTGTGTTTTCGTATTTAGGTCAGTGTTGGTTGTCACTCATGAACTTGTAAGAAATCGTGTCTGCATGAAGGTCAATTTGGTTAAAATAGGGAAGTGGGCTGGACAGAAACTGCTTGTCAGCCTTTTGTAAATAAGTGAAAATGCATGTCAGCCATTCACGATCTAAATCTGTGAAAATGTGTTTGTGTATCCTTGCATTTGCCCTAACTTTCTACTGGTCCACCCAGGAGGAGGAGTTTTATGTGTGTATTTATGCCACACGCGAGGGCGACCACGTGCTTTTCCACCACGAGGGAGGAGTGGAGGTGGGTGACGTGGATGCCAAGGCCCAGAAGCTGTTGGTTGCAGTGGACGAGAAGCTGAGTGAGGACCAAGTCACAGAGCAGCTCCTCACACACGTTCCTGATGATAAAAAAGAGTACGCACACATATGTCTTTTATTTACTTGTTTTTACCCACACGGAAAGAGCTATAGCAATGAAACAAACTTGGTTGAAAATAAGACATAAGAGAGTATGACACAAAGTGTTTCGATGTCTTCAATGAAAAAATTATACTGTGTATGAATCACTTCGTCCGTCAAACCTAGGAGGTCACTTAGTGTCCAGTTTTTAGGGGACAGGATTTGGAAGGCACCTCTGTTTTGACATTATGAGCAATTATAAGATACTTTAAAAGTTCTGGATGAAATTTTCTTTGCTTTTATACTGGGGCCACAAAGTAACCTGTTGATTCAGCTTCATTTCAAAGAGATGTTAGTCAAAGGTGCCCCGTCCTCATGTTATGGACCAATAAATGCTATAAATCCAATGCAGCGATAACCAGCCATGTTTTTATGCTGTAGTTATTGTCCCACCTATTACTGTAAGTAGAGAGTAGAGAGGTTGGATTTTATTTTGTTGTTGTTTGTTCTTTCATTTTTACCAGTGAATCAAAGAGGTTGTCTGTCTTCTGTGTAGTTTGTGTGTCCTTTGCTATTGTGTGACCTTGAGCAGTGTGTTTTAGTTTGATTTCAACCCACCCCTCTTCTTCAAATACCATCCTCAGTGTTCAGAGAACATGCTGACCTCTCTTTTATGCAGTATAACCTTTATGTTTGGGAGTAGTTTCCCTCAAGCTCTGCCCATGGAGGCAAAATGTGATTCACTGTGAATTCTGTCATTGTTGCTCCATTGTAAGTGGCATTTAGCTAAATTGTTTGGCAGCATAATATGTCATTTGATGTTCATTTAAGGTATTGTGGATGCAAAGCACTATTCTACACACATTTTATTATAGGTTTTTTTCTCTCTCTTCTAAGGTAATTTTAATCCATTCTTTCTTTTTCCATCCTGAAGGGTCCTGGCCAGTTTTATTGTGGGGCTCTTCAACCTATTTGAGGATCTTTACTTTACATACCTTGAGATCAACCCTCTAGGTGAGTTTGTCTTGACTTGCATTGCAACTGTGCATACTTGTACTGCCTTCTGCTTTAGCACTCCCAAGATCCAGTATTATTCTTCAGTTTGGGAGGATGTGAGCTGTTTTATGATCATGATCATTTATGCATTATTAATTAAGGAAAATGACTGAAGTACTTTAAAGGGATTCATTATGAATTTATGGGAATAAGTTACTATTTTTTTCACACTAATGATCAAATTTACCACACATACAAACTCTTTTCTAAGGCCTTTATTTGAGGGAAATATTAAAGTGTCAAATGAATGTATAACGCAACTTTTATTCTCTTAACCAGTTGTCACCCAAGATGGCGTGTACGTCCTCGACATGGCAGCCAAGATTGATGCCACAGCAGATTACATCTGCAAGGCTAAATGGGGTGATGTGGAGTTTCCGCCACCCTTTGGCAGAGAAGCATATCCAGAGGTGAGATTTGAAGGACAATAATGCTGTTTTTTTATGTATGTGTGTATGTGTAGATATATTTGGTTACACAATGTTTCAAACTTGACCTTAAACTTACATTTACTTACACTGACATTAGTCAGAACCTGAAGTACACAAGTAGCTTGAATCCCAGTTCATGCCTCCATCCTTGCCTCGGTGCACTCCTTGACCAGAATGTATTACCACTATATAATTTGTCCACTGTAGGAGGCATACATTGCTGATCTGGATGCAAAGAGTGGTGCCAGTCTGAAGCTGACCCTGCTGAACCCTCGTGGCAGGATCTGGACCATGGTGGCTGGAGGAGGGGCTTCAGTAGTCTACAGGTTCTCTATTTTTTGTAATACATTCTGTCACCTAGAAAAACATGTACCAAGTGCTTTGGTGGATGAAAGATTTAGCAAATTAGCAATTTAGCAAATGTTTTCTGAGGAATGAACTACACTTGTTTGTTAGACCTCAGTGTTAAAATACATAATGCATATTGGAGAGTAAAGCTGAATGTAGACATATCTTTTTATGTGTATAAGAAAACTCCACAGGCCTCCTTTAATTAAAACCAAAAGCAACCGGTAGAGTCATGACACAGCACCTGACTTGTTCATCTTCCCTCTTTGTTAGTGACACCATCTGTGACCTGGGCGGGGTGGATGAACTGGCCAACTATGGCGAGTACTCCGGTGCACCCAGTGAACAGCAGACCTACGACTACGCTAAGACCATCCTCTCTCTCATGACACGGGAGAAACATCCCCAAGGTGGGTGCAGCCAACACGTCATTATGGCATGTTTCCCCAAATGTGGGTCAAAAGAGATGGCCAAAAGTTAGTGAGGGGACATGCTTGTGGGGAAAAAAAAACTGAACTGAACTTCTGGCCAAGTTTGCTTTAAGTGTTTATATCAGTGTTTTATCATTCTTCTCTAATGTGACTTGCCCGCTCTCCTTCGGTGAGCCATGGCCACTTTTCACTGTGTGCTTGTTGCCAGCAATAGATTTCATGGCTGTCACCTAGCTATGTGACTGGGGTGTCAAATTTCCGTCATGAACATCATCTGAACATTCCACCTCCCGTCTCTGTATCCCACAGGGAAAGTGCTGATCATCGGTGGAAGCATTGCTAACTTCACCAATGTAGCAGCCACATTCAAGGTGAAACACATTAATGCATTTATCTGAAACACTGCGAAAAGCAAACAAATCCTAAGAGAGAAACTCCACAATATTTTGTTCTGTTTCAAGCTGTTGAACAAGTTAGTCTCTGTTTTTGTTGAGGCTATTTTTTTTTTAACAGGTTAATTCCTTGTTGAGACACCCAACATGAAACTTCACGTCAAATTCATGATAATAAAGTACATCTGAAATTCAGTAGAAGAGATTTTTTAGTATTCAGTAGTCAGATGAGTTTGTTGTGACAAATTTAAGAGTCCAGGTTTAAAGATGAGACAAACTGCCCACTGTAGCTAATTTTGTTACTTATTAAAATACAATAGGTATGATCCTTTGGTTAATTCACCACCATAACTCCTGAATAACAACTTTTTAATGGGTAACACATTGTACAAGGCAACATTAAGTATTGTGTGTGAAAGTACAGAAGCACACGTAAAAGAGATTCAGCATCTTGCTTTCTTCTGGTGTTCCTGGTGTGTCTGAGCCACTATCGTGCACACCTGTGCAGGTATTTTTTAGCAGTCCACCATGTTATCCACATAGCTGACCTACATGTCTCTCCCGCCCCAGGGCATTGTCAGGGCCATCAAAGACTACCAAGGTCCACTGAAGGAGCATGAGGTCACCATCTTTGTTCGACGTGGCGGGCCCAACTACCAGGAGGGCCTGAGAGTAATGGGGGAAGTAGGTGAGTGAGATGATGGTTGGGGTCAAAGGGAAGAGCCCAGTCAGAGAACAAAGGAACTTGGTTTTAACTGCAGGATGTCATTAGTTTTGTCAAGCAGTTTTTCAGGTTACACTTGACAATAAAGAGGGATAATAATGTTTCTGAATGCACCGGTGATATCTAAATTGAGTTGTTCAACTCTGTCTTTGTGCAGGGAAGACCACAGGCATTCCCATCCATGTGTTTGGTACCGAGACTCACATGACGGCCATTGTTGGAATGGCTCTGGGCCACAGACCAATCCCTAACCAGCCCCCAATGGACGCGCACACCGCCAACTTCCTCCTCAATGCCAGCAACAGTGCAATGGTATTTTCATTCATTAACACACTGAGGGAACATTAGGGTGGTCCGCAGGTCTTTAAACACATTATATAGATGTCGTATTGCTTGAGACACCCAACAACTGCTCCTTGTGCAAATCCACTTAATTAATTTTACTGCTTGTGAGAGTTAAAGAAATGATCATTGCTTAGTAATGCATTAACATTAGAGATTGCACAAATATGCAGCTTTTGTTCACATGTAGTAGCAGGCGCCGCATGTTAAATGGCATTCACTTACTTGAGATACAGATCAGTCTTGCATGGTCAAACACAGTTTAAGCTTCGAAAGGTTTGGACTTTGGAACTTGTTTCAGTAGCTCTATTGTATATCCCTACATGGTTTTCTATTCATGTGATCTGTGTGCTCCTTCGCCTCTTTATCTGCTGGCTGTGCAGAAGACATATATCACAGTTTCTGCAATGAGAACTTAAAACGTTTTTGAAGAAGAAATACATTTTCATTTTAGATGTTGGGTTAATGGAAAACTATGCTCTGTGATAGTTGATCTGCTAACTTGTGCTCCTCACTGGCATTGAGGCTTTTCACCTCTTTTTTGCTAAAGACAAAGCACACACAACTCCAAATTGTCACTGCAGTACCTTTTTTATTATTGACATAAGCCCTTTTTAAGGCTTTGAATAACTTAAATGTTTGTTTCTCTCTATTTTCGGTACCAGACTCCATCTACAACAAGGACAGCCTCATTCTCTGAACCCAGGACGTCTAATGATGTCACCCCGGCCAAAAAATCTAAAGCAGGTCTTCCAGCAGGTAACACACTCAGCAAAACTCGCCTGTCTGTGGCTTTTTTTTTATCAGCAAGACTCCATATGTGCTCATACACTTCTGCTTTTTAATTTCTCTTATCCTCGCGTCCCATGTTTGTCCCTCCTCGCAAATTCCATCGCTGCTATTCTGCAATTTAATTTTCTCTCTATTTCTCCCTCCTCCTCTTCTTGTTTTGCTGCACAAACTGTCCACTCACCCTCATCTTTTTTTTCTCACGCTCGTTTCTCTAAGACTCTCTTCATTCTATACTGTGGCCTCTGAAGAATGTGGTCACAGGCGATTGGAAAGGTAAGTGATAGGTGTGCCATGCCCACACTGCGCTCGGCTGCCCACACAGCCTATACGCTGGTTTGCTCCCCCGTTTCTTCTTGCCCCTCACCTTTCTAATCTTGGTAGAAAGGAGTGTGTCTGTGTCTGACATCTACATGTTTCCATCAACTCAGTGCCTTCATAGTCCAATGGCTACATTATATTTTAGAGTGATAGGATTTTTGTATTTTTTTTGTCCCTGGAACGAGTAAAGACTGTAGAACAATCTGTTGGTAAAACACAATTTAGGCATACCATCAGTTTTCTAATGCTCAGATTCATAAATACAAGGTTCTTCAAAAAAAAAGATGTCATCTTTAGGCTTACTTGTGTGTTGCTGTGTAGAGAGAGTTTGGATTGTAGTGTTCAATTTCAGCACAGGCCATGTTAAAATGAGGATGTGGCTAGACTTTTTAGATCGCTTTTCACAGCAGCGCAGTAAAGGCATGTTCTGTAGCAGCTGAGCTTTGCATGGTCTCTCCTGTGGTGTGCTATTTCTGGAGTGTTTTCAGCGATGAAACACAGTTGACAGAATACACTGAAGTCAATGAATAAGGCGAAGATGAACTCATTCTTTTCTCCCCTTTTTTTTGTGCTCATTTTGTCATATTTTGTGTTCCCGTTCCATGGGGGTCACAGAAGCGCAAGCCTCTTCAGGCTGCAGCGGAGGTATGGAAGGGTGTGAAAAACCTGGTTCCCTGCCCTCTCTGCCCTCTGTCCACCTCCCCCCGCCTTCCCATTTTGTTTTCACAGTCTGTCTTTTGCATTCTTATGGCGGCATACTCACCAGAGCTGCAGTTTTACGTATCTGAGCAAATCTGGGAAATGATCCAAAATGAGACAAAAATACGACCCACCACAGCTGGAAGAAATCTATCATTTCAACCTTTGTGCCTTCTTTTTTTTAAAGTCCAGCTCCATCCTAAAACCAGGGTATCTGCAGGCGTTAAAAACTTAAATATCTTCTCTTGTCAGTAATGGTATAAAAATAGTTAGAATCTGATTGTGGGCTGTTGGCAGACATATATTGAACACCCATTAACAAAAATTGGGATTTTGCACACATCAAGACTCCTTTTTTGTTCAATCTTTTTTTGTTTCAAGTCAGAGCCATCATATGTGTAGCAAACACTGCCAACTGCAAGTGTCAATTTTAGCAAAAACGTTTTTAATTGCATAATTACCCTGGTTACAGGTTAAGTAATATAATTAATTAATTCATTCTGTATTCTTGTTATATAATGCTGAAAAAATGTGTAATTATTCTCAGCCATAATTTCTCCACTCATCGTCCGACATGCATTCATATGTATGATAAATGCAAGTTGCTGTTAAAATTCTTAAATTGAAGTTGTGGAACCTGCAGAAACCCTATAAAACATAATTTGTCGTTCTGTGGTCCTCTGATAAAGAGGCTCTGATAACATTTTTGATCAGATCAGAGAGAAACAGAAGGCTGGACAGAGAGGAGAAACTTGGGAGGACAGGAGCAAATGTGTGGCAAGATGGTGATTTACTTAACAGCAAATGCTTCAAACTATACTAATATGACCTTCTGCATCAAAAACAAAACACTTGCAGAGTAATGTCCTTTTTACATTGTCTCAGCTCAGTTTGGACATACACTTCTTTCTCGCACTGCTGCTGGGTTGCTTTGGTATGTGGGCCTTGCCTGGAAATTTGTTAATTGAATTACTAGTAGACAGCTGTGTCATCAGCACTCAGGAGTTATGTCTTTTAGACAAGCTTATGTGGCATTCGTCTTTGGTATTGGACAGTGAGGTAAAGTCTCTTAAGACCACACAGCAACTTTTACAAACATATGGTAGAAAAAAAAAAGTATTATGATTTATTGATATTTAAGTTGTCAGAAAGAACACTATAAACAGGCATAAGGTCAAAATGCTGGGTCCTCTATCCTAAATCTTCTTCCACAATCACTGGTACTGGTAAGACCCCAATTTAACAGTGTGACCTGGAGGTGGACAAAATAATGGACTCTCTCAGTAACTTTAGACATATTATGTTCAATGCTGATGTTAAAAGCAGATATGTGGCTGCCAAATTACAATCAATCTGTGAAAGGTAGTTTTAGGCCAAGAGGGAGGAGTGTGAACAATGCCAGCATATGTCTGATGCAAGCAAGCAGCAACAACAAAGATAAACATGACCTTCCTCTTGTGGCCTTGTTTGCACTCATGATGGTGTAACTACAGTCTTGATTGAAGAGTTATTTTCTCTACCTCCTGTATCTCTGTCCTCAGAGTGAGTTCACTTTGTGCTCCGCTTGTACTGTCCCCACTCTTGCTGTTTTCCTAGGCCTGACTCTCCCCTTCTTCCCCACCGTCTTTCGCCTGTGATTATTTTTATTTCTACTTCCAGCCCTGACTTGTTTCTCTCTCTCTCTGCCTGCCTTCTTGTTATTTCAGCCAAAGCCACCACACTCTTCAGAAAACACACCAAGACCATAGTCTGGGGCATGCAGACGCGTGCAGTGCAGGGCATGCTGGACTTTGACTACGTGTGCTCCAGGGAGGAACCCTCTGTGGCAGCCATGGTCTACCCCTTCACGTAGGTTTCCCAAGATATCAAATTCATCTGAAACGAGTTCAGTTACAAACTTGATACTTCACTGATTAAGAGCATCTCTGTATCATGAGCTGCTATTCAAACCCATGATTCTGATAAAACTCCACAGACCATTTATCCATTTATCCAGGTTTAAATAACTACAATAATGCACAGAGCGAAGGAATCATATTTTCCCACAAACAGTGGAGGAAAATGTAACAAACACTGTGTTGCACAAGTGTTAGGTTTTAGTTTTTATCCTTATTTCCTGCTTACCATGTCAAGTGTTCATATCTTTTATCAGTTCAGATTTCATCTTGATAAAATGTTTTTATCTTTACGTTTACGTAGTTTGACTTCCGTCTATACTCAGCTCAGCTTTCTTTCTAACTTTTAGTTGAACCTGAAAGATCTGAATATATTTATTTGACAGAATGTTATTACCTACACCTTTTTTGTTAAGTACTAATTTAGCTGGGAAATTGTTTCTATGGTATGGTGACAGTGGTGTTTACAGATTTGCAAATCAGTCTGCTCTTGATAAGTTTTAGCTGCTCTAGCAAAGTTAAAATAAAGCTTTGCTTCATTTATATTCTTCTACCAATTAGTGGGGATCACAAGCAGAAGTTTTACTGGGGCCACAAGGAGATCCTGCTGCCGGTCTATAAGAACATGGCCGACGCCATGAAGAAGCACTCCGACGTGGATGTCCTGATCAGCTTTGCTTCACTGCGCTCAGCCTTTGACAGCACATTGGAGGCCATGCAGTATCCACAGGTAGAAAGACAGTTTGTAAAATATGTTTAACATATAAGCCCCATGCATCACTGAATAAACATGAGATACAGCCCAGCATGAAATGCAGCTCTTTTATCTCCTATCTTGTGCTTTCAGATCCACACTATTGCCATCATAGCTGAGGGCATCCCTGAAGCTCAGACAAGGAAGATGATCAAGATTGCTGATGAGAAAGGCGTCACTATCATTGGTCCCGCTACGGTATGCAGCCATATCGCACCAACAATCAAAAAAGAGACTCTTTCAAGTACTTAAATAGACTGTGAATGCAGTGGTCATTGTCTCCATCTGACAGAAGATAAACATGTTTAATCATCTGTGTATTTAAGCATATGTGTTATTTGACACCGACTCTGTTCTGTCTCCCAGGTTGGAGGCATCAAGCCGGGCTGTTTCAAGATCGGCAACACAGGTGGCATGCTGGACAACATCCTGGCTTCCAAACTGTACCGTCCCGGCAGCGTGGCATATGTGTCGCGCTCCGGGGGCATGTCCAACGAGCTGAACAATATCATCTCTCGCACCACAGACGGCGTGTATGAAGGTGTGGCCATTGGAGGAGACAGGTACAAGAACTTAAATGCAAATTGTTTGCTTAGGAGTGGGAGACAGCTTTAGATTTTTTGTTTTTGTTCCACAGAAACAAATCATTGCTTGAAACAATTTTTAACTCCTTGTGTTTCGGTCCTGTTTATCCAGATATCCAGGCTCCACCTTCATGGATCACGTCCTTCGTTACCAGGACACTCCAGGAATCAAGATGATAGTGATGCTGGGAGAGGTGGGAGAAGCTCTGTGATTTATATTTTTGAGTTACTGTAATTTTTGTTTTTTGGCTCTAATTCACCCTAAACCTATGTCCTTGTTCCATGTGAATTCATGTGTATTTATTACTAACTCTAACAAAACCAGATTGGAGGCACAGAGGAGTACAAGATCTGCCAAGGCATTCAGGGAGGGCAGGATAACCAAGCCTGTGGTGTGCTGGTGTATCGGAACCTGCGCCACCATGTTCGCCTCAGAGGTTTGTGGCTGCGTTGGAAAAGCACTTTGCTTTGGGTTTTGTGTTTTGCTATTGCCTGTTAACAGTTTTTGAGTTCGGCTTGTAATGCTGCCACCCTCAGGTTCAGTTTGGCCACGCGGGGGCTTGTGCCAACCAGGCTTCGGAAACAGCCGTAGCCAAGAACCAGGCTCTGAGGGACGCTGGAGCTTATGTACCAAAGAGCTTTGACGAGCTGGGAGATGTCATCAAGTGAGAAATTTATCACAAGGTTACACCGGAGTTTGTCATATCCATATATATCTTTTGGGGTTTTTCACTAATATTGTATATGTATGGTGACACAGGACGGTTTATGATGAGCTGGTGGCGAATGGTACCATCATTCCTGCTCAGGAGGTGCCTCCCCCAACAGTACCCATGGATTACTCTTGGGCCAGGGTAAGAGCATCAATCATTACTCTTTGATTAACCCAAACATCTTTTACTGAATATAGTATAGTAACAATTTAGAGCTCAACATTTCCTGTTTTGTTTTTTTGTTTTTTTAATAGTTGTATAAAGGCTGATGGATATTGGTTTTTTAAGGCCAATAACTATCTATATTGACTTAAAGATAGACACACAACATGTAAGTTAAGAAAGCCTTTAATTAGTTTATTAAAGAGTTGTGATCTAAGAACTGAGCTGGATACTTGAGAGTTGAAAAATCAACCTATCAGTGTCCTCTGCTGGACATAATATATAACAGTGCCACCTTTTCATCACCTCCAACATATCGGTGGCATTTCTGTACTGCGACTTCTTATTACATATTGGCAGATGTCTATACACCTGTGTGTTAGAATCCGTGTTACATTTGTTTTACTCTCTCTCTTCCAGGAGTTGGGCCTGATCCGTAAACCAGCCTCATTCATGACGAGTATCTGTGACGAGCGAGGCCAGGAGCTCATCTATGCCGGCATGCCCATCACCGAGGTCTTTAAAGAGGAGATGGGTTTAGGAGGAGTGCTGGGTTTGCTGTGGTTCCAGCGCAGGTTGGTGTGAGGACTGAACAACAGCTGGTTGGTGGATTTACTGTTTCACAAATACATTTTCAGCGCATTAAGCTGTGCTGTGTTTCTGTCTAGGTTGCCGCGCTACGCCTGCCAGTTCATTGAGATGTGTCTGATGGTGACTGCCGATCACGGGCCTGCCGTCTCTGGTGCACACAACACCATCGTCTGTGCTCGCGCTGGCAAGGACCTTATCTCAAGCCTCACCTCTGGCCTGCTCACCATCGTCAGTACTGCTCACACAAACATTTACAAACACACTGTGACACATTCAGAATGATCTCCTGTTGTCTTTTACTGCCTAGTTGGACCACAGGGTTCAAACTAAATAAATTATATAAATAAATTGTTTTTATACATAAATTCCAGGGGGATCGTTTTGGAGGTGCTCTGGATGCAGCTGCCAAACAGTTCAGCAAGGCGTTTGACAGCGGCATGCTGCCCATGGACTTTGTCAATAAAATGAAGAAGGATGGCAAGCTGATAATGGGCATCGGCCACAGGGTCAAATCAGTAGGTGATATTTGATCCATAAACGATGTGGTATTTTTTATAGATTATACCTCTAAAATGACTCTTCTTTAGTTTAGAATTAAAATACATTTGTACCTTCTCGTTACAGTTATAGTTAAGAGCTTCTCGTGATCTTTCTTTGATAGATTAATTGAAAGCGAAGCCAAAATGTAAAACATAGATTGTCTTTTTTTCTTTTCAGATCAACAACCCTGATATGCGGGTGCAGATTCTGAAAGACTTTGTTAAGCAGCATTTCACCTCTACCCAGCTCCTCGACTACGCCCTTGATGTAGAGAAGATCACCACCTCCAAGGTACTTGTCAGCTGAATTAGCAAGAGGAAGAAAAAAAAACAGTGAACACCCTGATGACATCAAGAACCTTTCCCCCTTTTTTATGTTAAATAGGGCAAAAGCTGGCTGGTATATAGATATTCCTCTGACATTTAGATAAATTTCTCCTTCTTATTCTCAGAAACCAAACCTGATCCTCAACGTAGACGGTTTTATTGGTGTTGCCTTTGTGGACCTGCTTAGGACATGTGGGGGCTTCACACGGTAAGAATATCAAACTGCTCCGTCACAGTGACACTGTTGAAGCTTAAGTGTCAATCCATTAAGATGAAGTTCTTTAGCAGGATGAATTTTATCACATGGAGGACTTGATTGATTATTAAAAATGATTAACTACTAATTTAGTCCATTATTTTTAGTGAGTATGGCAAAGACAGTGACATCAAAACTGTGTCATGCTTCCCCCCTTACGTTTTTATTAAAGTTTAGGTGTGGTTGTACAGCACTTATAACATACTGTAATGTAGTTGTAAGCAGTAAAAGGACATTTTAAATGTTTATTATTGTGCTGTATTTTTGTCAAACATCGTCATTTCTCCTATGAAGAAAAATGTAATATTTTTACTATTGTTTTACTATATCATCATTTATTATCTCGTTATATACCAGCCTCTACTTATGGGAGGACTTACGGATGTTGGCAAATACTTAACACTTGACTGCTTACAGCTACATTTTAGTGTAATATTAAAGTGTATTATTCATTGATGCATTTTGAAACCTTCACATACCATAAGTACATTGTCTATATTGTTGTTTTCTGTGCTGATGGGACACTGCCCTGCATTGTTCCTCACATGAATGTTGAACTGGTTCCAGAGATGAAGCTGACGAGTTTGTGGAGATCGGTGCACTAAATGGGATCTTTGTCCTTGGCCGCAGTATGGGCTTTATTGGTGAGTCCCATTCAGACAGAGCCATGACACACTGACTTTCCAAGTGTTAAAACAAGACTTTTAACTCGTGTCTGTCTCACATTAGGACATTACCTGGACCAGAAGAGGCTGAAACAGGGTTTGTACCGGCACCCGTGGGATGACATCTCCTATGTGCTCCCTGAACACATGTCCATGTAATCCCCACAACGCAGAACGGGAAGCACCTCCGGATGTGACTGCTCGAATGGATCAGGCAGCATTACACATCTAACTTAACGTTTATATGTACTCTCCGGTTATGACAACAACTGCCTCGGGGAAAGAGGGCAGGGTGACTCTGGAAAGTGGAAGAACTGTCTGTCTGAGGGATCTGGGTAGAATTTTTCGATCTAGTTTTTACGGAGAAAAAGGGGAAGTATATTTTCGGATTTTTGTTTTTGACAAATTTAAGTCTGAGGTGTAACTTCAGTTTTGAACCAAGAGGCAAATCAATGCAAGCTGCAGCAGTTGCAAGAGCACAAAATCAGTTGATTCTCAAAATTTTTGGTAAATTGCGAAGAAATTTGTTTTGCGTAGTTGGTTCAAGAGCAGGATTCAAAGCACATTTGAATCTCGACTCCTGCATTATGATGTCAGTAACGACTGCTGATGTGAAAACTGTTCAAGCTCAGCAATAGTCTTTTTTTTTTTTTTTTTTATACTACTTACAGCAATTAACTAAAAATAAATCAAAATTATTTTATTCAGCATTTGTTTGTTTTAGGCCGCAAGAAAGTGTGCTTTCTGGCTTTCTGAGTATTGCACATTAGTTTAAACACTAGCAGATCTAATATGTTTTAAATTCCTTGTCTTAAGTTTCACTCCCATTGAGAAAGATCTTTGTCATCACAAGAAAAACCAAAGTTATTTTTAGGAATTTATTGTCTTTGTTAAAAGTAAAAAAAAAAAAAAAAACAGGGTAATGTGGCTGTAATTACAAAGCCAATTTAGATCTTATGTCTTTGAAAGGGAGGCATCGTAATGGGTTAAAGAAATTAAACACACACAATGATTTAAGTTTCACTCCGTCATTGCCTTTCTTTGAACAACCCTGGTCGCAAACTGGTGCTTGAAATTCATCAGCTACTGTAAAATTAGATGCAGTTTTGAGGTGCTCAAGGCTTTCACACAGTGTATGAATTGAAGTACTTATGTTGCTATTCTGAATAACTGTCAGAAAACGGTAAAAATGAAGATGCATCAAAAAAGGGGAGAAAAAAAAGCTTCATGAATGAGCCCTGTGAGTCTTTGAAAGCATCTTTCGGCGAGGGACCATGAAAGTAGTTTGCTTTACTTTGGGGGAAAATATTGCACATAATACAGATGTTGGCTCTGTAAAAGAATAATCCAAATTTCACTAAAGACTTGACACCAACTCACAACTCTTTGTAACTGCCCACTGTACGGCCTGCTGTGTTTGACCTTTGTTTTGCTGTTTTTATTTAACTGTGAAAAAAATGCTTTGTTTTTTGTAATATGCTGTCATATAGTAGAATGATAATAAAGAAGTTGTTGTTTTACTTTTCATTTGGTGTGTAATGTTGAAATCTATGTGATCTGTGAACAGATGTGAAGAGCCTGAAACTAAAACTGGGGTCCACATGCGCAAAGGAGCTTGTTTAAAATAACAAATAATGGTACATGATGAATTAGAAAATTTGGTTGACTCAAATAATCTTATTAAAAGTATAGTCTCTCATTTGTTTTTATGTGTCACCAATATTTTTTACTACAATAACTAATTAGTAAGAGTCTGTGTGAAGCGCAGTTTTCAGCACCATCCACTCAAAAAAGACACATCTGGCTTCTGAAGGATAGTGAAATAAAAAAAATCCAAATAAAAATTTTATTTGTTTTATTTATTTACAGGTAGAAGATGTGACAATTTTGAATCTTCATATAGAAACTTTTCTTCTCGCGTCTTCTCTTGTTCAGAGAGAAAGAAAACTTTTTTGTTGTTTCATCCAGATGCACTACGAGGTCAGTAACTTTACACATACATATTTAATACACTAACAAAATATTTTATACAATAACAAAAATGTCCTATTAAATGTATTTCCTCTAATTAGTGCCACATTATAATATGAGGGACTGACCAAATTATAAACATGACTGGTAATTGTTATCAGACACTAAATATGACTGATAACTCCTGGACTGAATGTGTGCTTTATGCTTATTAGAGTCAGACATAAGTTAGTTATTACACAGATGTTGGCATCACCAGCTGTTAGGTAACTCGCAATGCGCATGCGCGGAAGCGCTGCCTCCCTTAAACAAAGTTAAATTTAGCAGAAATAAAGACGTGCAGATGCGTCACAACAACATTTAAAAAAATTTAAAACCCTGGACTTTCTCTGTGTCGGAGTCCGGGACGTGGGCGCCGTGTGTGTGCAGAGGTATTGGTCTGAATGTGAGGTCCTCCCATCCACACTCGTGTTAAATTGAGCACCTTTGGACTTAAAGACGGAAGTGAGCGCTCCCGTTTCCCGGCCGGGCTGTGAACGCTGCGCCTGCATGTCAGTGTTTGAATGTCTGCTAGCGTGTGTTATTTACGCCTATGAGGTCTGCCCGAAGATAGTTGAGCGCTTTCGTTTGCCTCCGAGTCTATCCCGCTGCGGTATGGCGGCGGCGGCGGCGGCAGAAGGGCCGGAGGACTGCGGCCGGAGCGGCGGCGCACCGGGCGCTCCGCCGCGGACAGGTGAGGCCGAGGTGTTCACCTGCCCGGCCCACTGCTCGGAGCTCTCCCGGCGGCAGAACGAGCAGAGGAAGGCGGGGCAGTTCTGCGACTTGACGCTGGTGTTCAGCTCCGGAGCCGGGTCCGGAGAGGAGACGGCGCAGACCGTGTCCGCCCACCGCTCCGTGCTCTCCGCCGCGTCGCAGTACTTCACGCTGCTGCTCGGCGGCCAGTTCTCCGAGTCCGCGTCCGGCCGGGTGGAGCTGCGAGAGTGGAGCTCCGCCACGGGACCGGACCCGGAGACGGTGGAGGGCGTCATGCAGTTCATGTACACAGGGGGGATCAGGGTGACCACGGGGAACGTGCATGAGGTGCTGGAGCTCGCTGACAGGTGATTAATAAGCGTAATTATAATAAGTAAAGTGTTTTAATCAGAATTATTTAGATACACGGAAGTGACTGTGTTCAGTTGTCCTACAGGCTTTATGTGTTTGTGGTGCTGAATGAGCCACACCTTTTACTTTATCCTCATGAGACCAGCAGGTTTGACTTATTTGGAATCCACACACCTGTGGCACTAAATAGTTTGCCATTTTATTATTATTATTATTATTATTATTATTATTATGTGTCTGCATGATTTCATTAGGAGAATGAAATGAGTGTGGGTCACAGATCACAGCCAGGGGCCTACACTGTGGGATAAATGATGGCCAAAGTCTTTGGCAGTATGATCCATGGCTGCAGCTAACAATTGTTTTACAGTTTATTTAAAAGCCCAAGTTGACATGTTTGAATAGCTTGTTTCATCCAAACGCTACAAAATAGTTTGTACTACCTCAGTATTTTATTTTATCATATTCTGCTGCACTTTATTGTATTTTATTGTATTTTAGTTTACCCCAGCTGCTACAACAACTGCATTTCCCAGTAAAGTCTGTATCTATTTTGACGTCCTCAAGGACTAAACTATTTTAATATGGGAGAAAGTTGGAAAAGTGAGTTTTTGGCATTTTTTGCTCAACATGTGACTTGCTCAACTGTTCATCACAATGGTGGCCGTGTCAGTCATGCTCTGTTAGCTGCTAATCAATTAATGGACTAACCATGTGGGCTCAAATATGAACCATTACATAGAGTGCAGTAGTGGACTCAGGTCCTTTGAGTAGAAGGGGTAACAAAATTTTAAAGGACACCAGTTGTGTGTTGTCCTATTTATGGCACTTTATGTTTTCTCCACTGGAAACGCAGTTTTGGAGAGTTTTTTTTTTAACATGAGGGATCAGGAGGTGCAAATTGTACCTCTCCCCCTAAGTCCACTAGTGATAGAGTGAGCCTTCTGGGAATAGATGTGGCTCATATTTGCAATTTTGCTTTTTTTTTACTCTAGAAGGATCCAGTTCATCTTATGTGTCAATGCGCTGTATACTACTTTTACTACTTTGTTCTGTCTGAGGGGTCCTAATCATTGAAATCACCTGCTATACTGTTGTTCTCCGTGACAGATTATTGCACTAACTGATAGTTATCGCTACCAGTTTTTACACAACAGTCTGATAATTATGACATGTTCATGCAGGTTCCTGTTGGCGCAGCTGAAGTCCTTCTGCGGAGAGTTTCTGATGAAGAATTTGAGTTTGTCCAACTGTGTGGCGGTACACAGCCTCGCAGACATGTACACCCTGGACCAGCTGGCCAAGGGTGCCGCCAAGATGATCAGAAGGAACTTCCACAAAATTATTCGCAACGAGGAGTTCTACCTGCTTCCGTTCCACCTGGTGCGGAACTGGCTGGCAGACTCAGAAATCACAGTGGATTCTGAACAGGAGTTGTTTGAAGCCATTGTAAAATGGGTACGCCAAAATGCAGAGGAGGGGGAGAAGCATTTTGAGGAGCTGTTCAGGCTTTTAAGGCTGCCTGAGATCGCTCCTACCTACCTGACACGGGTGGTGAGGAAGGAGCCCTTGGTGGCAAACAATGCGGCTTGTCGGCAGCTGGTTGCTGACGCCCTCGAGATCTACGCTGTTCGCTTTGAGGGCCTCAAGTCAGGTGATTTAGAGCCCTGCGCCTCCTACGCGGCAGCAATCCAGCCACGCTTTGGCCAGAACATGGACGTAATCATGGTAGTGGGTGGTGTTTCAGAAGGAGGAGACTATCTGAGTGAGTGTGTGGGGTACCTTGTTGCTGAGGACCGTTGGGTCAACCTGCCGCACATTCACAACCACCTTGATGGACATGCCATTGCGATCACTGACAGCCATGTTTACGTGGCAGGCTCCATGGAGCCGGGCTTCGCCAAGACGGTGGAGCGCTACAACCCCAGCCTCAATACCTGGGAGCAGGTTAACAGCCTGACCACCCGCAAGCACTCCTTCGGGCTCACATGTGTCAAAGATGTTCTGTACAGCATCGGTGGTCATGGCAACTTCAGTCCAGGCTTTAAGGATGTCACAGTCTATGACCCGGAGCAGGACGAATGGCACAATCTCGAGCCAGCGCCAAAGATATTACGAGATGTGAAAACAGTGAGCGTGGAGGACCGCTACGTGTACGTGATGGCCAGGACCCCTGTAGACATGGACAATGATGATGGACTGAGCACTGTGACCACCTGCTACGACACAGAGAGCCACAAGTGGCAGGAATTGGACTCTTTACCACTCATTGATAACTACTGTAGTTTCCAAATGGCTGTTGCATCCACCAACTTCTATCACACCGCTTCCTGCTGCGCCAAGAGCTACAAAGTAACAATCGAGGCCGCTCAGGAGAAAATAAGCAGAAACATCTCTGATGACATCCTCGACAGCCTCCCTCCAGAGGTCCTCAGCATGGAAGGTGCCGCTATTTGCTATCTGGGTGAAGATATATTTATTGTCGGCGGGTGGAGGAACAGCAACAACATCGACAAGCAGTACCGCAAAGAGGCCTACCGTTACTGTGCAGAGAGGAAGCGTTGGATGCTGCTGCCGCCCTTACCTCAGCCACGCTGCAGGGCCGCAGCCTGCCACGTTCGCATCCCGTACCAGTATCTCTCTGGCCGCCAGCACTACCCCATCCCCCAGAACCTGGCTCGCCAGAGAGACCGCATGCAGCAAATGCAGCAGCTCCAACGTCGCACCCTCACTCTGCGTAGACAGCTGCAGTCTCAAATTGAATGCTGAGATCCAAAGCTGATTGCACAAATATGAAATTTTGCCTTGTCTAGTTAGCTGCTGATAAATGCCTTGCTGTTACCACAAAACTTTTAGTTTATTTTTACCTTTATTGAGATGAAATGTCTGCATGAGTTTACCTTATATTTGCAGGAAAGAAAGATTGAAGATTGCAATGTTTCCAACTACAGATGCTGGGAAAAAAAAAACAGAAGCTAGTGAATTATCAGTCATACATAATTTGAGCCTTACATTGTCAGCTTATGCCTCGTGCCTTTTATTCTGCTAGTAAAGGACACTGTGATTGCTGTGCCATATTCTGAAAAGATATCACTGCTAAACATCTTAGCTAAGCTTTTATATGTGCTCTGTGTTAGCACCTAAATGATGTCAACATATGCTGTGGTGCAAGTTAGAATAAAACTATGACAGTTATCGGTGATTTGGTTAAGTTTAGTGTTGGGATGTAAACTTAGCAAATTAAATAATGTCTACATTTATTCCAATGTAAAGTAATGAAAAATGACCAATGCGGAGGTTAGTGAACTTACAACCAGCCAAGAAAAGAAGTATCACTTTTACTCTGCCACTTGCATATAATTTCTCTTCTACCTCCTATTCCCACCATGGTTTTACCTGTTTTACACTGTAGGGATTAAAAAATTCAAATATTGACTGTATATAGTGTGTAGAGTGTGTGCCCCACTTGAAATAGACAATCATTTATCAGACTGTTTGTAGCAAGAATAAGTATTGAGTAAAGCACACATTGGGAAGCAGGGTGTGTATGTTTCCTCGTATTTAAACACAAGCCTATTTAATAGTGTCACACAAAAATATGTGCACTCTATGTGCAAGTTTTTATAGACTGTACTTTTTCCCATTCCACTGGATGTATATAAATATGTATGATCCGTTTCCTAAATGTTTCAGCTTGTCAGAATGCATTTCTTTGATTTCAGAGATTGTTGTAAAGCTTGAAAGATAGACCAAATATCACATTGTCAATGATGAGAAGTCATTCCTGGCTAAATAAGCACTATTTTTTATGTAAATGCGGTTTGTTGGTTTTAGTGGACTCATTTAATTTGTTCTGCTGTTGTGCTTCCAGTTGAATTTGCTCTTCTTGCTTTTGTCTCAGAGAATTAGAGCTCATACATGGACACTGCACTGTGGAGAGACCATGAAATGTGTAAAACACATCAAAACAAGAGGCTGTTCTGTTTTTTATGCATGGTTCTCTCAGTGTTCCTGACTGTGCCATAAAATCCCAGCTGCCCCTTTTATTGATTAATTGAGTTGAATTAATTGTATTTGCTGCACTAAAGGGACCTTGAATGTTAACTTAAATATTGTACAGTGTTGCTTTTTGACTACAAAACACAAAGTGTTGTGTGGACCAGTTATTTCTCCATTTGTGTAGAAATTGCTATCGCATGTGGTATCTTCAGCTAAGCTGTTTATATATATGGTCTAATTAGGCTTTGAGATCCTAACATACTGTACATGATGTGAACTGAACTGATTGATGAATGTAATTGATTTCATTTGATCAGGTCTCTGTGGAGCCAATTTTCTCATGTAAAGTGCACACAATCAGATGATTACTACCAAATGCAACACAGCAGAAGTAAATAAGTAGATAAGTAGATTTTGGTCACTTACACAAGTTCAGATTTTTGTCCCTTTTTGATCAGAGGAGAGTTGTTTTTGGTTAAAGTTTGATTTTCTAGTGCCAGATATTCAGGTTTCATGCAGTCACGTGTTCTGCTTTACATGCGGTGACATTCCATTTGTATGTACAGGAGTGGAAGTGTACAGAGAGTTGGAATAAATAATAAAAAAAATTCAGTTTGTTGTCATCTCTGAAACAGTTTTTTTAATTAATGTAATGCCAATTTCAGTGATCTATATGTACAATATGTACTTTGATGAGTAACAATAACAACAAAAGGATTTTTTTAAAAGATAAGTAATATATCAAAGTATACGTGTATATATTTATGTCCCTGAGACAATCCGAAACAGGGTGATGAGTGATGATATTTTTAAATCTTATTTAATGCAATATTATAGATTTATTGACATGTTATCAAATATTTTTTCAAGTATAACCTGTAATAATTTTTACACACACACACACACACACACACACACACATGTAGTATATGTATATATATATATATATATATATATATATATATATATATATATATATATATATATATATATATATATATATGTGAAGTCAGGTGTTAAAGTGTAGTCAGTGCATGGCTCAAGTTCTCTATTGTTAATTATTTGCCTGTGTGTGTAGATACATACATATTTAATGTAATATTGTCGATTTTAGTACAATGTTATCAAGTTAAATGTAATCTCTTTAATGTAATGTAATGGCTTTATTGTATTATAACCTAATATGTAATTATTTTCTAAAGCTTAGCTAGCTTATTTTCTAAATATACATTAAATCAAATTCAATTTGATATTATCCTTCCTTTGTTTTACATCTAAATCGATTTCTATTATAATAATGATTTATTTAACATAATGTGAAGTGAGGTAGGAACTAAAGTGCGTCGGAACTTTTATGTTTGTCAGGAGTGGGGGGATGCTGCAGGCGTGACACATTGAAAACGTAAACAAATCATTCAAAGAAGCTGCAGACTTTCACTTGTCATATTATTTCGTTATTTGATCCTTTTTAGCTATAAAAGGCTCCCCTGTTTGAAAATGGTAAGTTGTTATTTAATCCCCTCAGTCGTATGCGGTAGCGAGCTAGTTAGTCAAACAGGAAGTTAAGGTTAAAATATCTGTCGGGTTTTGACAGGTTTAAACAAAGTACAGCATGTTTTCGTTTAAATACAGAGTACTTTTGTAAACCGACATAAACATGGTGTGAAATCCCACTAAACTCACAGGTTTGTGTTAGTTAGTAACGTCAGCTCTGGAGTCTCTGATTCTGGAGGACCGAACTTCATTCAGAAAACAAACATTTTAACATTTGTTTGGTTGTCGTCTTGCGGACAGACCTGACAAAACATAAATGCAACGTCTTCACAAATTTGCATCAGGATGTAGTTATTTCGGCGTCATTTTGGTCCGTTTATTGTAAATAATTCACAAACAAATCTGTTGATTTGGGGATCACACGCTGTAATAAGTCACAGTAATACAGATGTAGCACTTGCTGAATACAATTAACATTTTTTGATTTTTATTCACATATTTTGAAACTACTACTCACTGGAGACAAAATGCATTTGATTAGAACTGCACCTTTGACTTTTGTCATTATACTTTCTCCACATATGTTGTATTATGTTCTCACTTGTGAACAACTGTCCCATTTTTTCATGTCCTGTTTACCTGAAAGACATCTCCATCTTTCCTATGTTCCCTTAAATACTAAAGTGCCAATCCCAAAATTAGTATTTATGTCTGGTAAAACCTTTGGGAAATGATGGATCTGTAAAATAAATTTTCTCCTTGGCTTTACATGCAGATTTATCATATTCCCTGGATCTACACTCCAGTGCGGACTGTCCTGGCAATCTGGCACCAGCTGACCAAGGCAGAGGTGAGAAAGCTCTCTTGAATAAAGACAGCAGAAGTTTCACGTCAGAAATACAGCTAAGTAAACCTAATTCTGGTTTGGTGTGTGAAAATGTCCACGTGCACACACTAAAAGAAAGATGATGTCCGACTAAAGATTTCAGAGACTTGTCTACATGTTTGAGAAATGTCGAATTACATTTGGATATTCCAAAAAAAACACAAACTGTGTGACAAGTTTGATATTAAGTAAACATTTTCCAATATAAACCTTCCCTGTAGTGTTTATTTTGCCCTCCATTTCCCTCCTTCTTTTCTGCTCTATTTCCCTTTCCTGCAACTGTGTCTGCCTAAACTTGTTTTGTACAGTAATACTAAACTCTTTTCTGCTCAGATCCCAGAGCTGGCCAAGTGCTCGGTGCTGATGAGAGAGCGCGGCAGAGTGGAGGAGACGATCCACGCCATGCAGCGGGCAGGCGCCGGCAGCCTTCAGGTGAGTGAATACAGGAGACCACCAAAACACACAGCTTTTCTCAATATGAAGAGGTGACCTCAATGAATTAAATGCCACTCATATGAACACCAGAGAACATACTCTGTGGTGGAGATTACACACACGTGCATGCCTTTAAAATGACAGTTACAGGGACTAAAATTAGATTTGAATCCCGCTTCATCGTCAAAATCTCACAGGAAGACAGTTTACTGATGATCTGTCCCCTGTGTGTCCACTTTGTTTGTCCATGAGATTTTTGTTTCTTAAGCTTGGTTTGATTTTCGTCCTCTTTGATCAGCTTCAGCAACTTTAAATGAATAACCACTATCAGGTTTGTAGGAACCAAACGCTGAGATACAAAAGAACGAAACTCTGTACTTCCTTTAATGCAAAGTAGTTTATTATTTGCATAGCAGAAAGTATCATACAAATCTATTAGAGATGAAAAATTGTGCGTCACTAGTATTACAGTTGTTTACTGAAAGAAAAACCTGCCTGCCTGTTGCTCTCTGACATCGATGGATAAGGATGTTCTCTCGCAGTGAGAGAAAATTAAACACATCAAGTTTATAAATGGGTAATGTACTTATACAGTTTCCTTTAACAATGTTCTCAGGTAATCTCAGACTTTGATATGACACTGACCAAGTTTGCCCACAACGGCAGGAGAGTGCCCACCACACACAGTAAGCGCACAGGACACAAATACGTGACTCCTTCAAAAGATCATCTGCATCTTGACAAAATACTGTATTTCTGCATTCTTTACTTGATTTTTTAAATGTTTGTCCTGCACTTTTGTTGACCTTTTTCTCTGACTGTCTTGTGCCTTTCTGAAAAGTTTTTTTCTTTCTTTTTACAGACATCCTGGATAACCGGTTGTTGATCAGTGAAGACTGCACTAAGAAGGTAAATGTGTTACAGTCATATGGTGATTAATGAGTGTGCTATTTAAAAGGTCATGGGCCCATTTATGAAAACAATCACAAATGCAAACTTTGTTTTTCATTAACTGCTAGATAAACTTATGTCCGCTGGTCTGTAATTCCAGCAAGTACATGCTGATACATCACTTGCAGGAGTCTGTAAATATTAATGTTGAGTACTATCTGTTGGTCCACTGTAGATGAGTGAGCTGTTGAACACCTACTACCCCATAGAGATTGATCCGAGCAGGACTGCTGAAGAAAAACTGCCTCTCATGGTGGAGTGGTAAGAAACAGACTGATCTAAATAATAACCATGTCTATTGTAATATTCTACTGCTTTAACTTTACATACTTTAAAGTTAAATTGTAACATTGCCAAAACACACATGACTTTTTTCTCAGTGTTGTGTGGACCAGTTGACATGCTTACATTTAAAAATAAAATCAGTGTTTGAAGTTCCAATTCCTAAAAAAGGTGAATGAGACCTGAGCCTGATTGAGGTATTAAATGTGTCTTGTGCTTCTCTCTACAGGTGGACTAAAGTCCACGAGCTGCTGATTCAGCAGAGGATCAGGAAGGACCTGCTGGCACAGGCTGTCAAAGAGTCCAGCGCTATGCTCAGGTACACTTTAAGTTTATTCCACTGTCATACACAAAGAAAACTCAAAAATAGGAGGTGCTCTGCAATGAAAACATCACAGTGATTTTATTGGTTAAAAATGATCAACTTTTTTAAAAAAAGCAGTGCAGTAGTGAAATCAAATACATTTTCTGACTTCAGCTGGTTCACCATGAGATCACGTTAAACATAGATCACACCAATCAAACTTTTACTTTTACTATAAGCATGTTTAATCAGGTTCTTGTGTCTAACGGACAGTGTGTGTGATTTCTTCAGGGACGGCTACAAAGGGTTTTTTGATCACCTGTCGGAGCAACAGGTCCCTCTGTTGATCTTCTCGGCCGGTGTTGGAGACGTCCTGGAGGAGGTGATCCGACAGAACCGCGTCTTCCATCCCAATGTCCGCATCATCTCAAACTATATGGACTTTGACCAAGCTGTGAGTCTGACGGCACCTGGCCTAACAACCATTTCATATCATGTGTATTACTGAATGAAATGCACCACATAATATTTCAGTAGTTGACATCCTGGATAACCGGTTGTTGATCAGTGAAGACTGCACTAAGAAGGTAAATGTGTTACAGTCATATGGTGATTAATGAGTTGTGCTATTTAAAAGGTCATGGGCCCATTTATGAAAACGATCACAAATGCCACCACAAATGGTATGTAGTTGAAAAAATAAATATGGGCCTGTGAATCCATTTGTAGCCAGAGATTAAGCAATAAACTCAAAGGCTTGGTGGTAAATACCAGTGATACCAGATTATTTTTCTCATCACAAGGAAAACAGTTACTTCATTGCTTGATTACTTAATGCGCCTTTAGTCTTACACAGCCATAAGTTTTTATACCAAGTATTATAACATCAACATCAGTTAGGTCCACCAGCTTCAGTCTCTGCATGAGGTTACAGTACCATTAACTGAACATTGTCTGGTTAATAAGGGGGTCCTGCGAGCCTTCAGAGGCCAGCTGATCCACACCTTCAACAAGAGGGAAGGCGCTCTGTCACATGCAGCTGGCCTCAGAGAGCTGCAGGGTCGACCCAACGTGCTGCTGCTGGGAGACTCTTTAGGAGACCTGACCATGGCTGACGGTGTGTCCGAGCACGAGAACATCCTCACCATCGGCTTCCTCAACGACCAGGTCAGACTAATGTGTCGTATAATTATGAGATTCCTTATTTCAACACACTGAGAAATTAGGTTCTTACTATCTGCGTCCTTTTGTGTCTCAGGTGAAGGAGAGAAAAGAGTCTTATGTCAACTCCTTTGACATCGTGCTGGTGAAGGATGAGACGATGGATGTCCCGAACGCCATCCTCAGATTCATTACCTCACTGAGAGACAGCAAGTAAGCCGCACAAGGAGGAACTGGACACTTAATGATGACATACGCACAGATGGACTTGCATGCTGGACAATCACACATCACTTACCTCAGACCAGACCTTGAACCTGGACTTCTTTTACGCTGCTTCCACCAGATTGGTTATTGGTGTAAATCAAACATACTTTTTATTTTTACACTCTCAGTGTTTTATATTAACAGAACTCAGTGGATGAAGAATTTATATTCTCATTTCAAATACATAAAGTATAAACCAGCAGCCCTCCCTTCTGAATACAAAAGCAGCTTTTTAAAATGTCAGTTTTTAAAATGTCAGGATCAGTAGTTACACAGCGTATTTCTTATTTTCTCTCCTCTTTTTAGTCCTTTTTAGTCTTATGAGGATTGCTTTTAAAGATATTTTACTTTAAGTTCAGTCACAAGCAAAGATGTAAATCACATCTTGTTATACTGTCTCTTCATCTGTCATGGATTCTACTTGTGTTTTGTGTGTACTGTACATGACCTCTGTGTGCGCTTCAGGTACTTGTTGTGTGTACACACACTGTATACACAACTCATCGGTTTACTTGCAAGGTGCAGCTAACTGGACAGCGATGCCGTCAGTCTTTAAGCTATTCTCATTGTTACTGAGTTAGTTATTAACCATGTTTTTACCTGTGACAGTGAAGGCAAACACAGGATTATAATATTTCTCAAGAAGGGAATATACAATCTGGGATGAGTGTGTTTTGTCTTTTAGCTGAAATACTGTGGCTGCTATACATTAGGACTTAATGAGCAAGACACACCTAAAAAAGGTGCTGTTGTGTAGAACAGAAGACGTATATTGACTAACTTGTAAGTGTGCTAACAAAGTAATATAATGTAAGGTAAAGTTCTCATTTTTAAAATAACATTTTATGTACATACACTGGGAATTTTCTCCAAGTAAAATACTGAGGTTACAAAAAATAATGATACTTATGAATTCCTCTAGTATTGTTAATAACCTGTCATAAATGTAAGGTATCCCTTTACTCAACATTTTTACATTATCTCTGTATGCAACTGATAATGTCTTGCAATGCAGTCTTGTTACCTGAAGTTAGTTGTTAGATCGATAGATGGCCGTAAATCATGTTGTAGCTCTTAAATTTTTTCTCTTAAAGATGCATCAACAGCTTTAAGTCAATATCTGTATATAATATTCTCCCACCAATATCAACCACAACCAGTGAACCTTATAATCGTAGTATAATATATGCAAGTGTACAACACCTGCTTTTTTAAATGACTTTTACTCTGTTACTAATATTAAAACTACCTTACTGACTTTAAATAACACACTGCTAAGACAACATTTCAGAAAGATTCAAATGCTGCTGCTAGAAAAACATTGATTTCCATCAATGCAATTCCCCAGGCAGATGCTTCTTTGTGTTTTCCTTTTTAAAAGCTGCTCATGTAAGTTATTTTATGAATGAATTTCTGATACAGGATGCACATTTCTTTGTGTCACTTTGGTGCCAGACACCAAATCATTAATATGCCACATATTGGTGATGAAAACACAAAAACTAAGCTAATATTTAATGTTTGATCAAATAATATTATCTGATACACACAGTTTATTGATGTGTAGCTATTTTGGATAACAGATTTGGATAAAATATTTCTCCTGCCAATATGTGCCATATTTATGATTTGCACAGTTTGGGTAAAAGAAAAGTGTCAAAATCGATTCAGGAGAACCAGCTATATCATCTTTATTTTTCGCGTTCTTCTTCCTTGTCAAAACCCGGCTCCTACATTACCCACAATGCAACTCAACCACTGACAGTTGAGAGACTGTTATGCAGTGGCACTTTGTGTAAAATTGGCACACTTCCCGTTAAAGTGTGTTAGAAACGTTGCGACTCTGCATCAGATGTTTCTTTAAGTGGGATACAAGTCCTAGAAAGAAAAAAACAAACCTTCTTTTTCTTACAAACATTTTAATTAATGCGACTTTCAGGGACAAATAAAGGTGCTTGTTTGGTTTTTCTGAAATACAACAATCAAAAACAAACATTAAACACAAAACTCCACAAAAGACCCTTTGCACTATTTTCTTGTCATCCGAAAAGACTGTCCAATGTGGCACAGGAAGCATTAAAACATGACTGGATGGGAAAAGTCTCTTGTTGCTTGTTTTCTGTTTTTTTTTAAGATGTTGGGGTTCATCCCTGAGAGAGAATGACAGCATTTGCCACATTACAACTCCTCGTGCACCACCTCCTCCCTTTCCTTGTCCTCGTCCACCTTCAGTTTGAGTTCGTTGGCCGTAATCACTCCGTCTTTATTTCTGTCCTGGTTGTTGAACATGTCGGAAATAACCTGCTCCATGATCAGTCCGGGCTTCACACGACCTTTGCCCTCTGCCACTTGCAGCTTGATGAACTCCCCGAACTAAAAATGTATCGAGAGATAAGAACAGCGGCACAGATCAACAACAGAGTGCTGAGTGGGTAAAAGCTTAGTTTAATTCCTATTTGTTCACATGCTTTATTTAAAGTGCTCTGCTGGATATTCATGAATGGAAACTTTTAATCTCAGTTTTTTTTTTTATTATTCTGATTAGTTCCATAAAACAAAGAAACAGCTGGCAGTATCAGTATTAAATACCACCAGGTGCCAAAGTAAAGCATTTTCAAATCCTAATTAATTTAATTAAGGGGTCCACCAATTTAGGTTGTTTGGTCATTATTTGGCCTCCTCTGTAAGTAGTGGTGGAAAGTTTATTAAAGTACTGTACTTAAGTACAATTTTAAGTTTATTTGTACTCATATATTTATATTTGATGCAACTTCATAAAAATAATTATACTAATAATAATAATACTCTTTCCTCCGTTACATTTCTAGGTTTAGTCTAGTTAATAGTCACAACATAAAATGAGCAAAACCTTGACCAATAACAGTACCTTACATGTGAAGGGATCAGTAAAAAGCTAATAATCCAATAATATAATGCAAATGTACATTTTCTGCATAGTGAGTACTTTAAGTAGATTTTTCAAATAAATGTATTTTTAGATCAGTAAAAATATTACAGGAGTAAGTAGCAATTGATTCTTTTTATATTGTGGTATTGCTACTTGTAAGTGCTATGTTAGTGCAGTAAGAAACTCTGTAATACACATACAACTAAATGTGTCTGGATGATTTTTATTATATTCTTCATATAACCGCAGATCCATATGTTGACTAAGTGAGATCTGAGCTACAGATGTAGTTCTTTCCTGCTGACAGTAGGAACAACAGACTAAACCCTAACTAGCAGCTTGTATGAAAACACATTTTTAGGGGCCATCATCTTTCATTGGAATAATAATGCAGGTGTTGGTCAGCAGGCACGTACCTCCTCCTGGGGCACCTCTTTGTTGTTGTTGATGTCCAGTGCTTCAAACAGATCTGCGGGACTGTCCTGGAGCCACACAAACAGGTAACCGGGCGGCACTCCCTTCTCAAAGCTCACCAGCTCAATTGTCAAAGACCAGCACAGCGCTGCTCGGCACACCAGTGGCTGACGGACAGAAAGCAAGACAAGCACGGTTTAACTATGAGTTTAGTTTCTGTAAAGTGTACCTGTGTTTACGAACAACTACCTGTTTATGCATCGTCCAGACTGTGAGAAGAGAAAGTGTGATAAGCTTGACATCTTATGGCTCACTGTTCACTACTATTTTCAGTTTTAATTATTTAATTTAAGCACAAAATAAAGCTGAATTTAGGTTTAGGGCTTTAAGAAGCCTGTCAGGGTTTAAAATAAAAAAATAAACTAACGCTGATATTGTGATATTAATGCATTATTCATGCTAGCATATGGAAATCTTATCAAATTCTGACATCAAAGATTACTTTCATCTCAGCAAACTGAGTGCTTTAATAAGATTTGTTGGGGACACCAGAAACCAAACCGTCTTCCTCCTGATGAAGACGAGTACAGCGTGGAGCAGAAGTCTCACCTCCTTTTTCTCCGTGGCCGAGGTGAGGCGGCACCGTCACCACCCTCCTCTCTCCCACGCACATGCCCCGCAGGCCCTCGTCCAGCCCGTCGATCACCTTGTCTGCCCCCAGCACTGCATCCTGGAGGTTGTCGTAGTCATGACTGAGGACACGGTCGAACACGCATTGGGTGAATGGAATTGGGAAAGTATTATGTTTATTTGCATTGATCTAAATTTGTTTAAAAACTACGGGATATGCGGGGTGACTCACGAGGAGAAGAGTGGCGTGCCGTCCATCAGGGTGCAGTTGTAGTGGTAGCGGACGAGGTCGTTCACGGCGGTGGTTTCATTACACGTCTCGGGTCTGTGAATGATCTTTATGTCCACCGTGTCGTTGGGGTTGTGGAAGTCGATGACGTGAATGTCAAACACCAGCACGGCCGAAGGTGGGATGACATTACCTGGACAAACCGCACGTTGTGAATTCAGTCAGTCACAGTGTTGGAAAATATTCTGTTTATATTTGGACGCACCTCGATTCGCAGCTCAGCAGAGGACCTACAGTGTGATCTGCTCTTATCAACATTTTCCTTAAGTGTTTATTTCTTTCACTTCACCTCCACATAACCAGTGACCATGAAAGGATGTGAGTTACGATTTTCCTGTTATAACATGATTTAGTATTTTTGTCAGGCTGACTGCTACTCTTGGTTAAATCCTTTCGATATCTAACATGTCAGAAAAGATTGTGGAAAAGGGCTGATCATAATTTCCCAGAACCCAAAGTGATGATCCAAAATCCAAAACGTAAAAAATAAATTTCATTTATAACTATATATAAAAATAACACAATAGAGAGCACGAACCAAGAACCAGCAAATATTTGGTATTTAATAAATTATTGATTGAGCAAGAAAGTTTCTGGTGATAAACAAATTATTTCAGAATTAATTATTTCTAAACAAGAACTAACCTTTTTCTGGTATATTTATATCAAAATTACATTTTTCATACTGTATATACAAAACATTAATTTTTCAGCAGTCTCTTCTCTCTGTATCTTTTTATCTATATGAGACACATTTGCTTTATATTCTTGAATTTTATGATTCTTATGTAATGTCCCATCATGTTTCAACAGAAAATAAAGACCCAGGATGCTCTAAAAATGCTATCTCACATGGATTATAGTTTTTTTTTTCAGAAAATAAGCTCAGTGGCAGTGCAGATGTGGAAAACCGAACCAACAGCTGTTATTAAATCAAATAAAAGCCACAGTAACTTACCTGCTCCCTGCTCTCCGTACGCCAGGTATGGGGGGATGGTGACTCTTCTCCTCTCTCCAACACAGACACCCAGCAGGGCCTGATCCATGCCTGCAATCACGTAGCCCATCCCGATGTAGGTGTTGTATGTGCTGTTCCTCTGGTAGCTGTTAGCAGTAAGAGACGAACACGGTTTATTTTCGAAAAGGGTCGCTTTTATTCCAATTATACATAAAAGAAATTACTTATGAAGTGATGTGCTGATGTTGAGAGAAAGGTTTAAACATAGCAGGTTTTCTATTTACCAAGAAACAAGAGAGAACATGAAATAGACTTTTAACTGTCAACAAAGCCACAATCCAGCTTCACAGTTAGTGTGATCTGAGCTCACCTGGTGTCAAAGGTCAGCCCGTTCAGGAAGGTGCCGTTGTAGTGGTACCGGATGTAATCTCCGACCACGGACCTACGCGTGCACGACTCCGGCACCACTTGGTCCTCAATGGTGATGTTGTCCTTTGGGTTATGAATGTCCACCAACAGGACATCGAACACCAGGGTCGCCTGTGGGGGGATCTCTGTGCCTGGTGAGACGAGAATTTCCAACGTCACAACTACCAACGTAAAATCACCTTAACGTCAAAGAAAAGTGGTTTTGTATAGTGGGGTGTGTGTTTTTTTTTTTTTTTACCACATTCAATCAATTACGTGTTGAATCTTGGTTTATTTCTAAAATTTTCTACATAAAAGTACAGAAGAACTGAAACTGTACAATTAAGCCAAACGGTGAATGCAATAACTGCACGAAATTTGTGTAAAACGAGGTATTTGAATGCATCAGAGGTGAGTTTTCCTGTTATTTAAATGAACTTTTACAACAATTTCTTGTCTTTAACAATCCTAGATATGTAATAGGCTTGTTTTTTGACAAATTTTGCGTTTTTTTCTCCCCGATGCTTGGCCATTGCTCTGTTAGCTCTTTGGTTGTTTTAACTGCACACTTTCTTTCTCTGCAAATATAGCTTGAGTTCAGCTCTTCAGTGTGCCCTTATATATGTTGTGAATATCTCTGAGTCATGATAAATGTATTTCCTCTCTTATTATTATAAAGCTTTCACAGCTATTTTTAAATGTGCATTGTTTACGCACTGAAAATGTGCATCCTCGTACAAGAAAACTAATGAGGCCTTGCGGCTAAGAACGCTGTTAAACTAGTGGTAAGAAAAAAGCTCTACAGTGCTGTGAAGAAGAAAAGTCCTTCTGCGTATATGCATTTTATTAATAATATATGATTTTGGGGGATTTATGTGTTGATTACTTGCCCTTATTATTTTATTCCTCTACCACCTTTTTAGCCTTTTTTTAGGCTTAACCATCATTTACTGTCTCTTCTGTGTCATTTGTACTCACCTGATCCTTTTTCTCCGTAGGCCTTGAAGGGAGGGATGATGATATTTCTGATCTCTCCCACACACATGCCCAGCAGGCCCTCATCCATGCCCTTAATCAGCCAACCCTCGCCCACTAAGGAGTCGTGGGTCTGCTTCCTCGTATAGCTACGTAGGGCTCATACAAGCGCAAAGTCAAACACACACACATACCTGGATGACACAGTACAAACACACAAGAGCTGTCATTCGGACAAGGCTTTGTTTCAGGGCCTGGACATAAGAAACGTAAGGGCTGCAATTCATAATCGCTTTCTATACTATTTCATGCAAAAGGTCAGTGCTTTTATTTGAGCATGTTGGACAGGAAAACCTTTCTGGAATTCACCTGGAGTCGAAGACGGTGCCATCCAGCAGGGTGCCGTTGAAATGGTAGCGCACAAAGTCGGTGCGCATCACAGACCGCTTGCAGTCTTTGGGAGTGGTGATGGTTTTGGTGACAACCAGGTCGGCTTTGTTCCACAGATCCAAGAGATGGATGTCAAACACCAGGGTGGTGTCTGGGGGAACCACGTCGCCTGTAAACACGGTCAGATGAAGGTTAGATGGACTTACACTGCAAAGACGTCAGAATTGTTTAAAAAAAATGCTTAAATGAGTTGAAACAGGATAATTCTTTGTATTTTGCGCGAATTAGCAGACGTTTGGATGCTAACATGCAAAACTAAGTACAACCTCACAAAGCGGCGGGGAGGGCAGTAAACTCTTGTTATTTTTCATTTCACATGGACCTTAGCACTTGCAGATGGGGGTGCAGGTTTTATTTCAACCCTTTCTGGATTAGTCTGGGGTGATCTGGAGGTCATCAGCCTAGAAACTGTGAGCATCAACAACCTCCATTTCCTGCATTCTGTGACTCAAATTTAAGTGGTGCATCAAAATAAAAATAAAAGTCCTCCACTACTTTAATATTTCTATGCGTGGTTGCAGATGCTGTGGAAAGTCAGTCACAATCAATATAAACTCTGAGAATAAGCAGTTGTGGGGCCCCAACGAAGCCCCACGATGCCTCATTTCTGTGCTGGAATATGTCCTACAATATGAAAATGACCCAGGTTGACCCCAACGATGCCTCATTTCTGTACTGGAATATGTCCCACAATATGAAAATGACCCAGGTTTGATGGACATGAGTTAGTTTGTGGCTACAAAATAAACAACGTGGACCCCTGATGGGCCCTTGAGGGTCTGAAGAGGAAATCTCCAATATTAACTTCAGATTGCTTTTGGGAAATCTGTGCTACTTCTAAACATTAAAAAAAAAAAAAACAACATCCCATCACAGGCCTCTTTGAAAATCTGACCCTCCCACTGCTCCAGGACACCTCTCTCCCAGTGTGACACCTGCACTCTACCTGCCCCGGTGCTCCCGTAGGCCAGGTGAGGAGGGACGGTGATGGTCCTGCGCTCGTTCACGCACATGCCCTGCAGACCTTTGTCGATGCCAGCCAGGAGGCGGCCCTCCCCGATCAGGCCCACCTTGGCGTCTCCTCTCTGATGGCTGCGGGGGAAACCAAAGAGGTCGACAGAGACAAAGGACAGAAGTGGGTCAGCTCCGAGAGGATGGAAACTCTGGAGAAAGGAGGACTACATCTGCAGAACATGCATGGAGATATAAAGGACTGCTGCAGACTTATTTATTATTACATCATTATATATCTTTTCTTTTTGACATTTCTAACTTTCACACTAGCTTTGAATCGGATTTTATGGCCTCTGCAGCACAGTCGCCAACTTTTAAAGCAAAGATCCAAAACTGCAATGAATTCCACGATGGATTTCAGGAGATCTCACCTCGAATCAAAAGTTTTCCCGTCGACAAACGTGGCGTTGTAGTGGTAGCGGACGTAATCTCCGGTTTTGGACTCCCTGGCGCAGACTTTGGGGATGAAGTATCTGTCCACGACCACATCTCCGAGCACAGGACTGGGGTTGCTCTCCGCGCAGCACCACGTAGCGAGCAGGAAAACGGCGACGCTGCAGGGAAACATCTCTGCAGGATTCTTTGCAACTTCGAGAGGGGATTCCAATCAATAACCTATAATAATAATGATGATGATGATGATGGTGAGGAGGAGGAGTGAATCTGAGGCCTTCGAGTCCGGTGCGCGCTTTTACGCAGAGGGCTGCAGATGTGGAGCAGGGCAGCGGTGTCTGAATGTTGTAAACGTGGACAATCTCCAGGTTGCAGTGAGGACTTTTTCAACCAGAGGGGAAGGAATGTCTGAGCTGGGAGTGGGAAGCGCCTCAGTCAAGGTGACCGCAGTGAGACAGGAGCGCTGCTTCCCTTGAGAAAATAAAAGAAGAGCGCAATAAAAAGGACCTGGAGGGACGCAAAGAGAGGAGAACATGATACTGTTTACCCCCACGTGTTTCTAATTTCATAGTAAAACAATCCTCTTTTGAATATTTAAGGTATTTTTTCCTGAAATATGGTAAATTATATATATTTTTCCTTTGCACAATTACGCATTTCCGTTTTATTTTGAAAAAACCCTTCCATTGTTGTGTGGCTTGACTCTCCAGCGCTGCTGGCACACAGCTGCAGACAGAGAGAGGTCCGCCTCTCTGGATCGGCCTCCTGAGCCGTAAAGTGGCCCGAGAGCCTCAAAAGTTTCAGCTTTTTCGTTAATGCTGTGAAACTTTGTAGTGGTGGTGCTCCGAGGATGCAACCAAGCGTCCAAAGTGGATAAAAATGCCCAGAAATTCGCTTCAGTATTCATGAGACATCAAAATATAGTCTTAAGAGAACTAACAACAAATAAGTTTAATAATAAAGCATTTTGTCCTACAGATACTGCGGTACATTAAACTACACGTACTGATTATTAGATCTTTCATTCATGGCACTTAAGTTTAAACATCTAGTTTCATGTAGTTTTATTCATGCCATTGATAGTGACAGTAAACTTGTAAGAGCTGACGGTGAACATCACCAGAGCAAACAGGACTACAATGCGCGCAGATGGACACTTTTACGCACGCCGGTTCTTGTGCCAAATAAAGAAACAGCCGTGTGTGTGTGTGTGTGTGTGACAGCTGTAGGCCTGAGAAACCCGAGACAGTAACCTCTGAAAGGGCCAATCCCGGAATTCCCAGAGACCCCTAAGCACTTCAGCAGACCACCACACAGTTTAAGTCTCCAGCAGAAAGGCAGACGGAGCGGACTAACATGAGGGATTTTATCTTATCATGGTTGCATTTTGCGCAAAAGCAGACGCGGCTTTTTTGACGCTGCTTTGCTTGACCTTTATTTCTACGGCAGCTGCACAGTATGAAAACTACAGCTTCAGAAATTTCTCCAAAGAGGAGCTCATGCCCCTCACCGCTGCGTACGGGCTGGCTTTGAATCATTACGCAGCGGAGAATGTGGACCGAGGCGATAAAATATCTGGACCTGAGTTTGCGTTTGCACAGACTCCTCAAGGACAGCGCCAGATACTGCGTCCTGCGCTGTGATGGCAGCAAACAGGAGGAGCCATCCTTCGCGGGAAACCCCGAGCTCCGCGTCCACTGGCACCTTATGATGAGAGCCTCCTGTCAGAAGAAGTGCAGGGCGCATTTCCCCGCGCTGCAGCTGCCTCCCCCGAGCAGAGGGATCCTGGAGGATTTTACAAGAAGATCCCCGTACAGATACCTGCACTTTGCGCACTCCAAGGTGAGACACACCATCTGCAAGGACGCCTCATATCAGCGAATGAATGTGTGTGTCACTGGTGTTTTTTTTTTTCCTTCCCAGATGAACGACCTGCAGAGGGCTGTGCCGTGCGCCCACACCTACCTCCAGAAGAACCCAGAGGACCAGGAGATGGACCAAGTGATGGAGGAGTACAAGAGCCAGTACGACCTGAGCGGATACCTCACCGACCACGAAGAACAACCATATGAGGTGAAGAAAGCCTCTGTCCTTCATAAAACTTTGTTTGTAGAGCATCATTTAATGCCACATCAACAGCAGCACTAATCTTCCCAGTCTCTGGGGTGAAAAATTAAATTATTTATGCAAAGTTTATCACAGTTGCACCACAAACATCAGATGAAATAGTCACATTAAAGTGCAAAAACATCCTGACTGTTCCTTTCCCACCAGCTGTTGGATCACTTACGCAGTTTTCTCTGACATGGTCAAACATTTCCTCTCCAGGCCTCCTTTTTGAGAGGAGTGAAACTCGCCAGCTCAGGTGACTACAGCAGCAGTGTCGAACACATGGAGGAGGCCCTGAGGCTTTATCTCCACGAGCACGACCTCTGTCAGGCAGACTGTGAAGGGATTAGTCAACTTTCACCGGACGGAGACTTCTACACAGTCATAGCAGGTCAGGATGGAGTTTACAAGAGGTCAAAATGAACACATAACACTGCTAAGCATCCAGGAGACAATGTAAACACATTAAAACTGGAATTAAGAAGTAAATTACTTTGTTTTCAGGAGTGTTTGTACATCCCTGCCAAATGGTACATTTACTCAAGTACTGTTCTTAAGTCAACTTTGAAGCTCTTAATTGGAGTTGATCCGCTTTATGCTACTTTATACTTTAACTCCACTGAAGAAAATATTCTACTTTTAACTCCACTACATTTGTCTGATGCTGTAGATGCTTTGTATATAAAGATTTTACACAAAAAGAGATTAAGATTAAGTGGGTCCAAATGTTTTGGTTTTTACAATAAAAATAGTCCATGAGTTGTTTCCACTGAACAGACATTTCCTCTCTAAGGTTTTCTAGTGGTTTAGTTTAAATAAGTGTTTACGGCCCTAATGTGTAAAGCAGAACTTTGTTTTTTCTTCGTTCACAGCCCTTTAGATTTATATTGTGACTCTTCATTCAGACTAAATCCCTATACTGAAGACCACAGGGCCTCACTACTTAACTGTGTGTAAAGAAGCTAAAACCAACTTTACCTCGAGCAGCTACAACAGTAAAATGCTGCTTTCACATTGTTGCATCAATACTAACAGTCTCATAATGTTATATATATAAATATATCAGTCACAGGGGTCAGAATGAGTTGCTACTGAAGTAGGATTTTGAATGTAGGATTTTAACTTGTAATGGAATATTTTTATATGAATATTTGGTACTTAAACTTAAAGGATCTGAGTACTTTTTTCACTGCTGTCGCTCGTTTTATTTTGCAACAATCTTACTGAATAATTTCTGCTCTGCTTGTCCACAGACGTCTATGTTGATGTATTACGGTGTAAGCTGAAGTGTGAAGAAAACTTAATGCCTAATGTCAGTGGTTATTTTGTGGAGAAGTTTGTGGCCACTATTTACCATTACCTCCAGTATGCCTATTACAAGTGTAAGTTTTATGTCTGCTCGTCAGCAACTTTTCATCACTGAATAACACTCCTCATCAAAACTCATCTTTGCATTTGTTTTTCTCCTCCTATCAGTGAACGATGGTCGCAGTGCGGTGCCCTGTGCGCACAGCTACTTCCTGTTTGAACCTGAAGACCAGATCATGAAGCAGAACCTGCTGTATTATGAAGCCTTCAGTGAACAGTGGGGCCTTAAGCCCGACCACTTCACACCAAGGACGGTGAGAGGAAAAACTGTCACCATCAAATGTGTCATCTGTCTCAACTACCTTCATATACACCATAGACAGAGGCACTGAAATACAGAAACAGATGCTAAAAGATATTTCTTATTTTTGCCAAGAGATTTTAGTTTAAGGTGAACAAAATTACCTTCAGAACAGGGATTCTTAATGATTAAACTTTCCACTTAAAGGAACAATATCCAGTTCAACCTAATGTATGTAATCAATGTAATGTATTATGTGTACATTAAGGTTTCATCAATAATCACGAAATGTACTGAAAGCCACTAATCAGCCATTTATCCTCATCTATTTTTAAGCAGAAATTGAGAGCAGAGGATGCTTTTTGTTCTGATACTCTCGCCTGTGTCTTGATGATCTGTCTTTGTTTCAACAGGAGGCTCTCAAACACTTCAACCGGACTGTCGCTCAGAAGCAGATGCTGGCGTTTGCTGAGAAGTTCGCAGAGTTGAATGATGAAGTGAGATTATAGAAAAAAACATTTTGAATTGTAGTTTTTTTTTTTTTTTAGCAAGCACCTGTGATTTTGTTGCTACGACATGAAAACAAAAGGCTCCTTTTTCTAAATGCTGCAGTAAAAAGAATTTTAAAATATTTATTTCTGTTGTCTTTTTTGTTTCAGGATTTTCTTGGGCCGGAGGAAGCTGCACTTTTGGCCTCTGAGTCTCCCAATGTTGAGTTTGAGGGGATGGGAGACTACGAAGAGTCCATCTACGCTAACTGGAGGCAGGCAAAGGGCAAAGGAGATGCTGGGGAGTCAAATATCTGAATATCTGAATCAGCATTACCAGTTTCGCTTTTATGTCCTTTTCATTCTCATTTGTATCCATCTACTCTGTGTTCTTAAGAAATAAAAGACTGTTTTCACTTTTTTTTTTCCATCTGTACAAGTATGCATAGGTACATAGGTGTGTAGGTCTTTTGCTGTTGTTTATTTTTAACTCCTGAGCTCCTGTGATTAATATTTACATATGATAACCTAACTATTCATTTAGACTGTACTTTTATTAACAACATATTTTTACATCTTTTGACAGATCAAATGTTGGATTGTGCTGATAGACAGAGAAATGTTGTCCCTGCTCAGCCCTTTACAGGAGCAGCACAGATACACAGATCTCGTTCCTGTCCTTGGCACAAACATCACTGACTTCAGGCAAATATTTAAAAATATTTACAGATCAAATCATGTAGGAGGAACCACAGGCCAGTTCCAAACAGGAAAGTTAATCTCAGGACAGGATTTTTGAACAAGGAGGTCTTTCATGAGCACTAAAACACAAGAGAAGAATATTTGTTTAGCAAGAATTTGGTTATAAGCCAAAGTATTAGGGAAATTATGACCTCCTGATGCCACCATATAAAAAAGTCAGAAGGTCAAAGGTGTGGTGCCATGGACATCTGTAGAGTGTATTTGTTGGAGTGTATTTGTGAAAAGTTGGTTGTAATTTTATACTCTGTATTCGGACAGTGAGATTTGGTGAAAATTAATTTTGAAGGAAAAGATGACATTAAGTTTTGTACACGCGGTGTCTACATTGCCATAATTATCAAGTGACAGATCAATGTGTTGTTTTTAAGGAAACAGGAACCAGGCACCACACTGATGAAGTCAGGATGGCACCAAAATTTATGCCAACTCATCCAGCTGAAAAGATAGCATCCGAGATGCCAAAATAGTGTTTTACCACAACATCATATTAAAGGATGAGCAAGTATCAGAAAGAAGAGAGAGCATCCTGCAGAACAACAGTCTTTTTCTTAAAACAGGCATGAGACAACACACACACACACACAACTGGACACACAGCCACTGTTATTCAGATATGTTTTAATATGTATTTTAATATACAGTTTTATGAGTATTTACATAGAAAGCTAATACTGGTTACTTTAACAATGTTGACTTCCACGTGTGAATGGTGCCAGTCCTCCAATGAGTCCGACTGCGATGGGAGATCACAAACGGTGGCGTAAACACAGTGTCCTTGAGTATTGGATTTTATATTGAAGTACCATTAAAGGGATACGTCGACGTTTTAAATTTAGTCTGTTAACAAAATGAAGATTAAAAGATTGGTATTGCTAACCTCACCTGCTGTTACAAGTCAAAATAATGTTAGCATCGTCAACTAACTGTGCTCTTTTTTTTTTAAAAAAGTAGGAATGTAATTGAGCTTTTTTGATCGATTAACCGGACAGCTTCATGTGACTCAAAGTGTCAACATATTCCTTTAATGCTACTGTAGGTTGGACTGGCAGTGTAACTTCATCTCTTCTGGCACCCTCATCTCTTCTCCACTGCACAGCTCCTCATCCTTACCGGTGACACAAAGCTTCTCAAGTCTTTGTACATCATAACAACCACAGGAGTGCATTTTTTAAAACCTGATTCAGGACTCTACGATGTCCAGAGAGGACACAGAGAGAGAGTGATGCACATAAAAGCTACAGAATTGGACTCTTTTTTTTTTTTTGAAGGGAGAACATTTTCAGTGCTTGTTGTGACGTTTGTTTTTTTTTTTTCACCCTGAACACACTGATAATTAATTATTTTAAAATGTATTGCTTATTAAATTGATCTGTTTAGTAAGAGTTAAATAATTTGAAGCTATTTACAGATATAGAGTCAATTCTTTTGCCATTTCTATGATCACCTCGGCCCAATTATAATTTCCATGTATATGAGGAATCAGAGAGAGAAATCCTGTGTTAAATCTATTACCGATGTCATAATTTTGCAGCCTGAAACTCAGAAACCTCTCAGAGGCATGTACGAACCCATACAACACTCACACGTGCTCAGACTTTCCCTGAAACGTACAAACTGCAAAGTTTTAGGCTGAGAGGCAGGAGGAGGAGGAGGAGGAGTCATCTCTCTCCAGACTTGTGCTTCATTACAGAGCGGCAGTGCGTCACTGCTGTCTAAAATGAGTCAACCTTATGATACACTATGTACATCAGCACCCATGTTCAGCATACTTGTATGCATATTGGTTGTATATGGATTACGCATCATACAGCGGGATAAAACACTCAGTGTGTACGTGTGCAACGGTCTATCCGGCTTGGCTGCAGGAAAGAGACACTACAAGCTTTCTTGCAGGCCTGAACTATACATTCATACATTAATGCATATTATGTAGAAGCATTGATTTAGGATGGACTACTGTTTGATAATGAAAGGCAGCATAAGAGGAGAACGTATGGTTATTACTGTGGAATGTAAAGGCCTAGCACATAAAAATAACCCTCATCTAGACGGATAAACATTCTCTATTTGGTGATATCTACACACTTCTATTGCGGTTAAAGTCACACCACTGAAAGGAAGTGGCGGTGATCTCCATGAGGTTAAATATGTTAACTGTGTATTAACAGGAGGCTTCCCAAAAAAGTCCAGACGAAGAGACGTACATGGTCTTCTTCCATGAAACCACTTAAAGGGGTAAAAAGCATAATAACAGTCGATATGGCAGAAGAACAGCTGTAACCGGTGGAGGGAGAAAGAAACTGAGAAGCTGAGTGAACACACTTTGGGAAAAAGCTGTGTGTGTCCTCAACACGGACATTTATAACCAGATGATCCCTGACAGCCATTCAGGTGGGAATGTGTCTTCAGGGCTTCCATACCGCCGTTACAAATGTGACTTTCCGAGAGGAGAAAACCGAGGAAATCAGAAAAGGAAACAGGAAAGGTCTGAGGGCTCGTTAGGTGGAAGACATCTTTTTTTCTTTTGTCTCCTCAGAGCGAACTGGACACAGTGTAAGGTAGACAGGACAACGAAGAGATACGACTCAAACCCCTGAAGATCTGGAAAGAGAAGAGGAATGAAGAGGAGAGAGAAGAGGAGAGGAAGAGGTGGAGGGGAAGAGAAAAAGACTGAGGAATCTGACAGAACCGATAGGACAACTGAGAGTAATTAATAGAAATTAGTTATCAATTAATGGATCATTCTATAAATATCTATAAAAACAACAGAAAACAGCTCAAAATCGCTCAGGTCAAAGGTCAAATGTCTTATTGTCTAAAACCCAAAGATGTTCGATTTACTACAACACAAGAGTTGAACATTTCAGCTTATCGTTGCAGCTGAAAGGCAGTTAAATCATCAAATCGAGTAAGAAAAACAACTTAAAAAAAAATTAAAAGAGCTGTTCACCTTTTATTATTTAAAGTCTTATGAAATAAACAAAGTTGGAACTGCAGCTATTTTTAGAAAAGGCAGCCAAGTTAATGAGGGGACGTGCAGTACAAATAATAATGAACAAAGCTACGATTATAGAATATAAATTGCCATGTTTCCTAATACTGTTCCTCATGAGCTGTTGCACAGCCGAAATTCAAATTATGATAAAGTTGAATAAAATTTTGTGTATTATAAAGGCCCATCTGTGGAAGAGTACCACAAACAAGCACAGGTTTTATAAGTGTTTTATCTGTGACTCAAGATATGATTTTTGTGTCGGGATCAGGACTGAAAGGTGGGATCGTACCTTCCTCTTCGGATGTTTCTGGATCCGCAGTGAGGCGGGAACAAGATGAGAGAGGGAGAAGAGAACAAGTGAAGCAGAGAGAGAGGTAAGACCGACGGCTCTTGTTCAAAGTGAGCAGTATGGAAAAAAAACAAAAAAAAACAACAACATGCAAGGCCTTATAAGCAAAGCGATAAACAGGCATAAAACTTCTTTATCTGTTATTCGATACTCTACTACAAAGGAGCTTCAATGTCTATCCAGGCGGATGTGATGCTATCAAACAAGCCACAGTCTTGAAGGTTGATTAAGGCAAAAGATTACAGTCTGAGGCGAGCATTTCAGTTTCTTTGCATCCTGCAGGCATACCACAGCAAAGCAAGCGTGAGGCAAGATGGCACTTTAGAGTGTGAAGAAAACAAACTACAGAGAGGAGAACTAGAGACAAATCCAGTCGTGCAGAGAGGAACATGGAAAGTTGTTGATGTATTAATCTACTTATTTAGGATTGTGCACGGTCAATGCCAAGCTTACAGAGAGCTCCATCAACTGTGTCACACTCACAAGGGACGAATTTTAACAATATATATACATTGTCTTTTCATGCCATACATTCTTCTTCATTGGTGCTTACATTACCCACAATGCAAGTTGACTAGTGGTGGCTAATGACGCCTCAAGCAGAGAGTGGTGGTGAGCTCGCTCCTTTCTAACTCAACATCTACAGATTCATTTCATTTACAAACTTCAAGTCCAACCAACTCAAGTTGACTCAAGTGGCTTTACTTGAGGCAACCAATCAGACTCCTTGTAGCTCCCTCTGACGCCACAAAAGGCTTCATACAACTTTTTAAACATATGCAGTCACACTCCCAAACACCTGTACACAGACTTTAATGTTCCCCTTTAAAGGAAACACAGTATACAAACTTGTTGATCTAATTAGTTCTATGTGGCCTGAGAGTTGTGTGTTACAGAATCTAATTATATATGTAATTAATACGTTGAGTATATTTTCAACTGTTTGGCATTTTGATTAGATATTGGTTAAATTACTTGATTAGGACTGCTTAATCTATTCATTATAAGTCAATTGTTTGGTCCACACAATGGCAGCAAATTGTGAAAAATACCCATCACAAACCCCATTGGTTTTCAGATGGCTCGTTTGTCTACCAAACAGTCCAAAATCCAAAGATATACAGTTTACTATCATAGAGAACAAAGAAAACCAGAAAATATAGCCTAAATATCATACATATTTCAAAGTAGTGACACTCCTGCTGGTCATCCAATGCGATGACGGAGAATTACTTCTGCAATATCGCTCACACTGCCTCCCTCTAATGTAAACTGTGGGTGGAGAACCACCTCCTGCGAGTCCACCGGCTCAAACAATGAACCCACATGGTTCCCGAGTTGTGAGTATGGATCAGACAGCAAGCAGAGGAGCATTCAGCAGCGAGCCGCAGGCATGTGTGTTAGCTGACAGAGGAACACGGCAGGCACACACAGATGGAGGCATGCCAGAGCTCTTACTTAAATCCCCAGCCAGTTCCCCCCAGGACTATCGCTGCCACCAGAATTGCACCAGCGACCGAACCTATTATGATATTGGTACCACTGGGACCTGTGGGAGTGAAGGAGTCAGCCGGTGAAGGGAACAAAAAACAATAGGAGGAAAAAAAAAACATGCTTATGCTGCATATTGTATTTTTGTGTGTTTTTATTGATTTTGTGTCAGATTTTATTCCAAGGCTGCTGTTCTGTGCTCTGTTCAACCACGATTTAATCAATTTTCCGAATCATAAATTTCATTCACATATTTCTATTTTGGGTGTCAATTGGTGCAACAGGGAAATTCTTGCAGAAGATAAGAAATGAAATTTAGTTTTGTTGTAATGAAAGAGTCCTACAAATCAAGCTGCATATGCATGTGACAATTTTCAGACCATCCCATGTGGACAAATAGTACTTAATTTGTTTTGGGGGAAAAAAAAAGGATGAACTACCTTTGTTTAGTCATTTTTAAGTGAGGAGCCACTGTAACTGTACTGTTGCTGTTGGATAAAAAGACTTTTTGGAGGCTCATCTGCTCAGTGTGGTTTACCTCTGTACTTCTCTGGGCCCTCTGGCGGGGTGGGGATGGGGATGGGGTCAAACACGCTACAGTCCTTCCCAGTGTAGTCTGGATCACAGATACACTTCACCTCATTACTGCAAGTCTGCGGGGCGGAGAGGAGATGCTTGAGTATTTAACATTGTTCACTTCCAGCCTCAGAACAACCAGCAGAATTTGGTGTTGTGCTACACACATAATAAAATGTTGAGGTGGGCAGCAGAGATAGACTCACCCCGTGATGGGAGCAGATGCGTGAGGGCGAGGAGCCCGGGCAGGTGCTGAGGTTGAAGGTGGTGACTGGGAGGCAGCGACGCTCCAGACACATCATGTTTGGCCCGCATGGCGTCCCGTCCTCCACGTAGCCCAGGTCCAAGCCATCATCCAGCACTGCATGACCACCCCTGAAAGCCGGATGGTCATATAAAGCATGGTTAGTTTACTTTCCCTCAGTTACTGGAGTCTGAGTGACTTAATCCTTCACCTCACTAAGCTGCCAGAGAAAGAGGCCTCACCTGCAGTCCAGGTATCTGTTCTGATGGTGGATGGTCAGACTGGTGATCTTCCCCTGCAGTTCACCAAACCTGGGCTTCTCTGTCAGATTGGTGCACAGCAGCAAACCACACAGAACGTCTCTGATGGAAAAAAGTAAGAGAAAAATAATAAAATTACCAAAAAACCCACAAGAAACAAAAAACTGGAGTGTGTTAACTCTCCCTGCAACATCCAAGTAGTTTTATTAATTAGAAATCTGTGCTTATGTGCTATCAAACTGTACTTTATGATGCCAAGCTGTTCACTCACTGCTTGTTGCACTGCACCCATCCCTGACCGCTGGAGTCCGGGCCACAGTTTCCTTTCTCCGTGCCCTCAGAGTTCAGCTTTTCATAGCAGAACCTGTCAGCTGAGTCTAAGAGGGGACAACAGAGTCTTTTCACTTAATGCCCTCCGAGACACGGCCTTGATTTTACTGTCACAAAGCTCTTATCAAAGATCATGGCATCATTTCAAAATAGCACTTAAAAGAGTCCTATTTTAACTATCAGATGGCCGTGCAACATGGAGAATTAAAGCTTAATATCCAATCCAAACCTACTGTAGCCCCACAGAGTCCTGCACTGGCCATCTCTCGTCTTACAGCGACCTCCATAACAGCGACCCTGAGGAGGAGGAGGTTGAGGGTGGAAATTATAACAAAGAGAAGCAAGATAGCAAGAATATATGTTTTATTAAATGTAACAAGGGAAGCATTGAGAAGCATTTAACCAACATTTACCTGTCCGGCATTACACATGTAGCCATCCAGTTTGTGGACATTATGAGGACACTGAAAGAGAAAATTCACCATTAAATTGGAGTTCATGCGTCTGAGTTTTTAATTCATCTGGATAAATGTAGAGATGTGCTGAGGCTTCTCTTTACCTGGCTGGAGTCTCCTGTGCAGGTCTCAGCAATGTCACAGTCGTTAACGGCGTCACGGCACGTCGCCCCTCTCAGCTCGTACTTTAAAAAACAAACAAGATGAAGACGTCAGAAGGAAAGAAGAGAAAGACAAGTGGAGGAGTAAGAGATAGTCATTCAGGGCCAGCGACAAACTGCCCTGTTAAAGCAGTGTGATGTTTTAGAGCAGCTCACCTTGCAGTCCCTGCAGCAGAGCCCGTTGCTGCACATTGCATTGTGGGTGAGGGTGCACTTCTTACAGCAGTTGGCTCCACTCCGTGCACACTCCTATGAGTAAGAGAGGGTTTACAGTACATCTGTAGATTGTCAGGGTGTTCCCAGTTTAGCTGTTTCTTAAATTGAAAATGTATCCTATAAAAAATATGGACAATACAACACAATACATTTTAATATAAACTGTATGCTCTCCTTCATGATACAGGGAAGATCAGAGATCCTATTTGCAGTCCCATTTAAACTAAAATGTTCCCAGACAGACAGGAAAAGGCGTAACCACACATTTTCTTTTAGTAAAAAACCAATGGTTACTTGTAAATTTGAACTTAAGGCTGAATAGGTGACACGTTTTGTAAAATCAGTCCTTTTACTCACTCTGTCTAAGACAAGCCATAAGAAATGAGTTAAGTCAAATGTACTCACCACTAGTGATCCACAGTCACACTCCTCTCCCTGCTCCACATATCCATTCCCACACTCTGGTGGGTCTAACAGCTGCAGGAAAAAATAAAAAGTAAGTTAGAAATATAGAGTTAGACAATACATTTCACCATAGCTGTCAATTAAAATACATGCAATCTAATTCAACATTCAGAGTAATTCAACTTTGTGTATAACGAGAGATGATGAAGATTTGCTCTCTATTCTTTATTGTGGAATACCTGTTCAAATCTGAAAATGTTCCACCAGTGTGAAAGTAGATTTTCTTTTACAATTTATCATGTAATTTATAAAAATAAAACCCTAAACAAGGTTAAGAGTCTGATGGTGACCAACCATCTCTCACCTGGCTGGGCTTGTTGAAGAGACAGCTCCCTCCTCCCTGTTGAAGGAAGCGCAGGTACTCGTCTATACTGCAGCGAGAGAACTTCCTGGGCAGGTAGTAACTAAGAGGTACAAAAAAAGACAAAAGGCATAACGTACTGTTTTATTTGCTTTGAAGATATATTGCTTAAAAACATCTCTATATTTTACCCAATGAAAATGATGTTGGGAACTTTTACGAGCTACTTTTACAACATTAACTTTAATACAATACTTTTTAAATGTTGACATTATTACTATTATATTTATAGGGACATGTAGGAATGAAGAAAAACATTTAAATAAAATGCATACCCTGTGTCCTCCATGATACAACCCAGCCATGGATCTGGACACCTGCAGTCTCCTGGACACAAACACGGACACACACACACACACACACACACACACACACACACACACACAGTATCTCTGTAGTTAAGACAGATCAAGATGTGACAGCACAAAACTTATTTTTGAGCAGACTGAACTGCTGTGATCTCACCACATGGGAGAGCTGTTAGTGCAGCAGAGGTTTCCTTTGTGATACATTTAAATACAATCTGCACGTTGTGTAATATTTAGTCCTGTATAAAACGTTTACACTATTTGAGTCTAGCATTTGTAAAAGACAGATTTAAGACAGAACAATCTGTCTGAGACAACTTGAAGATTCACCCAAATAACTGCAGGAAGAAATTATTACATTTTGTATTTAAAGTATTTATGTATTTATTTAAACTTACCGGCAGCCAGTCGCTCTTTGTTTCTCAGCATGCCGATGTTCTGGCCAAGACTCTGACACAGTGTGATGGCCATGGGGCCCACGCTGCCAAACTGAGGACACATATAAATCAAGTTAATGACAACGAGAGCGTAAAATGGTCTCAATTACAGACTTGTGAGAATGATGCATTACTTCTGTAAATACTCTGTTTCACTGGACCAATACAATGATTTGTAGCCACTTTCACTGATCTCTTCAGTGTTGGGGACACAAGTCTCACCTCATTGATGCCTCCACCCCTGGTGATCGAGCAGATGCCCCCGATGTAGGCTGCCTCGCTGCGGCTGCTCATGAACGTCCTCCCCCTGCAGTGAAGATAGGGAGACAAATATAACGATAGGCACAGGAGGAGGATGACGAGGAGGGAGAGAAGAAGAAGAAGAAGAAAAAAAAGAAGGTGCCTATACGTAGAAGAAGGTAGAGCAGCAGAAGATGAGGAGAAGAAAAATAAGAGGAAGAAGGATGATGATGAGGAAGAGTAGGATGTGGAGGAGAGGAAGAAGATGAAGAAGAGATGGAGAAAGACATTAAAAAGGAGAAGGAGGAGGATAAGACAGAGGAGAAAGCAGAAGGAGAAGGAAGAGGATAATGAGAAAGAGTGGGCTGTGCAAGAGAGGAAGAAAAAGATGAAGAAGAAGAAGGGTGAGAAGGAAAAGAAGAGACTGGAGGGAGAAGGAAGAGGATGAGAGGAATGAGAATGAGAAGAAGAAGATGAGGCTGAAGAATGAGAAGGATGAAGAGGAGGAGGAGAACACCAACTAAAAATCTGGAGACTGAACCCACGAGAAGAGGTGAACAGTGTCGCAGCGCTCCTTGATGCTCTCCTTCCTGTACTTCATGAAGTCGCGCAGGGTGAGCAAGGCGTTGTCGCCCACAGAGACCCTGTTTTCAGAGGACCAGGTTTCCATGGCCACCAGGACGATGCGAGTGTTGAGCTGCTCCTTGTAGATCTGGACACATCAAAAAGGAACGAGCAAGTTTTATGCAACAGGCGATAACGAGACGAGAACAAAACACATTCAGAAAATTCACCTTTTGCGCTGCTGTCAATCAAATTCTCAACATCCCTAAAAACATGTTGGCAACTTAAACATTCATGTGTAAAAGACAAGACTGGAGTTCTCACAAACGCCTGATCAAGAAAAATCAGAGAAGTTGAAGAAAACTTAGAAAACTTGCTCATCAGGTGTTTAAAACTGTATGAACTCAGTTAAATATCACAGATAATGGAAGGCGGTTGCATCCGTCTACTTTAGACGTGAAGTGGGAGAAGTAGGTTGCCGTGGAAAACCAGCATCACCACGTTGGTCCCCAGTCGGAGGAGGGTTTCCCCTGCCGATGCTACAGCAGAGGACCTGAGCACACCGTGGGAATTTTCTGCACTTCGTTTGGCTGCTTTGGAAGTTAATCGCATCCGATCACCACATACAAAACAAAAAGATCGCCACTGCATGCAGAAGATGCTCACATTGTTTGAAGTTACCAACTGTAAAGCCCAAACTCTTGGTATTTTATTTTATTGCACGTCTTTTTCAAAGCGTAAGGTGAGACACTGGACATTGCAAGAATTTGAAATATAAGAAAAGTGTTGAACTTCTTCTGCTCTTAATCTAGAGGTCTTCAGGATTGTTGTCTCACTTGAATACTACAATCTGATTTACCTGTAGGTTTTTACAAAGAAATGGGGAGTGTAGTCATCATACTATATAACCCTGTCAGTAGCGTCATGAAACCTATATTTTAGACCATCAATCTTACCAGATTTCAGTACAATCGATGCAAACTAATCAGATGCCAAAGATTGCTCCAAGGACGGGCCAGGGATGCTGCAAAATGTGCTCTTTTTTTGGTTCCCTGTTAATCACATCTCACCACATATATGTTTATTGGGTTTCCTTTTAATGATTTTTGTTTGCTCTTTGATTATGTTGCCCTGAAACTGATGTAAGTCTTGTTGAACTGCCTAGAAACCAATAAAAAGACGGGGTAAAAATAAAACTGGGCTTAATTCATATGAACATCAATCTTGTAAATTTACACATCATTGCATGTTTCTTTATTTACACATTTTCAAACATGTAAAAATGGATGAAATAAAATTATTTAAATTAAATGTTAAATGATGATGAGGATTGAGAGGACCGACAAGGTCTACTAGATTTGTGATGCCTAATTCTGGTACACAGCAGCATCTGACACAATCTGAGTCCAAACCTGAGATGGTTAAAAATAATATAATAAAAATAAATAATAACTAAAAATAATAAAACAGCTTGTGGCTTTTTGTGAATAAGAGAAATTTAATTGGCAGGAAAAAAGCTCTGAAATGTGCAAACTGTCCTATGAAAGCTCAGGAGACTCCCGACAATAGATTCACTATGAGGGGGTGCCATGGTTAAAAATAGATGTGGAAAAAAATAAAACTCCTCAGCAGTATTTCCACTCACCGCATCGGCCATGTTCACCACCGCTTTGGCAAAGTTCTTCGTCTGAGTGGCCGACCGACGGAGCTGCACAAACTAATGAGGAGAAAAATACTGTTACTGCCCTTCATATTTTTTTTCTGATTCGAAAGTCTTATAAAAAGAGCAGGAACTGATTAAATCCTCATTTTAATGAGAGTCACATTCACTTCTCCTTATTGCAGTTGCAGAGGTAAGGTAATAAAAGAAAAAAAAAAACACCTCGGGGGCCGTCAGCTTCACACCTACCAGCTCGTGGTCATTCACCACCATCAGCTCGATGTACTTGGTCTCAGTCTGGACTGTGCGCTGGCCTCGCCGCACCTAGAGGGGGCAAAAGAAATCCACACAGCCTGAGTTTAGAGTCCGCTGTCATAATCACCTTGACACAGGACAAACAGACGCACACAAACCCAGCAGGTGAAGCTATTACTCACACTGAACACACACACACACACACATGCTGATGCTGGTGAAACTCTAGTCGTCGTCCTTGAGAGGGCAACGCAACTTGGAAAGCAACAATCGCTCATTCATTAGGCAGAATATTAGCTCGGCATCTGAAAAGATCAAACGCAGCTTCCGTGTCGGATTACGCCTGGAGTCCAACAGGAAAGACAACTAATTTTAAAGCCCCTGAAAACTTCAAATCTTTTCCTCGGTAACATTAAATATTCATGAAAAAGAAGCTTCAAAGTTTTGAAATACATGTGGTTATTTCTACTTTCCATCAGGACTGTGTAGTAACAATTGGATCAGATTTAAGTGAGATGAGCAAAGCAAGCGAAGGTTGCTAAATTATGATGCACAAAAGTATGTGATATCCAACTTTTTCAACTGGGTACAGTGGAAATACTGTACTATAGCAAACTGTACTGATGATGCTCCAGGGAGGAAACTCACATCTTTCACATCCTCAGTTCAGCTTCAGGCTTTCTGCTTTCAATCTGTAGTCTCAAACTAATCCAAAACTGAAATGGAATGAAACGCTTGAAATTTTGGAAATCTCCTCCTGACATATGCCATTTCAATTTTTTTTTTCGCCAGGGATTATATTTATATTAGCATGAAAGCTGAGACATGATATCGGCATGTGTGTGAAAATTTGACATCATATCTTGACTCAGATGTTTCCCTCGGGGTGACACTCGCTGTAATGCACGTGACATGCTCCCGGAGGGCCATATGTGTGTGCATGTGGAAACTGAAAACTGACTTGTCTTTTTGAGCGTCTCAGGCCCTCTGTAAAGACGGGCTTCTCCTCTTCAGACCAGTCGTCTCCGTCCTTCAGTTCGCCGTCTCCTTCACTGTGGCCGCGTGTCTGCCCCTCAGGCTCTGTGCCGTTCACGGAGCATCCTGGGAAACACACACATGCAGAGTAAGTGAGAGTGAGAGAGAAAAGTGGCTAGTCATCAGTCCAGGGATGGATGTAACCATGTATTTTAGTCCACCGATCTGCAGGAGAAATCAATATCACAGCCGGTGGAGGATAGAGGAGGAAAGGGGAAGAGCAGAACCGGCCAAATGGGAAGGGAGAGAGGGGTGAGGAGGCAGAGAGGCAGGGGTTGGGTAACAGGAAGAGGGGTGGGGGAGGGGGGTAGATGAATCCAGAGAGGCGGACGTGTGTCGGGGACAAAGAGGAGAGGCGGAGAAGAGGCAGCCAAATGAGATGTTTAGCAAGGGCGAGGAGGGCAGCTGGACAACCTGAGGAGGACACTGGGCGCTGCAGAGTGTGTGTGTGTGTGTGTGTGTGTGTGTGTGTGTGAGTGAGAGAGAGAGGAGAAGAAGGAGAGAAAAAGCAGCCAAAAAGCATTTGATTGTTTTAGATCATTTAATGTCAAGGACAAGGCTGAGCATGCAGTCTCCAAACTAGTAACGGCAAGTGGCCTTTGTGTTTCTCAGTAACAAGCTGCATCCTGTCACGTTCCATCAATATCAAAGTTTGATATCTGACTTAAAAACCACACTCACAAATTAAAGATAAAATCAAGTTTGAGGTATCATAAAAATCTATCATTTGAAATAAAGCTGAACGTGTGCAGCATGCCCCTCCTTGAACCGCCACCTTACTGTGGTGGAGGGGTTTGTGTGCCCAGAATGATCCTAGGAGCTATGTTGTCGGGGGCATTACGCCCCTGGTAGGGTCTCCCATGGCAAACAGGTCCTAGGTGACGGGCCAGACTAAGAGCGGTTCACTGAAGCCATCATCATGAACAGAAGAACATCAAGGACCGTTACATTACGCCGCCCGGATTGGCGTTACGGGGCCCCACCCTGGAGCCAGGCCTGGGGTTGGGGCTCGCAGGCGAACGCCTGGTGGCCTGGGTCTTGCCCACGGGACCCGGCCGGGCTCAGCCCGAAATGGCGACGTGGGCCCGCCTTCAGTAGGCTCACCACCCGCAGGAAGGTCCATGAGGGCCGGTGCAATGTGGTTTGGGTAGCAGTCGTGGGGGGCCTCGACGACCCAATCCCTGGACCAAAACTCTGGCAATAGGGACATGGAATGTCACCTCGCTGGGGGGGAAGGGTTGCCTGAGCTTGTGCGGGAGGTTGAGAGGTACCGGCTAGAGAGAGATAGTCGGGCTCACCTCCACGCATAGCTTGGGCTCTGGAACCCAGCTCCTTGAGAGGGGCTGGACCCTCCACTACTCTGGAGTTGCCCAGGGTGAGCGGCGGCCAGGCTGGTGTGGGCTTGCTTATAGCTCCCCAGCTCAGCCGCCATGTGTTGGAGTTCACCCCGTGTGAACGAGAGGGTCGCTTCCCTGCGCCTTCGGGTTGGGGATAGGTCTCTTGCTGTTGTTTGTGCCCTACGGGCCGAACAGCAGTACAGAGTACCCAGCCTTCTTGGAGTCCCTGGGAGGGGTACTTGATAGTGCTCCGACTGGGGACTCCATTGTTCTACTGGGGGACTTCAACGCTCACGTGGGCAACAACAGTGATACCTGGAGGAGGCGTGATCGGGAGGAACGGCCTCCCAGATCTGAACCCGAGCGGTGTTCTGTTATTGGACTTCTGTGCTAGTCACAGTTTGTCCATAACGAACATTAACACCATGTTCAAGCATAAGGGTGTCCATCAGTGCACGTGGCACCAGGACACCCTAGGCCGGAGGTCGATGATCGACTTTGTTGTCGTTTCATCTGATCTCCGGCCTGTATGTCTTAGACTTGGACACTCGGGTAAAGAGAGGGGCTGAGTTGTCAACCGATCACCACCTGGTGGTGAGTTGGATCCGCTGGCAGAGGAGGAAGTTGGACAGACCTGGCAGACCCAAACGTATTGTGAGGGTCTGTTGGGAACGTCTGGCCGAGCCCTCTGTCAGGGAGGTCTTCAACTCCCACCTCCGGAAGAGCTTCTCACAGATTCCGAGGGAGGCTGGGAGACATTGAGTCCGAGTGGACCATGTTCTCTGCCTCCATTGTCGACGCGGTGTTCGAAGTTGTGGACGCAAGGTCTCTGGTGCCTGTCGTGGCGGCAACCCCCGAACCCGGTGGTGGACACCGGAAGTAAGGGATGCCGTCAGGCTGAAGAAGGAGTCCTATCGGACCATGTTGGCCTGTGGGACTCCTGACGCAGTTGACAGGTACCGGCAGGCCAAGCAAGCCTGCAGCCCTGGACGGTCCTGGAGGCAAAAACTCGGGTCTGGGAGGAGTTCGGTGAGGCCATGGAGGAGGACTAGGCTCAATGGTTGGCCTCGAAGAGATTCTGGCAAACCGTCCTGGCGCCTCAGAAGGGGGAAGCAGTACTCTGCCAAACACTGTTTACAGTGCAGGTGGGGAGCTGTTGACCCTCAACTGGGGACATTGTCGGACGGTGGAAGAAATACTTCGAGGATCTCCTCAATCCCACCGACTTGCCTTCCAATGAGGAAGCGGAGGCTGGGGTCTCTGAGGTGGACTCGTCCATCACCCAAGCCGAAGTCACTGAGTGGTAGTTCAGAAGCTCCTCAGTGAGTGGCAAGGCGCCGGGGTGGATGAGATCCTGCCCTGAGTACCTCAAATCTCTGGATGTTGTGGGGCTGTCTTGGCTGACACGCCTTCTGCAACATTGCATGGAGGTTGGGGACAGTGCCTCTGGTGTGGCAAACTGGGGTGGTGGTCCCTCTTTTTAAAAAGGGGGACCGGAGAGTGTGTTCCAACTACAGAGGGATCACACTTCTCAGCCTCCCCGGGAAGGTCTACGCCAGGGTACTGGAGAGGAGAATTCGGCCGATGTCGACCCTTCGGATTCAGGAGGAACAATGCGGTTTTCGTCCTGGTCGTGGAACACTGGACCAGCTCTATACCCTCCACAGGGTGCTTGAGGGTTTATGGGAGTTTGCCCAACCAGTCCACATGTGCTTTGTGGATCTGGAGAAGGCATTCGACCGTGTCCCTCGTGGTATTCTGTGGGGGGTGCTCCATGAGTATGGGGTCCAAAGGAGCCCTTTGCTAAGGGCTGTTCGGTCTCTCTGTACGACCGGAGCAGGAGCTTGGTTCGCATTGCCGGCAGTAAGTCAGACCTGTTCCCAGTGCATGTTGGACTCCGGCAGGGTCTGCCCTTTGTCACCGGTCCTGTTCATAATCTTTATGGACAGGATTTCTAGGCGTAATAGCCAGGGGCCGGAGGGAGTCCAGGTTTGGGAACCACAGGATTTCATCTCTGCTTTTTGCGGATGATGTTGTCCTGATGGCTCATCATCAGGCCAGGACCTTCAGCATGTACTGGAAGCGGTTTGCAGCCGAAAGTGTGAAGCGGCTGGGATGAGAATCAGCACCTCCAAATCCGAGGCCATGGTTCTCGACCGGAAAAGGGTGGCATGCCCTCTCCAGGTGGGTGGAGAGGTCCTGCCTCAAGTGGAGGAGTTCAAGTATCTCGGGTCTTGTTCACGAGTGAGGGAAAGATCGAGCGTGAGATTGACAGGCGGATTGGTGCAGCGTCTCCGCAGTTATGCGGTCAGTGTACCGGACCGTCGTGGTGAAGAAGGAGCTGAGTCGAAAGGCGAAGCTCTCGATTTACCGGTCAATCTACGTTCCCACCCTCACCTATGGTCATGAACTTTGGGTAATGACCGAAAGGACAAGATCGCGGATACAAGCGGCCGAAATGAGTTTCCTCCAGCAGGGTGGCTGGGCGCTCCCTTAGAGATAGGGTGAGAAGCTCAGTCACTCGGGAGGAGCTCGGAGTAGAGCCGCTGCTCCTTCATGCATCGAGAGGAGTCAGCTGAGGTGGCTTGGGCATCTGTTTCGGATGCCCCCTGGACGCCTCCCTAGGGAGGTGTTCCAGGCATGTCCCACCGGGGGAGGAGGCCTCGGGGAAGACCCAGGACACGCTGGAGAAACTATGTCTCTCGGCTGGCCTGGGAACGCCTCGGGGTCCCCCCGGAAGAGCTGGAGGAAGTGTCTGGGGTGAGGGAAGTCTGGGCATCTCTGCTCAGACTGCTGCCTCCGCGACCCGGTCCCGGACCAAGCGGATGAAGAAGAGAAGAAGAAGATGAAGTGTGCAGCATGAAGGCAGAGGATTCAAGAAATAGAGGAGCAGAGTCAGGAGTTTTGTATCCATGAAAACTTTATCATTGTATCAGGAGGGGCTGAAATATTTTCAGTTGCAGGGGAAAGTAACTGTGAGGTGTCTCTGTGAGCCTGACTGTGGTCCTACCTGGACATGGAGGCGCAAAGAGGTCGATGTCCGGCATGCGATAAACAATGTGGTCATTCTGCTCCTGAGAGGCATACGGAAAAAGCAAGATAGTGATAGACAGAAAGAGAAGAGGGGGCAATTAGTCTTTTCTGCAGCTGAAATGGTCTAAAAGTAATGTTGTTTTAAAATGATGACTCAGAGCAAATCAAGAGCAACTTTAATTGACTGAATTTTCTTCGCACCTTTCTCCATTTTAAAGACTTTAATTACAGAACAGAACAAAAGAGGCCGTTTTGGGTTCAACATTGATTACGTACAATTTCACCTCAAGGATGGAGGGGCACTCAGGTCAGACCAGTCTAGAAAGTCTAGTTGCATATCTCTATGCAGTCATTTTAAATGGAAGAACTACAGAAGATCAACAGAAGAGCCGGATGAGGTGGTTCACTATTCCAGGAAGGTACCAGGTGAAGTGAACAAACACTAAAAGCCAAACTGCCTGTGTTTTAAAGAGAAAATTAAAGAATAAAATATTCTTTCCAAACTTAAGTAGGTAAACCATCAACAACATATTACACCTCTTGCCTAAATGTTCTCTTTCACTGTGGTCATTTTTAATGAAATAAAGATCACTTTTATGTTCCAGGCTTTGATCAACAGAAGTGAAACTGCAGATCTCACCTCTGTGAAAGAGTAATATGTAGTCCCCAAAAAAATCACTGTTCTACTAACACCAAAAGCAGCTCTATAGGAGTGATGACATCCCCCCGAGCAAAAGAAAAACATGCCTTTAAAAGCATACAAGCCTTGAAATGACTTCTTCTCATCCTGAACTAACGTCTGTAGCTTTTCGCCGTGAGAAAGCGCTGCCGTGTCGGGAAGGAAAGTGCTCAGATGCATAATTAATCAATCACTGGGTTGTCATAATGGCAATAACACTACTGGACACTGTGGTACACTTGAGCTGGGGATAAATACTTTATGAAAATGACCCATGTGAGATTGAGAGCCGGGGAGAGAGAAGGAGAGTGAGGGAGTTTGAAGATGAGCTGGGTGGCCATTGATCCATCTCTCCAGTCTATGTAATTGAGCTGTGCTTCGATTACTGTGGGCCTTAATGGAAAAAGAAAAAAAAAAGCTCTCCCACTCGAAACACTTTCCTCCCTTCGGTTACTCTGTTATACGTCCATTTCTTTTTAATACTGGAACTACGCTAAAATTCACATCTGAGTATTTTCGAAAGATCTAAAAAGCCTCTTTCTGTTGTTGTCGATTATTCAGATTTCTCCTCTCTCTCCCTCTGTCTCCGTGTGATGATGTCTCCCTCAGATATGAGACAGGAGATATGTTTCAGCGGTGGAGGATTGTGTATCAACTCAATACTTTCCATATAGCAACTCGGAGATAGAGTAACAGCGTCTGGACTGACGGTAAGTCATGGAGACAGAGAGATAATGCGACGAGGTAAAGATTTCAACCATATTTTGATGAGTCTGAAAGACTGACCCATGATCCTGCTTGGTTTGATGCCAGGAAAACAGATATGTGTGTGTTTGTTTGTTTACTAATCCAACTAGTTGATCCTCTCCACAAAGTCCTCACTCACCTCGCCACTGCCAACAGGTTCAATGCCGTATGAAAAGTTCCCATCAGAAAACATGCCCCTGAAACAAAGAAAATGTAGTCTTACGTTAAAGTCTGTGCTGTTGAAGGTAGGAATTTGGGGAAGTTCAGCTTATCGACTGGAAATTGGAAACCAGAAGAGGTTTCTTTTATCTGACAAAATTACCGCCGGACGTAATAACACAATAGCATGATGCATCACTATAATGATCAAATTATCAAACATATTTATATCCTTTAAGGGAAAATAAATCACACTTTTTTTTAGTTGGCCTCTACTAGCACATGTTTTTTTAAACTGTGCAGAATAGCAGAATATGAATTATATAGAAATTGTTTGGGAAATATGCTGCTTTCTTGCCGTGAGTTACATGAGAAGATTGTTATAATGCTAAGCTACCATCAGCAGCCAATTAGCTTAGCATAATGACTTGAAACAGGGGGAAACAGCTAGCCTGGCTCTGCACAAATCTGCTAAGCTAAGCAGGTGCTTGCTCCAGCGACACATTTAACACAGGGATGAGAGCAAATAATGTGCATGCAATGTGCAATTTTCAACTCAACCAAAAATGTGAAAAAATACATTTGAGGAGTTTTCAGTGAATCAACACCGAACTCCTGAATGTGTTTTGGAGCCACAGGCTTTGGAAATTTTGGGCAGATTTATAGCAAGACTTTGAATATTTTATCGCATACAAAAATCTAAAGTTTGGGTCCTGACTGAGTCTGGATTTCAGGTGGGGTGACATTTACATTTGCTCAAAGTGTTTGACCCACCGTAGGCCGTGGCAGGTGGACAGAGCCGCCCAGGAGCCCGGCAGCCTCCGCACATGTCCGTGGTAGTAGCAGTGCTCTCCTCCCTGGAAACAAATCACACATTACAGTGAGACACTGAGCCCTCCATCATCAGGTGACACGCACATGTCAAACTTCAGAAAAATGAAACCGATGCTGACTTTAAACCCCTCGCTGTTGCTGATCTCTGGCCCCCAAATACACACAGGGCAGGTATTTACTGTCAGCCTGAAGCCTACAGCTGACCTGGTGGGTCGACTGAAGGATATCAGTGACAACTATACCACACAGTGTCCGAGAAAACCTACACCTACAGAGGCTGCAGCTGAGTTTAGTTTCACCAAATACAGTGTGTATGCATGTGCGTGTGTGTTTGAGAGATGGGAGAGAGGAATTAAAGTGCAGGAAGGACAGGGGTCAAATGGGAGACACTTAGCAATAGACTCTGGTTTCAATGTACAGAAACGTACGTGTAAGCAAAGATGTACCTTGTGAATTAAAGTCAGATATTTCAACACAATCTTTAATAAGAAATTCAGTTTTGTGCTAACATTTATCATGACTTTGTGACTCTGAAAAGTCATTGATTTGATTTATTGAGTGAACTTGGCAACAAACCACACAACGGAAATGACATCAGTTTTCTTCAGCACAAAATCAAAGAATATCGCTGTCGGAAAATAACCCACTTCAGGGTTACAGTGCACATTAGATTAATAAAGAAGACTGGGATTATTCAAGGAAGAATCCAGGTAGACTATAGTCCACTATATAGTGTGCACAACCAGTATGTGTCCTTAGCCACATCATTTTACTCACTGCACTTTATCGTCCACATCCTGGACTTTCTGAGAGTCCTTCACTTCTTCCTGCTGCAGTCCTTCCAGCTCATCATACAAGATGAAGGCATCTCTGGCAGAGACGAAGCTTTCATAATGGTCCATCTGGTGGATGTACTTGGAGCACTCGTCAAACCTCTTATAGATAGCATTGATCATGAATTGGGCTGCTACAGTGCAGACCTAGAGCAGAAGAGTTTTAAGTATACGTCCAAACTGAGAGAGACAGGGAGCTGCTGAGTTACTCCAGTTTGCCAGTCTCACATTTACTTTAGTTTTCCTGTTTTTTGTCCCTCCAGGAAGAACTTCAGAGAAGAGTCTTGTACAACAGGTGCAGCACTTTGTTCAAGCTCCAAGAGCTCCTCTGGTTTTGTGTCCCCTGCAGAGAGTGGTAATATGAATGCCACAGAAGATTTTCAGCAGCTTCCTGTGCACAGTTGGAAAGAAAGTTTGTACAGCCCTCCTTGGCTCCTGTGTGCACAACTGAGGAAAAAACACCTGAAAGCGCTCCAAAGTGACCTTCCTGCTGAACAGCTTCTTTGCCCAGCTGTTACAGGAGCTAATTTTTCATCTGACTAACACAGAAGTGCCTTGCTGTGGTCCGGGCTGGTCAACACCACTCTTTAGTTTGTCTCAACAGGAAGATAAAGTACTTGACAGTTGAGTAACTTGACAGGAAACTATACGGTTCACATTTAAATATTCCTCTAAAGTCTGGAGCTCATCACATTTTACATACCAATCCACACATTAACAAATGTTTTAGCCCTCTCCTCTTGATTATTTCCTGAAAACTGTAAAAATAAAAAAAAGAGATTGTGTTATCCATCTTTGACAATTTTTACACATTTGTAAAAGGAGCTGTATGAGTACCTGTATGAGAACTTCTTCCTTTTAGCTTACATCACCTCATTAATCTTCTCAGATTTTAAGAAGCACCCCGAAAATTTACAGAAAACATAATGTAAAGTTTCTTAACTGATTTGCATAGGTTGATTGGTAAATTTAGTGACTAACTTTGTCAGCGTGTATGTCTCTGTTTGAGTTTAGCAGACCTGCCATAGGGTGCCACCTGTGCAGCCCGCTTCCAGATACCCTCCCCTGATTATTCATAATCCCTTGAAAGGCTCCAACCGAATGATCATGTTTTGAATATTGTGTTTCCACGCTGCCTCTCACAGTACAGGAATGATCGGATTACGACAATCGGAGAGGAGGCTCGCCACTGTCACTCAAGCAACACATGCATGTGTTAAAATGTGCGAGTTGTTGAAAAGAAAATAAACTGTGCATGGCGTAATGAATATCACAGAAATACAGATTTTTTATAATCAGGCAGTCTTCATCTAAATTGATGCAGTCACATGTCTTTGTGTTTGTAGCTACTTGGACCTACAGAGTGTGTGTGTGTGTGTGTGAGAAGAGAGAGAGAGAGAGAGAGAGGTCAGTTTCAGGTGTTTGTAATGAACCCCTAATAAGTCATGTCTGTCATCTGATCCTGCTGCTATCTGGCACGGCTCACGCACCAAAAAGAAAAGAGGCTGCTGTTCTTCATGCTTGGTCAACCTTTACTCCGGTTTGCTTTTGATGAAATTTAGGGGGAGGAGGGGGGGCGGGGCCGGGGGGTGTTAATGCATTTAGTCTGTTTTGATGTTTCACACTGATTAGATTACACTAAGGAAGTTACTAAAAAGTGCAACCCTTAAAAGGCTGTAATTGCTTTACCATCAGTTACATGTAATAAAACTAAGGGATGAGGCTTCGACTTACCGACCATTAAAAAATAACCGTTTCCTTTCATTCTGAAATAAGTTTTCATCAACTTCAACATCACTACATCTAACTAGTTGTCTGAATAACTAGGAGTCTGAAACTGATGACACTTCCTCTGATCCAAGACCTTCAGGGTGTAAAGATCTCGAGCAATGTCTCTGCTAAATGATTATTAAAAAAACAAAACCAATTAAACATTTCATCCTGATGATGACGTTTGATGAAAACTTCACTAAAGACAACAGCAGGCAGGAATTTCATGGCAATTGACGCAACAGCTTCTGAAATATTTCAGTCTGGACTAAAGTAATGGATGGACCAATCTAGCGTGAATAATAATTTATGATTAAGATAAAATACATACGTTTACTACTGTGAAAAGGTTTTACTTAAAAAAATCTACATAACATTTCAGGGATCAGGTCAAAGCTAAGGAGCTACTAAGAGTCTGACAATTAACTAAGAATAATAACCACTCGATTTCAGTCCCAGTGTTTTTCATAGCGCTGAATTTAGATTCAGTGTTGGTTCATTTGTTGAGGAAGAAAAGGACTTTAATCATTCATACCGTATAGTGAGACAGCACACAGCACTTAGTCCGGGGCAAGATGATAAATAAATAAAAGGTAGGATTACAAGGCTAAATGGAGGAAATCAAATTGCCTGACACAGCAGACACATGCTGACTTTGAGGGACTGAGTGCGCATCTCAGAGAAGATGTTATGCGCTTCAAAAAATGGCCACTCACACATGGAAAATAAACCATACTGTAAAAGAAAACATCGATTAATTGAGAACCACAACTGGGAGAACGGGGACGAGAAGGCACGACACGAGGCAGGCAACGTAAGAAGCGAGCGACTATATGAATGACACAGGCACATAAAACATTTACATCCTGCAGAGACAGGTGGATTCAATCTGACATTATACACGCTAACTGAATTAGAAAAGCTGGAGTTTCCTCGATGTCTGGACTTTGACTCAGCATAGTTGAGCTGAGAGGAGCGAGGAGGAGGAGGAAAGGTAATGAACCAACAGAAGCTAATGTAAAGTGAAAGGTAGAACAAAAGCTTCAGTTGGGAATATCAGACGGCCTTAGAGAGTAAGAGAAGCGTGCTTATATTACTTTATAATTAGTTTTTCAGATACAATTAAGTCACACTGGCACAAGAGACTGACTGAATAATTTAACAGTAAAACTATTTAAGGAAAAGCATAAAGACTTAAATTAATAACTGCGCAAATCACTCTCGCATCTCCCTTTGATTGTGTTTAATTGAAACTAATTCATCATCAATGCCCTCAGCTTCAAGCAGATAGTGGGTTGTAAACATGGTCTATCAATTCATTAGTCTGTAAATTATTTGATTAGTACTGAGATGGAGCTCTGTATTTTATCAGTCAGTGTCAGGAATAAATAAAAAAAATTAAAAAAACTTTGTTATGTCCTATACGTTTTCAACCAATCCCACCATTCAAAGGTTTTTTTTTTCAAAGAATACTCAAAACAGATTTTGGTGTTGCAGAAAATAGAAAATGAAATCAAAGCATTCGACAGGACACTGACTAATACACAGAACTGCTCATATCAATCCCCTCCTCCTCCTTAATTCAATCCCTCTTTTAGTCATGTGTCATTGAGATTCAATTCGACCGGGCCGGTCACCCGGTCTGTTGCAAATGCACAGATCCACAGGGACCAATAAAAAAAGACACACAAAGGGAGGGGGAATTTATTGGTACGTCAATAAAGCTAAATAAATCAAGACAGAGATAGTGGTGGCAGGGGGAGGGGCTGCATACATCAGATTCTTGGTTCAGTATGTAGAAAAGGAAACGTCCATGTAAGCAATTTATCTACAGATGCATGTAGATGTGTATTAGAAAATTTGCATTTGTTTAGTTCACGTAGCAGTTCAGACATACAAATATAGTATATAACATTAACTGACATCTGAAGCCAATCAAAAATGACTATTCATCCTGACAGCTGGATATAAATAAAAGCCATCTAACATAAAAGCTACTCAAATTCAAGATTTCAAAATAGAAATAGATAGATAGATAGAATAAATGTTTTTCTTCCTCAGTTAACAGTTCCTTTGTACTGATTTAAATTATACTGATTTACTGATTTATAATTATTAAACTATATTTAACTAATATTAATCCAACAAAAGGCATCTAAATTTGATCTCTATACTGTATAGCTTAGATCAATCCATACATACAGCTTTGTGTCCCCTGATGGACAAAATATCTACAGCGCTTGACATGAATTTATCTATTTTTACCATATTCCTAAATCAATCTAACCCTAACATTAACCCCCAAGAGAATTTGATACAGAGCACTATCACAACAATATCTATTAGATTAATAGGCTTCCATTGTCATGACATGCGAGTATCCTACGGTGTGCCACAAGGATCCTTTCTTGGACTGCTGCTATTTCTTACTTACCTAAATTATTTGCTAAATGTGTCCAATAATACTGCCCATGTTGCTCACTATACATGAATACACACAAAAAAATATTTGAAGTAAAATGACATAATGGAAACACGCAGAGCCTGAAAGATTGTGGATTTTTTAAGGCCATCATCATTTTCAAGATTTGAAAATGCCAAAAACTGTCTGGTTCAATAAATTGTTCATTTTTCATATGCACAACCATTTTTAGGAAGATCCTCTTCAAGTCATTAAAAACTGTGACAGAGACAAACTTGTGTGCTCTCTGGTGGACAAACTATCTCATAGAGAGATAGATCCAAATGACTGTACCCCCCCAAAAAACAATGATCTCTTATGAAAATAATAAAATGCCCCCAATCTTATTACTGTCTTATTAAGTTAAAGACCTCTTTTTTTCTAAATTGCAGCTTCCCTTAAGTCTAACAGAACATGTGCAAAGATGACTCAAGTTTATAATTATAATAATAATAATTATTCATAATTTAATTTCTATGCTTTTTCTTAACATAATTACAACAATATATATATATATATATAATACAATAATGTGGTATGATTATGAACAAATACTTTTGGAGCTTTTTTTTACTACCTGAACACAATAGTCCATAAAATTTTGTTGTTTCTGTCATTAGTTTGATTATTTAACCTGTACAAATAAACCTTTCACTCAATGACTGTGCCAATATTACAGATCTGCTTTCAAAGGTCAGGGCAGAGGGTGCTTGTAAGATTTGGCTCTGGAAATGGACATGATTTGAATTCCCCTCACGACAAAATAGACCCGAGCTGCTGCTGCTGCTGCTGACTGCTGGTACCCATGACAACCATCTACTGATTGGTCAGGTGGTCTTTGGCAGAGAAAAAGAGTGAAAGAGGGAGAGAGAGAGAGAGGGATGGGACAGAGGCTAAAATAAAGCAGAGGATACAGATAGAAAGAGGCAGTCTACCAGATGGTGTTGAGAATCAAGCTGTCTGCATCAATTGCTTAGGCTGCCAGTTATGTTGGAAGACGGAGAGGACGACAGACACAATTCAGTCTTGAACCCGTGTGCAACTGTAGCTAGAAAGATCCAGCGTGATGTGTGGGATCGATGGGTGGAAGGGGCCAGAATATGCAAGAAAACACAGTCGCACACACACCTGGAGCCAAATGTTTCCATTATACTTGCCTCAAATGTTTACCATTTTTATGAATTGCTGCCTGAAGGGCAAGATAAACAAGCACCGCTGCTGTGGTCATTGAGTATGTTCAATTTCACTCAGAGGGAGAAACACCGATTGGAAAAACACATTCTAGTACACACTGGACGTAAAAACTACACCGCTGTAGGCACTGGCACAACATTTATATCAAACTGGCTGTGATGGAAAACAAGCTCATCGACCTCTGACAGAAAATGAGGGATATTTGTCAAGACTCTGGGAAACTCCTGTCAATTGTCAAACTACTTCTATAACATTGTCTCACCATATTCTGAGAGAGCTGCCCATCCTCCTCATAGTGACGCTCCACATAGTCTGTAGACAGGAGGTTGCTGGTGAGAAGAGGAAGAAAAAAAAAAGGGAGAGGAACAATAATCATTCAAATGTCCAACCTCAATCCAATATTTTCTGTAACTGTCTTAAAAAGTAAGATTGTGGCAATGTGCGGCTATTAGAGGCCGTTACAGGTCATTATACTGAAGAGTGATTTAACAGAATAATATTCATCAGCAATTTAGATGGACAAATGACTGATTTGTAAGTTAAACCACGGCATGTGGCGATTCATTTATTCCGAGTGCTTAGAAAGCCGGTGAAAGGTGTTACATGAAAGCAGTCCATTAGGGCAAAATGTGACTGGCGGAGAAGAGGGGGTGGGGGGGTGTTATACATTTAGAGTGTCATTTAGCCCGAAGCCAGGCCGTATAATGCCAACGCACAGGACATACGGTGCATTACTGTAGGTGGGCGGTGGGGAGGGAGGCGGATGAAGAAGGATAGAGTACGGCCGTTTCAGTGAGTGACTGCTGTAAACAAACCATTAAACATTGTTTCGTGCCTCTGCGGCATGGATGTGTGAACGCTTTGCGGGCGTGCGCTGACTTACTGGTTGAGTTCCAGGTCAAGGATGAAGGATGCACCGAAGGCCTCCACCAGGAAGCTGCTCTGGGCCAGATGGATGGGCTGAGAGATGAATGGAGGGAGGAGAAGTTGGAAGTGTAAGAGATAAGGAGTGGAGAAAAAGAGGGAGATTTAAATTTTATTAATTTACTGAGATAAACAAAAAACTCAGGAAAAGTGGATTTTTTAGGTGTTCCTGGAGATGTGTTACCACCATCCACAGTTCTTTAGATATTTGTCCTCTGCATTGCGAGAGAGATGTCAAGAGTTTTTTTAGTATGCATGCTGATTGTTTTGAGTATAATTTACTTTTCTAGTGTGGACACACCACATATTTGGATTATTGGGACGCAGTTTTAGTGTTGTATCAGCATTTAGTCTGAGGGTTTTCATAGCAAAATCACACAGCAGCACAGCTCTCCAATGCTTAAGCAAGTCAATTTTAAGTTACTTTATTTATAAAGCCCGCAAATCACAAATTGGTCTGAAGGCTCTGCAAATCAGTACACACCCTCTATCCTTCAATTCGAACAAGAAAAAAACCTTGAACTGGAAAAAAAAAACACACATGCAGCCACAGAGTAGACTGAGGCAGCAGGAATGAAATTACAATATGGAAAACATCTACATCTCTCTCAGTCAAGGTTATGCAATCATTTTTGTGCTACGGTTCCCAGTTTATGTCTGCAGGGAGGGCAAGTAGTCTGTATAGTGGTGGATAGACCTTTCAGTGATGCGCGGTAAAACATAAACTAAGCATAAACAAGTGCTTGGACATCTAAAGCTTAAGCTTGCATCTCTAATTCACATCCCTCCATAGTGTTGGTTCCAGACACTGACTCAAACCGGATGACTCACTAATTTGTCAAGACTTTCATGCTTTCAGGAAACTGCGAATAAGACCTTGTGGGAAAAAAAGTGACAGAATACGATAAAGAAAGAGCGGAGGAGGGGAGAAAATTGATGTTCGGTATGAAATCATTTTAAACTGTGCATCGCGACCAAAGCAACAAAGGCGCAGATAATACAGGGACGTCCTCCTCCAGTAACATCCATATGAAGGCAAGACAGCCTCATCCATCCCGGAGGCTTTCTGGATAAAACCGGGCACTGGGGCTCATCTAACCTTGCTCCAAGGTGAACCCCCGTCTACATTATAAGACAGCTCTGTGGCGGCTCCCATCAGTACTTACTGGCCAGCTGCAAGGCAGGTCTCATTAGGATTACCATGCACTCTCTGCAAACCACTTAGTATCAATCTAAACCTCCACTGGATCCATAGATGGTGCAATAAAAAGCCCACAATGGTGCCTGTGAGCAGAGATAAGAAAGCTGCATCAGACCTCTGACTGTGAAGATTTTTTTATTGCATTGTATTTTTTATTCTATCAAATCCAAAATATGCATGAGACCACACAGTACCTCAGCTCAAGACACTGAATCGTACGGTAATATGGTAATATGTGATGAGAAGTTATTATGTCTTGACATTTTAAAGACCTTCTGGAGCTACAGTATATTACTCTATGATTTATATTCTCATATCTTATGGCAATACAGTATGGGTAAAACATATAAAAACAGTCTCTATTCAATAAAGTGGTCACTAACTCCATTATTTACATTAATATTATTTTAAACTCTAGAGTTATTAAACATGTTTAACATCAGTAAACTTCAGATAGGTACTTGTATATCAATTTTTAACAATTCACTTGCCATTTTCTTTCCTTTTGCATTTCATTTTGACTCAAAAGGAATCATTATTTTATTCTACTTTTGGCTCTGTTTTGGTTTCCTCCTGAGGGAAATTTCTGCATCTTAAGCTGTGAATGCACTATGCAAATTGTTAACTACGACTATTTGTTGTTTAGTGCTGTGCAGGTAGTGTACAGTTGGTTTTTCAGAGCAGCTACCTGCTGCGGGAGACAAGGTTCATGAGTGCGGTGAGAGTGAACCACAGCGGTAAAGTTATGGGTCATAAAAACAAAGCAATCATCTGATGCTGAAACGCTTCGTTGAGCTGAGGAGAACTGCGGAGTCAGGTGGGGATTAGTTCTGTGGTTTGTCAGTACCAGCAAAACTTTTCACATCACACAGTCAATCCATCTGCTGGTGATATAAAAATATCTCTATCGCAGCTATAAATCTTGTCAAAAGTTCTGTCTTTTTACTGAATCCAGCAAAACCACAGAAACATTGGATGTTTCTGCCTCAGGTCTAAACTCATAGTCTGTACCAGCGCGGCAGCTTTTAGACTTCTCTACGGGAAAACAACGCCACACATCTTCCAGGGGGCTCCCACTGTCTTGGAAAGAAAAGAGATCACGAGACGCTGACCACGGAGGGCAGCTCAAGGTCAGACCCGTGACATATCCGCTGACCGGTCTGCCGCTGACTGACAGGCAGTGTTCATAGTGAGGGTAACGAGAGAGGACAGGTGGAGGTGTGAAATATTATCTAATGGAGTGGAAAGGAGGAGGGAGGGGGGTGAGTATTTTTTTTTTTTTTCCTGCCCTGCTGTGGCCCAGGCAAACTGGGCAGCAGAGTGTGTGTGTGTGTGTGTGTGTGTGTGTGGTTGTCACAGGGTGGGGTAGAAGTGACAGGCTCTTCAAAAGAGAGGACAAACGAGGTGGAATCAGGTCCTGGCACGGCGCAGGTGAATAATAGACGTAGAGCAAGTTCCAAAAGTTTTAGGAAACAGCTTTTTAACAGCTTTTATTCCCCTATTTCTTATCAAATTTCTTTTTTTCTCCCATTATAATCATGTAGATATATATTTTTTTATGTTAAGATTATAGGGTGCAGGAATGGTGTTGGAAAAATGGAGGCACACTGTGCAGCGTAGGGACGTACAATAAGCAGTATACGTTGATATGCAACTATACAGTGTCGTCCTGCAGCATTAAGAGTGTGAACCTTTACAGGATACAGCAAGTAATAAAAATAATCACCAAAAATACAGATAAATGCTGATTTAAGGATTAAAGCATGAACATTTAAAATGGAAATCATTTCTGCCCAGCATGAACAGAAGGATGTATAAAGAGGAACACATCTCAATAAACTGGTACACTTTCTATCATCTACCCATTTCCACACCAGCTTTGTGTTTAGATTTCTTCTTCTGCATTTAATTTTGTTTGGAGGAACTCAGTGATTCTGAAGCTGCACCCAGAGGAGCTTAATCAAGGTCCACTCTTACAGTGAGTCCTTAAAAGTCCAGAAGCATGAATGACATTTACTGTGGAGACCTGGCATCTTAACAGCAGAATATACACACATGAAATATGATATGCAGTTGAATAATAACCTCCGTGTGTGTGTGTGTGTGTGTGCGCGCTCTGTTGGATGGACGCGAAAACAGCCCAAAGCTCACCTGCGCTCCGGCCGTGTGGTTCTTGACCCGGGTGTCCAGGCGGCTGTGGAGCAGCTCCTCCTGGGAGTGGATCTGATGCAGGAGCCGCTTGGGCTGAACGACCTCCTCGGCGGGCGGCAGCCTCCCCTCCAGGCTCCCCCATCCCCTCAGACCTGCAGAGGAGGCGACAGGCGGGCGGCTCAGTGCGCGGAGCAAAAAACCGACGCGTAAATGTAAAATGAGCGTGATGTTACATGTCTCATCCCTGCAGCCCCTCTTGTTGACACATCACAGCAACACGGTGCCTTTGCTGTCAGATTAACTGGATGCAGTGATGGACAAAAAAAAAAAAAAGCTCATTTGCAATCCCTGGGCAAAGGCTGACTGTGAGAAATGGTTTAGATAAAAAGGCTCTTACCCGTCACGGCGCACCGTGCACACACTGCAGCGATCAGCAGGCATCTCACAGCGAGCATGATGCTCACATAGTCCTGTGCTGGTTTCCTCGGTGCGGCGCCGTCAGATGAAGTGAGAGGAGGCGTGATCGGAGCTGCAGCGGGACTGTTGTTGACACTGAGGACGAACACACCGGCGGGGCTCCCTCCGGCGCATCTCTCGCCTCCCTCTCCGCCTCTGGGCGAGTCTACGAGCGGCCCGACGGGACTCCGCAGCTCGGCTCCGGGAGCATCGTGTGTGTGTGTGTGTGTGTGTGTGTTGGGGGAAGTGGGGGGGGGGTGTCACTGACCGAGAGCTCCGCAGCGAGATCACACACACATGCACAGACTCGTCTTTCGGCCTAACGTTACCGGGCTCGCTTCGAGCAATGAGGCTGCGCGAGGAGCTGGAAACAAGGAGCACGTGGGTCTCTGCGGGCCCACCCACGCGCTCTGATGACACCTGATGGGTGCAAAAGTTGGATCCAGGCACCCAAAGGTGACCCCCTTATAGTTCACCCAATACAGAGGTATGAATAATAAAATACTGTTTTAGGATACACGTTGAATATTTAATAGAAGTTAATTTCTAACACTTTAAATGCATTTGAGCTTTTATTTTTATTTTTTTATAGCCTATGGACTTAGTATTATATTATATATTTTCTGGATCTATTGATTAGATTTATATGAGCAAACCTGATGAAAACAAATTTGTAATACAATAAATTGTATTTTTTCCCCCTCATATGATGAACTTGGTGACTTTTGGTCTGACTAAAGATCAGTGGATCTGGATCCCAGTAAGGGTCACCAGGATAAAATCTAAGTGTCACATGATGAAAGAAAGAACATTTAAGTTCAAAGTTCTTGAAATCTGGTTTACGAGTGAATGGCAGAATCTAAACAGCTTTTTTTTGGCCTTTTAGGATTCTTATTGGTTTGAGGTGGTCGGGTATCGACTGGAAAAACAGGATATCACATACTTCTGGATTTAGTAACACGGTTGATGGAAATCCTGCGGTACTCTGGGATCTGAGGATTCATTTAAGAGCTCACGCCACACTGAATGTCTTGTTTTTAAAATACATAATACACTTATTCTAATTTGTGCACTTTTATATCCAGATTATTCAGTCTTGAGCCTGGAAACCGCAGTTACTAGAAAAAAGATGACTCTCAAACATGACTTTTAAGACATCATGGATGAGAAGTTGTTCTTAAAGAGCTTAGAGGAATGGAAACTTTACCATTTACAATGACATCTGTTGAAGACTCATAGTCACTGAAAATACAATGTCCAGTATTTTAGCTTCCTACTGTCATTACAACCATTGAATTGTAGTCTTTTACATATTATTACATTAAAATATAACTAACTTTGAAGGACCAAATGACTACAATTAATCAACACTGCATATAAAATCTTGTCAAATGGAAGTTTGTAGTCAAGTGTGTCAAGTACTTTGACCAGAACATTTTGGATCCTGTATCTCACTTGAACTTGATCCCTCCCTGTTGGAAATTACACCCTCACAAGACACCGTTCCCACACTCAAACCCCTTTCCAGCAAAGTCTACACAGAACACAACAACCCAAAAAGTCTCCCAAGTCAAAAGGTAAGATTGTTCTCCCTTTGTTGGCAAGCTGCTGCGGTTTTGGCCAAGGCCACCCATACAAAAGGATCCCTTCATTTCAACAAATCTGGATATTTAAGGGTTACGTAACAATACTCTGAGATTAGATATCAAATATTGTTTGTGTCAGCAGGACACATCGACCCTTCTGCTGCCCTTGCCTCATCCTTCCCTCCCCACTTGGCTCCCCTTTAGCCTACATGCAGAGTCAGCATCTATTAAAGCACCAGTTCTTAACTTTTCTTTACAGGAACTTCTCCCGAAATACACAGCAGGAAGTGTTTATGGTTAAAAACATTTATTTAAAAACACTGTACAAGAATTGACTTCACACTCACAGTTGTCCACATACTGAAATCATGTGGTGTTTCTCTTTGTTTGTTGCATGTGATGAGATTTTTGGACAACACGCTTTAAGCTCTGTCTGTTGTGATGAGCATGAGGTGACCTTACACTTCAAAAACTGACAAGATAATAAACCTCCTTATAGCTGCAGTGCACTCCCGTGAAGCAGCAGTCTCTCCTTGACAAGGCCAGTCCTTTGGCCCACCTTCAAAAGGCAGGAAAGGCCATTTGACATTAATCAGACGGTTTTCTGTCTTGCAGGTTGCGCGAGTCCTCCACTCTAACCGACGCCTCATCAACGCCGGCGCAAGTGGGATCTGATCCAGACGCAGCACTTACAGTAATTGAGTAATGCCCCCCTTCAGAAAAGCCTCATTAAATTCTCAATACCACCATGTGTTCCCGGACATAGTTGCTGAAAGACTGCAGTCAGCAAGACATACATATTGCTTGGGCTCTGTGCACTAGCAGGATTAGAGGTTGGGAGGACAAAAATAACAATGGATGCTCTTCAAATTCATGGAAAGATGCAGCATCCACTATGTAATGTCTACTACAACCAAATATAAATGTAAAAATAAAAATCTGCAACCCTAAAAGTGGGTAAATATTTCATTTTAGTTTGCACTAAGCTATAAATATTTATTCAGTGTACACTTCATTGACTTATTTTGATGAGCGTAAGTGCTGCCCATTATTTCTTGAAGTGGGATGTGCAGCTGCAGAGTCAAAGACTTACTAGTCCAGTTGCCTCAACACAGCTTTCAAGCAGTGGTTTTTCCAGTTCTTTAAAATGACCAATGAAATAATCAGTCAGTGCTGAACCTCCACAATCTGCATCACAGTCCTGGAGAATGCAGAGGGGTCCATTTCCTCCCCTTTGGCACAGCGAGGTCGCCGGGGCTGACGGCTGGAGGGCGGTGTGTAAGCGCGACATTTCGTAACTGGTGTCGTGCATCCAGGTGCACGTCCTGTGGAGGAGCTCCTTGTCGAGCTCGCCACCCTGCTCAGTGGGTGGCAGGGGGGCGGCTGGGGTGGGTCCCAGCCGTAACAGCAGGTCGCAGTCCCAGTCGGAGTCGGATGATGACGGTGAGAGCGTGGCCAAGTCTGGGATGAGGGCCGACTCGATGCACACTGAGGTGGAGTGGGACAGCGACCGCTGAGAGTCTTGACTGGAAAACATGCTGTGGGATTTATCACTGGGGAGCTGAAGTGGAGGATTGAAAGTCTTTGCTTTCGAGGAGCGTGGACATGGTGACTGATCGGCAACACAAGTGTTACCATGTCCTAAAATTTGATTTGGTGTCTGAATGAAATTCTGTAAAGTAGGAACACAAAACATGGTAAACGTCTGTTTTAAACCAAGCGTTTCCACAGTGCATGTTGGAGAGACATTTGGGTTATGGCATGACTGCATTACCTGACAAGAGACCTTGTCAAATAATAAAGAGTTTTCAGGTTTTGCCATAATGTCATTTCTTGATTCTGCAGAGTTACACTCTTGTTCAGTCCAGCTACCAGTGTAGCCAAATTTCTCTGTAATCCTCATCCTTTTGTTCCTGCTGTGCTCGGGGCTGGCTGATCTACAGCGCTTTTTGTGGTTTGGTGCCGTCGAGCACTGTCGAGGGAGGGAGCGCGATCTACGTGAGAACAGAGTAGCACACTCCAGACCGCTGGTGGAACATATGATTCCATTAAATCCTGAAAGACTTTCTTGATTCAATCCATTTACTCCTGCTGCATTTGTCAAAGCCACAGAGGAAAGAATGGGGACGGAGGTAAGGGTGGTGACAGCTGGTACAGAATGAAGCGCACCTTCTGCAGTGTCTATTTCACAGGTGAGTCCTTCCTCAGCCTCCTCTGCAATGTACTGCTGAGGACTGAGGACAGGAGGGTCAGAGTACGGGCAGTGTGGCTCCATGATGTAGGAGGAATAAGGAACTTGTGGGCTGAGGACCGGAAGGAGTGAGTAAGGGTCAGGGGATGGACATGGTGTGTCAGGGCAGGGAGAGAGATGCTGAGTATCAGGCTGCTGGCTGGCTGAGTTGTGGGCTTGTGGTTCAACATCCAATACAGGCATGGCTGGACTTGATGCGTTGGGTAGGAGGTCAGGGAGCTTGAAGTCTACGTTAGCAGTGAAAGGCTGGATATCAGCAGGTGGAGTGGCTGGATTAAGGATGGGAATCTGACCTCCTGGTAATGGGCTGCCTGGGCCAGAGGAGGGTGGACATTTAATAGGGCTGGAGATGTGAGCACTGAATGACGAAACTTGTCTCTGCAGTGCCTGAACAGCATGCTCCGTCTCGGCATCAGTCAGAGGCTCCAGTTCACTGATGTCTTGGAAAGGCAAAGGAGTTGGTGGTCTAGAAGGAGGATAAAGAAAAAGAATCCTGAATTTAAAACACAAAAAATGATTGTGGTCCTTTGAAAAAAACAAGTTTCACAACATTAGGAAATTGCTAGGTATCTAAAAACTCACCGTGTCTCTTCTGATTTTTGGGGTGGATTGGGGTTGAATCCGGGAAGCATTTCAGCCACAAGTTGGTCCACCACAATGTAGTTTGAGAGATCCAGCACAAACGCACGGTGCTGATCAGACTGCAAGTGCTGCAAGGGTAAACAAAGACCACAAGTTGTGATAGATGTAAATATAAGACAATACATACAATATATACAATCACAGCAAAAATGTAATGTGGCAACAAAAGTGATTCTGAAAGATTTTCACCTCCTCCAGGTTAGTGAAGGGTAGATGGCAGCATTCACAGTAAGACAGGTCCTTTTTGCGTGGGCGAAATGGTGAAGGGTTGCAGCTGAGTGGGGTTGGAGATTTTTCCTGAAAGCTGCTTGCAATTTTTTTCTTCTCCCTAATCAACATAGAATGAACCACAGCTGTGACAAATCCTTCAAAATGTACTTTTTTACAGCATTTAACAAACTTCCTGAATGGGTTGTTGTTCATTCTGGAAAATGAAAATCTGGAAATAAAATGGTACCAGACCGTTTGTGAGCAGAACAATGGACTATATCCTTTAAATAGTGTCAGTTAAACTAACCTTGTTTTATCTTCTCCTTGCTCTGTCCGTTTTTCAAATAGAGGAGGAGGAGATTCAAAGGGACTAAAATGGCCCGAGTACCACAGAGTGGGGAAGGTCATAGACTGCATGTGCAAGGGCTTGTATTTCCTAGTTAGATAACAAAACAACAAAATTGAATGCAGGAAAAGTAAATTCAATAAAATGTTTCAACATTAAAAAACATACATGAAAAAACAAAATACACTGCAACAATACTGGACATCTGAGTGCAGACAGAAGAATATTATTATGATCATCGCTTTTCCAAATTGAAAATACTTCAAACTCCTTTGGAAAACTGAATGTGAGATGACACATCTGAAATCAACCCCAGTGCGGCTTATGCTCAACTGTTTCAGATGTCATGGGTTTGGTTTCTCACAGCAATGGGCTGTGCATTAGCAAGAGCACTTCAATTAACTGAAATGAGCGGTCAAATGAAAAGACCTGTTAACACGTAGAGATCCCCTGCAGGAACAGGCAGTGGAGCTTGCAAAGCCTCATCGAATAGAAATCGTATCCGCTACAGGTCTGGGCTCCTGGGGAGCTGCATCACTTGGGGGGGCTTGTCACATTACACGATGGGACTCCTTAACAGGTTCAATTAAGAAAACCATCTGGGCTGAAATGCAAACCTCCAGAACTAGAGCCCAGTGGGGTAGGAAGGGCAGAAACATGGGGACAGGTCACTGCCACTCATTGTTGTCTCACTGTCATTATGTTGAGCTGCAGAAAAGGGTCTACTCAGATACCGATCAACCATTCAGTGAACCTGGACAGGCCTTAAAACTTGTTGCTGAATTCAGCTCTGTATGTCTTGATTAAATGAAATAAAAAATGGAGGATTAAAACAGCTATAATCAATATCTTATGCTAATAATTGCCCTCCGTTTTATGGAAGTATACAGCGAGTTTCAGTCCCTTGTTTCCAGCTGAAAGTGCAAAAAAAGCTCTAAAAACAAACTGTAAATGACCTCAGCAGCAAACAACAGACAGACACTGTTAGTGACTAGCTGGTTAACATACTGGAGTATTTAGCAGCTAAAGAGAAAGATATTTCCCTCAGGAGTCCACAGTAAACCCCAAAAACAGACCTAAAAGAGAGTTAATAATGATAAAGATAATAATGTAATAACATAACTTATAAATCTGCCTTATCAATTTTAAAGGTAAAATGTCGGGTTCACAACTTGATTCTGTTGCTTCCAAGTGGCAGAGAAAAATCAGTTATTGCAGGTTTAAATGCTAAACGATCAAATTCTCCTGCGAGAAAGTATATTAATGAACAAACTGCACTGAATAAGGGATGAAACTCACCTGCTTGAGTCTTCAATTTTAAGATAAGGAGACCTTAAAGCTGTGGCTATAGAAGAGGAGACATGAAGAGAAAAACAAATTAGTCAAACACCAAAAAACCCACAAAGCATTAACAATATTTCTGAAAGAAATCAAAACAAAACAAAAAAACTACACATTGGCAGCGCATATACATCAACTTACCTTTGACGACTTGAGAACCCTGTTGTTTGCTGTAAGTCTTCTGCATTAAAAAAGAAAGTTTAAATTAAGATTCATTAATATTAAAGAGCAAAAATCGATGTGCATTATGTTACAATCAATTTCAAATAGCTTTTATATTTTCATTCATAAACCCTCTCAAAGTTCATTACATTTTAATGGGAGCTCATTTCATTGGTCTCCTGTTTGCTCTCCCTCTGAAAATGCTTTACAAGAACTTTTTTGCTTTTCACAAATTGCTTCTTAAATTTTGTATTTGCTTGCTTTTTTGTAAAATTTCAGCATTTGGATGTGCAGTGAAGGGAAAGGACATTCAGCCAAAACATCTCACCTCTGGTCTCTTGTGTACTGGGGTGAAGCGCTCACGTGTCAACTGTTTCAAATATAAAAGAACATCTGATGCTACATTAAGGAATAAAACCAGACGTTCACACAACAGCAACAGCAGACTCAGCATGTTCAGTAAGATGCAGCAGCATAAAATATAAGGACTCACATGGTGCCATCTGCTGTGAGCGCAGGTTCACTGCACTACAGATGTGAACTCCTGCAAGAGTCTGTATCAGATCTTTTTGATGTGCAAGTTTCACCAAAAGGATACCATCCACATACAGAATCTTCACTCCCCATGATTGGGCATTGGACAAAACACTGCTCCTCTGCAGTCGTTCCTACAAGACAGAGCCACCAGAATCAAGTCACGATAACAAACCTTTTCAGTGTTCAGTGTATTACCAATACCAAAAACTAAAATATAATAATATATATATTATTTTTATTATTTTGACTTACATTGTTACGAATGGCTTTTTCTAGCAGGGTCTTCCCACGACTTCCACAAGCCTGTGCAGAAAAATACAAGATTTACCTTTTTCATTTTTATTCATTTTCACATTTATTCATTTTTATCAGGGCACTGAATGACATCTAAGATGAAAAAGATGTTTTTTTTTTCATTTGGCAGCAACATATCTAAACAATAAACCACAAACAAATATACACTTTAAGTATTTTCTCACCAAAACAAAAAATGTATTGAAGAGGATGAGTTCAAACTGATTTGTATGATTCCATAACACGTTAATTAGGAAAAAAAATACAGACCACATAAATGAAATATTGTTGTACCAATGATATTGTTTTAAAAGATCATGCACATACCACTGGTCTGGGAGTTCCTGGTCTCTGTTTGTCACTGCTGAGGACACGCTGCATTATAGGATGTTGGCCCTCTTCACTTGACCCCTTTGCCCCTGGTTTCGTATCTGTACATTTCTGATCCTTCAGGCCCTTTTGGCTTCCAGTCACGACAAAGCTCACGTCCTTGTGCAGGAAACTCTCAACCCTCTTCAGAAGAGACAAAACAAAGACAAAATAGACATTACTTTCTGCCAAAAAAACATCTGTTAAAGACAAACTCACTAACTTGAAATTCAGTCAGTATACCACTGACCAAGATAACAGTGTTAGGACGAAAGAGATCAGGTTAGTCGACAGCTAATTTTCAGTCAGTGCTTTAATCCATGTGCCTTTTGGTTCAAGCATTTTGATAACTTAAAAAGGTATAATGAGCATAATTTGGGATGCTGTTTGTGAAAACGATATTTAACACTGGCTGCTCCTCCCCAGCTTAAGCATACGCTCTTCTTACAATCTGGCATATGTTCGCTACGTTTTTATGAAGTCCCATCGCCAAATCCTGCACACTGTTACTGGCTCACACACACACAACTGCCCAAATTAAGAAAATCCAAGCAGAGGCCAGAAAGGTCTCTGTAAATACAGACACTTCCAAACACCTCCAGTGTCTTTTAAGTGATGACTGAGAAGGATTATTTTTGTTTGAGTCAATACATTATTTATTCAGTAAATACCTGTCATCATACCTTTAAAAGGCAACAACAAAGCAATGTTATTGTAGTATCTTATTCTAACACACAATCCAAGTACAATAAGACACAGTGAAGAGCTGCTCACTCCTCCTAGAAGAGGTATGGCCTCCAAAAGCAGGGCAGTAGAGCGCTTCTTGACCCCGTCCAGGTAAAAAGTCTTCCCCTCCAGCTTCTTCTGCCCTGGACACAGAGAGCCCAGGAGGCCTCGCTCCTCTGCGTACTGCTGGTGCTGCATGGTCCCACTGCAGCAAAGGCAGGGTCACAGTAAAACACCAGGGTCCTGCTAAAAAAGACAGAACAAGGCACAAGCTTTAAATAAATGTTATATGTCTTGATTTGACAGAGAATTAAAAAAACGTCCATTCATGGCAAGATAGCCCTTGTATAAACAACTGCTGCAATAATCATGTTTAATAACTTTGTTTTGGCAATGTTGGGTCATTCAGGACAAGTGAAACTGCAGCATCTCTCCCCATAACCATGCATGAAATTATAATAACACTTGTCTCTGCGTTTCTACAGTTGTTACCATTTAAATATCATCTGTTATATTTGTCAAAAGTCACATTAAAATAGATTTTACAACTGCTAGTGTGCTCAAAACAACGCTGCAGCACCTTTACAAAACTTGTAGCGTTATTAAGGCTTGTAGCGTTATTTTACATCCAAATGAGCGAGCATTTACCACATCGTGTATATACAGATAACCTATTGCATTTCCTATCAAACTAGCTTCCCACCTTCCGAGTGAGCACACTTAGCTGCGAGGAGCTCGGCTAACTTAGCTCTCCTCAAAATAAGACTACAAAAACGTTTCTCTAGCTCGAAAGGAGGCTTGTTTGTCCGTTAAACTGTATTTTACAACGTCGGGAAAGAAATACCGAAAGAAAGAAAGACTGCTCACTTGAGTTTTGTTGCTCAAATAAAGAAATATTCGCTGTTCATTCATAAAAGGGTGGTCGACACCAACCGCCGCTTTTTTAAAAAACAGTGGCGGAGAGATGAACGTAATGATGGCGTCACGTCCGGTGAAACGCTGCCTTCAAGTGCTAGCTTCACATATCGACGTTAAAATGTTTTTATATCTTCTTCAACGACGTTTCACATTTTTTTAAATCAAAGATTCAAACACTATAGTAATTTTTGTAATCGAGCAACAGCGTGAAATGAAACTGAATTCACCCAACTCCGTCACAAGTAATCTCAGCGAGCATCAACGTGCTTCCATCTCAAAGTTATGAGTTTTACGGACGTTTCTGGCAGTGCATTCAACGCAGCACAAAGGATGAACAGGATCTACTTTCTTACTTTTTAAAGCCAAGTTGAATCTCACTGCCTATTTTCTTGAAATATAATCAAGTATTATAATAACTAGTTTGTGAATTCTTGATTCTAATCATCACTCTCGGTGGTGCGTCTATCAGTGTGACCATCAAACTAAGTGCAATTTGTATATTTAAATGATTAGTGTCCATCAATTTATGTCCACTTCCCCTGTCAGTTTCATTCAGCTGCTCAAACACTTGCTTACTAAGATATCACAAAACAGTACAATAAAAAATACCACGCTGTGTGATAAATTCTGACTTATTGGTGAGATGGTTGAATAAAACATGTGCTGCACTTATAAAGGTGATTATTATACAGTGGTACATAAATAAATGTAAGTTGGTACTTATCATAAAGAAAACTTTATGTGAACAAAATGGCCTGAACTAATTTAGTCTAATCTTAGCAATGTTTTACTTCTTTTTCAGAATAAACAAGATAAAAGTCTATAAATGTCCTTCTCCAACAGATGTACAATTATTTGGAATATTTAGTGTTAAATTGCCAACATCTAACATTACCTGAAAATACCAAACAAGACATGGATAATTTGACACTTGGTGATCAAAGTCAGGTTTTGTCAGCTGGAGCTTCAGTGAAGAAAAATTCAATTTAGTTAATCCCTTCCTGTCCAGCAGGTGGCGATATGCCTGCAAATACAGAAATCTCAGTGAAGAAAATGTTAACTGTTAGACAAACACAACAAGACAAATGCCAATTCTTTATTAAAAACATGCACTTTTTGTTTATAAAAATATTTTTTCACAACAACATTGGCACAGTGCAAAAAATTAGCTTTTCCATTTGAAAATTTGCAAATAAAAGTATGTACTAATGACATGGAATTCTTTATACCAGGCCAGAACAAACAACACAACATGCCGGATGCACTGGTTTTGATTTGTCATGTAAATCATACAAACTAATACAGACTAATGGTTGAGTAAAGCTTCATAGATGAAGTTAAAGAAAAATCTGTCATAAATTGTAATGGTTTAATAATAAGATACTGACAACAGGTTGAACAACAGGGTTAGGTCATCAAACTTTGATAAACACCTTCGCTGACCGATGTATTTCAAGATCTGCCAAAACATGAACATCTTTTCTGTTGCCAAAGAAACACTGAAACACCAAGTGAAAACACTAATTTTTCTTTTTTTTTCTTTATGGCTGGAGGAAACACTCAAACATCAAACTTGGTTTGGTGAAAATAAAGCTCAACCACTGGATGGTTACGCCAGGATTCACGTAAAACAGAAGGACTTCTGTGCTTCTGTTTTCAGTCCACAGTGATGAGGACACTTTGTAGAAAATAAGCACTTTTTCAACAGTGGTACTTAAAGTGCTGCAGAGTCAACAGGAAGCAGCACTTTGACTGTTAAAGTAAGGCACCTTAGGTTACAGCACGGACGCCTCTGAATATTCACGAGGAATCAAACACAGCACCAACACCTCCCTGCGAAAGCTACTTAACAAAATATAGCAAGTTATTTTGTCCCAGACTTCAAGGGATCCATAAATATCCATCCATCCTCCTCCACTTTACATTATCTTCAATGGTTCTCTTTACATTTTATTGGCAGGATCTGTCTTCTACTGTTGAGTTTTAAAGCTAACTAAACCCAAGTACTGATAATGTAAACACTATTCTGATTATATAAATCACAATCTTTAATGTAAAGCATAAGCTGATGATGATCATATAAGGGCACAAACATTTTTCAGTTTTTCCTCAAGGCTATTACTGACAAAATGTCTTTTAGACCAAATTTTTTAATGGAATATGGGATAAATATATCATTTATGCTAGCTAAAATCAAAATAGAGCTTTAGCTAATGATTACTTTTCATTAGCTTTTTCACAATGAATTGATTAATCTTTGTAGTCTATAAAATGTTGGAAAACAATTTCCCAGTAGCCAAGTTGTCTTCAAATAGTGAATATTTATCACTTTTCCTTGAAAACATGACTTAAACAATAAATTATCAAAATAGTGTTAATACTGTTATTCTTTAGTCGATCAAATAATCAACAAATTGTTTCAGCCCTAAATTGAAGTGTTACATCTGAATCACTATCAGTGACATATCTACATGTTCCATATTTTATCACTGGGGCTGATCAGGTTTTCTGTCAAATTATTTGTCCCACTGGGGCAATCTGTGAACTGGTACAAGGCAGATCCTGACATTAATAATCACTTTAATATGTGGCTTTTATGAACGCACTTTATTATTACGCACATTTCTGCAACATAATACAATTGAAAAGAATGTAAACTGGGGGTTGCGTCTATTTTTTGCATACTCAGCATGAAAAAAAAAGGAAATGTTGTGTCTGTCTGAGGAGGATTTGCACTGTTAGAAAATAACAGTAGTGTTTCAGATCCACTCAGAACCCTTTATGACTCCATATTTGCTGCTGCTGCTGGTGCTGCTGCCTCTGTCTGCGTCTGCCTTACTTGCGGCGTGTTTGGAGGCCTGTCGGTGTTTACGTTCGCGGTGAGGCTTGCTGTGGTTATTGCTGAGGCTCTGTGGATGGCTGTAGGCTGGATTGTCGACCTCCAGCCTGTTCTGGGACTGACGCGTGTCCTTGTGGGCGCCCCTGGGTGCATCTCCCATCCCTGCTCTGCCCAGGTTTTCATCATTATTGGTGTACTGCTGACGCTCCTCCTGGGCAATGTTCACGTGGTTCTGTCGGCACGCCATCTTGGCATTAGTGAGATCAGTGATGGGTAGTGGCTGGTCGTGGTGCCCTGCAGGCGCCAGAGGAGGCTTGACAGCAATGTTGTACCCAGGTGGAGCTGACGGGGTATTCCAAGAAAAGGGGTAGCTGGTGTAATCCTCTCCGCTCAGTCCGGCATCATTAAGAGCTCCGTGCCCCTGTGTTAGCCCGTACAGCTCGTCGTCGTTGAACTGCGCCTGGTGGGAGCGTACGATCTCACAAATGGTGCCAATGCCCAGGTGAAGCATCTCCCATATATTGAGAGCCAAGCAGAGCAGGGAGACTGTGTACATGATGATGAGGAAGATTGTTTTCTCAGTGGGCCGTGACACAAAGCAGTCCACTCTGTGAGGGCAGGGCAGGTCTGAGCACACGTAGGTGGCAGGCACGGCGAATCCGTAAAGGGCGTACTGTCCACACAGGAAAGCCACCTCCAGGATGGAGCGGGCCAAGAGCTGGAGGACGTAAATACGCATCAGACCATCCTCTTTGATACGCTGCCGTCCATCGTGGCGCACCTTGGCCTTCGCTTTGACATCGCCACTGTTTCCTTTTCCTGCACCGCCGCCATCGCTCTCCACTTCTGCCACTTCGTAGATCATCGGGTCTTCTTCCTGGTCATCCTCAGCCTCTTCAATGCCCCTGTGCTGCTTTCTGCCGGCAAGATAGTGCTTTTTGGGTTTCCTCTGCGAAAATCTGCTTGCTCCCCCGCTCTCCGCCTGCTCTTCTGCACGAGCAATTTTGTTGACAGCGTAGCCCAAGTACATGAGCGAAGGCGCGGCCACCAGGATGATTTGGAAAACCCAGAAGCGGACGTGCGACAGCGGCGCAAAGGCGTCGTAGCAGACGTTCTCGCAGCCCGGCTGTCCCGTGTTGCAGACGAACTTGCTCTGCTCATCGTAGTAGATGGACTCGCCTCCCACGGCCGTGAGCACGATGCGGAAAACGATGAGGACAGTCAGCCAGATCTTGCCTACAAACGTGGAATGGTTGTGGATTTCTTCCAGCAGGCGAGTCAGGAAACTCCAACTCATGGTAGTGGCAAGGAAAAAACAGCGAGAGGCAACACACACCTTCTGTTACTCCCCTGTGGAGAGAGCAGAAACGATTAACGTTTGCAGCATGCATACATCACTATAAGGAAAGTATCCACATTAATACTAACAATTCATCTAGACTTTTAGACACTTTACAGGCACTGCATCTTTCTCAACAGTGTGATATGTGGAGAGAAAACAGTTTTTATTAACCTGTCTGTTAGTGTATTTCTCTCAATTTGTCTCTCTTTCCCCTCCCACACACAGAATAAATGGATAAGTTTGAATTCTACTCTTCTGCTGTATTCACAAAGTATTTCAGCTCCAAGCTCTTTGTCTTCCCGACAGTATACATGGTTATCAGACTCGCCACAATAACAACACGTTTATCCTGGATTCTTTTAATAGCTGTACCCTAAAGCTCATGTCTAAACACATCCTTGGCGTTAGTACACGGAGCGAAGAGGAATGACATCGGTGGAATGTCTAACCATAATTGCTATTGTTAACTGAATGTCCCTGATAGGCGTTTTACATTCGGTCATTACTGAGTCTGACCATCCAGAAGTTCCATAAACTAAAAACTTTCGTATCTGGTTTATGGAAAAAAAAGATTACTAGATAACAACGACTGAACAACTTTAGCCCTGAAGAAGAATCAGTATCATTTATCAAGTATGAAATATTGTTTTTTAAAAATGACAAAATTCCAAAGGTAATATCTGCAATTTATTTAAGACAACGGGTTAAGTGCCACCACATAAGGAGTAATGGTGACAACCAGGGTGTGAAATAGCTAATACATTACAGTAAATGTTTTATTATCAACACTTTCATAACTCTTTTGTGGTTTGTTGAGTTGCATCTTCAGTAAATTAAGTCTGTAACACCTTCATTAGGTTTAAATGATAATTTGCAACAACAGAACTGTGCATATTAATCTGTTTTTTTGTCTTCATATACAGTAGCTTCCACATATAATACTAACATTAGTCTTTAAATATGGCTTAGCTGCACACGCATTTCTTTGAGCTGTAATTAGCCGGACAAGGCTGGGGTAAAGAAATGCTCGGAGGCAGCAGCACACTAGATGGTTAGCTAATATACTACATTAAGATAATCTGACACACAAATATCTGAAAAGATGAAAAGCAAATATCGAAATTACTTTTAAATGAGCATTAAAGATATATTTCCCTCCCTCATCGGAATTTAGAGAATTAAATCAGTTTCATCCTCAACTGAACTACACCACCTCATACTGTACCTCACCCTGAATGAACTGTTTAACCTGCAGACATCCATCTGTGCAAAAACGTACGCTGCAGACATCTCCAAGAGTCACTCATGTGGAGAAGAGAGTGTGATGTGAGGTTGGAGGGTTTCTTAAAGAGTGTATATTCTAAGAATCGAGGCTCCTGCATGGTTACTTGTAATAAAATACACTCGACACCCATCCACCGACAGGAGACTGAGGCAAACAAACAGCCTTGGGGTTGAGTGTTCATGAAAGAATTCATCAAATCATACAGTCTGGCAAAATGTTTTTTAAAAAAGAGCTTGTTTGAGTTTATAAATCAAAAAGCTATTATTTCAATCAGCTTCCAGTTTTGATTTTAGTGTGACAGCAACATTAGGCCACATTAGGCCCTCTGGTTATTTCCATGGAAACATAACTACGTGAAAACATAACAGATGTAAAATTTGAGGATTTACTGATTTTCTCTTTTACTTTTACTAATTATTTTTTTAATTACTAATTTTTACTATTACTATTTTTCACTATTTTATGACATTTCATAAACTAACAATAAATGAAGTCACCAAAATAATTGATTATGAAAATAACAGTTATTTACTGCTCTAATTTGTTTCAGATTCAAACTGAGAGCTATGTTTTATCAATTTACCATTCGATATACGCACTGTGTATTTTTACAGGGTGGCCCACACTTTACTTGATGCCAGGCCACTGAAAATTTCCATCAATGACTCTTGGTTTCAAATAGGCATACTGACACACTGTCACATTGAGCTGAAAAATAAATAAAGCAAAAACAAAACGAAACAACAACAACAACAAAAGAAACCCTCCACTGAAACCAGATCCAGCTGCTTCCTCGTGTCTCGCTCTGTGAAGAAAGAAAAAAAGTCCTGACTGTCTCATTAAGAGTCACATGCCCTCTAAACTGCACATCTGGCCGTGCTGTGTAATGTACCACTTGGATGCCCGGTAGCTCAACTATCACCACCCAAACACAAGTATCGTGGATGGAGTGAAACTGAGAGCGCTCCTTCACACTGCTCATTTTTCAGCAAAACTAATCATGCTGCTGCACAGAAATAGAGTAAAGCGAATTCACTTGCAACTCATAACTTTGTGGATTAAAGGTCCTAAAAGTGTTTAACTTCAGAATAACATAAGCAAAACACATGTAGGTCTAACTGGTCGTCTTGAATGAAAGGAATCGCTCAGAAATAAGAACTTTGTCCACGTTTTTACTAATCTTGAATGTACTCTTTGGAGTTTTTTGACAGGCAATGACCCTGTCAGTAAATATTTTGTGCTCTTTCAGCATTCGAATAATGTCAGACACGCATGATATAACACACAGAGGTTATTTTATTTCTGCAAAGTACATTTTTCATAGCCTTGGTCTTATTTTAAAAATTTCATCGATCATTCCTACCAGTGATGATACCATCACTGCTCAATCCCCAAACAGTCCCCAGCTCAAACAAAGACACAGATACTCTCAGTCTCAATATGTAGTGGATCCTGGAAGTGCCACATCGAATGTCTGAAGGTGCATTTTCCACAGATGTCTCCCAGCCCCAGACCAACAGCCTCCTGTTTCCTACAGTGCCAGTAAAAGAACTATTTGAGGAGTGAAACTTTAAAGAGCAGGCATCTAAGAAGGCTTCAAGCTGTGAGTGCGAGGGCTTGTGGTTTCCTTCAAAGCTGTTAAAGTGATGCTTCACCCAAATCTTTTTAGTATGAAACACTCACCCCCTATTAACTTGAAAGCTGACTGTAAAAAGTTTGTAGTTTGCTGACACTGCACTGACATTTCGAAGTATATTTTGGGGGGTATTTTTTTCCTGATTGGAGACTGGATATGCAGTAGAAATCTGATGGAAAAAGAGAGAAGGTCAAGACCTAAACCAGGCACATTGGTCAGCATCTTAAAATGACACCTGCCATGTCATATAGACAGACGAAAATAGCTGTGATGTGCTGATCGAGGAACGCACAACAGACAATGATACACATTAAGACACTACAAGGACATGTTGCCTTTTAATTCCCTAAACCATCAAGATACTCCAAGACTGAACTTACTATAGATAAATGTGAATTTCCCCTGGTGGGATCAATAAAGGTTTGGAAAAAAAAAAAAAAAATCAGAGCATGGATAAGTTGAAATTAGTTGTAGCTTAGTAGAAGTGACAAGAAGGAAAGCCAATTAAGAACCAATTAATTAAGACTGAATGAAAAAAAAAGAGCCACAGCAATAACAGGCACATTTCACGACCACGCTGTACGCATCTTGGTAAACCTACTTAAATGAAGTCACAATCCTTCCTTACGTAGTGGTGTAGCAAAAGTCTACAAGTGTAATTACCCCGACTTTTGATTCAGCATCTCCCGTCACTGTATATATTCATACATGCAGCCCGCGGGGTGCAGGGGGCCATCTACTCGAAGACGTCAAATCAGGCGCAAAGGATGCCAAATGTGTAACATGACGTGATGGAGACATGAGCCTGTAGCGTGGATGGCTAATCAGTGACGATGACAAAGACACGCTTGCATAAGAAGTTAATCATCCAACCTAAAAGATGGAACTACAGTATTGGTATGTGGAGTTTTGTCCGGTGTTAGATTATGAATTTCAACATGTGTTATTTTACTGTGAAAGTGAACACAAAAAAAAGAAAACAAAAAGTGCCCTTTTACATATATATTTATTTTATTTGATTACCATTACAAGGACTGCTACTCCTTCATCTTCATCTATCAGCTATATTAAGAATAATCATAAAAAACATATAAACATAAGTTACTGTAATCTTAGTATCCTCATAGCATAACGTTTAATGAATTTAAGTAATCTTTTTGTGTATTTTTGCATATTTAAGTTTTTTCTCACCTCTTTTTGCTTGCTCCGTCCTATCCTCCTCGTTTTCCAAGCCAGATTTCAGAGATACTTCAAACCCCACGTGCCTGCAACCATGAAACATCTGTTTAATCAAAGATAACATCTTAAAACATCTGTTTTCATATTTTACAGCAAGACTGTAAAAGACTGGTTGGACACACGCATCTCAAATCTATCTAGTCTCAATTAGTTGTCAACTAATTGTCAAATTGATTGCCAATTATTGGGAAGGTCGATTTATCATTTTGCTAATCACTTGCTTTTAAATGTCCAAATGATCTGATTTCAGCTTCTCAAATGTGAATATTTTCTGGTTTCTTTAGTCCGCTTTGATAGTAAAATGAATATCTTTAGGTGTTGGACAAAAACCAAGACATCTGAGGATAATCTGAGGATCAAATTGATATATGCAATTTATCATTTTTTAGGTATCAAGTAGGTAAAACAACAAATAGTTATTTCAATCAATTGGACAGATTTTGAATGCAGTTTTGACAAAAGCTTTAGATCTGTTCCTAAAAAAATAGTCTAATATTCTCTTGTTCCAGTTTTATTCATGGAAAATGTACTTCTCTTCTTTCTTTTCTTGATTAAGTTAAAAGTCCAAATCATTGCATATCTTTGGGTTTTCAACTGTTGGTCAGACCAAATATTTAAACGTGGTTGGACTCTGGTGGTTTTATCTGAGCTTTCATAAACTAAAGGACCAAACAGAAAAAAATATTAAGTCATTGATATAGAAACAGAAATAATATTTAGCTCTTTGAAAATCACAGACATCAACCAACATTAGGCTAACTACGGTAACTATGGAAACAAAAAACTGCAATATGGGACATTTATCATTTTAACATGACAAAATCTGTTTTATAATGCTTATTAACACCTATAATTTATTATCAACTGTGACATGTAATAATAACTTGCAAGAGACAACTTTTACTGCAATAACTAAACTGATAGCAAAGATTAGCAACTTAACTTGTCAATCAGCCAACCTGGCAACTCAGTTTGTTTAGTCAAAATTAATCCACAATAACCCTCAAAATAGAGAGAAAATTGTATTTCAAGCACCTTACCTTTTCTTTGTTATTATCTAAGTTAGTAATGCTCTGACAATTTGCAGGAAACCGATATATTTGGTCTTACCTCCTCATTCTCACCTTTCAGACGCACATTTGGCGCCGCTCTCCTCCGCTTGAAAGTGGGATCACTTCACCAATCAATCGGCAAGATATGGCGCTTTATGCGGGAAAAATAAAAAATCTTCATAGCCGAATTACAGCAAAAAGTAGGATGTTTACGATGATTCCTAAATATGTACTTAAAGTTTTCACTCGGTGAAGTTCTTGCTGGTTTGACTGTTAAATTTACTTTTTTTACGCGGGAGTCTGGAGCGGAGAGACAGAGTGTGTGATTGTCAGTGCAGAGGAAGACGAACTGGCTGGTGCAAGGCAAGGAGGGGCTAGTGTGTGTGTGTGTGTGTGTGTGTGTGTGTGTGTCTCTGTGTGTGTGTGTGTGAGAGAGAGAGAGAGAGAGAGAGAGAGAGAGAGAGAGTCAAGCATCCTAAGCCAGTTTTTCTTCTTGACATTGGTATAAAAGCCAAAAAATGTGCATATTCCTAGATTTATCCTCGCAAATTCACCAAATTGATCTAAATTGAAAAAATTCTGGAGAAAGTGTCATCATGGTGAAACACAGACAAACTATGACAACCTTTCGATGGCACAACTGGATTTTTTTTTCTCAAGGCATCACTCCATACACACCGTTTGTATTTGCAGCCACCAAAGGCGTCATAATCGTGTGTGGAAATACCAGTTCTCCTACAATCTCAACATCACACCATCGGCACGGTCCATTATACTGCAGTCACATATTTTCTGGGGTTATGACCTATTTTCTTCACCCCTGTCTGTCATCGAGGACATGTGGAAGATAATCTATTGACAAATGAGGGCTTTGCCTTTAAGTGGCAGATTTATCCACTCCAGACAGGGCAGATACACAGGTGCCGTTGTATCAACAATGCGTTGACATGGTTTATGAGAAGATAGCATCCAATTGCTGCAGAGCATGTCAGAAATGTGTTGTTAATCATGTCGATACTCCTACACTGTGTTTTGAAGACAGTAAGACTCTCTGTAAAGTTTCTGGTTTCCTCCTGTTCCTTCTTGGTCTGGCTGCACTAAAAAAAGAGTTGGTTGTGAATCAGGGCTTCATGAGAAGGGCAAAGGACCAGAGTTGTCAGACAACACATATATTTACCACACTGTTGTCTTTAGACAGAGTCTGAGACTGAACAGACACCAACAGTTTGTTTCATCTTCTTCCATCAGGCTCTGGATCCGAAAACGTTTGTTTTCATCAGGAGCTTTTTGCGTTCTGCTATCAAGTCCTCAAGAAGCTGCCTTAAAGGGGCACCCCATGAATTTTACACATAAAGGTCAGTTCACTCGTCATGGAGAATACAACTCAGCCTGTAAAAACAGCTGTGTAATGTCATCAGTAGTTCTGGTCCTGATGGCCCTGATGATATGAACAGCCTGTGTACAAACTGAGGGTGTGAAGTTTAAGAGATGAGGTCAGTGAACAGACACCAAGGCTTTAGTGAAAGATGCTATCTGGTTGCAATGCAGGTTTTATAGGATTCTATATAGGATTGTTTCTGCAACAAGGAAAGGTTTCGTCTTTTAATTTCCCACCTACTCTAGTGGAAATGTTGCTTGTGGTCTCTTTCTGCTGGACATTTTAGCAAACATCTGACCAATTTTATGACATAATGTAGAGCACGAAGGACTAACAGAGCTGAAAAAAGTGAAACTTTCTTCTACAGCAGTCTGACAAACAATGACAGCTATTTAGAGAGACACACTTGTTATAAGCTCTCCCTTCTACCTGATGCCAGCTTGTCATTTCACTGATAAAAAAGTCATGTTTTATCATGTGTCTGTAACAACCATTTCCATGACATTGGCTTATTATTCCAATTTATATTATCAGTTAAATTTTATTACACAAAGATGTGTTTTGTTGATAAATCAGATTCCAGACCAACAAAGTAAAAATCATCTGCTCCAGGGATGGTTTGTGAAGAATGCAAATAATGTTAATAACTTAAAAAACTGTGTCATCGCATTTATAAATTAGCGTTAGGCCTCTGGAAATATTTCACCATAGAAACAGCTACTGCAACACAAAGTACTGTAACTGAATATAACTTTGTGCCAAAGGCTGTCTCACTCTGTAAGTATGATGAAATTGATGGAATACCCCTTTAATAACATCATGGACTACTTTTACCAAAAACATTTTTTTCATTTTCTTTCATTCTTATTATTTTGGTCTACGTCTTCAATTTGTATTCCGCACAAGAGTAAAATATTTTATCATATCACACAATGCACGACCTGTTCGGTTTTCCACAACTGCTACAACTTTAGTAGATAACTCAACAGATGAATACACAAAAGCTCCTCACAACACAGCGAGGCTTATTTTGTGATATTCAACATTCTCAAGGATGTGCAGATAATTCAGACAATTCAAACACTGTCTTTTTCCTCTGGCTGACGACACACAAGCCAAGAAATCTTTTATTTAATCTCCACCCTTCACCTCAAGGACACAGACCAGCGTCAGCTCAGGCAGCCCACACTTCCCTCTCCATCTCCATTTGCTGCTAACTGACTGTTTCTGCCACTGCGCAGAGCTATTACCTTGACTTTTGGCTTGCATTGTGTTCTTAAACTATCAGCAGAAGAATCAAACGCGAGTGGAAACACTTACAACCCTAATCAGCCTGATAGCATTATGGCATAGGAAGTCCACATCCTAATGCAGAGCGACCTCTTACAAGGCTCAAGTCCCTTAACTGAGTTATCTTTCACCTCGGAAGGAGCAATAGAATGGAGAAAAATCAATGAGGGCATCAATAAAAGCAATCATCGGACAGCTCTGCCAATTTAAAGCATTTTAACAGTGTGTCTTCTGTTATTGGTGGGGGTGGGGGGGTGTTGCGCTGCATCAGCTGGTATATAGATATTGACAGGGGGGTACAACAGGAGGCAGCGAGGCTATCCTTGACGACTTTGAGATCCTCAAACACGATTTGTCATCATTCTCTGCAGATTGATGTTAATTGGGTTTTCCATCCACTCACTTACCTCTGGAGGTCATTGAAAATTGGGTTGGACAGCAAGTTATCTTTTTCCTCTTTAATCATAATAGGCACAGCGTGCACTCTCTCCCTAACAATGTCAGCCTCAATATGAATTGAAGGATCAATTCTGGTCGGATCAATCAAGCTGAGGGTTGCAGACCTAACAGGGAGGTTTTCAAAAGACTGGTGGGCAAATCAGATTGAAAGAGAGGGGGCAAAAGCAAAGCGAAGGCTGGCTTCACGTGTTTTGTACAGTCAGCTCTTAGATGGTGATGTTATCACTGGGGGTCCTGGACCAACAACAGAAAATATAACGATAGACAACAACAATGACATGAAATCAGCTGAGGGACAGACTGACAGAATAAATCAGAGAGAAGGAATCAGACAGTAGAAAGATTACAAAGATAGACACATGGGATGTCTTCATCTGATCTGACAGAAGTCAAACTAGTAAGGAGGAAGGCGAGTGTGGAGGGAGGGCCACAGATTAGGGGTTAAGTGCAGAAACGAGGTTGTGGCAGGGTAAAACGGACACAGAAATAGACTGAATCCCAAGTAAGAGAGCTGAATCAACAGATTGCCCAGCTGACTTCAGCAGCATCTCACAAAGTCACACGGTGCACACACAAACTCCACGTCATCCCCCGTCACCGCAGCCCTGAGCCTCCGCTGTCAGATTCCCTGAGAGCTGTTTCATGAATTCACATCAGCGCCGCTGTTTACGCCGAAGGAAGCCCCACTCTGCTGCGGTCACACAGTCTTCTCATTAATCCAGAGCAACACGACCCCCTGTGAGCTTGAACGCTCGGTGAGAAGTGACAGAAGGCCGCTACAGTTACAGGACACTCCTGAGCAGTATTTGAAGAGACGTGTTGACTTAGCGCCATCTTCTGGTCAAAGGCACAGATATCTCCAAGCTCTGCACATGCTGTTACCTCTTCAAACAAAGCAGCATCTACACATCTTAGTGGCAACATGACTTCATTTTAAGGATCTTTATTAGCCTGAGTAGCTGAAACTATGACATTGAACTTTTATTTTCTTGATTTTTTTAAATTGTAGCACTGAATTGTTTGATTTGATTTCATGTAAATAACTATGTAACATTGTTTTCACGGTGAGAACACAATTTGAATAAAACCAACAGGATGTAAATTCATCAGATTTTGCCAGAAAGGTTATTTTTATCTGCAGGCCCAGGTTGAATTAATGCAGTGAAAGAAATAAGACACACAAAAGTTTAGCAAGTAGGTGTTCATGTCCAGGTCAAAGGCAACTAGTATCTGTACATCTTGATGTTTATCTAGATTTGAAAACATTTGTTGGTAAAAGCCGTGAATCTGATAGGAGTCAAGGCTGTAAATAAGGAGTGGCATTAACACTACATTATGAACAAGAGCAAATTGAAAAATGGCAGATAATAAACATAATCATACTGTTTAACACTGCGCCACACAGGCACAACTTGCCGAAATCACAAGATCACAAACATTTTATATTTTCTTACTCCTAAAATGTTCTGTTTCTGTTAAAGAGTATACTCCTATAGCATTATAACAGTTACGATTGAACATTAAATTTAAAAAGGGGGGGTGCAATTCCATGTAGTGTCCAAATCTGGTGCCTACATTACCCACAATGCAACACAACCAGCCAATGCAGCATTGAACTGCTAACCTCAAGCAGAGATGAGTTTTTTCTCATTGTTGAACTTGTAGTCTTCACCTCATAATGACTCATCACTTGAAGGTCACCGTCCCGGCGTGTTCGTCATCTCATCTCCAACACCGAATCATACTCATATCATCCCAGCTCAGTGCTGCTGTCCATCTTTCCCCTGCTCCCATCAGACTGCTGACTCTCGTCCACTCTTCTCCTTCTGTCTTCACTTCGTCCTTTGCTCGTTTGTAGTCCTGTGAGTTGACAAAGTGGCTTGGAGGACTCCTCTCACCCCGGGTCTCATCTGTCCTTCCTCCCTTCTTTGCTCCTGCCTCTGCTGCTGAATCAACATGTCAACCATTTTGAGAGGACACATTGCATCCTGTGAGGCTCATGTGAGACATAACCTCTCCCAGCATGTTAACTTAAAACCACTGACATCAATAAATACATACCATTATAACCTCATCTGTTTCCAAAGTTCTTAACCCAAACTGGTTTAGGGATTAAATTCAAAACCATCAATGGATAAATAGGTTTAATCTATAAAATGTCAGTCAATATCAAAAAATGTCCAAAACCCAAATAAATTCTGCTAACAGTGATATAAAGCTGAGAAAAGTACCAAATATTAACAATTGAGATGCAACTAGCAACTTTTTTTGGGTCATTTTCCAGTTATTTTCCTGTCACTCAAGTAATTTCAGCGATATATAGATATATTGATATATATAGATATCATATATGTGTCATCATTTATAGTATATATCAATGTAAAATAAACAGTATATTTTTGTATTTATTTATTTCAAATTCTTCATATGGCTTTGAAGAACTTGCCAATTTCAAACTGGAAAACACAGATGCAGACCATGTGATATGATCATAACTACTAAATAGACCTTGAGGTGAGATTTGTTTTGTTAATATGATTGTACAAAACTGTAATTTATGATGAGCTGAATTGACCCTTAACAGGAAACTAGGCTGTTATTGTTTATAGTCGTGGCTGTGAAAAACACAGGAGAACCAGATTAATCATATAATGGCTTTATATTCCTGTTACACGGATGCATTACACACATATTAGTTTTAATTTTTGATTGAAAACACGCACACACAAGATACAGCAAACCACAAAAAAATGAAGGGAAAAAATGTCATATCAGTCGAGCAGTGTCCTAACAATACATCATTTTATTGGTTGTAATAATACCATTTAAAGGTTTCATTAAAAACTTTGAACTGGGACCAATTCACATCCCTGAAAATGTTAAATGTCAAGTTTTTCTTCCTGTTTTATAACCCTAAATCTCTTTCACATCATATCAAGTATACATAATTGAATTATTGCACAAAAACCTGCAAGTGTTACAGGTATACAGACAGTTAAAACAAATTAAAATAGCTCTCCTTCAAGCACCAGAGGGAGGAAAGCTCACAGAACGTTAGTCACCTAATCACAAAGCATTAATGGATTAGGTTTTGATCTCAACGAATTTCAGGACTCAGCTGCATTGATTACGTCTCATAAAGATCTACGCTCTTTAAATCAATGAATGAGAGGTTTGTTCTTAGAGCAGTAGTTCTTCGAAGCATATATTATTACGTTTTCTTTATTATTATATTATTACGTTTGAACACTTTCTTCTCTACTCCCTGAGAAACTAAAACACTGGCAACGATGTCATTTTTTTAAGGCTAGAAATATTTCGTCAACTTATTACGCATCTGTTTTACTGCTCGTCATCTTCCACTTTCTCAGTAATTGGATATGGATCAATTATTGGAAATACTTGAAATACAAAATAAATGTACACTCAGTTATTCATACTACATACTACCTCTGGCCAAAGGTTATCAGACAGGACAAACATCATGAAGTGTGTACTTCAGTGCATACTAACATGGAAAAAGGCTGAAAAAATCAACTAATGTACAGTAGACATGCCTCATTAGTAACACTGGTACAAAATGTAGGCAGCTTATTTGGATGGAAAAACATTTTGTTCACTTAAAAGATGAAACAAGGCATAATATTTCACAACTTGAACGGAATATTAATGTCCCTCCAAACCATCTCATTAAACACAAGTGCTCCTTATTGATATTTCCAAACACATTTTTCAGTCCCTGTCATGGATTTAGTGTGATTAAATGAGGTTACATGTTGAGTTAATTACGAGGCTAAAAACCCACAACGCCATTCACTCATAACACTGTAGTTTTACAGAGAATACATTCAAACATAAAGATGGTGTCGGACTTTTCAGAGAACAGTCCTCCCCGACCTAAAAAGATTAATCTTTAATCTTTAATCAATACACTGGGGGTTTAAGTAGGGTACAAGTACAGTGAGTGATAGCTATTGACAACGCACTTAGACTTTAAAATGTTCAATTTGTACTTTGCATCATGCTTTCTTCATTGTTTCATTGAGTCACAAGGTGTCAATGTTGTCCAACATGCAGACGTATGGCTACAGCGTTCCTTTTGGATCTCATGCTGGTGTAGATTACCATTGTATAATCAAACCCCAGATTAGGTGTCAGTAAGTGAGTGGGAGAGAGCACAGGTAGCGCGCAAGAGCCTCTGTCACCTTATCCCTTTTCTACATCGTCCTTGTCCCCGTCTGTTGCGACATGTGTGGTCTTTTGTCCCAGGTAGTGCTGTAACGCCTGATCCTACTTATGTGTCCATCGACACGACCTTGGATGCAGCATTAAGTGTTTTAAAAAGAAGCCTGTCAGCTCAAGAGGACCCCGGAGGGTGCAATAGTAAACTGTTTCTCTTGTTCACTATAAAATCTCTACTCTCTTACATACAGTACCTGCTGACACAAACAATTCACAGTTATTTCACAGATGTCAGATACAGTGAGACATTCGAGTGTAAAGTACATGACATTCATATCATAGGGGACGGTGTTTAAATGGGCCAGCTGCATTAGACTTAGTTCACTCCACAGCACACGCAACACAACTTTGGTTAAGATCTTCAGCATTTTGATCAGGCTTGAAGAACTGGAACTTAGCGCACCATCAATACTGCATATCTCTATTATTGATCATGATCAGTGAGCTTATTTATTTGCATGCCAGTGGGAGTCAATTTCTAATACTGCATACACACCCAAAACCTATTCATCAACATAGCAATAGAAGTCTATACCAGGCTAGCATTAAAAGAATAGTTCAACATTTTGAGAAAAATTCGCTTTCTTGCCAAGAGTGAGACTGAAACCACTCTCTCGGCTGTGTGCTATATATGCTGGAAACAACCTAACTCTGTTTATGGTAAAAAAAAATACCTTTAAAACTCAAAAATTAACATGCTGTATTTCATTTGTTTTATCCATACAAAAATGTAAAAATGTACCACACTATTTTTTGGTTGGGTGCAGTGGCTTCTGGTTGTCTGGTAAAAGCTCCCAGCCAAGAAATAGTCTGTTTCCTGTACAAATGTTACAGCGGCATCAATTTTTCTCAGCTCCGTGAGAAAGCGAACTAACATTTTTCCAAAAATGTCAAACTGTTCCTTCAAAACAGGCGATTCGAATAGATGCACACTTTTTGGCTTCATCTTTATAGGTCATGCCAAGAGTGTCTGGAGTTAAATCATGCATATCCTGCTGCTATCCGGACTGGGGTTGGTGCACCTTTGCTATATTTGCCTCCCTCTTTCACACACACACACGCACACACACACACACACACACCTAGACAAACTCTGATCTCATCTCTCCTCCTTTATTTTCTTCAGGCAGTCCACTATGTCCTCGCCGCTACCCCAAGGAGTGATGTTTGCCTTGAACTTGGCTGCCTTGGACTCCTGCATCTCCTTCAGCAGCCTGTGCATCGGGAAGCCCCTCCTGGGGAAGGCAGTGTCCCGGGGCCCCAGAGCCAGAGAGGGACAGATATCATTGGCCCCATCTCCGATATAGAATACCCTCTGAAAGGGAGCACCACCGCGCTCCTTTTGACGGCCCGCCAGATACTCCCGGAGGATCACCTGCTTGCACATGTTGTCAGGACAACAGGGGCAGGAGTGGGAGTGGAAAGGAAGCAGCAGAAGGCGGCCGGTCGCGTCAAAACTGGCCGGGTTCGTGAGGATCTTACAGAAGAGGTGCCGCACCCCGGCGCGCTCTAGCCACGTCTCGATGAAGTACATGTTGGCGTCAGAGACCACAGCCAGTTCGAAGTCCTCCTTGTGGCTCTGCAGGTACTGGAAGAGGTTCAGGAGGCCGGGCGTGGGTGGGATCTTCTCCACCGCCGAACGGATGGAGGCCTCAGACACGCCCTGCTCCGCCATATAGGCCAGGACCTTTTGCATGTGCTCATTGTAGTGCCCCTCCCTGTAGCTGTTTTTCAGCCAGTCGGGAAGATGCTGGCCCGGCAGAGCGCGCACCACGGCGTCATCGCTGCTCTCGTTGATGATGGTCTCGTCAAAGTCGAACAACACCAAAAAGCGCTGTTGCTGCAGTGCCGCGTGGGTGAGGCTTGGTGGGGCTGTCATCTCTGATGGGCGGAGGAAATGGTGAGCTGTCCTTCTCTAAGAAAAAGAAATGAGGGGAGTTAAAAATGTCGTCTTGTTTCAAGGACAACGGATTCTAAGGAGCGCTCTACTGTTCTGTTGCGCCTGTCCTAAAAATAAAATGTCAGTGTGACATCACACTGTTTAGGGTTCCAGCACCGAACCACACAGAGCCGGGGAAACATCAGATTGTATAAATACTCTTAATTACGCCATGAGCTGCGTGGGAGATGTATGTTTACAGGACTAAATGGATGGAGCAGAGTTTCAATTAAACAAAAGGAACTATAAACAGGATGTGTTGTCGCGCTTAATGAAAGAAAACAACATTTTCAGGAAACATCAAACAGGCATTTCCTAACATTTCCTAATGTCATCGCACTGCTCCACACAGACTTTCCTTTATTCCTTTAGGATTGAGGATTGGGGGGGGGGCTCACTCAGACATTTATTTATACATGCCACATTCTGGACCGAGCCAATTCCTTATTTACATAGCTGATGTATTTGGAGCACAAGGCTTTCACTATTGCTGGCATGTGGTAACTTAAGAGAAGGCAGAGCATACCTTCATCAAAAGTGGAGCAAATATGAGCGGTAATGAAGAACCAGCATGAGACGTAATAAGTCTACTCAGGTGCTGTGCAATTACTATTGCTACTTTTGATGTATTTACAGTGATGTATTGATGATTTGATTGATTGTATTTACTATGCTCTTCATACTTGGTGCATTGATTTGACTTTATTATAATTATTATTATCATCATTATTTAATAAAATGGAGTTTCCAGTGTGTTTTCCTGTGACTGGGAAAGAAAACAGCAATGGTGCAATGAAAAAGTTAAGCCACATAAATAATGCATCGGCACATATATCTAATCACACTGTTAAAACAAAGTAACATCAGATAAGCTAGTCCCACTAAAAGGTTACTAGCCTTGCTTTGCAGTAAAACAACCCTTAAATCAAATATTTGAAAGTATTTAATCACAGTTTTTATCATGAAAGTATCTAATGAGTTGAAATGGTAAAGAAAGCTGAAGAAGAAACAGAAGCATGTTACAGGGTTACACAGTCACTGTTAATATAAATCCTGCAGGCTGTCTATGCTGTTTGTACTATTTTTGTTGTATTAAATCATGTATGCATGCCCATGCTGTACAGCCTATGTATATCCATTCAATATCTATTTCTTTGCAATATTTGTATTGTTTACAACTTATAATAAATTGTGACTTCTGGGCTATAAAGCATTTTTTACATTATTTTTGTTTGGTGCCTGTTGTCCCTGTCTTATTTGCTATTTATTTCTGTGTAAGTACATTGAGAGCAATGAAATAAATTCCTGAAAATGTACGCATACTTCACCAATTCAGCTGATTCTGAGGAGTGTTTTTTCCCGCTGAGCTCTTTAGATTTACCAGACATAGAGCGTAGTATCTAAATGTTTTACTTCTTTCTTTTTATGTCTGTTTTACATCTCACACAGCCTGGCTCTGGGCTCAGAGATTTCACAACATGCCCTGACAGGTTTAAGATGATGATTTAAAGAAGGTCAAGTGGCAGCAGAAGAGTAGTGTTTTTGTGTCTGACACTTTGCACAAGCTGCAATGATGTAAATCCACATACCACTGTAGCAGAGGGCAATGGGTTCACACCACAACCTAATAATAGCCTAATCTGGAGTGAAACCACTTTGGGGGCCTCATAAAAATACCAGACAAACAAAGGGAGGTAAATATCTCTTATATTTAAAATTATGCACCTAAATCCAAATTACAGATAAATAAATGCATTTTAATATAATATTCCGGCTTTGCAGTGAAGCTTGGCGGCTGATGTAACGCATGCATACTATTTTTTTACGACAATGTCAGCTCATTGACAGTGCGATAATAAGACCAGACCAGCTGGTTCGGCGCTCGGTGGTCTGGATGTCCTGCGTCCTGCTGGGCTGGCTCCTATTGGACCAAGTGTGAGTAGCACGCCTGCCCCCCCTTCTCTCTGCAGCCACATTATTAATAGGGCATATTTACACACTAAGCCATCTAATTTTAACCCGGGTGCGCTATTCCTGCAGGAGAGGTTACCACTGAAAGTCATTAGCGCGGCTCTGTCAGGAGTCTTTAGGCTCGCTGGACGTGCGTGTCCGAGCAGCAGGCATCCAAAGGCGGTGAAATCACACGCGGAAAAAAAGAGGAAAATGTGCAGAAGGGGACAGAAAAGCAGGCCTACCGGCGGTGTGCATATACGCGCGGATGGTGGAAGAGCTGCCCGGCTCCTGCGATCCGCATCCCAGTGACGCGGCAAGATTTTTTAAAGGAGACTCCCGCAGCGGCTCGGAGGGTTTCCCAATTTAAAGCCACCGCGTCAAGCCGGCCGGCGTGAGCGCACAGCTTCCGGCAGGCGCTTTCAACTTAAAAGCCCCCCACGCAGAGCATGACAGTGGTTTTGATTGGCTTTTTTAGTTTCAAGATTCAAGAATTTATTGTCATTTCACAACAATTAGCATCATCATTGTCAATGAAATTCTTAAATCTCTTGCTCAGACACACACACTCAAACAAAAAAACGGATTAAAGAATAAAAATATAAAAATAAATAACAGTACAAGAGTAATAATAGAGTAATAAATATAGACCTAAATTTACGGCTCAATTGAGGCAAAGAGAGAGAAAGAGAGGAGATCTCACATCCATACTTGTACTTTTTTTTTGTTTAATTTGTAGAAGTCCTGGTCCCCCGTCTCTGTATGCTGCCTAGAAGTGCCGTCCAGTGGGCTCTTAAAGTGGAGAAAACGTGATGCAGTGTCCTCTAAGTTAACCTTTCAGTGGAGAAAATGTGATGCAGTGCCATGTGGGTTACTTTAAAATTGAGAAAATGTGATGAAGGCCCTCTAAGTTAACCTTTTGGTGGAGAAAGCATGATGCAGTGTCACATGGGTTTACCTTTAAAATGAAGAAACTGTGATGAATGCCCTCTAAGTTAACCTTTAAAATTGAGAAAATGTGGTGAAGGCCCTCTAAGTTAACCTTTAAAATGAAGAAAATGGGATGCAGTCAGTTATATGTGCAGCTGTATACAAGCATTGAGCCAACACCACTGCAAACAACATCAATAATAATGAAAAGGTAATTTTATTAATACCTCTGACGTTATTTTTGTAAAGATATAATTTATGTTCTTATCAAACTGAATGGGCATTTTGTAGTATTAATGAGATATTTATTATATTGATTGTCTTTATACAACTTTATTTAACTATTAGTAACTCAGTATACTGGTAAAGAAATACTACTGACTTCATACCTATTGAATGTCTACAGAGAACAGTTTGTTATTATTGTATAAGAGCGTACTACTAATGTGTTAATATCCTTTTGAAAGTATCCAGGGAATGCATTTATTTATGAAGCCGAGAGTATATTCAGATGGTCAGTCTCAATAAAATCAAGGAAGGTTATTCAATTTTAATACATTAAGTATTTTGCAATATAATGTGATTAGCTGTGTTTAGTGTTTATATGCACTTATGTAACGTTGTTTATAATTAAGTATAGTATCATGAAAATTTTATATGCACAACCAACAAACTCAATATATTTGTGCTTAACCTGAGATTTCTAAGCATAGGAAATACTGATTTATATTTTAAAATATTTTAAATATTGATTTATACTTCATTCAAATGTGAGTCATTTTAGTAGGAAGTCAATTTTTTCTAAGCATGCTTTCCTACAGTCAACAGATAAACATATTTATATTTATGTATGGTCAACATTCAGTACAAAACAAATACAGTTGGAACCATCTTTATTGAGAAACAGATATTTTTTTTAGCTGTCTGATGCACATAAATCAACATTAAGAAGCAGCATTAGAGTAGTACTGAAGCCTGTCAACAATATCTGCATGTTACTTTACGGCCAGTTAAATTAATATTCTGCTCAATACTATATGTCAAAAGATTCAATAAATATTCAAATTATTTTGCAAACAAAATCATTCCTGCGTCATATATGTTGTTTCTCTCGGAGCACATTTGCATCCCCTCCTCTGTAACTGGACACCATAATTCAGTACCAGTGATGTACCGATGCCAACATTTACAGTGGTGTATATCATCTTAAGAATTTGCATTTAAAGTGCAATTCAGGCTGATAGTGTAGCAACAATATTAACAACCTATTAATGACTGACTGACGATCAAACAGCTGTTACACTGAGGTAAAAACACCTGTTTCTGGCTCTGAATGGTCGTCATTTTGCCATTCGCTGTAAGTGTCCATCTAAAAATAAATGGTGGCATTTCTGTGGGCCTGAGTCATCCGCTGCAGACAGCTGAGGGTTAAACAAAGGAAATCATCTAATGTTCCAAGGCCGTGTAAAGTATGTGCTGTACAAAGGGCTGGACAAACTCGCACAGAGGAAAGAACAAGATAAACGCTCAGCTGCATTCTCTGCTGATAGAAAGAGAGGATAATGAGCATAATGTTATCACTGTATCTGTATCTCCACCCTTAACGAACACACTGTGGTCTGTATGTTGTGCTCAGCACCCCTCATCTTTTACGTGCACAATGACTTGCATAACAATTATGTGCATAGAGTTGAATGAATATAAAATTATAAATCTCAATTTATTTCCAGGATTTTGATTAGACAGCAAAGGACGTGTGTGTGCTTTTAATTATATATAACCTTTTTTCTAACTGCATCTTTCTAATGACCCCAGCACCGCCACTGTTGAGTTGTACACCTAAACTGATGTTTCCTGTACTTAACACTTTAGTAAGTACAGTGTTTACATTTTATGACATCTGTACTTTTAACCTTTGTATGCAATGTTTCAGTTCAGTATAATTATGTATCTGACCCTGTCAGTAAGTGCGATTTTTGGAAAGAGTTTTACTGAGGTACATTTTGTTTTTGACTTCGGTAAAAAGCTAAGTCTCTCTGTGTTTTACGTTTGGCAATAACTCTCAGTCAAAAATACTACAGACATCAAATAAGTATATCTTATCTTTTGTGATGATCTACACCACATGGTAGAAAACTGTGTATGAGTGTCATAGTATATATATATATATATATATATATATATATATACATACACACACACACACACATATATATATATATATATATATATATATATATATATATATATATATATATATATATATATATATATATATATATACTCAAAACTCCTTAAAACCCAACCCCAAACCAGCAAAAGGGTGAGCCACATGTGAACAAACTTTCAAAATAACTCATTGTTTTAAAGAAAGAGCTGTGGTCATTGTCAATATAATTATGATTTTAGATGTGCAAGTTATTGTTGCTGCTTTTGGTCTAATATCACAATTCAGTTTTTCATATTGAAACATTATTTACCTGTACTAATATACAACAAAATAAAAGTTTGAACACTAAAGAAGAATCAAGTCAAATGTAGTAAGAGAAAAATGACATAAACTGAACTAAATGAGTGATTTTTAAAAGACCAATGGAGCCAGAACATATGACATTTCATCTGACATAGTGTATAGATCAGCCCAAAAAGGATGATGTATCCATCAGCCAGTGTAGGCAAGTCGATCACTAGATTACCCTCAATGATCACTGCAACCCTATCTGGGACGAGGACAGTGGCATCAGTTGAGTTGGCAGTGATCAATGCGATACCCACTGGTACATCATCAACATCCACTTCTGGGGACTTCACAGGCTGAAGAGAAGAGAGAGAGGAGAAACACCTCTTAGCATACCATGATACAAAGTGATTGCACCACAAGCTACAGCATCAAAAGACCAGAGAGGATGTAACATTTCTATAAAAATAAACCACAACTGGTTTATTTACTATTTACTGATCATTATCAGTTATAAACCAAACATGATAATTATTATATTATGAAATTGATAATTGTTGCCTCTGTATGTTATTAACTTATATTGAGTATGCTAATTGTCCAGTTATTCAGTTAGGTTTTTAAATGCAATTGATAGGAGGTCAGAGCATTCACTGCCGCGTGTATAAATTGATTTGTTGATAATTAGTTGTTGATTTTTATTATTTGTTCAACACCAACCAATTTATGCACTCCTTTGAACACCATAACATTTAATATGTTGTTTGGTTTCTGTTTTGCATCTTTTCTATACCCTACAATAAAATAATATATGGTAATACTCAAAACTTACAACCAGAACCTGAATGACTTCTGAGCAAGAGAAGAAATTCAAAATGGATTAATTACTCGATTCTGACTCAACCAAGCTCTGATGATACCAGGACAGCTCATGCATTTACAATCTTTCTGTTTTTTGAAAATTCACAAAGCAAGCAAACACTTGAACACTTCATGTAACAATATGCTGACTTACATCCCACGTCTTCAGGAACTTGGAGTCATCCTCGCACAGATAAGGAAGAAGAGCACGGAGAACAACCGAACGTCTTCCATGGATGTCAACTTGTTCCTTGAGTGAGAGAAAATAATCTCGCTTCATTCTGGATGTTACACATTATACAGACAACACCACACATTGTTTTGTACTAAAACATTTCACATTTATGTCAGTAGATGGTGCTATTCCCACTGTCAACCCACTGGAAATTAGCTGCTCTGCAATATGAATTAAAATAGTCATTTCCAACAGTGACAAGCAATATTTATGTGTAATTCTACATTTACACAAGCGCTACACACAGTCAGGAGCAGGTGTAGATTTTGTGGGTAGCTACAAAAATATTGGAGTTACTAAGTGATTGATGAATGTGGAAATCCACGTATATTTCGTAAATTTAAAAAAATATGATTCTGAGACATGTATCAGTGAAATAGAGAATAGTGAATACTTTCTGTAGTTGTTTGTATTGGTGTGTTGTTGCCATTATGTTAATTCATGACTGAAGAGATGAGAGTTCAAACAAACATAATCCACTGTAGTATTGCAATCAAGCACCAGGAAGTGTAACCAACTCACCTGGATGTCATAAGCGCTGAAGAGCTGATCAAGAGCTTCGGCTATTTTCCCTGTTGTGTGCGTGCAGCTTTTTTTCTAAACAATCCTGATCCAGTTAAACTCAGAACAAATCTGTACAAACCAAAAAAGTCATCTTTACTTCATCTACAATTTGGAGTCTAATTCGCTCTAAGCTTCCAAGATTTTCACCTCTTGGCAAATTTGGAAGGAAATTCACCTCTGCCCGTTTTGGTCTTTTAATATTACTGTGGGTATGCTGTTTGTCAAGGTTGTTTTTAGTCCTTTTTCCAGAATTTACTGCTACCTCACTAAATCCTGCTCGACTCAACTTTGTTCGGTAGTTCCCCATTTTAAACTTTAGACTGTTTTTCCAGCGGCACCATCCTGTGTGAGATCCTGGCTCTTTTAGACATGCATGTTTAGTCACAAGTGCTTCTGTGACCTCTGAAAATTCCCTATCATTGGGGTATGCTTTAAAGCCATGCATTTTCCCTGCAAGGGTCTCGAGGATATTATGTTTTTGGCCCCTAGACAACTTCAGAGTTTTCCCTGTTCTCTCAAATGCAATATTTCCCTCTCCAAGTATGAGCTCCACCTCATATGAAAAAGTGGGCACTGGAAAAACAATGGGCCATCTATCAACCCTGTCTGGGGTCATGGCATGGGGTAATATAATGGTGTCATCTGATGCTACAGAGCTGTTATCATTCTCAGACCGCATTCCTTTTAATACAGCCTTCTGCGGAAGCTCATCAATGTCTACAAGAGAGCATAACTGCCCATCAAAGTAATAAGATACGCTTATCTTGGTTTTCAGCTCATCTACAGATTCTGGACGTGAAGGTAATGTCATCTTCCTGACAATGTCAGTAGAAGTATGGACATGAAGAGGGAGATTTTGAGCTGCCATTTCCTATCATTTCAGAGAAAGAAAAAACAATGGATTAATAAGTAACATTAGCTTTGACATTACAAAATTAGGCTATGTCAAGCACATTATCGTCTTCGTCTTTGTCTCTATGAAGTTTTTTGCCACTTGAGGTAGAGTGGCGACTTGGATGAAGGTGACACTAGAGGCTTTTATGTCAGGTCTGAAAAATGCTGGCACACTGAAATGATATGCCATCATGTACTGATGCCTGGTAGCAAGAGTTTTCAAGACATTCTTGAAATTATGCGCGTCATGTATCATCCTTTTGAAAAAACTACGTTTTCCTTCTAACCTCATGGTCCATAGGTGAACAAGAGGCCCAAACCGCTTTTTCAGTTCTGGGTAGTGCTCCACATCATGATGTTTGGGTCGTAGCTTAAAGTCTGGAAAGACAACCTGAAGACCTTGTTGGTGATCACTTATTTTAGTCTGCATGTACTGGATGGACTCCTCTGTGAAAGATGGAGAAAACACCAGTTGCACAATGTCTTTGAGGTCCATCAATATGGCCCAGGCATCATCTCCTTCTGGGACTTTATTTCCTACCATAAGAGGTAATAACCTCAACAAAGTGCAGTTTTCATGCCCATTCCCACCAATACTTTGTTTGGCAGCAACATTCTTGGGATCACTTGTGGCTTATCGAGCCTATCAGCATGCTGAAATGGAAATCTTCAGATTTGTGCATTTAGATACTCAAGAGTGAAATACTTGCGACGGATCATCTCATGGATGCACAACTCCAACTCAACTGGCACTATACCTTCAAAGAGATCATGAAGTATGTCAGGTGGGAAACCAGTAATGGTTTGAAAATGCTGCAATGCCTTGCTAAGGACACACTCAGATTTAACACCAAAATGAGTTACATTTTCTCCCTGCACAGCATTCTGCACATGAACATCACAACTTTGTTCTCATGTTTAACTCTGCTTCAGAAACTTCACTGGACTGGATCTCGTCTGCAGTGCAGCAACAGAATCTGCAGACATAGATTCCTTGGAAACTCTGCACAAAGCCCGCTAGACCACGGGCAGCCAAATTATCAGCACACAGTGCCTCTGATACACTGACCTATGAACACATCATCCTGCTCAAGAGTGTGCAAGTCTCTCAATAAAGGTGAAAGTACACTTTGATAACCACATCTCTGGAGATCAGGTACTTTGCATAGCTAGCTGAATGACATGCAGACTGGACCTTGGCAAGCAACCAGTATACAGCACAAAGCTTGTGGACCTTTCTAGCTGTACCTAAAGGATTAGCTAGTTCAATGTCATCCACATACAAAATCAGGGAAAGCTTCAACTCTCCACCTTTTGAAAGTAGCAGATTTTCTTTGAACTATGTTCCATCTTCATGAGTCATGTACATTCCAGGTGGTGATGGTTTGTTTTCTTGAATCTTGTCAAGAATGTCAGTATTGTTAAACACTGTTTGAAGCATCTGGAGTATTGACACATACACTGCTGCGTGTCCACTGGAATTTATAGTATACTGCACTGGCATTACCAAAGGGTAGTGACTCCTCACAAATGTTTTCCGTGGACAGCTCTGCATCATCTAATGTGGCACTGACAAAAACATTACTTTTCATCAAAGCTTCCACTAATTCATTAAGAAGGGAGTCACTAATTGCCTGATCATATTCCTGAAAAAGCCTTATGATAGAGTCTCTCACTAGAGGTTTAGACAATGAGAATATCTCTGACAAGTTTTCAACTATGTCCTGTATAGCCATCTCTGATACATGAAGAAGACGTGCATTTTCAAAAACAAAGACGCAAAGTTATTTCTCAACTGAGCTTGCAATGCATCTGTGACATCTCCAGACTCTGGAGGATTACATGTAGAAGTACCCACCTCAGGGGTATTCTGAGAGGGATCACCCTCATCAGACTCAACTTCACAATGCACAGTGTCTGTGTGCAGAACCTCATTCTTAAAATCCGAGATGTCACCGTTTGGATGACTCCTACTTCTGTGCTCATTGAATGAGGAATACACATTAGTGCGGTACTGACAGTTATTAAACGGACAATCTACCATCTCGTGTTTTTTTTAAATGTGATCTTAAATGACTGAGAAGCCTTTTATCGTTGAATGGCTCCTTGAATCCACACTTAGGAGTTAGTCACTATTCAGTTAGAGAGCATTGCTCTCAAGAATAAAGGGAACCGTTCTTTTTTTCCTTGAACCCTCTGAAGACTTCAGAGCTGTATAAGATACTTATGACTTACCAACATTGCTAGACATGCACAAAGATTAAAAGCTCTGTAGCGGGCCACTGTTTTACATGTGAAATTAGCAAAGAACTTATAACACACTAACTTTCCACTTTAGTTTTAAAGTTATAACCAATAAATAAATTTTTATTTCGACTTTTAAATCACCTTTGCACATAAAGTTAAAGTTATGCCAGTGCGACAGAGGCAATAATTAAACTAACATTAGCTTAAAGCACATTAAGTGCAAATGGATAATTTAACAGATTTTATGTGAAATATATAACAAATCATTGGCTGAACATGGAGGCAAAACTCAGTAAAAGTACAGATGAGCAGGTGGTGAATTTCCACCAAAGACGAAAACCATTTTTCTTCTTCACATGTCCAAATTCACAAGCGGCAAAATTATCGCTGACCTTCCCTGATCCAAAGCGGGCGGTTACTTTGGCGGAATTTACTTATTAACTTTTACATATTAACTTTTTAAAATTCCTGAGTTAATACAACTTATTCTTTTTAACAAACTTTTACTGTTTGGTCTTACAGTGTAGGTGTTTAAAGGTGATCCAAGTGTGGAAACTGTGTATGTTGATGTAAAGCACCAATAACAATGACAAAACACGTGTAAAATGAGACTTATGTCAATGAATTTATTCCCCCCAGTACAAGCTGGGAGGGTTTCCAACATACTTACCTTATCTAACAATGACATGATCGACACTCAGTCAAAGAGATTGATTGGTTTCAGCTGCCTGCTCATTTTGCCTTTTTTTTTTTAAGATAGCTTTATCTAAGATAAACAAATCAGCCCTCAAAGAAGACCCAGATCAGCTGTATGAGCATTCACAGGATTATTTTAGCCTGATAACTGGAAGTTAGGCTGGATGTGCTGAACCACAGTTTAAGAACAGGGTCATAAAAGTCACCAGTCACCTCATGATCATGAGACGGCCATGGGAGCTCCCTCACGAGTTTTGGTTTCTCGGACAGGAACGGGAAACTGAATCAGATATGACAAGAGTAAGAAGAGAGTGGACATGTTGGTCCTGATGCGAAAAGGCAAAATTACTAATGCTTTTAAAATATGGCTAAAATATAACTACAACTATCTGACTCCAGTTTTGTATGTTTTAAACAAATAAGAAGATAATGCTGACAACCATTTGCAGTCCATAAAATGCTCTGTAGTCATATAAACAGTGTAGTAGTAAACAGTTTATACTTCAAATTACAAAAACAGTGGCATGGTTAATTAAGCAATACTGTGTTGAGCAGTGCCTGTGTAAATGTTACCAGATGAGGACCCCTGCTGGTTGGCATGTACGTGTAAAAATACACATACGTCTTTGCAGGGCAGCTGACAGTTCAGTAATGTACAAGCTTAGAGGAGCATTGTGTGATAACACTTTAATAATACAGACAGATTAGTCTCATTTGAACACAGAAGGCAAGTGTGCAGAAATTGTGAATAAAAAAAAAAAAGGCATGATTGTTCCATCACTACTGTAAATCCAGTAACACATCAAATCTGGCAGTAATATCACTCATAATGGTCATAATCTTTCTTTATTATACCGTAAATGAAATGTAATGGTTATTGTACATACAGTATGTTTAGCATGATGATAAAGCGTGTTTATATTGGCTCAGGTCATCACTAAAACCTTATTTTAAGTAATAATAATAGTAATATTTTGAATTTCACATCTAGTAGAGCGGTATATGTTAGCTGCAATTGTTTTAAATGGCATTGACATGGTTTAATATTTTTATTTGACAGTGTTAAATGTGGCATCTTGTGGAGGATCACTTATAATTAGGATGGTATTTCCAGACGGTTTTTCGTGGATGCAGATCTATTTATTTCCTGATGTTCTGCACTTGATGAGGCATTTTGTTCGCAGGCACCATTGTGGAGAGTATTTTAATCACTTTACTTAAAAGGCACAGTTTTTCAGTGACCACTAGATGTCCCTCGCTGCATGTATCAGTTTATGGATGTTGTTGTTAAATTATTATCCAGACATGACATTTTCCTCACACTTTAGACAACCACTTTTGAAGATTAAATTTAGAAAAAAAACCCAAAGTATTGGTGTTACATTCCCTGGCTGCCACTGCATGTTAAATGTGCCAAACCTTTTAGCATTACAGACCTATTTGAAAAGAGCAATAAGCAGACTGATTTATTTTCTATGTTTGAGCTTCACCAATTTCTCTTTAAGTCTAGAGAACAACCTGCTCACGTCATATAACGTCATATAAAAAAACTCAACATGCTCATTGGTTAAACTCCTCTACTGTAGTGAAACTGTTAACTGCAGGTTGGTCCATCTATGATGAAGGCAAACATCAAGTCTGTGGGTTCACAAATATATACAGCAACACCCCAAAAGAGAGGAAGAGTTAAAAACTCCTACATGAACATATTCACAATGAGACCACTGAAGTCCACGCTCCGAATCCACATCAGGTCTTACTTCATACCAGAGGAGGGAAACCTGGCCAGACTTAACAATACTTGTCTGAGCAGCCAAAAGAACAAAAAAATGTCACAGATGTAAACAACATAAAGCATTATCTATGAAACTTTGTTATGAAGGGCTTTTAGAAATCAAAACAGTGCATGTTTGAGGGGATCAGAGTGTTTGGAGGGAGTTCGGCCGCAGAGAGAGACAGAAAGCAGAACTGAGAGGGTGGAGAGAGGAATGCGAGAAGCCGCTCTGGCGTGGATGGAGGGAAAACTCTCTCTCTTGTGCTGCAAAAGCATCTTCTGCGTCACGGCGTTGGATTACACCTACAGCTGGACAAAACATCTGAATTTCTGAGCCCAAACTGCAACTTTTCAAGGTCAGACATACATTCCAAGAAAGTGATATGCAAGCAGTAATAATAATGAAAAAGACTGAAAGATGAAAATTGAGGCTTAATAATCTGTCTCTATGCAGTGAGAGCTTCAAAATAAAAAATACATTGAGCACAGGAATAGAAAACATCATCCCAGGTTTCTTCACAACCTTTTTTTAACCTTGCATATGTGGGAGGAACCACTAAGGATTACATACTGTTGTTCTGTAAACTTGGCACCGATCGCTCTGATTTCAACAAGGCAACGTAGGAATTGAGGAAGCAGCTAAATCACAGGACTAGAAAAGAAAAAGAACAAAAAAAAAAATCGAGGTGAGAAAAATCCGCCCTCACATGGCTTTGCCAAAAAGTTTCAGCTCAAGTTCAGCGCGACATTGTTTGGAGAAAAACCCACGAGAGACTGCCAAGGCAGGGAAGTCCCGCTAATTGTTTTTCACAGTTGGCTCGACAGTGGCAGTGATTAAAGTTGTCTTTAAATTTGGCACAAATATGTGAAAAAAAAAAATCTACTAGTACAATAGTTACCAGGGCTTTCTAAAGAGAGACAACTGACCAAGAACATTCACCAAAGAGGAGAGGATGTGAAAACACATCTCATAATTACACTGATTGCCTAATGATCACCACAACTATTACTACCAAGTCTTACACCAACATTTACTGGTAAAACAGGAGTGAGTAGATACATTTGATTACAGTTACTGTAACAGCGTCCAAAGAATTACCAAAGTCATGTATTCTGATAACACTCAGCTTTTCTTTAAAATCAGCATCATTCCTCAAAGTTTGGGTAAATGTATATGAGGACAGAACCAGCACTGATGCATGAAGCCACTCAGAGTGGAATTTTTATTTTGAGAAATGAACAAATTATGCTCTTATTCTTTCAGTTAAGAATAAGTGCCTTTTTTTTTAGATCTGCTTTGGGAAAAACAAACATTTAAGTGTATCACTAAATAACTTTAGCAACCTTAATCATGACGAGTTGGGCATCAAGCTCTGATGGCTGATGTGATGCATCACTTCTTTATACAAAGATTCTACTTTTTGGCCCATAAATTGAAATTATAGGAGCCTTTTGGAACCATTTTTTAGACATTTCATACATACAGCTCTGGTTCATCATCATTACAAATCTTATATTGGAGCTGCTGCCACGGGAGACCCTAAAATCTGGACGCCACCCCCCTGTGCTTTGTTATCTGCAATCAGAATACATTACTCCTCGCTTAATGGCAAAGAACACGGTCAATTTTTATTTTAAACCACTAGTATTCCCAACATGGACACAACACTGTTGACATACTGCACAGAGAAATCCTCACAAACATTTGAAAATACTGACAAAGTCAAAGATTTCATAGCAACATGCTCTTCTTCTCTTTTCTTTCCTTTTTTTCACAACTGAATAAATGGGAACTCATTGAGGATGTGCTTGAAAATATCATTCAAAATAAACACTCTTACTCAATTCTTCTCTGCTGTAACTTCCTCTGTGGCTTCTTCTTTCTTCTCGTTGACGTCAGCTTCAGTTTTTTCCACATTTTCTGCAGGCTCAGGGCTGGACTTTGGCTTCTCCTCCACCTTCTTAGCTTCAGGAAGAAGGATGATTTTCCCGATATTTTGGCGCTCGTGCATGCGCTTCATGGCATCCGCCACCTGAAAAAAGACAGAGGGGGGTGGGGTGGATGTGCACAGTCAACCAGAGTGCGTTTGCTAATGTGAGCAACTAAAACTTAAATTAGATAGTTTGTTATTGTTAAATTAGATAGTTTGTTATTGTTGAGTTTTATTTTATTTTAGTTTAGTTTAGTTAGTTTTAGTTTTTTTAGTTATTTTCTACTGGTGTAATTTGTGCCTTAAACATTTTTTTAATTTCTTAACTTTAGGCCACACATTTCTTTACCATCTTGCTGTTTAACATCTTAGGATCATGTTGGAAATGTGTGTAATCCCTCAGTCTTAATGAGCCCTGTAGATCCATAAATAAAAGTTCAAAAATGATCTCCTAAAGACAATACTAATAGTGTCAATTCTGCAATAACTCCAAGAGCACCCGCAAAATGAGGAGGAAGATTAATAAAAAAAAAAACACACTGGCTATCTCTGCCATGAGCCATCTGCATTTCCTATTATTTCCTGCCTCCGTTTCCTGCTCGCAAACACACGGCCAGGATTGTCTTGCATCACACTCCCGTCAGCCCTTGAAGCCAGCCAAGCCAGAGAAACTCAAAACACAGATACCCCCGTAAGTAGCGGATGCCACGGCAACAGTTTAGATCGTCACCTAGCAACGGCCCTTAAGTACCGACTCGCCTGATGTCTGGGGGGTGTTGGGAGATGCTGGGGGGGGGTGATGATGTCTGTTCATCTACCGCACAAGTAATGAAAAAGAGACGAAGAGGAAAACACCAGGAGGAGTTTCTCTTAGGTTGTGACGCCGAAGAAGAAGAAGCCTCACTGGAGCTCCTGTTTCACTCCCACATGGATCTAAATTCATCTCATGTCTTATGAATACTTTGAGAAATATTATAGCTGCGAACATGATGTACTTTTTTTTGTACTAACACCTTTAAGAACTTTTTCCACATGTTGGGAAATATGCTTGTTTGCTCTCTTGCTGAGGGTTAGATGAGAGGATCGATACTGCGCATATGTCGATACAGTAAATATTAATTGAGAGCCAGCGGCCGTTAGCTTAGCTCAGCATAAAGACCGGAAATAGGAAAAGGGGGCCGTCACAACAGCTAGTCAGGCTCTGTCCGAATCTCAAAGTGTAAAGATTGTGTGGTAGACAGATGTGGACAAAACCAGGCTAGCTGTTTCCCCTTGTTTCCAGTCTTTGTGCGAAGCTAGGCCAACCATCCCCATACTTACATGCTTCATGTAAGTGAATTTTATGAAATGGCAGACTGATAGGAGTTTTGTGCAGCAAATCAACAAGCTGTTATTGTATATTTTATTTATTTTTTTTTATTCTTGAAGATATCTCTGATTGATAAGAACAGTAAAGAGTAGTAGGGGTAGATATTGTTTAACCTCAGTCCAAACACTGCTGTCATGCATGCCTTAAAAAACACACAAAAACTAGTACCGCCTTCACATTTTATATTCAAAACATGTTTAAACTGACCTCCTCAAAGTGATAGCGTGAGTCGATGCGGGGCTTGATCTTTCCCTGCTTGTAGAGCTCTAGCAGTTTGACCATCGTCCGGCTGATAAGCTCCTCATCATTTATATAGCCCAGGTGGAAGCCGCAGATGGCCTTGTTGGCCTGCATCAGTTTCATTGCGGTGAGGGAGAGCTGGTTGTACCAGGTCTTTGCCATGGCCAGCAGGTTCTTCTTCTGGCCTGTCACACAGTTGGCCACACCTAAAATGGACAACAGAACAGATTAAAAACCATACAAACACACATTTCACAAAGGCTATCTTGCATACATTATGGGTGAAAATGTACAGAACCTTTGAGGTCAACTCAACAAATTCATAAAACATGTTTTTCTGTTTCTAAATGTCTTACCAAAGACTATAAGCGTGCCCAAAGGTTTCAATAAACTAAAACCTTTTTGGGTATCAGAACCACCAAGTGGGTCGAGGACGATGTCCACTCCTGGATAGGAAGGAAGAATAAAGATCAGGTCTCTATATTAACTTGATATTCAATAAACAACTTTAAAGGTAAAGATTTGAGTGTGTGTGTGTGTGTGTGGGGGGGGTTACTTTCACACTACAATGTGCAGTACAACACATTGTGTGCTTTCTCACCCTTGGGGCTGATTTTGCGGATTTCTTCCACGTAGTCTTTGGTGCGATAGTCGATGGGGTGAGTTACCCCGCCTTGGGCGATAGTCTCATGTTTGGAGGCAGATGCTGTGCCAAAGACAGTCACATCCTGCACGGTCTGACACAGCTGGGTAGCAGCGATGCCAACACCACCTATAGACCAGCAGCCCAAGCAGAAATGAGAAGAGTGGCAACTGCAGGTGTTTCACTTTTCACAGCAAATCTGTTCAACCTCTGTGTGATGCCTCTCTGACACACTCAGTGGTTTAATCATCAAACATGTTGATCTAATAGAAAGAATCACTGAATAAAGCGTCTTCCTAGCTGCCTTATGCCTTCACACACAACACCTTCACCAAGGATACGGTGTACGTTTCTTGGAGCAGAATGTAACCATACTGTTATGGTGGAATTTAAATAAAAAAATTCCAGAACATACATCTAGAGCTTCTCATCTTATAAATAATTAAATTTTTGTCATGGACTTTTGCAGAAATCTGAAATAAACTACAATGGGGGTATAATCATCCACATATCATGAAATGTGCAAAGCTACGTGACATGAGTTCAGTCAGGACAGGTGTAAAAAAAGGCCTGTGCAGTGCCACCTGAACATCTTCAAGACACTCTCGCTGTGCAGCGATCGTTGTTCAAAACTACAGAACTTTATTTTTAGTTCTAGTTACTATCAGATGGTCAGATTTTTCAGCCTTTGAGCTACTTAGGAGAAATCAATAGGGGAAAACTGGATTGTAAAGGGTTCAAAGGTCAGCAGGTGGCTTAACACTCAGTCGTACATTGGTGGGTGGTTGAAACCTTGGAAGAGAGACGGACAAAGTGTCTGTTATTTCAGCTTTGTGGCCTTGTGTCATTTAGCACTGAGAGGTTTTTCACAACGACGGCTGCCTTGATCACCAGTAATCCTCCTTGCCCTCTTCATCACCCTGCCCACGTGTGGCTGATTCATACAGGTCAGCTGACAGCCAACCACCCACTCGGCACTGAAACATGGCCTCTGAGGGGGGCAGGCGCAGAAGAGCGCTAGACCATGACGGTGGATGATGACAGGAGGTGACCTGTGTGCTCGGACTCGTGAGTGGTTGACAAATCCTGAGCTGTCTGAGTCACGGCATGAATTAACATCTTTTAACACCAACAACACAACAATATGGCTCAAATAAAAACTCCAAATAAATAAAAGCTAAAGATGAAAAAAGGGAAATGAAGAATTATGACTCTTTAAAAAGGCAAAGGAGTTGTGTGAGTTTAGGTGCACAGCTCTCGTATATTGAATACACAGGAAATTGTTCCAACATTGAAAATAAGCAAATTGAAAATGATTAAAAAGAGCCAACAACTACCATCAAGTGCAGAGAAATAATCCTTTTCTGTCACAACTAGTGGCTTTTAATTTGAAATATTTAGCACTAACTGATCTATATTCACAATTATTGGACATAGACTGTGTCCAGATTCCTGATATTACATTAAATTACATTTATTTAGCTGATGATTTTATCAAAAGAGTGTTCAACAACCCAAAAATGTCAGGAATCATGCACATACATCAACTTCATCAAATACGCTGAACTGCTTCAAATGCTTATGTTTATGTTTTTAGGTTTTATTATAAATCCAGGTGCAGACATAATATGCTGCATTTTCAGGATCTTTAAAGACGCATATCAATTACTTCCATCCTACTGTGATTAATGTAACGCTGTCAGGACTTGGTAATTTAAACACCTGGAAACGCGATCCTCTACAGCAAATGAGACATAATTGCTTGTGTTGGAGCCCCTTCTTTGAAATGTCAGGTGTTGCCAAAGCAACCATGCCCGATAATGATCTTGTTTGCCATTTCGTGAATAAGCTTCAATGGGACCATCACACACACACACACGCCGTCACCTCTGACCTGCAGTTTCTCAAGCTGATGATTTTTCAGCACAGATATGCGGCGGCATTCAGAGAAGTGATTAGTGACCCTGAGTGAAGGAGCTGTGCGACTCCTCACAGGTTACCCCGGAGACTGGGGGAGATGTTTGTTATACTTCACAGTTAAAATCACAGGGGAGAGTGGCTGTCGAACCGCACGTCACGGTGGAAGCCATTGATCTTGCTTTGAGGAGACTTATTCTTTTAAAAATTTTGATTAGTTTCTCCCAGAAATTTGAATGATAAATGGACCACTTCTGTGACATTACCTGCATTAGGTTTCCAGTAGCGTACAGTGTGCGTCTTACCTGCTGCCATGTGGATAAGAACGCTCTTGCCTGGCCTCACATTGGCCATCTCAAACAGCATCATGTGGGCGGTCAGATAGTTAATGGGCAGAGCGGCACCTTCCTCAAAGCTCATCTCCTCGGGCATGGGGAAGGTGCGGTTAGCGGACACGACGGTCACTTCCTGCCACATGCCACTGCGGCTCAGCACGATGACGCGATCCCCCACCTCAGGGAAGACAGAGGAGAAGGTGTTGAGATATTTCAGTCTAGACCAGCGTGGCGGGCCGACAAAGCTATCGAAAGAGCCACGCTATTGTATCAGGGTGGAGGAAGACGGATATCGCAAAACCTGGACAAAATAAACAAGTCTGGCTATTAGAGGAAATGTGAAAATAGGATTTCATGTACTTTAGGTGAGCTGACTCTTTAAGGCTGTGAAGGGAAGAGCAAAAGACAGTTGTGAACATGAGGAAAAGATGAAACCACCATCTTGCTCTGCTGAAATTGAGGTCAGGCAGGCAGGAAGTCATCTGATGTATCTTCGTTATTGAATGACATGAGGGCCAGTCATTACACTGCTGCTCTGCTCTGTCAACACAGACTTTGATCCTTACACAGCCGCCCTGTGATACTTGGCAAGTAACTGAAATCACAACAATCTTTGAAATGTGAAATTGGGACGACATACAGTCAAAGTAATGATTATTATCATAATCAATAAATTTTTTTCTGGACTGACTTATTGTTTGGCCGACAAAGATATTTGATTTACTCTCACATGTGACACAGAAAAGCACCAAATCCTCACATTTGACAAGTTCGAAGCAACATATTTTTTGCATTATGGCTTAAAAATGACTTGTTTATTTGATTGTTTCAGATATAATTGAAATACACTATTTTGGGTGCATATTAAGAGTATATTTCTTTCTTTGTTTTTATTTAGAAATGAAGAATCCTCAAAACAACGCAAACGAAGATGACATGAAACCTCTTAATGCGCGAAGGGCATGGGAAAGAAGTCTGATTGTGAACACTGCACTGCTTCCTGTTAAACAGCCTCAAGAGCTTCGAGCCACCCCCACTTCCTGATGCACTCAGACCCATGACACACGCGCACAAATATTAGTGCACACACATGCAGAGTTCCTGAGTAACAGGCTCTCTCACACAAACCTCTTTTGCATATGTCTGTTGTAGTGAGATAACCCCAGTGGCTCCTGTTTTTTTAATGCTTCAACTTCCACCTCGGATGACATGCTGCTTTTTGGGGCTGACTGAATTTCTCAACTCTCTGTCTTGAAACACTTTGAAAGCCTCTGAATGAACTCAAAAATGCACACTGGCCAATTTAAAAAAGGGCTGAGCTCAGTTCCTGGAGGGCTGACATGAAGTGAGGTAACTGAAATGATGTTCAAAGTAGTAACTCAGTAGGAACTCGAGTGGAAACACTTTTCAGCAGCAGACAGGGCAAAGCCTCTTCAACAACTGTATGTGCTGCTTTTGTTTGTTTAACGTACAGATGAACAGCAGTGGGAAAGGTACTCAGATCTTTTAAGTACAAACACCACAGTGTAAAAATACTCCACTTAAGTAAAAGTCCTGCATTCAAAATCTGCCTACTAACCTACTTAAATATTAGAGGATAGTTAATGTTCATGCGTCAGTGTATAAACAGCATTTCACTATTGTAACTGCTCGAGGTGGAGCTACTACTTTATATGAAGTAAGATAGTTTAGTCCAGTGGTTCCAGGGTGGGGTCCCTCCAGAGGGTCACATGATAAATCTGAGGGGTCGTTTGGACCTTTCTCTAATCTTTGCTGCATTTTATAAGCTTTCCATATTTTGTTTAAGGTAAAATCTCCATTTGCAAAATAAATGAGTCAAAAATGAACTACAGCTGCCATTGAGAAGTACGATATTTCCCTTTGCTCTGTAGTGGAGTAGAACGGTAAGTAGCAGAAGATGGAAATAAGTGATGTTAAGTGAATATGATCGTTCAAGGAAATTTTCATTCATTATAATACACTGAATATTTTGGGGATTTGGCAGTCAGACAAACCAGGATGTTTGATGAGGTCAAGTATTGTGGGGGGAATTTTTTCTGATGTTTTAGAGACCAATCAATGAACTATTTATTGAGAAAATAACTGATGTAGCCATGAACTAAAAGGCACCTGCATGTGTTGCCACGCTTTCTCTCATCACATTAAGTTGATGAAAGACTTTATCTGCAGAACAGACGGAGGATTTCTTTCAAAGCAGCCGGCTGGAACGGTTTAATGCAGAAATTTCTGCGGAGAGAGACGAGCTGTGAGGGAATCAGTGAAAACAGCCGCGCCCTCCTCCTTGACGTCCTCATCTGGAGAAGCCTCGCTGCTCTGGCCCGGGATCAGCCTCTCTCTCTGAAAACACTTCCCCTTTCTGTTATTGTCTGCTGGGTTCTTACACCAACCTCACAGACCATCCTAAACCTCAGCCCGAGCGTGAACCACCATTCCCCACTTAAAGCTCTCCTCAATTCTGCCTTAACCCTGCTGGGATGCTTAATTTCACTCGGCTTCCTGCACTGCTGCATCTGGTGGGTTTTGTGGTGGTGTCTTTTGTGTTATGCAGTTTCCTTCCTCCCCGAAAAAAAAAAAAAAAAAAAAAAAAAAAGGGTTAGGAGTTGTAAGTCACCGCTCCCCTAATAGGATTCTTGCTCTCCAAAAATGGGGAGAGGGATGGAGGGAGGTTTGAGAGGATTGTAGTAAATGGAGAAGAGAAGGAGGAGGAGGAGGGAAATTCCACACTGACACAGAGGGACAGGGAGGAGCTTCACACACAGCTCGGTATTCGCCTGTAATGTTGTGGACTGTACAGATTTAAGCACTTCGAGGCCTTGTTCAGACCACAAACACAAAATATAAAACATGCTGTTTGTGTGAAACTACAAAACACTGGAAAGTAACATCGATATGAAGCAAAATGACTAATCATTTTGGTTTTTTTTTTTTTTTTTAAATCGTGCAACATGACAAATTCGTCCTCATCCAGATGGTTAGAAGAGTCTTTAGATTGTCTTCTGGATGTATATTTTTCAGAAAAGCAGATGAACAGCTCCATAACTCCAATCTGACAAAAGCTTCAGCAAGAACATCAGATATTTTTTAAAACGGGGGCAAAACATGAGAGTTCTGCCTGGAAGTCATCTGTTCCTGAGATTCACATACAAAACAATGAATGCGCCTCTTCTGAACCCAGTGAAAAGTCCCGTCACTCCTTCAAACAGGAGTGTTCTCCATCTACCATGTGTGTGAGTGGACGCACGTAGATCGCAAGCCACTCCAGTTAAAGGCCAAAAAAATAATAAATCTGTTGCTTTGATTCTTTGCACCAGCACAAGTAAACAACACCGAACCTCCGAACGGAAAACCGGAGAGTTTTTGCAAAAGCTGTGACAGGGAGTCACAGAGGTTTGCTTGCAGTAAGTCACTGTGCTTTCATCCTCGATGCGTTGCTGTAAAAATAAACGAAGTGTGCATAACCAGCTGAGCCTTTGGCCTCTGGATGCTCTGGGATCAGCTCTGCGGAGCACTGCAGGATACTCGGTACCTGCAGGCTTCAAACAGATCTGCAGCTGACTGGATTTAAATCACAGGCGCTCACAACGGGCAGCATCAGGTGAAAACTACCTGCCGGCTTCCGCTCTGCAACCAAAAAGCAAAAATGGCCCCCAAAAAACACACTTAAAGCTCTAAAATCTGGGTTTAACATGCAGCATACAAATATTCTGCACCTTTCCGTCAGACTTGATAAATTATTAAGCCATAAAATTCGCCCTTTGGATAGCTCTTATCACGGAGAGGGTAAATGCGTTCTGCAACTCAGGAGGAAAGTAAGAAACACTTCAAGGACACACTGTAAATCAAACCCTGTATATTCACAGTGCCAAAACGTTACGTAGTGACGCAAGAAGCTTCCCCAAAGATGCCAAATGACACCAACACGTCAGACTGATGGAGGTTATTTATCTGCTTTTTGACTCATATACAACATACTGCATACTAATCAGAATTATTTTGACATATCACAGTCGTGTAAGGTATTTGTTCAAACGTGTTTGAGCTTCTCAACTGTGAAGATTTTCTCCTTTTGTGTGTTTTATATAATTGAAATCTTGAATATTTCGCAGTTTGTCTGAAGAAAGAAACAATTTTAGGATGTCATCTTGGACTTTGGGGAGTTGTGGAAGTGGGTTTTCATTGTTTTTTAGACACTTATATATAGTCTAAACATGAATCATTAGTAGAGAAAATAACATGCATTTCAACTGAGAGTGAGCATGATCATTAGTTGAAGCATTAATCAAGCACACTTAAATATAGACATTAGTTGTAAATCTTACAAATGCATGCACCTTTTTTTTAAACCAAGGCCCACGCAAAAGTGAAATGAGAGGAACTGATGACTTCTCTTTTCCTCAAGTAAACATCTAAGACCTTCCCTGTTTCCTGCCACCAGAGGCTTCCTTGATTTCTCTGCAACTGTTCACACACGGTGCAGAGAGTTATGTGAAAACGGGGGCATTAATCTGGTTCAGTCGTTTTTGGGAAAGATTAGGATTGGGCAGCAATGGGGAGGCAGAGCTCCAGACCTGAAACGCGTCGTGGTGGGGGCTCAGCTGACACACACAAACACACACATATATGGACGCATTTCATGATGGAGTTTAAGTGTGTGCATGTACTCACTTTCTTGTCCTCCACACCCTCCCCGACCGCCTCGATGACCCCGGCGCCCTCCATCCCCATGATGATCGGAGGGGGGGGCAGCAGCTCGTACAGCCCCTGCCTCCCCAGCAGCTCGGCGAAGTTGAGCCCGCACGCCTTGACGCGCACCAGGACCTCTCCGGGCCGGAGGGGGGGGCGGCTCTGCGCCCTCACCTGCAGTTTCACTTTGTCGTAGCCCCCGTACCCGGTGAGGACCAGGGCGCGGCAGGCGGGGGGCTTCTCCTCCTCGGCCGCCCCCTCCCGCGGCGCGTCCCCGGCGGCCGGCGGAGGCTCGTCGGGCTGCTGCTGCTGCTGCGGAGCCGCCGGAGCCTCCTCTGCGCCAGACATGATGCTCCTCACTTCGGTGATGTGCGCCTCTTTCTGGGTGTGCAGTCCGGATGGATCAGCTGAGTGTCTTTTTTAAACACACACACACACACACACAGAGCTGCTGAAGTGTTTGTTGTAAAAATAAAAAAAGCTGTCATAAACTGAGGAGAGTGAAGCTGTTTGCTGAAATTCAGATTAGTGCTGCGTGTTGTTTGTGTGTGTGTGTGTGTGTGTGTGTGTGCTGCGCTCAACAAGTGACCAAAGTCAAGACGCACACAAATAAAACAGTGCATCCGGGTTTATTTTTCAAAATAAAACAACTCCGTGTTTCGACTCGAGCAATTATAGTCAAAAAATAGAATAGACAAATATACTATACTTAATTACTAAATACATAGGTATTAAACATAAAAGACTCAAGCAAGTCCAGTTAACTTTCCTCAAACTCGTATGAATAGCTCTGACCTGGATGATGTTAAGTCCAGATCAAGACCATTAATATAGTTAGATTGACACTGATTAGTTTTTTTATTTTCACATGTAAGACAACTAAATTTGAATAGATTTTCAAAAGAGGGAGGTTTGAGCTGGTGATGAAAAGAAATGAGATTAATGGTTTCATAAAGGCATTTCACAAACAAAAACAATAACAACTAATGAAAATCGCGCTTTTCACTTTTTCAACCTTTCAAACTCCATTGTTGCAATGCCACATTGTTGCAATGACAAAAGAAATCAATGCTTTTTGCTTCTGAAGAACAATAATAATAAGAGGAAATCTGATTTATGTCGCACTTTTAAGTATCCTCGGAGTCAGAATAAGTGCAGAAAATGTCAGACAAGGTTCAATAGGTGCATTTAATCTCTCAGTGGGTGCACTGTTTTCATACATTACCAAAGCTAATCTAAATATCAAAGCAACCTGTTTGGGTATGTAACTGAATCTCCTCTTTTTCATCTTAAATCAACATAAAAAATCAAATTTACACAGCTGATTGTATTTCCACTGAGTTACAGATGTGCTCAGAATCATTGTGACCATGATTCCAGCTATCTCCACTCATATACATCTTATTTAAAGGCCACATCTCGTGACTTCCGGTGTTTGTCCACCTCTTTGTGGTGGACTTGACGCAGCTGAAAAAAGTGACCCATCCGTCTCGTTGGCCAAATGTGAGTCAGAGAGCTGCGGAGAGCCTCAAAGCCCGGACACTGGAGTGCTGGGAGGAAGAAAAGGGATTATCTGAAGTCACAGCAGGGAGGAAATACACGTCCAGATCCCAGCTGCCCCTCAGAGGACGTTTTAGACAATAATCATGTAGACACAGATATGAATGAACAGTGGTGGAATATAACTTAGCACAGTTACTTACACTTACTCACTTGTACTTTACTTGAGTAGTTCCATTTTATGCTACTTTATGCTATAAATATTGTGCTTTTTATTCCACTACATTTATTTGACAGCTTTACTTTTTACATAATAAACACATGATATGCTAATATATATGATGCAGTATTCACTTAGTGGTAACCAAAGAATCTAAAGTTGGCTCCACACTGACAGACTACAACATAAAAATGACCTTTAATGTATTTGTAAGTGATAAAACCAGAAAAAAAATGATCATATAACAGCATGAAAGGGATCATTCTGCATAATGAGGACCTTTCATACATTTAGCTGATAATGCTTTTATAAGATAACTTACATTTTAAGAAATTTTGCATGTACTTTTCAACTTTGTTATTCATACTTTTCCTCGAGTAAAGGACCTGAGTATTTGTTCCACTGTGGATGAGTTTCGTTCTCTAGTTGTTTATCATTACTGTCAAACAATCTTAAAAAGTCACCACAATTTTGCAGTAAAAAAAAAGTTGATTTAGTTAGTTGATTTTGCAAATATGCGAGGTAGGTTTACATTCTCGTGTAAGTTTGTGACATTTATTAGTTGTTTATGAAACATTCCCTCCCCAAAGAGATGAAATACAAACCTTTATGGATGAGAAAACAAAACACGATCTATAAATTGACCATATAATCCATTATTATAAAGGAAAATTAAAGACAATCCTGATGTATTTAAGGCCTCTACAGTGTGTCGTCTTGACACAGCTGGACACCTCATATCAGGACAGACTCAAACAAAACGTTCATAGCTTTCTTTATAAGTTACTTGTTTCAATCAGACAACATGTGCCCACACACAGTCTGTGCTGCAGCCTCATCTCGTCATGTGTCAATGCTTGACAGGAAGTGAAGCCTGTATGAGGGCAGGAAATTCCTTTTTTAAAAATATAAAGACACATGTAAGGTCAAGTAGTTGTTGCTTTTACACCCCCGTTCGAATTCTGAGGAAGCTCTCGCCGAGTGTGTGTGCATGCAAACACACTTCACAGAGCTGCTACAAACACGGCGTTGGTGGGAAAACAAACATCTGTGGTACATGACTCCGATCTGAGGGACATATTCTCAGATGCTTTTAAATGTGACTCCTTTTTGGTGAACAGAGGTTTTACATCCTGTTAGAGCTTCTTCTTGTCTCAATGCTTTTAGCCATGATGACCTATATAACATATTCTACTTTTTTACCTCAACAGTTCAGATCTGTTTCTAAACCACAAAAAAGGCTTGACAGTATTTTCATTTCTATTATTGTTGGAGTTACAGTTTTGTGTCAATAAGCACGTTCAAGTACTGCACATGCTTCAGTAAGTATGTACATTGCTGAAGTGCTTCACTTAAGTATTTCCATTCTCTGCTACTTTTACTCATTATATTCATCTGACAACTACAGTAACTAGTTACTTTGCAGATTAAGATTTTACATACAAAACCTGTAAGGTTTTTATAAAATATGATGCATCATTATGGAATAAACCTCCCAAAAGCAGATTAAGTAGCTAAAACTACCCTAGACCTACTGCAAAATTAAAATTCTGCTTAGACAAACAATGTAATAATGACATTTTGTGACATTATGACATGGACAGGAGACACTCTGCTGCATAATGAGTACTTTTACTTTAGATACTGTACTTCAAGTTTATCATACTTCTGTGCTTTTACTTTGGTGAGATTTTGAATACAGGAGCATTTGTAATTAATGATTTCTTTTTATTTCCTTTTCTTTGTCTTTTGTACTTTTACTTGAGTGTAATATCTAAAAGACAAATGTCAAACAGTGAAAACAGGATGTAAAATAGGGAAGCTGGAGACAAAATGAGGTCATTATGTGGTGTCAATTTTTCAACCCCTATGTAAACGTGTGTGTAGATTTTGTAAGGCCTGTTATTTACTTACTAGGCCTCATTATGATTACTTGTAACATTGACCAATGTTAAACCCTTAGTGATTAGCACCAAAGCAATTGTTTATGTGGTAATGTTTAAAGATTGATGTCTTAAGGGAAAAGTTATAATGACAACAGGGACAATTTGAGCTTGTTTTTTTAAAAAAACAAATTAGGCCTCCCATGAGGTAATTCAGACTCCATTAAAAATTGGTTTTACGCAAAAAAGGGTCATTCCAGACACCAATAAAAACATGTCAGTGCTTATTTTGACTCTGCATTTTCCTCAGAAGAAAATTTGAACACTTAGAATTTTTTTTTGAGCAAAAGACTTTGAGAAAAAGAGTAAGGTGCAGAGACTTTGGCAGGACCAGACTTGGTCTCCAACTGGCCCCTAGACTGAGTCTACAGTCCGGGCTGAAAAATCCACATCAATTATAACTGCTAACATTGCCTGAAAGGATGTGCTTCTCAGCTGTGTGGGATCTTCCAGGACATCTTCAGCAGGCTGAAGACAGCCGACACAAACAGACTCAACAAGCTCATCAGGAGAGCTGGAATCTGTCCTGGGAGTTGAACTGGGGTCTGTGGAGGAGGTGTCGAAGAGGATGATGCTGAGGAAGCTCCTTTGTATCATGGACAGTGTCTTTCACCCCCTGCATGTCACACTGACGTCCTGTCAGAGCTCTTTCAGATGTAGACTGAGACCACCGAGGAGCTCCACTGAACGCCACAGGAGGTCTTTCCTACCTGAGGCTATCAGACTTTATAACTCCTCTCCCTTCTGCCTGCAGGAAAACTTCAAAAACAAAACAAAAAAACAAACAAAAAACTCTTACTGTAAATAAGAATTGCAACATATCTGTATATATCTGTTCATAACCATAACATGTGCAATATTTTTCTATTCTATTTATGTGTAAATATGTACACTAGCATAATTTTACAGGTGATAGTATATTCATACAAGTAGTTTTATTATCATGTGTAATATTCTTCATGTGCAGTATCTTTTTTCTTGGAAATAGTTTATCATCATTGCAAATGACCTGACTCATTCTCTTATACAGCAACTCCTTTGCACTCCTTATCTTATCTTGTTACTTAAGACACTTTATTAGTTGTATTTGTATTTCTTATTCTCTTATTTTTACTGTTTAGTTGTATTATTTGTTATTGTTATTATTTTTTTCCTGTTCTCTGGCACAACAATTTCCTTCGGGTCAATAAAGTTGTTCGTATTGGTATTTGTACATAATATATTACTATGGCTTGGATTACATTGTTCTACAGTATTAGAACATTTATATTCATTAAAAGGGAAAAGGGGACTTATTTACCATTTTGCTTTGTGCACATGATATTTATCCATTTAAGTTAACAAGTGAATGAGTGAAAGTATTGTTTAAACTGCGCAGACCTAAAAAATCCTGTGAACAATAAATGAACTGCTCCAGTTTGACCAGCAGATGGCGCTAAGAGACCTGTCAGACTTTACTGTGCAGAGCCAGCCCTCTATATAAACAGCCTGTGATAATAATCTATATTAAAGTGAATAATGTGGTCAGATAAACAACATGTAATTAATCAGTTAGGTTAAAAGTGTCTATGCAGGATCATTGGTTATTTAAAACCAAACATCAGGTGCTCTCCTCTGTGCAGAGACTTTGGCAGCTTGAAAAACAAAGTGTGGGAAATTCATTGCATGTCTGAAGCACATCTTAGTGACAGTTTGTCACAATGATAAGACACTTTAGGATATAAACTGCAGTAGAATTTCATAAAGCTTTCACTGAATGGAGACTATATCAGGTTTTATCTGTCGTGTTAACTTGAATGATTACAAGGTGAACATAAACATCCACATTAATTCAGATCTGCTAGTGTTTACTATTAATTGGTATTGATGTCTGTCAGTGGTTTGATATGCAAGGAGAGTTTGCTTAGACAGCCGGAAGTAAAGGCTTCTGTTTTCAAAGTAATAGCACAAAAATATATTATAATAACAACAACAAAAATAATAATTCATGACTCATCCTTATGATGAACTTATCTACATAATCTACCTGCTTTAATCCCTGACTGTGGAGTTATTGATGGCTGTTATGACCCAAAATACTGTTAATTAGTTTTGGTGCAACAGAAAATAATGTTTATAACGTTTAAATGTTTTTTTTAAAATACAGTAAGTGATGGGAATACCTCTAATCGTTCTTGAAGTTCATCAATATGTTGTTCCATCTACTTAAATACATGTATAAGGAACTATTTCTCCTTTGCAGGCTTTTATTTTGACAGCTCTCCCAGGAAAGCAGCCTTTGGAGGCGCTCCTTCTCAGGTGCTGTCAGTGCGCCTCACATCACCGCTGGAGCAGAGGAGAGCTCAGCTTTACGCGGAGCATGTAGCCGAAACTACAGCAGACTGCGGTGCCCAAGTTTGAGTCCCAATTATTTTTTGGATCTGATCTGAAACACCTTCTTCTTCTGGAGAAACCTTTTGCCACATTTTGGAGCCGCTCCTCTTCCACACTCGGCGCGTCCGGAGCTAAATGACAAGTGCGCAGCGAAGTGGAGCCACTCAGTGATACCCAGGGCGCGATGGAGAGCAAGGGACTACTCCGCTGTAAGATCGTGGTGGTGGGCGACGCGCAGTGTGGCAAGACGGCTCTCCTCCACGTTTTTGCCAAAGACTCGTACCCAGAGGTGAGACGCTCACACTGTTTTTTGATGAGATAAGGGCAGGAGCGCAGGTGCGTAAAGTCCCCGAAACCATCCATCCTGACGGCTCCAAAACTTCAAAACCCGCTTATATAGTCTAAGTAAATAAAAACACAACTACTTATATGCATCTATTGTAATTAGATTGTCCTCCTTTCTTACTGACGCACAAAAATTAGAGCATGGATGCTGCCCAAATGAGTTTTTATCTCGCTTCGTCACAGATATCTGTGATCTATTTAATGTGAACACTCTTAGATTAAATGAAGACCCCCTCAGGCTTCAGACCGGTGCACACTCGGTGCCCAGCCGCCCCGCAGAGCCGGGCCCTGTGCGCTTTTTACGCATCGCGCCCGTTCAGCAGCTGTTACCGGGGCCGGTCTGTGGCTGCAGAAACACAACCGAGCTGCCTCTGAGCAACGCGATGAATCACCACCTGCCTCTCCGGGTTGTGTGTTTCTACGTAAAGGGTTTAACGTCACGAAACTAAATGTTTGGTGATGATCAGTCGATAAGTTACCCGCTGGACTCGCTCCCATTAAAGATTTGCGGCATCAAAAAATGAGTGAATCAATCTGAAGTGAGATGATTCAGCTCACACACCTCAAATATTTAGCAGCTTACACAGACAGTTTACTGAGCAGAGGAACTTTTAAATACAATTCACTGACATTTTGAATGGACAAACACAGAGGGATTTCATTTTGTCAGTGTTGTGCTTTTGTCTCTACTTACAGTATGTTCAGGACAAGACAAACAAAGGATAAATGTAATTCATTTATAATCAATTGGCAGATATTGTGTTGAAATAAACAAAAATACACGATACTCTGTGTCAAATGAAAGAGGAGACAGAAGTGATGGAGTGATGTGTCCTCTGTGCTTTGAGAGTTTATTTTTCAATTGAAAAGGATAATGAAATCAAAGCTTGTTGACCTAAATTTCTGGATTGGAAATGGGTCAAAGCTCAGAATTGGCCTCATCTACTTTTTCTCTCACACACACACACACACAGGCACACACACACACAAGCATTATCTCATGCCTCTGATGTTCAAGTGTGCACTATCATCTGCTCCACAGCTGACTGGAGTAATTACATTTTTTTTCTACTCCACCTTACATTATCTTGATTTGAATCAAATCTTCCAATGTACACAAAACCCACTGAGCTCTCATCTAACCTGAGCCGCTCACATCTCATTTCAGAATTACGTTCCCACTGTGTTTGAGAACTACACGGCCAGCTTCGAGATCGACAAGCAGAGGATCGAGCTCAACATGTGGGACACCTCAGGTGAGACAAGCTTGGGGTTTGGCTCCAATGGCGGTGTGGTGAGAAGGGCGCCGCGTCATCAGCACCTCCAGGCTGAGGGCCAAAACATATTAGCAACCACAGCTGGAGTGTGGCAGGTTCATCTGTGGGGAACGATGTTTCTAACTAATTTAACAATGTTAGATGCAGTTTCACCATTTAGCAGACGCAGAACTTTGCCTGTGTCCTTCAGGCCTGCCATCATCTTTAGAGTCAATTTGACAGCTGTTTTTGGATTTTAAACAGCAGATTCAGAGTTACATCCGCCCCCACGAGAGGATACACAACTTGTCCGTCAACACCTGCCTGCTCCAAGTAGCCGTCAAAGCAGTATCACCACGTGGGAGCACTCTAAAGCTGGCTGCACACATGACTTCATCACATCCACACTGCGGCATGGCAGCTTGATTTCGTTCTTTGGAGTTAATAAATGTTGATGGCAGGGTTGTTTGTCCACTCGCAGCTCTGATGTGGCTTTGGGGCAGCTGCTCAAGACTGTAAAGTTGACTCTAATATGCGAGGACTGGTGTCTTGATGTCGATTTTTCAGTTTGTGTTCTGCAGCTAAGAGTCGTTTGCCAGTCGAGACTTAAACAGAGAGAGAGTTTGTGAAGCAGTCAGGTTCGCTCAGTTTACAGACGTCGGCCAACTTTCTCTCTTAGTCAGCCTTTGGGCCCTTTTGCATTTCATTTCCACTGACATAACACCGCCCCGAAAACTTGTTCTCGCACAACCAGCAGCTTTAATGCAGCGGCGTTCCATTAACTTCCACCCATGCAGACCAGCTAGGTGAGGTGCTGAGGCTGGTGTTGCCTGTTGGTTTGCAGTGGGTGAGGCCACTCCGCTGTGTTTGAACAACACCCTCTGAAACTGCTGGGTGTTTCACATGCACACACACACACACACTTTTTTCCCACTGAGCTATGTGGTGGGTAACAATTACACCAAAGGGAAGCTTAAACAGTCATTTACTCCGCCACCCAAAAAAATTGAGCTCCGTCTGTGTGAAACATGCGCCCTTCAGGACCGTATTATGTCATATTAATGGCATCTGCAGACAATAGAGGATGAGCATACTGGACATAGCTCTCCCAGGTGTGAATGTGCATACCTTTATGAGTAACATATGAGGTGTTTTCCCAGCAGAGCCCGGCTAAAGCGTCTCCAAATAAATTGAACAAAAAAGAATTTGTACTGAAGCGTGTGCCACTGTGAAAGTAGGTATTACTTTTTAATAAGGAAAAAGGGTTTATGGGAGGATACGCACCAGCCAAAGGGGTGTTTTACATCCTGGCAGCCCAGATACTGAATTTATTAATGGCTTTTTACTGATTCATAAGGCAAGAATACCTGATTTGTTAGTGTTTATATAACCGTTCATTATAACTTGGTAAAGTATGTTAAAGTTGTGCAGACAAAACTAAAGGAATGACCTTGGCGGTCATCATTTTTGGAAAATACACTCACGTTATTTCTTGCAGAGGGTTTGATGAGAAGATTGAAACAACTCTCACGTCTGAACAATAAATATGAAGCTGCAGCCAGCGGCCACTTAACTTTTACCATAAAAACAGGAAACGGGGGAAAAAGGTACCCTTGCTCAGTCTAAAGCTCACTAAAGCTCTCTAAGAACACGTTTTATCTTGTTTAAACTGTACTGACGACAGTGAAGCTTCCCTCAGTAGTGGATGTTGGTACACTGGCTAATCCTTTGGGATCAATCACACCGTTATTGGAGCTGGTTGTTAGATTTTGCTTTACTTTTAGACAGAGCCAGGCTAGCTGTTTCCCCCTGTTTCCACTCTTTATGCTGAGCTAAGCTAACTGGCTGTTGTTCCATATTTACAGCACTGACAAGCGGTGAGTGGTGTCAGTCGTATCTAACTCACCTCTGCAAGAAAAGCATGATAGCATCAAACAATTTCTTCATATAATTTATCAGATTCCTGTCAAACATCAGACTCTGAATGATTTAGACTTCGGCAGGTGATCCATGTCTGTCCTGAAGAGGCTTCCCCCCTGCTCTCTGTAGGTCGCTAAGGGGAGATGAGTGCGTTGCCTCACAGCGTCCCTGCAAGCTATTCTGGGCCTGTCTCAGGAGACAGGTGCACCGGCACCCACATCAGTATTACTACAATTCCCACCTGGCACCTGCCTCCTCGTACTAATGACTAAACAGCGGCATACAAGGATGGTTTTACGTGCACGCTGCTGCAACAGTGGCAACAGTTTTATAACTTCTGCTCTTACTTACATTTGCTCTTTCTTATGCAATCACAGTTTTGTTCCAGTATGTACATATTCTGCTGCCGTGCGTGTATCCAGAGACATGTGCAGGCATGCGTAAAAGACAGCAAATGTTATATGTGCCGGTGCATGGCATGCCAGTGTGAGCAGTTTGCATGACAGCAGTAATCAGAGGGAGCGAGGCCGAAACTCAGACAAGCGTTATAGGAAAATCTGTCGTGTATCATGAGAGTTCATTTTTGAGCGTTTGCATTGACAGCAGCTGGCGACTTGAGATGGGGTATACGTCCACAATAACAGGCTACGCTCGACACAAAGCTTGAGACATATATAATTAAATGGCTTTATTTGAGAATGCTGGATTGATGTTTAAGTGTCAGACTCTTTCAGAAAGGGCCTTTTCAGAAAACAGATTTGTTGTAAGTGGCTTCAGAGCACCAAATGATGCAAATGCAGGCGATTAAAGACTACAAACTAGCTGCAGATTTTAAGATATAAGCGTGGATGACGGAGTAGGAGAGAAGGAGCCGGGTAGCGTGTGTTGCTCGGCGTCACTAGAGAGGAGAGAGTGTTAGGCAAGGTGCCAGAACGAGCCTCCGAGCTGCCCGCTCATTGTGCAGAAACAAACAGTGGATTTAATTAATCAGGCACTTGCTGTGTGACCGAACAGTTGCCCCCTGTCTTCTTCATTCTTCATCTCGCTACACCACTCTGCAACCCTACTTCAAACTCCCATCGCTCTCCCCTACATCCATGTATGCTTGTTTTCAGCCACTCTGCCTTGTAGGTTCAACTCTCATTTCTCTCTCTTCCTGCCAAACTAACCCCCCCCCCCCGCCCCACTCTACACCCACCCCCTCGCTGCCACTCTGGTTACATCTTTGTTGGCTTTCGTTCTTCCCTCAATCTTTCTGCCATCTTAATCTCTTTCCCGCTCTGTCTTTCATGCCGTGTTGTGTGTGACACAGAGTCGAGATTAGGATCAGAGCAGCACGAGTCAGATCGAGAGCTCGTTCTTGGCCTTGCACGTGGCAGCTGACAAACCAGGCCGCACCTCAGGGTCCATTTAAAAGCTTGTTCTGGAGCTGTTTGATCCTATCAAGTGATTGAGTGTGCGCAGCTTTCATACAATTACAGATGTCCAAATATCCATTCCTCTGAGCACTTTAAGGACTTTTCATCCATGTTGGTTAACGTTTGAGAGTCAGGAGAGTCGAGTCCAAAGGTTAAGGTTAGTGTGACTGTGGGCATCCCCTATTTTTCCCACTGTATTTCTCCATTAGTTTGCAATTAGTAATTTGGCAGTTATTGTGGTAATTTGATTGAACTCAAATGAGCGTCATCATCATACAAGCACTGAAACAATAAAGACCAAGACGAAGCATGCATACAATATTAGCAAACTCATTTGGAAATGATGAAATGACCAGAATTGCCACATGGTGAATCTGGAGCCTTCGCACTCGCTGATGTTCTCGCTGATCATTCATGCTATAAATTGGTAGCATGAAAACTATGCCTCCTACAGATGTTGTTTTCTGAAGCTTCGGTGGGGGTTGCACCACGGATGTACTGTAAGAACTGGATACTCCAAGATGGTGCCAGTTCATTCAAATGAAACCTGCTGTGCATAAGCCTGGTTTGCTTCTTTACTGTGTACATGTTTGTTTTCCCCAGTCTAAGGCTCCTCGGCTTTACACTTCGATGTCTCTGAGCAAATAAAAGTAAATAAAATAAAAAAAATAAAAATAAAAGTCTGGGAACATCTTGCACATGTTCAATCTTTGCAGTTTAAAAATTCATAAAAGAAATACTAATGATAACTACTTTCAAGGTGTCCTGTCATAGGTGGGATTTTTAGTTGCGGTACCTTGAGTGACCATAGGACACCGTGTCCAGCCCTTTTAATACATCCATGGTTCATGTTTGGAGGACTCTTCCTTAATGGATCTGTAGCGTCCATCCTACTTACATCATTTTCTGTCAACACAGAAGCTGTAGCTTTAAGTTCGCAGTTAAACTTTTTCACAGTGAACGATTTCACACGCTGATTTAAGGCTTGTTATTTGGTTGACCTACAACCAACTCTGCAGCTACGTCTGTCTCAATCAATGCTGATCGCTGTTATTGTGGCACTGGCACAAGAAGATACTGTTCTTGTTCTTAATCCCACCTGCAAAGCTCTGATTGGCAAATCAAAAACATGGGCAGTGATTAAGAGGGCTTGATCCAGTCTTGCCTTCCCAAAAATCCATCAATCAAACACCCTTGTCTACTACTAGTTTTTATTTGCATATATAGTACATTTCCTTTTTGTACTGCTCTGTGCTGATATTGTAAAAAATTGTATTTGTAATCAAAAGCCTGCTGGGAAACACTTAAAAATGAAACAAAATCATTTCTGCTCATAACAAATTACCAAAGTAATAAGTCCAAGTCTCCTTTGTAAGATGCTTCTGCAGTATTTTAATGTGCACTGGTCCGTGTGGAGTCATCAAATGGCAATTGTTAGCTCAAATCACCATAAAACGAAAAAAACAAATTAATCTTGAATTGCAAGCACTGTAAAGACTGATTATGATGACACAGCAGTTAGTAGTAGTGAGAGATCTTTGGTCTCCGAATGAATAAAACAGCAAGACAGAGAACTTAAAATCTCATCCCTGCCGACCTTGTGTGCTATAAGACATGTCTTCATGTCTTTATTTGTGCTTCCCTGCTCTTTTTTTTCCCTCTTCCTCTCTTTAATTTCATTCTTTATAACATCCACTCTGGCTGCCAACCAACCACTTCCTCAACAGTGTCTTCATCTCTCTCTGTCTCCAACAACTCAAGGTCAGTAGTCCCACTGTATTGGGGCACTGCCCTCTCAGCACTCTCGCACTTGATTAGCTTACCTTGCGTTTTCCCTCTTTTCCGTCTCTCTATCTGTCTTTATGTCTGTCCTCTGCTTCTCGCTCAATCTTTTTCTCATTTCCTCTGCGACAAAGCAGGAAAGACTCGGTGCTGAGTGCAATTTCGCTTCTGTTTCCAGTTGAACATCCGGCAATGTAGCAACAGATTATGGTTATCCAGCGTGCGTATATGAGGTGATTTGTGGACGGCCGTGCACCACAGATTCTGTTAAGCGTGACTTTTTTTTAAAAAGTATTACTGTGTTTTTTTTTTAAACCCATGCTCTTCTGCCCTTTCCGGCTGTGCCTCAGAATCAGAGCCGCTCTAACCTGAGCCCATTCGCTGCTCACAAGCATCTGCTCAATTATCAACCAATTTGCCGATGCAAGGCTTCAAAAGGTCATAAATTAGATTAATATATGGACTCCAGGGGTGACCTTTATATTCATAATTAATCGCCCACTGCTAATTATGAATATGCCCTAAAATCACTTTTTTTCTCGAATCCAATTAATTATATATCATGTAATAATATTAAACTTGGCATTAAAATAGACTTTGTCCTGATTCACCTTCTAACTTTATGCATGTGGACAGCTTGTCAAGCATGAAAGTATAGAGGTATAAGTGCAAAGTACACTGCACAATAAAATGACTGAGGTTTCTTTGAAAATGTAGTGAAAGGGAGCCAAAGTGCCAATTGCTAAATGGATGACACGTAGGTGGCTTCGATCCCCGCCCACAAGTCGGCTTATGAGAAACTGTGGCTTTTAACTGTACATTTGAACGTAATGGAGCATTGATCAGCTAAAGAGTCTAGAGCTAAAGATATTTTTCTCAGGAGTTGGCACAGAGGAAAACACCGCTAACGTAAAGTGACAGCTGGACAGCTTCATCAGAAACGATGCTGCTCAAGTCTGCCTGATCTGCAAGTTGGCAGCAGTTTGCCATGCGTTGTGTTCGCCACATCAGTTTAAGATGATAATATGTAAGTACTTTTGTTCGCAGCTCTTTTCTGCCGCACCCCCCAATAAAATCTGCAATTGTAACATCAAAGGACTATTCTTAATTAAGCCAGTTTTAGCAACATGACTCACATTTTAATTGTAGTCACATCGCGACTAATTATGCTGAATAATTAGCAACTTCCCCACAACCAAACTGTTTTGTTCGTTGCTCGGTAACACACTTGACAAGGTTTGAAATTAAGGTTTGAAGTTTAGGTGTAAGTTATCTTGAAGAACCAGCGCATTTGGCTGAAAAATGCTGGTTGAATTCTGGCATTTTCTTTCCTCTGCTGCTGGCTGATGACAAACAGCAGCTGTTGTTGCCTGCAGCCCCACTCTCAGCCCCCGAAACGCGGCGGTCTCACAGGTGAGCATGTGAAAGTGCGAGCTGAGAGTCGATAAAACAACCATCCCGACTCACAGCGTCACACCTTAAAAACAGCAAGCGCGTCGCGGGAACGTATTGAGGTCTAGCGCCTTCAACTGCTCCGGGCGGCTTCCTGTTGAGAGGCTGTAACCTGTGATACTTCCTTGAGGGGCCTGACAAGCCAATAACAGGTCAGGTTTTAAACGCATGCTCACCATACACACACACACAGACACACACTGCTCTTTCTGCGCAAACATTGCTGGCACTGGAAAGCCCTTTAAACACTCCTGTTGCATCCATCCATCCATCCATCCACCCATGCATCTATCTGTCCCAGGTCGACCAAGTGTGTGCCTGAGATTGCCTTAACAATGCATCATTCATTCATGAGCAGCTTTTATGACCCCAATTACACGTCGGCTCCTTGAAAGCACTACCCAGATGTGCTCCGAGCGAGCATCTGCGTGTGAGTGGCACCTGGCTCCGTGACAGAGATGAGCAGAGGAAAATTGCTTGATGTGTTGAAGCGCTTCAGAAGCTTTTTGGATAGAAATGCAGAAAGCGGGTGGGTGGGTGGGTGGGGGGCTGCTGGGTTTTTAGTCCAAGTGCTGTTTTCGCTACTAAACGTGTGCAAGGGGTGTGTAGGTTTGTGTGCACAAGTGTGAGTATGAGTAAGTGCTCTGACAGATTAGAGGAGTGGGAAAATATATAAATAGACGGCAAAGAGACAGAGGGATGTAGTGTCAGAGTGTTTTTAAGTGCTCAGAGTCATGCATAGGAGAAAGCTGGCTGAGTGTGGACTAAATGAGTGTCAGTAGGCTGTGCCCCAGTCAGCCTGGTCTCATTCTCTCCAAGCCCATTCAGCCCATTAGAAGACCGAGGGTACATTGAAAATCAATGGCCTAGATGCGTCTCCACTCTCCATCCCAGGGGAGACCCGGTGTGTCTCTCAGCTACTGGTGCATGTGTAACCGAGCGGTCTGTCCGAGAGAGACAAAAAGTCTGGGTGAACAAGTGCATGGTTAGTGCTAACTTTTAAATGTGACTTTTGCATGCGACTCTTTGGCATCGTCAAAATACAGAGTTATAAATAATGATCTTCTTTAGAACTAGAACTAGAACTCTTTTTTTTTTCCCCCTTGTACTCTACCAGGCATCTTCCACGCTCTGATTTCAATTTTCAGCAAGATACAGAGGTTCTGTTTTGTGTCCACCATTCTGCTGCATTTTTTTAAGGCTATTTTCTGATGTTTTACAGACAGTAAGCGACCAGATCTGATGTATCACAGTAATTATACACACAATGTATACACATATTTAAACGGTCATCACAAACAATTTAGATACAGCATGTGTTGCTGTACCTGTTGGAGATCCTGTTTGGAGTGGGGGGGTTGGAGGGGTTACAATGTCCATTATCCTTCCTCCTAAATCCCATCATATATTCTATATGTCGGTAACTGTAGCTCTTTCTTAATGCCAATCATATGTGTCGTTATCTGTCTCATTTTGTCCAGTGTAATTTACCTAGGGAGTATAATTGGCTTGCTCTATTAAGAGAAAAGCCATATACCCTAAGAGCTTCATTCAGACTTTCTGTTTTAAATGCAGAGGCGATGATGCATCGGGTCTGCTTTGGGTTTACCTTCTCAAGTTGTTTTCCAATGTGATTAATGAAAGAAAGTTGTCTGTTTTTTAAGAAATGGTTAGTAGAAAGAGTTAGGTTGTGACAAAGGACAGGCATAACAAAAACACCCAGAAAACTCTTTGTGTTTGCCAAAAAAGCAAAACTCCCTCACTCACACTAACATTTGTGGCAAAAAAAAAAGAGGTTGAAATGGACGTTGACTTGAAGACCATATAATTCATGGGAATAAAATGTGTTTGGCAGGACAATAGGAACCAGCATTTCGAAATGTTATCAGACTGTTGAGATACGTTGAGGATCAGACTTCAGTCACTCGTCATGTTTTATCGTGTTAAAACCGCAATGGCTCAGTTGTTGCATTATGTGACTGGAAAAAAAAGTAATTCGATTTTGTAGTGCACTGTGTTTGGACACAAAAACACACAGACGCCGCTCAAGGGGTCTATCCATCCACTTAAGACCCTCTCTATCCCTTATCTATAATGCAAGACCTGGCTATGACCACTCAGCCCCCAACACCTCAGCCATTACTGAGAGGGGGTGGATGGCGGTGACCCTGTTTCTGCTGCATTGCGATACACTAATTTCTACTGTACAATACTAGTGCTTCTTGGTTTTATGTTTCTATATTTCTGTTGCAATAAGTGGATTCAATTCATCACAGTGGGGAAAGTGGATTCACTGATGGCAAACAGACCCACGTCACAGCCAGGGACTGGATCGATAGTAGTTCATAAGTAGTGGGTCGGACCCCGGAAACACTGGACAGAAGAACAAAAGTGTCGTTTCAGCTTAATGCTGATAAAAGTGCAAGCAATATTTCCTGAAACTGTCCCTGAGTCGGGAGACTATGACTCAAACTCATGGTTAAAGAGAATGGATAATAAATGTCACTTTGTATGTATGCATGCAGTTTTTGCTTTAACTCTCATATGAAGGTTTTTTTTTGTAGATTTTTCTTTTCTTGTCCTTTCTATCAGATGTATCACCTTGGAAACTTCTGTCTAACAGGTGAGGCGTAGGTGCAGCCATCCAAAACGTCTGCTTCCACTAAACAAGAGATATGGATCATATGGATGTGCGGTACGACATATGGATGCATTTTTCTGGGTCTGAACCTCCAAATCAGGGCTGCACGCAGGAACATAAGGCTGCTCAGAGAGCATGTAAAAATCACAACAGGAGCTGGGAGGTTTAATGTGAACAGGAGATGGCCAGATGTCAGTCTGCTCCCTCTGTCATTAATTTTAAGGAATCCTGCAGGATTGCTGCTGATTTCAGGCAAAACTCTGCTCACTGGTAGCGCTCTCCCTCTGTGCCCACTGAAGCAGAAACACACTACAACATCACTTCAAATTTTTCACTGAAATCCAGCCTGGTATTCTGTTACCAGTCCTAGTCTAGACTAAGATGAAAAAAAAAAGCTTTAAATACTATCTAATTATTTTTCATTACTAGTTACAGGGTTAAACAACAATATCAGTAAAGATTCCCAATAAAGTCCCAACCAGCTGCCTACATCAGAGATTTTAGCCGACCATATAGAAAACACACATGCAGCATGTGTGGGGTATGCAAAATTGAAATCTGTTGACAAGCACATTGTGCAAAGAGTGTATGATTGGAAGCACCAGCTTCACCCATTCAGACTATTATTTGGTATTCAAGCAGAGGAATATTCATGACAACAAGCACTGTGAACTCCACTTACATGAATCCGTGATTCACTTAGCATAGAGGAGAGCAGCGTCTGTGTTTTTTGGTTTCGCCGTGAAGTTCAGTCAAACTTTGAATGAAATGAAGCACTTATCCTCTTGAGTTTTGTTTTTGTTTTTGAGCTTGCTGTTGTTTTATTGACTTTGGTGACATTTCACATTACGTGCTACAGTTTAACATTTAATAATCCCATCGGAAAAAAAAGCTACCTTCACGTTAGAATAATAACTACTCATGGTAGCAGCTTTTATTAGAGAGCAGGATAAATATGGCAGACGTTGAGGTGTTTGCTGGAATAGATGATGAAGAGATAACTTTGTCCTGTAAGTCCCTCATAGATCAGATTCAAAATGTAACAAAAACACATCTTAACAACCAGACTCTTCTGGTTCTTTCAACCACATCTTTCAGTCTTCATATCAGACCACCCGATGCCATGTTGAGGCCAAAACTTTTGATGAGGATTGTGCCATTGTGTCTCTGATGATGAGCATGAGAAGAGGTTGACACGCCAGAAAAACGTGTGTGTGTCCTTTGTCTTGTCTTTGTCTGAACTGTTACACTGAAGAGATGCTGATTTTTTTTTCATTTTTGTTAATAATAAAAGGGTTATTCCAATGATTTAGTGTTGAACTTCCATAAAATAAAAAAAGATTTTCAGACTCAGCCCTTACTATGGTTAAAGCTCCAAAATATTGAATCCCAAAGGTGGACATAATTGCCTCAAATAAGCTTAACAGTCCTTGTGTGTAAAAAAACAAAACATAAACATCAAATCAACAATTGGAACATTTGTAAGAAATCCATTATGTGATCTGATCTCTCATGCTCAACGGGTGGCTGGTTTTAATCACAAGGCAAACAAAAATGAGAGAATGGAGAAAAACATATCAGGCATAACATGTTCATGTTCAAATTAAGTGAAATTTGAATGCAATTCTGCACAGGGAGAGAGCGACAGGGCAGCACAGTGTCTGCTCTGCAGGGTGTCTCAAAGTGTTTATGCATATATGCTTGGTGATTATCCCTGCTGAGTGTTTGTGTGCGGTGCGTGTGCGCGGATGGAGTGGACTCTATTACTGCGTGATAAGCATCCCTAAGTACAGGCTGATTTTTCCACCGTTATGTACCAGACAGTCGGATTGTCTGCACATTTCACTCAGCATGTAGCGGTAATGCTTCATCTCTGTGGGCGCTCAGGCATCAGATGAAAAATACATTAATCAATAGCATTCAATTTTGCTGCTGGATCCGCTCCGGAAGTATTTTTAGGAATTCCAACCTGGATGAAAACCCTGAAAGAGGCACTATTTCTTGAGAAGGGCATAACTGGAACCAACAGGATTTTAAAATTAAAGCACATTACAAAAATGTCATAAGAGAGGATTAATAATGATTTTCTGTGAGAATGACTAATAAGGTGTGTTTGTGTTCCTTCTGAATCACACAGAGCCATGAATGCTGACAGATATCACATGCAGTCTGATTGTCTCTTATCAGTCACTTTACAGCTTTGTGCTTGACTAAACTAAAGAAATGTCCAAAAATACAACAGCTGATGTTTAATAATGAATTTTACAAGTTCAGACAAAATGGGAAAGAAGGAGATATGTCCAGAGCATTGAAAAATCACTAACACGATTTACCATATTTAACATAGAATAGATAATATGCCTCTTTTCATTTTGTAATTAAGAAACCTGCCCAGTGGGGCTCATTAAAGGTTGCTCATCAAGAAACTTTACTTCATAAAAAGCTTGAGTTCCTGAAAGCTGAACTTTCAGTAGAGTCTAGAAAATGCAAATGGATAATGAAAGAAAAAAACCTGAATAAATGAGTGGAGAAACATAACGAATTCAAATGTGTCTACACAAACCATGAGGTGTCGCTGGAAGGTTTATAAGAATGAAAATGCATCACATGGCTGTAGCCTTCACACTCACTAGATCTGAACCAAATATAAGACAATGGAAGGTTGTGTGGGGACATCCTGTTTATCATGAACACTCTGAAATATTCTGGTGTACAGACAATGAAAAGTTGGTGCTGTTTCGCTAGTGATATTTTGAATTTCATCATTACCATTAAGAAACAGGACTTATTTGTGATTTATGAACCAAAGGTCTCAACATCTGACTATGAAAATGATTTAAGTTGCCTTTATTTTTGATTTTTTCATAATATTTATATGATAATAATTTATATATTTGAGAATGCTGCATTTTGGTTCTGACTTGTTTAAATTCCTGCTGTCTTGTAGGCCTAGTCATATATATATATATATATATATATATATATATATATATATATATATATATATATATATATATACAGAACAATCACCTGCTTTTTACGTCTGTCTGGATTTTAACCATTTTTTGCAGGATATGTCATTGCTTGTTGTAACTATGGGATTCAACATTTATTTATTGAAAACTGTAAAGCAAATATAGGTTGAGATTCTGAGCGTTAATCATTTGATAAATTTGGTTTATTGTCCAGCTGTAAAGAGCAACACACACAGGCAACATATGATGCGCATCAAAACGTGTTCCTGTGGTGACTGATTAATTGATTGATTGATGATGATGATGATGGTCACTGTTTTACTTCCCAGCATCAACACACGTCAGCACTCCAGTAGAGCAGAATGGATTAGTTGATCGTAATGATAGTAATTGCCAGCTGTTCTTGATCCAGCTTCTCAAATGTGAGAATCTGCTGCTTTTCTTTGCATTATATGATAGTAAACTGAATCTTTGAGTGTTGGACTGTTGGACTTTGAATCGCTCCCTTTCGACCTACTTCTTGTGTGCCTACAGTGTGTACTATGGGCATCGATTGACATCACACTATGCTATGCTCAGTGACGCACATAATGTGTGTGTAATTAAAGGCTGTCATTACGGGATCATACGTTAGCAACAGGAACAAGATGTACAAATCTGATTAGTCTTGTAATTCACCCCAGTGTCAGTGACATTTGCAAAGCATGTAGTTGCATTCAGTTTCATACGTACCCTAAAAGATATCATTCAGACAACATTACATGAGTCCTTTAGGGAGGACAAGTCTCAGTAAAAAGAGAGACATCAGTCCAAAGCAGCACACAAGTGGATGAAATGACACGGGTATGGACGCCACATGCTTACCAATGTGTTGTTGAGCAAGCAAACAGACAAGGCAAAAAAAGGACGCAGCTTTTTGTAACTATCAAACATCAAAAGCATGACGTGACCCCCTGTGGAGTCACAGAGTGGTGTTGCCGTTTCCCAGACTGCCATGCCAAAATGTTGTACGGCGGCCACACATCTTACCACGTTTGACGTTTGTTGGATCCCTTTTAAGTGAAACTTAAATATATGCCTGCAATGTGATCTGTTATGTCCTGCAATTTTTCATTTGTAGATACTTTAGGCAGATTATTTAAATTCTGAGCTGGTTCAGACACTCCGTCCTAGCCGTTTGTTCTTGTAAATATTTCAAAAATTGAAGTAAATGAGCTGCAAATGGTTTAAATGCCACTCACACAGTGCTTTGAGATAGCTAAATGTGTGCAGCGCTGCCTTGGCTGAGCCTGCTTTTGAGTTTGTTCTTGATCAGAGAGTTTTAGACAGAGACAGATGGGCTGAAGGTTCTTTGTGCTGCTGCTACAACAGCAGGGATCCTCCCTTGAGGGGCATCATACTACAGGTCCCAGAGTGGGTCAAAAAAGCTCACAGATCAATACACATTAGTCGCTGCTCGAGTGCTGAACATGGATTAGTTGACATCATGGAACCTTGAGGCTGGCAGTCAGTCAGTCTGTGTGTGTGTGTATGTGTGTGTGTTATTATGAAGAGTCAAGTAAGCACTACTGTCATCCAAGATTATACTAATACCAGTTTTATGAGGAATAGTGCAGCTGAAGTCATCCATAAACGTGAATGAGTTCCTGATTTTGTATATAAAACAGAAATAATAATATGATAATAATGACTGTGAATTCTTAGTGGCACCAGTAGTGATGCTGGAAGATATACGTTTGTTGAAATCATTCAATACTCGGAGCATTGATGGAATAGTTCTCAGAATTTTCAGAAATATACTTATTCACTTTATTTCCAAAAGAAGGATGGGAATATTGATACGACTGGAGCAAGGAGGTGATTAACTGTGTTTAGCAAAGAGACAGGAAGCAGGTGGAAGCAGCAAGTCGGGCTGTCTCGAAAGTTCACAAATACGCCTCCCATGCGTTACATCCATCTCGCCCCTAAGACACTGTTACAGCGGTCGACTTACCATAAAACCACAGTTGGTTGTTTTTACGTGACTTGTGTCTACAGACTGGACAACAAAATGTGTTCAAACTAAGCTTCAGAGGTGCTGGTGGCCAGATTTTTTATCTAGAGTAGCTGTTTTCCCCTGCTTGCTCAGATGCAGCAGACATGGAGCAAAATTCACATTAGTTTAGAGTTTCTGTTCACCTGATGAACATAAGTCACTGTTGTTTGAGCTTTATTATGGCCTCTACCTACTCCTGAGGTAAATATCTGGCTTCCAAATGCTCCAGCTAGTCTTTAACTAAATCTGTCTGCCATTTGGTGCTGAGTAGGTAGTGTACAGTGGCTTTATTAAAGTTTTTTCATTGTAAACAGCTGCCTGATGCGGCTGAAAATGCTAATGGGAGCGGTGAGAGTGAACCAAAACAGTGAAGTTTCCAAAAGGCATGGAAACACTCTGTGGAGATGAGGGGAAACTGCAGTCTTTGGAAGTAATTTTCTTTCACATATAGGTCGACACGTGATCAATTGTAATATGAAGACATTGATTGTAGTTGCTTTAACTGCAGACGTAAGAGTATGGTATTGATCTTTTCGTGTAACTTGTGGAAAGAAAGCAAGTTTCTCCCAAAATGTACCGTCACATGTGTACGTAACTATACCTTTAAGAAACATCTGTAACATCTGTACAACCTCCTGTATGTTGTGGGGATAGGTAACGGCACAAACCAAAAGCCTTTGACATCTTAATTTAATGAGACTTTTACTCAGTGCTGGCTTTTGAAAGTGTCTGTTTTTGGAACCACTGATGAGAGGAGGAGGATTCAAATGCAGAGAGACCTGAATCTCAGGAGAGTCTCGATGCTTGTTTATTCTGGCAGGGCTGGGTAGACTGAACAGAAGAGGACTTGGCAGAACAACAAACAGCTATATCGCTGCTGAAGGAGCACCAACTAACTGAATACTGCCAGAGAAACGCAATCAGCTAAGCTCAATAGACAGGCAGATAAATAAACAGATCACGTTGTCTTAATGGGCGACCAGTTTAAAGACGAGGTAAACTGAAGAGCGAGTATCTCGCAGCTGCTTTAGATTCTCGTGGTTGGACTGATCCCTGGTTACCTGCAAACAGGAGATTACGGCCTCTTGGATCATTCTTATTAAATCAGCTCATTTGAAAACATCATAAACGTGATGTAATTTTCCAACCATGTTGTTTTTTAACTCTGTTCCGTGACCTAACTTTTGTAATAGGGAATGCACTTCCGCTGCCATTACTTCTGCTTGAAGAAATGTAGCGTTGTTGAATGGGGTTGCGTAAAATGCCTTTTTAAAATTACATTAAAGCATAATGGAGTTTCATTAAGTAATCATTCTGCATTCTTCCATGTTTTTGTTTTATGCCTCCTATTGCCTTTAGGAAAAGTGTTGGAGAAACTTGATCTGAGGTTTAATACGATGAACACTGAAAAACAAACAAACAAAAAAGTCAAACCAGGTAACGCACCCTTGTTTATTCACATTTTCACCTCTTTTAAGTTGTTTTCCAGCCTTTTCTCTTGACAAATATATACATGATGCTTGAGCTGTAATTTCACAACCATGCGTAAAAATAAGTCTTGCTTGTTTTAATGTTAATTAAGTTAATAATAAATAATTAATTTAATCAATTTAAAGGTACCCTGTGCAGTTTTTGCCCACAAGTAGCACTATGGAGCAATATTTCTCTCTGTTTTGTTTCACATGGATGCACATGCAGGTACACAGTCCTGCCAATGGTTTCATACTATTCAACTGATCTACACATGCTAGTTAAGGTGCCAAGAAATACAGCAAAGTGCAAGCAAAAGCAGAGAAGAAGATGACTGCTAGCTTAAAATAATGGATGTGAGTAATGCTGGTTTCAAAATGAAAACATATCTGCGATGAGCTAATTTTTGCAGACATACTGACACGGATGATTTTTGGTCTGACTCTAAATGTTCATTTTTTCTTCCTATCAGTTATTTCATTATGGTGCTCAACCATAAAAGTGTCAGTCATATGTTTAAAAGTGGAAATTGTGAACGACTACCTTCTACCTTATGCTTGTTGTCTCTGTACGTGTAATGACTGTGGTGCGGGCAAACACACCATTTGTTCAAGTATTTTGCAATAGTCTGCACGAGTTCTAATGATAGCAGCTGACCAAAAGACATTACTCTGCATAGCTGTAGCCTATATAGGCCTGCTGTACTTGAAAAGTGCTTACTAAGCATCTCTGCAAATGACTTCTTTTACAGTGTCCCATCCTATTGCCCAGATTAGGCCAGCAGTATTTCATAAATACAGTCTGGATGGCTTCAGGTGGGCTGAGATCTTTTGTTGTTTTATGCCATAGCAGAAACACAGATCTTAATGTTGACCTTTTACTATACAAGATAACTAATTTCTTTTTTTAAATGTCGGAAAATGGCTGCTTTTTTTCTGTTCTACACTCACAGAGGAGCAACTCCAGGGGATTTTAACAAAGACAAAGACTCTAATTTTTTAACAGTACGGCTGATCGCAGCCGTCGTCTAATGCAGACGTGGAGCTAACAGTGTGAAGCTGAGCTACAGCTGTCGGTTCACTGACGGAGACCTGCGGGAGGTTTATGTGGAGTGTCAGATACACTTCCACTCTCCCTTGCTCCCTTTGTCTTCTATTAAATTAATTATCCTCAATTTCTGTGGATGTTAAGACTCAATCTGCACCGAGATACTGCCACACAAAGGGGGACGTGAGATATTTTGTGTGTGTGGATACAGTATGTGTGAAATGCAGGAAATAGTCAGAGAGACTGAGGAAAAATGGTCGTGGCCTTTAGTTTGACATTTGACCACAGCAATGCACGTGCAAAAAACATGTTTTTCTCTGGGGCCAGACACAGACTAAGTCAAATATGGGTGTCTTTTTCGGCATACGTACTGCACCTGTATATTGTACTCCAGGTGTGTTGATGTTGTCTTCTGAAATTCAAAATGACTCATAGCTTAAAGAAAAATCTCATAGTTATTGCCATTCATATCATTAGTCATGACAATGTTTTACCCCCTAAAATGTGCAGACAACACGAAAACAGTTGTTAAAAAATACCTATTTTAAGTGTAAGTATAGCATGTTATATACTGTATTTTACAACGTAGTGGACAATTGTGCTGTATATATCTGGTGTGTTCATTTTTATTTTAACTTCCAAATCCAAAACAGTGAAAGGGCAGCTAGAGCATCTTTAACTTCTGTAATGAGGTATATTAACCTCCGCCCCAACCTCGCTTATGTATGAGATGAAGAAATTTGCCCACAACTACACCTGATTGGAGATGTAAGCTTTTGCATACTGATATGCGCACCTGCGACCATCTCCGTCGGCCTCTACAACAAACAAGCAAATGGTCAAGTGTGGATTTATATGAGGCACAAGTTAAGTTAAATATACCTCTTTAAATGCATGGGTTGTTAAAAGATGTGAGTACCTTACAGGAAAAGGGAAGTTTGTTAATGTTAAAAACATCATATATCTTGTTTGTTCTATATGGGTGGCAGCATCCCACATTGAGTCGGGTTCTATGGGATTTTTCTGTCAAACAGCATTTTTGTGAAGTTGCCAAAGCCCCGTTTATGGCGACAACAGCACGACACAATGAGTGAAATGGAGAAGGAATGCTGTCCCCTCTGGAAAGGAATGTGTCCCCTTGCCCAGGTCACAATGCTCAATTCAACCTGGGCCCCCGGCAAAAAAACATGCCATTCTGAAATACCACGTGATGCATTATATCACTGTCACACGTCTGTCTGTTGGCTTATTCAAGACTATCAGATGCACAGACCAGGGGTTGTTGACGAGGCCACTCTGTTTAAGAGCAATGAATCACACCCACTCATTGTCATCCACAGAGTGGCTTAGTTCATGGTTATTTAATTTAATCATAGTTATTATACCGAAGGTGCTCTGTAATGACTCACTTTGCGATAAAAAAGTTAACTCTTCAGCAAAGTTACTAAATTATATATAATCCACCTGGAAGTGTTGGTCATGTCCGTGTGTATTTATCGTCCACAGGTTCCTGCCTACTACGACAACGTGCGGCCGTTAGCTTACCCCGACTCAGACGCCGTGCTCATCTGCTTTGACATCAGCCGTCCAGAAACGCTGGACAGTGTGCTGAAAAAGGTCAGTATCACATTAACAGAGGTGTGAACGTTTCTTGTTTGATGTCCTGCTTTTTTTCAAACACAGCTGAGGAGGTTTTCAAGGTACATTTTGTTTTATCCAGACAGCAGGCGACAGAGCAGCATTTATGGGCAAGGTCTGATATGTGCAATGTGTACACTGAGAGAGTTATGGGTTGCTCTCTATGTCTTCTTGCTCGAAATATGAATACTATGAACGAATTGCCTCATGACACAACACAACTCAACACAGTAAGAAATGTGGAAGAAGATCTGCAGTCCCTGTTCTGCTTGATATAAAGCTGAGGGGAGCTGCGAGAGACCCTTGTCACATTGTCACATTTGGTACATCGTCATCATAAAAATATCAAAAATAGTCACTTTAGGTTTATCCAAATCTAGCGTGAGGCTGTAGCAGTCTGAGTTAGCCAAATCAAAACTATATCTTTATCACACGGCATGCGAGTATTCAATAAAGAAGGCGTTGGAAAGATCCGATCCTCCCCTTTAAGGCTGTAATTTCCTTATGACAAGACAAGACGTCCCTCCAAGTGTCCCCTAGCTTTCTTTAAAACTAGCATTTTAGATATTGCTAAATCCTAATTTTCACGTCTCGCAAACTTATGTGAGTTGTGAGCATAAAATGTGCTGGATCATGTGACCTTTCATTCCGCCGACATTCCTCATCACTCATCGGTGACATCATCAATACAAGGCAAAGGACGCATCTTTTATGGTGGACAAACTCTCACATCTACAGGGGGTCCTCATGAGAACTTTGACCTTCTTGGATGACCTTAAGAGTTTTCCCTTATTGATTGCGGTGAATGAACTGATCTCACGCTGCATGCTCAGGATGCCACAGTGACACGTTGAGGGGTCACTCCTTTTTCGAAGATGAAAGACAACACAAATGACTTATCCTTATCCCATCTAACTTAAGTGCTTAAGTACGTGTCATCATGTCGTCTTTCTATTTACTTGGCATGTTTTTTTTTAGCGTATTTCAATCTGCAGGCTTCTATTCTTAAATAACTCCCTTGTGGTGCATAGCACTTTGTCTTCTGCCATTTCTGACAGCCTTCTGCCTAACCAATTCTTGCACCCTCCAATTTTCCTTTTAGAGGGACTATTCTTTCACAGCATTGCCAAACTACAAAAATACCCCTTGACTCCTTATCATTTCCTTATTTCCTTTTTGTATCATTTGTTCTCTTTAGTCCAATCTCCGTTATGTTGTTTGTGCATCTCTCTCATCTAGCATTACCCAGCCTAAGATGTTATCCCAGTTTCTACCTGGATATCACCTCTTTTTAACCCTTTTCTCTTGCAGCTGGTAACATTCCTCATCTTTTCTCTTTTTTTCTTGTCATAACTTTCTGACTGGCAGCATGCCAGAACTCCCGCATCGCATGCTTTCCTTCTCTTTTCTGTGTTTTATCCGCCTGCCTGTTTGGATTGACATATCGGTTTAACAAAAGCCGTGATGATGCCATCGCTACATCCGACCTTCGAGGCTCCAAGCTGTAGCATCTTCATCTTGCACATACCAATATACAATATTCAATATGAAGGCCAGAAGCTGCACAAAAACTACAGGCACAACAGCAGAGGCTGACACACACGCGCACACACAAACTCAAAATAACAGCACTGGCTGATGATGTAAGCGTCTATAATTGTAATCATAGGTTTTTACCAACCCCACTTTCAGTGCAGCTGAACAAAGCACCCGGGGGCAGTCAGTATAAATACAGTACATTAATAATATTTGTGCATAAAATAGAACTCTTAAGCTCTTACCGCAACTAAACCCACCTTTTGAAATGTCTGACAAGCCACAAAAAACACCTGAATTGAAACAAAATTTACGTAGATTTTAAAGAACTTAGTCTAAGCCAGACTCAGACTCTACAGCAGTGTCACTCTCGTGGCTCAGTTAAACATCAGTGTGCTAACATGCACAAAATGACAATGCCAACGTGCTGATACTAAACAGGTATAATGTTTTACATACATACAGTTCACTATCTTAGTTTAGCAGGTTAGTATGCTCACCTTTTCCAATTAGCCATAAAACAAAGTATTGAATGGAAATGAACACTGCTACAACATTTCATGGCCATCCACAAATGTCGACCTCATAGTGGCACTTGACAAAAGGTCAGGGGGTCACCAGAGTCAGTAAGATTCATTGTCGTGGTAATCCATCCAGTAGTTTTCAAAATATTTCAGTCTGGACCAAACTGGTCTGGACCACATTCCTAGCATGGCTGAAAAATACCAGAATTGGTACAAAAACACATTAAAAAAATTCAATATAAACTCACCCTCAGAACATTAAATCCCCCCTGTTTTCCAAGCATTTCCGGGTGGTTTTGATGTGTGTATTTTTAAAGTACAGGGTTGCACATACACTTTCAAACTGAACTGTCTGACAAAGTTATCAAAAAATCCCCAGCCTCCATTTTCCTCCTTTCATAAACCAGACTCTCAGCTCCGACAGCTCCCATTCTGTGCTTTATCCGGGGAAAAGAAAAATTCTCACCAATTCTTAACATTAACACAAACAATAAGCTGCTCTTCCCATGGGTCCTTTGTGACTCATCTAAATTGCTGCTATTCACCAGTTGTACACTGTTCGGCGGAGGGGCCTGTTGAAAGGCAACAGCTCACTCTGCACAACAGCACAACACACTGAAGCCCATAACAGCAGCGACACAGACATCCAGGAGAAAAAGATCTCTTTGTAAAGGAGAACAAATGGAGCAACTGTGCAAAGTGGTTGCCTGTGCCATGGTGTGAGGAGATAATGACTGGAGTCACAGAGAGAAAGAGGCCGATAGAGAGAGAAAGAGTTTAATAGTTTGAGTCATGTCAGTGGTCTGTAATGAATATTGTCTGTCTCCGTCTGTCTGTCTTCCTTTGCCATTTATGATCGTGAGCTTCATGTTGTAGCAAACAAAACAGCTTCTCTGTCTGAGGCCAGTTTTCATACCTACAGACATGTGAAATGACCATGACCCATTTTAGGATGTTAGAGTGAAGTGCTGCAACTTTAGAGCTCAGGGCCTAAAGGACCATACAAGTGTTTTTTCATATTTGAGGTTGTGCTCAGACAGGCGAAAACACTGCATCAAAAAATGGCAAAGGGCTGCAGAGATGTGGCTGTGTTGGTACAGGTTAAAGGTACAGAGGAGGAAGTACTAAAGTTATATTGTGATTTATACTTCTTTGAGCAAGAATTTAAAAAAATATCAAGGCAAGAAAAATATGCAAAAACACTGGCATGATTTACACAGGTGTTATTGTGAGTGTAGTATTGAAAATCTAAATCAGTATGATGGATGAGGATGAATCCAAATTTTGTGATTTTGTGCAGGTGCAAGACCTTTGTTGGAATAAATGGTGAAACTACAGCTGTGAAAATGATCTAAATAAAATACTAGAATAATGAAAGATGAAGATCAAAGTATGATTTTTTTTATGCTTGACAGTTTTTAACACTGGATGACATTTTGTTCAAGACTCTAAAAAGGTTGAGGTTCAATACCTGTCCAATTTATAACTCAAGGCATAAGCTTTTGTGTCACTTCTCGGTGTGGTCAGAAATGTGCTCCATTGCACCTGTTACCACGCTCATCAGTGATGTCACCGTGCCACAGGAGACCTGTACGTCACTGCAGTAAGTTAAACCACTGGAGGTTGTGAAAAATGACATTTTCAAGGGGTGCAAAGTCACTTTTTAAGAGGTAATCAGAAATTGTGACGTGATTGGACTTTGAAAGAAACCATTTCAAGGTTGGGGGGATCTCAGATCAGCACGTCTTATATGCAAAGTTTAATAAATACAGACTGTGATTGCTACAGCCCATTCAGTCTGTGCTACAGCCAGGTTTTATTTGCAGAAGAGTGGAGGCTGTAACAGCAGTGGATCAATAATCACGGTTTTGAAGTGAGAATGTAATGGTAAGGTGTCTGCATACTTTTGGCCACATAGTGTATTATCCTCAGTTCACCCCATATTTGATTAATTGTGGCCCCTGCACTGATATGTACTATATTTGTCCATCTGTACACAGTGGCAGGGCGAGACGCAGGAGTTCTGTCCCAACGCCAAAGTGGTGCTGGTCGGCTGTAAGCTGGACATGAGGACGGACCTTAACGTCATGAGGGAGCTTTCCAAACACAGACTCATTCCTGTCACCCACGAGCAGGTAAGGAAAAGGCCACCCATCTTTTAAATTTGTTTGTAGTCTTATTCATGAGAGGCCAGCCAACATCAGTGAGCATAAACGGTGTATAACCCAGCCTGAAATTAACTGCTGCTCCTGCCACCATCGCCGACAACAGTAACAGTACATTTAGCATGTGTGAAAAACTGAACAGTATTTATTTAGTTTATTTGATAATATAATATAATAATATTTGGAACATGCAAGACGTATGGTTTTAAGTGTGCAGTCCTTTGTAATTTTCCGCTGCAGCGATTTTCATTTGCCTATACTAACACTGATTTACTTGCAAATTTAATAGTATCATCCCAGACAAATGACAGCCATTACGTTCTTCCCTTGTGCACATAAACAAAACTTCTGACAATGAATTCGGAGAATGACATTTGCTTCAGATCATAACTTCCACAAATATGGAAACACAAGGAGTATAAAAGAGCTGGGACTGAACAAAGACGGAGACAAACAGCAGGATGTGCGATAATACAATTGTTTTGTTTGTGTCTTGGAGCAATGAACAGTGGCATGCATGAATTTTAATAGCCTATTTTCATGTAAATTTGAATTCCCACTTCTTGGCAGCCTTTTGTCAACATATTAATATTTTCTCATACCTCCGACAAAGCAAAGGAAACCTCCTTCATTTTCCTGTCAGTGGCGGCATCAAAATTGGTCCATCAAGATCGCAGATTAGTTTCTCTGCATAAAGTGATTTATCTCCAAATTAACAGAAACCTTTTGATCACAGCAAATGTTTTCCTGAAACTACAGCAATTTCAAACTTTGAAACTCTTTCTTTCCTTCTCATCTACTCAGCAATCAACTGAAAGCATGTCTTGTTTGGTTTACTTACATTTGTCCAATTTTGCATCGAAACTGTGTGAAAACCACAACGCACACAATTGGATTCACATCGTATTGACTTCCCGTTTATGCCAAAATGTGTGATTATAGACTGAACAGTGGAAACCACTTTGAGTGCATCTGAGGTTGAATTCTATTCTATTCTATTCTATTCTGGTTTTCAAGTATTGTACAAAGAAGCTGTTAAAATTGGAAAAAAACAGACATAAACACAGTACTTATGTGGTCAAACAGTTGACGACCCTGTGGTCAGACTTGATTACAAATAGATAAAGGTGGAAAATAGAGTGCAGGTTGACAATAGCTTGGGTTGAAAGGGTAGAGCTTTTATTAATGGGCTCCATTCAAAGGGCTGCACTGCAAAGAGCCACAAACTGGGAGCTTCACATTTCAGCAACTTGACCAACTGATGTGATCCTCAGGGGAAAGTGCTTCCACCACAATGAACTGCACATGAACTGTGTGACTACTGCTGTAATTGGCTTGATTGTCAGACTTGAAGTGTTGGACCATTTCCATTAATGCGAAAACAATGCATCCTCCCTGGTACTACAGCTCAAGCCTTTAATATTTTTTCACAGAGGAGGAATCATATTATCATCTCCTGCTGCTACGTACTCCCTCAATATGGAATATCTCTAACACTGATGGCTGAACACCTACGCTGTCGCACAGTGTGGCTGTTTTACTGCCAGAGAAGTTGATGAATCCAACTGATGACACATCTCAAAGAGAAAGACTGAAATGAAGTGACAAACTTGAGAGACAGTCAGAGGACAACAGACCTGCAGATTTATTTAAAGAAATACCACATCTGAGTTCCCCCCATTCTCATTAAAAGATTCACCCAAGCACAGAGTCGGTGTTGTTGGACCTTATACATACAAGTTCAATCAGTCCAGATTTAAGATGGCACTAACCACTTCTGGGAATACGATGGGCTTTTACGAGTTTTACAGTTGCACAGATAGGCTTTGAATATGTCGTAGCTGTGTGGAGGATCTTAGCTTTCTGTATGCCCCAGCTAGCTATCATGCTTCTGAGAGTGTAGGCTTTTATTAAGTGGGGAGTCTTTATTGTACATGACCGAGACCAATGACCTGATACAAAGGATAATCTAACAGCATGTGACAAATGGTGTTAATAATCAATGTCTAGAGGACGTTTTAAAAGAGTGTTTCAAAGTCCACTGTATAAGTACTGTATGGATTTCAAACACCAAGTGTGATGATGTGTAAATGCTTCATTTTGACTCTGTTACAATTACATAAGGCATCTAACAGTATTCCAGAAGTTCAGCACAGTTTAAGGATATTTAAGAACGCAACAGTATGACCTCTCTGTCTCTCTCACACACATAAACACATTGTGTTTGCTGTAGCTCGCTCTCAGCAGCTCTCCAGATGAATCACCTGCTTTTGGACGACAAACAAACAAAGTGAAGCATATGGCCGAATGAACATTTGGATTTTAAAGCTGCACTCATATTTTGTCACCACATTATCAGGGCATTGTAGGGGTCAATAAGATCATATTGGGGTTTAATAACTCACAAATTTCCTGTTTTGGTTCAGTCTTAGTATTCTCATCAACATTTTTTCCAGCAGCAGTAAAAAATCATAGACAGGCAAAGATAGTAACTATTATAATGAACATAATGGGGCATTTAGCAGCTACAAAGTCAAATATTTGCCTCATGAGTTGGTGGAGACCAAAAACAAAGCTAAAAAGGGGACTAAATATTGGACTTAAATTTATCAGGTGGCAAGAAACACAGCTCCAAATGAATTTTAAGTTTGCAAATTGTCAGCTGGATGTTCAAATCTATTTGTCCTCTTAACAGACCCATATTCTGTGTTTTTTCCATGTTTTTAGGGCACTAATTTGGCGAGGCAGATTGGCGCCGTGGCCTACGCAGAGTGCACCTCAAAGTATTCGGAGAACAGCGTCCGTGACGTCTTCCACGTCACCACCCTGTCGTCTGTGTCCCGCATCCATCGGCCTCAGCTCAAACGTGCTGGCTCACGTCGCGGCCTCAAGCGGGTCTCTCAGCAGCCGCCCCGGACTGAGATTCATGAGCACCCGCCCGCCATTAGAAAGGACCGCGCCAAAAGCTGTGTGCTCATGTAGGACCGGAGTCGACCAGCAACCTGACCTGTGCGTGCTGATGGACGTGAAACCATACTGCACTTGAACTTAATTTATTGGTGAATCCTTGTCACATCTTTGCACTGCATAAAGGACAATATGATGAAAACAAGAATGAATGCTATCCTGTGGAGTTCTTTGAGGAATTGTTTGTCCATCTTTAGCAAAGCTCTTCTTGTTATTCTTCTCTGTGGCCGTGTTCTCATCAGGGGAGGTCATTGTTGTGGCAAAAGCTATTTTTCTTTAACGCTTTGACTTGAACAAGTGGACAAAAATAGTCATGGACAAAAACAGGCTGGGTAGCAAATGAAACAAAAGTACAGAAAAAAAGTCAGTCTGGAGACTAAAGGAAAAAATAATAAGTGGAACGATCACCTTGCAGAAACCAGTGGTAACAGTGCTGGTCTTGACCTCCATTATGTTGTTTCCTGTTTTGAAATGCTATTCTCTCTTTAAGTGTTAAAGTAAATGAAGCACAATACGATGCACGCAAACCGTTCCGAGTCATTTGTAAATGCCAGGGAATGACCTCTGCTGTTCCACTTTATGTGACAAGTTGAAAAGAAAATCTGGACAGACAAAAAACAAACAAACAAACAAACAAAAAAAAGAACAACAACTCGTGGGCTGAGATGACACTAATTTTCTTAAACCACCAAGTGCTTTTAATATTGAAAACTGAATAATCACTCACCACATAATGCAAAAGTGTTGTGAAATTAATATTGTTCTAATAATCCACACTGGAGGAGAAAGTCAAGGAGTGAGTAAAGGGGGTGACTGTTACAGTATGTTGTACATGTGATAATGAAATAAAAATACTTCTTCTGCTGAGAAAGTGAAGTGTATAAATGGGAAATCTTTGATTCATTATACTTTTATGTTGGCCAGAATGTTTCTCACTGCATCTCAGTTCATTGGAGCAGAGAGCACAGTAGTTTCCAGCTCAGAACATATACTGTCTGGAAGACTAGAACATTTATCTTGAAAATGCTTCTTCTGGGCGGGCAGGTGGCTTAGTCGGTAAAGCGCATGCCCATGTATGAGACCTTGGGCTGCAGCGGACCCTGGTTCGATTCCCTCGATTTCGGTCCCTTTGCTGTATGTCTTCCCCCCTCTCTCTCACAATTTTCCTGTCTATCTTCAGCTGTCCTATCCATAATAATAAAGGGTGCAACCCCCCCAAACAAAAAGCTTCTTCTGTCGGGGAACATGTAACTTTTCACTAGAAAAAGATCAGCAGCACAGATGAAATAACTTTGCTGAAATGGTGAAAAGATGTCTGACCATTAAGGTTAAACTACAGAAGTTACACTTTGAAGTGTAACCTTAATAAAGCTTACAAAAAAAATAAATGAACGCTGGCATTCTCTTTTACAACATTTTTTTAAAAACTATTTAGTTTTTTAAAACTGAAGAGTTGGGGGCCAGTACAGCTGGTCAAGCGAGCGAGCCATGTCTTTCTGATGAAACTGGCTGTGAAGACAGTGGGACCGGCTGTAGATGACTAAATGTCATTTAACATTTGCACTGGGCTTCAATAGGAATACTCACCCAATTTTTGGCACATTTCACTGTCTATCATTAAAAGTCTGCAAGCATCCACCTGCAACTGATGGCCACTTAATGACTGCAGCAGGTTGGCTGCACATACAATATGTTAGGCAGCAAAACTTTATTTATTTGTACAATTTATAAATAACCAATCAAAATCACCCTCATTTACAAGGTGCAGAATCATTTTAAAGTTCTGTTTTACATCTGTCCTCTGAAGTCTTTTGTCTCTATGGGCTTATGGTGACCTATTCTCTTTCACAGTTAAGAGGATCATCTGAGTGATTGCTTTTGAAAGGGAGCCATCTGTAATACACTGCATATGTTTTGCTGGAACAAAATTCCTATTTACGTTATTAAATTGGCATAGCGAGAAAATGCATTGTCACCGTGCTTTTTCAGAAGGGTTTAGTTTGACCTTATGATTTTGATATTGACAAAACCAGCCAACAACAGTCAGTAGTAAAATCAAAATGATTTTCAGACATACAAAAACACTTTAAAACCATCAGCAAAATCAGACATAATATGAAGTTATTTCTCTCATATTTAAAATGAATACTGCCGTTCTGGACTGTATTCATGAGCCTTTTGGTCTGACCTTTAACTGAGACTCCATTTGTTTTCCACCACCATGGATAAGGCCCTGCAGCAACTGGCTGCCTCTGTGAGCAACGGCAAAGTGACATTTCACAGCATTGCTGCCATGTTGCCAGGCAGGGAGAGCGAGGTCGCACCACATGCCCGAGGTGAGACCAGGGCAGACCTTTAGTCAGGGGGGACGGGACGTCCACACAGATGGAGCACAACAATCCTGCATATATACAGTATGTGACAACGTCTGCATAGTAATTTAATCACAAGTGCTAGTGGCTAGTTTATTATCCACATACAAAGTCATGTTCTCTATTATCATTATCATAGAAAGAATAAGCCTGCTGGCCTGCTATGCTGACATAATCAGACCTAATTAGACTTGAATTTCAAACTTACATCACTGATACTTTACACTTCAGTTCTACAAAGCAGCTTCAGCCCTGTGAAGGACTAGCGAAATCAAGTTAGGGGAGAAACTTGCAGGCTAGAGCGACCTCAGCCTCAGGCACTGGGTCAGCCTGAGCCCTGAAATGTTTGTTGATGCTACAGAGAATGTGAAAAATGTCATTTTTCGGTCTCTTTGGCCCACGGCTGAAGTGAGCAAACATATTTGGCAAACACTCATCCCTCTTGTCCTTGCAACCTCACCTGGCTCAATGACAAGCCACTCAACAGCCGAGTAATGCTGCAGAGCATACTGTAGCTAAAGCTCTCTAGAGTATTAATGGCAACAGTTTTTCAGACATTGTCATATGCTTCCCATTTAGTCCAAGGGATTTATCTGAGAAAAGCAATGGAAGTAAATAGGTATGTGAAAACTACAAATAGGTGTAGGTCCAGTTAGAAAAAGACCATTAGACTCTCATATGGGCAATGCTCTGAAATCTCCATTTTTCAAAGATCTCAAATAACCTCCAGATTAAATTTCATCTTTATGTCTACAGGCAATATGTCGATGCATACTGTAGGCATTATAACCAGAGCACAGCCAAGAGTGTTCAAAGTTGCAGTGGTCAGTTTAAATAGAAGGGAACAGGCTATAATGTTTTTCACATTTAGCTAACGCTCTTCGCCAGAAGCACTTACACTGAGTAGAATATAATGCAGTTTCCAGCATAAAAACGTCCGGGGATGAGTCCTTGGTGGAGTGAATAAGCAGAGTGGATTCAGTACAACAACAAATGGGGGGGGAGGATGAAAGAGAGAACAAGTTAAAAAGAAAGAAGTTAAATGAAGTTGATGTGACATAGCTGTTTTTTAGTCAGCAAAGGAGGATGGCTGGGTGACATCGCCCTGAGCATTGGCAAGAATATGGGTTTGAGCCATGCTAGCAACATCTAGGGATTACAGTGTCTGTTTAGTTGGTCCAGCACTTTTGTCCAGACTTGAACATCTCAACCACTATTGGATGCATTGCCATGATATTTGGTACTTATATTCATGGTTCCCAGATGATGAATGAATCCCTACAGATCATTCTCTGACATTTCCTCTAGGATCACCGTGAGGTTGACATTTTTAATTTTCAGGGAATTAGCTTGACAAATATTGGGTCAACTGCCATGAACTTTGACTTTCACCAGGATGAATTGCAATAACTTTGGCAATCCATTCACTTTTCATCTAACACCATCATCAGGTCAAAATTTGCCCAAACCAAAACTTTGGTTTCTTGCCAAATACCTGCAAAACATTGCCATGAGATATTTCACTGGAAAACAAAAATGTGAGCATCATGGTGCCACTAGAGAAAGAAATCAGAGGATCACTAGTCAGTATAACTCATCCCCCGGGAAACATGAATGTCTATAAGATCGACATTGCCATTTACAAAGCAATAGCGCTAGGATGGCTAAAAGTTGTGCCTGTGTCAGGTGAGATTCAGTCGATGCAGAAACCTCTGGCATGCAGACATTTGACTGAAAGTGTCAGCTAGGCAAGTAGGGATGCAAGCCTCAATCTAAATGTAAGAAATCGATCTCATCATGTAACATGAGACCAAAAGGTAATCCGCTGGAGGCATACAAAACACAAAGCAAATTTCTTGCAACCTTGTAACTCGTGATGAAATGTAAAGAATTGTCTTTAAAATGAAGGCACCTGCAGCTTTTCAAACCAGACTAATCACAGAGCATTTCCTGGGATGTGATACAGAGAAGCAACGATCAACTCTAACAGCAACTTCTAGGTTTTCAAACCCAGCCTACAACATGCATCATCAGTCATATGTGAGATGAGCCAACCACATGTAAAATCATGTGACATCATATGCGGTCATGTGAAAAGTTTCCATGTACTTATGCTAATTCTCAGTTTTTCTGCAAAGAAAGGCAGTTTGTTTATGCTCTTTTGAGCGAGACAGGAATCTATGTAGATGTACTGCTTTTCCCACATTATTATTATATGCACCATTATCTTGATACAAACACACTTTGCAGGCGGTCCATTTTTCATTTTAATTCCACTATAAAGTAGCACTGATCAGTGACCACCGAGGCTCTACCCTCCTGCATCTTTAATGCCCTTCCTGCTCGCAGTGTCAGTGTCGTAGCTATAAAACTACAACCTAATGCTGTAAGGGTGGAAGATGGCTAACAGCACGGTTCTATTATCAGTTCAGTTTTACTCAAATCCCCGCTTTTAACATCACAAGGAAAGAGAATTAGGTGAAATAAGGCTGGCAACAAGCATCAACCACCGAATACAAGCAACACAATAGCAATGCCAGGATAATGGTTGCCGTGTCAGTGGGAGAGAGTGAGTCATTAAAAATGCAGGACCCATTTAAACAGTATGTAAAATTGAGCAGATTAAAAATATATGTGCCCTGCGTCCATGAGGGCTAAAGCTTCTCCTTCTGTTCTCTCTGCGTAGCTATGAAGGCGGCAAATTTGTGGAGTCAAGACAAGGGAAAGCACATACACAAAACAAAATGCAGCTGCACATACAAGTGCGAATGCACGCACGCACGCACTTTTCACACACACACACACACACACACACACACACACACACAAACATAATAAAAAAGTGTGATGTCTCCAAAATTCGATTTCTACAATGGTGAATCTCTTGCAGATTTAACCAGGAGTAAACAAAGCTCAAACTGGAGGGCTTAACTTGTTCCAACTATGTTGTAAAGTCAGTTCTTTCTATAACTTTCTGAGGCAGTATATACTTTGTTTATGAGGAAAACAAACCGGTTGGGTGTTCCAGATAGTTTCGCTGGTCATGACCTGGCTTTGAGGACTCACTGCTGAAGAGACACTTGTAGACAGAGTTTGGGTCGCAGCCAAGGGGTGTGACCAAAATACTGTTAAAATACTTTAGGAGGCTTCCGGCCAGCAACTAATGAGGATCACAGCGGCAAAGTGTGAGAGCAGTCAGGGTCATCATGGACAAGTGCACTCATTATTCACAGCAGCTTGACTTCAGCACAGAGAACAAGCATGGACGTGTATTTTATGTTCACACGGACATCTTAAAATTTCTAAAACAGCTGAATTACAGTCATTAACCAATATGGAAACATCAGTGGGTATTTCTTTACTTGTTAGAGCTCACTGCCTTTTACTTGGGCAAAGATGTCTGCATCAGAGGTTAATTTTAGTTTGTTGGCTCAAGATCTAAACAAAAGTAAATCTTCTGACCAAACAGCTGGCACCTACAGGACTTATATTTTGTTTTTCTCAAGTGTAACACTATGTTTTGCACTTGTGAGAAATAAATGTAATTCTAACATGCTGATGTTTAGTGTTTAAACCATGGTCACCATTTTATTTTAGCGTGTCAAGACGCTAACATTTGCTAATTTGCACTAAACAAAAAGTACAGTGCAGGAATTTGTCTATAAAGTACTGGACAATTCAACAATGCTGACCGATGATGGTGCTAGAGAAAAAAAAAAAAAAAAAAAAAAAGAAAAAGAAGCACACCGAAACACTCCAGATGGCCAAGCAGATTGTTTTTGCTAATTTCCCCGGTGAAGCATTTGAACAGAAATATCGTCCACGATGGGATATCCCGATCCATTCCCAGGCATTAAGACTCAACAACTACAGACACCTGACAAGGAACCTACTCTTTACACAAAGACCTTCACACACATGCAGCCATAACTCAGTTACTGTTAAAGAGACTCTGAGACAGGACTGTCTCTACACAGGGAAAGGACACCTTGTGACCAGTGAACATTTAAACTGGTTATTCCCTGTTTGGTAAACAACCTCTGTATTACTCATAAATTGCACAGCTGATACTAATCTTCTGAATTTATGAAGTCACTATGATTTGGCACTAAAATGTTTAAGTTTAAGCCATGCCACCAGCTCGGCTCTAGGGATGGCAATGTCAGTCTGCTGGTCCACCACCTGGTCCTGAAATTTCTTAACAACTTTGGAGTGGAGTGCTATGAGCAAACCTATGCATTGAGCAAACATACATCTTTCCCAGAGGATGAAGTCTACTAACTCTGACGATATGTTCAGCTTTTCTACAGCTCTGCCATGAGGTTTTTCATTTATGTTTTCTACTGAGGTTTCTGGCTGACTATGGGATGGACTGCCATAAACTTCACATTCATATTTATGGTGCACATAGGATGCATCCTAATAACGGTGATTTTCTGACTTTTCAGCTTGTGCAAGCAGTGGGTCAAACTTAAAATGTTTGTTTAACTACTGGATTGTTATTACATTTGGTACATTCAGTTTCGTCCCCTCTCAAAATGAATTTTAATGACTTTGGTGGTCAACTTTCACCATATAAAGATTTATATACAGTCTATGGTTTTCACTACACACCATTATCAAGCTGCAATTTTAATTAGTCCAACAGTTTGGTTTATGATAAAAATTTCTGCAAAACGACATTCCCACTGGCCTCAGCTGTACCTTGTGTTTAGCGTGAACACCTGCTGAACACCAGCATGTTGGCACTGGAATTTAGCTCGAAGTGCCACTGCTGAAGCCTCACAGGGCTGCTAGCATAGCTGTAGTCTTATATGGACCACATGCCTGGTATAAAATGATTCGATTTATTGTCCTGTAGTCTGATTTTCAGTGACCCAATCTCAGTTACTGTTACTCATGGACTCACTGTATTCCTGACACTAGAGTGAAAAATCTACTTTTTGTCATCAGAACTGGACGCTTCGTTACTCTTCATTAGACTAACAAAACACCCTGACCCTAACTAAAACCATTCAGCTAATTGTGCGGTAAAAGAAGGGAAACAGTGTTGCATTGTGAGCCTCTGCTCCGTATCATGCTGTAACCCTGGCTCCCATACAGAGTAACTGAGCCGAGTGTACGCCTGGCTGCAGCTCTGCACTGAAAAATCAGCTGACTGGAGGAAAGCAGCGTCCTGGCACTCCAGTGTCTGGCACCGCACATCTGGCATTCAAAAGGCCTCGGAGCAAACGTGCTGACATTACTGTTTCGTGTGGGCTCTTTCTCTATTTTCAGCCACCTGCTTTTTGATATCTGCTGTTGTCATAGCAATGAATGACACTGGATGCAGCATTTGTATTTATCCTGCAAATGCACTGACGCGAATTGCAAATCACTTAATATAGATTTATATCAAAAAATTAAAAGTTTTCTCTTGGCATTCTTTTAATATGCTTTGGGAGCACAAATGAATAAAATCTGCAGTTATGTCTTAAAAATAATGTGTGTCAATGAGTCTGGGGGCACATTTTTGCCTCATTAAATACCTTTTCTTTGGCAGATGTATTTAAAATTACCAACTCTTTCAACGCTAAAATTGCTCTATAGCAAAATAGGAAGTTGTAATTGTCACGTCGGCCTTCAAGCCAACATCTATACAGGGTTGATATGGGTTGCAGTTATTCAAGTTGACTCGTATCCTTAAGGCATAATTGTTCCAAGCTCATTCTGCCAGAAAAGTTGAGAGTGGCTGCAGGAGCAATATGTTTTTCTGCAATATCTCTGCCCTTCAAATGATCACTCACTCATTCCCACATTGTTTCAATGGGTTATGGCTCTGCAGATATGATTCCCCTACAACATAAGTTCAGGTTAATGCATAGATTATAATCACCACTGTGCAAACCACCAACACATCCTGAGGGATACCAAGGCAGTGCTATGAGTAGAAACATACATTATTAAGGTGGCATGTTTCCCATATGCGGAGAGATGCTGTCTACATAGTGTAAGTGGTGCGAGAGAAGACTGGAAGTTGTGAATGAAACAGTGACATTTGCAGAATTTTGAAAACTTACAGGAACAGTTTGACATTTTGGGAAAATACGCTCATTCACATTCTTGGAGAGAGTCTGATGAGAAGATCGATACGGCTCTCTGGTCTGTCTGTTTATTATAAAGCTACAGCCAGCAACCATGTAAGCTCAGCTGGGCACAAAGATGGAAACGAACACGCTTGACCGAATGGAACAAAACCTCTAAGGCTCATTAATTAACACGTTGCTCATTTCTTTATACAGATTGCAACAACAAAAAAGATATGAGGTGTTAGTTATTGAACTATCGAGCATTAAAAAAAAAAAAAAAAAAAAAAAAAAAAGAATCAGGTTAGCTGTTTGCCCTGTTTTCAGCCTCTATGCTAAGCTATGTTAACCCTCTCATATTTACTGTAGAGACGTGAGGGTGGTATCAATCTTCCCATCTTATTCTCAGCAAAAAAATAAATTAAAAAAATCAGATTTTCCAAAACGTTAAACAAATCTTTTGAGCTCTAAATAGTAGAGGATGCATAACTGGCCAACAAGCTTCGTTCTTTTTGCCAGGACATTATCTGAAACCTATAATTACACTAAGGTAAATATCTTCATTTTATCAACTGCCCCGAAAACTTTTTGGCCATAGGGTGACAGGTGATACAGGTTTGATGTATAATGAACTCTACTCATGCAGTACGAGGCTGGGAATTGCTGACATACTATACAGTGTCAGAGAGCTTGAATCCCCCATTTTAAGTTACACTGACTCTCGCCCCTGGAAAATGACCCTCCAATAAAATATAGAAGATTGAGGCAGATATGAGCTGGTAAGGCAAGAGTGAGAGTCGTGAGGGATAAATGAGGAGGCAATTAACTTAAATAAAAGAGGTTTAGGGTCAAGATACAATTACATAAAAGCAGTTGTTGGCAATTAAACTCTTAAATCTCAGGCTCCGTCCAACAATGCTTAAAAATATGAAGAGGAAGAAGAGGAAGCTAAAACAAATGGTGCAAACATTCAAAATATAAAAATAGAATATAGCATATGTAACATAAAATATACTGCAATAAAATAATATAGGACAGAAATAGAAATTTAATGGTGTTAAAGGCAGGTGTAGGTGCAGATGTTACAAAATGAATAAACTGAATAAACCTGTAAATGTAGGCAGGTTATGGATAGGACCATTAGAATGGGAGGTGTGTGTAGACTGCGAGGGAATATGAGTGAATCATTCAAAAGCTGGAGCAGCCACCTATTAATGAAAGTGGGCGTGTAATGAACCTGAAATGTTCTTTTTGTTATCCTTTCCAAAAACTCTCACTCTACTACAAGGACGCAAGGGATAAAAATATTAAGCACCATGTGAAAGTGCTTTTTACCACGCTTGTTGTTCCTAACATTTTGACAAGAGGCATCCAGCGTGTGGGGTCGGTTTTGTGTTTTGAATAACGCAGGTTGAAGTAGTGAATCATCAAAACAAAAGGAAAATAAGGGCCAGAAACTTTCTCTGCCCACAAAAATGAATCCGAACCCATTAACCTACATTCACGCTCATTGCTGAATTCATGGCTTGAGAAGATTGTTTCATTAGATTTGCAATTAAAAAAAGGCCACAAATATCAACAAGTGGTCAACAAATGTCCCATGCGTTGCTGAAAAGTAAGGGGAAGGAGGTACGAAGGCAAAATTAAGTCAAGTGAAAAAGCTTTATTTATCGCAGTGTTGAAATTTAGTTTATTCTTTTGAGTCCTTTTAGGATAACAACATTAAGCTCTTAGTGAACCTGAGTAGGTCTCACTTTACATTGAGCAGACAGTGATGCTGAAGTAATATTTCACATCCACTGGCCTGGCACTGACAGGAGTAAATTGGACAGCGTGTCTTGTGGTGGTTCTCTTCTAATGTAATAAACATTTAGACATTAGAAACACATCATCCACATGCTGAAGGCGCTGACTGCTGCCTTAAATGTCAGCTGGATTAGAAAACTGACAGGAAATTAACAGTTTTCAAGTCACTTTTCACACAAATTTGACAAGTTTCTAGTTTTAGGTTTTCAATTATGACAATTAGGTGTTTTTCTTTAGTGTATGCGATAGACAGAATATCTTTGGGTTATAGGATGTTGGTAGGATAAAACAAGTACAATGACGACTTCTCATCGGGCTTTTTTTTATACAATTTTCTGACTAAACAATTATTCAAGAAAGTAACTAGCAGATTAATATAATTAAATTAATAACACCATCGCATTTTATTCAGGACGAGAGATTTTCAACCGCTTTAGCAAATGTTTTAGCCTTTACCTTTGTCTCCAACTTTTTGGCTGCACACAAAAAAGTGCTGGAGCTACATTATCTTCTGCAGCAATTTTGAATGTGCTCTAACCTGACATGCACATTTTATCCTCTCCAGGTTACATGAAAGCTCGTACACAGCGCGCACAGATGGGTCATTTTTGTTCCCATATATGTACCATTTCTGTAAATCTCTTCTCTCTCTCTCTCTCTCTCATTGTATTCCCACACAACGACTGTTAAATAATTTAAGAAAACTGTGCAGAACATGCTGCTGCATACAGGCCATGTTCGGGGGAAAGCTACAGGCTTTCCGCCATGACAAGGAAAGCTGGCATGCACAGGGGATTTGCAAACAACAGTCGCAGAACCATAAAACAGAAGTGGGAATACTGCAGAACAGGGATGACAAGAGCTTATTCAAATACATTAGATCTGACATGAAACATCAAGTGCTAAATACTGTGAATTCTTTCCAAAACCCCAAGGATGATACTGTATAATGATGATGACTATATAAAGTGATATATTGGGAAGTACTGTTGTTATCATCTAAAACTAAACTTATGGTCCAAGAATAAATGTGTATAAATAAAGAAAAGATTCAATTCAAGCATCTTTTGTTGATTAAACTTTATATACATCAGATCACGCACACACACAATATAAAGAGCTTTAAGCTTATCAACAAAACAGACAAATGAGAATTAAATTACAGTATCAGATATTAAAAGAAGAAGTTGTAAAATGGGTTTTAAGAAGCGTTTCGTGGCTGTGGGGTTAATGCACCTGGGTCCTCGGCTCATACTGTGTACTTGCTGTAGTTTTGGAGTGTGTAGGTTGCCACGGTATCCAACAGCCAGCCACGCGTCACCACTGTGGCTTGTCTGGAGAGACCTGTCGAGCGGATAATTGAGGGGATTTTAAGCGAGCCTAGAAATGATAAAATCATATGCATGTACAGCACATCCAGAATTTTTAGAAGTCACCGTGGGGTAAAGCCTGGCGCAAATTAGCAGCAAATGGGAGACGGTCTTTGTCTCTGGTTTTCAACCTTCTGAGTATCAGAAATACTAATATAATTAAAATTTGTGTCCTTTAATCCTTCTAAAATGTATTCTTATCAGACACAATGAAACTCTTCACTCTCCTTTTGATTAAAAAGACATCTGAGTAGATTTGGTGTACAGATATTTCATTTCATTTCCAAAAGCTTTGAATAAATGGTTATTACATTTATCTCAGTGATGTCTAATAAAATATTTTGTCTCATTTTAGGATTATTTAGTAGCCAGTTAGTACTTCATTACTTTATTTATGTCTCATATTTTCAGTATTGTGTTTGTATTTTATTTAGCCATGTTTTTTTTTTATCATTATTATTATCATTATATTTATATTATATACCAATGTTTATTTTCTACATGTGATTAAGCCTAAGATTTCTAGACCTCTCCTGTCACATGTTCAAGTCATCCATTTTTATGCGATTTGTATTTAAATCACACTAAACTTTACATCTATATTCATTTATATATCTTAAGCTCTGATATAACACTAAGATGTAACAGGTCCGACCCAAACAACATGTCAGTGTTCCCAGAAACTCGAGCGCTCAAACAGATTTATGCTGATCATCACAGATCATGCTTATGTGTGAAATAAGCATCATATTCCTTTAAGGCAATAAGCTGAACTGACATGTCCGGGATATGTCTCGTAAAACATAATGTGGAGTGTGTGTGTGTGTGTGTACAGATTTCCATTACATCAGCAGACGATGAACGTGTGAGAGAGAGATGTGTGATTTCAATCAATGGTGCAGAAGAGGATAGAGGAGGATAGAGGAGGATAGAGAAGGGGAGCGTGATGGGCTACTCGATTACCTGGGCTATGAGTGCCAGAGGACGTGGAAGAGGAAAAGCTGCATTAAATATGCAGCAGTGCAAATTAGGATGCCAGGAGAAGGGAGGAGTGAAGGGGCGGGTGGGGAGGATTTCAGAGCCGTTTCTCCCTTCTCTGTTTCAAACTGTCAGCTCTCCTCGTGCGATGGCAGCCCCTCTCTCTTCTGTGGCCAACTTGTTTTGACATTTTCCCCTCTCTGCTCCAATCTGACATTTTCTCTTGGCCATTTCTCTGCTGCCTAACTTCCTTCACACTCGCTTTCCTGGCGAGTCACTCCCCTCGCTCTCGTAGGGAACCTGTCTCATTTTGGCTGGCAGCGACTGCCATTTCACCGTCCTGTCACCATCCGACTGGTCCTCACAGGCAGTGACGCCCTCAGATTCATGTACTAATGGACAGACAGGTGCACACGACCAGCCAGAGTGTCTGTGACCGTCCATTCTCTACAGCATATTCAGACAAGAAGTCTGACTGTAAGAAATATATCAGCCAAGAAAAATGGTAAACTGATGATAAGTTTACCTGTTATGTATTCACAAATGTACTGACTCTGACCCAAAACCTTTCCATTAACAGGCTTTATTAAAAAAAAAAAAAAAAAAAAACAGAAGAGGACTAAATATGAGGATATTTTAAGGATGACCAGAGTGTCTTCATAGGATCACACCACGTTTTGTGAAATGGCGATTAAAAATACAGATATGACAAATAGGACCAATTTTATTTTGGGTGAGAAAAGTCTAGAAAAATGAATCATTTTAATGCCAGCCTGGGGCTAAACCTCTGAATAGGCTCACTCGTCTCATAGGTTGCCAAGTGAGAAAATGGTGGTGCGTTCGTTGATGGTTGTTAGCGTGGAGTGACCATAATTTTCAAAACCCCAAACTTGGACCCTTGCCTGGCCCTGTACGTGCACGTGTATGCGCTTATGCACACACCAGACATTTTCATCCGGAGGAGGGACATTTCGCTCTGCATTAAGCACACCTAACGAGTGCATCTTTTCAAAACCTTGGACGCTATACAGAAAAATCGTGTTGAATTCATACATATGGAGCATTGTTATTGTGTTTATTGGTTATTTTTATTTGGTGATGTAATAAGTGGAACATAACGTGATAACGTTTATGTAAGCGTCTATAGTAAGTATAGTATTATAATTCATATTTCATTTGTCCAAATTGGGACAATTTAGTATTTTACAGATATCTGTTGGGACTTGAGACACCCAGCTTGAAACTGGATGAAGAAAACAAAGAAAAGGGAATTAAAAAGGAAGAAACAGATTGAGCAACTCTGAAGGGAGGGACTTTGGAGACTTGCACTGAAGAGAGAAGGGAAGGAAGCTGGAAGTTGTAAACCCTCTAATTTTTAAAGTTCACTATCTTCTAGATCTTACTGGCTTTAATTGGCAGCATATACTCCTGGCTAATGTAGCCTGAAAGATGACTGTAAATGTTAAAGGTATTTTCCTAACAAGGATGTAAAGGTTCATACAAAAATAATTCCTCTCAGTCATCGCTTATGATCCACTAGAAGAGTGTGGTGGTGTCTGTATCTTCAGAAATGCTGCCCTTCGCTTAGATTTTCTCACTTTGCTGTGATCTGGACACTTCTGGGTGTCAGCCTTTGGGCAGTGGTGTGTAGCCCCTGGTCAATTATAGAATAGGGTGTGAGTTGCAGGACTTTATAAAAACACAGCGACAACAACCTACAAATCATACTCGTTTTACCTTAACCCTTTAACCTTCTGCTCAACCATATGGTATAGCACATCTTAACTCACTATATCTTACTGAAAAACATGATTTATTTAATTCCATCTGTTTCAGCCATCTCTGCCACTCGGTTGAGGTATGTTACACTAAAAAAAGCACACTAGATGTCACTGTATTTTCCTCTGTTTGCTGTAATTTTCAAAGGTAAGCTAATGTTTTTTTGACATTTTATCGTGTCTATGGACTTGCTGAACATAATTGTGTAACTTGAAACATAAAAAGAACGACTAAAAAGGGTCTATAAAGTCATGAAGAAACATCTCAACCATTTGGCCAATATTTCAAAAACATTGATTGTTGTTATTAGTGCCTCAAGGAAATAAAAAATATTAAGAAAACATTTTCTCATTGCTTTTTTCTTGGTGAGGACTTTAAAGAGAAAATAATTAAATCATATTTATTTAATCATATTCATATTTTCATATCAGATTTAATGATAACCAATGAAAGTTAGTCCTACATCATAATATTAATACCAACTGGCAACAATTGGCATGTTGTCCACCTCATCACGACACTCTCTCTTTGACACTCTATAGGTCTATTACTGTACCAGGCTTGAACCTCCAGGAGAAGCCACGCATGAATTATGTAATCAGCTCCTGCGGCTGCTGCTGTCAGTCTAATCGCTATCTTTATGAACTCTGTATGTGTATGTGTGTGTCTGACTGAGTAGGAATAACTAACAGATTGAAAGCATGTTATGAAAGTAGCGAGTGAAAATGAAATTTCATTTTCAGGCAAAACTCACTGTCGTATGTGGACGATGACGACTCTGGTCCAGGCTGTACAATGACCAGCTGATGGGACTTCTGCAGAACAAAAAGACAAGAATGTTGCATAATTTAGGATTACAGAACTATAAATGAGTGGAACATATGTACTTATAGCCAGCCAAACTGTAGGAGAATGATATTTTCATGCCTGCCTGTCGGATTATCTATTAGCAACACAAAGCCTCTCGACTAGAACACGCCAGCTTGACTGTCAATTAGGCTGTGGTGCTTACCGGATCTGGGGATTTTCATTCAATTTCTATAATTTCATAATGTGACATTTTCAAAAATAAAATCAAACCCAGGAGAGAAATCTAAAAGGCATTAACTGTTATGAACGCTGCAGCTTTCTTCAGTGGGGGCGACATACACTGCCACACAGTCCCTACAGATAACACTTAGTTTATATTGCTTGTAAAATAGTAGTAATAGAGTGAACAGGAAGAGGAAGTAAAGCTGAGGCTGATGGGAATGTCATTAGTTTTGCAGGTGTTTTGGTCATAAAGCAATAACTGTATTAAAAAGATTGTAATTTGTTTTGCGCTACATAAAGGGTCTGGTGATCAACAAAGTCATCACAAGATGGGGAAGCAATTTTAGAGACACTGAACCAAGGTGACGGCAATGCGGCTCAATTTTACATTTTTTTTTTTTCCAAGTGGGAGAAACTGGACGCTCTTACCTGTTTACTGTCGAGGAGAAGCGGGTCTTTGACTACAGCTGCTCCACAGAGTTCCACCATCCACTCCATTTCATCTACAATAAACACACACACACACACAAGTTAGCTGTGAGTGGTGAATGAATTGAGGAAACCTTTTTTTTTTTTTGATAAAGTATCCTTGGTCACACCTTAATTTAATTCTCTCTACTCTTGCTCCTTTAACCCCGAGGGGAGGCCAAGCAGACTCATTTCAAGCTCAGACTTCCTTTGATCGGACGGATGGAAAACAGGTCAATACTTAAGTCTCCACTCAAATCAATACGTGCATCTCCTTTCGTCAGTCAACACACATTTAACCCTGCTTCGGAAAACAGAAATGTATTCATATTCCAACATACATCAGACACCAAACGCGGCTTCGTGAATAAGCAGCTTCTTTTATTTTTTATTTTAATTTAATACGAGAGGACTCGTGTCAGGAGAACCTCAATCATCTCGCAGTATACGCTGCGGATAACCCCATCATTTAACATACACAAATGTGAGTAATTAAATAATGGATGAATTCCTGTTGAGTTGAGGAAAACAGACTCCATCCTCATGTTTGTGCCATGTAAAAGAAAGTCTTTAAACTCCTCACGCTAAGCTAGCAGATGTCGACCCATTAGCGAAGCTTCATCGATCCAGCAGTCAGCGGGGGGATGCGGCAGGAGCACTTTAGGAGCCCCAGGAAGAAGGAAACCAAAGAATGCTGCCTTGTGGATTTTTAAGCAATGTGCCCCCCTGAGACCTTCACCCATGATCTGTCTGTCAGTTCATTCATGTTAAGGTTAAAGGGCATGTTGTGTGAAGGGCAACCAAACTCCTCTTTGTCTTTAACTTGGAGGTCATCAACAGTCAAAATTAAAGTTCACAAACTAGGCTGGTGAAGAAACTGTAACACCAGAAAATCTTGCAAGAAATAAATGGAAGGAGTCTGTCTGTCTATCTATATTAATCTTAGATTATCTCAACAACCATTCATTCAATTGACTTCCCACTTGGTGGGTATATTGCTGAGGAGGAAGTGTAAAGTTGTTTGGATGAGCAGTTCTCAAGAGGGCGAGAAACATCGCCCTGAAGAGCCAGAGAGTCCTTGCAACTCCACTCAGACCATTTTAGATGTATCCATTTATGAATTTAAACAACAGATGAAAAAAATGTATTTCAACCAGAGGCCAAGCAATGGGCCTTTTCCGAGCAGGCACTGATGCATAAAAAGCACAAATTGGTGCATATCGCTTCATTTGCTTCTCCCGGGCATGGGGCAGCCGGCCAAGTGTCTCTTATTTTTCCACATTGGAGGTGGCAACCCTACTGAGGACCCAAGGAAGTGCAGTGTCAAGTGTGAAGTTGTTTGGATGAGTGGTTCTCGAGAAAGCTGCATGCAGCAATACCAGGGGCCAAGCAGAAGGCCTGTTCTGAATGGGCACGCTTTGAACAGGCAATGCGCTAGTTTACAGCAATTTTAGATGATGAGAACAGGAAAAAGCACTCTGGCCACGACTGGAGGCTCATTTCCACATACTTCTCAGAAACAAATTCCAGGCAGCCGACTGACAGCACAACAATCGCTGCGCAGTATGACAACAGCACACCAAAAATCTCACTTAACTCCGGAGTTTATTTTAAATCCACCCACAATCTGGAACAACTTCTCATTTTCTCCCAGTGCCAAAATGACAGGGGTCAAAAAAATAGCGCATGTTTCAAGCAGTGTTGGTCAAAACTCTGTGAGACTCTAATGCCCTTATTCTTATTGTAATTTTTTCCTCCTCTTTAAAGCAAAGCGGGAAAAGAGAAAGTCTTGACTGAGAGCGCAAACAGCATGACAGCAGCTGAAAAAAGGCAACAATCTCGTGAAATACCACCGTTTGTTTTCCTGCTGTCTGTTCTTTGAAAGCATATGCAAATGAAAGTGTACAAATGTTTGTTTTTGAGGTCAGTCATGAGAAATTTTATCTAGGTGTTGCAACTCCTGTGGCATCTGAGTACTGTGTATATCTACTAAGCAAACTGAGCCATTCTTTAATAATTTTTTAATAAATGAAAAAAAAAAATAAATAAATTGTGTTAGTCATCACCTTGTCATGTGGCTGCATTTCAAACACCTCACTAAACCTCTCAGTGTTGCTGTTTATAGAGCTACACAAATAGCGAATGGCACAAGCTGGCAGACAACTGAAACAATAAAAAAAAGTCACTCCATCGACTCAAATCACTGCATGAAATGTCTCTGCTAAGCATTTAACAATTAACACTGTTCATAAGATCAGTATCTATACTATACATGCCGACGTCACTCCATGAGGGGAGCATTGTAAGGGCATCGCATTTGCAAAGTGGACTGTAGCTTTTCGAAAAAGAAGCTCTGCGAAAATGTAATTTTCTTAATCAACTACACGTCTTTTCATGAATTACATAGAGGTACCTGAGGCATATGTTGACTAATAAATAGCAAGAAGTTGCAATCCAGAAATATGTTTGCACAAATTCAAAAAACCATCACTGATTATGACTGTAAACTGTAAAATGCACTGCTCAGTGGATTTACTTTGTAAAGGAATAATTTGATATTTTTAGCTTTCTAATATTTAATGAGCAAATTTCTCCAAATGTCAAACTATTTATCCAATAACCACATGTAATTCATGACATTCAAATATCAATATTATCAGTTCAAAATGTCAATACTGGTTGAGCTCATACTCATAGACAGTGTGCGTCAGTATGGAGGTAAAGATGTTTGACTCTTTCTGACATGACGGATCTGAAGTAACACTGCAATGACGAAAATGTCAACACAGATAACTACTGATATTTTAGTTTTGTTAACTATTGGTAATATTCCTCAGTAATTGCCTGATCCATTAGTTGAGTTGTACGTGGACGTGTTGTGTGGCTGTGATGTGATTTACCTGTAGTCATGTCTGTAAAAGGCCCCTGGAAGCAAATCTTGTAGCTTTTCATGAGCAACTAAAGAGAAAAAGAGGAGAAAAAGAAAGCATGAAATTGCTTAGTGTGAAAATTTTTATACTAAAAGAAGCCAAAAAAAGGACATTTATTCAGTGCATTTAACCTTCGCACAGTGTTCAATAAAACTGTATGTGGGCAGCTGAGTGTGTCCCTGCACTCCTCACCTCTTTGAAGGGTTACACTGGTAGGGTTGAAACCTTCACAAATTTGCAATTTATAACAGGAGTTACTCTCTTACTGCATTAAAAAAAAGCTCTAGACCTTGTTCCTCTTTTGCTCTGGCTGTAATACTGTAAATTCAGGGATGAGTCGAACAGGAAAGAACAAGCAGGGCCACCTTCACCGAGGCAATATCACACTTTAAGCACGCTTTTAGAAAAACGATCCGGCCCCGACACCAGGGACACATTGTTTTATTGCACTCAGGGTCAATAAGCTTGCTTGAAATGGGAATGTAAAATTGTTTCCTTGAACCGCGGTAACTACCACAAAAGGGAACCCGTGTCCAAGTCTCATATTCAGTTTGTGGCTGGATGGAGGTGGAAGATAAATGTCCGAGCTGCTGGAGAGAGAAATACTAATTTCTCACACCTCCCTGTCCGTCCATAATGATCATTAGCCAGAGGTGCTTGGTGAGATGAAAAAAGGGTTTCGGTTACAGATTTTTAATTTAGACAACAGCTAATGTCCTTCAGGAGGTATTAAAGTGTGTGATGTGATAAAACCACCCCCCTCCTTTACACACACAGACACAGACACAAACACACACACACACACACACACACACACACACACACACACACACACTGGAGTTTCTTTGACTGATTTCCAGGGAATCAACATTCTGGTGACAGACTCCAAGTCCTGGCACTTCATTTCATCTGTTAGTTTGTTTGTCACAGTGGTGCAGGTGACAGAAAGTGGGTATGAACGGGACAATCTGTCTGGCTCCATCACAGTGCCGGCGCCGTGTTGAAGCCACTTAAATAAGCCTGAAATTACTAGCTAATTCAATTAGCGGAGGTTCTTCAAAGGCAGCGATACGGCCAACATGACATCTAGCCATTTCTAATTTTCCCCCTCAGTGGCAACAGTGCCGGTCCTGCTGGCCTTACACCAAGAGGAAAATTACAATTAGCTTTTTACAACATGGCCTGAGTTAAGAGGCTGGTGCAATGGGAAGAAACAGGTTCAAGTGCTGTTTGTTATAGGAGGATTTTTTTTTGTAGAATCAGACTATTCCTTGTGGTTTGCCATTGTGCTTTCACAAATAATGGCGATTGCAATAATTGTCAATATTGGCAGCAGTTTATGCGTATTTCCCTTCTGTGATAAGATGAGTGTTTTTCAATTATGCTTTTCAACCTTTTTTTTATAATATCAGTAAGTTCTTAAGAACACAGATGACTGTTGTTGCTGTGTATTAGGTGTTGAGATTCTCATTCGGATCTGTAATCTACAGCAGAGGGAGTCTTAATAATCTGATAGAGTCGACTCATGTCTTAATAAAGGCCTCTGAGGCCGAAGGGTGAATGAAATCGTGAGAAAGCGGCTTAAATGCATTTACATTGTGAGAAAGAGAGGAGACTCTTCACTGTATTGTATGTGCTGCTCTGAGGGAACTGCTTTCAGTTTGCTTGAACAACTGTTAAATTAATCTTTAATGGGAGCATCCAGGTCGTTCAGAAGCAAACAGTGTAACTGTGTTGACCCCGGTTTGATCCAGTCCAGAAACCTTTGATGCATAAATCTCAAAATCAATAGTTTGTTTTCTAGAGTTCTATCTAATAAAGGAAAAAGTATCACTAAAAATGACTTTAACTTAGACTGTTTCTTAAAGACCTGGTAAATCACCAGTTCATACGACAGGTGAACTTTGTCTTGTTACAGTAGTTTTTTTTACTTTTTTTCTTACGAGGCAGCTGCTGTGAAATGATCTGTGAATAGCCTTGCCTAACAGTGCCATCCCTCGCGTTTGGACTCATTGTGGTGTAGCCGGACCACAGATGAATTAGCTCGTGACGGACATCATTCCAAGTCCTCCGTAAAAGAGATGAGAGGTGCTTCAGTGAATCAATAATTGAGTTGATGTTTCCTGACTTACAGGCCTTGAAAACCCATTTTCTCAAGCAGCTTCTTACCGTGAGCGATGGAGTCCTGTGTACAGTTTTTGTTGTTTTGCATGAGAGATTTCTGTCTTTGTGTTTTTGTTTTGTTGGTTTGGGGTGCCAATTTATAAAAAGGTGATATCACGCACATCTGTGTACCAATCATATCCAGTGTACCGTGAATCAAATCTGCGTTTAGTTTCTAGTTTTAACAGTTCTAAACACTAAAAGATGTTTTTTTTCTGAACTTAAACTTGGATTTTTGCTAATTCAGTCACGGACATTTAATGTAATAGAGAAATAACGACATTTCATTAAATTCTATTAAATGTACAATTGGTTTAAATGCATCACATATTTTTCAGGGGTATCTAAGGTAATATTGTAGCTAAACTTGAACTCAAAAGGTGTATCTAGCAACAGGAAAAAAACGAACAAAGAAAAAATTAAATTCAGAGACAAAACAGCCACTGTTAAATTCCTTGAAGAGATTCCCAACTTGTGCTTTTTTCCTTTGGAGGCTATGGAGATTGAATAAACACTGTATCAATAGCCATCCTGTTCAGTGTCTGAGACTCACATGATTGTCTTCAGTGGTGCGAGCTCTCATGGGGCCCTGGTGGTTGGGTCCATTCACCACATCACCTCTCACTTCAAAGGGACTCTGTTGGAAAATAAGCAGACCTTCTTCAGTGTGTGCGCACTATGTACGTGAACTCAATCACAATCGTGCAAAACCTTTCCTGTTCCTATTAGCTTTTAAATAATAGAAGCAATTATTCGCCTTCATCTGATAAAAAGACTGATTATGCGCTGATTTATTTTAAAGGGTCACATGCTCTGAAGAGTACAATGAACATTTTTCAGTTTGACAGAGTTCATCTTATAATGGTCTTAATGGTCTTACATGGTCCATCTTTACATACTATATGATGCATAAAAATGACACTTGCCCGGATGACGGACAGAGATGGTTTTAAATTAATGGGGATATTAAACAAAGCTTGGCAAAGGATTATATTTGCATAGCACAGAACCAGATGCAGGGATTCCAAAAGCAAATGGATGACAAATAATTTATGAGGTATCATGGCGAACCACATGGAGAGATTCATCATGCAGCCTTAATTCAACATCGAGACATACAGAGGTACAAGAGGAAATTCAAGGAGTACACTGGCGAGCGTACCTCATCTAAGAGTTTCTTTTGTTTGAAGCACTCTGAAATCCCTGCGGAGAGGAACAAAAACATATGAGCTTTATTGTCAGAAGCACAAACACTGTTCTGGTGGCCACTGTGTTATATAATGCTCCTATTATGCCGGTCGATCTCTCTGCATTCATTTAGAGTAATTGTTGCAAACTCATCAATGACGGAGCTCGACGGTCGGGACTTACACTGCGAGCTCACCACCCACTTCCTGCCTGCAATGCCAAGGAAGTACTTCAGCGTGCGCTCACACACCAGTTGTTCATCTGGCAGAGACGAGAAAGGGAACAAAAGGTGGTGTGAAAAGATGTGAGGGAGTATGTGCACGCACGCACCAACGCTACTCGAGGCTTTTAATTTAAGTTTTATTAATGAGGATGAATTTGCATACAACAGATTGTCCACTGGGTTGAAAAAGTCAACAGCGCGTCCTGAGTTAGTTTGTGAAGTTGACAACCTGAAGGTTCCTTGTTTAGCTTGTGTATTCCCCTTTACGAAATACTATTGAGACTATAGACTATTGAAATACTATAGATACAAACAGACGATAAGTCTCCTGCAGAGATGTCATGCAAAATAAAGCCTAATATATGGTTATAACTGTTGCTCACTCTTCCCAGAAATTACTTTTTTACTGTGTTATCATTTATGCTACTTAAATTTAAATCACTTATATTGTTGTTATTGTTACTTATTGTAAAGAGCTATACGCTGTTGCGCACCATCAACCTTTACAGTGATGCTGTTAGAGTTTCTCCAAATATCCAGCTTGTATTAGAGGCACTTAAAATGACCACTAATACAAAATAGATGCCCACTATAAGAGCAGAAAGATAAAAAGCTGCATGTTGACAAATCTCCCTGTTATTTCTAATATTATCAGATGGATGAATGAGCAACCTCAAGAATGTCCTCTCTGTAGGACTGAATTTTGAAATAACTTATTATAATTAAGAGTTCTTTAAAATGTACCAGACACTTCAGATCTGAACACTGCTCAATCAGTGGGGTGAGAGGTTCAAGGACTACAGCTTCCATTGAATTGTACTGCGGGCAAGAGTCAAGTGCACGTTATTGATGCGCCTCAGATGTAACTTCATTTTAACCGATCATCATGCTTTTTTTTGGCAAATGTTACAATGGGACACCGCCCGCTCCTTTCCGACCTTAAACCAAAAAATTCAGGAGGCCCAGCGTTCCCATTTCTTGGTTACCCGGGAAACAGCTGCCATTATAATAACAAAAAAAAAGAGGCTTCTTAAACAGTGACAGTTAATATGGTGCTTTGGAGACAGCGAGCTCTGAAATTAAAAATAATCTATCAGAGAGGGCAATTAGCAACAAGCGGATGAATGGAGGAGAGAGTGAGTGGGCGAGGGAGAAACAGAGAGCTTATCTCTAAGGAGCGCTTTGAAAGACACATTAAACAAGCTGTAACTACATGTAAGGGGAAAAAATTTACTTCTGGAAACGCAAATGTTCCTGCTAAAGAAAATATTTTAAAAACAGGACCTAAGAAGATTTTAAGTGGAACTTTTCAACAGCCGGTTTAACTGCTCTACTTTGAATCAACCATGAATCAACAGTTTAACATTTATAAAGTCTTAACTGTGTGAGAAATCTCACACACACACACACACGCACTTTAAGCACACTCACCTGTGTGCATTATGATATGAGTCACCTCTGCCGTTACCTGGGAAACCACACGGGCACCAACTCGCTTGGCAAACTTTTTCACCATTATCTACAGACAACAACATCTGATTGGTTAATGTATCCCACTGTGGAAAATATAAACACATTTATTGACCGAGTGGGCACCTGTTCACTGGGGCCTAACCCGGACGACACCAGCACCATCTTAGCTTGATGTTTATCTCTCTGAGGAGTGTTGTTTTCTTTGTCTTCTAGCCCGTCTGATGGAGAACCGTTGGTCTTTAATGTTTTGGCTGCTGAACTTGAACTTGGCGTCTTGGAGGCGCCGGTGCCTTTGACACTCGACCCTGTGTGTGTGTGGCACTGCACAGCTGGGGAGAGAGACAAGAAGTAATCATGAAATAAAAACCAGACCCAATTTTCTGTGAAAATACACAAACGCCTCATCACACAGAGCTTAACCTTCATTAACCACACAATCAGGCTGCCATGGATAGGATGAACCACTTGAACGCTGCACCAAACCTTGCTGGCACAATAAATAACATTTGAGAGGCAGTAAAGAGCCAAGTGGCAGCTCCCATTTAGACCTAGTGTGTGTGTGTAGAATCAGATTTATAAAAGAAAAAACTATAAAGATTAAAAATGATTATCTCAAAATGTTTCTTTCTGCTATTGTACTTCAGAGAAATAATGAAATCAATTAGATCTTTGATAAAAAAAAAAGCATCAGTTAGACTTTCCAGCATGTGTCATGTTCTTTCAAAAAGCCTCACCCATCTCTGCAGCGGGCTGCTGGGTGACCCCTTTGCCATCCGATGGTCTTGTGCTTGGCTCCTCCTCTGCTTGCGGAACAGCTTTCCTGCAAAAAGACACGTGTACATTATACTTTTGTAGAGCAACTGAAGGAAATAAGAAAACATGGAGATGACAGGGACTGCTCCAATCTACGAGGTCAGTACTGAGGCAGATTAAGACATTTTATTGTTTATTATTACTGTCCTGGATCAATTACTAGTCATTTGTGTATCTATCTTTGCAGGTGACCTCTTGGTCCCATGTGCTGCAAAGATGTGTTTTGTTGACCAAATCCCATCCAAATCCCACAACAGACTGGATGCTCCTCTCTTAATGGATATTGAACAGAACAATATACTACAACTCGGAAAATAAAAGGGTATAATTATGAGGTGTTGAGCCGGTTTGGCTTTACTAATCTGTGTGCAGGTTCACTCCAGGATACAGCGGTCAGCAGTCAGAACGTATATGTAAAGTGACACGGTCCTGTTGTGTTGCCTCTAGCACATAAAAGTGCTTTATTTATTTTAGTGTCAATTAACTCCTAATTTTGGGGGACAGAAAGCATCTGGTCAAGTTAAGATACACTTAAGAAAAGTCAATATTTGGTTGCAAATCCTTTGCAGTCCAAGATTGTCTGAAGTCCTCCAGCCACAAACACTGGCGGATACTTGGCATCTTCCCCAGTGAAGCTCCGACTGCCAGCATCACTTGTTGCTCGTTTCAGGAACCTTCAGTCTCCAATCAGGTATATCACACAGTCTGTTTGGGGTCATTAACCTGCAGCATTATGTGCCCTTACAGTTTAATAGTGGCAATTTAAACTCAGTTATTTCATTTCAAATCAAATATACGCCAGCAGAGCTAAAAAAATAAAAAACATAACATTGTCTTTAGACACTGCACTGAACAGTTGTTTTAGGCTGGAGGATGTGTGTGTGTTGGATCAGAACTTGGTACTGACAGAAACTCAATCTTCTTTGCCATCAGTGGATTACAAAACTATTCTACAAACGTTCACTTCCTTTGTTTTCTTTTGGGTTCATTTATCAGTCAGAGACTCCCAAAATTGTGACAACCGGCAGTAAGCCTATTACCTGCACCAAAGTGAAAATGGCTCATTGAAAACTTGTCATTTCCCTCGGTGCCAACCATTATTTCCAATTTCAGCAGGGCGCTCCTGGTGTATATGCTTTTTTAATTTAGAGCTGGTGTAGCTAAAGCCCTCTGTGTTTTCATCTGCTGTCTTCTTCCATCTCTCCCTCTCTCTTGCCTGGAGGACAGCACTTAGAACCCTGCAAGGCAAAAGGTTGGGTGTGTGTGTGTGTGTGTGTGTGTGTGTGTGTGTGTGTGTGTGTGTGTGTGTGTGTGTGTGTGTGTGTGGGGGGGGGGGCAAGCGGGTGAGATAAATTACTGTGGCAACACAAGTTTCCCTCTAAGTGCTCTAAATGACATATAAGATGCAGTCAGTAATGACTTTTTTATTCTCCACAGCATAAGCAGATTCTGGGTTCATTAGTGAGATTATCCGCCTGTCCTCTTGAGATGCATCGCCCTCTGTGAGACCGACTAGCAACACACACCCGCACACACAGACATTAACTTTCTCCTTCATTTACAGACTGAAAGAGACCAATTACATGCCACTTGCTCTGGTTATTGTTCTGCTCAATAAAGCTGTATTGAAATATGGCTCCATTTAAAATGTATTAACAATGTATACAACCCTCTGAGGGGAGAGAGACGACGCACTGAGGCAGATATTATTTCATTAGATTAATTGTTGAAGTCAGATTTGACTTGAAGGATTGTCACAGCTGATTGGTTTACTGGCCTAGTGACCAAAAGAATAAAACAAAAGCTGTTCCCACTCTCTGTGCTAAGCTACGCTGACGGGCTACTGGCTATGTACCTTGTTGGCACTGACGGTTACCACAAATACAAATATGACGCCTGTGATAAAACGAGAATGATCAAAAGGTGCACAGTGACACATCTCCCTGTCGTTGCCAGATACCACATTGTAAGATGGATGAACAGAGAATTGGCAGCCTTGAATGTCTTCTGTAGAAATGAAGAAAGTTCAACCGGTTTCAAACAGTCCAATTCCTGAGAATCATTTAGCCGTTATATCTTCAGCTCCTCTGATCATTTCCTGCATACCGTAAACAACAACTTAATGTTGGGAGGCAGGTTTTCACGCTACAGAGGAGAGTTTATTAGTATTAGTTTGACTGTAGTTCTTCCAGTTGTTTCAGTAAGACAGTGTAGTTTTTCCCAGCACAGAGATTAAGCAATGAAGCTAAATTAAACCACACATGTACTACTGTATGCACACTTTTTGTACTTTTAACAAATACTGTGTGTTCTTGATATTTTCATACTTTGTTTGATTATTTTGTAACCACTTTTCAGTGTTATTTACCACCTATTTAACATCCATTCATCAGAATAGTTGCAGTTCGTAATAATGAATAACTAAATTGCTATAATAGATAAATAGTGATTAAATAAGTAAATGTGTTAAGATGCTAAATGTTGTTTATTCCAGTTAGTTGTTTTTTTCCTCCCAATTTTACTCGTTAACAGAAATTTCTACACAACTATGCTAAAGGTCAGCTCCACTGTACTATCCTTCACTTACCGGTCTGAGCTGGTGTCCTGTTCACACGGGAGGGGTCTGTGAGCGTCTGAGCCTGAGGACACAAAACAATCAGCTCTCAATAGATCAGTTTTGGGTCACTGAGGTAGGACTTACCCCTTAGAAGAAGAGAAAATGGTGGAAATCAAGTAACCTTTGTTTCACTCCATATCAGATTTGATCACTGAGTAAACAGTAACACAAACGTTGTATTGTAACATTGTGCAGCAGATAATGATTATCAATTAATCTTTCCTCAACTCCTACAATAATTGTTTTGGCCATTAAATGTCAGAGAATATTACATAAATGAGCATCTCAAGCTGACGTCTTCAAATTGCTTGTTTTGTCCAACCAACAGTTCAAAGATATTCAGTGAAATACCAGGGAAAACTAATAAAATCAGCAAATATTCATGTCAGACGCTGACACCAGCCTTTTTTCCAGCCTGAAGAAAACATACATTTACATTTCACTGTACAACTATTTACCAGCAGTTTTGATGCTCTGATTTGTTTTTGAGGGGACTTCTTTCGCAGGACTCTCCTCTTTCTCCTGAAGCACCTCCGACACCAGCGCCATTAACTTCTCCAACCTCACCAGCTCCTTCTGCATTTCTATCTTTTGCTGTGAGAACAAAGCAAAGCAGAACGTCTTTTAATTACAAGTCATAGTCATACACTTAAATAAAATGGGGGGGGGTTGCAATTCAAAGAGAAATAAAAGGGACACATAGTGGCTGCACATTTGGTGAAATGAAAACAATGAAAACAATAGCAATTGTCAATCAGTGAGGGGGGACCCACACAGTTCGAGCCAGTCAGTCATTACTGGAAGGGAATGGGTGCTTTTGCAGCCAGGCAGCACTTAGTGAGGAGAGGACATGGTAGAATAAGAGTGCGAGAAGGTGATTATATAATATTTAAGAAGTGACAACAGCTTTTTCATCTGGTGCTGGTTTGCAAAAACAGAGTTTATTTTTTAAGTAATGGTGTGTGTGTGTGTGTGTGTTTGTGTTCTGATGCATCACTGGACTAATACTTTGGATGTCATCCTTTGGCCTTAAAGTGTATTGATTACATACGCAGACGCACAATAACGCCAATCCTCTGTATTCTCAGACATGTGTAATCCTGGGCCCTTTCTAAACCCTGGGGCGTGAAACTTGAACTCGCAGTCAAATACAGTCGACGGATAAAAGTGAGAGCGCTGGAAGATGGATGAGGTAGAAAACAAGAATCATCTCCTAGGCGGCATTTCCTCTAACGTAAATGAAATGCAATTTAGAAAGCTGCTGAGGGGGACATTTTTTACTGAGCGAGGTAGTCTGTCATCCAGGAGCTGACAGTTTGCGTTTGGTAAAGTGTGGTGGCTGCCCTCTCTGGGGCGTAATGTGACAGTGCATCACTGGCAGCACAATGCAACCAGGTAATGCTGAACAAGCTGATAGACGGACTTATTAGATGGGAATTTCTGTTACAATTAATAGAATTTGTCTCTTTGTCAATCAAAGGTTCTTCAAACTCTGAAGTGAGTGTTACTTTTCTTAAACACAGGGTGCATTCATACAGCTCTGTAATTCAGAATATAATGATATTTACCTGTGTTACAAGGACCTCGCTTGAAAATTGTGATGATTCCATGGAAACGATGGGGTCATTTACTGGGACATCACCTGCAGAGAGAAAATAATCAAACTGCTTTGTGTCCAAACCCGTGCGTGGGATTTTTTCCTCTCCCACAGACAAACAAGTTCTAACAGCGGGAAACATCAGAGCAAGCACATCTTTGGCAGATGAGTAACAAAACAGAAGACATATTGTGTTTTCTTGCTGTTAATCTCAGCAGGCAGCAAAATGTAAAAATGAAGCCTGAATGAAAAAAAAAAAAAAAAAAAAAAAGTAATTCAGTTACTGAGAATCAACTTACATTCCTCAGGCGTGCCAAACAAGTCCACAGATGCTTGGCTGGAGTTAACACAGTCGGGGCTGGGGCACGCAGGTGGACGGCTCAACTGCTTTGCTCCCTCAGTTGTGACACTCTCACATCTGTCTCCCTGATCCTCCATCACAGCAGAGGGGGGAGCTGATCTTCCGAAAATTTCATTAAGAGTTGGTAGTTCCTCTCTGCTGCAATCAGACTCGGGCGAAGACTCGAGCCTCTGGGCTCTTGTCCTCCTCCTGGGCATGCTCCTGATGGAGGAATGGATGCTGAGGTTTCCACTACCGCAGCTGCTGGACTTTGCTTCGTGTTTGCCTGGTGTTCCAAGCCCATCAGGAGTCAAAGAGGACTCTCTTATCTCCTCTGCTGTGCCAGCATCCTCCATGGTACAATCAATCTGATTGTCTGTGATTTGAGAACACTTTGAGGGTTCATTTAGCTCCTTATCTTCAACAGCTGAGAAGTAAAGCCCGGAATCTACTATTTGAGGCACGACAGAGAAACAACGATTTTCTAAGTTATCTTTTGACACTTTATTGGGAGTAAGGGCACTACTAACACTATTCCTAGAGATACAGTTATCACCAGAGCTACCCTGACCTGAACAACTGCTATCAAGGATTGAGGCTTCTACCACCACTTCATCTGTTTTTCTTGTCTTGCTGGGTGAGTTAGAGGGAGGCATTAAATCACCACAAGATGAGTTCTCATTTCTTAATGCCTCTTCGTTGGTGATTTCAGATGTCTTCGGATGCATTTTTGGAGACTCAACACCAGCAGCCTCCACCTTTTCTTGGTCTGAACTACGGCTCATTTTCACATTTGGACCACCCAGGTGGAAAGATTTCCTTTTAGTGGCTTTGAAGCTCCTGAGAAGCTGCTCTGTGTCCAGTTCACTGTCATTCTTATCTTCCTCGTCTTCTGCTCCTTCTGACTGACTATTGTTTGGGAAATTATTAGCTGGATTGTCACTTTCAAGCATTGGATCCACCACGGGTGGACTTGTAGAGCTTGGGATCACAGGGACACAACAAGCAGCACTATCTTCAGATAAAGTTTCAGCTTTTGGCACTTCAATAATGGGCGCTTCTGTTGTTTTCAAACAGGATGTCCTCTCACCAGACTCCATGTTTTCTATTCCTTCTAAATCTTGATCATAAATACATCCATTTCTTTCAGGCACCTTTGTTGTGTTTCCATTTTTAGGTGATGGCATGTTATGCAACTTCCCAGCTTTAGCATCTTCAGACTGCTTTGCAGCGCTGCTGTCTTTTTCAGGTTTAGTAGCTTTCAAGTTTGCCTTCTTGTGACCTTCCTGGACTTCCTCAACGAAAACCTGAAGTCTTCTACTTCTCCTGGTGTTCCTTATTACAGGGATTTCTTGGTCCTCACTGCTGGGATAATTCTCAATATGAACTTGAACTTCTTCCGACCTTGGTCTGGTCTCTGGACTAGTTTCTCCATTATGAGCTCCAACCAGTTCGAGGGGTTTCTGTACTCGAGCAGGCTTGCCTTTTTCTGACTTTTTGCCTTTCCTCTTGTCAGTTTTCTTTTGCTCAGTGCTTTCTGAATTTGCTGTAGCTTGCTCCTGCAAATCGCTGTCAACCTGCTGCAGAGTGTTACGCGTCCCTTTCTTTGACTGTCTTTTTGGTTGCTGTTGTCCAATATCAGACACTGGACAGGCAACCTCATCTTTGCTATTATTTTTGTAACTTTCGGGCAAGCTGTTCAGCTCCTCACCAGATTTGTCTATATCATTTTCCTCCATGACCTCCATCTGTTCTGCTTCTTTTAAAATGTCGCTGCTGCTGTCCTTTACTTCTTCTATCATTTGTTGCTCTTCCTCTGTGTCACTTTCACTTTTATCTTCAAAGCTTGTTTTGGCTAAGACATTAAGTGGATGGGAGGTCCGTTTCCCTCTTCGTCCTCGTTTGTAGACGGCCCCAAACACCTGCTCTTCAAGAGCTTTAGCGCGATCCTCTCTCCTTGGATTCATGTCATTGTTATGTGGCTTGATATCTATTGTTGAAGTGGAAGAACCGCTGTCAGAATCATCTGGGTCGTTGCTGGGTTTCTCCAATTCAAGACATCCTTCAGATGGAACTTTCATGAGCCACTCAGCGACTTTCTCTAAACTTTTCTTCCGTTTCTGGTCAAGAATCTTGTCAGGCTCCAAATCCCTTTTCGGCTTCTTCCTAGAGGATTTTCTTAAAGGTTGGTGTTTAGCCACGTCTGGAGCTGGCAAAGGACAGGGTGAGGTTTTTTCTAATTTGCCTCTAGTTTTATGTGTTGATGTTGCCTGATCCACGATTTCTGATAATTCTGTTTCCACAGGTTCCAAATTATCTGGAAGGCTGTACATTTTCTTGTCAGATGGTGGTGGGGCCTCCCCAAGGCCACTGTCCAGGCCTTCATTTTCTGTAATTAAGGGACTTGTATCTTCGAGTCCCATAAGTCTTGCAAATCCATTCTGGGCTAAAAAAGGAAATGGGGAAAACACAAAATTAATATATAATAATAATAATAATAATTAAGCTTCTGAAAGACAACACACTTTGGCAATGATTAACATGTAACCACCACCAATTACCTCAAGTGTCATCAACCACTGCATACTACTACTTGCTTTAAATTATAAACAAACATGTCATTTAATTTGAGGTGATAAGATGCACCACCATACCTGCTATAGTCGAGGAGTGAGACCTTGAAAGGTCATCGTTTTCCACATTTTCCACACAGTCAGTGCCAGGTTCGTTTTGCTGGGACATTCCAGTTAGGTCTGAAAACACAAAAGCAATATTGTCAAATAATGTAATGTAATGTAACAATTCCAATTTAAGAAGTTTGTGATTTCTTACAGTTTGTGCCAGTGTCATGTTCATATGCCTGTATCATGTCCTGCAATCCTGCTACCAGTCTCTGAAAACCAGGACTCTCATGCAAGCTCCTGTTTAAGATTTAAAAATTCACACGTTATGATAATGCAAGTAAATGCTGAATTTAATTATTGTTACACTGTACTTTTATCTGACCTTTTGGTTATCTTGGCTTTACACACTGGACAGTTAGCCTTGTTTTGTTTAGTGTTGTCCAGAAGTTTCATCATGCAAAATCTATGGAAAAGGAAAACACACATATTGTTTGCAGGTGAGAGTACAAAAAAAAATCAGTTTCTATAACAAACTGAGGAGAAAGTAAAAACACTTACTTGCAAAACTGATGGTCGCACTTTGTAGAGACAGGTGTCTTCATTAAATCCAAGCTAGAGGTAAACCAAAGTATGATGTTAGCAAAGAGCATGACAGTTTCACAAAATGACAAACTTGGCTTATTTAACTTAACTCACCATATGGGACACTGCAGAGTCTCCCAAAGGACTGAAATCCCTTTTTTGACATCTGTAGCTTCTGGGGTTTTCATGGTGATTGTTAAAAGCTACAACAAAAAAAATCACATACACACACAGAGGCTGTAAACAATACACTACAATATAAAATACAATACATAGAGTATAAATTCGAGCCTGTTACTGGTAGTGTTAATGATGCCATTTAGTCACCTTACAACTAAATACAAATTACTGCAGTGATGGGAAATGCAACAGCATATTGAACCTTTATAGTCTTTCATATCAATGTAAAAGATTATTTGTAAGTTCATCTGTTGTTGTTATCTGTAAGTTAGCTGCCTCCACTGAAGATCATTTTGTGGCAGAGGCTGTCAAATCAGTCCATCAACTATAGCACATTTTACTCGCCAGTTATACAGCCAATGTGCATCAGAATAAAAGCAAATAAAGTAAGCAATAGGTCAAATATGACAAACATATAAAATACAGGTTAAGAGGGTGTCACATATATAAAAACATGCTAAATAAAACATATAAACATGTGCTAAACCGATATTACAATAAATAATACAGCGTTTTAACATTACAGACAGCAAACATAATGACACATACTATTGCGAGATGTGTCAGATAATAAGCTGTAAGTATAGTGTAAAGTCGTAAAACATAGTTTAGTATTTGCATACACTTAACAGTGAAACTAGTTGCTAGTTCCTTATTTATTTTTGGCAACTAAAACCTTACTGTCTCCACATTAAAACAATCGTTACATACACAGACCAGCATCTGACTCAAAGAGTAAGACAAAGCCTTTTAAATGCAACTAACTAACTGCAAATCTAAAAATAATATTTGTAGATTTACCTTGTTTTCTACTTGTTAAATGTTTTCCACTCAACCTTCATCCGCTTCAGTTTTCCCGCAATCTCGTCTTCTTCTGCTTTGGTTTAACGGCGGTTCGCTTCTGACGCCACAGCGCCACCTACAGCTGCGGAGAGAGAAACACACAAGAATATAGTATAGTAAGAATATAGTATTAACAATAATAAAGTATACAAACTAAAATAAATAAAATATAAAAGGCAATATAGATAACACTGTGAAACAGTAGGTAATACTATCAAGCAGTAGTATTTTTAAGTCCAGAATTTATTGAATAAGTATTTTAGTTTTTCTTTTCTTTTTATTAATTTATTCATTTATTTATTTTAGAAAAATACTTTTTTTTAATTTATTTATTTTCTTTATTTTAGAAAAAATAGAGTTTTTACTCTAGAGTCGAGGTTTTGAAAACAATTTTAATCACATAATTACTTTTGTTTTCTTTGTTTTAATGTATTTATTCACGTAGTTGTTTGTTCATTTCCGAAGCACAAGTGTTTTTAGAAGTGACGCTCGCATGTTTCATTTGACGTCACATCCGTCGTAAACAACAATAAGGAAGTGGATAAAGGAGTACGGAGGTGCGAAATGCAGGAGTCACGCTAAATATTATCTCAAGTCATACATTATTTCTCGACGTGCTGAAGTCAGAATTATTATGAAATAACAGTTTTAGGTCTTCACAGTTGACAGTGAGTCCGTCTCATGTTTAAACTCTTAGCTAGTTGCAGAGCTAACAGGCTAATGCAGCTAACAGGCTATAGTGATGTGTTAACTAATTACTGCTTTATTTTTTTACTGTCATTACTGCTAACCACTGCATCATTTAGTGAATGTTTTTATGTATTTAATGTCTCCTTGTAGCTGGTGATGGAGGGCTCCAAGTCGTCCAGCACAACCATGCAGGTGAGCTTCGTGTGTCAGCGGTGCTGTCAGCCTCTCAAACTGGACACCTCCTTCAATGTGCTCGACCGGGTCACCATCCACGAACTTATCGGTATGTATCGTCTGTACTGATCGATTACGGCTACGGCTGCTGTGAAATCATGTACGTGGTGTTGAAGAGATGTGCTGCTCCTTCTGTCCTCCCCAGCCCCTCTGGTCACAGTGACTCCCAGCAAACAAGCTGACAGCACCGAGACAGCAGCGGAGGTAGGTGCACCAGAACACACACTTGGCTTTTTTTTATTTGTTCATTTGGATCCCCATTAGCCACTACCAAGGTAGCAACTACTCTTCATGGGGCCCGCCTCAGTAAACATTACATCAAAATGCAAAAGATTTGTATAACTAAAAATCCAAAATAAATTAACATAATAAAATAATAACAAAACCAAACTGTACAATACAACCACACAACTGCCAGTACCAGTCAAACAGTGACAACAAGACTGATGAGATCAATCAGCGGTGTCAGAGAAGATTATATTTTTCCGTACTTGTACAACCACAGAAATCTTGAGAGGAAATTATAATCAGGTGTTATGACTTAGTAGTAATGAATTGTTTAGATGTTCAGCAAAAGTATATGTAAATAAAATTGTAAAAAGTGCATTTTTTTAAAAGATAAAAGCACAGTAAATTGATTTGATGAGATAACACCACCTCCTTTTATTGATTCTAATTTTAAAAAACAAATGTACTCGCTACGACTTTTGAAAGACTAAAACTATTTATTTATTTTTTTTTAACATAAAAATATTTAGTTTGCAGGCATGTTTGAGTCTTACAGTTACATTTTTCCTTTCAGGAGACCTTTGTAGAAAACAAGCATGATGGAGTGTCCAGAAAATACATCCCTCCTGCACGGTGAGTGCTGTAGTCTTTTCATTGTTATATGGGATGTTGATGGACAAATGCAGGAGCCCCTTCAAAACTGACTGAACTTGAATCTTTCCCTACAGGATGATGTCCACAGAGAGCGCCAACAGCTTCACACTGATCGGAGAAGCATCAGATGGGGGCACCATGGAAAACCTTAGTCGTAGGCTGAAGGTGAAATTACACATTTATGCAGCTGAAAAATATAAATTCTATTATGTCAGTTCACTCTAAGCTTGTTACTTTTGTAAGGGTGAACTTAATGGTTGTGATCTATGTGGGGACTGACTTGGAACCACTTTGCTCCCATCTGTGTTGTGTCATCAACATGTCTTATCCCACCCAGGTGACTAGCGACCTGTTTGACATCATGTCAGGCCAGACAGATGTGGACCACCCACTGTGTGAGGAATGCACTGACACCCTGCTGGACCACCTGGACACGCAGCTCAACATCACGGAGAACGAATGCCAGAATTACAAGTGAGCTGGTGCACAATGCAGTAAAATCCCTCTGTCAATCAAACAGGTTTTCAGTAGTATGTGTGTAAAATTACATCGACTGGATGGGAACTTTTTTTCAGGCAGTGTCTGGAGCTGCTGTCACAACTGCAGGTGGAGGAAGAGGAGACCCTGCTGGAAGAGCTGCAGCACCTGAAGGAGGAGGAGGAGGCTCTGGTCCAGGAGCTGGAAACTGTGGAGGAGGAGAGGGCTGCTGTGGGCCAGGACCTGGCCCAGAGCAGGACCCACTCTCAGCAGCTGGACACAGAAGAGCTACAGTGAGTGTGATACTAATGGTGGTGTGTCTCTGAGTGTGTGCACCCAGGTTGATAGCATCGTGTAAATGATACAGAACCCAACAGCACGTGTCTTCTTTTACTCCTTTGCACCAAAAAGGTACCAAAAGGAGTACAGCGAGTTTAAACGGCAACAGCTGGAGCTGGATGATGAGCTGAAGAGCGTTGACAACCAGATGCGCTACTGCCAGATTCAGCTGGATCGGCTGAAAAAGACCAACGTCTTCAACGCTACATTTCACATCTGGTATAAACACGCACAAATCCTGTTTCGAGATGGCTAACAATTAATAATTTGTTTTCGTGTCGACCAATCAACCGTGACTTCGCAATCACTTTATACAGACAAGGCCTCAGGGACAAAAATGAATCAATACCCGCTGAGAATCTGTATGTTTGCATTCAGGCACAGCGGCCAGTTCGGTACCATCAACAACTTCCGCCTGGGTCGGCTCCCCAGCGTCCCAGTGGAGTGGAACGAGATCAACGCAGCCTGGGGGCAGACAGTTCTGCTGCTGCACGCTCTGGCCAACAAAATGGGGCTGCGCTTCCAGAGGTACGCACACACACATCTAGTCAACAATGAACATTCATTTAGTAATGCACCTATAAAGAAATGCAGTTTAATAATTTTTAGTCTATCTTTTGTCTCAGTTGTACACAATGCATCTCTTAGGCTTAATCACATTTATTTAGTAGTTTTTACACTATTGTTACATGAAATGTAACTTAAACAAAACTTCTCTTTTCTCCTCAGGTATCGTCTTGTCCCGTATGGAAACCACTCATACTTGGAGTCACTGAGTGATAAGTCCAAGGTAACCCAGACAGTATTTTAAAGCTCAGCTGTGCCATCTTTATGTAAATGTTCCTCCAGCCTCCAATCCTTTTTTCTTTGTCTCTATTCGTCCAGGAGCTCCCTCTGTACTGCTCCGGTGGCCTGAGGTTCTTCTGGGACAATAAATTTGACCACGCCATGGTGGCCTTCCTGGACTGTGTCCAGCAGTTCAAAGAGGAGGTGGAAAAGGGAGACACCGGTTTCTGTCTTCCATACAGGTCAGATTACCTGCAGCCCTGCGCGATGTGTACATTTATCCTCATGCTAATTAACCGGGGCAGCATGGCAGCCATTTTAGATGAAGCAGTAAATATTCATGAAGTCTGAATGTGAGTTTCAAACCATTACCTCAACTTATTCTAGAGGGGCAGGAGAATTGTCGGCTTTGATTATGCTGTTGAGGCAAATAAGAGACGTTTGGGAAAGCTTTGGCTGTACAACCTTGTGAATTATTAAAGCATGGCCTCTAGTGCAACATCTACTGATACACTTACTTGTGTAACAAGCCATATAAAGCTCACAGTCTCAGAAATGATGTTTTAAGGTCTAGTCACGAGATCCAGAATTGTGTGAGAATGAGCCTATTACCCATGTAATGCCAGATTGTAATATTGATACCAGTGCACACACCAGTCTTTACGCAATGACTGTAATTGACGTTTTGTTTTCGCTGTGCCTCAGGATGGACGTGGAGAAGGGCAAGATTGAGGATACGGGTGGCAGTGGCGGCTCCTACTCCATCAAAACCCAGTTCAACTCTGAGGAGCAGTGGACCAAGGCACTCAAGTTTATGCTCACCAACCTGAAGTGGGGACTGGCCTGGGTCACCTCACAGTTCTACAACAGATAGACCTGCTGGACAATGCCTTTCGATGTAGAGTTTTGCAAAGTCACACGCTCCCTCGAGAAAATCTGATCTGGTTACTTGGTCAAAGGAAAAAAAAATGGTTACATCTGCACCATTTTGCAGATCTTTAAGGGTGGACTTTCAGCACATAAAAAGCACGGAACAATTTCTTTATGTCTTTAGTCCAGACAGTCTGTTTTTACATGTGACAAAGAAGAAATTAAATTGCATCTTTTGTGCTGCAATATACGATGCGGGCCCACCGTGGAAGCCCTGAAAACGGCCGCAAGTTGTCGTCACATCCCTCAAAGCAAGCAGGAGAACTACGTTTGTCCTTAGGTTTCTTTTTATCATCTGCTTCACCACTTAATATGCTTTTTTTCCCAAAGACAAGAATGTAATTATAAAGAAATCTTCCTCAAACTAAGCTCGAATCACTTTATAAAAGGTATCTTTTCTCTCTGAATCGTTTCTCTCCTGTCGCACTGCGCCCCCCGAAGTCACTGTGTAACTGCTGTAAGAGCATGTGATAATTATGGTCTAGGTAGGATTTTTAATAGATTAACATGGTCTAGTATTCAACAGGAGTGTGTCAGTATTTCATTAAACTTGGATGAAGTTGTATTTAAAGTACACTGATACAGCTTCTGTGTGTTCATACTCTGCAACCATCACGTGAATTTGTCCGTTTTAGATATGATGGATACTTTTAAATAGTGGGGTTCGATTTAATAAAAACGCTGTGAAAAAAAAAAGTATGGTGTTGAGATTTTCTTCTAATGTATCAGACCCATTCATTAATGTAACTGAAAAATCAAAACACATTGATGCAACTGCTGACAATAGCATGAATGACTGAATTAATAAATACTCAAAGGGGAAAAAACACTCCAAATATTTCTGAAAGATGTACAACAAAAGCAAATGATTTGCCCACTGATTTTCCCAAATCAAGTAAGACGCCACAGTTAACCAAACATTTTTAATGGTTTCATAATTATTTCTGTTGACTCTGAACTCATCACAACACTCACTCACAGTCAGCCCCCCTCTAAGATGAACAAAAACATCAGAGGGAGTAAATTTCATGGAAAAATATGGACTTAACAATTAAAATAAGCTGACTTCCAGTTACCCAGTAAAATATTTAAAATAGGTCTAAACCAGTTACTCTTTTCAGAATCAGCCCTCTTCTGTGTCATTTATGAGCCTCGGATGGTGCGGCAGGCCTTGAACTTTGGTCATCAGTCTTTCCTTATTACGTGTAGGAGCCCTTCCTAAAAGTCCCAGGTTCAAAATAGGGATACATGTTTGGAACTGACCACTCTAGTTCTGAAAAATTGTTTGATAGATGATGCATTTCAAGCAGGTGAAATTTCATTAATGCGTGTTCTTCTACACCTTCCACAGAGAACAGGCAGGTGATCTTCCACACGAGGCGTTCTCAGCCTGTCAGTTGTGCAATTTTTTGGGTGCTTTTACTATTTATCACGTAAAAAAGCCCCTTAAAATGAGCCAAAGTTTTTGTGTTAGTGCATGCATATGGGCAAATTTTGGGGTTCTACCGAGCCCACAGCCAGAGACTGGCCTTATATTTTTACCACTTGGATGACGGTGGCGGGCCCCGATTACTACTAGATCGCCCCACCATCTGTCATTTTGGTTCCACTCACACTTTTAGGATTGCGACATCCCATCGTGCTCTCTGCTCCCTCGCAATCAAGGGAGCAAAGGAGGAGTTTCATCAAGTGTGTAATGTCCCCGCGTGGCTTTGCCCTCACTGGGGGGGGGGGGTTTAATCCAGTTTCTTTCAACTTGCTTCATTCGGAGGCACTGCTGCTGTAATAGCTGGAGGTGGAGGGAAGGGGAGGTGCCAAAGGTGTGCCGCTGCTGCCCAGGGCTTTTCGAATATGGGGCTTTAGGAAGGGGTCACTGGCCAGCTGCAGCACATCCACACGGTCCTCCTTGTGATAAGCCAGGCAACGTCGAATGAAGGCCTGCAGGGGGAAAAAAGTGACTCATTATTTCTAGACACTTATGTCCTTATTGTTTCTAGATTCTTTTGTGCTTTTCGTCTGATGCCAGTTTTTTCCCTCACATACTTTGCATAGACTTTTATCGCCTCTTGTGCCACGCCACATTGCAAACACTGGGGTCCTTTCCAAAGGCTATAAAGCCAAACAGATAGTCTTAAGTGACTGGCTGCTAATGGTACTCTGTATGTTTACAGACCTCATAAAATGGACGATCCAATACCGATGATGATCCAATACTGAACTTCCCCTCTTCCCCCTCCATTAAATCAAACAGCCTCATTTAATATATCTTTTTTTATAGTCAAGAAAGATCCCTTAATGTTGGTTTCAACCATTCCAATAAGCAGCAATTCCAATGTCATTTGTTTGGCTTTTACAACCCAGTAAGTAACTGAGTGACCCATACTGTATTAATTTGTTAAGTTTGATGGGACAGTTTACAGCTGCTTGAGAAAAATTAGTACCACACCTTTGCTTCTGTGGAGACCACAGGTTTGGGGGGAAACTGCACCTCGGTGGCTTTTAATATGGTGTTTTCTTGAAGGATATCCTTCTGCGACTGGTTATGACCGAACGGCTGGAAAAAGACAAAGACAAAAAAAAGGTGATTAACAGAACTTTCTTTCCATTTCTTTTTTTTTCTTTTTGCATTGATTAAAAATTCTGAAAATCCCTTTAAAGAACCAGGTAAGTCACCTTGCGTCCATATAAGCACTGGTAGAAGATGACCCCGACTGACCAAACATCAACCTTGTTGGATATTTTGGGGGGCTCTTTACCCACCACAAAGCACTCAGGAGGCAGGTACCTGTAAGACACACAATCACAACATGAGACTGAATTAGCAACATTTCCCTCAAAAGGCAGAGCCAGTACCACAAACTTGTGAAGCCATATTTGTTTCTTGGTTACTTAACGTAGTGCAGTGTGTTTCCATGTACCAGTAGGTCCCTGCTCCCTGCGAGGTCAGCTCCATGCCATCTGCAGAGCTGTAGCTGTCGTCATCCATAATCTTTGACAGGCCAAAGTCAGTGATCTTAATCTCCCCACAAGCTGTGCCATTCACCAACAGGATGTTTCCTAAGATCAGAACAGGGAAAGTTAAATTACAAACATGTGGCTATAAATAACTTTTTCTGAGAAAGACACACACAGACACAGACACAGACACCTACCTTCATCTTAATTACAATCTAACCTAGATTCTTGTGGTGTTCAGGCGAAGGGGACTTAAACTGGGAGAATACCTGGTTTGAGGTCGTAGTGGATGATGGGCGGGCGAATCTGGTTGAGGTACTTGAGGGCGTTGACAATCTGCATGACGATAGAGCGGCCCTCCTTCTCGGCCATGAGCTTATTCTGCTTCAAGTAGAAGTCAAGGTCATTGCCTTCACAGTACTCCAGCACTGTGCAGAACCTGTGAGAGATAATATGATGCATGTGACCATCACAGGATTGGTTGTGTCAACACATGCAAAGACAAATATAGTTCTTACTTTACAATATGCATAGAAAAAGTGACAAAACTAATATCCACTTAAAGTGGAACGTGGACACCTAAAGTGTGTCCTGGTGGTAATTTAATTTATATTATACAACACTAAAATAACTGATTTCTTTTGACCACTGGGCAAAAAAAAACAGGTCTATTATTAGTCTAAAACTATTGAATACAGCCACTTTATAGAGTTCGCCTGCTTTTCAGGACTATATGATGTGGCACATTCACTTATATCCGTTTTAGCACACCTTTATAAGCTTTATGTAGAATGATACACTTACGAGTCTGTGTCGAGTGAGAAGTAGTCATAGAGTTTGACTATTCTAGGGTGGTCAAGCTCTTTGTGGATTCTGTACTCCCGACAGGCGTGTCTGGAAAAACATTAAATCATTTAGTAACTTATCATTTAGTAAAAATTCACAGTTTGACAGTTAGACAGTTTTAAGCTTGAAGGTTCACAGTGTAAAATCTCATTACAGATCAAAACACAGACTCACTTGTGGTAGTTTTGTTTCTTTTCCTCCCTCCAGTTCTTGTTGAGCTGATGGATTTTAATGGCCACATACCGTTGCTCAGTCAAATCAAAAGCCTGCAAAAAAAAACAACAACCAAAAAAAAAAAACATTACACACAAAGTTGGAGAAGCCCACAATAACTAGAGAAACTGAAGCCAACTATTGGCTTACTTACCTTAAAAACTTCACTAAAGCCTCCTCTTCCGAGTAAATGTAACAGCAGGTATCGTTCATTCAGTGTGGGATGGTCTTTAAATCTACAGAAGATGACTTTCTTAAATAATTCCGCTATTTACAATTGTGTTTTTGAAGTTAAAATCACTCTACAAAAATGTATGTAAAGTACGTTAAACTGTGATGATACGTACTGCGAGTTGTCTTCATTATGGATTCTCTTCAGCTCCCGAATGTGCAGGTTTCTCACTCGCTCCAAATGCTCCAGCTCTGCTTGGATCTCTGCTTCTTCCTGCAATACGACCACATAAATATGTCATCTACCTCGATCCTTCAGTAGGAGCAGGATCACTATGTAATAACTGGCCCCAGAAAACAAAAGTCAACAAAAACAAAATCCCAAAACAAAGAAAAATCTGCTTTAAGTGGTGAACTGGTACCTTTTTTAGATGACCAATTCGTAGTTTGAAAATCTCCTCTTGCTCATGATATTCTGCCAGTGACAACCTGTGTGAGGTAAAGTACAATGCTACCAGGTCAGCTTGAGACAAAAAAATACAATAAATTGAAATGCATACTAAAAGCTACCAATAGATCTGCAAGTCTGACTCAATATCCTTCATATCCATACTTTTAAAAACATATACATCATGACGTATTTTAGAATAATTGTTTTAGAATCAAACAATAAAAACAATAACAAAACAAACAAACACCCTGATGTCAAAAGTTTATCAGAAGTTCACGCCACCCAGTGAGGAAAAGCTCTTAAATTTGTGTACACTGGGCTGGTTAATCTACTGTGTGAAGTAATTTAGCTATTGTTTGTAATCTCACGCTTCATTTTCCTGGCCATTGCTCCTGCTCTTTCGTTTGTTCTGTTCGAGGCTGGGTGGAGGTGTCTGGGCCATGGAGGGAGGTTTCCTCTTTCCCAGCAGCTTCCTCTGCCTCTCGATGTCCTCCCGCTGTGAGTTGATTCGCTCTTGCTGCCTAGAACACAAAAGAACAGTCTATTGAGAACATTCCTGCCTGCAGGAGCAGAAGAAGAATGCAAACATATGTTTGTGCCTGTTTGCATGCTGACTTGATGAGGTTCTGGAAGGCATATCCATCTGTCCACTGCTCAGTGAAGGAGGCTCCATGCCGCACGGTGGTGAAGTGGCCCAGACGCAGGCGGTCCTGCATGCTCTTGTCCCTGCAAGCCATCTTTTCCTGCTTTGACTACAAAAAAAGATGAATTGAAAAAGGATGTTAAAAAAAAAAAATACTGCTGTTAACTTCCACTATAATCACTGTGAAACACAGCCAGATGTATAAATAATGAAAATAAAAGATAGTTAGACGAGTGCTCAGATGTATAAATAATGAAAATAAAACTTGTCTGTCTATCTCAACCAAACATATTAGCTGTGTGTGCACCCACCTTCTCGATCAGGAGTTTCTTGCTCATGGTCACACACTTGTTAAGTCGCTCCTTGTAGCGCTCCAACATCTTCTGCTGCTCATCAACCTGTCGCCTCAAGTCACAGTTAGCCTGCCAAAACATGCATCATCACTGTGACACCTCATTCTTGTTACAACAAGGATCCGAAGCCGTTTTGTTCTTAAACTGACACGATGCGACAACTATCAGTGTGTCAGCTTGGCGTGCTGACATTTACACCAAATGTAATTTAAGCAACAGTGGCATTTCAAAGTTAACAAGCACATCCTTCACGATGAGCTGCAACCAGGCCGGTGCAGGTTAATTACTGGGGATGTTGTGACAACTGGCAGCACATTTGTCGGGACTGTGAAGTGATTATGAAGCATGGGCTTAGTATATACATTTGTATTTAGACATGTGCTTGACTGTGTGTGACATTTATCATTCTTAGTTAACTGTAATGTCAATGTGAGGCATTTCACAGAATAAGATTTTTCAGGATCAAAATGATAAATTGTTTAAATTGTCTACCCCTATTCTGAAGAGTTTGAAGATGTTCCAAAAGCCTGAAACTAAGTTCAACTTACCCTCAGCAGGTCGTCTATCCTCCCCTCTTTCTTCTCCAGGTCAGAGTTCTTGTCCTTCTCCAGCGCTGTCAGTTTCATCAGCGTCAGATCTGACTGAGGATGGGGGGCAAAGACAACAACAAGCCAAGAGTTAACATCTATTCCCACCCTAATGATGCAGACAACCCTTGGGCAAGGCAGTTACAAAACACGGCATCACTTTAAATCTATCAGAATGAGACGCTGGTGTCTTGGATATTGGACGTGAATGAAAAAATGCTGACCTTTAATTAGAGCAATTAGTGTAATTTGCAAGGATAGCTGGATGTGTGCTGCAACCGTGTCAGATAACTGTAGCGTGGGTGGTGCAGTCTTTCAAAGTTTGACCTTTACTTTTTTGGCATCCACACCTCAGTCAACTAGTGTCATTTATTTAAACGACAGAATAAGGTGTGGAGTTTTGTCAAACTCAACTAATGATGCCTAAGATGCCACTTTTTCACTCATAAAGGACCCTCTCTAATGTGTGTGAGAATAAACTGGACAAAAATCAAAGAGGTCGGTGTTGAGTGGAGATCCAGGTGAGTTGGTCAGTTACCTGGATGGCTTTGTGTGCGCAGGAGTGTGTTGGGGCTGTCTTAACAGAGCTGCAAGATGAAGAGTCTGTGTGGGCTGAGCCAGTGGACGAAGGACTGCCGTGTTGAAACTGCACTCCAGAGAGACAGAAAAGAAAAGAGTAGAAAGACATGGGGGGTAAAACATAACAATTCTGCAACACAGATAGCATAGGGAGATTATAAAATAGTTGATAAATATAAAGGGAAAAGTAATAAATACCGCAGTCAACGGGGAGAAATTTGAAACTGTAAATGAACACAAATATCTCAAAGGAACCGATGATACATTTTCCAATTACTTTGAAATAAATAAGGAAAAACTGTTTCACTTTGCAGAGTCTATTCTCAAAGGGTACTTTTTAATGTGTTGAACTTTTGCTGCAACCAAATGTGATGTCGTTGGGCAACACACTGCCTTGGCCAATCACATACATGCAAATGCCATTTAGTGGGCAGTGATCAAGGATTTGTAGTTGTGATGAGCAAAGATGTTATCTTAACATAGGATGAATGAAAATGGAAGGTGGTGAGAGTTTGGATTAGAAGCTTTACTATTTCACTGATTAAATACAGAACCTACACATGATCCTCCTGTACTGCTGTACCTGTCTTACATGTCAGCTCATCGTGTTAAACCTTCGCCCAAAACAACATCTGAAAACATTAGCCAAAGTTTCTCTGGCCACTGGTCAGAGTTTATCCTGCATTTGAACCTTACAGTTAATAAATACCACACACTCAGCTGTTACATAAGTGTATCTAATCCGAAGTGTTAGATACACTCCATTTTGAGCTTGCCAAAGGAAAACTGAGGGAAAACATATAATTCACCAAATCTTAAAAAACATCTGAAGCAAGCGGAACTGATACAAATAAACCAAAGAAAATTAGCGCTGAAATGGATTCGACTTTGGTCAAATAAACAAAAATTAATTTTAGCAATACATGCCTCACCAACTCTTTCCAATTAGGAGAATACTGATGCCAAGAGAAAATGGACAAAGACCCACATAACCAGCAGGTGAGTTTAACCCCGGTCAAAGATTAAACAGCTGGCAAACTAACAGTAAAACTGAGGAAAAAGAGCCAAAGCAGGAGAGCGCTATGAAGATGGATACTGGTGCTCACCAGAGGATTAGACAGTGAGTGCTGTGGAGAGGACCGCACCAGCACGGGGATGCCCCGGGCAGGACTGGTACCAGACCCACTGCTACCAGCGAACTGGCCACAGGGCAGTTGACAGAGTGTACAAACGAGACAGAAAGAAAGCAGACAGAGTTGTTATTTAGGAGGAATTTGATGAAGAAACATATTGACACAGTGAGGGTGAAGAAATCACACTAAAGTTTGAGAGTGATCTGAAATGACACGCAGCAAAGTGGCTAGAATGCAAAATCTATTGGCCAGGACTGAGATTTACGATGTCTGTTTAGTTTGTACTCACCTCAAAATAATCACTTATTTTGTGTCCTCTCCCTTTTCCTACAAAAAACAGGACAGGTATGAAAAGGAAGAACATTTTTAAAATACAATGCTCATAATCATTTATTGGAGTAGGAGAATAGCTAAGCACTAAATGGAATTTAATATGATTTACATCCAAATTTCTACTTTTACAAATGTGCAACCATGAATGCTTGGAGCCAATGAAAAACAGCAATGACGTGCTGAACATTTCTGCGAGTTCTGGAGCTCTGTCAGTATTTACGATGGACTTACCCTGGCTGTTGCTGTCATAGATGTCTCCTTTTCTCTTCCTGCTTCTCTGGTCATTGGTCTTCTTCTCTGGTGTCTGACATGAACAAAAAAAAACCCCAGCTTGTTAGATTTAAAATGGACTCCATTAAGTTTATTACATTAACCACATTAACATAATGGCCTTAAGTTATAAGGGTACCATTGTGCTGATTGTTTAAAGAAACTTTTGACCACAGTGTAGTAAGACTATGAGCAGCTTCTTTTCTGTGTTTAGTATTTAGTGAACTGTGGTGCGTTTACTAAATTTAGATTTTTTCACACATATTCAACACAGCGTGGCATGCTGGCGTCTTGCTTTGCTTTTCTCACTGAAAGACGGTCCTGGGTTCAAACCTGGGCCACAGTTCTTTCTGTGAGTAATTTGCATGTATGCCCTGTGTTTTTGTGGATTTCCTCCAGCTCAACCATTTTCCTACCACAAATCCCAAGACATGCACCTCACGCAAACTGAACTTCCCTCAACATTGTTCATACATTCATGTTAAAAATCTTGTGACCCATCCTAGGTGTTTTTAAGATTTTTACCAAATTCATGTGTCACTCTCCTGCTTCCACTAGTTAGTATGACCCACTTTACACAATACAATTCACCACTTGTCTAAATCACAAATAATCAACATGGACACCACTGATAGTCTGAAAGTGCACACATGGTAAAAGATGTGTAGAAATGTGGTCACATGTCATTTTGACTGACTCTGAACCCAAACTGACCTCCAGTTCCTTGTCACTGAGTGATCCTGCGCTGCACAGAGACTGGTTGGATGATTCACTGTTGGCTGAACTCTGCAAAACAGAACACACACAATAGACCCAACTCATCAGTCATGTGTTACTCTTGTACATAGATCCTCATGAGCAGGCCTGAAAATTGGACATATAAGATATTTATATTACAGGATATTTACAAAGGTGGTGCCCACATATCTTACCTATCTGAAAAAAATACTAACTGGCATTCAATTCTAACGCTGTTGTTTACAATTAAGATACAAGTTATAATTCCTTTTACACTTAAGTGTGTGTATTATTTTTACACTTCTTGTGGCTTAATTTTGTAGGAATTTCAGCACGTGTCACAGCACGTACCATCTCTAAAATTACCGTGACTAAGCTAAGACTCTAAGCTACAACGCCGCAACGGGAGTTTAATGTACATCTCCCTGTTAATCTGCAAATCTTCAGTTCACATCCACTTGGTAGAATCAGTTGGCACCATGCATACCATTCATGACCAGCTGCTCGGCCTGATGAGACTAAGAAGAAACAGCAGGCTAATTGGAGCAGGAGGCTAATGCTTTTAAGGCCTGTCGGCTCTCTGCTGCTCAAGGTCACAAATACCACCAAGAAATGTCTCTTTTTTTCCTCTTTATATGTACAAAATACATGCTCACTGTTTCCAATAATACCTTAATACTACATTTACTGTAATTAACTTAGAGCTTTAAATCCTTCACAGTAAGCAGGCCTGCTGACAATTCATTTCAGAGCTCACTGTAGGCCGGAGCATGAATGATAGTGATTGCTTTCTCAGGGGTTGCCATTTTCTCGAATGCGCACTCACACGCAGTAATACCCAGTTCAACAGCAGGGTTGCAGCACAGCACACGGCCTTTGCTGTAAGCTTCAGCTGCGGTGCCATTTCAGTGTCACTAGGCTCCACTGAAACAAAGAGCTGATGGCCAGCTCCTGTGTCAGCCGAGACAGAGCTCATCTTGTTTTAGCTGTAGCTCAGGGAGACGGGATCACTCCACCAAGGGAAACTCCTGAGCACAGGCCATCAGTCAATACTGGAAACAGAGAAGACTTCCAAGCTTTTCTAAACTGTAGGATGAACATAAGAAAGCTGGCAGACTGCTTGTGTTTGCATCCACACACAAACAACAGGGGTTGTGGGATGTTTGCTTCCAGGAAAACTGGGTGCTGATTTTTTGTATTTCAAATAAAATTCTATTCAGGAATAAAATGAAACATTTTATAGTTTTTCAAACAAACTACAAGTCACCTTTCATCACATCAGTCTGTTCTCACAATACACCAGCTGATCATTCGGAACAACAGAACAAGTATTAAACCTTTACAAGATGCCAACCTTGGTAACACCAACTCCAGTGAAGCGAGCCTCAAGCAGCTCCTGTCTGCGTGGGTCCAGGCTTATAGCCTGGCTATGAAGTCCTTCCATCATGCCTAAAAGGAGAAACACAGATGGTGAATGAAATTGTAACCTATGTGGACTACATGGGTATGCACATACACAAGCAGGGGAGTAGCACAGTGGCTAACAATACTATGCATGTAAAGTATTCTTAAGGTAATCTTTCTGAATGCAATAGGTGACCAATCAATGAGGTCTGACCAGCGAAATCTCTCAAAATGGCTGCTTGGGGGACGAGGCCTATGGCGGATCATTAAATCTGATAGCCCACTGTCCAAAGTGCTCAAAACACGGACACATAACAAGCTTTGTTTGGTAAATGCTATTTCTCACCCTGACAAACTCTGAAACTTATGTAGTCATAGTATTATAGTTTAACATGTGCAGTTAACCTGCAGTGCGGTAATGTTGAAGATACTTACCCCTTAAAAAACATAAAGGAAAAACTTTCTTTAGACTCTGTAGTCGGACCATTGTTTTTTTCCATTTTTGTGAGACCATTATTTCACCAGCTGTAATGCTATGCAAGTGGATAGTGAAAATGAAGTCATATAAAACAAAAGCCACTGAATTAAAACATCACTCCTGAGGGGGGGTAATTTCCCACTGTATGTTTATATGTGACTAATTTGGGTGACTGGAAGCTGTGAGAGCAAAAATAATCAGATTTTGCCTTATTTTAAGAAAAAGAAAAACAAACAATTATTTTAAGTATATGAAATGACAGGGCACAACTTCCTTTGGCCATTATGAGCTCCTACCTGTCCATCACCAGAGTGAACACAGGCGAGGTTTCATGGTGATGACAATACGTCACAAATAATCAACTACATAATAATAATACTAATACTTATAATAATAGTAGTAAACATTTGTTATCTAGTAGGTTACTCCAGCCCAATAAGACAACCAAAACAAGACTGGTCTGCAAACCAAACAGCTAGTCAGACAGAAACAACATGCAGCCTCCTCTCCATGACAAAGGCTCAACTTTATTTAACTTATGTTTTAATTAGACTCCATAACAGTTGGAAGATAAATGTTATTGACACACAAGATATTAAACCAGCCAGGGCTAACTAGCTAGTTGTCAAATGCTGTTAAGCTCACCAAAATCTTGATTTTATGGAAGAACAGCGTTGTTTAGTTGTTATTTATGAATGAACAGTATATGTTTATTCATGTTAACAGCAGCCAGGATGTCACTGTTACAAAGGAACAGCTGAGGATATCTGAGCTAGCTGGCGTTAGCATTAGCTGCTAGTCTCACCTGGAGGACCTTTTTTCTCAGTTTTCACGGCCCTAGAAAGGATGTCGTCCGTCCATCCGGCGACAGCGAACCCCTTAACAACTCCTGGCCCCGCACACTTGGAATAAAATTGAGTTATCCATTTACAGTCGCTTCAAATTCAGGGAAGACATTGGTTAGCTTAGCCGACGCTAGCTGCGGAGCGCGGCGCGGCGGCTCGCCCCTGCTGGTGTCATCCGGGCAGGAGGCCCTGATCCTCGGGGTTTCCTCCTTCGTCTCGGCGCCCCTGCACGGGAAAACCCTGCAGCTGGTCAGCGCTCTGAAGCCTGTCTAACAAGTGCTGTTACATTTTCTGCTTTCACTCGGTCCCCCTGCTGTCATTACCGAGCGATGTGAGGTTTCACGGCGTTGGCAGGAGAAGTTGGGAGTCCATCCTTAAAAGTGTCAATAAAAGATCATTGCCCCCTGCAACTAGGCCGCACAGGGCTCCAGGGGCAGCTTTAAGTGATGCTTCCCATGCGCTTGTTTAAGAGATAATGTGAGCTCCTCACACCAGAGCCACCCCAAAGCACACAGCACTGTAGGCCTTGCAAAACAGGCACTTGTCAGGGGCCCCTAAACCTGCAGGGGTGCAAAAGTCCCTGGGTCAATGAGTGCCAGCTGAGAAATTCAAAATTTTGGGATGTGTTTGGGAATTTTCTCCCCCTAAGTGCATTATCAGCTACTTTCTGCATTGTTGCATACATTTTATTGAACAAAAACTATACATGACTGTTGTAATAACATGTGTAAGGGGAAGTATGTAAATATGTTTTTTAGCGATTTGGATAAACCTGCGCAACACAAGAGTCCTATGTCACTCATACAAAATCAAAACAATATCTTATTTATCAGTGGAGTATATGTTCAGGATTGTGGTCAGGTCAGGAAGTCTGTTTGTGCCTCAGTGTTATGCTCTCATATGCAGGCATAGTTTTCTATCTAGTCTCTTTTTGTGACTGAAAAGGAAATGAAAAAATAATCTTTGCAGACTTTGGAGTCCCCTAGATATTCCAATATATGGGCAAATAGAATAACTATAACATACATGACCTAACTATATATGAATGGATACTATGTGTAAGAGAGAAAGTTTTTTTTTTGGCAGAACATAAGTTTTTTGTCAGTCATGCAGAATCAAGACAATATCTCAAAGGTGTAGTAGACTTAGAGACTTAGACTTGACTTTATTGATCCACTTTGAGATGGCTCCCTCAGGGAAATTTAAGAGTGTGGGTGGTTATGACAGATCCCTGATAAAAAATGTTCCGCAGGATTATTTCTACATATTTAAAAACACATAATTATTTATTATTGACTTGTGACAGTTGTTACATCCCCTAGGGGAAATTGGATAGCCATGGTTCAATTCAACAAAGAAAACAGAGTCAGAGCAGTGGACAGTGCAAACTTATTTAATTCTAATTGCACTCACTTCAGAGAGGGTTTACAACAATGTGGGGGAGGATGAGTCAGATGAGGTTGTGCCAAATAAATGAAACCAATAAAACAAAACCAGGCCTGACTACCCCCCTAACTCTGAAAAGCAAATCCAAACAAAAAGGCTAACTAGTTTCTCTAAAAAAGTGATTTAACCAAAACCAAAACCAATACAGGGGGTGGCAACCAACCGCTAACCTGGTGTGTCTAACAAAGGAAACTAACCGTGTGAAATAGTGTATAGGGTACCCCAACTCACCTACTGATCTCAACCTCCCTCCACATACCTCTTTTTAACAAACATTAAATCAAAGTTCTCTGTCTTTGCATGCAGGCAGCAAGGAGAAAAGAAAAGAGGAGAGATACTCTGCGAGCCTGGTCCTTTTATTATAGGGTCCTGGAAGAAGGCAGCCAGTCGCAGGTGATCTCTAATCACTTAGGTGGCACCTAGAGAGCTAACAAGGGAGGAGAGAAAAACCAGGAGGGAGAGAAGGAAAACCAGGAGAGAGAACACAAACACAAACACTCCAGCCTGGCATGTAACACAGTAGAGGCCTGCACATGATCTGGTGCGTTCCCACAAAGGACAGTAAAAGTCCATTATTCATCCTTTTTTCTTCATCCTTGTTTAGTAGAGTAGCATTACTCTTTTCCTCTGTATGTGATGTTTGTGAAGGGCTCTAATAAGTCCCAGGGTCACTGAGAAATTTCAAATTTTAGGACGTATTTGGGAATTTTCTCCACTAAAGTGCAATATCAGCTACCTCTTGCATTGTTACATATGTTTATGACTCTGTCTGTATGTATTTATTTAACTACTGGCAGCATTTACACTTATGGCACCATATCATGTATGTATTTATGTGCACTACCTTTCTACATCCTGCTCTTACCTATCCATTCAGTTCTCATCACACTTATAGCTACATAGTTACATACATCTGTTATTACTTTACACCTGCTGGTACAGTATTAAATCATATTCTATTTTATATAAATTTTTTTTCCTATAGTTTAACTTTTATGTCTTAGATACTGATTTTTACTTGCATGACTTTCCTTTTATATGTATGAGCATTGTTGTGCATGTGCCAGTACAAACTTAGGTGTTCAATCTATCTTATATGTGCATAAGGATGCATGTTCCTAAATGAAGTTGCCTTATGTTTCATCAAATCACCACAAACTAACAGATACAAAGGAAATCTGGGTCAGGTTCCTGGACAGGGATATCAGTTGGTCTCTTTGTAAAATATTTTAAGAGCTGTCATTTAATGTGTGCTGTGCGTACATGGTGTCAGCAGGTGGTGGCGATGTGTGCACAGCTCTCATTTGCCCAATCGACAACAGTTTTGTAAATCAGTTCAGTTTGGACATACAGTTAAGTGAAAACACTTTCTAAAATTTGACAACACACTTGCTCATGTTAGTTGTGCTTAATGCTTACTTGTGTTGGCAATGCTTCATGTATTTGTCTTAACTTAATGCATAAACTCCTCAAAGTCCTGCAGGGAAAACCTGCGGAGTCACCTTCAAGGGACAAAAAGGAAAATAACTTTCTCTGATCAAACAGTTGTTGGAGCCCTCTTAGTCTGTGACACTTTAAAATCTTCATCATCTTTAACAGCTTTTTTGTGAGATAATCCCATCTGGAAAATTGATCGCCTGATGCTTCATCAATGATAGATAGCATCGATCAGAAATGCCCTTTCCTCCAACGGGACTTCAGCTAATTTGATTGCATATAAATTATTATATGAGGTACTTGTGAATTAATATTATTTAATTGATGATCCAAAGTTAGGAAAGGACCTCATATCTTTAATTACAATTTTTTAATCATCATTAATCATTATGATTGAATTACTTAAGCATTCATTAGCTAATTACTTGAACATGTTTTGTAACTCTATTATAAAGTGCTACCAGTTTGGCCTATGTAGTAAAGCCTGATGAATTTGTCGCCTTTTTCAATCATATTTTCCCTTATGCACTTTCATGAAACAAATCACACCAAATAAGGGGAAGCAGCCACTCCTTGGTGGAAAAGATGACTGCAGGTTAAAGGCTTCCTCCGCACACAGGACATCTGAGTGCTCAGATTTTTTTGCCCATTTGATACTGGTCCATAAACAACACAGAAAGTCTTACCAGTAATGTCATTTGTGTGTAATTTTGCAGTATTGTTCCTTTGTGTTTGAATGTAAATGCACGTAGCCATCACATAGCAGCAGGGATTATAGGTGTGTCTCCAAACTGAGAGAGGCGCTGTGCCGCAAGTCCGCACAGCTTTTGTCCCATTGGCTTAATCTGCAAATACACTGCTCTGTGTATGTGGTAAGCTATGGTTCATCTGGGATAGTTAATCTCGTAGGTTGGATAGAGCCACTTACAGATGACCTACAATACACTCTGAGTCCAGGAGATGGAAGCAGAGCACTGCGGACAAAAATCCCTGCACACTCAGAGGAGAGTCAATAATTTAGCCACAAAAAGCCACATGTGTAACTACAATAATGTTTAAACAAGTGTTCATAATCTATCTGTGTCTTCAGTAAACTTGGTCATTAATCTGAAAATCTGTCTTGCCATTAAACTCCCGAAATTCTGCTCATGCATGAATAATTGTAGCCTTTATTGTAGTCTGAAGCTTATTATAGGCAGCAGTATCAGTGCAGACTGTGAACACAATGTGTATTTCAAGGAACCACAACTGTGTTGTCTATCTTGGTGTATTTCTTGGAGCAGCAGATATTCAGGATGATTAGTCTCAAATGATCAAGAACATTTTCAATATTCAAAACAAAAACACAGTGGGAATTATTCATTGGTATTGAATATCTTTAATCATCTCTTCAGCTGTATTAAAAACCTCCTCATTGACTTTAAATTATGTTTTGGTACAAGCTTTGTCTCTCGGATCTCAAAACTGGACACCTTATGTGGTCACAAAGTTCCTCTTGTGTGAATGAGTCACTGGAATATGACATCTGTCCACACAAGAGACTGCACCAGCTTTCAGCAAATTAACAGTTTACTCCAAACCACATTATCTCCAGTGCGTCACTTTACAGAATCATAGGCAGTTTATCTCAGGCCCACCGAGTGTCACAAACAGGAAATCCCATCACTGTGGTCAGGAAATAAAGTCTGTTTTTTCGTGACATTATCTACTCTACTCCACCAAGATATCTCAATATATGGGCAAATAAACTAAAACTATTCATAGCTGTTTGACATGTGTAAGGGGAAGTATGTAAATATGCTTTTTTTGTGATTTGGGTAAACCTGCACAACACAAGAGAACTTTGCCATTCATACAAAATCAAAACAACATCTTATTTATCAGTGTGGTATACGTGGGCGTTTATGACAGATCCCTGATAAAAAACGTGTCCTCAAAATCATTTCTACATATTTACAAACACAAATAATAATTAATTATTGTCTTGTGACAGTAGAGGCCTGCACATGATCTGGTGCCTTCCCACAAAGGACAGTCAAAGTCCATTATTTCATCTCGTGTTCTTCATTCTCGTTCAGTAGCATCAGTCTTTTCCTCTGTATGTGATGTTTGTGAAGGTAGATGTGGCTCCTTTGTAGAGAGGATTGTGTCCCTGTTTGTCAAATACAAAGAAAGAGACATAAGTTAAGGTTTCAAAGACACAACATGAACTAGAAATGCCCTAAAAAGTCACTTTAGAGATGTGTGTAATAGGAAATTGAAGTCAAAAATTAAAATAGCTTCTTCATTTCATTGTGTATTTGCATTTTAGATGCGTGTTAACCCGAATGTGTGGCTTATTTGTTCACTTCCGTTACACAGTGAGAATCTTAAAACGACTGTGATTCTTTGAGGTTTCAGGTCTTTGGGATTTGGGTGTGTTTTCAGGGCCACAAAGAAGCCTATTACCAGTAAATGGCTAATTAGCGTTAGCTAATTTAAACTCAGCCCTTCCGTTGGCTGCCTTTTGTTCTGCCGTGAGTAACAGCATGCCTCAAAAATAATAAAAAACATCTTCAGAAAACAAGAGAGAGAGGCTGTGTGTGTGGCCTTTTTATGTGTGCGTGTGTGTGTGTGTCAATGAATGGTTTGATTGCATGTGCCACGATGTGTTTTAAGAAAGTCCAGGCATAAAAAAATCCAACTGTATCTTTTTCTTTTTTTTAAGAGTGATGACTTATCTTGATCTTTGCTTTGGTACTGAACAAACCGCACATTAGCAGTTTTCAACCCATCAGAGAATTTACGCCCTTGTGACCCTTTGAACTAAATTCACTGACCGTGTCCCACTTGGCACGTGCGCGCTCTTCCTCAAATTTGGCAAACTCTCGTCTGTCGTGGATGGTAACCAGCAGTTTCCAGATAAGGAGGGCCGCCAAGCCGAGGAACAGGATGGCCCCCGCCACTGACAGAAGCACCACCAAAATGTCTGGACCCTTGGGGCAGTCTAGATGGAAGGAGGAAGAGATAAAGGAATGAATAAGGGGCACACGGCGGAGGAGATTATCCAGGAGCTAGGCCAGAGAAAGTCTGATTTCATAATGCTGCTTCCTCCCTGTCTCCTCCTTCACTCACATGGATCTGATGTTGCTTTTTGCTGCTTTTCTACTAAATGCTATGACCTTTCGGATTCAGAAGTGTGCTTCTGAATGCCAGAGAGTAGCAATATTGACACTATGATGCTGGTAGGCACAGGGCATAAAACCCGGTGGTAAGGTTCCCTCAAGTGTGAATGACAAGGGCTTTCTTTAAGGTTATCAGATCTGTGAAGCGATGCAAGAAAGCAAGCTCAGTATGAGAGTGGCAAATGGAAGGCAATGCGCCTTTTAAATACCAAAGAGCAGAGAGGAGGATGGGCTGAAGTGGAAAATAGTAACCTCACACAGCCAGGCCACAAATTTCCCATCCCTCATTGTGGTCTGGCAAAACTCAAGAGGAATTTGATTTGCACAGTTTCAAGAAGGCTGTACAATAGATGATTGACAGTTTTCTCTTTCAAAGAGCCATTACCATGAGGGCTTCCTGCACCCGACTGGAATAACACATTACTTTTTGCACTCTCCTTGGTCATTTTTTTCCCCCCATCACTAGCTGCTCCGGAAAATGTTCTCCTAAATTATCCACCAAATATGTTTCTGAATAAACTTGAGAAGAAGTAGTAGGCCGTGCAGGGCTGAATCACACTTTATTCTGCTGTGCGGCATCTAGTTTTGCTGTTTGCAAGGTCACATCGTCATCTCAGCGCTCTCATTACTTCACTGCTCGGTTTGGCCTTGAGTTTCCAGCCTTAATTGATTCCCAGCAGATGTTTTTAAATGGAAATCTTGTTGCAAAAATGTTGTTGGGGATATTGGGCCGGCTTAGGGCGGCTAGAAGAATGAATATCAAATGTTAAATCGTACCAAAGTTCTAATTCATTTGGATTATTTCAGTTTTTTGATTCGTCCGTGCTCCTTTAAGTGGTTAAAAGTGTGCAGGACTATAGACGTCACACATTTTTATATACCAATCGGGATTTAGCACTACTTGAAATGTGATGGCAGTTGTGGGGTTGTCTCATCACACCACTGTCCACCAATCCAAATGATCAGATCTGTTTGTTGTTTAATTACTGTTTAATTAATGTTGTCACATTTAGTAACGAATATAAATATAATATAGAAACAGATCCAATTTAAAGCCTCATTTCCAGGAGCTGTAATGGCCTTTGATATCATTGCTGACCTTTTCTATTTGTGTTCATGGTCATGGGTTGCGTGAACTTAAGCCTGGCAACAACTTCCACATTACTGGCAAGAATGTCTTACCTTCACACTTCTAGCCACCGGTGATAAGAGCCACCTGGTCCATATGTGTGTGTACTTGCTTGTTTGCCAGGCTGAATGTCCTGTATGTCTGCATGCACATACGTGTAGCAGTGTTGGGTAACGTAGCGGGGCAACCAGGGTGAACTTTTACGGCCGACTTCAAAGCTTTTCTCCGCTTCCCCTCTCCTGCATTCCTACTTTCTTCTATTTCCTGCTCTTCAACGGACCCTTTTGATCCTTATTGGCATTATTGCTTACACACAATTCATGTCAGGTTGGTGCTACAAGCTTATTTCTGCAGCATTATTTATTAACTCCAGAAATAAGAAAAATGCTTTGTCAACTTTGAAGGCTGCCTGTTTCCCGTCTTCCCCTCCTCTCTTTTCTCTCTCTCTCTTTCATAACACAGCTCCGTGTTTCCTTTTTTAAAATGTTCTCACTCCCTTTCTTTTGCTTACTTAAGTCTCCTCTCTCTCCCTCGCCTGCCTCCCTCTTGAGGATATGTAGAGTCAGCGGCTTCCAAGGGGACCTGGCCAGCTGTTTACGACCCTCTTTGACGCGGCGGGGTGCGCCGTGTTCAAGGCAAATTTTGATGTGCTTCTCTGCTACCCAGTTGTGCTTAAATTAAACACACACATTCATTAAAGGCAGGCCCAGGGAGAGACTTTCTCTGCGGGCACTGGCGGTCATTAAAGGCTGTTTTACCGCCCAACGTTCTCTCTACTTGTTCACTTAACAAGCAGATGAAGGGCATGAGACGGGGAAGTGACAACTTGTACGTGTACTTGGGTGAAAAACCACATTGATTTCATAAGGCGAGGAAGTTTGACACCTAATTTTTGCCAAGTGATGGAATGCTGATGCAGTTGTCGATTTTATCTTTGATATCTGATAATTTCAATGTCCTTGTGGCTTCCCTCATCTCTCCCACATATAACCATAAGTTAGCCTCCTTAAAGCAGCATTTATATAAAAGCTGAATAAAATTGTTGCAGCTAACATTTTAGCAAAAAAATTGGCTACTAAATTTACAAACCCAGTGGACACAGAGCAGCATGAGCATTAATTTGGAGTCCACCACACAAATGCAAGTCTGACACTAACTCCCCTATTAGCTCTTGATTTGGTCCTCAACAACTCCTGAGGTCACAGTTGCTGGTGAAGAATTTGCAAACTTTGTCATTGTGCTGTGCAAATAATATATATATGTATAGTGGGTTTAAAAAAAAAAAAAAAGGCCAAATAATCTGCTCTGAAACGAGATTCATAGAAGTAGAAAATGCTCCACAGAGCTGAAGAGAACTGCTTATTGTCTGTGAATGTGTTGTTGAGACAGACTTATTATATGCCGTTATTTGATCCATTATCAAAATAATAATATTAATAATTAGTGGAGATTAAAATTTTAGTTTGTTCCGTTAACCACATAGAATGGATCTGTCTTACCTGGCTCTTTGACGACAAACAGGATGGATTTGCCACTGGTGTCCTCGTAGTACTGGAAACGCTCAACACAGTCATCCTCGTCTTTGTACGTGCAGTTCACAGCATTTGTATCATGGAGCTCTGCATGGGAAATGTAAAGCGGTTCATCAATCAGTCAAGACATGTATCTCTTTTATTGTTTATGGTGTCTTAGTTGTAAGTAATGGCTTTTTTCATGGGTTTGTAATTGTTTTACAAGTGCTTCATAGATCTGTTATTAGTTAGTTTTCAGGTTGTGAGAAACCTCTGTGTTTGCTGTTTATCCTCAACCAGTATGATGAAGTTTGCTTCACATTTTTAGAGAGCTTTAAAGTGAATCTATGTGACTTTTAAAATAAAAAAATTACTTCTTCCTCAAAATGCCCTACTTAAGAACCTTACTAAAATCTTCATATAATTTATAACTGCAGACATAATGGCTTATTGAATTGGTTTAATGTAATTTATAACCACATTATTACCGTACAAGGAGCATCTCATATACAAAGGTAATTTCTTTACATCCTGGCAACTCAAAACCTGTTGTTGTTAAAATCATGATTAACGTCACACTTAGAAATTGCTGGCAACATTTAGTGTGTTGTTTTGCTGTTTGGAGTTTCGGTCAGTCTCACCTAATTCATCCACAAGCTCAATCTCATCCTTGCAGATTCGAGAGCAGGTGTTGTCGTCAAACAGTTTGCCCCTCTTGAAGTGCTTACACTCCACACACTCCCTTTAAGAAGAAAAACAAACATACACAAGGCGGCTATCAGCTCATTTCAAGTCGACACAGGACATGGCGACGCCGTGTGCAGGCTCATCTGTATGCAGACTCACTTCTTCATGGTGCAGGCGTCAGGGCAGGTGGGGCACTTATCACATGTGGCCCCGTAGGCGCCGGGCTGGGTGCACTCACAGGCCCCGCACACACACTGGCCCCTCCCGCTGCACAGCAGGCCCAGGTTGGACATACATGTGTCCGTACGTCTGGAGCAGTTACAGTTCTCACCCTGCCAGTCGGGGGCACACTGGCAGAAGCCACAGTTACAGACGCCGTGACCTTTGAGGGAAGGAAGGACAGAGGGAGCGAGAAAACAACTTTTTATAAAATGAACACTATTATATAATAACATGTATATGCAATCATCCTAAAATATGATAAACATCTGAATTAAAACCTTATCTGAATTTAAAAATGAAGTATTTAAGGTTTGCTTTTTGTTGCACAACATAAGTATGTGGTGATGAGCTCACAAAATGTTTGTGCGGAAGAAGCAGTTTGACGGAGTTACTATAACACTGTTTACTGGTATAATTTCTATTTCCACAGACAGGAGGGTGGCATATGGAGTAAAACAGCAAGTAAACAATAACGGAGGGGAGGTCAGGGTGACCGAGTGAAATTCTGTGTAAGAACGAGAGTGTGGTGGGAGTTGGGAAAGAGGGAGGAAAGAGGAGGGAGTGCTTCGTGGTTGGCATGATTATAATTTCAATTGTTGCACATCATTTGTTTTTAACAATCAAGCGAGTGAACTTCTTAACATTTCCCTTTGTTTTCCCCTACCAAGCTGCTTGTAGATTGAAGACACCAACAACAATTTACACCATCATATATATTCAGCTTGTTCCAACTCCTTATTAAATTTATATGATGTTTACACTGGGTGAATCCCAAGATGTTTTATGGACTCGTCATTCAATAAAATGGAAATATAATGCATCATTTTATACACATTTTCCTGAAATTCAGGCCCACACATAGAGTATCTTTGGAAATTTTGGGAAGTCCTCTAGAATTTAAAATAATGTTCTGTGGGTTTGAACAATCTTTGACTGGTCAGTTTGTAATGACTAGCCACTGCTTGTTAAGGGGTTATGAGTAAATTTACCACAAGCCCATGTCATGCTTTACTGTATTTTCCTGTTGCCATGCCATGTTTTAACTTTATTTTTCAAAATGACATGGTTCTTCATTATGGTTATTTTGGTTTATTATGGTATATCATGGTTTTACATATTCAGCAAGCTGACAGTGTTACACGATACCAGGGTTTCATCCAAACCATAACACTGTGTTTATATCCACTCCAGATTTTACAGGTGTCTCGTATTTCATATTTTTCAGTATCATTATGTCTTGCTATGACATTTTGTAATGCTTTATGTCTGGCCCTCTTGACTTTTAATCCCAAACACTGGAAAGCAGAAGTGGCAAGTCATGTTACTGCAACTGTTTGAGACTTAAAAATCCATTTCACTGTGCGCCTGTGGTGTCTGGAGGGCTTTTATTTTTGGTGGCATGATTCAGTGTGTGTGTGTGTGTGTGTGTGAATGTGCGCACATTGGTTTGTTGTTACTCCATTATCTGTGTGTGATGTGTGTTTGTCCATGCCAATAAGAGAGTGACAATGCAGAAAACATTGTGGCTATATTGCTGCAGAACAATGCCCCGATAAACAAAGTGACAGGAAGCCGCTTGGGACAGCCTGACTGGATAAAGGATGAGCCATGAACAGCTTGACCACAGGACCGCTGGCCTTTAATTAGACTGTCCTGTGGGGGAAGAACATAGACTATGGTCCTCACACTGAATAAAGTATTTTGGAGACAACAGCCGACCATGTTTTACACACACAAGCACACAGAACATTTCCAGTTCTCCCTCACTTGGCCCTTTTCTGACCAAACATGGGTTTATTTTTAGCCTTATTACACCACACCAGCCAATGAGTAAGCAGAAAGGCATTTTCATGTTAATCTATGGGCTCTGGGGAATATAGCAAAACACTTTTCTTATGTGAGAGCAGCAGAGGGGGGGAGGTTGAGTGATATATGAAATCAAACTAGATTTGTATTCATGTTCTTCTCCTTTTCTTTCTTCTCTGTCTTTGGCTCGTTCTTTTTGAGAACTCTGGAGGTGATTAACTTGCATGACTTGAAGCAGGAGAAGGCAGCTGGCCTTGCCCTTCCCAAAGTAGTTGTTTTTGCATTTCTGTTTGTCTCTACGTTAAACAAAAAGGAGACAAAATATGTTGAGTGAGCAACCTTTAAGGGTGTATATTTGTGATCTTTGGACAGATAACAGCAAGTTATTTCTCCCCTCTTGTAGTCTTTATGTTAAGGTAAGCTACCTCCATACTTATGCCACATCCATGCAAAGTGGATAGAATGGAAAAACAGGAAAACCTCCCCTTATTGGTCTTGGGAATGTTCATGCATTATTCTAAAATGGTTACCCCCATTGCTAACCTTGTTGTCACACCCAATAAATGGCCTAAATCAGCTACTTTAGTTGTATTACATATTTGTAATGGTGTTCCCACTCAGCCGCTCATAATAAGGGTCTAAATGATATGACATGACTAAATGATATGAAATGAATAATTATTCTGAAAATTATGTTTTTACACGTTTTGAACTAATCATCAGGTATTAAATGAGATTCGGGAGAAAAAATGACTTGCTGGAGTCAGATCTAAGTCTATTCAACAATGCTAAATCCAAGACAGAGAATTAATCCTCCTGATGTTCTGCTTCAGTAGACTTGATTGTTTTTATAGAGGTGAACCGTCACTGTTGGAAGGATTTCTGATAAGAATGTAATACATGTACTGCTATAAGAAACTGCTATTAGAAGCAGACTGACAGCATGGTTATATATAATCTAAAACCTAATCCCTGACTGAGAAGTCACTCATAAGATTACAGTTACAAACACAGGGTAACACCATGTGTACACCTTGATGACATACTGTCTTTCTTAAAACACTAAAAGAAGAGGAGGATCTCAAGGCTCCGAGTTAAAGCTCTTAACAATTACCAAACACAAACTCAGTTTCACTGTTTTAAAAATCTCAACCACAACTGAGAAACTTTCAGAAAACTGAGAGTCCCCTCTGACCGGAGACAGCTACCATCACAGTTGAAAAAGTTTTCTTTGGGAGTGAATCCTGCCGAACAAAAACCTGGCTGACACAAACATACAACCTGAGCTTACACTAGCACGCACCGCACCATATGTTTATTGTGAATGGAGCCCATATCCTGGGCAGAAAGGAGAGTTATTAATGTATGTAATTCTTCCCAGATGAGGTGGGTGGCAAGTCAGTGTGGTGATGGGGGGAATGCCAACCCTGACAGCAAAGACACATCCATTTACTGACACTCTAACACAGACGCACACAATGTTCATGTCAGTCAGTAGGCCATTTCAACCTCCCTCACCTTTTTATTGTAGCCATATTGTGCCATGTGAGATGTAAAAATAATATTAAAGGAATAGTTTAGCTGTTAAAATGGGAATACTCTTGATCTTTCCAAGAGTTTGGAAAGAGTTTGGATGAGAATATCACTTTCATATCTGTTGAATATGGATCTACAGACAGCTGAAGATGTTCTTAGCTCAGTGTATCTTATCATATCTTAGAAAATGAGACTGTTTCTTTGCTGGATGCAGTAGTTTTTACTGTTTCCCTAGCTGGCAGCCTCACATTAATGATAAGACTCAAGGAAGTCACTGCACCCATAAAATAATCCAGCACATAATCACCCCAAAACCACACTGTGTTAATTTTGCATATTAAACAAACTATATATAACATGTTAATTACTGAGCAAAATATTTGTCAGTAGCCAATAATTGATTATTTGAAGTCAGTTAACTGAATATCGATTGATAATGAAAGTAACAGTTGCAGCCGTTAATGTCAATCAAATTTATGCCAATTGACTAATTTATGATTCAACTTATTCATTCACCCTTATCTGCTCAGGCAAATTAATTACAAAAGAACTGTGACCTCTTTCTCACCTCAGATCATGTAGATCTTACCTGAGCACAGTTCACCCTTGTAGCGCAGGCAGTTGAAGTCGTCACACTCACACAGCTTTCCCCACACTTTTCCAAAGTCGCTGCTCGCTGCTGTGGCACACACACTGTCCACACACGCAGTCTCCACGGCCGCTGCAGATGGCAGACTGAGGTCCCCCAGAGCCCGCGGGTCCACTGCAGCGGTCCTGCTCCGTGGGGCTATAATCGCCCTCTGCACACTCAATGCAGTGCGCCCTGCGGCCCTAAGCGGCCTGGGTGGCACAGGCAGATGCCACACTCGTAGGTGCCGTTGCCGTGGTTACATTTGGGGCTGTTGGGCTGCGCTTTGGCCTGGCACTTGCAGTCGCACTCAAAGGTGACGGTGATGGAGAGGGAGTCCTTGAAACCAACAGGCTTGATGATGAAGGTTTTCTTCTTCTGTTTGGGGCAGCCGCGAGCTCTGGCCTCCACACTGAAGGAGACCTGAACGAGAGGAGGGAATCGAGATCGTCAGATTTGGGATGCAGGTTTACTGAACTGTCTTTCTAAAGGCAAAGAGATTTAACCAAATGCAACCAAATCCCTAATTTGTGGAAGATGTGTGTGTGTGTGTGTGTGTAGATGGTGTCACAAACATCTTGTGGCTGCTGCAGAATGTCTCAGGGAATGACATAAACACATAAACAGGGACACATTTTGTAAAACCAATCGTGCTTCTGTGTCGCCCTGTTGCAGATTACTGTAACATCCACAGGACTTTATTTATTGTTAGTGTTCACTTAATAGTGGCTGAGGGGGTGAGCATTGTCCAGTCACTGTTGGTGGAAAGAGCACAAAGACATGACACAGGGAATGCGTCCATATGTATTTAGTCAAAGTAATTGTTCATTCAGCATTGCATCCAAATCTGGTAAATGTCCAAAAGTGGGCAGTTACTACATCTGGAGAGACCACCATATAAGGCAAAAATAAGAGCTTAGGCAGAGAGAGAGAAATGTGTGGAGGCCAAAATATGTCACCTGGAGTGAAGAAAGAACAGGGAAAGGAGCCAAGGAAGCTGTGATAAAGAAAAAATGCAAATAAAAGAACGAAAAAGAACTCTTTCATACAGACAAATTGCTCGAAATGGGGCCGGCGGAAGAAGCACAAAAAGACAAGAAGACGGCAACAAAGAAAGAAAAGCTCAGAGACGGCACTGATATACTTCTTTCCATCATCTGTTTGACACCATGAGGAAACAGGGAAAATCCTGCTTTAAAGACACATAGATAACAGCAAGGAGGGAAATGGAAAGACGCCAAAAAGGTGAAAAATAGTTTATGGAACTGACTTGTAAGTTATTTCTGCAATAAAGACATGATATCGATATTTTTAATCCCTAGAGATCGGACGTGTTGGCTGAAGTAAAAAAAAGTTGGCACGGGAGTTGATGATGTTGTTTTCTTGCAAAACAGACTGTTACAAAACCATCTGATTTATCCAGTCTTGTTGCAGGAAGTTCACGTACCTTCTAGTAAATTACTGTAACAAAGAAACTACACTGGGAACAAATGGATTTATATCATCAAGGATTTCTCCCTTATCACGGACAAGTAATTCTTGAAGGCTGAACATGAGATGTGTTTTATTGAGAAAAGAACTTTGTTACAAAAAGTTTAAATTCAAGCAGATAATTTAAAGGATAAAAAGAGAAGGAAACATTAATACTAGAAACTAGATTTGTATTCATGTTCAAGCCTTCAAATGAAACAATACATGGAGGCAAATTCACCCTAATTTCCGAAGTGATACCTTAAGATCTGTCGAGGGGTGAAAAGTAGACATTACTTTATTTTGAGAGGTCACAAGTCAAAAAAAAGGATGGGGGGCATGGACTGACCGTGTCTCCTATCTTGAGCCCGGAGCAGGATTTGAGACCTGGGATGACCTCTCCGTTCAGACAGGTGGCGTTGAAGGACAGGGACAGCTCCTCCGGGACGCCCTGAAGCTCCAGCTCCACCTTGGAACGGATTTTCTGCCGATGCCAATGAAGGAATACATCAGGAAACACATACACACGCTGAGGTTGGTATATAAAATGACACCATGAGGACATAATCATATGTTAAGTATTAGATTTGGTTGTTTCTGAGCAAAGTCTGATTTAAAAACTGGTCACTTTGCAAGTATTTTTTATGTGAAGTTATTTCAAATAATTTACTTTTTTCCAGTCTGTACAGTCAATTTCCTTCTCTAATGACATGTTTTTAGCTAATTCACCTGTTCTCTGTATAATAAACCCGAATGAAACGTAAACAAAGAAACACAGCCAGGAGTTTCCCACATTTGGTCAGTTTCACACCTCGGGCCACTGTGGAATTTCTACCGAGACTTTGGCTCGACTGTGTGTATGACTCAGACGCTGTGGGTGTGTGTCAGCAAACACATGTCATCCCCTGAAACACTGTCTAGTCTAATGCGTGTGTGTGTGTGTCACTCACTGCGTAGGCCTTCAGTATGAGCTGAATGACATTGCCTGAGTCGTTGGACAGTGTTCCTACTGTGGTGCCAGGGATCAGCTCACTGTAGTTCTGCAGGACAGAAAGACGGAAAGAAAGACCCACACAGTCAGCGACGTATTTATAAAACATTAATAATCACTAATGTCTCATTAGTTACAAATACACCCATTAAAATCTGCCAAATACTATAAAACATTTTAAAGATGCAATATAATGCCTCTTTAAATAGGTTAAAAAAAAAAATAATACAGGACTTTTCCATGTCACAGAGACAGTAGATAGCCAAAAAAATGATAATTACTTCAAAATATTTACTGCTGATTGCTGATGAAAAATACATTTACCATATATTCCATAAGTGACTTAACAATGAGTTATTATTACACTAAACAGAAATGTATGTATGAAAATGTCCATATTTGTTTCACTTTACTTTATTGTTAGCAAGTTAAAAAGAAAACAGGATGTACAAAAGCAAAGCTTACAGCAGATACTGACCATTATTTTCACTGACTGCAGTGGTTTTAAAACATGAAGTAGTTGTGAGATGTCGTTTGACACTTTAACGCATGCTTACTCAGTGTTTTTCTTTACGAACAATGACAGTTTGATGTATTTCTGTAATTCTCTCTCTATATTCCCTTTAACAGTTTGTTGTAACAGTGTTTCCAGGGAAAAACTGACTTTGCATCCTGCTCTGTCTGAACACTGTATAACTGTGATTAATTTTAAATTTCCAGTCTTCCAATCCAGGATCCAAGATTCTCTGTTCAAAACCAATGAGGTTTGGAAGACTTGAGCTCCAGTGTGTTTGAGATGTGATGATTACAGAGTGGGATTGTCATCTTCTCAGTTTCAGTTTTAAAAAACATTTGCTCAATTTACTTCTTTGAACAGAACTTCAGTAGTATAAAATGCTGGGATGAGCTCAGGATGTTGAGCTGCAGCGCTCCTGACCTGGTACAGAGGAACCACGGGGTTGGTGACAGCGAAGATGAGGTTGATGTTGTTCTCCGACATCTTCTCTGTGATCAGAGCTAGTGACGGGTAATCCTGCGGGGCCAAAGCGGGCGGTGTGATTAGCACATGCACACGTAAACACTGAAATGTTCCTTTTCATACACGCCTGCAGATTTAAAACAAAGTCTTTCATTCTCTCACACTGTTTCTGTCTACTGTCGCACCAGACACACACTTAGAGCGCACACTCACCATGGTGGTGGACATGCTGTACATGTTTTCAGAGTTGAGGTGGCACTGGCCATCGTTTGGCTGCACGATTCCGGCCAGACGACCATCCAGAGCCACGTGTGTCTTAGCGTCCGAGGTGAAGATAAGAAGGTGAGATGCACCGGGGCGCCAACCGATCTGATCCTGGCTCCCGTCAAAAAACAAAACAGTGAAAGGAAGGAAGATCAAACAACAAGAACTCCTTTTGAAAAGCTTGTATCATCCAGTATATGAAAAGCTTGTGACAGGAGAGAAAAAGACTGTAAGCATAATCAGAGTTATATGTATGTGTGTGTGTGTACATGTGCAGTCTGTTTCTCCACCTTGCACACAGCGGCCTGGATGATGGCATCAAAGCCTCCCTCCGGGGCATCTCGGTTCCTGGACACCATCTGCTTCTTCACTTCCTCTGTGAAGCGGCCCACCTCCTCCGTCAGAGTCAGAACGTGTTTGTAGCCAAACTGGGGCAGGCAGGTGGTGTTAATGCTGTCGGAGATCACGGAGATCAGCTGATCAGGGACGACTTGTTCATTCATCTCAATTGTTAAAATTTGAGTGGCCTCCACAAATGATCAAAGGCTCTGGAACTATTGATAATATACTTAATTAGAGTTTTGGGAGCATCAGCTGTTATTTATTTAAGTTGTTTAGTTTTATATGTTTCCAAATGTAACTGAACATAAAGATGATGATGAGTTGGCCGAGTATATTGTGTGTTGGAACTCTGTTGTTGTCTTGCTCACCCTTTTGTGTAATCCCGTGTGTTAATGCCCCATACCAGAGGTGGTAAGTAGGGTCACAACATCAAAATATATGATTTTAGTATGCAACCCTAACCCTAACCCAACATGGTGAGCCCTGTTAATTCATTTTTTCTCTTTTGCTGTTCCACCTGCTGCTGTTTTGCTCCACATTTTTTGGTTTGGCCATGTGGTTTGTTTTGCTTGAATTTACTTTGCTTGCATGAATTAGTTTCTGTGCTCTCAGTAAAGCAGAGTGCCATATTGTTTGAAGGGCATTGTTTGAAGTAGCACCGCTGGGCACTCGTAAGTGTAATCTGTGTCTCCTCAGCTGGTCTCAGCTCATTTTCCCCAGTTTTGCTTAGTTTATGTTAGCTTGAGATACTTTAGGGTTCAGTTACGGTTTTAGGTTTTGGCGAATAATGGCAAAATTTTCCGCCCCAGCAGTCCCAGTCCTTGTCTATATTTGGTTATTTTGATTATTTCAATAAAACATCTGGTTTATTGTGGAAACTCATCTGCCTCCTGTAAGTAACAAGTCTTATGCTCACTTTTCAACATAATATTCAAGGTTCTTGAAACAATATTTTCTGGGGTGTGATTCATCAGGTGCTGTGATTGGTCTTTTCTCCATTCTTCCCTTATTGCTCTCACCAGCGCAACATCAATCATTTTAGTTGTGTGTTCCGGTTTTATGTTATTTTGGATGCTTCATATCAATTGTAATCACCATACCTAACTACATTCATGTAAAGTCTCATGCCAGCTTAGATTTGCAAGAATCTGACCAAAGTATTAGACACTCTGGACACTCATGGCATGTTTCTCTCAGTAATGTACACTACTATACTGGACTTCTCCACTTGTCTTATCTTTTATCCAAACATTCCTGGAGACTGGATCCCGGCTGACTGTGTGTAAGCGGGAAAGTAAATTACCCCCAGAGACCTTAAACCACCAAATTCGGGGAGCCTTTGGGTGGGGCTACTGCAATTTGTGTTGGGTCACTCTTACTCTCCGGCTAGATTACCTGCAGCTGATTCAGAGAAGCTGACTAAGCACTGGGGAGCTGTCGTAAGTCTTTAACGAGCGCTGTGACTCTGAGTCTGCTTGCATTTTCACCGCGCAACGCTGTGTTTAAAGGTGTCCTCACAAAAATGACATCATCTGCATAATGAAGCTAGCTCACACACGCAGACATAAACAACCACTGAAGTCAACACCAGTAGATAAGTATTAGGAATGTAAAACATTGTTAAATTTAAGACCGCTGCCACTAAAATAAACTTTCCATTACAAAGACGTCTGGATTCAGTTCGGGTACTTGCAGACAAGGAAAAAGATTAATGAAGCTAGTCCTGAGGTGTTTGTTGTCATTAAGGGTTTTCTTTTAAAGGAATAGTTCCACATTTTGAAGGGGAAAAAAAGATCCATACCTCTATTAAAAGTGTAAAATATGAAGCTAGAGCCAGGGGGTAGCTTATCTAAGCATAAATCCTTGTGTCTAAAAATAGGCATATACCATATAACCATATGCAAAGTATAAATGTATATGACTAGAATTAGCAACCACCTCAGAGGTGGGTAACATTTGACACACAGGAAATTACATCCAAAATAGATAAGAGATGGAATTTATGATAATAAATGGTATTTTGGGCTCTTTAGTTAGAGAAAAATCCCAATGTATGTGGATTTAATCAGATCAGCATGAAGTGCACAGATAACATTAAGTTTACATTGCTGCTCACTTTCTTCTTCGTATAATTTGATGATAACTTTACCACAAAAGGACAGCATGACATCAATCCACAAGGGTGGGAATGCTGTGGGAATCCCTTCTCAAACTCAGAGCCAATCTTGCTCATCTCTTACCTGTAGCAGGGGTTCTTCACAGCCTCTTTGGGTGAGATGTACATGTAAGGTGAGAGCGGCTTGTCCACAAACGCACCAAAGCCCATGCGGAGGTTGCTGGTGGTGCGGTTCATGGCCTCGGCCAGGCCTTTGCCCAGCGTCCTCAGGCGGAAGAGGTCATCGTTCATGGAGTAGGAGAGATCCATGAGGTAGTAGAGATCCACGGGGTAGTCCTCTACCTGACGCACCTTCACTGTGAAGTACTTGGCATCATCTGGGGAAAAAGGGAGAATAAATACCTATTTAACTACTTTTATTGACGTTATTGATATATAACTTTAACACGTCTGATACTCAAGTTCCTTTACTGATGTAAAAGTCAAGTGATGAACTCTACCTGGCCTGAGGGTGATGTGTAATTTCTGGGGCCTGATCTGAGTGACATCTTGAGTGGCCCCTGCCGCCTTGTTGCTGAGCGGCCGGTCCTCGATCACCTGCAGTTTGCTGGTTGGGGACTCCAGAGCTGAGCAGCCCGCCGCCACCAGGTTACTCTTCAGATCACACCGGGAAGGACTGGCAACCCCCTGGCCGAAGTCCTGACAGAAAATGGAGGACATTGCATACATACATACTGCTTGTCTGGAAACACTTTAATCCGCTAAAAATGTAACCAAATAGTTGTTTATTTACAAACTCCCATCTGCAACGAAGCTGTGTTGAGAGAGAAGGGCACATTGGATTCATTTGAAGATTAAATTGCAGTTTGGATGATAAAGTCCTAGAACATTATGATTTCTATTAAAAAAATCCCTTCGAAATAGTCTCGACTCAAAGACAAATCCCACCTTAAATTCAAAGGTCCATCCTATCTGAACACAGCCTGAAGAGGAAGTCTCAGCATTAAAGCAGAGCAGAGTCACCCTGAGAACATTTTGCACCTGAGTGAACGGTTGACTCCGCTGACTCCCAGAATGACTTTTACTATAATAAATCATTGCACTCATTAGCTTGAACCAGAAACTATGACTACATCCTCACACACGTCACACGAGTTCAGTCACTGTGTCGAATGTGCCAGGAGTCAAACCCAAACCGGATTTAAACTGTACAAAGTGCACAGGGCAGGCTGAACTTTAAAAAGGCGGCAAGAAAATGTTGTACATCTGCATGTATTCTTCTCAGCCGGATTACTGGGCCGATGAGGAGATCTGTACCACCCTGAACCAGCCCGGCTGGCAGAAAGCTCATTGCCTAAATGAAGTGAAGTGGAAAAGGAACCCACCTCCTGGACGCACCACGCACAGCTGGGGTGCACAGCCAGACACTGCTTACATGTGCTGGCCCCTCTGGAGGTGCACATGTTTGAACCTATAACAACAACAACAAAAAAAAAGAAGAGTTTTTCTTTTCCTCTCTAAAAGTATAGCCATTCCTCATGTCAGAGAAATATAAAGATTATCTGCTGCATATAGTTGTGACTTCCCTTATAACTCTGTCTATTTAAAGGGAGAACTTTTTGGATGTAACAGCAGATTTTTTTTCACCCTCAGTAAAACGATGAATACCAGAGAAAACCAAAAGAAAGTTATCATGACATTTTGAACCCCATCTGAGATTTTTTTTGTTTGATTTATGATTAAAAATATTTATTCAACAGAAGTAAGAAGTAAGAAGAAATAAAGAAAACAATTGCAGAAAAAGAGCAGTGACATTCTTCACTGGACGTGTTACCAGAGCAGGCGCATCCACTCCCTCAAATTACAAGCAATGACATAAATTTGAAAGTCTTGGTGAAGTTGGGAACCTGACACAAGTCTTCCTCTTGATTACACAGAAAAACAGCGGATCACACAATTACAGCTCACCGCAAACTCCTGTTATTCCGGCGAGGATCAAAACGCACATCCACCATGTCCTTTGCGCCCGGAGAGCACCCATCCTGGCGCTCTGTGAGGACGGAGCTCTGCTGCAAGTTCAAGAGCAAAAACCTCCCTCATCTGCAATGGACGCAACTCCAAATAGAGTCAAATGTCTTAACCCCCCCTTCCTCCTCTACTCCGCATCCACAGCATTCATTATCATACTATTAGGTGGAGTGGGCGGGAGGAGAGCAGCATCCAGTGGAGTTATGGGAGCTTTTATTTTGATGGGGCATCAGACATGTGACACTTTGTACCAGCTGGTTTACTGTTGTGAACTCTGGAACCTGTTTTTTTTTACTGAATAGAGCATATGATACTACATTCAAATATTATTAAAACTTATGTAGATGCATGTTTTAATTGTAGGAAAGATTACATTTAGAAGAAAAAAATGAATCGATTTGATATTTCTCAACATAGTGAAGACAATGTACCCTATAATGACTTAAGCACTGAATTAAAACGTACATTCTTCATTGTGCTGTGTAAAAAAGGCAATATTCAATAATATGTATAGTCAAGTCTATGTAAGGTTTACATTGGTATACACTGCCCACTAGTGGACATAAGCTGTAAGGTCATAAGTCACACTTTACCTGCAGAGTATACCAGAAAAATAAAAATATAATAATGCTACAAATGGCCAAATAATGACGCAAAGTGTGTCAAAAAATGAAACATGATACTGATAGCCTGATACTATTCAACTGCAAGCACTCTAACAGAACAGTTAAGGTTGTTCTCATTAAACACACATCTGGTTGTTGTTTGTAATGTGGGTGCTTTTGGAAGCACACAGAGTCTCTTATTTCTTTCTCTCAGTCTTCAGTGAAAAATACAGGCTATAAAATACCTATTCAGATATTGTACTTAAATAAAATTATGTATCCATATATACTAATACAGTACAAGTAAAACTCCTCTGACCAAAATCTTTCCTCAGAAAAAGTTCTTATTTTGCAGAATGGCCACTTCGAGAGTGTTATTTTATATGCTCTTTTTTATGAATAATCCATAAAAATGTATCATCTAACTAAGTTCTCAGACAAATGTAGTTCAGTAAAAAGTACAGTTATCCCCTCTGAAATGTCGTGGTAGAAATATATGGTAGCCTGAAATAGAAATACCCAAGGAAAGTGCAAGTACCACAAAACTCTACATTAGTACAGAACTGGACTAAGTGTATTTAGTTACTTTCCGCCACTTAGAAACACAATGACTACACTTGCCTTTAGTAAGAATTTTGTCTCAGGCAAATGCACTCAGGCAAAGTGGTTCCTGTAGGCTAATTCTTTAAAATCCATAATCGAAACATTATACCTACTCTTGCCTCTTTCTTTGCCCTCTTTGTTTGTCAATGGTACACCGTATTTGTGCAGGCCAATATTGGTGACATTATTTGTCAGCTGAACCCTTAAAACAAGGTAAAAACCCTTTTCTTTATGTGAAGTATGAACAAACATTTATTTAAAGTAAATATTCGTCTGAATCACCATGGCACCATATTAATGATATAAATATATGTTGTATATATACCTAATTATATATGATTATGGCTAAATAAGACATAGCTTTCAGAAGGATTTAATCCTGAAACTGTCCAATCACCCTGCAAAACCAGTGTCTGTGACTGTATTACCATTTATACCCACCAGATGTCACTTTCTTACAACATGTGGCCTGCAGAGCCTCTGAAAGCATAGAACCCTTAAATTTACTCATTTAAGATTTTGTTTCCCTTTCCAAGCTTTCAGTCTCTCAGACTTCTGTTGAGGATGATTCATAACACTGGAGCTCATTGGTTGAGACATGCATGGGGCTGCTGCAGGGGAAAACACACTTACACTTACAAACACACATTAGCAAGTTAAGAGGGAGTACTTGTGTATTGTGGACATGAGAACAGGGTGATATAGTGGTGAAAGTTTAGGTTACATAAAGATTTCTGTCAGACTCTCCAGACTTTATTCAAATAGAAAACATCACCAGTCCTCATTTTGTTATACAGTCATTCAAGGTTAAAATCGAGTTAAATTCTTTGACCCAGACTGTGCATGCTGTTTTGACTCTATGAGCCAAGAACTCATCCTTGTTGTTTTCAACAGTAATTCAGGGCCAGTAACAAGTAAAATCCTTTATATCTGGTAAGCTGAGGGATGTTTGGGAAACATTTAACACTGAGCTCAGCAATCATGTGTCATTTGCATCTTGCCGGGGTTGTTTTGTTGAGCTGAAAGTTACAGCCGAGTGTTGCTGGCATGGCAGCGAGACGTGAACGGGACCTGCGAGCGGGGCCGAGCCTTGAGGCGCACCAGATGTAAACAATGGGGCAGAAGAAACACAAGCGGAGACAATGAGAACCGGTCCAAAGCAGTCCCAATTTACAGTTAAAAGGGCACTGATGGCGCATGATGTGTAAATGCAAGAGGTACAGTTTCAAATTTATATTGTGAGGAAAATCAACACCAGATTTTTGTGGAATGAAACCACAGTGTTTCTGTCTGCATCTCTGCTCTCCTCTGTCCTCCTGCTTTTTCTCCATCCTTGTTCTTCCTCTCTTTGTACCTTTGTTTTTTGACATTTTCCCTTCCTCCCGAGCCCTCGGTTGCTCAACTTTCCATTTGCAAGTCTTTCTCTTGCTTCATGTTGGCTTTTCCTTCTCTCTTTTTTCTCTTTTTCCTCCACAAGCAGTTGCACAACATTCTGCAAGGAAAAAGCTCCTCTTTTCTCCAGGAGGATTGATTGACAGCACCCCTTGCACACTCAGTAGTGTGGTAAGTGTGTGTGTGTGTGGGGGTGCACGAGTCTTGGCATCAACTTGTGTCTTTTAGAAGTTTAATTGCAGCATTTGGTCTTTCTTCTCTGGGCCATAGGAGCATGTGTGTGCATTCATACACACACACCAACACACACACACACACACACATGGGTTTGCATGCGTGTGTGTATGAATGCTGCTTCGAGGAAACAGAGCAACAAAATCAGTCCAAAGGTTGCGAAAGAGCTCTCACACTGATTCATCTGGGGAGTGCAGGCACACGTGCATGCACATGCACACACACACACACACACAGGCTGTGTGTTGACTTAAGAGTTAATGAATGGATGATTGAGGGCTGCAGGGGTTGGGGAGAGCAGTGCCGTGGAAACAACCCCTCTTTCCCAGGAAGGGAGTATAGAACAAGAGCGAGAAACAAAGAAAGGGGATAGAAAATGAGTGTCTCAGAGACAGAATGAAATTCAGATTGTGTGTGCAGAGAGCCGAGGGGGCTCTCTGAACTACTTGAAGCAGAAGTATTTCTAAGCACCAATAAAGCAAGTAGCATGTACTTGACAAGGACCCAAAGGGAAAGAGAGAGGGAGAGAAGCAGCTGTTGGAGGAGGAGAGTGAGACAAAGAAGGAGCAGGGGGGCTGTCCTTACTTGCTCTTCAGTGTGAGGACTGTATGTGGGAGGAGGCAGAGGGAGAGCAGGAGAAAGAAGAGGACAAGAGGGCTAAAAGAGCAAGCAGGGAGTGAGGAGCATGTTTGGCGTGTGAGGAGACAAGCATACATCTGAGAGTGTTTTTTTTCCCAGGCAGCCTCTTCTCCCAGCCTCCCCTCTCTTACACGACTCGGGCTGAGGGACCATGCAGCAGGGGTGGACTCTTCCCCGGCTCGCTGCGCTCCTGCCGGGGCTGATGGGGCTCCTGGTGTGCGGCTCAGACTTCCAGCATCACCGCTACGAGGACATGGTGCGAGCCCTGTACGCGGTGCAGAGCGAGTGCCCCTACATCACGCGCATTTACAGCATCGGGCGCAGCGTTGAGGGGCGCCACCTCTACGTGCTGGAGTTCAGTGACAACCCGGGCATCCATGAAGCATGTGAGTGGCACCTGATTCAGTGTCTGACAGTGCTGTGATGATGGGCATGTTACATTAAGATATAAAGTGTTTCATGTCATTGTGTCAATCTGCATGTCAAAAACAATACTTTTTGCAAAATACGGAATTATTCATAATTACCTTTAGTTATACAGCAAGTTCTTGTTGTATTCAGTCTTAATCAAAATGTGAAAATTACTGTGTATTAAGATTTTTATATGACAGGAAACTTACACTCTTCTACAACTTCTGGAGGTGATAAACAGACATGATTCAGTGCTCTGGTGGTAAAGCAAACTGATCTAAAATTATAATGGATTTCAAATGCACAGGCCCTGTGACTGGCGGCCCATTTGTTTTTGCGCTTCTTACTGTGGGGAGTGAGAACATAGCTGGCAGGAGACAGAGCAGTCTGTGGGGGCTCTGGTTTGAAACTCTTGATTTAAGCTCTCTGAAGCTGAAATGCTCTGTGGCTTAATAATGAGGAGGCAAAAGAGGCGTTATCCCAAGCTGGCTTCTTTGATGAACATCTGCAGCTCAAAAGTGGAAGACAAAAAAAGGCAAAAGTGAAAGAATCGAGCAAACATCTGTGATTCATTTCGATTTTTGCCATCCAACCACTGACAAAATGTGGGGTGTTATTCAAAGCTTAGCAGATGACACAGAAGTTCACTTTGAGTCAACAAGGCTTTAACCCTGAACCCACTCTTGGAAAATCTTTGCTTGTTTTTTCTCCCCCTTTCCTGACCAGTGAATGAGCTCTCCAGGTGTTTATTTTGCATATCGTATTTGTGCAAATTGAAAACCATAACCTCGTTATAGCTGATGTTTGTATTGAAAACGGGCCAATTCATGGAAGTGATTTTGAAGATTTTTCCATTCTTGCATTTTTAATGGCGGCTCTTTGAAAAAAAAAAAAAAGAAAGGAAAAGAAAAGCCTGACAACTGCAGGGAATGCTTTTTTGGCTGTGGCTGAGCTTGCATTTTTATCTGCATCTGCACACGTAGGGGCTTCCTTCAGTAGAATAGAAGGATGTGTGCCTTTTCTGTTGCAAGAAGACCAAGGGTGAAAAACAGGAACTGTGCACTTCACGGAAGGAGTGACCTGGGATCTCGTCTGGGTCAACCCTCTAGGAAGTTCATGTCTTTCACATGGTGCTGAGTGTGTGTGAGTGTGTGTGTGTGTGTGTTTGAAGCTACACACTAGAGCCAACTGTTTTCTGAACCTGAGGCCAGTTATTTGGCCCCGTGTTAAAGAAAAGGAGGTGAATTGCAGCGCCCAAGCTGCCATTTGGGTGCCTGAAGCAATTAGTGAAGGGTGTTCATAAATTTGGAAGTATCTGCTCACCCCTACAATACCCCACCCCCCTAAGAAAAACCCACACTTACTTCTTGTCATGAACAACAGAAGCACAAACAAATACTACAATGCAGTGTTACAGTATGTGCCATGTTTTCAGTGTAATGTCACATAGTTAGGGCACAAGCCTTTGCTTCATGTTGGCAAACCGTTCCCTCCCGTGTTCAGCAGCAGCGGCGTTTGGGGGTCCTTGGTTCTATCAACGCCGCTGCAGTGATTAATGAAGGGACCCCTAGGAGGAGGGAACCCTATACAGCGTGGGAGACTGTTTGGATAGGTGGCTCACCCAATCAGTGACAGTTACCCACAGGAATGCAAGATTACCTTATCCAAATAATTCAATCAGCTGTAATCAGACTCACCCTCCTCACCTTTTGTCAGAGCCCCGAGACCTACCTTATCAGGAAATTGCTATAATGTCAAAACATTGAGGCTAGTAATTAGTTTAAAGCAAGACTATGAATGTCTTGAGAGAAAAAAATACACAATCTTCCTCTTTCAAATGATTAATCTATAAAAACAAATGTTAGCTGAAGGGCACATCAAAGTGTCTTTACAGGTCTGGGAGAGTGCTTCTGTTACTACTACTGTAGTATGTAAAAAAGAAAGCTCTATAAACCATTTAGGGGTGTAACGGGAGCTGCATGATGACATGATAAATTGCCTCAAGTAATGTCACTTGAGTCAGCGTTAGTTTGGTCTGAAGACAACAAGTCTGAAAATAAAAAAAATAAAAAAAGGGGTTACGAGTTACGAGTGCAATGCTAAATTTCCCGAGTACCCTTTTAGCTCATGTTCCTGAGTCAATTTGCTTTATGACTCTAGTAAACGTTTTAATGGTTTTATAACAGAAGTACAATGTGAAGTAAACTTAGGATGTGAAGTAAACTTACCCCACTTGGAGATGTTTGTCATGTAAATGGCTACAGTGGTTGCTGCTGACCAAAAGTTAAGCCAAATTTAAATCCTGTAACATTTAGAAATTAAAGATGCTGGCATGAATATTCACTGAAAAACATGAAAAGAGTAGCCTATCTATTTAGTCTTAATTTTTTTCATGTAGTGAGTGTGCTTATATGTGTGTGAATGTGTGCATGCTCAGGTAGTCATTTGAAATGTCACGCTTCACAGCTCTGTGTGGCTTTTTGACCCCGTGCCCCCTTTCACCTCTCCACTTCCTCCCCAGTGGAGCCGGAGTTCAAGTACGTGGGCAACATGCACGGCAATGAGGTGCTCGGCCGTGAGCTGCTCATTAAGTTCTCCCAGTTTCTCTGCGAGGAGTATCGGGCCGGAAACCAGCGGATCATGAGGCTGATTCATGACACCCGCATCCACATCCTGCCCTCCATGAACCCTGATGGCTACGAGGTGGCAGCCAGACAGGTAACATACACCCGACATACATGTGAGCTCCTGGGCTTCCACGTGCCAAAAGGAAACAAGGGAAAATCCCCCACTGGGACGCCTTTGGCTGTTTTACTTCTGCAGCCATTTGCCGCTAGTGGAGAAAAACTTTCCACATTTTCCCCTGATTGTGTTTTTACCAGTGGAAATGCTAGAAATGTTAAGATACTGCAGGAAAACTAAACACCTGCACATTAAATCACCCCAAACACATTTTATTCCATCAGGTAACATAAATCTGAAGGTATGTGTGTCAGTTCATATCCACCAAAGACAAGCAACCAACAGCCAAAAACATATTTTTAATCAAATCTTCCATTGTTTGCTAATGCCTGTAATAACCCCATCTATAAGCTCCCTGAGAGAGCCCCTAGCTTTCTACAGGGGGGTAATTATATGGACCGTGAAACAACAGACACACACGCAACCCCCTTTAACACACGCTCTCACACACACATGCACATGCACAATCTCTCTGAGACTAATTATATGTCCTGAGGAGGCCGGTTGCACATGACGGTCCCTCTCTTTGCCACTCAGACGACACATGCACACCGCACTATAATTTGCTGCATCAACAGATGTTTGGATGCAGCAGCATCTGGACGACAATGGGAAGGCTGCTTCATTTCCCAGCATCCCAGATGGCATTGTGTTGATTTTGGGCACTGATTGAGCTCTTGAGTAAAACCAATGTAGTTTTTCATGCACATAGCATCAGAAATTGTAAGATTTAAGCGGTTCCATTTAGAGCTTAGCCAGTCATTTCACATGTCTTGCAGCAGGTCAGAAAGTCCTGCATGGAAAGACTGTGCAAATCCAGGAAGAGCCTCCCTGTTTTGGAACAGTGTTTTCTTTTTAGTCAGTAATGAAGAATTCATTTCAATAGTGACATTCAGTGATAAAATGCGTTATTTGGAGTCAAATGGAGGAAAAAGGCAAAAGGGAAAGCAATCTTTTTGGGAAGGATTTGAGTTTGGATTCCTAAGAAAACAATGAACTCATTATGAATTAAACATTATATCCAGAAAAAAACAGATTGCCTGTGCAGTTTGTGGAATACACAAACCAGTTTTCCTTTGCTGCTTCCAAGCAATATGAATTCATAGCCTGAAAAGCTGCATCTTAAAACCCAAGAAGCCATAACGTGATACTTTAATCACTCTACTGGGAAAATCCAAAGTAACCCAACAGTAGTTGCTGTTTGAAAAAAAACATTTGTACTCATGGTCAACAGGGTCCAGAGTTTAATGGCTACCTGGTGGGTCGAGGGAACTCCAGAGAAATCGATCTGAACCGGAACTTTCCAGACCTGAACGCACTCATGTACTACTACGAGAAGACCAATGGAAGAAACCACCACCTGCCTCTGCCGGATAACTGGGAGCAACAGGTCAGTGCTGCTGGGTAAACACACAGAAGACGTCATTTATCTGCCTGTGCGTATATGTGAAAGTACATGTAAGTGCTGGTGTGTGGGTGAGAGAGAGAGAGAGAGAGCAAGGAAGATGGACGAGTACATTTCTCATGCTTGTGTGAGTGCGTGTTCAAACTTTGAATACGGAGCTGAATAACGAGCAAAGGTAACACAGCAGAGTTATCTTGGCTTTGACTTTGTTGACATAAACGAATTCGTGAGATTTGTACTGGGTCAGATTCCACTGCCAGCAAGAGCTTTCACTAAATAAAAAGAAACTTCCCATAAATTTAAACAGTAAGTAGATGCTGTAAATCTCTTGGTCGGCTGGTAGGCTGTTTCATGTCGCGTATGTTTGTGCACAGTCTGACCCTGTTTGGTTGGGTGTGTTTGCTTACCTTATGGTAAAACCTATATCTCCTCATGTAAACAGCGCTTTTCTCTGTCTGGGTCAGAAAGAGGCCGCTCTCCTTTGTCTCTGCAACATGAAACAGGAGGGCAAAATGACAGCTTCACTCGCTCCAACTCTAATGACAAAGTGGAATAAAAGCATCACTGAAAATGTGCTCTTCGTGTAGGTCCATCCTTACAACTTTGACAAATAATATTTTGAATATTCAAAATTTCAAAAACAAAACAACTGAATATAGTTGACATGCAGAAGTCCTCTAAAGCTTTCACACTCTTGGAATCTTAACAACCAGACAAGATGTATGGACTGTACATAAAGACTTTCAGCTCCGGCTAAACATTTTTGTTTTTTCGTCACCACCGTGAGAATCTGAGCTGACTCACTCTGTGGTCTCACAGTGTATCTGTTACCTGCTACCTTGAGACACCGCGTGACTCTCCACATAGCTTACAAACCTGCAAATTCACTCAGAATCGTCTGTTCAGGGCCAAGTCTGTATTTCACAGTGGTGGAAGAAGCTCTCAGATCCTTTCCTCGAATAGAAGTACCAATACCATCATGTAAAAAGTACTCCATAACAAGGAAAAGTGCTGCATTTAAGATGATGAGATGGTTAATGAGGTAAGAGCAAAGATATTTTGAATAATTTTCCAAAATGTTATTTACCTATTTTGGTATAAAACAAGAGGTTCATAGGGGTCTTTGGTGCAACTACTAACAACACACTGACATCTGACAGACGACAAGGAGTCTCAAATAGGTTGGGAACTAGCAGCCAAGGTACCAAGTAGCACAAAATGGAAATAGTTAACTAAATGAAAATTCTACTTAAATACATACTGATGGATCTTTGTCTTGCTATTGTAGCCCACTAATCAAACACTGTGCTCACTGAAAATTTTTTTTTTTTGGCAAAACACATGAAAACTCTCTGAGCAGTCAGGTAACGTATGTGCATCTGCATATGCTGTCCATTAAAGGTTGTAAGAAGTACACACCTGCCTTGCACTGTGAAAAAAAATGTATTTATTTAAAAAATATGCTGATGTGTTGCATTTGTGGCACTATACTGCAGGGTGTATAGCTCAGATTGGCCGTAGCAAAGACACAGTTCTGTTCAGTGTGACTCCACTGTATTTCACTGTGCACTTACTATTCTGGATCACAGCAGTGTAAAATGTAGACAGAAGGGAAGGATGTGAGCTTGTGCTGTCAAAAGACTGCTAATAGTCCGTATTAAGTATTAAGGTCAGGTCCTCGGGGATGTCTTGTCTGCAGCCGTCTTATCTTCAGTAGACACTAAAAGGTTCTCAACTGTTCTCAAGGTTAAGTCTCCTTTTTGTCTATAATTGGCCCAGGTCTTTGCTCTTTCCTGCTTGAAACCACTGGGTGTTATTATGGCTGGATCATATAATGTCTCTGAAAATTTAAAAGACCCCTCCAAGACAAGTACAGTTAAATATACATTACAGTCTTAGTTCTTATCACATTACACCTTTAACCATATTAAGCATGTATGAGTGGGGTGTTATTTTAGGTGATGTTGCATTAATAATGTGAACAGTTTTTCAAATGACAAGAAAAAAGAAAAAAATAGGAAACAGCTTTTGTCAAGGTTTGACATTATAGAGAAGTCATTATATGTTTTTTTTTTTTTTTTTTTCACTTTTCCCCTCTTTCCTAGTTCCGGGTCTGCAAATGTGTTGAGAAAACTAAAACACTGGTCCTCCCAGTCGTGAGCTGGCTGTCTCCTCACATGACTGCCTCCTGAAAGGCAAACACAAAAGAGTAACTGTGCCACTGTTACAGATACTTCATTCATGCCAGTCGGGATTACATCCTCGCAGGCTGCGTGAAGCCACAAGCCCCTGTGCTCGCCTGCAGGCTCGGCCACGCTACATTTTAATCAGCCAACTGATGAGGTTTCATCCAGTGGAACGGACTTATTAAAAATAAAAATCCCTTTTCCTCAGCACGAGGGAAAAAGTGTGTTTATGGGCCAGCAGACAAACCTCCCCCTCACCAGCTGCAATAACTGAAAAATACAGCAAATCCAGGTGATCTATATATTTTGAGTCTTGAAACACTAAGATATGATTATCACTGTGTGCCCTTCATATGTAACCCTACACCATGATGACAGCTCTGACTTCAAAGCTCGCACCAGTGTATATAAAGATCCACAGACAGTAAACACCTGCCAGCACTCAAAACAGAAGTCCCACTTCTTGGTTGCAACTGTTGCGTTCAAGGCCAGCAGCCTCCGATGGGCCTGATTATCCTTCAGCCAGACTGTGTTTATTGCCCTACATACTTTATTCAAGGAGAAGTATTACTCTTTGTCTCCGTGCATGATATATGGCTGGGAGCGTGTGAGGATAGTTAACGCTGACAGAGAAAATAAATGGAGGCCAAAACTGGAATTTCAAGGTTTAAGATGTCTGCTGCGTTGCGTGGGAGATGCCACCGGCAGTGCCCATGGCAGATAAACATGCATTGATTAAAAATAAGTAAATGTCAGCAGTCACTATTTTAATCTTAATAGTTTGCATATTTTAGATTTGCAGTAGAAGTAAGTGTTTCCATGCTTTCAGCTTTTACTAAAATAGTTTGAAGTCATCTTTCTCCCTGAATTCCAGACTTCTAACTGCATCTGAATCATTTAGAGTCTAGATAAAATGAGACAAAAGAATAAAAGGTTGGGGGAGAAACTGCCCTTTGAGTAATGCTGAAAAATCATTTCAGGGGTTTGAGAAAGGCGGAGGGCAGCTGGCAGCTTAAAAGTGAAAAAGGTATTTGCACATGGTAAAACAGAGAAAACTAGGATTTGTCCAGATAACCAGCCAAGCAGAGAAGCCAGTGGTTCTGGGTGAAAAGAAAACCAGATGTCTTCAGTCCACTGGGATGAAGTGAATGTTGAGTGTAACATCAGTAACCAGACAATATACAGTTTGATAGACACTAAGAGTACATTACACAGTTTAATTTAAGGACTGGAAAAGAAATGATTTAACAAAAATTAGAGTTGAACATTTGCTAAAGGAAATAACGTAAATACTGCAGTAAAGCATAGTGTGTAGTTACATTCAATATGGCTTTGTGTGTATATATCATTGTATTAAAAGATCCATATTGTCCTGTATTTTTCTCTCTCATTGAACATCCTCCGCAGGTTGAACCAGAGACTCTTGCGGTCATAAAATGGATGCAAAACTACAACTTCGTCCTGTCAGCCAACCTCCACGGCGGAGCTGTGGTGGCCAATTACCCCTTTGACAAGTCGAGAGATCCCCGCATTCGTGGGAGAACCACGTACGCGGCCACTCCGGATGACAAAATCTTCAGAAAGGTGTGCTGCGGATTAAAAATTCTCTCCAGATGTTACTCACATCTGATCTCATCGCTCTCTGCTGTGCATGTATGTGTGTGTGTGTGTGTGAAAACATGTGGGCGATTTGGGCATGTGTGAACTTTGTGTGTGTGTACATGACAGTTGGCGAGGACCTACTCATACGCTCACAGCTGGATGCACAAGGGCTGGAACTGTGGGGACTTCTTTGATGAGGGGATCACCAACGGGGCCAGCTGGTACTCTCTGTCCAAAGGTAAGCAAACTGTCTGCTCTTGAGCAACGGATAAAATAGACATTAAAAACACAAAAAAATCATTAGATGGTCTCAGTGATTTTGTTAGTGTCCAACAGTGTCTCCAAATCCCCAAATGTCCTCCATGCTCAAGAAGTGACGTTTAGAAACAGATAGTTCCCTGTTTACATGCAGAATTTCAACAAGTTGGAGGACGGCCACGATCATTCCCTTTCCAGAGAAAGACAAGGCCACCTGCATGAAAGATGGCGGGCACTGGCATAGACCTCAGCATGAATGACATGCCTTGAGTGGCTTGCAAGGCATGTCATTCCCATTGTCGTCATGAACTCTCTGACTCTTTCTGAGGCCTCCGTGCCCTTCCCTTGCCTTTAACCTCTTCACCCCCCTGAGCACCCACAGCTGGCTCAGGCTCAGGCAGGCTTAGTTTAGCTTAAGTTTGTAAATGACACAACAACCATAGTACAAAAAGTACATAGTAAAAGTACAAAGTAAATGCAAATGTTATGCACTTTTCATCCCTTCGGATAAGCTAAAATATATGCAATATTGTTGCAAATTTTGCAAAAAAAAAAACAAAACAAAACCGGACCCCCCCAAAAACACCGCATTTCATGTCATTTCTTTCTTTAATTCAATGCACGTCATCTGCTTGCTTCTTCTCAGCACTGCCCTTCGCACTCACTTTCTTCGGACCCATGGTTGGAAAAACGAAGTTTTGCAAAATAACTGAAAGCACAAATGCGACACAGCCCTGCTGCTTCACGCTGCGAGCTGCTCACTGTGGCGTTCGCTGCACCAACTAACGGTGGGATATCTGAAGCTTGCTCGTAACTCGAGTTTTAGCTCTCAACTCAAAGCAAAAAATCGACCTGAGAAGACGGCTCGTATCTCGAAAAACTCGTTAGTTGGGACACTCGTAAGTCAAGGTACCACTGTACCTTTTTGAAAAGGAATAAGCTGATGAAGCTGACAAGTGACCAATGTTTACAGTTTTAAAAAGTTTTGAATGTTACTGTGTTAAGTCTATAAAAATGCACATCCCAGTGAATCATTTGCACTTTTTTCCTCTGTTTTGAGAATCACACAGACTGAGCAGTCTTGTTTAAATGTTACAAATTGAGTTAATAAATTGAACTTGGAAATTGTTTTAAGTTGTTGCAGATGTTATCTCAGCTCATTTTATTAATCTATTTTGATAATCAGGTGATTGGTGCCAGCAACTCATACAGTGGTTTGTACATTTAAATAAATAAATATTATCAGGTTCTCAATAGTATTTCAATTTGAGGGGGTGAAAACATTTCAGTCCCCTAGGGGAGGCATGACGGAAAATAATTGAGAACCACTGCTTTAGCTGATGGCCAATCCAAACCATAGAACATAAACTCATCCCTGGTCTTCATCTAAGCATCAACTTATCATAGTGGAGCATCCAGAATCAGGCAACTGCACAACTGTCAACACTACATCATCTGATGTAGCCAGCTCTGTGTAGTCGCTATTGATTCAAACAAGTGTGTAAGTGACTGCCGCAGCCTGATCAAATTTCAAATCCATCACTGACAACATATGAACATCATCCATCCTTTTTGAACAGGCCTTTGCTTCCTCCACTTTGTTCAACTGCGGGCTTTTGACTGTAGAGGAAAAATGAAAAATTAAGAATGAATTACCGTTTATTACCGTGGAATGCTTGGAAGCTGCAGTACACCAAGTTCTTCAAACCGTCTGGGCATGTATTCGATTTCAGCTCAGTTAATCTGTAACTACAGCAATAACAATACCCACGTCTTTGATCTGTGAATCCTGGTCTGGGCTGGTCGGGATTTTTCCTTGGAATGTGAAGCTGTTGCGCTTTTCGGTTGAGTCATGCAAGCTTTTGAATTGGATGAAAACGCCCACAGTCGCATTTAGTAGGGGCACGTTATGTTTATTTTAACAACTCATTTTGTTCCAAGTGTTATGTCATGGCCTATGAGGTTAGATTCCCTCCCAATTCTGGCCTCATATGCATTGGACGTCTATGAAAAATGGTGGCGCATCGTAAAAAATTGCAAAGCCAGACTTTTTAAGGTTGTTGGGTGTAATATCGGTTCATCTAAAAGATGTTCTTAAAGGTCTGTCAAAACAGCAACATGCGGTTTGGAAAATTCTGCTTGACCAAGTGAAAAAATGTAGTAAAAGGTTTGGACTCCTGCATCTTAACCTAAAGTGCGTGCCAGTGGTTTTTTTTGATGGACTGAAGCGATAAATCACATCAACTACCAGGCTCTGTGCTCCATCTAAACCACCCCATAAACCACCCCCAGAACCACTGATATAAAATGGTCCGTTTTAAAGATCTTCCCTTGAAATCTAAATGAAAATTATTTAATTATTATTTATTTCTGTGTGTTTCAGGCATGCAGGACTTCAACTACCTGTACACCAACTGTTTTGAGATCACACTGGAGCTGAGCTGCGATAAGTTTCCTCCAGCATCAGCACTGCCCAGAGAATGGCTGGGCAACCGAGAGGCACTGGTTTCATACCTTGAGCAGGTAAGAACACACATTCACTCAGTTTAACCTCATTCACACAAATACACAGACATACAGTTGCACACAAAACCCCACCAGTCATGAGTCCAGTTCCCCTGCCACTTGTTAATATTGGCGGGGATTTCGTGGAAATTAAAATGAGCTGTGTGAAATGCAGTGTCATGCAAGTAAATTGACTTTTACCTTCCTTCAAGCATGAAAAGACACCTTGGTTTGAAGACAAAACATCCTTTATCCCAAAGTGAGATAAAATACAGTGACGCATTGCCACTAACAGAGTTTCCCAAGCCCTGATGGAGGAAATACAATCCCTTTTGTGCACTGATTAAACCAGTCTGAAAGGGCCCACAGATACTTTGCTGGGCTTCTTTTACTGTATTACAGTAAACAACAGGGCTGATTTTCTGTGTATAATTTGTTTATGATTTGACATGACTTTCAATCAATGAAGCATTCAAAGACTTGCTATTTCAACACATATTGGTTCAAGCTTATGCACAAATGGCATGACCTATAAAAAAAATAGCAGTGAGAAACTTTTCAAATTAAATGGAAAATTAGTAATGTAAATAAACTTTTCCTTGCTCAGGTGCATCATGGGATAAAGGGCATGGTGTATGATGAAAACAACAACCCCATCAGCAACGCCGAGATCTCAGTTTCTGGCATCAACCACGATGTGACCAGTGGTGAGAAGGGGTTAGAGGGGTGTCAGTTCATTGTTACACAGATGTGGTTGGTATTTCCTGGGAGTTTTTTACTCTTAAACTGCATCGTTGAAGAAGTATGTGAGTATGTGAGGTTAATGATCTGCTAATGCTCTGGCTAGTGATGCATTAGAATAGTGTTCAAACTTTGTGGTTTCAACAGTGTCGGAAAAATGAGTCTGTTTTGTTGTTGTGACTAAATTTGAGTTTTTTTATTAAAATGAAAAGTGCAGTAAATGAAATGGAGTGGAACCAATTGCCCTCTAGTGGTCAATAATGGAAATGCCTTTTGAAAATAATGCAAACTGTAAATAAACTGTATTTATTTTTACTCAAGTACTGTTCAGTTCTGAGGTACATGTCATTTTTATTTTGAGTATTATGATTTTATAGTATGTAACACTGCATTTAAGTGGTAAATATTGTACATTTTTATTGTTTGTTTGAATCTGACAGCTTTAGTTCCTATTAACTTTTTTGAAAGTACATTTTGAGATTTTTAAAACCACAAAATAGCTAAGATCAGGTCCACCGTGGCCAACTACGACATTAAAATTTGGTTTACATATTAATGCATGGTTGATATTATCCAACAGAATCAAAGATAACAATATAACTTTGACAGAAGCCATTTTTTCCTGAATAATGAGTACTTTTACAGGCTATGTAACTTTTGACAGCAGCGCCATTGTGCTAATATTAGTATAACAGCGGTATCAAGTCTGCAAACTAAATCTGTAATGTTAATTACACAACGATATATAAGATTCCCTACTGGTCATACCAGACCATTTAAAACTGTAGCAGTAAAGTCTACTGATTTTAGTAAAGCTGTGTTTTATTGATTTTGAACTGAACATTTCATTTGTAAGAGGAAGATTTTCTTACTTCTACTTTCCAAAGTTACAGTTACAGTGTCACTTTAAGTACATTTTGCTGATGATACTGACATACTTTATCATACTTAAGTAGTTATGAATGTAGGACTGCTCTGAATAGAGTATTTTTACACAGTGATATTGTGTTGTTGAAACTTGTTTACTAAAGTAAAGGCTCTGAAAGATTCTTCTAGTAGTCTTTATATTAGAATTAGACTTTGCTGGAAATGTCCTCATCTCTCATCTTTGCCCATGTGTGTGCTCCTCCAGGAGTTGATGGCGACTACTTCAGACTTTTGTTACCAGGTACCTACACTGTCACAGTATCGGCCCCAGGTTATGTCCCCTCCACCAGCACTGTCACAGTGGGACCAGCTGAGGCCATACAGGTGTGTTTATTTACTGTGTTTATGTGCAAGGCATATATGGGTGCATAGGACCTAATTTTACAGGTGAATGACAGTTTTACACACTAATTGACCTCTTTTTTGTGGAAAAAGCAGGTATTAAGTAGACCTGATATACTTGTGATTATTTTTTCTGTTACTTTTATGCACATCTAGGCTGAAAGTGTACTCAGGCTTGATCACTCACAATCTTTTTTCCATCTCTTCCCTGACAGCTTCACTTTTACTTGAAAACGGCACCAAAACAAAACCTGAAAGGGAAGCTCCACAATGGCAAGAAGAATCTCTCATCCCCGAAGGCCCCCTTAAAACTTGGCCCTAGATGAGACATGGACAATAATTTAGACAACACACAAACATATATACACATACACTGAAAATCCCACATGAAACACACACACACACACACACACACACTATGGAAATGATAATTGACCATAATATATGTATGTAATTTTACCTTTGTAGTCCTATTATTATGTATTGCAAACCTTTGTGTTTTGTTTATGTTTTTTCGTGTGTCTGGTGTATTTATGTAACAGTGTTGATTTGTATGAACACAGCTATCCTGTATTTTTAAAAGACTTCCTCGATTTTGATTACTATAATTTGATGAAAATTGAAAGTGAAAATAAAAGAATGTTTTTGCTGTCAGTATTTCCCATCTCAGTGCCCTATTTAGCCTGTTTGTTGTTATTTGAGGTGGTTGAATAAATAACCGTATGTTCCCCTGCGCACTGTAATGGCAATCATGCAGACAATAATATATCTTTATTTTCTAGTATCAAAGTCCACCCTGAAACACACAGACACACAAAGACTAGAGTAAGTTTGAAGATAGCAAGAATAACACAGCAGGATATATAGAAACGAACAGACAAACATGACCTTCTGTTTATGCTTCTGTTTAACACATGAGTGTTAAACAGAAGCATAAAAAGCTCACCTGGTTTGGGACCTCAATAAATTTTAACTATGATTTTATTGTATTATTATCATATGGAATACTGAGCTTTAAACTCTTTTCTAATTCTTGATGTTAAACAAGGTATTCAGTATTCATTTCTTTCTTAGAAATGTCAAACATTAGTGCCTTTCTTACTATATTCAGTCAGTCAGTGGAAATTTTCAGATCTCTTGGTCGTATGGAAATAATGCATGTTCCTCTAACGTGGAACAGTAGATGTCACTGCTGGTCTGCTTAACGGCTTCTCCACCGAGTTTCAATATTCACCGTTGTACTGAAGCTGTAAAATGTAATTAATTGATCGGTTCGTCAAGCCACAGAAAATCATAAGAAATTGTTTTGATCATCATTATGGTCAAGTCCTTACTTTAGAGAAAAGTTCTAGCTTTATCAGTGTGTGGATTGGCTGCTTATCATTATTTTTACATGAAAGCAAACTGAACTTTCTTTGGATGCTTAGTTGAAATGAAAGACCAAATGATTAATCAAGTACTAACTGGCAGATTATTCATTAATGGAAATAGTCACAGCCCTACTTTGCACACTGTGCTGCTTTTCAATCTGAGGAAAATATCTGTTACCTTAGTCACAAGTTATTGTTTAACATCTTCATATATCTACACATCCCTGAGGGAGTCATCCCAAAGGGATCAATAAAGTCGAGTCTGAGTCTGAGTCTGAGTCTGAGTCTGGAGGCAAATTTCTACCAATTTTAATGCTGTTTTGTTTTTTTTTTCCTTTTAACTATTTCACTTGTTCTGTTGTTATTGTCTCACATATCACTACAGTTAAACTGTAATATAAAACACATTTGAACTTCTTTAACTGTTAGTGCCTGTGTCAGGGTAATTGTACATTATGGGAAGAGTTTTTATCCATTGTGCATTAACACTACTGTCAAATAACAAACAAACTGAAAAAGCAGACTATCTTTTCACATTCCTTTATACGCACATTCCATAATACATTATATTAATATCAACAGGAAACAATTTGGCAACAGCTTTATACTTACAAGCAAATATTGAGTTCTGCTGATCACTTTTTGCTCCATTTTGATCTGAGGGACAGCAGATGATATAAACAGACCAAGCTGAAGTCAAGACTGAGACTCAGCTCCCTGGAGGTGGCAGCAAAGGATAGGATGACGTCAACTAGAGCGATGCACCATAACATAAATGGACATATTTCTCCTCATCTGCACCTCTTGGGTTGGATTTATTAGTGTGTTTATGTAACATAAACATTTGTTAATTCATATGTCAAATCCAAAGCTAATGTATCCTTATTTGGAAAAAATGTGCTGTAGTATTTGTATTGATTTCACTTTTTCTGTGTTATACTTATCTTAAAAGTAAAGGGTAAAAAAAAACGTTTCATTAATGAAGGTTTCAACAGCAAGCTGGTGAATGGAAAAATCACGTGATTCTGTATTTTCACATCATGGTTCCTTGCCAAGAGAATGATCCTCCACACTGAAAACAAGAAGCCGTGTAGAAACTGGACTCTCTCTTAAACTCTCTCACCTTCTTTTTCCTGCACTATTCACAAACACTGTAGAATACAACAATGGCCTCTCTCTGACGAACAGGAAAGAGGAAAAGCGCACTTCACTGGGCATGGTGTGAATTTATGACAGTAATACAGAGGTTTTCTCAAGACAAACATGGAGTCACCTAAATAATAAGATGTAAAATAGTCATTCTAGAGGTGTACTTAACATGTGGATACAAAATTCTTTTGAGCCAAAACAATTTACTTACCTGGACAATCAAGCCAAATACAACTGCTGTGCTACTGTTACTAATTTGCTCGTAGGATAGTTATGTGAATAATAATAATACAATATAATATTTAAACTGTTTTATCAAACACAACTTTGTGTTTGCCTTCTAATTATTTCAATTAATATCACTATGTATATTAAATCTCTACCAGCCCAACAGCAGAATATGATAGATCAGTGGCTCTCAAAGCAAGCAAAGTCATGGTCAGAGGTGCATTTGTCAATATTAGCTATATTTTAGGGACCATTATACGATCACATTAGAGAAAAATGCTCAAAGTAGTGGAAAGTGGAAGATTTTTCTTTTTCTTTTCTGACGAAAGCGAATCAAATCAAATCAAATATGAACATTAAGAAATGACATCAATCCCACTGTCATCACAAAAATGAGTCACAATGGTCACAAAGTAGCGCAGTTACCGACATTAGTTCAACTATCAGTCCAGTAACTACATTAAATGAGTACAATCATTTTCATTTTCTGCCCACTCCAACACTTTGTCACAGCTGATTGTTTCCCAGAGCAGACACAATGGGAGGATTGTATGGCAGCCAATGTATTCTCTGCCTGCGGAGCATTATAGTGACGATCAACCGCCGGCCAATATTGAAAGACAACAACAGACCCACATACTGCCCCTGAAAGAGAAGTGGCCACTGTGAGAGCAGACAAAGCCGGCCACTGATCTGGAGTGTTCTCAGCAGTAGTTTGGGTGTGTGGATGTGTGTGTGAGGTCTGAACTTAGTTGGCCAAATGTGGCGTCAATGAAGCCCACCAGTGGTTCCTCAGTGCCAGACATCTCCTACACTGACAACTGACTCAGAGTTTATGAGTTTAGGTGTCACGACACTGATGAACCAGGACGGAAGTTACAGAAGAAGCACGTTAAAAATGAATCATGAAGCTTGAAACAAGCTTAAAACAATGCTTTTCTTTGGACAGGGACACTGTGACATATTGAAAAATGGTATAATGTTAAGAGTGAATTATTGAGTGAGTTATTTTCCTTATGTCACCTAACAATATATATATTTGTTTTATAGTCAGACTTATATGCATACATGATAAACAGACATATATACGATAATATACACTCTTGCACCTAATCATATACGGTCATATACAATACATAAATGTGTGTATCTACACATGCAAACAGTCTTGGGGGATTTTTGTTCTGTAGTTTTTATCCTGAATCTGTTTCTCTTTGTTTAACCTGAATTTACCAATGTTTGTCTGTATTGTCACTGATGAGTAAACTAACAAATTAATAAAAATGTAAATAGGAGTCTTTAAAATATGCAATAGATTGCAAATATATTGGTCAATATACTCTCCAGTATTCACATAAATTGTGAATAATACAAGAACTTCAGCAGTTGTTGATTCAGTTGAAGTGGACATTAATATGAATAGAGTTGTTCATTGATTGTTGTTTTGGTTGTTATTGGTGCAAAACTGGAATTTAGAGGGAATTTTATACTTCGATCAGCAAGCTTAACCCTTCTGGTTATAATAAGATAGTTTAACTACAAGGTACATGAATAAGATGACATCATGTCACTGGTGTGCAGATATGTGTGTACATGTGACCAGTTTTTATGTGTTTGTGTGACCCCTCTTGTATCTTTGTTCTTTTCCGTACCAACACTGGGCTGCAACAGCATCCAACTTGCCTTAGTTTCCTGCTATTGTTCTGCACACATACAAAATCACATATGAGGAAGCTGTCATTATTGCAGACGCAGCAAAAACTAGATTTGGAGTCTCACACCACAACATGCATCTGCCACGGCTGAGAGGAGGGACACCAAACCTATAATCCCTCACACAACAACTATGATTTTCGCACACTAAAAAAAGGTTTTCATTGTCTTAATTATACCAAATGAAAGAGCTGCAGTTTGAGAGAGAAGCCACGAAAGAGAAAACTGGTAACACCTTCATGCTGAGTGTCAGAAAGCTTTTGCAACTTCTTTTACTGTGCTCTTTTTTTTTTTAATTGTGTTTGAGAAAAAGTAAGCTTATATATTTGACATATAAGATTCAGATCATGCAATTTAATTCAGTTAAACAGCTTATAGTGACAGTCAGCGACTAAAATCACACAGCTCTAAACTTAGATGATGTTACTTCCTAAAACTTTGGTCTGGGTGGAGTGGATGGCACATAGATTTGCTGGCCTGCGCAGGAATGAGGTAATGAATTCAGGAAATGTGCGTGTTGATTTTTGGTTCATTCTCTTCCACAAACATTATTTTTGTTCTTGTCACATGAATTTCACAAGTAAATGACATTATTATTGGAGGAGGGTGATGTAAGAATATCGAGATGGGCTGGTGAATCACAGAATGTTAAAAAAAAATGGTGAATCTGGTAAATGACAGGTCAACACACCCTTGAAATAATCTACCAAATATAGGTTTTGTAATGGTATATTCCAACCTTTTCAAGTTTGTATATTTTAAAACATTTTATCAGTTGCATGTAAGTCCTAAACGTTCAAAAATAGCAAAATCTACCGATGATATGAGTCTTAAAAGATGGCTGACATGTAAGTAAAATGTAGTATATTCAATTTAAAGATGTATAATGTGAAAAAAATCCAGTTTCTGCAGGTCCAGACTTTATCAGGGGTTTGAAAACATCTTGACATACATATTAATAAATGATCTATTGTTTAAATCATTTCCAAGAAAAATATAGGTAACATGACCTTTACAGCTTCTAAACTGTGAAGATGAGCTGATTTTCTTTGATGTGAAAAGTAAACAGGGTAAATTTTGTGTCGTGAACAACACTTTCTTGAACCGTTTTATGACACTTAATAGATTAAAGATTAAGAAAACATTTGACAGATGAAATTATAATGTAAAACACTCAGCAGCTGCAGCCCTAATTCAGAGAAAAAGTACTTATTAGGCAGAGAAAGTGAGAGCCATACTGTATATAGACTATACAAAGATTGTACATATACATGATACATAATTAAACTGATATATATTCTGGTGGGTAGTTCAATAAAGTAACTATAACTAACTGAAAGTAATGGAGCAAAATGTTTTCAGTACAATGTAACATCAAAAGTACAAATACTTCAAATGTAACTAATAAACTGACTTGGTGATTTTGTACTTCTGGTTATTGGCAGTAACACAGAAACTGCACGTCTACAGTCTGTGGAAAAACACAGAGTGAAAGTATAAAATCCTGCAGAGGCTGGTTTTACTGAGTGGAGCTGAAGCTGCGGTGAGTCTCAGCCACTTGTGGACACTCAGTCTTTTCTTTTCAGTCAGGCGGCGGCGGAGGCAGCCCCGGGTCTCTTTAGGGGGAAAAAAAAGTGGGTGGCGTTGTTGTGTGCAGGCATGGAGAGAGGCGCAAAGCGACGCGGCTGCCGCTGTTTCTGACGCGGTGACAGCTGACCGTACCGACGCCGAGCACCGGGACCGCCGCGTCGCTCCCGCCGCGTCCCCTCGACTCTTCCACGCCCCAGAGAGAGGCGCCTCTCCCCGGGCACGGCAGAGCCGGAGCTCGGCCCCGGAGCTGCTGCGTCGCGGAGAGAGAGAGAAAAAGCAACTCCGCCAGCACATCACTCGGGCTGAAGAAGAAGTTGGATAATCTCGTCTGACTGGATTTAACATTTTTCTACCCGCATACACACACTTTTACAGGTAAGAACCCCCACAAACCAAACTTGCACTTTTCATGCTTATAAAGTGCTGCGAAAGTTTAAAAAAGAGATGGATGAAGGATGAGTGGAGGTGAGTTTAAGTTGGTTATAACACATGGATGGATGCTTTGACATCATATGAGAGGAGTCAAGATGCATTCTCCGATATTTCACTGATATGGAGGGCTTTGTAGTGGAGCAGCCAGGTGCTGACAGCCGTACTTCTCTCTCTCACACACACACACACACACACACACACACACACCAGGCTTACTGACTGATGACGTGAGCTGATTGACTGATGGCAGTAAGCACAAGTGCTGTAGACCCGATGACCCCCCTCACACACACACACACACACACACCACCCAGTGTCTGTCTGTGTGTCACCTGTGCAGTCAGTTGTTCCACCATGTGAGACACACACACACTGAGGAAATATCAGGGTCACACACACATTAAGTCTTAGCTGTGGTGGTCACAAGCAGTCTGATGTTTTCTATTCTCTTCTATTCTATACTTTTCTGTTCTAGTCCTATCTATTCTATTTCTACTGTTCAGTGTAATTCTTTTCTATTCTGTTATATTCTGTCCTGTTCTAATCAATTCTATTCTGTTCTATTATATCTGTTTTCATTTCTGGCCTCTTCAGTTCTATTGAATGCTGTTTAGTTCAGTTCAGTTCTGTTCTATTCAGATCTGTTCTACTTCATTCTGTGTTGTTTTATTCTAATCTATTTCATTATGATTATATTCTGATCAAGTCAGTTCTATTCCATTCTGTTCTATAGTGTAGTCTCTAGTCATAGACTATTTGGTTCTGGCACGTTCTGTCCTGTTGTGTTCTCTTCTGTTCTAATCTATTTCATGATATTCTTTTCAGTTCAGTTCTATTCTATTCTGTTCTATTCTGTCCTGTTGTGTCGTTGTTTTGTTCTAATCTATTTGATCATATTCTGTTCAGTTCAGTTCTATAAGATGTTTACAGGCTCTGTGGACAGGAGTCTGAAAAAGCAGCAGGCTTTTAGGTCTGTAGTGGAGTCAAACACTTGGCACACACTTAAAGTGAGTCAGCTGTCCAGATTTAGTGGGACAGACTTGTTTTGTGTTGCATCTTCTCCACACGCTGCAGGCCGCAGCACAGACCAGCTGACAACCACGTCCATGTTTGCTCAACATAGATAAGATTATACTGCATCCTGTCATCTTTCTCAGTGTTTCTCTCTGTACTGTTTGTCTTGAGCCACGACATGCCTATTATTTGTTCAATTTGTACAATACAGCTTGTGTCTTCACACACAACTTTTGTCATGAACTCACTTTGTCTTGTCCTATAAAGTATGAAATCGTTAACAGCGACATGATAGATTTAACCTGTGCTTGAATCTCCACTGCGCGCCACTTTATAATCATCCTCCATGTTTATTATCTTCGTATGTTCCATGTGTGCACGCTCATAGTCAAGGGAAGCGAATGTGTTGTTTCACTCTGGCACTTTTCATCCTAGTTTAACTTTTTTTTTTTTTTTTAAATGCAACAACTTCAGTTTCTGTTCTTCTGCTGCAGTGCAGTGGAGTTAAAGCACTTTGGCTCTGGCACCCTCTTTAAAGGCTTTTCTGTTTTTCTTTGCCTGCAGGGATCTAACCACTCAATAATCAGTCAATAACTTGTTCATTCATGCACAGCACAGGACTGTGCATGACTGTGTATTTTACCTTATCCTTCCTCTGAGTCATACCGCCTGAAACTTCCTTTTTAACTCCAATCAGCCTTAATCAAAGGTGTCTTTTTCTCTTCTGTTGTCCTGCTTCTGTGTTTAGTGCCTAGTCAGGATTTACGTTGCACATACACATCCCTCACACTGAATTATTCAGCACTTGCAACAGGGTCCCATATCAGCACTCGGTGACAAAGAAACTTGAGAGGTTTGTGTCAGTTTGCATGTGTTGCATGTCACAAACAGTATGCAGTGGCTGTCCTTATAAAGCCAGTGAAACGTGTAATTGTGTGTATATAACCCAGATTATCGCTGTGATGATAATTGCAAGCACAACCAAAGGCACTTCAAGCTGCAGCGGCAGAACAGGATGTTAAACAGCGTAAAATAGCAATTATAGAAATAACTGATGCATTGCACTGATGCAAAACGTAGATATTCATCTCGTTATGTAATAGGCACTCACTTGAGAATCAGAAGACACTTCTCGGACTTTAAATAACGACAACATTCCTCACGTTCTTTTCTGGCAGCGTAGGATTTGTTAGCTTGGCAGAAAAGGCAGGAGAGTTCATTTGATTTGAACTGGATGTGAAAAGCGGGTGGATGAATGTGAGCGGAGGCTGCAAAAAAAGGGGTGAAATCATGCATATTATAATAAGAGTGAATTAATGACCTAAATTAAACAAACAAACAAAAAAAAACTCCTTATCTTACACATAGATTGTGGCTCTAAGCTACCTGAAGTTCATCACCTGGACCACTGTATTAAAGAGTAAAGAGTTAATGGTGATTTAATTTTTCATGAGCTGAATCCAGAACTGTGAAAAATATATAACAGTACTTTATCCTTTTTTTTAAGACACAAAACAATGAAGTTTCTTAAGATTGAACTAGTCTAGTTAGTTAGAGTCGACATGGTTTGGGTAGATGATGAATTAGTTACAGAAGTAGCAGCAAAGATTGGTTTAACAGAAATAAGAGGCACATAAATACCATCATCCTTACCTGATGACCTTTTGGCCACCAAACAGTATTTGATATTCTTACAAACAACAACTTTGCAGTGTAGTTTTCAGTGCCATGAGATATAAAGCTGGACTTTGCTCTTCACAAAGTCACTTTTTAGCAGTTTTCTAATCTTATGAAAATTAGATAATTAAAAATTGAAACTGAGAGCAATCCATGTTTGTTTTATTACATATTTGCAACATATGTGACCATTTCAAGATTGATATTTCTGGTCCTGCTGTGGGTTTTTGGGCTCTTAACTTGAATTCATATGCATCTGATATTACCATCCTCTGCCCAGAGTATTCCTGGCCAGTCTCAGTGATTGGTCCCAAGAGCGGATCCACAAAACTCGTCAAAGTGGGCTACATTGGCAGTCTCTTCGTAGTGTCCTCAGTTCACCCTAAGTTGTCAAAAATTGAGAACTTTTCTCAAAAAGAGAACACTTATTTCACCTCACCATGAAATGACCATGTTTCAGCACGCATGTCATGATTTGACTCTTAGGAAGAGATCAGTTATGTAACGGCTCATGTGCAAACTATTAGAGGGCCATGTTTTAAGGGTGCGGCGTATCCTCGGGCACCTCTGGGTTCCTCCGAGGGAAAAACAGCCTCTGCCGTCCAAACAGATCCCTGTATCCGTGACAACGCAGCCTCTGCCCTCTGAGCTCAGACATCTGAGCTGTCTTCCTTGCTTTGGAAATGTTTATGCAAAAGTGCAGTCCCACCCAGTGTGTGTATACGTGTGTGTGTGTGTGTGTCTGTGTGTGTCATACAAGCCATTAATATTCAACACGTACATGCCTGAGAAAGGAACAGAGAAACAAATAAGTTAGTGAAAGGGGGTACGGAAAGAAAGGCAAAGGATGAAGCGGAGTCCGAAAAAAGGAACACATTCCCTTGAGGAATGCCTGTGTGCTCGCCAAACTGCAGAGATGCTGGAAAGCGAAGTGAATGAAAATGTGAAGACGAAGAGCCACGGATGAGCCAGAGAGTTTTTCCAGCCTTTTTCCAAGGACCCACCCAGGGTTTTTCCCTATGTCCATGTAGCAGCAGCAACACATCTTGCAACGTTCCCTGCACTGTTAGAGAAGTTACAGGCAAACAGCAGAGCAGAATCCTTAGATCGCACCAGAAACTCATTTAGCTGTTTCTAAACTGGTGTTTTTAGAAGTTAAGAGGAGTGGAAGATGACTGGTTTGCTGGGCTTGTCCTATCTTGACTCAGCTCATTGTTACGCCAAGACAGAAAGTAATTGGCCAGACTTGCTTAACCAGGGATTATTTTATAGTCATACTGTATTTGGACAACGCTTGCAGTGTTTTCACCTGTGGCCTGTGGAAGAGCGATAAATGCTGCATAGCGATTTTCATCCCAGATTATCTGTGAGGCAAGCAACACAACAGAACCATGATCAGACATGCTGTAAACACATTTTTGGTTAAGGAAGAAGTTTCAGGAAATATCTTATTTGCTTTCTGGCTGAAAGTTAGACAAGAAAATCAATAATGCTCCTTTCTCTGTCCATTAAATCTGAGGCCACCACCAGCTGATGTCGTCTTATCTTAGTATAAAGACTGGAAACAGGAGAAACAGCTAGTCTGGCTCTGTCAAAAGAAAAATCCACCTAGCACCTTTAAAGCCCAATAATCAACACTTTATATCTAATTTGTTTAATATGCATGAACTAAAACATGTAAAAACATCAAATGACTGGGAGTCACCAAGAAATATTCTGGAACATAACCCCTCGTAAAACCACAGCTTATATGGATTAAACAGTTTTATGAAAATGTCTAAATGCAGTGTGTTAATCTGTGGGTTTAAGGGATGCTAGTAGACTGAATTTGTCAGCTCTGGACAGCTGAGCTGATCTGTTCATGTCACTGTCATCTAACTCTGGACAAGAAACAAATAAACACGGTGTATTTCCTGAAAAAAAAAATTCTTTTAATTTGATTGTCTAAACTGCATTCTTTTAAAGTAAAAAAAAAAGGTGAATTTGCAAATGATTTGGTGAGTAAAATGTTAACATAACTGTATGTATAAGGAAATGTATAAGGAAAAAAACATGCGAAACATTAAATCAAATATGTAAAAAACTTTAATTGCAGTTTTTACAGACTCTAAGTAGAGAAGAGGAAGCCAGCATCCTGTTTGGGCTATTTTAAATAAAAGGGCCTGTCCTTCCTGTCTCTTGATGCGAGCAAATCAAATCGATGGTGGTCTTCGTGACAAAACGGGCTTTGTTTCCTCTACGGTGATTGTTTGTATTGAAATGCAGCGCTGGCATGTCGGTGTGCAGTACAGTGCGCCTGCGTGCTCTTTCAGCCATCTCATCTGTGTAAGTGTTTGCTGTTTGCATGTTTGAGTAGAAGCGCCAAATATTTCTGCAGAGTTTGGCGTCTTTAGGCATTTGACTCAGCTTGCCAGATGTGTTCTTTTTTATCCAGCTGGCTGAGGCCATGTACTGGCTGCCTCATCTGCTTGAAATGCACTCTCAAGCCAGACTGCTCTCTTCCCTGTCGCTGCCTTTTGCTTGTTGTTTATAGCAGTGGCATTAGAGCATAATGTGGTTCCCCACCATATATCCATGTTTAGAGTTCATGAGGAGGCCTTTACAAGATGGATAAAAGATTACATGGGCAGCCAAAACTGGGAATTCTGAGTTGCATTTGAACTCAGAAAATGACTTGACATGTGGATTAGAGCTGAAACAATTAATCAGATCATCAACTATTTTGATAAACAGCTAACAATTTATGTCATTTTCATGCTTCAGCTTCTTCAGTGTGAGGATTTGATACTTTAGATTTTTCTTGTGTGATAGTAAAATAGTTGGTTGGACAAAATAAGCTATTTTAAGACAAAACATTGGGCTTTAAGACATTTTGAAGCCTGGTATTTTACAGATTAAATATCTAATTGATTAAGAGAATATTAGAAAGTCAGCCCTAGTGTGGATTAGACCTTAAAGTAGGCAGAACAAGCTCAGACTAAATATTTTCATATGTTTTTTTTCATTGTGTACACACTTTACTGACAAATCTCAAGTGTTTTAGCCACTTATGACATTTATTTATAACTGCTGTAGTGGTAAAACTGCTTTGGTTTGTAAAGAAGAACATGACAAAGATCAGACCTAAATTGGTTATGTCATCATGCCACATGAGGCCGACTGACTGTATAAACAGATGGTTAGAAAACCACATGACTTGTGTTGACAACTGTCAGCCGCACAGAGCCTCCTCATCCCCCCCACCCCTCCCGCGCATCACATCTGCTGAAAGACTAGACGGTCAAAAGAAAAGCGACAGATGTCCCACAGGTTTTTTTTGATATCCAGAAGCGTCCACGGGCCGGTCACCTGCTCTGGTGATGTTGTTTCGAGGTGAATGCGTTTCAGCGGGCTCAGCATTCTGGATGGGAGGGCTGCAGCACGAGACCCCGGTAAACAGTCTGTATCAAAAGACATCAGCTGTCACCCAGCCCTCTCCAGAGGCTTCTCTCAGTCTGTGTGTGTGTATGTGTTGACACCCATACACAGGCACGTGCCAGTCTGCCACTTCACTATATCTGAATAGGATGAATGGCTCGTTTGGTCCCGTATCGGTGCGAGCCTCGTCCCCGGCAGGCAGACAGATAATGAGGCAGCGGCTTCATTGTTGGCATCAGATGACCCTGCTCAATAAAAGGTGCAGGCCGTCAGCAGATCCCGCTTCCTCCACTCTGTACTTGCTCCAACCCAGTGTTTGATCACTCACCCTGCTGTACCTCCAGACACAAGAGGCAGACTTGAGATGCCTTGCAACAATGGCAAAGGTTGACCAATTAGCACAGTTTTGCAGTTATAAGTATGTGGCATGTATAGAGCTGAAATATTCAAGGAAAGTATCTAACCAATGTTTTTCTCTCTGATATCGAGATTTTCTATGACTTAAACTATAGGTGTGTATTTTGGTCTACATAGTCTTTGAATATTGTAACAAGCATTTTCACCAGCTTTTGTCTGTCAGATACAAAAATTTCTCAGTAAACTTTCTAGATTTCTTAGCTCACATTCATTAAGATATTACTTTTCTGATCTGGAAACATTTATGCGCAGGCTTAAATAGTGCAGATCCTGGAAAACAGAGAGCATATTAACATTAACAACCTGCTGCTAAAATGCATTTTCTGCTGTTTCTCCAGTGTTGCATAATTACACCAGCTGAATCAATTTGCTGGTGTCGATTATCATTATGTTTCACTGTTAATTATGTGAGTTACAGCTGAAATTGTGGTCCTTATGATTAAAAAATTGACACAGTGCATCGATGAATACATCTGATGGTTTTTAATGCAATATTTGGACTGGATCAAACACAAGTATGAATAAACGCTACATGGTTAATAATTATTAATAGACGCCGTCATTATCCAGTTCCAACCAGCACGAGCAGATGTTGACACGCTTTACACTGAAGGGTAATAACCTGCCAGTGTTCATTTATTTGTAATCTGTTCTTTGATAATCTTTTTTGAAGTGATGAGTGTTTTAGATGTGTAGAATTGCATCTTAACGCACACGCACGGAGAGCTCGGTAAAGGATGATGATGGTTTCAGGGCCGCGTCTCAGGTCACACAGTTGGTGCTTTGTCCTACTGTCAGCTGTGAAGTGTGTGTACATGTACTCTGAGTGTGTGTGTGTCTGTGTGTGTCTGTGTGCGTGGTGTCAGCTGTTGATTTAGCTGTCTGTCGTAATCCTGTTACTTTCTCCAGGACGGTGCCAAGTGGTACACACTAGTCCCAGTCACAGTGTCTCATTCACCATCTCACCCTAAAACCGCCCTCTCAGTACCCACTGTTTATCATTATTATCATCAGTGTTATTGAAGCAGTAGCAGACTTGAATTTTTGTCTAAAATTCTGCTTTTAGGACCCAGTTTTAAGGGACTGAATTGAAATTACTGATCGATAACAATGCATAACCAAACTCTTACCCCCCTCCCCTTTGAACATCATTTGAGTGCTGTCTTGTTTTGTCTTTACTGTTACAGTAGTTTTTCTCGATCAGGAGTTTGTTCAAGGATACTCAGCCTCAGTCCCACTGCTTATCGAGACCCCATAAAAAATAACAGAAGAGACACACCTGTTTAAGTCTTGTTGTGAAGACCTTCCAGTGTGTGAAATGACCTTTGTACTTTTCCAAGACTTGCTCTGCTGTGGTGCGCAAGCGGTTAACGGCTCCACATTTCGTTTGATTCATGAGTTCAGGACAAGAATTTGTGGAGGTGAGTTTGAATTTGAAATATGTGCTGTTTTATGTGTGCATTTTGAAAATAAAACCTTCCACTGACGGCAAGAAAGTGATTCTGATACAGTCCGGCACTGGTACACCCTCCAGACACGCCTGTTACTCCTGACGTGATCCCGCTTTTTTCCCTCTTTTTTTCAAATCCAAACAAGATGGTCCTCAGCTGTTGCTGCCGCAGCCGTCGCTATGAGTCAGACACAAGCACAATACGCTTTTATAATGAGAAGAGGATGAAGAGACTTATTTACACAGTTTTTAGGGTTTTTTTTTAAATTCTGGCAGTGTGATGGTATAACAGACTGGACATTTTTTTTCTTATCATACATCAACAAGGTCACTGATTCTGAAATAATGCTTGCTGAAGTTAATTTAATTTCTTCAGTGGGAATGTGATATTGGCCTGCAAGGAGTGAAATGAAAAAGAAGTTGAATGGGCTTAGGCATGTTTGAAGTACAGCTTGGCCTTACCAAGCTAGTGGTGTTGTAGTTGTTCAGGTACTGTTTAGCACCATGGTACCAGTGGAAACCGAACAGTGTTTCCATCAGGCAGCTCGTGTTGTCATCTGCCAGATCAGGGTGTAAAAATCACCAAGCACAGGAGCCACTGATACACTGACAGACCTATGAATAACACTAAGGAGCTTGTCTGGCTCGGTGCAGATCTGAGGATTAACTCCAAAAAAGCTGCAGCAGGCCAGTGACTCTTTGCAGGAGCTGGCAATACAGTCGGATGTGGAAAGAAGGTTTGGTTTTCTGGGTGTTGGTTTTAAGCTTGGCTGTGGTTGGCAGCCCTGAGTGGGCGGGATGCATCAAGTCAAATGTGTGAAAATAGAGGACTGATGAAATATTTCTTGCAACATATTTATCCTGTTGAATTAAGACAGAGACGTTAAGAAAAATGTAAGTACACCATCATCGAAAAGAAGGCACCAATTATTCAGATCATAGCTTGCATACATTTCTTTTGGAAACACAACACTACATTTCAAGTAAAGTGTTTGACCATCAGCTGATTTTTCCCTTGAATTTTTAAAACACAGCATTGTTTTGTTTCAGCTTGGTCCATCGGCAGTTAGTTACATTGCTCCAACGCAACACACAAAAAGAGACAAAAAGGAGCACTGACCTCAAATTTAAAGTGATATTTTTTAAATGCAAAGAATGGGCCGACACTCAACAGTTTCACTTGTGGTTTATCGTGTGTTTCTGCTGCAGATGTCTCTGTGTGTGGCGTGACTTCACATCAGCACAGAGCCCCTCCTCAGTATACGTGGTTAGTGTGATATTAATACACTGAGAACAAGTCCTTTTCAAAATACCACAAATATATGTTCTATTCGTGTGAGCGCCCTTTGTTTATCTGTGATAAACTGTCAAAAGAAAAAACACAGTCTTGTTCAGCATTTTTCAGCTCCCTTGACTTGATAAATTAGCCTCTCTCTCTCAAGGACAAAGATGAATTATCTTTATTTACTCCCAAACCTGCCAAATACACTGCCAAACTGAAACCAAAAGACGAGAGTGTGAGTTGTTGAGTAGGTGGTGATCGCTTGCTGTTTCATGGAAACCATTCGTCAAAGATGGGTGATATGTGTTCACCTGTGTGCGTGTCAGGACATGTTTAATTTGGTTTCTGACAGACAGCCTTTGTTTCATTTGAAGTGAGAATAGCAATAAGCAGAAAGATGAGATGCTTCATGTTGTTGACCCTGCTCTGTTGTGAAGATGAATAAAATACAAAATGGCTTCTGTTTCGTTGAATAAATGGCCACACAGGCCGCTTGTGCTCATCGCCCGCTGTGTTTTCTAGCCTCTGCTCAGACACCTCCCCTCGGCTTGCATTAGTTAATGCCTTGGCTTGGGTTTCACTGTGGCTTTAACACTATGTGGTGTTGAGTTCACGGCCCACGTCACTGAACAGTGAGCACCAACTGCTTCTGGAAAGCAAAAAGTTTGCTCTCTTAACTGAGAGGCAAGCAACCACCCAAAGACACCCACACCCACACCACACACACACACACACAAACACACTCTCATTGATCATCTCCATCTACATCCACAGCCAGGATAACCTGAGTCTTGTCTCTCCCCAGAGACAGTGGCACTGCGCTGGGCTAGAGTCCTGTACCCCCCCCCCTCGGCTCCATGGGCCCACTTAACAGAGGCCCCATTGACTGAGGCAAACTGCAGCCCTCTTCTCTCATTTCCAGTCTCTTTCAGCATGTCCATCCCCACCTGTGGTTAGTCTGTCTCCAGATAATGATACACAAGGGCTGGTGAAATACTTATTAAATGCATTTTTTGTGCTGTTTTGCTCAATTTGCAGATAATGTAAATAGCAAACACAAATAATAACACAAATAAATAATTTTTTCGAATGTTATGTGAGTAAAAGTGGTTTCCTAGTGTTACACACACACTTACATTGTGATCATGTTTGTGCACTTTTTTTATTTCTCGTGTGCCTGATATCAGTAAATGCAAAGACACACACTGACAGATGCAAAATGAGATAAAATTCATGTTTTTATTGCATCAACAGACAGACAAAACTAAGAAGAAAACAAAGAAAATGTCAACACACGTGGCTGATAACGGGCTACCAGAAAGTATAAGAATAATTACATGAGAGGCACAGGGGTCAAAGGTCAGAGATAATATAGATTAAGTAAAAATGATTAACTTATACATGAGTGTGTGTGATATGAAATATCTCCTAAGTATTGTATCTGCCAGCCACCCAGTACACAGAGAGCTGCAGGTACAGTACATCCCTAATCCTAGTTTCCTTGTGAAAAAGCAGAGAAACAGGAGAAGGACAGAAGAGTGTTGAGGAATGTCCTTCAGCCTTCTGAAGTACAGCTCTCCTTTTTGATTTTCTCATTCTTTTGTCTCTATTTTATTGTGGGTTTCTCACGCTCTCACGTCCCCTTTCACTTGGTGTTGTTTCACAAAAGCTCACTCTCTCTGTGAGGCGTTTGTTGACTTGTATGGTGGTGAATAGCACAAATGGACCAGGTTTAGAAAACCGAGGCACATTCCCCATTAGGAAAGACATTTGCATCCTAAAATGTTCTTATTAAAGTTTTGCACTTTAAGCATTCTGTCTCTAATCCTAACTTTGTTTTCTAGTCCGAAATCTGTGTGACTTGTTTTCATGCATTTTTATATACAAGAAGGTCGTAATTATCTTTTTATCTCTCTGTCTCTCTTCGTAACTTCCATAGGTTATGAGTAATGGAAGCAGGATCGGTGGTGCGTGCCGTGTTCGAATTTCTCCCGAGCGTCTCCGAGGAGCTGCCACTCTTCACCGGCGATGTCATCGAGGTGCTCAGTGTCCTGGATGAGTTCTGGTTGCTCGGTAACAAAGATGGCGTCACAGGTAAGGTGTCAGGTGTCAGTATTAGTGTAAATAAATCTATATGGTTATTGGTTTGTCATTTTTGAGTTGTGCATGTGTGAGCACTTCAAGCTATCTGTTCCTAAAATGACAAATGACAAATGAAATGAAGTTAAAAAGTGCTTTCTAATAAATGTCCTGTTTCACTTCCTCTCTGAATTTTGTAATGCATCAAACAATGAAGAGTGCAGGGAATTACAAATAAACCATCTTGCTTTTAAAAGGTCTGATAATTGATAATAATTAGTGATAGCTATTCTGAAAAGTGAAAAATTATTTCACATCTTACTTTCACAAATACAAAAGTGTTTCACTTGTCTCTTGCTATTCAGTAGTACTTTCACAGAGTAAATGGTAAAAAGAACACAATGCATTCTGGGCCCCTGAAGTGTACGCCGTTGCATCCTCGCTTTCTCTGGTCTTGAAGGGTCCAAATCCACTCAAGTTTTCCGAGAGTTGAACGTCACTTAAGATGACAAAAGGGGATTCCCTCAGAGGGGAAGTGCAGATGGGAAGTCAGTGCAGGCTTGCTAAACCTGGAAAACAGAGATGATATCAATACATTTATGTGACTTCCGTGGAAAGACGGAACACCCTGCCTTTGTGACAAGCAAGGGGTAACGTTGATATATATGTGTATATATATATATATATATATATATATATATATATATATATATATATATATATATATATATATATATGAATACTGAAGTGAAGTTCAAAGAAATGCACACGCTGTTTACAGTGAGGGCTTTCTGTAAACCTTTCTGCTTTATTTAAATAAAATGTGGTTTTATCGTATCCAACTGTTCTTAATATATTGTTGATATTTCAGTCTGTTAGAGACCACTGCAAAACTACTCCCCCGAAGACATAATTACCTCTAGACTTTTATCCTCTTGTTTTATGTTTTTTCCCATACCTCAGTTGGTCCTGGTATTGTTTTGAAAGTTTTCTTTTTCACTGTGGTCACTTTAGTCATCCAAATGCGTTCTTCCTCTGTTTCCTGTCTTCAGGCCAGTTTCCCAGCACCTTTGTGGAGGAGGTGACCATTCCCAGCACCAAGCCTGAAGACAGACTGTACGTGTGCATCAATGATTTCACCTCAGCAGAGCCGGGCAACCTATCCCTGAAGAGAGGTACGGAAAACACTGCACGCACTCATACAGGCAATGACGACTTTTGAAATACTGATGGAAGGACGAACTCCTATTCTTTATGACTCCAGTCTCATAAAACGTAAAGACTTATCAGAGCACACATGGGCTCTGTTATCAGTTATTTGTAAGTAGATGTTTTACACAGGATACTGGGTGTAACACAAGCCAAAGCATTTGGTTTTAAATAGTAACACTGTTAGCTCTAATGGCTCGTGTTTCCTCACTTAGCTTAACGCTGCTTGTTGATGTCGCTGTGCTCAGGTAAATTGTTGTTGTGTGCTGTTGTTGTGTTGTGTAGTCTTGTGTTGGACGTTGTGACTTTGTCTCCACTGCCACAAACTTTGACCCATTCAACAAAATGAGACAAATAAGAACTCTTTCTACAAATCGCACTCTAACAAAACAAGCCCTGATTACATCGATCACAATGAATGGAGACAAGGCACTGGTTTCCCTTCACGGCATCCTCTTTGAAAGGGAATTTCAGATGTGCATGATGTTTACATTGTTCTCTTATTTAAAATCAACATAAATAACTCTAACTCAGAGCTGGAAACACCCGAGCAAAAGGATCAAACCTGTGATGTCACTTAGCTGTAATGTCTGGTGGAGCTTCTCTAGAAAACTGATTAGGAAAGAAGGCAAAAGGTCACTTTGTGCACCCAAAGTTAATTTCTAAAGACTAAAGTTCTAAAGTTATACCTTATGTTACAAAATAGTAGTCAATTTTAAAGAAAGAGTCTCACAGTCAGCTCCAGACACAACTTTGCATCTGATTTTGTTTTGGGTTCCTAGTTTTAGAAAAAGCTCATGTTCACATGAACTGTATTGTTTAAGGCCATTAAAGTAACATCGATTCCTATTCTCCTCAGTCAGTCAACTTACTTTTCACTGACAGGCTTATTTTATTTAAACTTATTCATATAAATAAACAGATCTACTTTTAAAGTAATAACATGTTTGATTTTTGGGTTGTAGCAGTTTATTACTCCACCATATTTAATCAAAAGTCCATTATATATATAAAATGTGAAAATTCTCATTTACAGTACATTTTAAATTGTCTGATAAGCTAATAAGTGATGATATTTATTTTACAGCCACCTACATCTATTTGGGCCTGCTGTTCTTCATGTTTATCTAAAACATATGTGAGATAATAGACATTTCTGCAAATTCATTAGATTTGTTTTTAAAATGTGGGGATTTTCTGCTGTCTCTTGAGCAAAACACCAAGACCTCTCTACGTGTTTAACGATATATAATGAGATTAAACCTCTGTGCATTCCCTGTGGGAGAAATTCACCCACACAGCAACAAAGTTAGTTCACAAAACTGCCCACTAGATGTCCCCAGATGCCAAACTGAAACCTACCGAGACTGTTATCAGCTGACTTTTTGTTTTGTTTTCACATTCCTGAATTGTCTCACATAATTATACCAGTTTTTGTGTAGTTGTGTTTTTATTGTTGTCTTATAAAGGCATTAGAAGTACTAGTGGTAGTCGTAATTATAGTTATTATTAAGTATTTAGAATTGGATTGTGCATTGAAAAGATTATTTTAACAATATTAACTTTTTAATTTAATAAATCATGTTTTGTAATGGGATGCAATGGGAAATCACAACTTTGCTCTTCAGTAGCCCCGACTGAAATTCCAAATAGCAATTCATTCGTGTCCTTTAATCATAGATCTGTATTTCCTGTTCCTTTAACATGTTTTGATTTGTATTCATGACCAAGTCATGACCAAATCAACTCAACAACAATATTCCAGTATATTTCTGTGTTGTCATAGATAAATAACACTTCCTGGATCATAGAAAAACATAGGAAATGGTCTTTAGTGGCCATCCGAGGGTTGACATGTTCATTTCCAGTATGATTTTCCATGGTCTGTACTGGCTGTGTTCCAGTTTTTGGTCCCAGACACAATGGGAGGTGGAGCCGCAGGTCTTTGGAATGCAACCCCCATGACTCCTGGCTAACTAGTCAACATTCCTGCAACCCCTCTTTCTCTGACCATAGTACAGTTATTAAAAATGCAAGAATAAAGGCAGTCTGAAGTATTTTTTACATTTAAATTACTCATTTAACCGGAGCCACCTGTATGCAGACAGAAATTTGGGCAGATATGTGTAAAATGCCTGGTACTTCATCGCAGCTCTTCTAACTCCATTCACTTTAAGTCAGGTCAGTTCAACCTAGTCCTGCTTAGTTTGGTTTAATTAAGCATTTATCCCCAGCAGTGCAAAGAATGTGAAATAAGAAAATCAACTATCAAGCTCCATACCAGACACACCTGTCAGCTGCCCCACAAGCAACACCCATTGGTCTGCTCTTTGTATAGTTAAATGGCTAACTGCTCGCATTAGGGAATCATAGGAACATAAATAATATGCTGCCATCATTACCGTAATATACTGAAGCATTTCTGTCTGTTTTTGTGCATCTCTCAGTGCTTTTATCTGTTTTGCTTTTGGTAAATGAAGTATATTTTAAATAACATTACAACATCTTAGAGCAAGAAATTTTTATTAAGCATTTAATCATGACCTTGATCATTTTTCTTTAGTATGATTTACACCAGTAATATGAATATCAAATGTGATCCTTTATTCTGTGTCTCTCTAGGTGATGTGGTAGTTGGAGAGGCGGGAGGGTCCATAGACCTTGGAGAAACCTGGCAGCGTGGTTGCAATGCCTGGGGCGCCCGAGGCCTCTTCCCCACGTCGTGTGTGAAGGAGCTAAACCTTTCAGGGTGCTCTAGGCAGCTGTCTGAACGTTCAGCTCAGGCCCAGGCTTCAGAGCTCCCGCCTTATGCCCTGGCCCAGGCCCGGGCCCTTATGAGCCTCCATGCGCAGCTCAATGAGGAGCTGGACTTCCGCGAGGGGGACTTGATCATCATCACAGGACTGCCCGAGCCAGGCTGGTTCCAGGGGGAGCTGGAGGGCCGCAGAGGCATCTTCCCAGAGGGGTTTGTGGAGCTCCTGGGTCCCCTCAGATCTCCTCAGGAGCCTGTGGACTGCCAGTATTTGAACAGTGACTCTGAACAGTTTAGCTATGAAGACCCTTACGAAGAAGGCACTGAGGAGGAAGGTGGAGAAGAAGGTGACGTTTTTCTGAAAGCGGAAGAGGAGCAGAAGGAGGCTGTAGTAGAAGAAGAGGAAGAGGAGGAGGGTGGTGTCTATGCAGTAGCACTGTATGACTTTCGGGCCATGGAGCCAGGCGAGTTGGACTTTGATATGGGAGATCGCATACGTCTTATAAGCACTTTGGAGGATGGTTGGCTGGAGGGGCAGCTGCGAGGGCAGCGTGGTATATTTCCTCATCGTTTTGTCAAAATAGAGGACAATGAGCAGAAAACCGCAGAACAAACAAATGTTGTCGAACCAGAAGAAGACAAGGACAACAGCTGTACCTCTGAATTAAGCTCAGGTCATACATGTCCCAATGGGTCAGAGAATAACCCTGAATGGAGGACATATGAGGATCATACAGTGTGGGACCTGGACTACTTTGAGAGAACTGAGGAGCAGAGGTGGCAAAGTGAAAACAAAAGCAATGGAGCTCAAACTAACAACAGACCACAGAGAGATGGGCGCAGCAGGCCTGACTGTCAGCCACGCAGACCTGCTGCCCCAGCACAGAGAGGGCCCCAGAGACCCAAATCCATTCCTCCAGCGAGGCCTAGACTCCCTGCTCGGCCTAGCCTGCCCATACATAGCTGCAGGCCCCATGGGCCATCTTCTGGCACAAATCGGTCTAACTATACTAATGGTAACACTCGATCCTTACAGCCCAAACTAACTCATAGCCTAACCCTCCCAAGCACTCAGTCTGGTTGGTCTAAAGACAGCAGATACTACCAGAGGCCATCAGCGGATGGTGCCACCACCAATAACAGAAGTGCCAGTCTTAGCCAGGCATTAATTAACCTTGCTCAGGGCCATAAGCAGGAGAAACTAACTCGCCATGCTAGTGTCGGTGACGCTGATATGATAATGGACAGCACAGAGACAACAGAGACACGACAACATTCCCAGCGGACGGTGCGTGGTTCCAATGGTATAATGCCTACGTCCATCACCTTGGATGCCCTGGCATCCTCAGCCGGTGACCTGGAGGCCAAGCTATCCCAACAACTTTTTGAATTTGAGAAAAGCTTGACGACTTCGTATAATGATACTAACATGAGCTCTGGTGCTCTCAGGGACATGTCTCCAGTGGGTGACATGAGTCAGCAAGCCGGTATCTCACGCCACTTTTCTATTCTGGACTATAACAATGAAAGCGATATCATGCGAGGCACCTCACATTCACCAGTGTCCCACCTTTTGCAGTCAAACTCTGCCACCTCCTCACTGGAGAGGCGGAGGACCCTCCGCCCTCCTCCACCTCGTCCTAGAGTCCTCCGTCCCGCAGCCCCACCTGCATACAAACCAGCTCGCCCTGCTCCTCGGCCACCTCCTCGTTGCCCAAGACAGAATACTGCTCCTCCAGCTGGCAGCTCCCATACCAACAGCCTCATCTTCTACACCCCCGATGAGCCAGCTGTGAACGTCCTCGACCAAATAACAGGAGAGCAAGCTGAGTTCGGTGACCTTGCAGCTGCCCAGGAGCATGAAATCCAGTGCCAGCTGGAAGCTGAGAAAGAGCTGGAGAGAGAGATGGAGTTAGAGAGTCAGAGGCAGAAGGAAGAGGAAGAAAAGTACCAGCTGCTGCTCCGGCTACAGGAGGTGGAGCACGACATGGAGGCATATGCACACACAGCGGAGGAACTCAGGACCATGTTGGAGGAGGAGGAGGATGAGACAGCTCGCATGCAAGCCATGGAGAATCTGGAGTTCTGCAACTACACGCTGGAGACGCTGGCCCTGGAGCAGCAGCAGCTACAAGGTAAGACTGTTGGGCAGTGGACTGAGGGTGGGAATTGTATTTTTATATTTTATTTTATTCCTAGATAGTCAACAATAGAAAGATTGGCTTAACATGCAACAAAGGGCCCAGTCTGGAATCAAACTGAGGATGTTGTGATTTATCACCTTAAACTCCAAGACCATCAGGGTGATCTGGGATTGGGAATATTATGAATGAGACCCGAAGCTGGACATTCCAGAGATAATATAACAAGACAAATACATATAAATATAAATTGGAAACATGAAGATGGTTTGATTCAGCACTGGACATTGATAGTTTTTTGTCGTCAGAAGACCCATCATAAGAGTTTAAACTTACAAATACATCAAGGATATCCCAAAATAAGCTCACAAAAGCTACAACAGTTAGTTCATTAATCAATTGGCAGGATTATAATCTGTAACTACATTGTTCATCAATTTGTAATGTCAGTCATTTTCTAAAGAAATAATGCAGAATATTCACTGATCGCAGCAAATACAATGACCTTTTTTTTTTTTTTTACTATAGTACTGTTAATATGAACTTTGACAAATATAGTGTATTTAATGTTGGTTATCATATTTTTAAACAGCATCAAACTGTTTGGTTGGTAGTTATGTCAAAACAAGTATATCTTAAAAACGGACCTCTGTGTGAAATTTGACAAAAATTTCTCTCTTGAAATTGTTCATCTGTTGGTTACAAAACTACTGACATTAAGGATCAAAAAAACATCAGAGGGTGAGGCAAGAAGCAACAAAGATGTCAGACTTTGTCCACATACATGAATGTAGATGTTTTACTTTGGTTTTCCAACGTTAGCCACTGTAGCAGAAGGGGTTAGACGGGAAAAATGCATAATTCTACAAATAAAGTAGAATTTGTTTCACTTTACGTCATCGTTCACTTTCGAGGCCCCACTGCCTGCAGGTTAGTTCAAAGCATAATACCTATTCACTGAAGACAAGATTTAATATAGCAGGAATCTAAAAATGAGCCCTCAGTGCTTACCAGATTTCTTCTTTGACTTGTCATCCCAAGCCTGACACACACACTCGCACACACAGACAAACACTAGTTATTTAAATTCTGCTGTAAACTATGCAAACAAGACATCCCTGTTTACTGTCCACAATCAGCGGAAGCAGGATTGTGTATTTAAATTGAGGGGTTCTCATAACTCTGTGTGTGTGTGTGCATGTTGAGGAATTTGCTCTGTCTCCCTATACTGCTAATTTACAAAGGTTTAGCAAATGTGGCAGAATCAACATGTTGCCCCGGGGTTTAGGTGTGGTAAAAGGAAATGAATTTGTCATCTTTTGAGGTAACTGTTGTCAGCTGCTTGTTTGAGTTTGAGTGTTAACTGCTTTCACGTCTCAATTGGCGGGACTGATTTGTCTTTTTCAAACCGCAATAAATTGTTGCAACAGTAATTTTTTAGTCTGAAAGGTCATACAAACGCACAAGATGAACCTGAAAGTGTGGATTCAGTTACAGGTGTGTTCTAACAAAGTGTTTTTTCTAGGTTTTCTAACTTTTTTTTTTTTTTTATTGTACGATATGTAATTAATCGACTTGAAGGAGTGAGAACACAGTAAGTGGCCAAAGCTAATTATCCACCTCATACTGTCTGGGTGTACAGTGCTGTCTCTGGCAGCCCAACACTTTTTCACATAGGTATGAGGTGCATTCCTGCACATAGTGAAAGGGCAAGCAATGCACATGGGCCTCTGTCTCCTTTTCCACCCCCTTTCTTTCTTTTAGTCCCCCGCCCTCTCTCTTTCTATCTGAATTTCCTACTTCTTTCACCTTGCACACTGTTTCCTCGCTCTGCATGTTTCAACCTTTACCTCCATCACTGACTCTTCTTCAAAAGGAGTGTACAGAGGGGATAAACTGGGTGCGGGTTTTGGGATATTTGCGGTAGTGGACACAGACAGGGCATGGCCCACTCTAGAGCGGGACCCAAAGTGTGGCTGTGGCGAGCTGTGACATGGCCCATGGTGCACCTCTCCACACTGTTTGGACTCGCTCGGGAGGCCAGGTCCAACGGAGTGGCAGGTAGGCTTGAACTCAAGATGGTGTTTATCTGGTTATTAGTCAGACCGTTGTCCGGGTTTGACAGCCAGTGTCACGTGAACCGAGCATTGTTGCTGTTTTTCTACATTTTTTGCTCCTAGCCACAGCAGTTCTTGACTCACTGGTCATTGAGTCAGTGCAGCAGGTGGGGTTTTAGTGCCTGGCTAAAAGGCACAGACCGTAGTTGTTGATTGATTGACCTTTATGAAACTTCTTGTGAGGGAAGTAGGATGGTGATATTGCACACTAACTGAAGTTAAAAAATAAGATGATATACATTTTTGAACTGGCAGTGATTTTGCCATACTGTTTGTACCACGTTATCACTGATTGTATTATGTTCTTGTGTAATATTTTCAAAATAGAGATATATTTTGTTCTCTATAAGGGAGTATCAGACAAAGTTATATAACTCTGCTCTGATTGGTCCAGTCTGAGAGCAGGAGGAAGCTCAATCATGCAGATCACCTGAGTGACGAAGGTGTCAATATATTGCCTGTTCTGCTTTGAGATACCTATCTGACAATGCATGATGAAAGTCTAAAATTGATCAAATTTGATTTCATTGCAGTGTGTGGTTTGACTTTTTTTACTTTTAGAAGACACACACTGACATGTCTACTTCTTTTATCCACAGTTTCTCAATTGTTTGTTGTTTCTGTGCTGCTTTTCGATCTGTTGCTTGACATCAGAGGTGCTTGTATCAACTTTCAGACACCAGAGCTCACTATTTCTCACTGCTGCGAACACCCACACACACACACGTACACACACACAGATAGAAATGTCCTCATTCATTTAGAAGCTTTTAGCCCGTTCACTTCCATCAACCAGGTGTCATTGTTATGTTAATGTTTTTCATTGTAGTTTAAGTTCTATTTCATTGTCATGGAATGAATGATTGAATGTTTTGCACTGTTTCTGAATGACTGGCAATCAGAACTTCCAGTCATACAGTCAGAGTTCAGCCTATTGGTCACCCACTGTAAATTCATCTTGCTAAGGTAATCTGATTACAACTGGATGATGCTCAGGTATTCTAATTGAATACTTCTCCTTTAATCTTGTTTTTCATTATACCAGTAAATTAATAATCAGTAAACGCCTGTGTTTATTCTTTCTATTTTTATTGCACACAAATGGCTCATATCCTGTTTTGATTTTATCTTTCACTCTCCAAATGTGTGTCAATGGGTGAATCCCTGATCTTCATGTCTGCAAATGAAAGGAATCGGCCTGGGGGCAGCAGCAGGTTTTTAAATTGGGTACAGGTGCTTCTAAGGGTCATAAAGCCACATAGTTTCCATTCTCACACCCTCCTTTCACAGGTATATAATCATATATTCAATCTCTGGTTTTGGTGGCTCTGGTGGCCATACTGTTAGATGTGTAAATGGACTAAGATAGTGACATGGTTCGTAAAAGTTGACATCCAGCGCCTGGAAGGTAAAAAAAGCCAAGCACACTCCTATTGCGGAATAAAAGATATGGTGATTATCAACACATTACTCACAAAAGAGGCTTTTTGGTGGATTTGTTAATAGGATATTATGTTTCCCCTTTTAATTTGGAGCTAACAGAAAGGTGTGCACATATCAAGCAGTCTCAGGAGCTTTGTAGCAAAAAAATGTCATCTTATTGCTATGTGTACACACACACATACTCACCCAGGAGTGAGTGTTTTCCATGCTTTTGCAGGGTGTGTTCCTGCAGTGACGTTTAAAAGACAATGGCAGCTTATTGTTGCAAGGCAGGGAGTAACTGCAACACTGGGCCCTGCCTGCACTTCACAGCACAGACGCCTGTTCAAAGTCCTCATAGAAGCTGAAAGAGGTGTAATACTGATACTTAAAACACAAAGGATCAATCACGTGCAATAACAGAGTGCATTTAATACCTCTGGACAGCTTTTCATGTTTGTGTTAAGAATAAATCTGTCTGAAGACATGATATGGGCATTTAATCACAGTACAATTCCACTGAAAATTAATAAACTTTAATACTAACTTATTTCGTGGCTGTGTAAGAGTGTGTGTGTGTGGTGATGCTTGGGGGCAAAAATTGTACAGTTACAGTGGATGAATCTTTAGTTGAAATTTAGTTGATACTGTGATACTGCATGTATCTTACAGTAGTAAGAATACATCATATCAGGACTGATATTTCTTGGTTCAAATAATATGATGAAGTCTCTGTAAATCAGTTTAATATATGTACTTGGTGCTATGGTCCCTTTTTTTCCTCACACAGCAAAGCAGGTTTTTCTCTTTCCATGACTCTTTGTGTTTCTTCTTTCCTTGTTAAGGACCTTTAACTTAGCTCTTTGACCTTCCTCGGCCTTTAATTCTTTAAACCCACCATTAAAACGCCTCCATCAGCTTCCATGACACCACAGCCTGATCTCTTTAACACTATTTTGAGGATCCATTTCAGCTTCAGGTTTCCCACAGTGAGCCTTACAAACTGGGAGACTTCTAGGCTGCAGATGGTTTGATATATGACCTTATTCCTGGACATCACACCACTTTTTCTAGATGTGCTGAATGTCGATCAAGCCTCTGACATCTACATTTACATAAGCCAACACAGCCACTGAGAGGAATGTTGTATTCGACATTCCTCCAGCCGACATGCGTACACAAACACACAGTTTCGGTCGTGTTCTGCTACTGAAAGTTGAGACGTTAAACACTGATAATAAAACAGCCTTGCGTAAGAAGAGAACAATGTATAAGTAAGATTTCAATGCTCAGTCCTACAAAGCGAAACCGTACGTCTGTGTGCAATATGAGTTTTGGCCTCTGCAGTGTAAAAGTGTTCACATTAAGAATGATTTATAAAAGTTTTTCTTTTTTTTTTTACAAAACAAATAAAATAATTCCCTGAAATGATTTCTTGTTACAAAGCAATTTAGCTATTTAAATCATTTTGTAGTAAATATCACTTGAATCAAACAAGATTGCTTGCAGGTCTTTCTTCTGTGCAAATATGCAAGATAAAATCTTTTAGTATTTTTAGTGAATACATAGAATGCAATTACTTTCTTCTGTCTGTGCTTGTTTCAAATATTTTGTTTTGGCTTTGTAATCGTGATGTTTTTAAAGCTTTTTAGTCAAGTCAGAGTCACTTTTAACTTGGCTGGAATAACTTAACACCAGTTTAAACCGGGAATTTGATTTTACTCAAGATATATGTTCTGGGAAAAAAAAAACTTTCTGAGAATAAACAAGCTCCAGTTTCTAATTCCCTGTTAGATTGTTTGAACTGATGGTAAATTGACACTATCCCGCATGTATTTGTCTGTGTCTGTTATGTGCACTTGAGTGTATACAAATTCTACAAACCTGTCCCTTCAGTGCCTGCCTCTTTCATGGAGAGTTAAAGGGGGGGGAGGGATATATTATACTCCTTCTCACACTAAAAGATTGTGTCTCCTCTGAGAGTGGGACAGTCCTCAACAATAGCTCATTGTACATAGCAGCAGATACTTTCTGTGGCTGCTCTGGCCTAATCAGGCTGTGTACTCTAAAAAATATTTCCTCCTCTACACTCATTGACTCTAAATATCTAAATATGATATCTATCCTTTACTCTTAAAAAACAAACTTCTTTCAAACAAAATCATGTGGACACGTGTAAATGATTGCTCCCACCTTAAGTGAAGGGCAAAGTCAAACTGACAGACTGAGGTCAATTTCTCGCTCAGTTTCAGTTTACTCTCACATATCGTGGCCTGCTGGACGAGTGTTAAAGGTTGGAATACATAAAATGCATCCAGAGACAGCAATGAGTTGCATAATTGCTTTTGTCACTACAGGCTGCATTAATGGCCTGGTGAACATAGCAGTGAAACCCACAGGAAATAGCAGAAACAAAGAAAACAGGATACAAGGAAGGATGGAGAATTGTTCATGGCAGTAAAAAAAAAAACATTGGTGCCAGCATCTGAAGCCTCTTAAAGGCAGACTGAGAAGTTAGTCTCCATCTTCTATCAAAGAAAATCTCCAGGCAGACTGTTTTCCTGCAAACAAAGGTAGTGGCCAATTGAAACAATGGGAGTGGCTGTTGGGCTAATCCTCCACTCATGTGACTCCACTGAATCATTAACCCAAGGAGGCCCCTCCTTCAGTAACCCCACCTCCCCCTCCTTCAACGATTTGCTGAGATGGCTGCGGGGAGGGTATGATTTGGTTACACTGAGGGCTGGGAGGTGCTTAGGCCAGGCAGTCCTGCTGAGGCAGAGGAGAGGAGACAGAGAAAACAAGTGGGAGAGTTACAGACAATATGCCTGACAGGTGGAGTCTCCCACAGCGCTTTGTTATGGAATGCAGGACTTTGGAAAGAGGGAAAAAGCCACGCTGAAGAAGCGGTATCAGCACCAGGAAAGCTGATATAAACAAGAGCCATGAAGAGCCCGGTGGTTTATGGCAACCCAGTCATGTTTGCTCCAGTGGATTGGAACTATGCAGCTGGTGCCCCGGTAAGGAGAGGGAAGAGTGTGGAGGAGCTGGGGGATGCTGGTTGGGCCAGAGAGAGGGAGAGGATGGCCCATCTGCAACACATGCAACAGCTACATCAAATGCAGCTCCAGCAGCAACAGGTTGGATATCCTCCATATGGAGTAGTTCCTCCTGGACAGCCACAGGGACCAATCATGGTGGCAAGACCTGGTGACCCAGTTCCAGCTCCAGGCTGCGCTATGCCAGTGAATGGTGGCATGATGGTGCCTGTAGTTGGGCCAGTGCCATCTCCAGGGCATGTACCAGCTCCATGGCCAGTACAATGGGAGAACCAACCTCAAATTAGACAGGGCAATGTCAGCCACCAACCCAGCTGGGAGTATGATGACCGGCACAAGGCAGCTCTCAATGAGAGGAGGCCTCAAGGCCGGGATGTTTACTTCCATCCTGGTTCAGAGGATGGTCACCTAGATGTGAGGATATCTGAATGGAAAGGCAAACATTGTTTTTACCAGGGCCCTGAGGATTACAGCCACCAGGACTACAGCAGAGTGCCACAAGAAAAAGCCAATAATGACTACAGAACTCAAGAAGGGTATGGTAAACTGGACGAGGACAGAAGAAGAAGAGACGACTGGGTCAGAGAAACTGACCATAACTCTGAACGTCATGACCATAGGAATCACAGAGACTTGGAGGAGTATGATCATAAGGACAAATACAGGCACAGGGATTATTATGATAGAAAATACAATGAACGCTATGACGAGAGAGAGCAGCAACATAATGACAGCAGGAAACACCGTAAACATGATCTCAGAGACAGTTACAACAGTGAGTATGAAGACCACTATGACCATAAAGACACCTATTCTCGCAGAGACAATTACAGGGGACAGCGATCGCTGCTATGACCGTGATAGGGATTATTATGACTCCAAAGAGAGTAACCGCTATAGAGAAAAGGAATACTACCAGCGTAGAGAGGAGGACTATTACTATGATGAGCGGAAACGCAAGGAACATTACTGTGACCGATATTCAGAAGATCGCTTTGACCACAGAGAAGATAACTACAGGGACAGGGATGCCTATAATCGGAGGGGTGAGGAAGCTTCCACCAGTAAAGGAAGGGGCCAGTATGACTCTGAAGTGGAGGACTGTGGTTATAAGGACAGGGACCACTATAACAGGTACAAGGATATAGGTGATGATAGGAAAGACGAGCGCTATGACCACAGAAGGAGAGACCACTACAGAACAAGGGAGCACTATGACCATGAGAATGAAGACCACTACCAATCCAGAGAAGGGGAACGTTCCCACTATAAACCCCGTGACAGATATCGAGATTTACGCTCAATATCCATGGAATCGCGATATGAGGAATACCCTAAAAAGGATCGCAAGACACACTGTGAGGAATGGGTCGAGCAGCAGAACCAGAAGTTGGCACTCAGGGAAATGCTCTCCTTTGAGGATCCCGTTGTATACCGACACAGTGATGAGCAGGAAAAGGGATATGAGTCGAGTGCCGGGAGCGTGGGTTCAAAACGGAGTCGTAAGCCTGTTTATGTGGGCTCGCTAGATCGCAACAGCTTCTACAGGAAGACCGCTCCAAGCGCCCTGCGAAAGTCCCCTTTCGCTACCACTACCAGGAAGACAAACCAAGGTAAACATAAGGATATTGTCATGTGAGAGAAGGTAATCCACGTATACATGCTGTATTTGCACAACACGTGGCTGATATTTGTGTGATCATTTCTAAATCTCATTTTCAGAAAGTTTAAAGCAGCTTACATGTGTGCATAGTAAGATGAAACGCTCAACTCCACTTTACTAAACAGATTTTGGAAAACAAAAGAGAACACATGGTTTGCAAGTGTGCTTGTCATTCCCAACCCCTGTAGATAAAACAGGGTGGAGAGGTCATTAGTCTTAGGTGTCTCACTCCTTATCATTGGTGACCTCCAGAGGTGCTCTTCTAATCAATACTGGGGGCTTTAAAGTGCTGACTAGCCAGACTCACCTCCTTAGAAAGTATGTGTATGTGTTTGTGTGAGTGTGTGTCTCAGTATCACCTAGCTCACAGGAAAGTGAACTGTCAGGTATTTGTAGGCGTAAGAACCTGCAGAACAGGTTTTGTAGGCTCTTGGTTTTATGTTGTCCCCGTCATTCTCCCGGTGTGCAGTTTTCCTGTTTGCTGCAATACTCTGCATCACTGATGCTATGTACACCCATAACTAGTCTGTTCAGTTCTTGCATGACTGAAAAGTCAGTCTTTTGGTTGTTTTCAAACTCAATCTGTGAAGATGTTGAATTCACAGTGTAAAGTGGCTTTGTTTTGTTGCAAAACCCATCAAGTTTTGCATACAGTCATCTTAGGTTTGTTATTTTTATCAAACTTTGGACTTTGTGAATAATGTATTAAAATAGAAAGGCAAAACTTCAAAATCCAGTGCTGGTTAATTGAAAATTTTCAAAACCGAGGCCAATGCCATACCTGAGTTTCAGTTAGCTTAAAAATTATTTCATAGGAACTGGGACCGTCCTGGGACGGGCATGAACATGTTATATCCCCTTCTCTTGATAATGATATCTTTATAAATGCCAGACTGTGTAATGTATCAGTGTCAAATGAAGAATGCAAATGAGGTTTTCTGATTTAGGTTTAGTTTAGACGAAATATCTTAAAAAAAATAAAAGAAAACAAGCCGAATAATGTAACCAGGGATTTTATTCTATGTGTTGATGCTGAGGACACATTTCAGTCAGTCAACACTCAAAACTCTGAGGTGAAACACACAGCTTTAGGACCTGCCAACACTGGGAATGATTGAAAAGTACAAGTAAGAACAGAGTACTCAAAAAGATAGTTGTGAACATGGGGAGTTGATTAATGATTAAGATTAACTTCGGTTTACTGATAAAAAGTCATAGTCTTTAAACACAAAAGCCATCAAATGCATCAGAAATAGGTGTGCGAGTGTGTGTGTTTCATGGGGAATCGAAGAAAGCTCACTTCATTGTGTCTGAGAAGAAGCAGGTGGCGCCCCACAACCCCTCCCCCAGTCACCTAGAAAAACATGCACGGCCACACACACACACACACACACACACACACAGTCCACAGCGGCCCCCACCACACATCCTTTTCGGGAGTCCAAGTATTAATCCCTAGCGTCAGCATGGTGAGTGGATGGCGGGGGTCTGTCTGGTGCCAGGCGGTGGCCAGCACTGGCCTGACTCCTTCACTGCAAGACCAGACTGATACTGTGTGTGTGTGTGTGTGTGTGTGTAAATGCGCACGCACGCTCACTAGTGAGGCCCAGGGAGGCTTATTTGAGAGATGATGGCATTTTTCAAAACACATGCACATCCACACTTGCTTCTGCAGTGTCTTGTCATCCTTTAATCTTGTTAAACTGTTTCAGCTCTGTCAGGGGTTCGCCTTCGGTAAAGATTGCACGGCTAAAAACATTAGACCATCTTGTTGCAGTGCCTATTGGGCTTATGGAGTGATTCAGTGACATTGAGGTGATAGCTAAGGCTTTTTGTGATGGGCTTTAAGCGTGTCTAAGGGCCTTTGTTCTCTGTAATCCAGTATAAGACCTCTTTCTGAGTCTGAAAAATCTATAGAGTTTAGTAAACAGCAGCTAATCAATGTCCATTCGACATACAATTAGCTCATACAGTTCTAGGTTTAGTTATATTTTGTATTAGGAGATCTATGCATGTCCTTGTGTGTGTCTACATTTATGTGTGGTTGTAAGGATCCACCTGTTTTTAAGTTAATGGTCACATTCTTGAACTTTTAAAAAAATGTCTTTTGCTGTGTGGACAAAGTTTAAGCATCTGTGTGTGAGTAATGTGTCGTCATCTAGCTATGATCTGAGAGCGTATGCTGTGTTGTCCTCTGTAATCCTTGAGCAGTTGCTGCCATTGGTGGGCTGCAGGATGGAGTTGGGGTGGGGGAGTTAGGAGTTAAGACAGGAAAAACATTGCTCTAAAGACGTCTTATCTTACTGCTGGTAAGCAAAAAAGTCAGTTGGCAAATTATTAATAAGCTCATAGTCCAAAGGTCTGCATGAGTCATTGTTGGTCACACTGATATGCTGTGAATGATTTTGCTTTTCATTTATCTGCAGTCCTCCTTTTGTGTGTATTTCATGCCTTTTAAAGCAATACTGATAATCATGCAAGTCATCATTTAGACTTAATCAATTAAGCTGGTTTATTACTCGAAGATTAATACATCTAGATTACTTTTTTAACTTTAAAAGAAAGTTAAAAAATTCAAACTCCAGTAAAATTAAGGTTTAGTTTCACATAATTCCTTCTCTTATCATAGTGGAAGAAGCTTAGATTTGCTTTCTAAGGACTTTATATGTATACTGGTACCCACATAGAGAGGAGGTCTAGCACTATCTTTTCCTTGTAGACAGAAATATGGGAAAAGACACCAAACTGATCTTTGACTTCTCCTTTTCCAACATGACTAGTTCACTCATGATAAAGTGTTGGCAGTACTTATATGATATCAATGTCACTCAACATGTGAGCGCTGTCATGTTCAGATGCAGTTTAACTATGAATCAGAGTGAGGCCAATGAGTTGTCATTGGCCTCCATTAACTCAGATTCCATCAGTCGTTTCCACGAGTTTTGCGCTCCACATCCTCCACACTGAGTGCTTTTCTTGGTGCGTATTTAGCCGTGTCAAGCGTCCGCATCAGTGTTTGTGCATCACAGTCCAGTAAACAAACTTCAACAGGTGATCTTGTTTGAATGTTAATTTGCTGTAAAGGCCACCACGGTTGTTATATTTGGTATGTGTTAACTGTCACGGTGGTTACAGATGTTGATTTTGGCTAATCTATTTACATGTTCAGACAGTGATCATGTCACTTTCCTCTGTGGCAAAGTAGTGAAGACTCACTCTTGCTAGTAAATAAGTGAATGTAGATGTAAATGTAGTTTTTAGGAGCAATGGCACGCCTGATGATCAGTGTTAGCATCTGTCTGGTTCAGTTTGTTGAATCTCACAGTTTCACAGAGCAATAAAACAGAAGGTCATAGAATTATCTTCTTGCCTCCCGTGTTGTTTTATGATCTTGTTAACAATATGAAGCACACTTTTTTGTCTGAAGTAATGAGGACATGAAACCCCTTATTTGGAGAGTGCAGTGCAGAGAAGAGTTAAACTCAGTCATCTTATTTCGTAATGGGAAAACTCATAAAGCCCTCAGGCAGACCCGTGTCTTTACTTGTCCTACAGTTAGCAGCAGATATAATGCGGCCAACTGAGTCATTTTAAAGTCTCAAGGCAGTTCTCACACACTGAAGGAACAAATATTTTCCCACACAAGCAGGATACATAATGACTATGTATAAATGGAGAAAATCAACATAATTGACCATTCCCAAAGCAATTGGATCCACGGCAATTTAAAAATATTTAAAACATTTGGTTTTTTAACTATGTTTTTGTACCATTTTGTATCACCAGAGCATCTGTGGGACCCAATAGACCCATTGTCCTCTCCTTCTCCATCAACCTGAAGACAGAACAGCTATTTTGTTGAATAGATCCCTCACTTAATGGTTTTTGTCCTTCCAGAAGCTCTCTCTGCACATATGCAAAACTGATGGTCTCTTGAAGTAATTGGACATTCATCATAGAGTTGAGACAAAATGAGAAAATTCCAAGGAAGCCAGAGATCCCACTCCCGGTCCCATTTGTCACGTGGGAACTTGTTAATTAGACTGTAGCAGTATCCACCTGGAAACAAGAAGACTTGTATCTCTTGGTGTCTGATTGTGGATGCTAAACGCAGGATTAAGTCAGGAAAAAAATCACATTCTGAATGCTACATGTATCAGACCTGCTCTTATAATGACTTATACGATTTGAATGGAGGGTTGTAATTACCAGGAATTCCCAACACTGGCACATAAAGGTTGCTGTGAGATACTGCCAGGAGCAGGAATGTGACCTTTTGACATTTGACCCTAAAAAAGATAAACAGGATGGTATGTCACTGAATAAACTCCCCTTTCTCCATTTTTACGTGACCTGCTACCTGGTGCAACAGTTGGTGGCGCAAATTTGGACAAAAGGCCAGGGATGTGGCCAAATAAAAGCCCCTGTGTGCTTACTCAGATGGATGATTCCAAAAGATGCTCATTTCGGTTGTTCTGCAGGGAAATTGAAGTTGAAGTTCACACAAACTTGCTTTCTATAAAGTTAATGTGTGAAAGGCCAAGGTTTGAGGCCCTTTAAGTCTCGCTAATATTTAGACTGCTGACGTGGTTATCTTATGTCAGTCACCAGCGTCATGCATTTTATACATCTATTATTAATTGCAAGTCAAGGCTTGCAATTTGCAAGTTGTTAGGTAAATACTGTTGCTAGTGTTTTCAACAGTGTGGGAGCTTGTGTGAACTTATTCTCGAGTATTCTTCATGTCTCAACTGAACACACAAACACACACTGAGCTGTGCCCATGTGATCATTTCAGCAAAGCCACTCCCTGCTCTCCAAAAAACTTTGGCTTGATATGAGGAGGGCCCCCGCTATTTGTGTCACCATGGCGACTGTGCACTCTGCTGTGAACTTTGGAGCAGAGCACACACAGCACTGATTGTGTCTGACCTTAGAGCACACTGTGCAGGGCAAACTTTTGACTTTGCCATTAGTGCTGCATGCAGACTTCAGAACATTAATTCAGAGGAGTATGAGTTGGAAACTGCTTTTGCTGCAGTTGTGCAACAAAGTGAAAGAAGTTTAAAAAACAACTTATTTTCGAAGGGGAAAAAAGAGAATATTCTTTAGTTTACTTGGATGGTTTTATAGATTATATAAATGTTAAAAATGTTAAAATTTCCTGCAAGTGCAAGCAAACTTTGGAGGAAGATGTTGAATCTAGGCATCATAATTTTGATAGAATTCAGCCTGTCAGAGGAGGAGTCTGGTCAGATGTCAGCAGACTGTGAAACATGAAACAGATTAGTCACAGAACTGGACTAGACCTCAATGGAATTTCCCCATCCTACTCAGTATAACTTCTAATAAATATTATTGTAGCCAGATGTGAGTTCATGAAGCATAACAACTCAGAAAAGGGAAAAACAACATTAGAAATCGAAGGAAGCATGAGCAGATGATCAATCAGCCACCACCAAAAGGTCATAATTTAAATGAGATGCCTTTTAATGAATGATAAGTCATTTCAATAAGTTTAATGAATCTCATATGACTTGTGGTAAATCAACATGAGCATTCAGGATATATAGTATACCACAGATTTTTTTGTAATGACAGATCTAGCAATGTGACTTCAAGATATAGACTATATGAGTTTTGAGTATGTAGTATTTTGACACAAGAAAAATGACAAGATAAAGTCAACTCAAAGCAGATAGTGTGCAGACTAAACACAGCTGATTTTTGAGCATGCACACTATTTTCCCACAAAGCAGTGCACAGACAAAATGAAGGAGCAGCTCACAGCTGGAAAAAGGTTGTGGATGGTGGTGAAAGAGCGCCAAAAAAAAAAAAATCTTTGAGAACAAAAAACAAACATTAAATCTTGGGAAAACATTTCAATGTGTCTTTGTGAAGTTTAATCAGCACACACTATTGTATTATATCATTTTCCTGTTGAAATGGTATAAACAAGTATGCTGATATTTTTGTACACTCCCTGCTAACACAGTACACTTGATGAGTATGTAGTGTGGATTCAGCAGACAGCATGTTGAGGCAGGATTGATTCGATGCAGCAGACAGCCACAGTCCAGCTCCAGGTTTTAATGTCTGCAAGAGTGGTCGTCCTCCCTGGTGCGTGTGTGTGTGCATCCCTGTGAGAGTGTGTGTGTTTAATGATGGTGGGTTCCCATCCATTCTCATGGTAATTGGAGGTCTGGAATGGAGTATTTGCAGCGGGACGGGCTTTTCTCTACAGGGCTCAGGAGCTGGACTTCAGATTGACAATGGATTACCGTAGAATGGGTGGCGTTGTTTGAACCATATATGTGTGTGTGTGTGTTTGTGTGTACGTGCGGGGGGATGTCGCTTGTTTTTGAAGTGGTTTGAAGAAAGTTGCGAGCAGCAGGTGGGTGAAGCCTCATCATCCTCTATTTTCTCTTGCTGTCTTTTCGTCTGTGGCAGTGAAAATGAAGTGCTCTGGAGAGAGTGGATCAGTGGATTTTTAGGAAATATATTTCTTAGAATGGTTGTTGTTACAGCAGAGATTTAAGGTAGAATCTTTTTATAAAAGTTTTATAAAAAAAAATATTAAAAATCACTAATAAGGGGCTGTAAATTGAAATCTGTAATCAATGACATGCCTTTTTTCAGTCTATTTTTTACCTGTTGAAAACCCAGATAGACATTGTACAACTAAATCTGTTTTTCTGTTATGCAAAAGTAGAATCAGAATGAGCATCATTGTAGACATTTAAAATGATCATAGCTAGACAAACAAGAAAGCAAAAAAAGCTAAAACACCTTGGATTTTGTACAAATGAGATCATGCATATCAACCATAAATCACTGAGGACTTTGTCCCAGCAACACTTAAGTCACAATCTCAATCAAGTAATCTTTGGGCAACTTTAGGTCATGTGCTCTGACCGAGCTGTCATGTGTTTTAGCCACCTGATATACATCACTTCAGTTAAATCCTTGGTGACCTGTGCTAATGCATGAAGACAGAATGAGCAGAGATGTTGTCTGGCTCGTCATTTTTATAGTCTTAGTTTGTGCACTCCCTGTTGTGACTGTGCCAGAAATCTTGTCTGCTGTGTATTTTTAACTATAAGCCCAGCGTTGAACATGATTCATATGGTGTCGTAATGGCAATCAAGAACTAGTTCTGACTAGTTCTGACCATTTCCAAATCGATCATCTGACTGCCAAAGAAGGAGGTTTTCTGAGTTCTCTCGATACATTCGCAGAGTCAATCTCCAATCCCTCCCACACCTGGAAAATGGGCTGACGGGGAAAAAAAAAAAAGGTTTTGCTTTGCGAACATATCCAGATGACTCAGTGCACCTGCTTTTTGAAACTACCGTACACTATTAATTCCACCTGTTGATGCCTATGAACTCAAAAGTGACTTAAAGCTGCAGCCTTTTTGAATTACAGCAGTTTGCTTCAACATTGGTCTGCGTACATGGATTAAAATAGAGGAATACTGTACTTTTCATAGTTTTTGTGTATTTACTATATCTCCTACGGCCAGTCTAAGTACATTTGTTAAAAGCAGAGCTTCATTAATTGATTTCTGTTCATGTTTTTTTTTCACATTTCTGTTAAATTTCCTTTTATATGCTCTTGCCTTCTTTTCAGTATGGCACCTCGGTTTTTGATCCATAAAAAACAATAAAAGATAATTCCTTAAAAAATGTAATTTCACACCAAACATGTTATCACAAAAAGATTGATAAAGATTGAAGTCCATTTTCGATTCTTACATTAAGTGAAGGGAGAGAACTAAACAAGTACAGTTCCTCTGCCTTCATTAGCACATTACCCCATATATCCCAAGAGATTACATTAGAGATTACAGGCACTGTCTTTGTTTTATTTCCTAATATGTGCAAGCAGGTCAGTGTTTGAATGCAACTCATTTATTAACCCTCATTTTGCCGGGTTTCTGCACCCCAAGCCCCCTGCAGAGTGGTGAACCCTGTTTGCCCTTATCTGGATGTTGGCTCCCCATAAAGTGTTCATCACAAAAGTGTGTGTGTGTGTGTGTTTGTGTTTTAAATATTTTGTATGGTACAGGCTCACTATGTGTTACGGCACATGATGATGATACACACCTAGACACACCTGGATTTATTGAACATAGTTGCTGTAAAGTTGAATCACTTCTTTCCCAAACCAGTGAATCAGCAATTAACAGGTGTCTACAGTCAGACCACGGTTTTACAGTAATGAAAGAACAGCCGATTAAAATCAAACGACTTTAGAGGCTTCAAAAATATTCTCAACAGTTGGAAACAAATGTTGGTGTGTTTACTGAGACCAGTAATTTACAGAGAGCTTTATTATGCTAGTTTTCCTATTTAGAAAACTATGATTGTGGAATTGGCTGGCCTGATACTATAATGAGGCTTTCAGCAGCAGGTTGCTGTTTGTACTGAGTAATTAGTCTCTCTCACTGTTGGCATCCAGTCACAGGTGTGTGTGTGTGTGATTCGGTGTGCAATAAGTGATTGTTATGTGGGTGTTTCCTGGTGATGCTGGCTGAGTGACACCGGCGGATCCTGTTGCACATGACGATATTCTTGCGTGTAACACCTAACCTTTTATGGGCACCTGTGATTATGTGTGTGGCAATCGATGTAATGCAATCCTTTCAAAATCAATAGGCGAAGGAAGAGTTATTTTTAGTTCTCAGACTCTTAACTAATGTGAAGCAGTATTGCTGTACATTAGATTTTAAATGAGTGAACTGTTTTAAGTCTTTTGTGTGTGCAATCATGCAAACAAGTGCATGATGCCCTCTTCACAATACTTCACACAACAAAGAAAAGTGGAATTTCTCAGAAGTGGGTCAAAATCAGCTCATGCCGCTCCACAGGTTGGTCGTGGTGGAAATGGCTGCGTATTTAAAGCATGTGAAGTGGAGCGCATGATGCGGTTGTGTGTGTGCGTGCAGAGGATGAAACGTGGGAATAAGCCGATTGATTCCAATTAAATTTCGAGTCTTTTGTTTTCGGTCCGTCCTTGTATTGTGTTGCTGTCTGACTTTTAAAACCCATTAGTGGGCTACTTTCTCATCAGTGGGGGGAAACGCTTGAGCATTGACAGTTGGCAGAGGGAGATATGGTGCAGGCGATGAGAAAAGCTCCTTTGGGCCGAGCTTTAGCCAAGTCACGTGAAGAGGAGAGGGGGGGAGAGAGGAAGAGAGGGATGAAGTCAGGCAGGGAGGAAGACAAAAGGCAGGTGGCCCAAGGACTAGACACGGTTAAAAAATGTGATATTTTTCCATAGGATTCAAAAGGACATAGCTGCTTTTGAGGGATTTAATTAATTTAATTAACTGTGTGTGTGTGTGTGTGTGTGTGTGGCATGCACGTATTTGCAAGTGTATGGGATAACACAAGGGTAAGCAGAGTTAACTTCATTAGCCCCTGACAGCATCTGTTCGAGGAGCAAGGGTGACGTCACCCTCATTCGTCAACACAGCGCAGACCATGCTGCATCTTCCCTCGCTGAGGTGTGACACAACCTCTAACAATATTAGTATTTCCCCTAAATTTCCCAGATTTATTTGTGATAATTGCTCCAAACATTGCACTCCGAACATGTTAATGTAGTTTGCAGAGCAAAATGTCATTGGTGCTACTTGTGTTGTATGCTCAGGTGTTTCTGCTGCTTTATTTTATAAATTCATCAGCCCAATGTGTTCCTACTGAAGTATTAAATCTTAAAAAATGCATCACAAATTTGTTTGCAATACAAAAAATACAGAATATCACCTGACATATCATTTACCCTAACAGCCTAAGGGCTCACTAAAAGATTGAAGATTTTGATGAATCACTTAATACAAAAACAAAACCCAATATATTTTTTTACCCAGACAGAGTGTCACGTGTTAGATTCTGTGAGGTTTTTTGCAACCTATAGCCTCATTCACCCGTTCTGTTATCTCTCCTCCCTCAGTCTCCCCTCTAGCTGCCTCTTCTTTACTGTCTGTCCTGTCCCTGAGAGCCTGTATGTCTGTCGTTGCTGTCACAGGCCATTGTGCCGCACACAAAGAAAGTCCACTCCAGTTTTGGGTCCATTCATAAAAAGCAGTGGTGCGTGAACCAGGCTCTCCCTCCAGTCCCAGGCAACCCCGGAGATCAGCCCGCTGCGAGTGATAGCAGAGACATTGATCAAAAGCTAGTTAGACAAGACGGAGAGTAAAGGGCGGGCCGGCTGGGTGGGTGGGTGGTCAGGAGTGTGTGTATGGATACAATGGTTGGGGACATGGGCTGAGAAGGTTTTTGTCTTTGCTCTTTCCCTTTTTGGACTTTGTATTTTTTTTTTTTTTTGCTACAACAACAACAAGCTTTATTTATGCCAACTTTATGGCAATTAATGAGCAGAAACTGATACATACATTTATGAGAAAAAAAAACACTTTAAAAACTGACTTTAAAAACTACATGTTAAATTGTGTTAATATTTGATGAAAGCAAATTAGCTGTAAGATCAAACACTAATCGACAAGTAGATTAAGCTAAATCTGCCTCCCTTCGTGTCTTTCCAGAGATGACGCTCCTCTCGTCCCAACCCAAACCCCTGGATTCCGCCCCGGCCTCGGACTCGACACCCGCCGCCGGCACAGGCGCCGAGGATCCCGAGCTGAGGATGCTGGAGAAGAGGTCGAAAGTCATCGAGGAGCTGCTGCAGACGGAGAAGGACTACATCAAAGACCTGCAGATGTGTGTCAAGGAGATCATCGAGCCGCTGCAGAAGAAGCAGGTTGGGACAGTAGAAAAACTGTGCAGTTGGAAGGGATTAACTTTTATTTCAGCATCTAGAGCATGATTACATTAGATCATCTTATTTTGAAATGTTTACCGGCACCTTGCACACATCAGCTATGAGCACTTTTATCGCTTTGTTAACACTTTTTATCTGCATTTCCTTAAGGTGAAAAACGTGGACTTTGAAGGGCTCTTTGGCAACATCGGCTCTGTGATCGACCTGTCACAACGGCTGTTTGCTACGCTGCACGGCACAGACTCTATTGGTAAGAAGCCAGTTTTTAAAAGATACATATACCCTGTGAAATAATGGTTTCACCCACAGGCCAATCAGGCGGCTTCTTTCTGCTTGCTGCTCTTTGTACTTTATCCATGTTTCAACCATAAACCAGATCACATTTTATTGGCTTGAGTAAGACTTTGAATTCATTTTGAAAATAAAAGCTACAGGAAATACCGCAAAAGTAATACCTGATGTATTGTTTGTATAATCACAGATGTTTTGGTTGCCATTGGTTACTTTCTGTCTGTACAAACTAACTGTGGGGGGTATGATGTTTAAAAGATATTCAGCTTTTATTTTTCTGTTTACTTATGTTTCTGCCCCCCCCTCCCCCCCAGGAAAGGTATTTTTGGATTTCAAATCTGAGCTGGAGGAGGTGTACAAGATCTACTGCCAGAATCACGATGATGCCATCTCTCTGCTGGAGACATACGAGAAAGATGAAAACATCCAGCAGCACGTGTTGGAGTGTCTGGAGAGACTGAGGTGAGTGAGGAAAGAAAAATTCCAAAATAAGGGTCACTCTGTAATTTGTGTAGATCTTTTTTTTTTTGTTTGCACGTAAGTGACCAAAAATGCGCATGTTTGTGTGTTTGAAAGCATTAAAACATGAAAGCGAGACGTGCCACTAATACTAATGCTGAGTTTGAGTCTGAGTAAAACATTAAGTAAAAGGCTGTTGATCTTTTATTGTTTGTAGAGCTTAGAAAATGAACAAGTAGCTGGACGTGTTGTATGAAACCCTTTTCAAAATGCAACTGGTAAATAGGTTTTGCAGTTGGAAGATGATTTTAGAGAGGAGTCTGAAGACATTTGAGGGATTCAGAGTTTGTGTCATCACAGTGTGCAGTTTGAAAAGTCAACAAGTTATGATAAAGACTTGCAGTGGCAGTGAATCAACAGAAGAAAAAGTCTGAAACATATAATTACTATTAAATTCTGCCATTTTTCTGTAAACACACCTTTACCCCGCTCCAGCTGTGTGAATGCTCCATCTCGCAGTGTTTCAATAGCTCTCAGTAATGTGGAGCAGTCAAAGAATGCGGCCTACCTGGTTTCACCTGTCTGGTTTCACCATCAGTGACTCAGATACTTTAGTCGACACGGCTGTGTTTCCTTTAAAGTACAGTCATAAATCCATGTTCATATATAAACACCGGAAGCTTTAGTGAGAAGGCGCTGGTTCCAAGAAGAAATCAATGTACAGCTCAAAGTGTACACACTACCAAGCTCTTGTTGACATGAGGTTGTTTTGGTTGAATTTTATTTTTAAAGCCAGTTAAACATTAAGTTGCAGTTAAGTTAAGTTGCAGGAAAATAAGTCTTTTCACAAGCGTCATTTACAAACCTTTCAGCTTTAAAAAGGTTATGTGTTCTGCTACCTTCTAGAAACTGCCAAGTTTTACTGCCACCCTGGGCCTCTATCCAGCTTTAAGAAAGGAAACCATAACAACAGCGTCTGCAGTTGGCTTGGCTGTTTTTATTGACCTTGAAAAGTTAAAGCAATACTTAGTTATTTAGTCTGGGCCTAAACAAATACCTCCTTTCGTGCTTGTCCAAATTTAAGGAAAATTCAACATTCATGAGCGTTCGTTATCAAGCCATAGGTTAATAAACCCTGTTTTTATCATCCTATCTCCCCTTTCTATCTCTTTCCAACCTTCCCTTCAACAGGGCCACGTATCGTGAGTGGTAAGTCTCCATTACGAGTGTTGTCGTGATTTCTGGCATGAAAATCATGAGAATCATCTTGACCGCATGCCTTTTTTTGCTCACTAACCCCCCCTCCCTTGAAATGACCTCTGTGTGTGTTTGTATGTGACTTTAAAAATCTGTTTCAGTTTTGTTCCCTGGATTGAGATGGACACATTGATATATTGTTGTTCATGCCTGCATGTGCATGTGAATACTGTGTGCTGTTGTTGTGAAAAGAAAAAATTCAACATGTCTATGCCCCCTTCCTCTCCTCATCCTCTCTGGATAAGCAAAGTAACACATTTAATGCCATCTTCTGGACAAAAACAGCAATTTACAGTAGCAGGTGTATTATTTTATTAAAAGGCATCAGTGATAAGATCTTTTCTTACTATTATAAGATTATTTTTTGCATGAGTATTACAACATGACAGTCTAAAAGTTATCTTTGTGATGATATATTTATGATTAGAAACATCCTACTTCCTGTTCTGAAGAAGATCTGGTAACCAAAGATCCACCTCTAACACCATGAACATGTTAATTACATTTCCTCCATGGATTAAGATTCCACCACTACCAATTTGTGACACTTATTTTGTCGATAACAAGAAATGATCTTGTAATAATGAGAAAAGATTTTTCTATTAGATGGAGATAATTGGTTCCCATGCAGACATCAATTTTTGGCTATAAACAGTAACTGAATAGGTTGCAGTTCCTAAATGAACTTGTCCTCTAGATTGCATTAAAATTAAGCAAATCATCATTGTTGTTTTTTTGTCGTACCTTCCCTGTTCCGTGCCTTAATTTTCCATTATCAGAATATATTTATATGTGATGATGGAAACATATCATTGGATCAAATAATCCACATGATAAAGAGACGCGTTACATGAACACAGGAAGAAACATTTCTTGTCATCATGATTCAGTAGGTGTGGCTGTAATAGTGGGTGTAATGCTGGTTGTATGGTTCTTAACAGAGAGTCTTTCACACTTCACTTTTTTCTCCATTTAACCAAACCACACCTGCTGTCTCTGTCACTTCTTCAGGGGGAAAACAAATTACATCAACCTCGGCTCTTTCCTAATCAAGCCTGTGCAGCGGGTCATGCGTTACCCTCTGCTGCTGATGGAGCTGCTGGGGGCCACGCCGGAGAGCCACCACGACCGGCCCCACCTGACTCAGGCTCTGCAGGCCGTCAAGGAGATCAACGTGAACATCAACGAGTACAAGCGTAGAAAAGACCTTGGTAAAAAAAAAAAAACTGAAAAGACCTAAATTTTAGTCACATGAAGAAATGTTTCCATTCAGCTCAATGGTATGTCTGTGTTTGGGCAAGTATTTATCCAACACACAGTCTGAACTCCCTCTGCTGTCCACAGTGGTGAAGTACAGAAAAGGCGATGAAGACACGTTCATTGACAAGATCTCCAAGCTGAGCATGCACTCCATTATCAAGAAGTCCAACCGAGTCAGCAGCCACCTCAAACACCTCACAGGAATTTCCCCCCAGGTAAGTCTCTCTGTCAAGTCAAGTTTTTAACCTGATGGGAGGAAAGACTGCTTGAATGAAACCTTGTTTGTCTGAAACGCGCTGGTTCTCATCTCTCTTTGTCTTCTGTCTTTTTCCCAGATTAAAGATGAGGCATTTGATGAGGCTGAGAAGAGGTTCAGGCTGCAGGAGAGACTCATCAAATCTTTTATTAGGGATATTTCCTTGTACCTGCAACATATAAGGGTAGGGGCATTTTACAACAGTCGCATGAAAAAGTCCAATAGCTCAGTGTCTTTTGCATTTTTGACCATATCAAAACCTTAGTGTAGATACACTTACAGTTGTTCATGACACTTTTAATTGTTTCTGAGTGTATCTATAAATATTTTGTGGTAGACTGATTGTAATAAAATGCATCTCTTTAGGAATCAGCATCTGTGAAGGTCTTGGCAGCCATCAGCTTCTGTGACATCTACACAGATCGCAGTTTCCTTGACCCCGAGCGCTTCCAGAGAGCTCATCGCTCCATCAGTGACAAACAGTTCACACAGTTTGTAAGTCCTTTTCCTCTCTTTAACCTCGCTTTTTCACCGTGCAAGTGCCTTGGGAATGACTTCTGATCCTTATCTCACGTTCTGCTGCCCCCCTTTCACTCCTTCCCTGAGCAGAAAGAGCGCACAGAGGACTTGGTCATCAACCCACTCAACCAGCTCCTCCTCATGTTTGCTGGGCCGCACAAGCTCATCCAAAAGCGCTTCGACAAGCTGCTGGACTATGACAACTGCAAGGAGCGTGCCGACCGCCTCAAGGACCGCCGCGTCCAGGAAGAGCTGCAGGTGGCGCGCAACAACTACGAGGCGCTAAACGCCCAACTCCTGGACGAGCTCCCCAAGTTCCACACCGGAGCGGAAGAGCTGTTCACTGGTTGCTTGAGGGCTTTTGCTCAAGCTCAGAAGGACTTTATGGAAACGACGCTGGGAGAACTGAAGCCCCTCCTGCACGTTGTGAGTGTGCCTTTTGTTTATTAGGGTGCTGAAGGAAGCAGCTATATTGTCATGACTATACAGAGACATCATACTTGTTTCATTAGGAAATACTAATACTTTCTTACCATTGTCTCCAGTTTTCTAACAAAGCTGCCACAGAGGCCAACCTCATCGCACAGTTCCAAGAAGAGTACGGGCGAGTTCTCAAACTTCTGCAGGGCTTTAGCTTCTGCCCGGACAACCTGCCACCGGCCATGTCCACAAAAAAGCCCTTCGAGAAAAAGACCCTGGAGAAGCAGACCTCCAAAAAGCAGCTGCAGGGACCTGTGAGTTGAACCCTCATCCCATTTGTGCCATATCTTTTCAGTAAGTGATGCATGACGAGTCTCACTGCTGTGACATGATCTAAAACCGTGATTCCCGTGCCTTTCAGCCCAACTGCATCGTGCAGACAGACGAGCACCGCGCAGGACTTCTGGTACGCTACGGTCCTGAGAAACTTTTCCAGGCAGAGAGAAACTTCAATGCAGCCCAGGAACTGGACATCTCTATACAAGAGGGAGACCTTGTGGGTGTAATCAAGCAGCAGGACCCAATGGGGAGCAACAACCGGTGGCTAATTGATAATGGAGGTAGGTGATTTGGACTCTAACCAGTTAGCCACATATTTTGATGTCTGAGGCTCTGATGATGAGGAGAAAAATGTCTTTTTTTTCTTGTGTTGCAGTCAGCAAAGGTTTTGTGTACAGCTCCTTTCTCAAACCCTACAACCCACGCAGGAGCCAGTCAGACGTGTCCATCGAGAGCCAGTCGTCCAACGAGTCAGGCTACGGCGGCTCCTCCCCTGTTTTCTCCCGGCAAAACAGCAACAGCACGCTGACCTTTAACCAGGAAACGGCCACCGTCAGCTTTTCCACATCACAGCCCCAAAGTCATTCATCGCTGCACCCTTCGCTGGACTCTGCCTCATCTCGGAGGAGTCACCACAGAGATGCAACCATCCCCGACTCTGCCAGCCAGAGCAACTCCATAAACTCCTCGCCCCGCAATCCCTCAAACCGCAGGGAATTCGCCGACCAGACGCACAGAAATTCCCCCAGTCACAGAGACACGGAGCCCTCCTACCGTCATTCGGGCGGTCGCAGAGATGGGTATGATACAAGTTACACAGGTTCGAGCAGCCACAAGGAGACGTCAGACCTCTCGGAGACAGACTCATACTCTTCGCTGAGAAACAATCGCTCACCACGGTATGGGCACACAGACAAAGCCTACTCGTACCAGTGGAGAAATGGAGATAACAGCGGCCAGAAGAGGTCCGCTTACTCCAGGGACGAGTACGTCGAGCCGGAACTAGAACCAGAACCAGAACCAGAGAGTGAACTAGATGGTCATCAGGTGAGATTTAGTTTGACTGCTTTGATGTGTTTTGTGTTTATAATTTACCATACCAAAACAACAACAACAACAACATTTTTTTTTTTAAAGTTATTAAAAGAATTGTTCTGATGTTTCTAGAAAAATCAAACAATCTTGGGGAAAACTGATGGCGCCCCAGTGCTATCTTTAAAACTACTACCAGATGGCGCCAAAGAGAGGAAATATCAATTACATGCCTAAAAATGCAATTTGAAAAATATTAAATTAAAGCTTTATTATTATTTATTTTTATATTAACAATAAAGTAAATTACTGTGAATAACGTGAAAAGGATGATCACACTCAAGTATTTTAGCTTCTTTCAGCTCATTGTTTTTATTGTGTATTATGGTTTGCAACATTACCAACTTTACTGTTTTGGTTATTCTCATCTCTATTAAAATCATGTTTCCAGTTGCAACAGGAAGCAAGTTTTAAGTGGTTCAAGGTTTTCATAAAGTCACTCTACACTACCTGTGTAGAACTAAATAGCAGACAGACTCAGTTAGAAACTAGCTGGTAAAGAGGAGATAGATATTTCCTGGGGACCAAAAACAGCAAAAGGGGATGAATGTTGTACATGTATTCATTCATTTGACTCAAACTAAGGATGTCTTTTTTTATTTCATCTATTTGTTTTTAGATTTACTACGCACTATACTCCTTTGACGCCCGTTGTGCCAATGAAATGAGCATCTCGGCCAATCAGCAGCTGCGGATACTGGAGTTCCAGGACATGACCGGCAACAGTGACTGGTGGCTGGGGGAGGCGGGTGGCCAGCGAGGCTATGTGCCTTCCAACTACATCCGTAAATCAGAATATACATGAACAAGCTTTCATCACACGGATGATACCTGGGACTGTATTTCGACTTTCAGAAGGCTTCCTCTGCAAGCAGACAAAACAAAAAGACAAATGAGCATCTGGACACGCTGTGACTTATTTTTGATCTGTTGTCATGGAGTTTGCTAGTGAGAAGGACTGACTATTGCTGCTGACTGCTCCGAAAAGTTAGCATTATATGCCTATATTTATAGACTTTTTATATTATTTTTACTTACTGGAAACTACACCCCACCCCTTCTTTTTTCCAGTGAAAAACCTGTGAATTTGCACCAGATTTTTGCCATATTCTCTGGGGCTGAAGACAATGAAATGTATGTTTTTTAAGAGAACAGTCTTAAAGGTTAGCACATTGGGAGATTGCAATGGAAATGTGAATATTTTGGGTTCAGACTGATTCTTCTAAAAAAAAAAAATCAAGTGGCATGCAGACAGACTGACCTAAACACTGTGTTTATGACTTTTTTTTGCATGTGGTTTATTACATCACTAGAATGATGCATGAATATTAGATGCATTTATACCATATTGTCCAACAATCACAGTTTGAGGCACTTACAATGATTATCCACTGGTTTCAAGGTTTTTGAAGTGTCTGTGGAGCCATCAAGAATTTGAGGTGTTGTATGATATTAATATGGACTATTTGAATTCAAACTATGGACAAAGTTGGATGACATATGATATGTGGTTTACAAGCACTCCTCTTGTCAGTAACCTGAATACATTTTTTGAACTGGGTTGACACTGTGCAAACAGGGCTGACCCATTTGACCTGTCAGAGGAGGTTAACGGACAGGGAGAGAGAGAGATAGTGGTCTGATTTCTCCACATACTCCCCATGTACATTATATATATATATTGCTGTATATTGAGAATATGTTATTGCTCCAACTATAAAGTGATCACTGTTTGAATAAAAAACAACTTAGCTGAGAAATGTCTGAAGTCATTTTTTGTCTATTTTTCTTGTGTGGTGGAAGTTACTTATTTTGGCATTTTCATTAATGACAGACCATAAAATTATGTAATCTGTTGTCAGGGGATGTCAGCACTTCATTAGATTTTTCACATCATTCTGAACTTTAAACTGCTTTATTATAACAATACAATAACAATACTTTTTTTTTCCAAAATATGTGCTTAAGATGTTTAACTGTGATACACTGCATAGCTGTGCAACTTAATTGTTTATTTATTTAATTTATTCATTGTTTTCATAATAAAAAAAGTGGGTGGAGAGAACTGTCACCTCGCAGCAAGGTTCTGGGTTCAAACCCTTCTGTGTGGAGTTTGCATGTTCTCCCTGTGTGGGTTCTCTCTGGGTACTCCAGCTTCCTCCCACGATCCAAAGACATGCAGTTTCGGTTAACTGGTGACTCTAAATTGCCCAAAGATGTTAATGTGTATGTGTGTGATTGGTTGTCTCTATTTCAGCCCTGTGATTGACTGGCAACCAGTCTACGGCGTACCCTGCCTCTCGTCCAATGTCATCTGGGATAGACTCCAGTACCCCTGCAAACCCCATGTGAGGATAAGCAGTAAAGATAATGGATGGATGGATATATGTTCTCAAGGTCATTTAAGCTGTAAACAAGTAGTATTACAAAACTATTGTAGAAATTACTTTTACATTTCAGGGGTCATGCACAGGTATGAATTTGCAAGAAATTACAGAGTGCAATACTGAATAATGGTTGCATATTACTGGTTGCATATTGAGAGGTCACGCAGGTAAAAAAAAACTGATGACTACAAACAGATTTTAGGGATAACTCTCTACAGTCCATTAAACACTCCAACTATGATAAGAGGGCAGTCATCATTTGCAACCAGAGTATTTTTGTATTATTGTGATATTTTTCTCATGGTCATTAAGAACTTACTGCCTTCCCTTTTGATGATCAACAGAAATAAAGGTCACAGGGGCAAAAATCCTGTCAAATCAATACTGGGTCCTAATGATTAACAGGAGGGTGAAGAGGTCTCTGTGTGTGAGAGGGGTTATTTAAGACCCCTTTGAAGCAAAAAGCAAAGCAAAAACTTACATACTGGTCCCATCATGGCCGGGGTGTACGTCAACATGGTCTGCTTAATGGCTTTACTCTTACAGCTCTGTTCACTCACTGCATTTGGACATGACTTCCATGTAACTATGCGGATAGTTTAGGTTGAATTTATGTTGTCTGATCTGTGGAATCTAAGCATTTGTTAATAGGCACAACTTGAGAAGCTGTTTTGATTTTTTTACAGATAATCACAGAAACAGATGACAGTGATGGTAAAAAAAAAAGGTTTTCCTTATTTTTTTTTTAGTAAATTTAATCTTATCAATATTTCACTACTTGGATGCTTAAATGTGTGTCTTTTCCTTGCAGCCATTGAATATTATTATTATTACGACTATGCCACCGAAATCCCTGCAGAAGAGTTTGATTTGGAAGATGACTGGTTGTGTGAACTCCTGAATATTGAATAATTTTTTTTGTCTTAACTGGTGAGACTGCATGTATGTTCTATGTATTAGCATGCAGTTGACATGGTTCTGTCCTCTTGTAGACGAGTGTGATCCAAATCCATGTTTGAGGCGTCTGCAACTACACTGCCGAGGGGGGCTTCAAATGTTTGTGCCCTGAGCCATAGCCAGGAAAGAAGTGTCAGACAGGTGTGACTGTCCCCCGTGCTCATTTATCTACAGTATGTGAAAAAGAGGCATTTAGTTCAGCTGAGACAGTAATGACTGCAAATACCCACTTAATATATATTCCGAGATCTTGTATGGTATTGTTTTCATTGTGACACATTTTCATTAAAATACTGTTTTTACTACATGTCAGAGCTTTACTAATTATATACAAAGGATCTCAAGGTTTTCTTATTTAAGGCTGATGTAATTCTGATATTTTGTGTCAATTTAAAGCCACTGTGTGTAAAACTGGACAAAATGTCTTTGGCGCCCCCTAATGTTAGTTAGAAAAAGCACACTGTCAGAAAAAAAGACATTGTTGCTGTATAAATAGTCCATATGTACTATTTATCTTATATAACCTCAATAAGATAAATGTCCGTGTCTTCCAGCGAAATGTGGCCATGGAAGCTGTGTTGTCTCCGTAGACAACTCTCCGTTGCCTCCATACAAACCGCCCAACTGCAAGAAAGGTCTGTTTGTGGAATTTTGTCATGGAATATAAAGCATCATGTTACTGAATGTTTTGAATTTGTCTCATGTGACTGGCCTGCATGAATGTTGCGCATTCTGTTGCACAACATTCCCTCATACTAACTTTTATTGAACTTATTGATTTTTTATTGAATACTGCCCTCCAGCTTGATGATTCAGAGGGGAAAAAAAAAAAAACAAACACATGACTGCAGGACAAAAATCACTAAAATCACAGATTTTTTTAGCACCTCATTCCAAACAAAGTAATACCATTTTACATTTATGACATTTATTAGAACAAATATTATGGCTAAACCCAGCTGTTTGACAAATGTATGATATATCTATTCAATAAATAAACTTATCTGCATCTTATGCATCAAATTTGCTATGTAAATCTTTTAGGAATACCACCTCAGGATAAATGAGTCTGTTACACAGGCACAAGGCAGGCAGACCCAAATGCAGGACATATACACAAACCAGGCAGAATGAGGTTTTGAATGCAAATTTAATAGAGTAAGATCTTACAGAAATCTTGACATGAAGAGCGTAATCTTGACATGGCAAAGGATGAGAATGATCTGGCAACAAGACAGGGGAGATGCAGGACAATATATACAAGAGGTAATGGGAAACAGGTGGAAACAATCGGGGTGGGGATAGACAATCACACCGGCGGGAACACACAATGAGGGGAAGTCAAGGGACCTGAAATGAGAGGAAAGTTAGGGTTTCAAAATAAAAGGACATGCCAGAACAGGAAACAGAAAACATGACAGACAAAACTTAACCAGACCACCGTCGATCAGCTTGGGCGGTGGCGGGGGCTTGGTGGGTGGAACCATCAGACTCTTTAACCGGCTTAATTTTGCTGACATGGAATGAGGGGTGAACCCGGAGTGACCTGGGGAGCTGCAACTTCAGAGACAGGGTTAATAATTTTTGAGATGGGAAATGGTCCTACAAACCTGGGCACCAGTTTTCTGGAATGGATGTGTAATGGAAGGTCTTTTGTAGAAAGCCACACTTTCTGGCCTGGTTGATATGCTGGGAGCCGGCCGACACGGCCACGGTCTGCGGCGGCCTTCATTCGAGCCTGTCCTTTCTGCAACATGTCCCGTGCAGCTTCCCAAATCTTGTGACTTCTCCTGACCAGAGCATGAGCCGATGGAACGGTAACCTCTTGTTCGCAAGCCGAAAACACTGGTGGCTGATATCCATGGACGACATGAAAAGGCGAGAGTCCCGTGGCTGCTGTGGAAAGGGTGTTGTGCTCCATGTTGTCTGGTTCTGGGCTACAAGGCATCGCAGGCAGGTCTCCAGCTCCTGGTTCATGCGCTCCATCTGGCCATTGGATTCTGGGTGATATCCAGAGGACAGGCTGACGGTGGCGCCAAGGAGACGGCAGAACTCCTTCCAAAAAACAGACAAACTGCGGACCTCTGTCCGAGACAATGTCAGTAGGCAGTCCATGAATGCGAAATACATGATTAATCATAACTTGAGCTGTCTCTTTAGCAGAAGGTAACTTGGGCAAGGGAATGAAATGAGCCATTTTGGAAAATCGGTCTACCACCGTCAGCACTGTAGTGTTACCTTTAGACAGAGGCAGACCCGTGATGAAATCCAGCGTCAAGTGTGACCATGGACGTTGTGGCACCGGTAGTCGCTGGAGAAGTCCCATCCGGGCCTGCCTCGACGCCTTACCCCTGGCACAGACGGAGCACGCCGCGACGTAATTAGCCACATCTTTTTTCATAGCCGGCCACCAGAAACGCTGCTGGATAAAAAACAGAGATCACCTAACCCCAGGATGACATGTGAGCAGAGAGGTATGAGCCCAGTGGATAACCTGAGATCGCAACGCTTCCGGTACAAACAACCGGTTGCGTGGACAATCCTCAGGAGTTGTTTTACCACATGACCCGCTCGCTGCACCTCCTTTTCTATCGGCCAAGAGACCAACCCTATCACACGGTCAGGTGATAGGATGGTTTCAGGTTCCTCGGCCGTTCGGTTCCGGTTCATACAGTCGGGACAGGACGTCGGGCTTGAAGGACGTTCTGAGATCCGGGCCTGTACGATAGGGTGAACCTGGAACCGGCTAAAGAAAAGTGCCCACCTTGCTTGACGAGAGTTGAGTCTTTTCGCTGACTTCAGGTACTCCAGATTTTTATGATCCGTCCAGACAATGAATGGCTGCTCTGCCCCCTCCAACCAGTGCCGCCACTCCTCCAGCGCTGACCTTTCACTGCCAGCAGTTCCTTATTTCCCACGTCGTAGTTTCTCTTCCGCAGCTGACAATTTGCAGGAGAGGAAGGCGCATGGGTGAATGTGATTATCTGCTGGGAATCGCTGGGAAAGAACTGCTCCTATGCCCTCATTAGAAGCGTCCACTTCCACCACAAACTGAAGGGCTGGGTCTGGTACCGTGAGAATGGGGGCCGTAGTGAATTTCTGTTTTAGCTTATTTTGAAGGCCTCCTCTGCTTTGTCATTCCACTGGAACATGGACTTGGTAGAGGTTAAGGCATGCAGCGGTGCAGCAATCGCACTAAAATTTCTGATAAATTTATGATAGAAATTTGCAAAGCCTAAGAATTGCTGTACCTTTTCTTGGAGGTCAGAGGAGGCCAGTTGGTAACCGCGTTCACTTTGGCAGGGTCCATGTAGATGTGATTGGCTGTGATGATGTAACCCAAAAAAGACACTGAGGATGCATGGAAGTCACATTTTTCAGCCTTCACATACAATTGATTTTCCAGAAGGCGTATCAGGACCTGGCGAACATGACGTTGGTGAGTATTTAAATCGGGGGAGAAAATAAGTATGTCATCAAGGTATACAAATACAAAGTCATTCAAATATTCCCTCAAGATTTCGTTCACAAACATGACTGAAACACTGCTGGGGCGTTGGTAAGGCCAAACGGCATGACTAAGTATTCATAGTGGCCACTTGGAGTATTGAATCCCGTCTTCCACTCATCACCCTCACGTATCCTCACCAGGTGATAGGCATTACGTAGGTCCAGTTTGGTGAAAACCTTTGGCCTGTTGGAGGAGCTCAAAAGCAGATGAGAGGTAATGGATAGCGGTTTTTAACTGTGATTTGATTCAGAAGACTATAGTCAATACAGGGCCGGAGGGTTCCGTCCTTCTTACCCACGAAGAAGAATCCTGCCCCAGCAGGAGAGGAGGAGGGACGGATGATGCCTGACCTCAGCGACGCTGTGATATATTCTTCCATGGCCTTCCTCTCAGGGCCGGAGAGGGAATACAGTCATGCCTTAGGGATGGGTGCTCCAGGCAGGAGTTCAATGGCGCAATCCCACTCACGGTGGGGGGGGGCAGAGACGTAGCCTTGGTTTTATTGAATACTTCTTTTAAGTCATGGTAACAAGGTGGGACCTTGGAGAGGTCTGGATAGTCGCTGTGGTTTAGGATAGGGTCGCAGGTGGTGTCGGAGGACCTGGGAACAGAATGAGGGACAGACAAACAAGCAGCATGGCAATCCGACCCCCACTGTTTAACCCTCCCCGTTCCCCAGTCAATGTGTGGGTTGTGTTTGATTAACCAAGGGAACCCCAAAATGAGGGGATGAGTTGCACAACTGAATAGATGAAATCGGATTTCCTCACAATGATCTGAGTCGATTGTTAGTCTCAGCAGCAGGGTTTGATCTGTGACATAATTCAATAATTTGCCATCTAGAGACCTGGCTGTTACAGGACTGTGGAGTGGTTCAAAGTTTATGCCGAGAGAGGAGGCAAGAGCCTTGTCCATCAAACTCTCATCGGCACCTGAGTCAATCAAAGCTTGCAGGGGAACAGTTTTACCTTTGATGGAGAGGAGTGACGGGAGTGAGGGAACAAGGAGGATTATTCTTAATTTGGCTCACCAGGACCCTCCTTAACCCTGATGAGCCTCCTCTTTTGCTGGGCAGCGGTTGACCTGGTGTCCTGATTTCCCGCAATAGAAGCAGACACCCTCCTTGAGCCTCCTCTGTCGCTCTTCCGGAGCTAATTTGGTCCTGCCCAGCTGCATAGGTTCCTCTGCTCCAGCAGGGGGCGAGGGAGACTCTGGTACTGGGGTAGACAGGTGGCTCGATCTGCGAAACTCACGGAAGGAGTGCGGCGCCCCCTGGAACCCCGAAGACTTGCGACCCGGCCGACGTCTCTCTCTCTCTCTCACGGAGGCGATTGTCGATGCGAGAGGCTATTTTGACTAGGCTTTCGAAGTCCCTTGGGATGTCCAACGGAGCCAGAAAGTCTTTTACTTCCTCCGCGAGGCCGTCAATGAATGCGCTGATGATGGAAGTCTCGTTCCATCCGCTGTCCGCCGCCAGCGTGCGGAATTCAAGGGCATAATCCACCACCCTCCGGCGTTCCCTGTTGGATTTTGAGCAGAGCAGAAGACGCTTCCCGTGCGGGAGACGTCTGGTCAAAAACACGGAGCAGAGCTTGAGAAAAGTCTTGAGCTGTTTGACAAACCTGGGCGCCCCGAGACCACTCGGCCGTAGCCCAGGCAGCCGCCTCCTTTCTGGTCATGTGAGACACCATAAACGCAACTCGAGCTTGCTCCGAAGCGAAGGCGTTTGGGTCCATGGAAAAATGCAGGTCATATTGTATGAGAAAGGGACGACACTCACCGGACTCTCCGGAAAACTTCGGTGGTGAGGCCAGGCGGACCGGAGCGGAGGAGACAGGCAAGGAAAATGGCGCCGGAGGCGGCTGAGGAGGCGCAGCAGCAGCAGCAGTAGCCGGCGAAGCTGGTGGAGCCGGAGCGGCCGGCGGAGATGGCGAAGCGGCTATGAAGCCCTCCAGTCGGCTTGTCAATGACTGCATCTGATCGGTAAGTTGATTTACCTTTGTGGCGACGGAGGCTTGTAAGTCGGCTTGGCTGTCAGTGAGCTGCTTCACCCTGCTGCTGCTATGTTGCTCAGCTGAGCGTCATGATGTTTCAGCCGGTAAGCCTGGGTATCTAAGGCTGTCTTGATTGTGTTAGCGTCCACTGAGTCCATTTCCTGGCCAGATCGTAATGTTACGCAGGCACAAGGCAGGCAGACCCAAATGCAGGACGTATACACAAACCAGGCAGAATGAGGTTTTGAATGCAAATTTAATAGAGCGAGATCTTACAGAAATCTTGACATGAAGAGCGTGATCTTGACATGGCAAAGGATGAGAACAATCTGGCAACAAGACAGGGGAGACGCAGACAATATATACAAGAGGTAATGGGAAACAGGTGGAAACAATCAGGGCGGGGATAGACAATCACACCGGCGGGAACACACAATGAGGGGAAGTTAAGGGACCTGAAACGAGAGGAGAGTTAGGGTTTCAAAATAAAAGGACATGCCAGAACAGGAAACAGAAAACATGATAGACAAAACTTAACAGATCTGACGAGACATTACAGAGTCCCCTATTTGGTGACATATAGACATATATATAGACTACAGTTAACAAGTCCAATCTTAGTTTAGTTTTTATTGGTCTTATACCTAAAAAACAAAGAAACTCAAAATGCAGCTGATTATAATGAACTGAGTGTATGCAAAGCGGTCATTTTTCCTTATAGGAGTCCATCCATCCATAATAATTACTAAATCAATCTACGTACAACCTTACTGTAAAGTACTTCAAACACATACTTATATTCAATTTATTTGCCTCTGAAAAGATAAATCCTAACAGGTCTTGCTCTGATTCAGTTTTCAAATTCACACAACAGGACTGCACTGATGTATTCATGAATGTGAAAGTGTTTTTTGTTGCAAAACTCCAGTGTTTAAACAGCTCTCTGTTCTTGGCAGACATTGATTATGGGTATGACTACACCACCAACTCTCCTAGCAGTGCTTTTGATGTAAGCGACTGGTTGTTTGACCTCCCGGACGAGACCAGTAAGTGGAACGATATTTTATTGTGTTTTCACCTTACTTCTCAAGACGCAGACTCATACTTTATGCCTCCATTTCCAGATGCTTGTGATCCAAACCCATGCTTCAATGGTGGCTTGTGCCAAAGTAAATCTGATACAGAATTCATTTGCCTATGTCTCAAGCCTTACATAGGGAAAAGGTATCAAAAAGGTAGGAATTCTCAACTTATCTTCATGATAAGTTCCTATTTTTTACATCAATAGAACTGCAATCTCTCACTGATTTGAATTCAAAATGATTATTCTGGTAGTTTTTGGTGTAACAGTCCATTAACCTGCAGAAATTTCTTTTGTGATCAGTAAAGCTTCTTACAACTCACCGCTGGTCAATTTTCAGATTTTGGTGACCGACTCTTCCTTTTTATTACTTGTTCTGAATATTTAGTGAGAAATATTTGCAAGAGCGTCAAATGTGGTCATGGTGACTGTGTCATCAACATGAACCAACATCCATTTTATGAGTGCAAGTGCAGACCTCCCTTCCAAGGTCCCGACTGCAAGTCATGTGAGGATCCCAAATCCCAAACCAAAATGATGACTTGAACAGGACATCGCATTTACTACTTTCCTTTATACTTTTAAACTGCTTTTGTTTCTTCTGTATCAGTGCCATCATCACCCTGCAAACCCAATCCTTGCCAGAATGGAGGCACTTGTATGAAAGGGAACCGCCGCTTCCGCAGTGTCTGTCCTGATGGATATACTGGAACGTTCTGTGAAGAAGGTAAAGACTTTAAGACACAGTCAGACATCATTCTCACTGACAGATCACCATTCTTGCTTCTAAAGTTGGTGTTGTTTACTTTGAAATAACACAAAATAAAAAAAAAAAATTCTTCTAATTCATTCTCCTTGTATAGCTCCCTCTGACTGTTATGTGGGAAATGGAGATTTGTACAGGGGTGTTGCCAGTATGACCGACGAAGGGCACGAGTGTCTGGACTGGAACTCCTATTTCATTCTGTCGAAAGGAGAGGATCCTTTCAAAGTGTACGCAGACTTTCCTGGACTTGAACGCAACAACCATTGTTACCACTGGGGGGCAGCACAGTCAGACATTTAGAAATTTTACACCTTTTGAGTCCATGCCTCCCTATGAATTTTTAAAAAAGTCAAAAAACAAGTTCTGTTATCAAGTCAGGATGTGTAGGCAGGATAACTTTACTGATAACAAATTTCTTGTGATATATACATTAAGCGCCCCTCTCAGGTACTTTTCAAATTTAGCTGTCTTGGTCTTTGTTTCTTTCTCTTCTTATTATTTATTCTGCATTGTAGGAACCCAGTTGTGTGGTGGGATCTTCCTCACTGCTGCCCACTGCATGTAGGTTTTGCATTTCCTTTGTATGCCATTTCTAATCTCATAACTTTTCTGACACAGCCTGATGTTTTTATGTATTCATTTTTAGTAACCCACTGATGAATTCCAAGTCATGTTGGGAGGAGTGAACATACACAAACAGGAAGAGATAGATCAGACCATCGCAGTTATACAAGCGATTGTTCATGAGAGCTACAGGGAGACTCCTGACGCTCTTTACAACGACACTGGTTTGTCTCATTGATTGAGTGCAATGTTTTAGACCACAGGCCATAGATAAGAATGTCAGTAATGTGCAGATATATTTATTGTCAACTAGTATTGTATATTAGAGGTATCTTTTCAGGCCTCTATCACACACAAGCTGACACATCATATGCAGTACACTGTACAAAATGCACAGTATGTAGCTAAACTTAAATGAATTCAATTCATACTTTCACCCAAAATATCACTATGTTATCATTTCTTCTGATTAGGAATTAAGAATATAGTTTACATGCTCCAAGACCTGTTTATGGAAAAATGTTTTACCTAATTAATTAAATGATGGTCACTTGCTGTATGTGCTTATTTCCTGTGTAGCTCTGCTTAAACGCAAGGAGACGGACAGCCCTTACTGTGCCAAGGAAACATGCTTTGTGAAGATAGCATGTCTCCTAGACCACAACTTCCCAGCTGAAAAGGAATGTGTGGTCTCTGGATGGGGAGCCACTAAAAAACGTAAGTATTTATGAGCAGTTCTTTTAATGCCATTGAAATAGATTTTTAATATAATAATTCAGTGTTACATTTCCATAATAGACAGAGTGGTCTTAATTGATGCAGCAGAGCAGCAGCAGAGATATCCCAACTTTTTGTCACTATCTTGGTTTAAGCTCCAGAAATACTGGATCCTACATTTCCCATAATGTAACTGGATAAGATATTTCATTAGACCTCCCATGAAGACATTATATAGCTGTTTATTTACAGGCCAAAGAGTACTCTTCATGATTATAATGGGCTTGTCAAGGTGGTTTAGTTAAAAGTCTGTTTCTCACTCTCACTCAAATTCGCTTTGGCCTTCACTTTTCAGAGTCTTTAAGCAGCCAGCTGTTGAATGGTTGTGTTTTCCTGATCTCTGATGAGCGATGCAAAATTCTTCACATTTATGGAAGTTTACTGGACAGCAGCGTGCTCTGTGCAGGGATTCTGTAGGGGGGCACAGTACATGTTTTAAGTTCTGTTTTTGGCATCAAGCTTGTATCACACATGTGTACGATCCAATAATCTTTTCTTGAGTGGGCCTCTACAGAAAATGTTATATTTTTTACCTGCTCTCTCTGGCTCTACAGGGTGATTCAGGTGGAACCTTGGTGTGGGAGAAAAATGGTACACACTATATCACCAGTGTGGTAAGCTGGGGCGAAGGCTGCGGTCAGAAGAACAAGCCCGACGTCCTCACATTCCTTGTCCTCACAACTGGTTCAAAAGGAGGATCAACTGAACATTTTCAACTGAACTACCGGAAAGAAAACAGCACACTACTGCTTAATTTGCCTTGAAAAAAACCTCAGTTTATTTAATAAATGATAAAACCAAGCATTTACTCCCAGCCCAGCTTTGAGTTAAAAGGTAAGCTGAACCTGTCAGACAAAATGTAGGTGGCACATCTTTTAAGCAGGTCTGAACGTCTTTCTCACTGAGCCTAGCTCAAAGTGCACTAGATCAGCTGACCCCATAAGAAAACCGCAACGTTTAATCTGCTCCTTGTTCATTGGAACTTGCAGCATTTGTTCTCCTCTAAAGAATAAAAAACCACCAATGATGAAAAATGTCCTCTCCAGAACTACCCAAATTGCAATCTCTGCTCCAGCGTATCTTCTAAGCACACTCAACATACAAAAGCAAACTTTCCATATGATATGTCTTACAGCATCACCTTTATCCTGAAACAACATGAATTCAGTTTGGATGTTTGTTTTTTTTTTTGCTGGTGTTGGACATGGTCCTTTAGAGGCCATTTAACCCATTCAGAAGTTTTGATGAAATGCCAGAAATACTTTGTACTGAATCTGAAAATAATTTGATGACTTCCTTTCTTCTCACCACATACGTGACAATCATTTAAAATAACTTGGCAAGTCCTGTCCTGATTCAACATACTGATTCTTCCTTGTGATCATAACTACATTTTACAGTTCATCATTGTCACCTACAGTAGCTCTGTTTGACATTTGTGTGGCATCTCATGGAACACCGCCTGTAAAGTCATCCATTCAGTAAAAGTTAACCACACTTCCTTAAAGTGGCCATCTTTAGCATTTTTTAAACACTTTCATATATATATATATAAAAAACCCTCCTCAGATCTATGCGTCTTCTATCGCTTTACTGGACATGGACGTCCTGACTGTGTTCTGAAGGGCAGCCACAGAGGACATGGTGCTGGACTTCTTCTCCATGGATTTGAACGAGGTTGTGGTGGTGGTGGTGGATTTTTTCTGGACCGTCTGGAAGGTCTTCTTCCTCTTGACGTGAAGGACCTCCATAGCGTCCATGTTGACGCCTTGTTGAATCTCCTCGCTGGTCTTCTCCTGCTCTGAGGTCTGCTGCTGCTGCTCCATCTGTTGCTGGTGATGCAGCTGCAAGAAGGCCACAGAGAAAGTTAATGAGATCATATTTATTAAAGAACCATGGTATATTGAGGAACCGTTTGGGTCCGGTGCAGTGTGGATTTGGGTGGCAGGTCAAGGCGGGGGCCTTGACAGCCCTGATCCCCATGGCTAACGAAACTGGCAATTGGTACATGGAACATGTCACCTCTCTGGTGGGGAAGGAGCTAGAGCTGGTGGAAGAGGTTGAACGTTTCCCACTAGATATAGTTGGCCTCACCTCGACAGACAGCGCCAGCTCTGGAACCAAAATCCTTGAGAGGGGTTGGACCCTCTTCTATTCTGGAGATGCTCCTGGTGAGATGTGGAGAGCAGGGGTGGGCTTATTAATAGCCCCCATCTCTCTGCCAGTACGTTGGGGTTTACCCTGGTGGATGAAAGGGTTGCTTCCCTGCGCCTTCAGGTTGGGGAACGGGTACTGACTGTTATTTGTTGCTATGCTCCAAACCAAACAACAGTTCAGAATACCCACCCTTTTTGGGATCCCTGGGATGGGTGCTGGATAGTGCCCCAACTGGGGACTCCATTGTCTTGCTGGGGGACTTCAATGCTCATGTGGGCAATGACAGCATGAACTGGAGGGGAGTGATTGGGAGGAACGGCCTGCCCAATCTGAACCCGAGTAGTGTTCTGTTATTGGACTTCAGTGCTAGTCACATCTTGTCCATAACAAACACCATGTTCGAACATAAGGATGTCCACAAGTGCACTTGGCACCAGGACGTCCCTAGGTCGTAGATCGATGATCGATTTTATAATTGTATCATCTGATCTGCGGCCATATGTTCTTGACACTCGGGTGAAGAGAGGAGCAGAGCTGTCAACTGATCACCACCTGTTGGTGGGTTGGATCAGATAGTGGGGAAGGATGCTGGGCAGACCTGGGAGACCCAAACGGATAGTGAGGGTTTGCTGGGAATGCCTGGCTGAAGAACCTGTCCAGATGGTCTTCATCTCCCACCTCTGCTTCGACTGCATTCCGAGGGCGGCGGGGGATATGGAGTCTGAATGGGCCCTGTTCAGTACCGCCATTGTTGAGGCAGCGGTCATGAGATGTGGCCGCAAGGCATCTGGGTCCAGTCGCGGCTGTCAAGAAGGGGAGAAGGAGTCCTACAGGTCATGGATGGCCTGTGGGACTCCAGAAGCAGCTGACAGCCTACCGGCAGGCCAAGCTGCACGTGGCTCGGACAGTCGCTGAGGCAAAAACCCGGGTGTGGGAGGAGGTCGGTGAGGCCATGGAGAAAGACTTTCGGTCGGCCCTGAGGTTCTGGCAAACCATCCGGCGCCTCAGGAGGGGAAGACTGCAACTTGCTCACACTGTTTACAGTGGGAGTGGGGAGCTGTTAACCTCAACTGGGCAGATAGTCGGGCGGTGGAAAGAGTACTTCAAGGATCTCCTCAATCCTACCGACACGCATTCCCCAGAGGAAACAGAGCCTGGGGGCTCAGAGGTGGGTGCTCTCATCTCTGGGGCGGAGGTTGCTGAAGCACTTAAACAACTGCAGTGCAGCAGCAGTGCCCCAGGGGTGGATGAGATCTGCCCTGGGTACCTTAAGGCTCTGGATGTTGTAGGGCTGTCTTGGCTGACACGACTCTGCAACATTGCATGTGGACATCGGGGAGGGGCAGTGGCAGTACCTCTGGAGTGGCAAACTGGGGTGGTGGTCCCCATCTTCAAGAAGGGGGGCCAGAGGGTGTATTACAACTGTAGGAGGATCACACTCCTAAGCCTCCCTGGGAAGGTGTAAGCCAGGGTAAGGATGGGTTTGGATTCGGATTCGGTGGCCTGAGGATCCCATCTCTGCTTTTTGTGCGGATGATGTGGTCCTTTTGGCCTCATCACGTAGTGACCTCCAGCTCTCACTGGGACCGTGTGAAGCGGCTGGGATGAAAATCAGCACCTCTAAGTCCGAGGCCATTGTTCTCAGTCAGAAAAGGGTGGATTACCCACTCTGGGTCGGGGAGGAGTTCCTGCCCCAAGTGGAGGAGTTTAAGTATCTCAGGGGTCTTGTTCACGAGTGAGGGAAAAATGGAGCGAGAGATGGACAGACGGATCGGTGTAGCGTCTGGTTGCAGGTTGCGTTGCAGTGGTTGAAGTGGCTGGGTAGAGGACTGTCTGGGCCTCTCTCTGCTGAGACTGCTCCCCCTGCGACCATGGACTGTAATTTCCCAGCTTGGGATTAATAAAGTATATCTATCTATAAGCGGTTGGAAGACGGATGGATGGACGGTATATTGATTTATTATCTATAGTAAATTAATAGAATTCATCTTCCATGTTCCCTCACCATCATCATGTACTGATACTTTGCAATCGCTTCGTCAGTGCTGACTCCCTCAGCAAGTCCCAGCTCTGCAGCCCGGCGGGCAAGCTGGGCTTTGTGGGAGCCAGGAGGGGTCCAGCCCACTCCTTTGATCCAGTTCAGGTCCGACTTGTAGTTCACCTGCAACAAAAGGGATTGAAGTTATCCTCTCAGCATGTTTGAAATGAATGTGACAACCTAAAAGGCTGCATTAACCTGAATGTTAACATTTTAAATCATTAGGCATTGCGATGTCAAAACGTTTAATTTCATATTGTGCAGTCAATTAGATGAGAGTGTGAGCTTTGGGGATATGCATCATGTAAGCATAAGAGACACTGATGATCTTGGGTCTTCTATTTGATCATCAAGATTTGGTGAACATACAGGAGCAACATTATATTTCATATTATAAAATAAATGTAAATGAAATTATGACATTGGCTGTAGCAAAGCCTTTTGAAAAGGCTTTCAACTAATATACTCTCCGTGCACCATGACTTACATCACTCTGCAGCTTGTAGGCCTGCTTGGCGTGCTTGACATTGAGCTGCTCGGGGTCGCAGGTGTAGTCATGGAGCTTGTGGCGGTAGGTGATGTCACTGGCCTGAGCCTGATTCTTTTTGGCCTGCAGGAACTCGGGCTGGTCGGCATGGATCTTGTAGTGGGCCCGCTCCTCCTTTGACTGGCGTTTGTACTCCAAGTTGCTCTGGAGCTTGCTGGCCGCCAGAGAGTGCACCATCTTGGGGTCGTCCTCCACACAGCGCAGCCCCACCTGCTGGCCCTTCTCCTTCACGTGGGACTCCTTGTAACGGAACTGAGAGAGGGAGAAAGAGGGAGTTTTCAAATTTTGCACTTTTGCAGCTGGAGTTGCTCTGGCTAAGATTAGCTGCAAGATTTCTAACCAACTGCAGATTGAAAATTACATTTTGCTACATTACAATACTCTGTCTTAAACTGAGCTGAATGATTGTATGATGATAATTAAGCTTCACACAATACACACGCAAAACTTTTCAATTTCAGCAGTAAATCAGGTGTCTGCGGCAATAACAAAACCCTAAAATCTTGAGAATGCATTTAGTATGAGGTGTAACGTCAAAAGAAAGAGGCCCAATTGTTTTTTCACCACATTATTATACACATTTTTACAAAAAAAAAGTGCACATACAGTAAAAGACAGCAATAAGTCCCTATTTGTGCTGTGTGTTTTTCGAGAAAGGCCAAAGGGACTCAGTCTGAACTATCACATGAACTCACATCACTGGCAATTTCTCTGGAGGCCTTGGCAGTTTGGAAGGGAATAGCGTCCAGCCTCAAGTCATAGCCCGATGTCTTCACTTGCTCCCCAGATGCCTTGTAAACTTTCTTCATGGGAAAAGAATTTTGAAGATAAAAATGAAACACAAAGTGATATTGGCCTTTTTCCATGTGCGTCTAAAATCATTTGCTTGTTTTCAGGATTGTGAGGAGTAACTGAGGCGTGCCTTACATCGCTAATCTGCTGGGCGTTGATCTTGGCTCTGACAAAGTCTGGATCATCTGGGTGCAGAGTGTACCTATGCATGTCATCATTCTTCCCAGATTTGTACAGCCTCTGCAGCGTAAGGAGACAGACAGGATCTCAATATATCAGCAGCAGACAACACCCACAGTTTTTGAGTTTGGGATTTTACAGTTCGAGCAACAGGAGCTTATTAATGTACTTTAATAAGCTCCTTAAGCATCTTTATCTTTTCTTCCTACCTCACTGCACTGCTGGTAGCTCGTCTTAGCGTGGACAATATCAGGAGAGTCAGCCACAGAGGTGAACCTCAGACTGTCTGGCAGCTGACGATACTTCTTCTGCATGAGGGAAGACCACACATGCTTTAGCAGCGGGAAATATAGGTGGTGGAGGCTTGTGTTACAATAAATCATGTTTAAAGTGAAATCTACTTTGGGGTTTATTCAGTCAACTTTGGTCAGTGAAAACATGCAAATGTGTATTTGAATTACCAGAAAAATTGGGATCTAAATGTTAAAAAATATGTTATATAAATATTAGAGAAGAAAGTCTGTTTTTTACAGTGTTTATAGAGCAACACTAATAATACACTGACTTTGAATGCAGGGAAAACACAGAGCAAAAACACACAAAGAATCAAGAACACAAATCTATCAGAAAATAGATGATTTCCTGAACATAAAACGATATTCAGTAAATACAGAGTGTGACGTTATATGCAGTCAGGGCCGTAGCTACCTGCAGGTTTTTTATTAGCTGATTCCACTATTTACAGATGCAATTTTTTTGGTTATAATTATTATTTTAAGCCTAAAACATAACCTTCAGTCATCTCATTCAGTCAAAGACCTTAAAAACAATACAACAGAACTAACTAAATTTAAAACTTAATTTAACTAACCAGTTAACTGAAATAATCAAAAATCATAATATGAGGAGGGTGGTAAGACCCTTTGATGGGGAACTCATGATGTCAGTATTCTCAGAATCCTACATGCAATCTATAACCCTGTATGGACTTACAGATGTGTATTCTAACTGATACCATTTGCAACATGTACTCACATCACTTATTAGTTGTCCAGCCTTCTTAGCCGACTCCAGCTGAGGTGCACCCACGCCGTCCCAGGCCACTCCTTTCATGAAATTGAGGTCTGCCTTGTAGAGTTTCTAGACATGAGATGATAAACTGTGTGAGCTGAGTTAAAACATATTAGCGCTGAACATGTTTTACTCCTCATCCACACCCCCTCACCTCACTCTGCAGGTTGTAAGCCGTTTTGGCCCACTTGACCTTCATGTCATCAGGAAGCACCGTGTACTCATGCAGTTTCTTCCTGTAGTCCTGATCGCTGGCGAGGGATTGGGCGTTTTTAGCCGTCACCAGGTGAATCATGTCCGGGGTGAGGTGGTACTGCCCGCTGGCCATCAGCGCATCCTTGCGGTACTCCTGGTCGCTGGCCAGCCGGCCCGCCTGCAGGCAGTGCAGCAGACGCGGGTCTTCCAAGACGCTTTTGACCCCAATGTGCTTCCCTTTTTCCATCAGGTGGTTGTGTTTGTAGTTGTACTGTAGAGACACACAAGTAACAACTGGAGTCTACTGTATTCCAACATTAAATTACAATTTTATGCATTTTAAAGACTCAGGTGTTTATTGAAGTCTGGGTTACTGGACTGACTATGCTGCTATATTTGGTTGCATTATATTTTTATATTACATGGAAGTATATGCATGTGGTCTCTTTGACACTTACATCACTGGCAATGCCTGTGGAGCTCTTGGCAGCTTGGAAGGGGATGTCCTGCATGGTGAGTTTGTAGCCCTGAGCCCTCAGAGTGTGCCAGGACTCTCTGTACTTGATCTGGAGCAGACATACAAACAACCAATGATCATTAATGTTAAAATAAGACACACGGCTATTGTATGGCATGAATTTCACAGATACTTGTAGTACCTCACTGAAGTTGGCTGCATTGATCTTTGCTTGTGTAATCTCTGGTCTCTCAGTTGTTATAGTGTAGTTGTGCTGGTCATTCACCCCTTTCTCTTTGTACAAACGCTGGGAGAGAGGGATGAAATACATTTCATGATTTTTTTTACTGCATGTGCAACCTACCGAGCAACTTATAAAAAACAATCAGAGAAAATCTGAGCGGTTACTAGAACAGAATTAGAACAAGAAGCTCATTGTCTCACTTCATTTGTGATCTGTCCGCTGAGTTTGGCATGGACAATATCTGGAGAGTCAGCAACTGAGGTGTGCTTGAAGTTGTATGGCTGCTGACGGTACTTTTTCTGTAACAACACAAGATTTCAAGATAAATGAGGTTAGTGGTTTGTGTTCCAAGAAAAAAGAAATCAATGCTGAAAAAAGAGAAAAATAACAATGCATATCAACAGACAAGATATATTTTTGACTTTATATCATAGATCCACATGTCGACAGCATTAAGTTCTGTGTGTACACTAAACAAATGAAAATGAGAATGAGAAATAAAAGTCTGTCTAATTAATGTCTTACATCACTGATGAGGTCTGTGGCCCTCTTGGAGCCTTCAATCTGCAGGGCCCCGGTGGCGATCCAGGCTGCACCACGTAGGTAGTTCAGGTCAGAGCGATACACTTTCTGTGAGAAACACACACATGAAAATACATACTTTTAATAATAGAATTTTTTCAACTCAACTTTCAAACATGCAGTTGGGAGTGATTGCTTCTAAAAGATTTTAGTGATAAACAAGACTGAGACTAGGTATGCAACATTTTAAAAAAGTACTGTATGTTGTCTGTATGTAAAACACTTAGAGTAATAGTAAGAGTAATACACAACTAATACAAGTATTATAAACTAAGAATTGAAGCACTCACATTTGCTGTTTGTATTACATGTGTTTGTAATATCCAACTGATCAAACATTTATTGAAAAAGTATAAATTACAAACGAATTTCGCAACTTAAAAAGTGTGCATTTTTCACACCAAACTCTTCCTTTTAAACAACTTTAGAGTATAACACAAGCTGTCTGTCTTGCTCACCTCACTCTGCAGAGCGTATGCTCTCTTGGCTGCCTGCACCTTCATGTCATCTGGCACTGAGGTGTACTGATGCAGCATGAGCCTGTAGTCCTGATTGCTGACAAGTGACTGGGCCTTTTTAGCATGGGAGACCTCAAGCATGTCCATGGGCAGGTGGAATTTGGAGAGCTCCTTTGTTGAGTCCCGCTTGTACTTAATCTGGAGAAGGACGAGGTAAAAGAGAGTGTTATAATATATAATATATATAATATACTTTTTGAATCAGTCTTTTGGCTGCTGAATTACAGTAAAGGGGCACTTACATCACTCTGTAGCTTGTTGGCATGGACTGAGTGAGCGATGTTTATGTCATCCTGCAGTCCCTTCAGTCCGATCATCTTCCCTTTGGTCTTCTCGAATTCTTCTTTGTACTTTTGCTGAAAAGACAAATTATTCAGTTAAAAAATATTCAGTTAATTAAACATGAACAACATCATATACATATAAGTGATGTGCTGTGATATAGATAGAATTTAACAGATTTTTTGTGCAGACAAATATTTTATAGGACCACTGTGAGATTACATGACATGATAATAAGGAACATAAGTTGTAAGCTCACATCGCTGAGGATGTCTGCAGATGCTTTGGCAGACTGGAAAGGAATGGCATCCAGACTCAGCTTGTAACCACCATCCCGTATCTTAGTCCAAGATTCCTTGTAACAGGTCTGAAAATGCACACGGCAGATGTAAAAACTCAGTTCCATGTGGCAAACCACACAGTGGCAGCTGACTGGCTGAACCAATGATTGGTGGATTTCATATGTCTCTGGATAAGTTCTTGTGACTGTGGTTTTACCTCACTGAGGTTCGTGGCATTGAGCTTCGCCTGAACCATCTCTGGAAGCTCTCCACTGAGAGTGTAGTTGTGCTTCATGTTTTCACCCTTCTCCCTGTACAATCTCTGTAAAGATGAAAGCAAATCATTACTTCAGACACCTGATCATATTCAAGTGCTTCCTCTGTTTATTAACGTTTACGTGTCATAGTATTTATGGGAGGCCATTAGTGCACCTATTAGACATGCTAAATTTTGTCAAACAAGATCAAAAGTATACATTTTGGCAAAAGATCCTTATATTGGTAGTTGACACAGAGACAACAGATTTACATTCCAGTTGCACTAAACAAACGATTGAGGCACTGAACTTACATCAATGGCCAGTTTGTTGCTGACTTTGGCCTGGACCATCTCTGGAGTGTCCTCAACGCTGGTGAACCTCAAAGCACTCACATCCTGACGGTACTTTTTCTAGATTAAAATAAAACATGAAAGTGCCAAATATTAAAAGACTCTCCGAGTGAGATGAAGCCACATCAAAACTGGTGCACATGCACTCCACGAACAGTAGAGGGCACAATATCATCACAAACAATTATCTAAATAATAAATAAACTACAATGCAAAAGAACACAGAAACAGGTAATTAAAAAAATCTACCCCAAATAGCACTGTAGATAGTCAGTAGATATGTCGATGCATAGATAGATAGGAGTCTGCTCAGGAGGAACTCAAAACTCTGCTCTATTTATGTTCAGCCTGTCATTTCGCGGTCTAATGTTGGGAGCCCTGACCGGAATGACCCCTGAAATAAGTGGACACTTGTGAAGAGGTTATGAATAGAGTTGAATGGTGCCAGGCTGCGCTAGAAGTGTCACAGAAATATCTTTATGTGCTGTTTTCATACATGTACAATAAAAAAAAAAGATTAAATGTGGATAAGAAGAGTGTTGTTGAATACGAATTTAACTCTAACTAACACTAACTAAGTTGTGAACAGATAGGATATCACAGTTTGAAAGTTTCTGTTGTAAAGCCTCTAGGCTCTGTCTCCAAATTATGCACCAATAAGATCTGGTAACCAATGCTTTTAGGAAACCGGACACTTAGCACTGATGGGGGATGTTTCACGATTTTCCCTTGGGAGATGTGGATAGCACAAATGACATAAACGCATCTACTTTCCTAAAAAAAACTGAGATTCAATGTTTTAATGTAATCAACGTAGACCCACAAGCCTGATTAATTTCGTAAAGAGAGGGAAACGAGAAACGAGGGAGCCCTAATTAGTGAAGCTGAATGTGTTTTATATGCCAAGGCGTTAGTTACTATAATCAGCCTGCTCTCTTGTTATAGCCAAGTGTGTACTTAACCCAGTTTCTGGTGAACAGAAATGGTCCGCGGCTCTTTAAATACATTCTGACCTTAGCCGTAAACCTAGATATGTGCTTCCCAGTCACATATTACACAATCATGCTTTCTCATGCTCTCTGTGTTAATTTATGCCCATGGTTCTCTGGTTATAAATAGCACTTGGCTGTGGTTAATCATACGCTGTATGATAATTGGTTTAAATTACATTTGACTTCCGATACAATTACCATAAATGAGAGAAATGTTAATGAAGGACGGAAGCATACTGTTGCCGCGGGTTTGCATTTAACCATGTAAGTATAGACGTTTGTCTTTTTTGTTTAATTGTACCAAATAACCATCATCCCTTAACCTGCACCAGTGCATTGTGGGTCACAGTTTACCTCACTGACGAGTTCCCCAGCTTTCTTCGCCTGCTGGACATCCAGAGATTTTGAGGCCTCCCAGCCGACCCCCTTCATCCAGTTCAGATCTGACCTGTACTGTTTCTGAATACAGACACGAACACGTTTCAGTTTCAGGCGCCAAATTCTTGCATCCACAGCCCTGAAGTTAATGAAACACGTCAAACAAGCTGTTATTTGGAGGTCTGAAAATTAGACTTACATCGCTCTGCAGTCCGTAGGCCTTCTTAGCCCAGGCAACATTCAGGTCAGTCGGCAGAGTGGTGTACTCGTGGAGGAAAGTTTTGTAGTTGGTATCGGTTGCCAGGTCCTGAGCCTTCTTGGCGTGGCTGATGTTCAGCATATCCAGATGAACGCTGGGGACAAGGTTAATTTCATACAGTGAACGAAGAGCAAAAAATGGCACAAGAATTGAGGCCAGTTCTAGTGTTTTTTTGCAGAGTTGACGCTCCTTGGTTTTAACGGGGTCATTCTCTTCGCTTAGACAGATACTAGAGCACTTCATTTGGACGTTATCAGGCTCAGGAAACGTTAATTCGTAGAGTCTGAGTGCTTGTAACCTTTTCAAATTAGTCAAAATAACTTCTGGGAGGTAAGTAAAGTAAAAGTCAAGCAGCTTATTAGAAACAATGTCAGCAATTTTCAGTACTGCTGACTATGCAAACAATGCAGAATCTCTGGAATAGAGTCATGTTCATAAAGAAGATATCAATTATTTTCAGTCAGTGTTTGTCCCTGAAAATGTTGAATTAAAACACTTTACCTCTTTTAAACAACACCCTCCAGGAGCTTTAGAGCTCTTAAATCATCACAGCATACACAGTGTTCCCCTCTGAGGCAAACATCTGCATTTATTTTATATTTAGGTCAGGAACACAAGCAGCAGAGACAGAAAATAATATAATCACTGTGATCACAAAGAGTTGTGTGGTTTTTACATGATCTTTTACTAATTGAAGGGGACAGTGTGATGGGGACTAAAATGGCACCTCCAAACTTTTGTCAGGAAGTGTTAAAAAGGCTCCATCAGTGTCAGGAGGCTCACCTGTATTTGGTCTTGGTGTCCTCATATTCCTTCTTGTAGTGGTGATCACTCTGTAGTTTGGTGGCCAGAGCAGAGTGGGCCATCTGAGAGTCATCGCTGACTGACTTAATGCCAATAATCTTGCCTTTGTTTCTCTCATAATTCTCCTTATATTTGACCTGTGAGGGAACAATATATTTTGGTTTTATCAAAAAGCCTGTTTATGAATTTGCCTAGATGTATTACACAATGAAAATGTTCTGTTTCTCCAGGTTTAAGCTCATCTGCAAATATTCCACTTAACATATGTTACACATTATTCAAAAACAAAATTCCCATGCAGAGACTGTTTGTACAATCACTCACATCACTGGCCAGGTCTCTTTTGGCTTTAGCGGTGAGTATAGACAAAGAGTCTAAACGCAGCTCGAAGCCCTTTTCCCTCTGCTTCTCCCAGTTGCTCTTGTACACTTTCTAAAAAAAAAAAAAGAGGAAATCTTTATTACTGTACTTTCATAAATATTAAATAATCTCCATTGAGAAATATCTCCCAAATAAGTTTAATTTGACATTTATACTTTGATTGATTACAACAAATAAAAACACAAGATGTCAGTATGACATAGGAAGAGAAACAGAAATATACATGATGTAATGAAGGTTTTTAAATCTTCTTCAGCTTTTACAGCTGAATGTAGGTTGTTTTCACACAGAGATATCAGAAACTCGAGGGACATTAATGAATTAATATGTGTGTTTTTGTTTCCTGGTCACTTGTGGATGAGTCGCCAATGTCTAACCAGAGTTCCTTTGTGAGAAAATGTAGACAGAATTTGAAGTTGCACATATTTCTTTAGTACACCAGTAATTGCACAAACTATTTGTGATGGGATTTTAAGGAAGTCCTTAACAAGCGTGGCAAATGGACCATGAATTACTCCTCTTTGTCAAACATCTGGTGGGTCTAATGTCAATTAAACATCTAAAAAGTTAAAGTTCATTATGTCAGTAAGGACTTGTTAATTTTCAGCACTAATTTAATTGTCTCTCATTTCAAATCAATGGAACAAGTCCTTGGTTAATCAACTTTATTTTGAGCCTTACTGGAACACTTAGTTGGATTGAGCAATTACATTTTTCAAAATCCATACATTTTTCTGAGAACAGACCAAGTTGAACCAGTGGTCATGCTGTTGGATATGTGATACATGATGAAGCTATAATGTGCACATTTGCTATCATATATCAAGCTCGTTGTGGTAAAATTGACTGAACTCACCCCACTGAGAAGGTCAGCGTTGGCCTTTGCTTGCTTGAAAAGGGGCTCGTCTTTTGTCATGGTGTACTGGTGTATTATCTGCTCTGTGTTTGCTTTGTATGCCAGCTGAAAATCAGAATCAGATAGACGTACACATGATGTGAGCATGCCGCGCAATTAAATTCACATGATGAGAGCTTTGAAGGAAAGACCTTACGTCACTCTGCAGTTCCTGGCTCTTCTTGGCGTGCTTGATGGAGAGATCGTCCGCCACCTGGGTGAATTTGATGCTGTCTGCCTTCTGACGGTATTTAGTCTGGGAGAAAGAGGGCAGGAGATACAGAAGATAAACAGCACATCTCATTTACAATGTATGTATGCACCAAAGTATGTAAAAACACAAGATTGTACTGACATCGCTGAGCAGCTCTCCAGCTTTCTTGGCCTGAGCGATGTTCATACATCCTTCAGTCTCCCAGCCCACTCCTTTCATCCAGTTCAGGTCTGAACGATACTGGTTCTGTGAGGCGACACAAAAAAGGTTATTAACCAGGGATATTTCAAAACCAGGTCGTATTTCTGCATTACCAGGGCTCATCATGTCCTCCTGTCTCTCACCTCGCTTTGCAGGGCATAAGCCTTTTTGGCCTGCTGAACCTTGATGTCATCAGGCATGACGGTGTACTCGTGCAGCTTTGTGCGGTATTCCAGGTCACTGGCGAGGGCCTGAGCCTTTTTGGCATGGCTCAAGTTGATCATGTCATGAGGAAGACTGTATTGGGCCTGGCTCTCCTTGGAGCCCTTCTTATATTCGATCTAATGTAAAACAGTAAAATAAAGAAATGTATGAGTGCATAGAAAAAATATGCAAAATCTATTAGTGATCAAAATGACTTTTGCTTACATCACTGCTCATCTTGGCCACTTGGAGAGAGTGCAGAGTCTTGGAGTCGCTCACATTGACACCCACGGCCTTTTCCTTGTCCCTCATGTAGGTCTCTTTGTATTTAATCTGAAACACATGCCCCTCTGACTTAATTATCATATTTCATTAACCCCACTTAGATTTGTTGCTCTGATGTTCGCTCAGTCTCACTCAGATTTTATCTCCTCACAGTGGAGAATAGCGTGCGTTTGCTTACGTCACTGGCGAGATCACGGGAGGCTTTAGCTGCTCTGACACTCAGGTCGTCTACGCCAATGTCGCAGGCTTTGGACTTGGTCTTCTCCCACTCTTCCTTATATTTAATCTGGAGCGATACAATTGAATGATCAAATGATTACTTTGAAGAGCAAGGAGTTATGTTCTGTGACAATGTGAACAAGCATGTGCACATATGTGGGAGAAAATTGACTTACATCACTGCACAAGGCGGCATTGGCTTTGGCCTTTTTGATTTGGGGCAGGTCCTCAGATAGTGTGTACTGATGTTTGGTCTTTTCATAGTCAGCTTTGTAATTTAGCTAAAAGACACAAGAACAACTTCAGTTAAAACTCCAGAGTCAGCTCAGTGATTGTAAGTGAAGCGTTCGGCGTAAACATGTCGATAAAGTTGGTGTGATGTTTGATAATGCAGTTTTCTCACATTGCTGACAAGGTTAGCGTTTTTCCTCGCCAAAATGATCTCAGGTGTGTCTGTCACTGGACTGTACTTGACCTGGTCAATATGTTGCCTGTAGTTTTTCTGCAGTCGCACAGGAAACAAATGTGACAAATAATAAATGCATCACACAAAAAGAGAGAAGTATTTGTACAACTGTAATTTTTTTTTTGATGATTTTGATATAATTTACATTTAGGCTTAATCCTGATTTACTGCTTTACTCACATCTTTTAGTGGAACCAGTTTCTTTTGGCTTTGGTAGCCTGGTGTGAGGGTAGCTGGGTAGTTGTATTCACCCTGCTCCTGCTCAATGCCTTGTTTATACGAAATCTGGAATTTACAAGACAACTGTGTCAGATATGTTACTGGCACAGCAATTAATCTAATTTTTTCAAACCTAATCAACCATAAGTTACAGTAAACATTTGTCCATAGATTACATAATAAGTACAATACTAATACTTTCTATGCTTTTTTTGTAAGTAACAGCGAGTGAAGGAAAAAAATATTTGAATAAAAAACTGGATTGGCAGAGTTAATTTGGGGTGTTAATAATTTGCATACATTTGTAAAATGTAATTTTGTATTATGGCAAGTCAATGAAAAACAAAGCTTACATCACTAGCCAGTTTCCTGGCCTTCATGGCGTGCATGGTCTTCTTATCGATTCCTTCATAGTGGCCCTTCATATTGTTGGCATACTTCTCTTTGTACTTATTCTTTAAAACAAATAGAAAGAAAAATCATCAGGACTGTAATATAACCACAATTTCCAGACTTTTACAGTGAGGCTTTACAGGTTAGCTGAACTCTACAATGTTTGAAAATGTGTTATACTTACATCACTTGTGAACTTGGCAACCTTGGCAGCGTTTTGAAACTGTGGCGTCTCACAGAAGTTGATGCTGTGGCCTTTGGTGTTCTCCAGGTCCTTTTTATACTCCACCTGTTAGAAAATATGAAAAATGATAGCAGCTGCTTTGTAACATTTTTCATTTAAGCCCCCTTCTTCTGTTGTTGAACTGTCAGAGCTGATCTTTTTGAGACACCCCGCTACTGTATGCGCTAAATATAAAGTCCCTGCTTATCAGTCACCATCGCTGACACTCCATCATACCTCCAGAGTCACCGAGACAGACCTTTAATCTTAAATATGCTTCGTTGAGCTTACCAGTGACAGCGTGGCACCATTTAACTTGTCAGTCCCTTCACCGGTTCAATACCACACAGGCAGGGTTTTGTCACCTTTAAAGATTTGAGCTAAATCCGAACATTGCTCACAGACAAGCAACAGCTATTGTGGTTGAATAATGCCTCAGTGTGGCTTCCAGTGGAGCTGGGAATAGATGCTAATGGCTCACATTTATATGTCATATTCCAAGGCTGAGAATAGTTGGGAATACTGTGTGAGGTAACATTAGTTTGACAGGGTGTCCCATGGCCCTGAAGGTAAGCTGTAACCCCACTGGGCAGGCATGTCAGAGATGCTGAAAATGTGAGTTAGGTGGCTTCATGTCTGCTGGAAACTGACACTGTGCCCAATAATACCAGCTCTGAACACACACACATGCACTGTGCATCAACATTTGGAAATGATTTGTCCTACAGTAGATTTACAAAACCAACTTTTTGCACTTCCTAAATAATGCTAGAAAAACAAAGACTTGAGAGAAAAGAGAATGAAGATCTGGTCACAGGCGCACCTCACTGACGATCTTGTTGATCTTTCGGGCATTCTTGAGAGCCAGATTGTCCTCAGATGTCAGACTGTGGAAGTGTGAGGTGCCCTTCATCTTGTTTAAGTCCTTCCTGTATTTCAGCTGCAATGGGATGACACATGATTACGTGCATATAGGAACGCATTGCATTTCTGTAGCACCAGGAGATCAGCGTGCACACACACACACACACACACACACAGAGTCTAATTTAGGCATGGCGGAGAGTTTAAAGCATGACGACACTGGGAGGGTTTCTCATTGTGTGTCCCTCGTTTTTTCTGCACGGTGATGACAAGGCCAGATGATGGATAACGCTGAAGCTCTTACGCTCTACACTGTGTAATGTTTTGACAGCATTTACAACCACTTCACATGGTTACCCAGCTGATACAGAACCTTCTTTAACCTGCACCACTTGCAGACAAACCAGCCCTCCAACTGCTACCATATGCTTAGCAAAAATATGACATTTACAGTGGGCACGAAAGGGTTTGTCTTGGAAATGAATGTTGCTCTCAGGCTGATACTCACATCACTTGCATTTTCCTGAGCCTTCTTTGCAAGATAATAACCAGGAGTGATCATGGCAGGGAAACTGCCTTTACCTCGTTGCTGCTCATACTCCTCAGTATAAGCAATCTGCAAAAAACAGAGAGTGACTTATTTAATTCAATTCACTTTTTATTACAAAAATATATGAAGTAGTGTAGTAAATAAGTAAAAATATTTTCCAAAAGCTTGATAAATAACAGAACAAAAACTTTAAACAGCACATATATGGTACGCTCGAGTCTTTTACATTTAAAATAAATACTTTACCTGGCTGAAGTTCTCTGCGTTTTCTCTGGCGTGAACTGCTTCAGCTACTGCTGCCTCAGTGCTGGCTTTACCCTTCATCTCCTGCTCGTACACCTGACGGTACTTTATCTGGCAGAACATGAAAACCATTAACAACAGATGGTCAGGGGTCTGCAGCAGTGTGTTTTTATGTGCACATTTTTGTGTTTGTCTACTTACATCACTGGCCTGCTCAGTGGCCTTCTTTGATATCTTGTATCCAGGTGTAAGATGTGCAGGAAAACTACCTTTGCCTCTCTGCTGCTCGTACTCTTCTGTGTAGGCATACTGGGGGAAGAACAGCAGTGATTCAGGCACAAAGTGATGTCTGTCTTTTTAACAGAATCAAAGACTGCTTAATTCAACTGGTCTTGTCAGTAACATCAGGTCAAATTAAATAAAGCACACTCAGATCTTGTGAAGTCATCATTAAAGGCTTAATGAAAAGCTTACATCGCTGACAATCTGTCCTTGCTTCTTAGCCAGAAGCACCTCTGGGGGGTCAACAAACGTGGTGTACTTTGAAACTCGCTCCTCGTGTCCTTTCTTATATTCCAGCTGAAGAGAACAAAACAGTCATCTCGCTTAGGCTCCTCGGATTTGTGTTAAAGGCACATCAACCACTGCCAGAGACACATATGCACCTAAAGAAATTGGCTGGGACGGGAATTATCGGAGTTTCATTACTTACATTACTGGCCAAAGTGCTGGCTTTTTTAGCAGCCTGGTAGCCTGGTGTGATCATGGCAGGAAAGCTGCCTTTTCCTTTTGACTGCTCGTACTCCTCTGTGTACTTCACCTGCCAAAGAGGAACTAAATCAGTCAGGACATTTGACCAATGCTGATGCAGAATAGATAGATTCTTGCTTTTTATAAATCAGTAGCATCAGTAGCACTTTTAAAGACACAAAACCCCATATTTAGGCTTAAATAAAAAAGTATACTCACATCACTTATTGCCTTCTGGGCCTGAGACATTGATACTATCTCCTGGCTGGTCACCGAGCCGGAGTACCACGTCTGCTGTTGTGAGAACTCAGACTGAGACTGAAAGGCCTGTTTGAACAGGGAAAACAAACCCAACCGTTCCATGAAAAAGGCCACTTTAAACCTTCCATACCTTGCTGTGCCTTTTTAAATAAATCTTCATAGCTCAAATAAAACATTTGACAAAATTTAAATGCTCTACCAAACAGAGCAGGAAGACAGTGAGCTTTGATGCATTAACAGTGTCAGCCTAGTACAGTAAGTTACTTGACTATTCTCCTATGTGATCACTGAAATTGTACAGTTTCCAACATGTCCACATTCAATATAATTACATCTGCATATTGATTATTTGGAGGAAGACCTGGGATCACTTTATACAACTCTGCTGTTTGAAAAGGAGATCAAGTGTACTCTGAATAAAAAAGTAGAGAAATTTGCTTTATAAGATGTACAAACAAAACAAATTCTTCCAGGAAAGATCAGCATTTGGGCTGGAAGTTCCTTTAATTGGGTGTCATGGCCAGTCGCTCTCCCGGGAGCTCACCTGGCTGGCCATCTGATTGGTTAGGCGAGCCTTCTCCAGCTCCATGGATCTCATGTCATGGTGGAAGGAAGACATAAAGCGCTCGCCATCCTCGCGATACTTCAGCTAAAAGTGCACATAGACGACAAGCGTTAAGCCAAGGCTAGCACACATTTGCATAGCCACACACTGGACATGTGTTTTTCGGGCTTTCGCTTTGGTGGCCAGACGCCTGAAATCAGCACAAAAGTGAAAAGCCCAGACTGATATTACCCTGACTTCAGATCCACAGAGCCAAACATCAGTCTATTCTTATGCAGTCAGACCAGACAACTTGAGCTTGCATGCTTTAATGATGAAGGGATAATATTAGCGTGCTGTTATTAATAACATGTTCCGATCAAGACAGTGCCGGACCTGCCAGGAAAGATCCAGAACAGAGTGCTGAATGACGAAACTCTGAGCTGTTGATCCTTAAGCTGTAAAAATGTTCAAAACTAATATTAGAAAAGCTGCATTAAGAGACAGAGCTGATGAGTGACTTCTCTGGAGCATCATCACTAAAGGGAAATCATAAACATGTGACACTTGCTTTCTGTCAAAAGGTAAATTTTTGGTGGGAGCCAGATTTGAAAAACTTGAAATAAATTAAGTATCACTAAGGAACGAAAGAAAACAAAAACTGTTGACCAAAGCAAGACTTTTTTTTGTACTGTGGATTGGGTTGAGGGTCCCTCATATCACCCCACATATAAAATAGCAATAAGTTAGGTCATATACAAACTTATGGCATATATCAGCAGACGATGAGCTTGCTAACCCACTTCAAATACAAGCATAAGAGCGTCAGCGTGAACTCGTAGACACAGACAGACACAGACAGGCGGGAACAGGTGGCAGGGCAGAGGAGAGGAAGGGATGTGAGGGCTGTTTTTCTTGACGTATAATTTTAGCCCCAGTAGAGCACAAAGTGAGCTAAAGCAGAGGGGGTGTCTCGCCTCTGTCACATGAACAGAAATAACCCAAGCCGCACTCTCCCATTCCACACCGCTGCCGTCACCGTGGGCTCGGAGCAGCCTCCACCTCTCTCGGCCCACCACCCGTAAAGCGCAAATGGGAGCTTTTCGATATGACAGTGATGGACACCCCCAGGTTCAGATGCTGAGATTTCTGACTGTGTGTGTGTGTTTGTGGGTTTGATGATCTGAGTAATCTGTGAGGTCACCAGCCGTTTTGTGTGATTTTGAGTGACAAATTGAAAAGCAGATCCATCCATTTCTTTCATTTTGTGAAAAATATTGTTGTAGTAAATGAGAGTATATTTGGTATATTTAAAGTTAGTTGTAATGCATGTGTCAGTCCCTTTTTTTTGTTTATGATCCAACACAATGACCACCGTCCTACATAAACCCAGTCATGTCAAGGCAGTGATAAATGAGCATTTCATTCATGGCATAGACTGTGACTTATGTCAGCCTGTCAACAATAGACCTTGACTCAGATCAAGGCCGAAATACTTCTTGTCTCGTGTTGCTAGTTGTGTGGGGGTTTTTTTTGTTTTTTTTTTGCACTGAGACATCATCTTACCTCACTGCTCGCCTTGCTTTGCTTCTTTGCATTGATGTTGACGGGGGTCTCGTAGACGCTTGTGAATGTGTTGTTCCTTGGGTTGTGTCTGGAGAGGTGAGATGTGTAACAATCATTTCACACCAAAATGGTAGATTTTTAGGGTTTTTTGGAGGGGGGATTATGATCAAATCATTGTCATTGAGCTGTTGCCTAGTACTTACACAGAGCAGTATGGCCTCTTCTTGTGGCTGACAAAGTTATTGGCAGTGAGCACCATCTTACAGACATCGCAGTGAAAACATGCTTTATGCCAGTTCTGACAGAGGAAAAAGACAAAATCACATTATTTCAAAGGATCTGTAAAACTGGACTCTAATCTTTAAATTTGGAAACATGACTTCAATAAGGTTTATTATGAGGAGAAAGGAAATGTTTCAAACTCGAACAGGTCATTTCTAATAGGTAACATCAGATTAGTAAGAGTGGTTTAATTGAACAAGGCCAAAAATAACAGCAGCAATGGTGAAGTGATATTCAAACTGGACTCACTGACTTCTTGTCAAATATAGCTTTTATGTGACTGTTGAACTGTACTCCTCTTGTTTTCTGACAAGACATCCAATAGCAGCAACCAGTCAGAGCAACACAGATGTTTTTCATGCTGGTTGATTAGCGATGTGCAAATTATCCTCTTTCCACATAGAGATGCAGAAAAATACTTGAAATAGTTTAAATGTTGCCATATTTAGGTTGTTTCTGTTTTTTGTGGTAAATATCATGTAACTGAATATGATTGTTTTTTATAAAACATTTATGAATGCCTCACCTAAATCTTTTCCCTTTAACAAATGTGCTGGATGACTTTAAGAATAAAACATCACTCACACATTCACTGAAACTTTTTTGGTATCACAATATTTCTCTCTTACCTGGTCAATGCAGTTGATCTTCTCAGCTGGGTAGACCACGAACCCACACCTGGCACAGGACTGCATGGTGAATGCTTGTCCGTTCCCCCCAAAAAAAAATCTTCAGGAAAAATATCAGAGGAAGTGAACAGTTGAAGTGAAAAGTTGCCAAAAAGAGTCGGGTCAGTGGCAGTGACTCCCAGACAGTCAGTGCGTCTCCGGTGGCGGTAAACTTAGCTCTGTCACTGTGAAACTCTGAAACGGTCTCTTACTTGACACCATGTCCCATGACGGACCACCCCCCTTTCATTTACAATGCAAGAAGACTGGCTGAGTCCAGCTGTCTGTCTGCAAGGAGAGAGAGAGAGAGGGACAGAGGGCGAGAGGGTTCAGATATCACTGTATATGTGTAATGGTCCAGAGTTGGACTGCTGGTTTAACTTTGGGCATCTTGCCATGACACTAAGATAAGATTTAAAAGTGCAATACATTGTGTAATAGCTTTACTTATATGATGACCCTGGTTTTCAGCAGCTCTTGATGTACTTTCTAAAAGTACCATGGACACATGCACAGTGAGAAACATGAAAATACCGAGATACAAAAACAAAAAAACAAAGTTATGCAAACTTAATGAATGAATCGCCCAAATAGTCTGGACACACTGCCTCATAACAGTATGGAGGTTCTCAGGATCAGAACTGTAGTGACCCAAAGGAAGACCTGTGTGAAGCTGACACAGTTGTCTTGTTTTTAATCAATAATCACAGTGAATTCATTCATTTTGTGTACACTGACTGTCTTCCCTGTACATCAGGAGATGTTTTGTCACAACACAGGTATTATGTCAGAATTTTAAAAATTAGAGGGCATATAAAAATGCAATAGATATTAAATAGTTTTCTAACAATAATAAAAGTAATTTGAAAGAACAATTTGCTAATTTAGTATTACAGGGTTTTAAACTGTTTAGGGACTTTGCGTTATTGTGGTAGTCACTGGGAGTGAAAGTTGTAATACAAAAGATTTTTAAAAGTGTTAAATGACTATTTTTTTTAAAGCTTACAAGTTAAAGCTTAAATCTTGGTTATACATTTAAAACAAAATGTTTGATATGGAACAAATGCATTGTTTGATCTGGACAACAACAAACCATGACTCCACAGATGCTTATTATGTGGACAAGACCAAAATAAATATACCAGCGTTTCTTTGAGCTCTCCATATAAAGTACAACTTACATCAGTGTCTCTACATCAAAGTTTATGCAAATGATGATGTATTTGGTAAAATCTCTGAAATCTCATTTTAAAGGATATCTCTTTGACTTTGTTTGTCAAAAAAACCCAAATACTCTCAAGTTAAATAAATCAGTAGCAGAAGTTTTTTTAATGTATTTATTATTTTACATTAATTTTATTTTTAGTTTGTAAAATGAGAAAAAAAAACTGTAATATGGATATGGGCGGCGGCAGAGGGACGCAGGATTCTGACGTAGTTACGCAGCCCAGAGACGTCACTACTTTCACTTTCTCAAGTTTTCTTTGGAACAGAAACTCGGTGAAAAGTTTGGAGAAGCGAAGAGAGCCAACTTTCGTGCAATAGCTGGGCTGAGTTAGCACAACACACCGGTAACAGACTGTAAGTCCACGCTAACGAATGCATCTCTGCGTTTAAAACAGTAACTTTTCGCTAACTTATTAAGTTTTTGGCCGTATGCTAATGAGGACAGCTAAATGCTAATGACGTTTTAAACTAGGCATCAAAACTGAAGCGATTGCAGTTATTTTGGACGCATAATGTGTAATATAATACAATTTTGAAAGTCTAGGACAAATAACTTTTCAGTATTTCTTTTACTATGAACCTTCTTCTGTTATTCTTAAATGAAAATGTTTCGTTTGATGTATTTGTAAGCCCCACTGGTTAGTTTTTTCTTTATATTTTAGAGATACTGTCGGGGTCAGTTTGCTAAAAGGGATCAACGATGTAATATTTAAACCATTTCTATCTTTACAAATGTAAGACAAGGTATTTCCTACATCCCTCCCACTATATTTCACCCCAGTTAGACACATTCACAGACACACACAAACATAGCATATATAATAGCATATATACACATAGTCACAGTTAATATTGTTAAAGTCTTTTTAATTTCTGTTAATTTCCAAGCATTCTAAAAATTTCTTTCACTAGAAATCATCATGACTCATTCAGCTTGGTTTTAAGTGTATGGGTATATCTGATCTATCAACATCATCCTATAAAGAAAAAAATGATAATGTTAAACAAATATATAAAGAAATGTTAATTAATGTCTTTTATAAGTAGGTTTTTCCTGTGTAAATTTAGGAAATATTTGAACATGTATTTTCATGAGTAACTAGTGTATCTATGGAGAGGTGAATAAAAGTACTGCGCTACACATTAATTGAATTGTTAGTAATGAGGGACAAGCAGTGTTTTTTAGGATTTTGATTTCTTTTTGGATGACTTATCATGCAGCGGGTCACATCAACTGTGATTGCTGTCCCCAACACATGAACATAACAGGAGCTTTAAGTTATAATGTGTCTGTTAACTGCAGATGGCTGGAGAACCTGCAGAGCCTATGGGATTTGGTGGCGATGCAGAGGAAGGGATGTCGGTGGGAGATGAAACAGATGCCAAACCTGACCGCAGTGGGAGATTTCTTCTCTTTGGCCGGTGACAACCTTTTATTAGCTTATTTGATGTATCTGCAGAGGGAACACCTAAACATCCATGAGTGGAAACTCAGCTAAGAAACTGAATTCACCTCAGACACACTTTAGTAGACCATGTGAAAGAATATGCTTGTTTTACCGTAGCTTTCACTTTCATTATTACACTCATAGCATATGTGCACTTCAATTTGGGAGTTATAGCACAACAAGAACAAGGTTCTTTAAAACGGTTGTACTCTATGTTGTGTTTATTGTGGTTTTTGTGTTGTGATGTTGTGATTCTTGCATCTCTTTTGATGTCCATATGTGGCACTGAAAAGGCCATGCATAACCAGGTCAGGCATCACTTGACCGTTTTGCTGTTGCAGCCCTCTTCCTCTTTTCTCTTCCTCTTCAGCAGCTCTCTTTCGGTATTAACCGTTTTCTTCAGTGGCAGGGTTGCAGTCTGGGCAGTCTGTTGGTCTGTGGTTTGTCCTTTTGTCCCCATTTTCACCACTGCTACTGTCCTAGTGCACCTCATTGTTTCTCTGAGGTTTAGGAGAAACTGAAATGGACTGTCATTTGTTAAACATCATATGATCACATATACAGTGTTTCTCACTTTCTAATTTTGAAGTGGTGATAAACCACTTCCAAATAAAGAAAATGTATATGGACATGTTTATTTACGCAAATAGTTACTTCTGGGCTCTTGTCAATGAGAAGAGATAAAAAAACAAAAGAAAACTGCACTCAAATTTACACTGTACTACAGCAGAGTCTAAAAATGTCAATATGTGAATTCAGTTTGATATCACATAAACACTATCTCACAATGTCTGCCATCATCTTTTAAAAGTGTGACCAGGGAGTCACTGACTGACTTGAGCGAGTAGCCACCATTTATGCCAGTGTGATGCACAAGGTGGCACTGTGAACCTTTGTAGTGGAGGAACATCTGTCATCTCTGTCTCTCCTAGATACTGGCTAAAAAACACACACCTTATGTGGCATTTAGATTTTTACCTGTCCGGATAACAATGGGCAATCATACAAAACAACACAAAGAAGCATCTTTGGTTTTAGATTTTAAACGAATGAAAAACAGGCTGAATTATTTAAAGAGAAAACATGACATAGCTTATTAAGAAATTCGCACACATTTAATGTCTAAATGCCATCTGCCCAATCAGCTGACTTTGTTTTGCATAGCCACTTAGTCATGGCTACCTGATAGCACACATGACCACCATATTTAGAGGTGTTACTTAAAACAGATACATTATCTACAGTACTTGTAGGTGTGTGCCTTTTGCAGTGGAGGAAGGCATGACCAAACAACAGATCAACTCGTGATGCCCTTAGGTCATATCATGTTATCTGTAATGGAACTGTGTACAGTGTCATAACGATTGTAATGATGATTCTTGTACTAACTGGTTTTGGGTGACATCTTGCAGAAATTTGGTTATTTGTAGGTGGTAGTTTTGTAGGTGAAGTTTTCTCAGCAATGAATGTTTTTTGTTTTACCCCTTCTTGTGCATCCAGCCCCAAAACGTTAGCACGATTCGGCACTCACAGTATGTATGTAGGTATAGGTGGATTCTGTGCCTGTCAGCAGAGGAGCAACTTGTTGCCCTGTCTGACCTCAGCAGGGAGCGAGGCGCAGGGGCCATGTGTGAATAGGCCTTTAGAAAGCGCTGGTGTGGTGGCGAGGCTGCTGACTCAGGGGGCTCACAGTGCGCCGCCCCCGTCCTCGGCACCTGCTGGCCCAGTCAGGTCTCCATCCAGTACAGAGAGCATGTCAGTATCCTAGCACACAGCCAAAAATTAAGCTGCCAGTTCTGGAGAAACGTACTCTTTTGGGGAAAAAAAGAGAAACGAGACAAAACCAACGCATTTCAGATGCAGAGTGGCGTAGCGCTTAATGACGAACCCAGGTAAGACAGACGCAGCCGCCTTACATTCCTCTCCGCCGTCCTCCTACCTGCTCCGCTTTCTGCCATGCCCAGCCCACAGCAGAACACGGCTGCAGCTCTTTGCCCACCCTCGTTCAGTTGTTTGGTACAGTATGGCGGCACATTTCGGAGGTGGGAGGGGGCCTTCAAAAAGTTCTGGATCACATGTTTATTAGAATATGGCTGGGCTGCCTGTGAGGGTATGTGCATGAGACTGTTGCGCATAGCTGTGTATTGTTCCTGTGCTTGAGTAAGTTGATGACTAGGCTCTTCTGGAACAAGCCTGGATTTTCAGAGCCCCCATTGGGCCACTGTTGGCTTAGCTATCTGGATGGATCTTTTGAAGAATGGAAATATGACAGGTCTGTGAGAATTGCTGCTCGTGGAAGACTTCCTCTAGCTCAATCTACATTGATGTGTTTATGATTTTTTATTACCTACGCTTAGCAAACATGTTCTAGTTTCTTCTTGAACCGATGGTGGATTACTGCAACCAAATTTGGCTGCGACATTAATGCCTTATTTGACAAAGTATGTACTCTTTGGATTCTCAGTAAGTGGTTTAGAGTGTGTTCAGTTTCATGTGAGCCTTTCTTGCATTGGGCATCTTGACATTTACTTGTGTTGAAATAACCATTTTGTGAGGAAATATTTTGGCTTGAAAGATACTGTCATGTTCTGTAAGAGTTAAGCATTTTCCTAGAAAACTTTGACTTGCAAGACGTTTTTGTTTAAGGTAAGAGTTAACATGATTGGCCTAGATGAAGGTAAACAGAAAATTGATAAGTCTGATCATTAGTTCTTAGATTCCTTGTTATTTCCATTCCTATTGCTCTTTTTCTCCTTTATTGTGTTTTTTGTAGGTTTTTTGTATAAGGTCTAAAACACAGTAATATCTGAATATTGCTATGCATGTGAACTGTGTGTGTTGTATAAATCTACTTTATTTTCACACGAGAAGAAGCCATTTAAAACATCAATTAGACTTAAAACATTTTGCATTAGGTACAGCTGAAATTTATTTATTTTTTTTACAATGCTGCTGTAAGTGTTGAACTGTCCTTAATATTCTGTTTCTTTGTTAGTAAGAAGAATAAGGATGGCCAGACGCGGGAGCAGGACTACTCTTCTGAAAGCCATTACAGAATTGTTTCACCAACATTCCAGTATAAGATGAGCCACCAGCGAGTGGGAAAGTGCATCATCATCAATAACAAAAACTTTGATGAAAAGACAGGTACAGGAAACATGTTTCAAACACTTTTTTTATACTATATGAAATTTCGCTCAGTGTTATTGCATTAAGACTGTGTATGCTAAGCAGATTGTCTTGACAGGGATGAATGTACGCAATGGCACAGACCGAGATGCAGGTGAGCTGTTCAAATGCTTCAAGAGCCTGGGCTTCGATGTCTTCATCTACAACGATCAGACATGTGAGAAGATGGAGCGTCTTCTCAAAGAGGGTGAGTAGTGAAGTTATCATTCTGTATAGATGCTCAAGCCACTTATGACCTAATGATCTGATACATAATAAATTTTGTTAGTACCAGTCCTTACAAAAAATATATAGAGGAACCTTTTGGAAATGCCATGGAAGATTTTCAGAATGGTCTTTCATACTTGCAAAGATAGCTCCTAAATAGAGGGCAGGTTTCTTGCCTCATGCATTCAAACCAGCTCCTAGTCACATTGTAAAATTTTTGTCACATACTAAATTGCTAGTTTATAAGGTACACTTTGCCAAATTTAATGCAGTCTAATCCAGCAGTCCTGCTTGTTGAAACTGTTTTAGAGGCTGTTTTGATTCATCTTGGTGGTTGTTTTAGAGGCTCTAGTTAGCAGTGCTGTTTAGTTGTACTGTGTTACATTGAGGGCTGTTTCTAATATTCAGTCCACTCACATTACTATAAAACTGACTAGACTAATTTAATACATCTTAATATTATACAATACAATTCAGAATTACCACAAACTATACATCTGTAAAACAGTTTAAACAAAAAGTGAGCATTAGTAAAAGTGGTGTTTATTGGAGATCTGCTGGATTTGATTCAGCTGCACCCAATACACTGGCAACTGAATATGATGACATAGTAGCGTTATAGTACTTGGAACAGCATCTTGGTAATGTATTTATCGAGGGAATGTGTTTTTTTTTATTTTAATGTGAGAATCTTATTGCCAGAGAGAGATCCTTACTTTGCAAACAGATACTGTTTACTGTAGATAACCAATGAGCTCTAACAGAGTCATTAGTTTTTATACACTTGCAGTACATGTTAGAAAATTTGATTCCCCCTTAAGTCGCAGTGTGACCTAGACTCTTCGTGACTGTTACAGTAAACACTGACAGGTTAGACAGCAGGTGGGGCTGTTGGAAAAGTAATGACATAAATCCTACTGAAGTGGCTACCAATTTGGCCAAAATGTGGAGATTAATTGGAAAGTGTGAAACACAGTTTTACTGCCACTACTTGTTGACTTAAAGTAATAATTCCCTAAATCTCAATGCAGAGTTGCAGTGAAAAGGTACAAACAAAGCAGCTGTGTTCACATGTGGATTCCAATGGGACATGGCTGCATCGGGTCCTGGCTAGCTCAGATTTTATTTGGTTATTTTCCCTTGATTTTTGTACTTCCACTGGCCTGGTGCCACTGGTTAGGTTGTAATGTCAATGCTGTGATGTAATATATGATAAGTAGCCTGCACATGGTGTTTTATTTTAAAAATTGACCAGGTGCTCTAAATCGTTCTAGTGTTTGACTTCGTATCTGGCACATCTTCAATATGCAGCTTTGGTCAAAAATAGACTAGGTGTATATTATAAGCAGAGCAGAGAGTCGCTTCTGGGATGCTTCTGAAACGTGCTGTGGCGCATCTTAATTTCCTCAGAGGAACCCGTTTAAGCACTGTATGTTTCAAGCATTTTAAAATGACCTAATATCAACTTAATTCATGGTACTCAAAGAATCTTGATGAACAAATGAAGGCAATAAACTCCAGACTGGATCATTAAGCCACTGATATTAATGTAGCTTAATGAGGTCTGAGCCGAGCTAAGAGTTTAGTGTTTGTTTGTGTGTGTATGGGTCAGCCTCGGAGGAAGACCATAGTGACAGCTCGTGTTTCGCCTGTATCCTGCTAAGCCACGGCGAGGAGGGCATGATCTACGGCACAGACGGACCCATGCCCATCAAGTCCATGACCTCACTGTTCAGGGGGGACATGTGCAAAAGCTTAGTCGGAAAGCCAAAACTCTTCTTCATCCAGGTACGAAGTTCTGAAGACATTTTTAAGTGACAGAGTAATATTAAACAAATGTTAGTATTATTAATATTAATAATTGACTGATAGATTTGTGTCAGGCTCATCACTTTTTACTCAAGAGGTCTACCTACGTGTTGAATAACAGAACCACATAACAAGTTTGTTTTTGTTTAGTTTAGATTAAAATAGTTTACTCTAGCTCTTCACGGACAGATGATAGTTACTGTGTCAACTTTCGCCCTTCTCAGCTTTTAAAAACAGTTAATTTTTAATTGCTTCACCAGGTCTTCGTTGAGAAAGCTACTCAGGATCACAGTGAAATGTCATTTCATTTACTTCACCAGGCTTGTCGGGGTTCCGAATTTGATGACGGTATACAGACAGATTCGGGTCCGCCAAACGACACCCTGGAGGCAGACGCTAATCCAAGACATAAGATCCCTGTAGAGGCAGATTTTCTCTTTGCCTACTCCACTGTGCCAGGTAAACCACAGTTTTAAAAAGTATGATTCAATAGTATATATATTTATTGCCAAATAATTGAATGATTGAAATGAAAGTTTTTCAGGCATCTGTAATGTACCCGTGCATTCAACAGACTAGTTTTAGCGCTGACTCATGTTGATTTTCCAGGGTATTACTCATGGAGGAACCCTGGCCGCGGCTCCTGGTTTGTCCAGGCGCTTTGCAACGTCCTCAGTGAGTTTGGCAAACAGCTTGAGATCATGCAGATCCTGACACGGGTCAACTACATGGTGGCCACCAGCTTTGAGTCCTGGTCTGAAGACCCGCGCTTCAGTGAGAAGAAGCAAATTCCCTGCGTGGTCTCTATGCTGACAAAAGAACTGTATTTCAACTGACCGCCAGCCTAACAGACCGTACTGTATGACACCACTGACCGACTGACTTGACTGACTATTTCAGGTATTGACTAAGCGGTCAAAGCATTCAGGGATGATTCAGGCCCAGCAGGACACTGCACATTTGGAGCACATATGACATACTGCATGTGTAGTTGGGCCCGAAAACAAGCACTCTGTGAGAGAAAAAAAAAATTAACAGTGGCACTCCTCGTTCATGTGTTGATGGTGAAACTTCTTCCTCTTCTTCAGGTTATTCTTCAGAATAATGGCGTCACATTTGATCTGATCTTTTTTTGACAGGCATTGTAAAATATCCATGTTATTCTACCAGCCCATAGAATTTGCTGCCAGTTTTTGTGGGTTTGGGGAATTATATCTAAATATGCGTCTCTCCATTTTCCAGAATTTGCAATAGATTTTGAAAGGACTGTATAGAGTGGGCAGGAGATTTCGGGCTAAACTTGGCACTTGCTCTACTGACCAACCAAACTAGTTGATTTTTGGTTTTCAGAGAGATGTCAGCAGAAATGGATCATAATGCGTTCCTACAGGGTGCACTACTCTGTCACCACTACACAGCAAAATAAATGGGAAACAAGGTGACAGTGGAATGTTGTAAAAGACTAAATAATTCAGTCTTGTGATTTTGATTTATCCAATACGATATTGCAAAATGAGGGATCTTTTGAGATTCAAAAGTCAGTCTATAGAAATTCCCTCTAGAAAACTGAATGAGTGATGACAAACCTTTTTATTGCCATAACAGAGATGTGGTGCAAATACACAACCTGTTTGATGCATTGTTAGAGGGGAGAGGGGGGGCACCTGGAAAATGGATCAGATCATTTTCAGCTATCCGTGTTTTAACGTTTTCAGCCTTCATTTGTCATGCAACACAACACTCCTCTGAGCAGAAACTTGACGATGCTTTTTGCCAAAGGCTCAGCGTCTCAGCCTTCCTAGCAAGTTAAAGTTGGTAGCAGCATGCTGGCATCCTCAGGTTCTTTAATGTCCCATGAAGTGGGTAAATGTTATGTTAAAGAATGTCATATACGTATGGCTAGGAAGGTGTGATCTTTTGCTGTGTAGTGATTAGTTCTATTAGATTTTGGGTCTAATGCATAGTATATAGTCCACTCCCACAAAAGCAAGGATTATTTGCAATTTGCCACTTTTCTCAGCGTGATGTTGAAGACTTCACTTGCTTGTTGTTCAACCCCGAGTAAGTGAAGTTCATGTATTTGCACATGATCAAAATTACGCACTTCTTATTAGTCAGGGTCCAACAAATCAGTTAATGAATTTCCCTTTCTTAATCTTAAGAGTTAGACATTCCTCTTGATTACCCTTTAGATACTAGGATACATGCTGTATTATTCCTGCACCAGATGGAGAACTTAAGGATGTCAAAAACTGTGTCCTAAATTTTGGAAATATCGTAGTGTAAAGCTGGACTCGGGCCCAAAGCACAAATGCCACATCATTTCACTGTATATTAGTGTTGTACATTGTCAAAACACACACTTCACTCTAGTTAGACATACACAGCAAGGTCTTCCTATTGTTATTTTTAAAAATGATCTTTGATTTAGAAAGATTTGAAAACTTCAAGCACTTTGTGCACCTTGCCAGTTTTCTTTTAAAAACATATTGTTTAATTTATTAATTAAATTAATTAATATAATTGAGTCATATTGTGAAATATATATATATATATATATATATATATATATATGAAAGATAATAGACATTTGCTGATGGTTATTACAACTTTTACTAAGTTTGTTTCCTCTAGTGTGTTACTGTCCCAAAGTCTGTCAATCTCAGAGGCAGCTATTACTGGTTGTGACAAGTCTAAACATACACAATCCACATGTCCGCAATACACACTCTCATTGTTGCTGCAATGTTTTTACATTATTCACATGATTGCATGTGTCAGTAACTTAGGGGAAAAAGTTCATCTATAGCTTTAATTTGTCGTTATATTTTCCCCTTTTCACTCCTTGTATTTTTTTATCAGTTTTTTTTTTAATATCACTTTTACATAATATTTATAATTCCAGTAATGTGACCAATACTGGCTTAAGTTAGAGACATGTCCCATTCTACACCCAGTGCACTTGTCTAATACAGCCACAACTCTTGAATCCTCTCGACACATGGATCTCTGATCAGTGATGTGGTGCCCAACCTGTGCTGAAAGGAGTGTTTGCTCCACTTGTTTTGGATTGGAATTAGAGGAGGGAAAAAAATAATTTTAAGGGTAAAATTTTAAATGCTTTCCGGTGTTAAATGCTGTTGTCGTCAGGAATATATTTGAAAAGGTTTAGAAAAATGAATGAATGAATTACATTGAAAGTATAATCTGGCCCAATTTTTTTCTTTTAATTTGGGGCAATACCTTGTTTAAATAACTTCAAAACAGAGGAATGCTTATATAAACATTTTATTGTATTAAATATAAAGAATTTATTGTGTAACGAGTTATGTGTCATCTTTCTTGCACACATGTAAACACAAGCCACATTGAAAGCTGCTGTTTTGTAAGACAAGGAAGATGTTTGATACATGGTAATGAATACACTGAATATCACACAAATACTGAGAACAATAACACTTTTTTGGATGACAATAACAGTTTTTGGGGAAATATATGTAAGTGATATTCACTGTTTCTTCTTCTCTGTACTTCTAATAGCAGAAAACTGAAGATGTCTGTCAACTACAACAATGAACTGATCTTATTAACAAGTGTATCTGCATCACCAGAGCCTAATGTAGTGTATTTCTCTGTGGTTTAGAGCTATAAAAAGTCAGGCATGTGGCTTTATTATGATAAATGTGAAATTAACTTTGAACTGTAGCTTACTTTGTACCTAATGTGTGTTAATCCACAGCTGAAAGTAGTCCCCAACAAATGCACTGCACAATTGTTTGGTAACATTTGATAAAAACAACGGTGCCCAACTGTTTTACGAAAATGTTAGGAAAGTGGACCCAATTAAAGATTTAAATCTGTAGGAGGCCCCAATGGGCTTGGGGCTCAGACTCACAGACAGGATATTTAAGTTCAAAAGTACTGAGAAGTGAACTAACCTGTTGTTGATTTTTGTATTTTCATTGGATTTGAACAAGGGAAATATAGAAAATAACTAGCATTATTAAGTTTAATTTTCTACGTAACTGTAGACATCAAAATTTTATTGATTGAGTGTTAAAAAGCATATCTGTCTTACCAAATTAAAGGTTATTTATTAGACATTCTTAATTAAACACTTTTTCTTTTCCAAATCCTGTCTTTTGCAATTCCTCACCTGGACAGATTCAGATTTATCATAATTTTAAAAATAAAGCTCAAATGTCATGTTAGCACATGTGTGTCCACTATAAAGAAAGGCATGACTGGACATGACTGGAAATAAACTACGTGACCCTTGAATCTAAAATAAGCAATACACTTTAAAAATTCCTTTGGGCAAATTTAGACTAACCTGACCGGCACAGCATCCACAGCTGATGTTGTGTCACAAGTTAGGAATGTCAGATCAGGATTTCAATGCACATGCCCCACAGCGCAAAGCATTCCAGACCAATCCTGCCCCAGAGACATTCCTGCCCTAACTCAGAGAACAGGGGCTGATCGGGAGGCATCGCAGATCTTTAGGGACTTCCAGTTTGTGCCTTCGTTGTCATGACCAGGACATAGTGCTTGATATAGGATGTTGGTGAAGGTCCCGGCGCAGAAGCAGTGGAGAGGAGTCATGGTATCAGCTCCTAGAAAGCACACCAAACCCCCAGGGAAGCTGCAGAACACCCCGATGCGAGTGAACTGTTTTCCTGACAGCAGGGGCAGCTCATGCTGGACACCCCCATGCCAGGCAGTGTAGTCCCCATTAAAATATTCCACACACCAAGACTCTTTGCCTCGTCCCAGCCAGGAGTCCTCCTCGCGGCCTGTGCGCGGGATGCTTGGGTAGGTGAGCCCAAGCTCCCAGTAGGTCTTCCCACTCACCTCCACCTCCCAGTACTGGCAGCCCTCGCTGAAGCCTTGCTGACTGACTACATTTAGGGTGGTGTCAAAGCGGGAGGGAGTCTCTGGGACATCCTGCCAGGTGTCCGTGTAGGTGGCTGAGTCACCTTTGGGAGAAATGATCAGCTTGGGGTGGGCTGTGTCAGCATCAAGGACAACATCTGCAGCATCTGTGGAAGAAAAGTCAAGAACAGTCAGCGTCTTGTGCAAAAGATTCTGCAGATGAGTTGTCATGTCCTTAAGCGAGACACTGGACATGAATGGTATGTCCTAATTGATGAACAGACAGTTGACATATTAGAAGAAAAACCAACATGAAGTGTCCTAGTAAGTCTCTGAACTCTACTGGAGGGATGAACACCATTCTTCTACAAGATATTCCCTCATTTTGTGTTTTGATGATGGTGGCGGAGAGTGGACATTGGACAGTGGTCCAAAATCTCCCATGGGTGTTCAATTGGATTGAGCTCTGGTGACTAAAAATACCATCGCATATGATTAACATCATTTTCACCCTCATCACCTCTCATGAGAGGTCAAACTTTGTATTGAACCAAGTGAAACCAAGCCAAGTGAAACCAAACCTGCAGAATTCCCCACAACAACATAACAGAGCCACTGGATCTCCTCAGACAATCAGGTTATTCTTTTAATTTGTCACCCATCCGTAGCTAGGACTCCTTCACACGTCAATCTACTCATTATTTGGGGTGAACTCACAGCTCTGAAACAGTTTCTTGGTGACAGGGACCTGGGATCTAATGAACAGCAGCAGGTTGATGGTAAGACTCAGTAGTTGTTCATTCTTGAACTCGTCCATCTGAATCAGGTCAGGGTCAGTCAACTTCAGAGTCTCAGATATTCTAATTGCAGACAAAACAAAGAGTTGTGGAGCTCCAAACAACAAAATGAAACAAACGAGTTTCTTTCAAAGTAAATTACCCACTGAAGCGATCACAACCCACAAGTAATAAGCCAAATGCAAATAAAATTTAAAAAATAAAATATTAGCAAATGTTCCAATAACAAATACTATTAAGAAATATATCTTTGAGTATGATCACATTTTCTTTAAAAAGTTTAAGGTTGTCCCACTGATGGACAGGGAAGTGCTTATCAAAATTATCAGAACTGAAACTGACTATGTTACGGTAAGTTAAGTGTTCAAAGTATACGGTAAGTTACACGACTCAATTGTCATGGTATTACCTCCCTGGGAATTTCCCCTTTGTCAGGAAAGAAAAGTATTTGAGTACCTTATCTACTATGGTTTTCCTCTGAACACAAAGGCTGTGTCGAAAGCGCTTGTTTTCTTGGTATGTGAACTTACCTCTCCTCTGTTTCAGCATTCTGTTGTAGATACAAAAAGAATACACAATTACTGATCCTAATGTCACTCAGAGATCAGCTTGAGACAAACAGCAAAATGTATTATATGCCGCATATGCTGCGTAAAATCAGAATTTTGAATTTGTCCGCGGGTTTACCTGAATATCAGTGTCGTGAGTTTTCACCTGTGCACCCATGTTACACAGTTCCTTGTCCAGTTCCTGAGTGAGCTGGTAGCAGTCCTCGATCCTCTCCTCCACCAACTTCTCTGTGGCCTCGTGCTCCGTGTCCAGCTGGGTCAGCGTGATCCGAAGATCCTCATCCAAAACCCGCTTCATGTCCTCGTACTTTTTCCTGATTTTCTCTTTCACTGCGTTGGTCTTTTTCTGAGGTGAAAGTGTCATGGGAGTTCAACTTGCAATTGTAACAACATACTACAGTACATGGGCAGAAAAGTTGAAGACCAAATTCAGTGCTACAGCAGATGTATATTTTCATTATCAGAGGTTCATCTTACCATTTTTTTGACAATCAATTGTTTCAGTTTCCAAGTCTTCAAGTAGCTTGCTTTGCTCGGTCAACGGTGCAAAACCCCAAATAATCAATTTACTTTTTTACAAATCCTCACAAACGAGAATGTAGTTTACAGAGTTGAATATATGGGAACATGCCACTTTTATGGGGAAAAATGCTTAATATATGGAAGAGCACAGGGAAATGGAGAGCTAGGAGGACAACAAAAAGGCTTCAAATGTGCATTTCAGAATTCACAACTCCTTTAACCTTGTGGTGAATGTTCCACTGCAGCACAAGGACATGCTCGCTGTTTCACCACTGTTCTCTAAATTCAGGAATACGAGGCACATAAAGAAAAAATGCATGAACCTACAAATCTGTATTTTTGGTAATAAGGACCTTGGGATGTTTTGGAACACAACAATGAGACAACTACACTGATGCACCAAGATTTGTTAATGTAATTCACCAAAATTCAGATCAATCACACTAATGTTTATTATATTTTATTTGTCTCTGATTTTCAAGAGTTATAGAGACCACTGACCACAAAGTAAATGTTCACCATGTAGTCCCAACATGTATGATTTAGATGGATGGATGGATGGATGGATGGATGGATGGATGGATGATAGATAGATAGATAGATAGATAGATAGATGAGATGAGATAGATAGATAGATAGATAGATAGATAGATAGATAGATAGATAGATAGATAGATAGATAGATAGATAGATAGATAGATAGATAGACTTTATTGATCCTGTGAGGGAAATTGTCAGTTTTCTGCAGGTATTTGCAGGTATTGGCTACCAGCCTGCTGGCCAAAAGTGAAAAGAAGGTGAGAAATTACCAACTAATGACAGATGTCAGCAAACAATTTGTACTGTACTATATTTAAACTCACACTAGTTAAACATGATAGACTTACTGTTATCTCCACTTGCTTAGCTGCCAGCTTCTTCATCCTGTAGGCAATGGCATCTCTTTGCCTCTGCAGGTGCTGCTGATGTTTAAGAAGCCTTTCCTTTGAAACACACGGGCAGAAAACATGGAGAAAATCAAAATAGATAGATCACAAACCCAAGGAAAAAGGAGCAAAGGCAAAGGTCTGTGATTCAATTGTGTCTTTGGCTTTTCTTCTCAAAAAGAAAACAAAGGGCAAGTGCTTACTTTAAACATGGCCTTCCCTCCTACCTTACTATTCATTTTCTGTGTAGTGGTGCAGATTAAACTCCGCTAACCAGCAACAACACGACCACGAGGGCTTTTATAGGCCTGTCGTGGACGTGGGAGGGGTGGCCTTGTGGTATCTGTCCTGGTGCTCTTGCAAGCGCATGCCTTGCTTTATTAAGGAGAGAACATGAACCTAAACTTTGAAGACAAGAACAAGGTTCCAGGCTGCGAAGGGCAAATTGTTAGAGGAAGAGTTATTCTGTGTCCTATTAAACAAGAAGCCCATAAGAGCTCTATTTATATCAACCTGACACTGACCTTGACTGGACTGTGTGTGTGTGTGTGTGTGTGTGTGGTGGGGGGGCTTGGGGCTTGGGGCCTACATGCACATCCAAGGAAGGTGAAGTTTATGAGTCACTGACAGTGCTTTTGTAGCTCATGGATAATTCACACAGTGGTTTTTCACAAATACGTCATCAAGTTCACAGAGTGATGGAAGCGTCTGTTGCATTTTAACTCTGAGACAGCTAAATTAGTCCCGGCCAAAGCCTGTTTAAAATGCTTTCCATGACCCACATGACCTTTTACATGCATAGCACAAATGGCCCACGCATTGTGCGAGAGCAGGGAGACATCAAATGCACCAAAGGCACTCGACTGCCCTCCATCCAATGACGTTAAAATTTTGGTCATGCTCACGTCACAGCACACGCACCAATGTACGTCTGAAATCTGCCTGATCAGAATCTGACCCGTCTCCTCCTTCCCGTTACCCTGACATGTTTATCATCAAAAGACATATAAAAAGTGGTGTGGCACAGCGGGGCAGCACACCTCCATCTGATCGCTTCATCAACAGTGATTACTCAGACTGACTTGCCCATTTGTGAGATCATCTCAGAATGACAGATGGCAGAAACACCCACTTAAGAGAAAAGGAAAGCGCTTATCATCTTAGATGTGATGTGATGTGTGAAGACTGTGACTCTGCTGATAAATGAGTTTTATAAACAAATATGTTTTATGAGTATTAGTCTTGTTATGAACATGTTGGTACTTTAACCTTAATAAGCAGCATATAAACATTTAATAAATAGTTTATAACACACTATAATGTATTTGCAAGATATAAGTGTTTTCCTATGAGGCCTACTTCTTCCATGTGTTGACCTGTCCTTGAAAACTGTGAACCTATGAATCATCTGATGTCAAAAGTAGCTATCAGTCTTTTCTTTTGTCTGCAGAGATGTTGTATGTGGTGCCTTAAAATCCATGCATTTCACTCTTGTGACACTGAAAAAACAGCCTTGTGTGCAGTCCTGTGTTTTTTCTTGGAGTTGTGACACGTCATGAGACATGGCATTCTGTAACCCGCCTAAGCATGCCATCATATCTCCTAAAATGTCAAAAAAAGAATGAATATTCTCCTATTTTTTCCTCATGGAGCCCAGTGTGGAATTCTGCAGCAACAACAACACAGCAGGTAGACCTTAACTGCAAATAAAGCGAGGAACCAGAAACTCCAGTTCTCTGTGTGATTACCCTGTTACTGTTTGCCAGGTTCAAAAAGCATCCAGCTTCCTCATGCATCACCACTCACTGTCAAGGGGAGCGAGGTGAGCAGAGTCTCTCAACAGGTGCTCCACAGGTATGAACATTATGTTTTTTTCCCCTCTTCAGAATCAGCATATTTAGTGTACCATGTGTCTATTTTTCCTCTTGTTCTGCTTTGAGACGTGTCATAAAATTGAATGTGCATCCATCAGCCAACACATATTTGCATCTGTCTTAGAAAAGTTAGTGTTTAACTGTGTTAACGATGGCACAGTAAAAAGAGAACAATGACTTTTCTTGAGTTGGCTGAGACACTGCATACTCATACGTATTCTTTTTTCTTTTTTTTACTACTGCAGATGTGCCTTCACCAGCAAACATATTTACACCAATAACAAGTATGAACATGAAATCTTAATTTGTTTTTCTCGTACATGAACACCTGCACTTTTCACATGGCTTCTGTTTTGTGTATAGAGCTTCACATTCTGCCTTCACAGACTACACAGGCCTATTTTTAAATCCTACATTTGTTTCTTTTAAAAGGTTAACTATTTCCTTGTGTATAATTTTATGCTGTTTGAGGAGACAGAGACTGATTGTCTGTCTCCTGTTATTTTTGTTTAGGTGCGGTGTCACGATGCATAGGAGCCAGAGGAGCACAAGTAGTGTATACATTTGCAGCGATGCTTCATGGTTTTTACTTATTGATATTTTGGTGCTGCTTACTGTTTTTTTTAAATGATCTTGTTGAGTCACAAAAGCATCATTTGACGAGGAAATAAATGTGCTAATTTATCAATGTGATGTCAGAACTTATTAGTAGTTTAGTCCTGAACTAAATTTCCTTTTGCAAAAGTTATTTTCAGCTCTTAACATATTCATTCTCCCTCTATAAATCCTTTGACTTCTGTAAACAAAGACTAGATTTAAGTAAATGATTGCCGAACAATAGACTTTTATTTCTTCCTCAGGCGGAAATGCAGTGTTTTACAGACCAATTGGAATCACGACGGAAATAAGAGCTGGATACCTCTACAAGTCTCCTCCCCCAAAACTGTTAAAGACAGAGGTGACGGAGTTGGCTCAGTGGATGCAATGTATTGCAGCTCTGTACGTGTGGGCTCTGTGGCATTTCATTTGTTTTGTCACATTTCTCCTGCAGAAATCATGGAAGAAGCGTTACTTTGTGTTGTTCAAAATCGATGAACAAGAGCATCAGCTGAAGTACTTCAGGAGTCAGGAGGAAAAGGACAAGCCGCTTGGAGGGATTGACTTATCACAGTATGTTCTCAAGATCAGCATAAAGAACACAACACTTAGGAGATAAACCAGCATATCAAGCCATCTCTTTGTGCATGTTCTTTATCTCTACCACTTAAGCTATTTCATTTACACAACACACCAAATCCATTTATACGTTCACAATTAATGTCATGTATTCAACACCTCTCAGTAGAAACAATGCTGTCAAAGCAGCTTTTTCAACATCAGTGTCATTTATGTCCTCCTTTTCAGAATCTCACTCTTGTATGTGAGCCCTCAAAGCCACCAGAAATGGAGTTGGGTCCAGAAGTACTTCAAGTGCTCCCCATCTTGTGTGCTCTACATCAGGGCTGCAGAACGGGACTACTTCCTTGTCGGGGAGACCAGGTCAGTTGGCTGCTTTTCAGAGGAGATATAAAGCACCGAGATGGAATTTACAGCTTCTTCACAACTTCCTCGCATTTGAACACACTGTACTGTAATGACTCCTGACATACCACACCAGAGATAAGACATGCAGGAATGTCTTTTTACTTCTCTACAAAAGCACTCACGCTGAATTTGTTGTTTTGCGCTCGACTCCTGATTGGTGTTGTGGTTTTGTGAATATGTGGGAATGACGAACATCAAAAAAGTAATCTAAAGTCTTAATTAGAATTCATTAGAAATCATTTGCAATATTTGATAACAGTTTATTATTGTATTTTTCAAAGTAAAGCTCCATTACCAAACATTTTGCTCTGACCGAATCTAATTTATTTGCATTGTGCATAAATGCCATTCAAATCAGTATAAATGCTTCAAAAGGGTTTGATTTGGGATTTTGCAACACTAGTGTGCAGATAAAAAGCCCCAGATACATGGATTGCATTGGTTTGAAAGTGTGTGATAGTGTAAGTAAGATTCAGGCCACAGCTGGGCTGGCCAGTCCTCCTCTCAAGGCCCCCACTGACATTTTCACAGTGCCTCATAAAACACTTTCCCCTGCCCTTCACACCATTTACTATTTTGGGAGTTCTAACAATCAAAAAGAAATTATGATCCTGTTTAGTAACAGTCTATCATCTGATAATGGCTTTTCCTTCCACTCTGCTCACACCAAATTGTTGTTGATTGTCACTGTTTCCACTTTATATTTGGATTTTGGAATTGAATTGTAAAGTAAATGTAATAGCCATAATTTGCGGAGTCTGAAATTGGGATATTTAAGTGTTTCATATGCTCGTCTTGCTTTTAGCGAGGAAGTGGATGGCTGGTTCTCTGACCTGTTTGAGGCCCTGAAAAACCGGCCGCATAAATTTGTCAGTTCAGAGGTACATTTAGTTTTTTAATTCCTCTTAATGGTTTACAGCAGCTTATGGAGCACAAGCACTCTCACTAACAATCTTTTCTTTTTCCTCTGAAGGAACTGTCTGATGGGCAGGCAGTAATTGAGGTAAATATTTAAAGCGTGTTCCCTATCTCAAACCACATTAAAGGAATAGTTTAATTTTGGAAAATAAAATACATTTATTCACTTCTTGGAATGAGTTAGGTGAGAAAATTGAAAGTATTTATGCTTACGTTAGTGGAAACAAAATCCATATACCAGTATCTTTAAAGCTCTCTGTTTAACACGTTACATCTTGTTTGTTTAATGGTTAGAAATGACAAATTGTAGTTTTAGTGAGAATTTCCTGGCTGGCAGGAGTTTCTAGACAGGCAATGGACACTTAAGGAAGTCAGTGAAATAAAAACGTACACATAATTACCCATAAAACAAATAGTCAAACAGTAAAATAGTCTTTTTGCACTTTTTGGACAGATGAAACAAATGAGATTAAACACAATGAATTGTGCAGATTTTGTCACCTTTGAGCCAGTCAAGTCATCTTCCTGTTTTCATGGCTTGTACTAAGCTAAGCTAACTGTAGAAATATATGATCTGTATCAGTCAATACGGTGTCTTCTGACCTAAGTCTTGTAAGGGAAAGCAAATAAGTGTATTTATTTAGATTACAAAGTGTTTCTTCTTCCTCATGTTCATGTTTTTCTCCTTCCTCCTCACCTGGATGAAATTAAGTTTTATTGTCCAGTGTTGCTTTTTCCTTCCTTTGCTCCAGACTTACTTTATTTCCTGTCAGCCTTTGCCTCCAATTTCACAACACTTCAAATGCTCAGTCTACGTTCCCCTCAGTGTCCCTGGCGATCTGTCAGCCATGCTTATCAATCAGCTCTCTGTTTGACTATAAATAGATCTCTGTTCCTGTTTTACCAGGTTATTTCAAAACCCCTTGCGCAGAAAAAGAATTCCGCCACTGTGTTTGAAAAGGTTGGTCCACAATGTTGCAACTGAAGCTCTGCATGAATCGGGCTGACCTTTCTAAATGCATGCATCCTGTCAATATGATGCAAATACACATCATGAAATTCCTTTTGTTTGAATCTCTTATCTAATGTGTGGATTCTTTTTTTGTGTGTGTGGGTTAGAGACACGTGAATCCATTTATCCTCTCTATTTGTATATAAAATATCAGCGCCATGTCTACGTTAAGTCGTCGTTTTTGAGACACCCAGGGGGCTCTTACTGATAAGAATGTTCAAAATATTTAGAAAAAAGTGCAGTCTTATGGATACTGGATTAGTTCTTAGATGAGATTTTAGTAATGTTGTTGCAATCTGCCCCTCTTTTTCAGTCAACAACAAATAAAACTTATGCATGCCTATACAGTTTATACTTTAAAACTCACTGGCACAGTATAATTCTGTAGAGCATTGTGCTTTTATCTGTTTTTTATTATTTTAATCTGGGTGTATTTGGCAGTTCAGTGCCAGGAATTAAAATTCAGGTCAGTTTTAGTGAAATGGCCCTACAAGATCTAACTTAGTTATACCCAAATGCATTGCCAGTGTGTCCATCCCGGGGACACTGACATGACAGTGACATAGACACATTCTCAACTGGGACTGTCTCATTTCTTCACAAAGAAGATTTTTTGCTGGGAAAAAAAAAATCGAATCACACAGACATAGTACACATGGGTTAATGTGTGTTTTTTTTGTTTCAGCCGCCGTTGAAAATACGATCCTTGTCCGATCCCTCCTCAAATACTTGCGACTCTGAAAAGGTGGAACAACTTGACTCTTTGCAACCCTAAAAAATCAAATTCAAATGATGATTTGATTGGAGATGGCTTTTTCTGTTGGTTGCTCACAGTGTCACATATTGCTTTTGTTAATGGCCGGCAGGATGAAGATTATCAGAAAAGACGCGCATCAGCGCCTGTGGATCCAGTCTATGACTACCCAAGACCCTGCGTAAGACAAACACAGGTAGGCAGCAACTATACAATATCAGAAAATACAGAAAAATGGCCATTCTAACCTTCATATTTCAAATGAATCTAATTTTGCTCCTAAATTGTGATGCACTACAACTAATAATAACCATCATTTTTGCCTTTTCTTTCCTCTTAAACAATGTGAATTAGGTTGGGGGAAATAGTTCAACCCGTCGCAGAAGCCTGGACTCAGTGTGAGTGTTAATTATCAAATATGTGACAATGTATTGATTTGCTATATTTCATTATTTCCAGCTGTGATTTGCACAAAAACAAAAATTCACAATAATCCCCACTAGTTTTACTGTTGGTATTGCGAGTCTTATATTATTTCATATTATTTCTTTATGTTTAATTTTGAATGTCTGTCTCTTGTAGATATGAAACTATGGCACAGCTTAAACTAAATGAACAACTGGAAGCGTGAGTTTGATTTATCGAGTGACAGATCACAAATAAGAATGAAATAATTCCTAATGGTGATCAGAAATGGATGATTATTGTGCCAAATAATGCCCTTAGGGACCATGAAGTTGAGGAGGCGACCAAAGGCACCCTGATGAGGTCTGTCACTCAGGTCTGGGACAAGCTGAAGACGCAGATCTCCCCACTTCCTCCGTTCGATGAGGAGTTGGCCCCTGGAGACAGGTAGCTCTCAGATCAGCGGCACAGTTGTTTGTTTTGTTTGTGTTTTTCTTTTGTTTTTGACTCCTCGCTTTGTCTTCGGTGTCAGTGCCCTACGCTCTTTGTGTAACATGTTTTGTCAGTGCCCTAGATACCAAAATAGCTCACTCATCAGAAATAACCAGGACCTCGTTGGCTCAAAGACCAAGACTGACAACAAGGAGGGTGCTATTTTTACATCATAACACTGTTGACACTGTGGGGACCAGTCAAGAATCAAGAAAAAAAGGCAGCACCTCGGAGCCTGTTTGGCAACTTGTGTGCTCGACTAAATGAGACGCATTGTTTCGTGTTGTGAAAGAGGTTATACTTGTATGAGATGGCACCGCTCAGATTTGTATGTAACTGAGCTGTGAAAAACGCATGTGGTGATACAGATTATTCAGACCTCTGTAAGCTGAAAGCAGTCTTACAGGTCAGGCGTAACTGAACATCATCTTCTACAAGTTGGCTGTCATTTGCTTTGTCATTTGTGACTATCATGGGGTCCCTGATGATCTACACCGCTCGCATGTAATCTCTGTGCTATGTTAAGTATTTAAAGTGGAGTTTGTACATAATGGTGGATGCTAAAAGGTAATGCAACAGTGCCAAATGTAGGGCACTGTTTTAATAAGCAAACTAACTCAGCGAACATTAACCATAAACCACTGGTCGTACCAGACCAAGTGAGGATGTGGTTATAAAACTCCTGTGTGTGATGACTTGATAAAGGGTGTGTTTTATTTCTTCTGAACTGGAAAAAGAACAATGCCTTATTTGCTCTTTCACTGTCTCACTTAAATGTGGGTAAAAGGACACACTGCACACGTCCGAGTAACTAGTCGTGATGCAACTCTGTAGGCAGCTGTACACCACACATTTTCATGACCTTGATTCATTGATGATTAAATTCTTTTTATTCCATCTAAGTGGTTTTGCTGCCTTGTTTACCAAAACCATCTCGTTAATCACCAACACAGCAGGCGATCCCTTCATGACGTCCACATTGTTTGTGCCTCCTGCAGCTGTTACGTGCCATCATCCCGTGTATAAAAACACTCTTTTCTGCCGTTTGTTTTCCTAAATTCGCCATCATACAAAACCGTGTGATAATTCAGCCTCTCACACTGGTGTCTGATTTCTTTCTAAGTGGCCGACTGCTGTGCCGCCTCTCTGCAGAACATCTCCTCTTCACAACCGCTTTTGGCATATGGGTCAAAAGACTCATTTCTACAGTGCCTCTTAATTAGAATTCCTCTCGTGCCTTGGCAGTGATTTGGGAATTTTTTTGTGCTTCTCCCATGCTGCTTCGATGAACTATTTTTAAAAGCTCTCAAGACATCTGGTCCCCTTTTTGCACGGCCGAGAACATTTCCATTTCTTCTTCCGTTTATTCTCATTACTTTTCTGCTACATGGGCACATGTGGACGTCTGTCCATCCAAGGCTTCTAATACAGTGCCAGAATCTGTTATGCTATCTAAGTCACCCCCTAATCATGCTGTCACTTTCCTTTGCAGAGAGGCAAAGCGTCCGACTTCAGACTTTAGCAGCGGCTCCAGTGACAACGAGGCCATCTCTCCTGTGGAGATGCTGGAGGGAACTCGACGAAGCTCTGCTGAAAGGTGAGTGTCAAACGTCACTGACCCCGAATCCCCAGAAAGCAGCAGCCAAGTGGGCGCTATCGTTTGGATTTGGATTTCTGCTTGGAAATAGCACATGGGACATTTGAAACCCCCACTGTTGCAACGTCTGTGCTGTTGCTCAATAAAATGGCAGAAACAGCTTTGTAATGGTTACAGAGAAAAAATTAAAAGAGGCATCATCTCCTTTAAGGTGACTCAGTAAAATAAACAGCCAGAGGAATGCTGGTTATGGCACTGCCACGTTGCTGGACTGGTTAGAGTGGTTTTCTGCAAGCAGACAGTGGTATGAAACAGCATTAAACATCAGTAACCCAGGTGAGTTTTCTACCAAAATTCAAATTCAGAGAAAATTGCAGATCTTTGTAGAGCAGACACACATGCCACTATAATGGAGGAAGTAGTGCCTTTCCACCACACCCTAGCAGATGAAATTTCTCCTGAAGAATGGTTACAGTTTTTAACTGACAAGGTAGCATTTTGCACCTTGTCACCAATTTCACCTGAATCATGGAGATTTATTATTATTGATTTATTATTATTGATTTATTAACTTGTGCCAGTTAAAAGAGATGTACTTAAATAGTTTTTGCGACACAAACAACAACTTCTAGGAGGACCTTAGGAAAACATCTTCTCACAGTTCTCATAAGTGGACTACTTCGATTGCCCCGGATGACAAGTTGTTTTTTTCTTTCAAGCCTCGACAGCCCAGAGGAGAGAGATATCAAGGTCAAGCAGGCAGATTTGAAAAAACACCTGACAGTAACAGAGGTGGATGGGAAACCAAGGTGAGTCTGACCGTGAAATAGTGCAGCAATTTGCAGTGTCGTCGTTGGACCATAAAAAATTCTCATATGTCTCATATGTTTGACCGCTTTGATTGAGACAGCTGGAAAAAGACAGCAAACAAATGTCCCCCTACAAATCTGTTTTTATGTATCTATTAATATTAATGGAAACACTAAAACCTGGAAAAAAATGACAGACAAAACACAGATCACATCTGGATCACCCTCCATGGCCTGGCTCTATTGGGCCTGTGGTACTTTGGTTTAACATTTTGAGACTTTTTTGAGGCATCAGGCAACTGTATATCTCTGTGGAGACCATGATATGGATGTACAAAGAAAATACAAACAATATAAAAGCAAATGTCAAATACTGTGTGAATGAGAGCTACAAAAAAAACAAATATGTGCTTGTGCATGTGTTTCACAGCGTGTGTGGGTGGACGGGTCAGCCACAGTCGGTGTGCCTGTTTCACAAAGGAGACCAAATTCTGGCGATCAACGACCTGTACACCAGCAGCGTGGAAGAGTTTAACATGTATCTCAGCAGATCTCTGAAGAATGAGGTGCGTTCATGAGGCACACACCAAATGCCAGAACACTTAACACAAACTGTCTGTGCGCTGCTGTTTGCACGCATTGATGAATGTGCGACAGGTTCATGTTAGATGTGAATTTGTTGTCTTTTCAGGTGAAAGTCACCATCCTGCGTCTGCCCAGCAGCCAGCCTCTGCATTTGGCAAACAGTCCCTGCAGCGAATGACCCCAAACTCACCACCTGAACGTGTTCAAATGACTGTCTGAGGCACTTCCTTTCTGTGGATGGTGGGCTTGTAACATGTATTGACCACTTTAGGAAACGGACAGTATTTTTGTTCAAGGCTGCAGCCAGTTCCTATCGATCCGTCACTCCACTAGTTTTCTCAATTTAGAAATCAGGAGGAGCTTAAAGTGAAGGTGAAATGTAAAAATGAATGATGAGAATGATTTTACTGACGCACACTGACTCATGTTACATGTCAAGAGAAAGAAATGCATTGTATTTTCCAAGCACAATGACCCACAGCTTAAACAGAGCATGACTTATGATGTACTTAATTAGTGTGTGCTGTATTTACTGCAGATAAGATGTTTGTTCACAAAAGTTGTTCCTAAAAGGAAATAAAAGGCAACATGAAGCATATTTCCTCATACATATTCAAATACAATGTGTTTTGCAGCTGCAACATGACCAAGAACTGAGTTGCATGGCAAGTGTGAATGTCATCCCCCAGCAATTCTGAATCACATCCAAGTATGCTGTGCCTATGATGGCATTTCTTTTTAGGCCGTGCCCATCTAACAACGCCTTCTTCAGAGCACAAAATAAACGATACGCTGTAATATTACGATGACTTTACATACACACAGTTAGTGTTTGTCACATAACAAAAGGGCAGGTGTACATTAAGATTTTAGCTTTTCTTTTCCTTGTGTATCTTGTGAATGCTCTGACAGTGATTAGGAGTCAATGAAGAAAGAAGTGTATAGAAGAGACCTGTATTTCACATCGTCCACGCCTCAGGGAGAGCCTGATGAATTAATATGCCGACAGAATGGTGTCTCACCTCAGGCTATGCTTCACCTGTTTCTCTTCGATTTGAGGCAGAAATGGTGACTCAGACAGCCGGGGACACTTCTGCTGAAATGTTGTTTTTAATATAACTCAAGAAGATGGTTTTAATCCTTTTTTTATATTATGTCTGGCAACCAACGCCACTTCAGGACAAAGACAACATCAAATGGAAATTATCTACAAGGCCTGCTCACTTTAAGTGCTTCAAACCATTCCAGTTTTATATTTAAAATACTTTTTTTTTCTTTTTTAATTATATTCCCTGACTGATGTGCACAGAGGGCAAGGATGAAGCGTGCCTCTAAACTCTCACATCAAATATTATCCAATGTTGTTAATATTCAGTCCTTTTCCCATCACATTGTATCAGCCTTTCCATGGTTACTGTTTCAGGTTTTAATGGAGTTATTAAACAGATATGAGTTCTGACAAAGAAATTATTCAGGACATTCATTTTTTATAGCTGCTCTTCAATTGTAATGCTCAAGCTGTGCTGTATTATAAATACACTATTATAAATGTGCATCCTTTCCAGCGAATGCAGGTTGTACACTGAATCTGTATTTTAGTTGTAAAATGATTATGAATACATTTTACCACATTGTTAAGACACTGTGCATTTGTTATTTCTTCCAGCTTTCTTCAGAATGTAAAACACACATGAAATACAACGGGCTGTACATGCACCTCGCTTGATTGCTTCACTTCCAAAATCCACAAAATTAAGTCACAGCTTCTTATCTGAACCACGCTGAAGCTTCATGTTAAATAAGACACCTACGGACATCCTTCCTACACAGTACTTTTGACCATTTCACAATGCCTCTGGAAGTCTTATTTGTTTTTCCACGGATTGTCTGTTCATTGTTGCATTTACCGAAGTGTAAAATAAGAGCCAAAGGGTATTCTAATTATAAAGAGTTGGCAGGGATCCAGCACGGTGCTCGGCAAGGTGCATGCTTGCAGGAGCGAGAACCTAAATTTCCAGTTTTCTTTTTCGCATTGTCACCTCCAGGCCCAGCACATATGGAACAATCAATAGACCATCTACACGATCATGCGGTTCTGAAAACCTTTAGTTGTTCATACGACAGACTCCTCATTATTTGTGTCCTCCAAAATCAGACACCAATAAGACGCACCTGACATGAAATAGAAAGACGTTTCAACAAGCACGAGAGTCAATCCAATTTCAGCTCGGCAGGGATAAATATATATCATTCATGCCAGAGGGAAGAATACAATTCAGCATTATTATTAGAAATGGCACACTGAAAATAGCTTGCTCTGGGCACAAATAGTAATACATTGGTTATTACATCAGGCCCCTCGTAAAGTGGGCAATAGGCATGATGACACATGCATAAATTTAATAGGAAGAGGTGCAATGGAATGCCTAGAGATGTTTTAATATTAATAGTGCTATGCTAAAAAATGAAGTACTCATAACAAGTGATGGAAACTCCGGGATGCTCTTATGGTCTTCTTATGCAGGTGTTAAATGTGAAAATTCAAATTGTAAATTAAAATGTTAAGAGGAAGCAACGTATTTTTACCTTTGAGTCATATTTGCTAACACTGTCACCGTGACTTGACAATAGTAAATGCAATCTGTGAGAAAAAAATAAAGAAATAAAAATTGTGAGGTAATGATAATAATCCAGATAATGCAACCTTGAAAACCACTGCTTATGCGAGGAGAAAGGAAGAAAGTAATAAAACAAATCTTGAATCAATGATTTTCCTTAACATGACAAGTAATGTGCCCTAGAGCAGGTTATTGTTGCAAAAAAAAAAAAAAAAAAAAAGGACTAAAAAAATGAAGAACTTTTAAAGCATTTATTTTTTCCTAGCATAAAAAAAAATTACATACATAAAAAAAACATAAATAATTAGAAACCACACAATTTCAAAGCAACACTTGTAGTAGACTTCTGACAAACAAGGTTAACCGTGGCCAAACACGTACAGTTAATTCAGTTCATTTGTCTAATACTTGTGGATGACACAGGTCTAGTTGTTGAGATGATCCATGTATGACCTCAGATCATATTAATACAACACACCTTCCAGAGGTGTCTGTCATTATAATTCAGCCCACTGTGGGTAAAAGCAGAACTTTTATAATTTGTTCAAGAGTGATTTTTTTTTTTTTTTTTAATAAATGTAAATAATTAAATAATTATGGGTGCATTTTATTCGGTGCAACCCCCTTGCTCTGCATTGAAATCAGTTCAGTACTCTGAGGTAAGAAATGTCAATTAAAGTACTAAAATGAGTAGTGTTATTCATTGTCCTCATGGTAATACAGCATTTTAGATTAGACTTTAGACTGAGAATTAGTTAATCTCGAGGCTAGCTGCTAAGACAGTTCACCTGTAAATGAGTTACAGTTTAGCCTTAGTTTCCGTGAGCCACTCACTAAAGCACTTCTCCATTGCCTTCTTGCTGGCCCAGCTGCCGTTGTTGACCGTCGGGATGATCTTGAGGGGCTGGAGCCACTGGACGAAGCGCTTCAGATAGCTGCTGTCTCCAGATAGCTGCTGTGTTCGCTGTACGGGATTCCTGTCGAGGAAACAGCAGGGTTGTCAATGGCACTTGAAAAAGATCTTCAAAAAAAAAAAAGTAAAAATGCAAATGCTGAAAATGACTTATGAGCCTAAGAACAACCCACACTTTGTTTTTCCTCCCAGGGTTAAGGGTGGGATGTAATTATCTCAGTTTTCCATTTATTAAAAATGGAGACAGGTCCTGTTGGGGAAAGATGCCAGTGGTGTTTTTAGAACTGAACCGCAGAGACTTTTCAGGCATGGCACTCTCAAAATCGGCTCATTCACTTTGATTTTTTTTTCTCTCAGCTTCTCATCATCAAGCTCACTGAACGCCGATGAGGTTTGGCTCGAGGTAAAAACTTGTCATGGGGACCAGATGTCTAAAAGTGTGGGGGAGCCAATCAGACAAGCAACAGGGCCAAGCCTTACAAGAGGGACCAGGTGCACAGCAAAGTGGGCCACAGGCTCGGACTCGTCCCCTCTGAGGGGACGAGGCAGATTCCACACACCGAAACGTTAAAGACTGTCAAATGACTCATTTCGTTTGTTTTTCGAAGAGAGAGCAAGAAGCCCTCTCGGGGACGGCTGTGGAAAGCCGCTGCCTCTCGTTTGTCCTCCCCTCACCCCTCCGCAGGCTCGGATGTGCTCGGCCGCGTCGAGCAGATCTGGCTGCAGCTAAGCCCGCTCAAGTATACAGTCAATCCTCCCACATACAGAGAGCAATATCGGCAGCAGTAGTGGCATATGGCTGGGAGGAGCAAGGAGGAGGAGATCAATGCAAGACAGGGAGAGAAAGAAAGAAAAAGAGAGAAAATTGTCTTCTGCCTGACTGACACAAAAACTGCTGAAGAGATATAAATTATACACAAGTAGGCAAGTGTGCATTGCAAAAGCCTCTAGTTGGCGATTGTAGGTTATAGGCCAGATGGCTGATGCTGTTGATGGATCTATTCAGAACATGGGAAAAAAAAAAAAAAAAAAAAAAAAGGAGGACAGGCAGGAAAAAGCTGGCTAAATCTGCAAATCAGTGACTGGGTCTCAGTGCTAGTCTACTGTCCGCTCTTGATCATGTTCCTTCTCACCAAGCTGAAGTAACCCGAAACTGAGCCGCAGTCTGCTCTTTATTCTCACACTCCTTTTCTGACTCCTTTCTTCCTCCTCTCTTTGCCAAAAGAGGGAGCTGTTGGCCAAAAACACAACAGTGTGATTATGTGCGTTAATATTTTTGGCTGGAGACTAATGCTGCTCTTTGGCAGTGTTTGGCAACGTAACAAAATTATTTTCCATTATAAAAGGTTCTGCTTCTGGTGGGTAAAAGAGAGAAGAGCATTCTGTCAGCAACAATAATACTTCCAACCTTGAAAAAAAAAAAAAACAAACAAACAAAAACAAACAAAAAAAAAACAGCAGTAGTAGTTACAGTCACAGCCTTAATTTAAACAGCAAAGAGAATGATTTACTAATGAAACTCATTCTTGGCCATTCCTCCTCACCTGTAATTCATCAACATCTTTTTAGTCCTCTTTGTGGAATATTCCTGTTGAAACTTATGTGAATGTACATGTTATTCAAACCCTGCTAAAACATGTTAGAAAAAGACCTACCATAGATGGAGATGTTGCTGCTGATCTCTGGCTGAATATCTTCCACTGATTCCACCTGCTGGCTGAAGGTCCAGCCTGTCGGCTTGAAGGCCACAAGCTGATCGTACCATCCTGAAAAGCGTGCCAGGTGATCCTGCAGTTTCTAGAGACGGGGTGAGGGCGACGGAGAGAAATGAAGAGAGTTTGGTATTCAAAACGTAGGCTGCATTGTGCTTGTCGATGCAGTAAAAGCGAGGCAAGAAATGCAGATGATCTAAACAAAACTGCAAAAGGTTATTCCGATTTCCTGTAAAGTTTAACATTTAACTTAAAATCAGGTTTCATACAGTTTTATCAGTAAAGGTGAATCTGTCCAAGTTTTAGTAGCGCTCCTTTATGAAAACTGCTCAAAGACTCACTATTCAAAAAGGTCTCAATGAAAACCTAAACTGCATCTATTTCTCCCACGTCAGCCTTCCTGTGCCCAGTGATGTGTGAATTATACCAACTCTGGGACTTATCTGTGGTCATACAGATGGCAAATTAAAACGCTTTAGTCCTTTTAGAGACAACGCACTCGCTCGTCATAATTGGAATTTTCTAATTATTTTAGCTCCTGTCCACTGTACTTGCATATAAATAGAGCGTAAGCAGAATAAAAAAATAAATAAATAAATAAATAAAAAAAAAAAAAAGATGTGTTTGCAAATAAATCTGAAAAAGCCCTTAGTTAAACAAGTCAAACATTTGCAGGTAAGGTCTGCAGACCATTTGAGAAATAGTGCTATGAGCTAGTTCTATTCCCCTTCTTCTAAGTACTGTAATCATTAAATAAGAAAAAAAAATTAATGTGTTTATTTGGATAAATGAAATCATCAAAAACACATGGACTTCTAAGAAACTGCCTGAGGAATATGAGTCTGATGTGACATATTTACTGGTTGTTTCCCTCTAATGACTGATTTCCTAAACATGCCCCTAAAATAGGACATTTGTCATACTCCTGAGAATCCCACTCTACTAACTGCTCTTTTCAGGAAAATGAGACACCTACTTTGAAGGAGAGCTGCATCATGGGCAGCACGTGGACCTGGGCCGCCTTCCAGTCAGTGGTTATGCGTTGCCTGATTTCCTCCGACTCCAAGCAGCACATGGTGTTGTATTTGTCTCTGGAGAGGCACACTTTAGATCCCAGGGCTTCTGCCAGTGCTACGAAAGAAGCAGAACAGGGTCTGCGTAAGAACCAGGAACATGAGCGATTCAAGTGCAATAAGAACTAATTCGCTACCTTATAAAAAGTGTTTAAGAGCACAAATACTCAAATACTGGAGAGCAAAGTGGCTGAGAACAGTTGTTTGACTCAGTTTTTTTTTTTTTTTGTTCTGTTCCATTTTCGTGCAGAGCTTGTTGAAGCAAAAAGGTGATTACAGAATGAATGCATGTTCGTCACTTTCCGCGTGGACAACACTGGTTTTCAATTACTTCACGGACCATTATTCATGCATCATCACCAGAGGACCATTTGCCTCCGCGCGAGGACAACACATATTGTGCGGCTCTTTTTTCAGAGACTAATCCACAATTCTCCACGCCGCCCCCAAAACGTAATCTCACACGACCTTTCGATGGGTGGAAAAGGTCAGGTAGTGATATATACAGAAAAAAAAAAAATTCACTCATGTTACTGTTGGGTGTAGAGACACATTTACCTTGTGTCCAAAATATTTGTGTTGTCGGTAGCGCCCAGCACATCACAGTAATATCACTATTCCCTGAACTCAATGAATAAATTAATAAATCATTTTTGGGTAAATAATTTACCAATGAAAAAACATTTCACTTATCAACCTGTCTAACTATCAGATACATGCTAAATTATGTGCAAGCTTTGTTGGCCCCTTACCCAATTTTATTTGTTAAATAGTATAATTAGTCACCGTCATATCAGCTAAATGGGTGCCGACGGGAATAAGTTAGATAAGAAACAAAAGAAAAAGTTTACTTTTTAAATCTCACAACTTTGTTTTTTGGTGCGATAAATAATGGCTGGAATATTTGACATCTGTGTTATGAGCTGTCTGTGACGACACACGTATGCCTAATGATGAGGCAAGTGAGGTACCCTGATTTCTGAAGATGCTGCTGCATTCCTCTTACATGGAGCGATAATATTAAGTTATATTAGTGTGGGTCTTAACTCAGTGAACATATGAATGGTATCTAAGATGTTCTAAGTTGCAGCTGTAAGTTTGACAAAATACTGTTAATGAAAACCTTAAATCTTTTATACAGTTGAATACAGAAATATTAAAAAAAAAAATTAAACATCCTTTAATTAGTCCCCTTCATGTGACGTCTAAAATGTGCACCTATGTAAGTTCTTGTTTTTAGAATCATTCCAGTTTGCCTCACTGTGACAAAACACTCACGTGGAGCCTCGTGGCCACACAGATGCCAAAAGTAAAATTTTGACCAAACACTCACCAAGAAAGACCTTCTCTTTCCCCACAGAATAAGATCCACACACCACAAGTGTGCGGGGGTTGAGTGTCACCAATTCAAAGGCCGTGCTTGCTGCGAAGCTGATAACCTCTTGCTGTCTGGGGAAGGTGTACTCGGGGCTGCAGTAGCTACGGGGGAGAAGAGAAGCTTGAATTGAAAAAGTTTCCTCAAGGCTTCTGCGTCACGTTTCCTGCTGCTCGACTGGACTGAGGCCATGGAGCGAAAACAAAGTGTACACGTTTTAGCCAATATTGATCCACACTTGTTGAGTCTTTTTTCACAGGAAGCATCCAAAAAGGTCACACACGGACGCACACAAAACTGAGTGCAGTATAACCACAGTCATTCAATAGCCTCACTGTTGCATTCAGGGTACATGAGCGGAGACAGACTGGTACTGACGTGGTGTCCAGGTAGAGCGTCTGCACCCTGCAGCTGAGTAACTCCGGGTAGGTCTCCATTGAGGGGTCGGCTCTGAAGTCTCCGGTGTGGAGGACTGTCTGTCCGTCGGGCAGGAAGAACAGCAGCATGGCAGCTCCTGGACAACTGAAAGAACAGACACAGATGAAGTGTAGAATCTGAATATATGCAAAAAATAAATGAAGAATTTATGTAAGTGTATATATTAATTCAGACTATAGGAGTGGTGACTGAACATCTCAGCTGTTGTTATAATTAGGAGAGAATTCAAATGTTTTAAACTTTCAAAAACAGTTGCGGGAAGAAGATGCCTTGTCATAGAGTTGAGTTAGAGCTTCCCCAAAAAATTATTAGTATTCCTCAGTGAAAAAACGATCTAAATGAGTTAGCTTGGGGCTGTCTGAATTTAAAATGAGCGTCTGACATTCGACCACAATTCAATCTGCCTCTGAAAATGGATGTTCAAAACTTTTAGGATAATGTTGGTGGATACGGTGTCAATTTAAACAGTTTTTAGTAGTATTATCTGTAAGTTAGTGTGAAGTCACGTTTGAGTGCTCCTCAACAAAGCCGGTTAACGGGCCACCCAACAGTGGTTGACACTAACGCTGTTGAGCAGCTGATCGTTACTCGGTGGTACAATAGAGACGTCAGACGGGTGGACTCACTGGTTGGCGTCCAGGAGGATGACCTTGACTCCTTCTACGGTGACCTGGGTGTTCATGGGCAGGATGTGGACATGCTGCTCTGCCACCTTCAGTTTGCTCTTCACCAGGTTCCCTGTGATCTGGGCGGGAAGAGGCAGCTGTCAGTCAACGTGCAGTTTCGTGCTTTCTGATCAAACTTTTTCTGGGCTGTGACCCACCTAGAGTACGAGTTGATTTTCTCTGACCTACCAAATAAACAAAGCCCCAATGGAGTCCCAATCAGTCCTTGTGAGTCCGTTTTTAGTTGTAATCCTGAGAGAGCACACTACAGTGATAAATCCTGACCCATTTGACAGGAGAACTTACAGAATATCTAGCCCCTTTCACCAACACATTCTAATTCAGGCATCTATTGGGCTGTTATGATTAGTCTCAGATACATTTAAAAGTCCCAGTAAGATAAACAGAAGCTGTACAATATCTTGCGTGACATACTGAAAACTACTGTAAGAGGCAACATGAGGTCTTGTTTGGCTGTATACCTCAATTCATAAACTGTGTTTTTATACTAAACTGTCAAAACAACAAAAAAGGTATTCAAATTTCAATCGACCCCAGTATGTTCAGAGCCACCGGCAAATTGGTATTCATAACTGTCAACACCAAGCACATTTTTCATTAGTGAGTCAATGCAGTGCAATGAGATAACAAAGGCATCAGGCATTTACTCTGTGGATACTGTGGAAGACAGCAGCCAGGAAGCTCTTTAATGGAGGTGCAAGTAAATAGGAATGAGGAATGAGGAAAGGTTTATAGCACCTTCAAAGGATTAATCTCTTCCATAGTATTAAAAAAACAACTAACAGGCCTTTGGAGGAGAGGATGCCACTTATTTACTATGCAAAACTGCAGACATGTCTGAACTGACACACCGTTCCTCTCTTTTCCAACAAGAATTACAAAATGGTTGAGTTAGGGTGGGACGTAGTAATGCTGTAAGTCTCATGTAAATACAGTCATAATCGTTAAGTAACTCCCTCCTACTTCAGATTATCGTGGTATAGCTTAACAAAAGGCAAACAGTTGCACAACCCAACCAGTATAAACATATCAGGCACTTTGCCACCAGATAAAATACAAACTATGAGGCTTAATGGAATAAATACTGGACGTCATCCATATTTTATAGTAGCCAAAGCTAGACTTACTCTGTTACAGTAGATTGGCAATGTGAAGTTCTTGGTCAAGCCTCCGTAGTGGTCGGAGTGGAAATGTGTCAGGAAGTAGGCTGTGATGCCCGCGATCTCTCCGTACCGGAAGGCATCAATAACAAACTTTGTGCCTGAGCAGAATTTGACAAATGCATATATCTTTGATTACAAAAAAACAACAACAAAAAAAAAAAAAACTAAGCAATTTATGACACGCTCACTTGCTCACCTGGAATCTTCTTGTAGAAGGGACAACGTGGTAACTCGACTTCTCCATCGGCGTTCACTCTGTTCCACCTTCTCCTCCACCCTCTTGTTCTACCTTTCCCTGCTTCTCCCGGAGCGCCTGTCACACTGTCCGCAGTCGCTGCTCCCTGCGAGGTGTTTGATGTAGTGTCGGCCTTACTTCTTCTCTGCCTCTCTCTCCTTGGTCGTCTCTGTCTCGAGTTTTCACCAAGTGTCGGAACGGAGGAGCTGCTGAGTTCTTTTGGTCCACTCTCAGCCTCTTTCTCCTTCTCCTTGAGGGGTTTGAGGCCAAAAAACACCCCAATGTCCGTCTGCTTGAGACTGGAGGCCTGGCCTGCTTTGCTTTGGCCCCTCTGAGGCGGCATGGTTTGAGATCTTTGGACGACGGAGGCTTGTGATGAAGGCACTTGAGGGGAAGCTGAATGAGTTTGAATACTGCTATCATTCAAGTTATTCAAACGCAGGCTATCTGAGCTCAGAAGAGTTTCTCTCAGATGCTCTAAAACAATACTTTGGGGAGACTTAATGGTGCTCGTGCATTGGCTGACAGCACTGGTAAATCTGCCACAAGCTTCTTTGTCACCTGTGGAATCAGATCTGTTTCCAGAGACTGAAGAGGCCGCTGGTTGATTGGTGAGCTGTAACGAGGTAATGGGCTCCAGCTGGGTGTTTACGAGAGCAGGCTCCTTTACCTGCACACTGCTGGTTTCCAGATTATCTACGAATTCAGCCAGGAGCTCGTCTTCACTCGAGAAGCTGTCGCTGAACAGCAACGAGTCTTCAGTCTCATTTTCAGATGCATCATTGTTAAAAAGAGATTTCCTGCACTCAATAGTTTGGACTTCAGTCTCTGCAGGGAGCTCAGAGAGAGGCGAATAGGATATTGCATAATCGTTGTCGGGGGAAGGTTCGCTTTTGGGTAAATCTTCACAATCCTGTCTTCCGCCCTCTGCCCTGACAGGAGTGGATGAAAGCTCTGCCCTACGTTCTTGTGAAGAGCTGAGAGACTTTTTAGATGAGGACGACCACCCTTTCTTTTTCTTAAAATCCTCGGGGCCAGGTGAACGGAGGAACAGAAGGCCATTTGTAGGTTTAGAGGGAGGTGTTCCAGTGTGATTGTTGAGAGGGGAGACACTGGAGACGGACAGACTGAGGGCACTGTCCTGTGAAGACTCTGACTCATTGTGTATCAGTCCTGGGAGACTGGCATACCTGCTGGTCTCTGCCTTCTGTGACAGACTGAGGAGAGCTGCGTCACTGTTTGCTCGGCTGTGGGCCAGGAGCGTGTGGTTGAATTTCTTATAATGGTTTGGAATGGTGGAGGAGCACTGGAAGCCATCTGGACATTCTGTGTGAACAGATGAAACATAGAATTGAGGCTTATCGGGGCAGGGTGCAAAATGACAATAGCTCCAAATGCAAACACAAAATCAGTTTGACGACACAGATCTAAACAATCGTAACGTTGATTTTAGACAACAGTTTACTCACAGAAAATAATATTCAGCCAGTTGTGTAAAGGCTACTGTGGCCCTCGAGGGAGCTTTATAAAGCAAATAAGGTTTTCTTGAACTGGGCTTGAGACTTAAGATTTTAAACACAAAGCCTTTCATGAAACTGAGTGTGTGGGCTTTGACAGACATGAGCATTTACGAGTCAGTCAGGGAGGATCGGATGCCATGTTCATGTCATGAGAGTCACTGTAATTACCAGTTTCTAGCTTGTAATTAGCAGTCTACTCAACATTCAAGTTGTAATCATGACTGGGAAACACAGATTTTCCTAAAAAACCTTTATGGTTCATAAACAATTATGATTGCTTGCATCAGCCAAAATCAACCATTCAAGGTAATTATACCACAGTTTAATTAGTATAGTGCTATGTGGTCAATGTACATTATTTTCAATTATCACACCACAATCTCTGCATCAACCTCCTTGAGTTGTCAGATGATGTGAACACTCACAAGCAGGAATCTTTCCCATCTCTACCATCCATCCCATATGACACAACAATTAGTTCATCAATTAACCTCCTAATCGTTTGACTTATTTATGCAGCACAAACAAACTTGATTAATCCAGTATCTCAAATGTGAAAATTTACCACTTTTCTTGATCTTGCATGATAACAAAAGTAATATTTGTTGGATTTGGCTATTGATCACGCAAACAAAGAAATTGGATGAGATCATCACATATGATTCACATCCAGGAGGACATCGAGTAACTTCTTACTTCATAAAGTATTATGAAATGATTATGAAGAACATGCAACATTTCAACATATTTTATTTGTGGCATTTTGATAAGTCTCTTTATAATTTCCTATATTAAAAGAGACTCTGTGTGTGCACCTGAATGCAACATAACAGGTAAACTTATATACATATAGTCAGATAATTTTTTTTAATACTGTCTATCAGAAACTGAGGAGGAATTTTTATTCATTTGGCATCAGCTGTGTCTGTCATAATACTAATATTAATGTGGCATATTTGATGTCTGTACCTTTGCATGTGTCCCTGGGGGTCTCAAGACATTCAGCAACATGCCACCTTTGAGTCTGCACCACCAAGATGGAGAAGGGCATCTGACACATGGGGCAAAAGTCTCCAGAGGATGGGCCTGTTTGGTCTGTTTGCACCGTGTCATTAGTAGCAGGAGATGATTTTGAGGGTGGGTGATGTGCCTCTGTGTTCACAACACCACCACCACAATCCCCACTTTCAGCTGCCTTTGCTATGTTAGGTGACTCTGCTGAGAGAGAGGTGTCCTTCTTCTTCTTCTTGGAGGTTTTCCTGGAAGAAGTGCATCTTCTCTTGGTCACGGCTGGCGACTGGCCTCTCTTTTTCCTCTTCTCGAGAGGTTTGTACTCCCAGATGTCATTTTCAGAGTCGTCTTTCTGTGACATCTGCAGGGAGAAAGCAGCCTGAAGTCCCTGAACGGCTCCTTCTCCAAACCCCTCGGTGTTACACAAGCTGTGAGGCGTTCAATAACATCCCAAAGTGGACGAAAATAAAACACGACCTCTGCTGTTGATTCATCGATGTTCTTGCTGCAAAAATAGCTTCTCATAACTAATATATAAAACTAAAGATACGGTCTTCTGTAGCCTTATACTCTCGTGTTTGTCTGGACATGGAGTTACTTACCGCCACAGCACAATAATGAATAATGTAAAGACGAGTGGTGAAACGGAGCGGCATATTCAGCATATTTACGTAAAATTAAAACTGCATAATTGTTCAAAATGAAGGCCAGAAAAAAAAATTTGTTTAATATTATAATTCTTTTTCTTAAACTGAGATGAAAAATTAAAAATAAAAAGGATTCTGCTCATATCTTTTTTTTTTATTCTTCTGTCGAAAGCAGCTGAGTGAATCGTCGCTGTGATTTTTTTTTTTAACCCGGCAGTGCTGCTTGTTGTTGATGTCGGGCGGAAACATGGCGTCCCTGTGCAGCCTCTCTGCCTTATTACCCATCCAAAGTCAGCTGGACTGCGACCTGGAAGAGGCTGCGACCCAACAGGAGAAGGAAAATCTCGTTCTCCAGTATCTGAAGAAGCTGGACGAGGGAAAGGACCTGAAGATACCGGACTTTGAGACAGGTGAGGCGGTGTTACAGCTCTCTGTGTGTCTCCACAGCTGCTGCTGTCAACTCTTGTCGCTACATGACTCTGCATGCTCACACTAATCACTCCTTTCTTTCCCTGCTTTTAAATACTATTTAAAAAAAAAAAATTATCTAGATATATGAATCTATTCCCCCCAAAACAGCTGATGATGACAGTCTGAAAGAGAGGCTAAATTAAGAGCATTGGCCTGTTGTAGGACAGAGTTGGGTTATATATGTTGAATATAAAGAGATGATCTTTACATACGGTCTGTGCTTGGAAAGATATACGATCTTATTGTAATAAAAATAACAAGATGGACAATAAGGTGAATTTTCTTTACGAATTGTAAAGAAAAGTTGTCTGCACCATTTTAAATCTTGTTGGAGAAGTGAGAAAATAGAGCCTAATTTAAAAAAAGAAAATACAGGAATTATTATCATGTTAGAAAGATGAGCCTTTCATAATGTTGCTTCTATTTATCTATATATACATTATTATTATTCATAAAAAAGAGCCTAAGTAAATACAGGAATGATCATTTAAGAAAGAGCAGACTCACTTATTATTGCTGTTATTTATTTGTTCATCCATTATTATTATTCACACATAAAGAAATAGAGTCTGATTTTAAAAGGATGTGCAATCACAGTTATTCAAAGCCTCGGACCAGTTATAAAAGTATCTAGCTGTGGCAGGTTGACATTTGTTTGCTCTGCATGTTGAATGGGTAGTAGAAACAATAAAGTGCTTAAAGTACGTAAAGTAAAATGCTGATGCAAGTTTCATTTCAGGGACACTCTGACCCTGCTAAATTAAAAAAAAAGCAAATACTTAAAAAAAAAAAAAAAAGCAGCATTCACCTGATTGACAGACTTTACTTTATCCCTTAAAGTCTGATTACAAGTACAGTAGTAGTACAAGTACAGGAGGCCGCTGCCTGGCAGGCCTTACTGAGGAAACACTCTTTATTATGTGTCATGCTGCGTCACAGTAACATGTGTAAGTTCACTGTGGTAGAGAAACTGTAGTACAACTCTGCTACTTACGATGCTACAGGATAGATCGCAGACAGTTGTCTGAACCATTTGAGATCACGCTGGAGAAGTGAGAAAATGGAGCCTGATTTAAAAAGAAAATACAAGAATTATCATGTAAGAAAGAGCAGGCTCACATAATGTTGCCGTTATTTGTTTATTTATCCATTATTATTCATCCAGGGGTGCCTTAGACTTTTGATTGAAAGTGACTTTAGTGTGTTTTAGTGCCATTTTAAGAGAGTTTCAAGCATGCTTGGATTATTATCAGGAAAACCTAGTGAATTATTTTGGGAAGGGTAATGATGTAATGACATTTTCATATCATCCCTTGCCAAGTTGCTGGTTCACCGTTAATGAATGTAATGCTTCCTGTGGTGCGTTTGAGTGCATATGAGCTGCATGGATGTCAGTCATTTTTGTCTTCCGTACTTTCTTCTGTGACAAAGTTTTTCTTTTATAACAATAAATATGGCATTTCCAGGAAGCCATCAACTTACATTCTCCATGTTTTTATTTGTCCTCGTCAGGGCTTGTAGAGCCATTTACTTACAATACATGGTGTTGTTACCCAATCAGTTACAAATTTAACATGTAATACACAGACAATGTTGATAAAGGCCTTTTCTATGGTCGCAGGACTAATGGACTAATTTTGTGTTTTTGCTTGTTCCTTTTAAGAACAGTAAAAAAAAAAACAAAGGGAACAACAACATAGCAGTTGTGTTTTGTAGCTGCTGCAGCTTTGCCAAATAATGTGAATAGTGTTAGTCCATGATTGAAAAGTGACAGGGGTTTCCATTGCAGTTGCCAAACAAAGCACAGTCCAAAAATTTCAAATGATCTCTGGTGTCAACCCTCCAGTTTGGTGGTCTGTTGAAGTATGCAGCATGTTGGCAGTTTCTACATCACACCAGTAGATGGGGATCTACAGAAGAGCATTAGAACTGCAGTCCGGGATCATAAGTGGGACCTTTTTTTTTTTCAAAATTACATACTGGACAAACATTTTAAATGTTTGTCTCTTTATACATTTAGCCAGTTTGGAGTTTTATCTCTGGCTCAACATGCAGGTGCCTGACAGACCACCTGCTTACCTCGATTACAGGTAAGGTTTAAATCCTACAGAGCAACAATAAAGTGCCATTTGACAGATGGTAAAAACAGCTTTGGTTCTTTTGTCTTTTTATTTTTATCACTATAAATGTGTTGGATTTTCCAACCAAAACCAGTTCAGTTTAGATCACAATAAAAAGAAAGGGGCAGGCATTAACCTGTTTACACATTGCACTTGTCAAAAACAATTACACATGGTATGTGGATGGTTTTGGGTACCAGATGAGCCCTGTAATCACTCTCTTCAAAAGATACTGCGACATTTTGAGACTTTGAAATCAGCAAGACTATTTCTTCTTTCTCCTATTTCTTCTTTCTCCTATTTCTTCTTTCTGTGCTTGCATCACCCTTAAAGCTGGAAAAAAGAGGGATTACGTGTTTTTTTATACGGGTTGCTTAACCATCATTTAACCAGATCAAGTGCTACTGAGATTAAGAATCTTTTTCCAAGGAGACACTGCAAACCAAGGCAGCAGCACAATTTAAACAAAGACTTTCAAACAGGCAGCAGAATAAATGCAAGAAGGCAATGCAAGAGACATTTATGTGGAGGGCATAGTATTATTTATTATTATTAGTACTTCAAGCTGGATTTGGTGCTCAGTATGCTGTAAAATATAAATGTAAATATATTAATTAAGCACATGTAAGTTTAGTGTGGCAAATATTATCTGATACAATCTAGAGATGATGTGAGGCAAGTGTGGAAAAAAAAAACAGATCAGGCACCTTCCTGATCTGCAAACAAAATTAATATATGGCATTCAATAGCTCCATCACACTTCTGAAGCTGTGAACACTTCCCAGTCATTGCTTTGATCTATCAGCTTTTTTTTTCTCCCACATCTGACATAAATGCAGTATCAGGCGGGACAGATATACCCGCACGGTGATGGGCACTGTAAAGCGTTTGCCTGCACTGTGACTAAACACAATTAATAAGATGACGGTATCATTTTCCACTCTGTGACTTGCTCCAGGCTTGGAATGGCTGAACACGGAGGGGCCTCTGTCTTTGAACAAGGAGCTGGCTGGTAAAGTGGTGCTGCTGGACTTCTTCACTTACTGCTGCATCAACTGCATACACATCCTGCCTGACCTGCACCAGCTCGAGAAGAAGCACTCCGTCGAAGGTATGAACCGTGGACTAACTGGCAGTAGAATAAGTAATGAGTAATTAACCTACATGATGTGGGAAAGTAGGACAGTCCCCCCCTTGGTGTCCTCCCCAAGTAGACCTCTTAATCGCCCTCCCACTATTCAGATTAGGCAGAAGCAAAGCCCATAATGACTGATGTGTCAATGAATAAATTGCTTAAATTATGATCATGAGAGATGATTCATGATGTCTGTTATGGACAGGAAAAGGAAGATGGAAATCAGGAGACTGGAACTCTTGTTTTTTTTTTGTTCTTCTTTTTTTTCTTATTCTTCTTAAACTGACAACAAGGTGTTTTTGAAGCTCAGTAATTTCATAAAACAGCTGCACACTAGTTTTTACCAAACGTTACTCCGACAACGTGAGTAAATGTGTATTTGTCAGGGACGATTTGATGCGCTGGTGATTATTGACACCAAGACTTTGGTTGTGCTTGCTACTAGGGCCAGTTCATTAACGCTAAGAGAAATACAGAACTTCTTTAAAGACTTATTCTTTAAGCTTAAACACCTTTCACAGCTCATAGTAAAACTTGCAGACTGTGTCTAACTGTGCCCAGAGCCAGTAAACAAAAGAATGATTGTTCAATTATAGCTATAGTTAGCGGTGGGCCAATTACAAAGTGTCTAGCTGTGGCAAGTTATCATTGATTTGCTCTGCACATTGAATGGATGGAAGAAACAATAAAGTGCAAGTGGGTAAAACAAAATGCTGATTACTGCACGTTTCAGTTCAGTAACACTCTTCCCCTGCGAAATTATTAAAAATTGAACACTTCTAAAAAGCAGCATTGGCCTGACAGTCTGCTTTTTTTTTTTTTTAATATATCAGACTACAGGTACAGTAGGCCCTGCTAGTGGCAGCATCCTGGCAGGCTTTACTGAGGGAACACAACTTATTATGTGTCATACTGCATCACAGGAACATGTGTAAGTTCACTGGGGCAGAGAAACTGTAGTAAATCAACTCTGCTTCCCCCTCCTCTTTTCCGAGAGCATGAGGACCCGTATCTCGGCTGTGAAGAGACGGTGACTAAAAATATTTCCAAGCTGCAGTATCAGCGAGTACGGGGCCCATAATTGTACCCTGCTGTAGTTTACTGTAAGGTTCTTTATATAGCTGCTCCGTGTTAAGCATAATCACATCCGAATGGCTCTGGCATCCTGCTGGCCCTTCAAGGGATCATCTGAGGAAGCTGTACAGCTTGAAGTTCAGTAGTGAGCCAGGCGGGACGCGGAACACACACACACACACACACACACACACACACTGCAGTGCCTCCACATATTATCGCACTTGCCTTATCTTTGGCACTGCTATGGGTACATTCTGTTTGCTGCTCTGGTCAGTGAGGTGTGGGAGCCACCCTGTCCAGTCACTCCCACAGTCCACCCTCCTGAACCACCCACCCACCCATCGTCACTGCAATCTGTGCTGGTACTATACTGCTTGGCAGAGGCCAGGGGTGACGAAATCCACAGATAGCAGCAGATAGTGTGAGTCTGAAGGTGTGGAAATGTGTGTTTTTTTTCTTCAGTGGAAGGCGGCTCATTGATGTGATGTAATGCAAAGAGAATGTCCAGGAGTTCAGTGAGTCCAATGACTCAGCTACTGAATTAATCGCCAACTATTTTGATAAGTGAATAATTTTATTGTTTAAGAAGAAGTGTCCATATTCTCTGATTTCAGCTTCTCAAATGTGAATTATTTCTGGTTTCTTCTAGTGTGACAGTAAACTGAATATCTTTTGGTTGTGGACAAAATCAATGATCAATATTCGTCACCAGATTCTGAATTTATATGGACCAACCAAGTAATCAATTAATCGAGAAAATCATCAACAGATTAATCCACAATGACAGTAATCATTAGTTGGAGCCCTAATTGAGGCCATTAAAGGAGGACGTATTGTTTTCTTTATTGTCATTGGAAGCAGACTATGATATTGTGTGCCCAAAAAGGCATTAAAATACAGAAATTGTGCATGTTTTGTGTGACCTAGAAGAAACCAACTAAGAGAGAATCTCTTAGCTATGAAGATGTACTTATTTCAAATTGTCTCTAACAACTACATTTTTTCTCAGTTGAGGACCACAGAGGGTACAAGCCCTTTTTTTTAATTGTATTTGATATAATCCCATTTGAGACTGTGTCTCAGGTATTTATTTATTAAATCTGTATTTGCATTTGTATTCCTGTGTTTCATGTTGTATTTGAACCTTTTATCACCTACTGTTTGGTCTGCCTGAGCATTATGTAGCACTTGACTGACAGACAGATAGTGATATGTGAAGTTACACGAATATGCACACTTAATACATGTATTGATACACTAAACTTCTTTCTTTTTGGTCATTAAAGAAAGCAACTGGCCATATATCCAACCCAAGTACAAAGTATGGCAGAGTATACAACTGAAATCTTAGAAAGAAGGTGTTTTCTTATGTTTGTTTAATTAAGAAAAAATTATGTTAAAAGGTTAACCATTACATGTATTTTAACAGAACTGTTAGTAATATTGAATTTTTAAAAATATTGATCATAATATTCCTTTTGAAATCCCTTTATCGACAGTCATGCTGCTATTCTCAGAACGACAACTATATAGATAGCTTTGACATTTCCGTAACTCCGCTCTGTTTACATCCAGTTTTGTCAAGTTTTTTAATCACTGAACAACATGAGCACAGAAGTGACTTTGTTTCAACACACTGGTTGTGAAACAGGAAGGAAACTTATCAAGATATTGCCCGCGTAAGGCCACTTCGTTACACATTTTAGTTCCACTAAAGAATGAGTTCAAAAGAGCTTCACAAACATGTTTTTCCATAGTTTTAGGCCATTCAGTTGCATACAATTTGAACATCTCCAGGATGTCCCTACGAGACCTCAAGGGTTTATGGTTGAGAGTCACACCTGTTTCCCTATTTCACATCTGTATGTGTGATGTTTGAGAGAAATTCTTGGAATTGGGACACAACTTTGAACCATTTGTGTGTCTGCAGTCACAGTCTTCAGTTAACGTACCAGCTCACAGACATTGTGCTTTTTTGTTGTGAGGGAACAAAGCTGTAGCTTGCAAAGCACCGGTTTGATAAACCACTTCCTATACTGCTTTGTTTGGCTGCTTTATTATCTTCATTGTCTATCTGTTTAATCTCTCTCAGATGGGTTGGTTGTTGTTGGCGTACACTCGGCAAAGTTCCCCAATGAAAAAGTAAGTGTTTCCATTTTTCATCATTATTTTTACCTCCTGGCAGGCTGGTTTGGTCGTGTTTTCTTTCAGGATGTTCATAACTGCAAATTAATGACAAATAGAAATTATAACACATTATATTCTTGGTCATTTTCACTTTTTTCTGACATTTTATTAACAAAAAATTAAGTGAACAAATGAGAAATTATTTGGCAGATGAATCGATAACAAAAATAATTTATTTTAAGTATAATTAATTAAGAAAAAAGATCTTAAGTTGAGCTACACTTTCACAGCTCTTCACTCATTTGTCTTTTTGTTTGACACCAACCCTTCGCAGGTCCTGGACAACGTTTGCAGCGCTGTGCTCCGGTACAACATCTGCCACCCAGTGGTGAACGACAGCGAGGCACGCCTCTGGCACGAACTGGAGGTGTCCTGCTGGCCCACGCTGGTCTTGCTGGGCCCACGTGGTAACCTGCTCTTTTCCCTGGTGGGCGAAGGCCACCGCTACAGGCTGATGCTCTTTGCCGACATCGCCCTCCGTTATTACAGGGAGCAGGGTCTGTTAAAGACGCACACGGTGGGACTCAAGCTGTACCGAGACTCCCTGCCACCCAGTGCCCTGTCTTTCCCTGGGAAGGTGATTGTAGACGACAGCAGGAAAAGACTGGTCATAGCAGACACTGGGCATCACCGAATCCTGGTGGTGTCCTCGACTGGACAGCTCTTACATGTCATAGGAGGTAAGATATGAAGACGTTTGCAAAGGAAGGACATGCATCTGTTTATAACATGTACTCATTTACATTGTGGATAAAAACATGTAATAAACTCTAGAAATCTGAAGAAATCAAACCACAAGATTTAGGCATTATTGGTATTTTTAGATTACTCACATGCTTCAGCAAACCTCAGAGGAGCCACATGGTAGACTGTGTTGTCCCTAGACCAACATAGAGGTTGGCAACAGCAGGAACTAGTACACGCTGGGAACTGGCACTGAACTGGCACCGACCTGAGTGTTGACAAAACGAGGGAAAAACTGGTGGACCCCACACATACTATGAGAAATTATAGTAATGACACAAATCTGAAAGATGGTATTTATCAGGATAAATGCTTTAAAAAAAAAAAGTGTTTTGTTTTGGTCGTGTTTATAATAATATAATTTAAACTGTATATGGACTAGCTGCGGTTCAGGTTGAGTCCACCATTTGCATAAAACAGATCACATCTTCCTGAGCACATTTGTTACATGCAGTATAAGGACATCCAATTAAATAAACCACAGTCACAAATTTGAATAAAGCCACCTTTACATATCCTTTGTACTGTTAATATTAAAATCATCCATTCTTGTTTTTTTCCTAGTAAAAATTTAACTGAATGTGTTTTTTTTTTTTTAAATGAAGTACTTGAGGAAGAATTAAAATTGCTGTTGCTTGGTAACCTCTCAGTGTCAAAAAACTTTCCAAGGCACACTGCAAGACTGCAGATATTTAACTTCACACAAAATAAGTGTTAAATACCCGAACATGTCGAGTCTGAAGGTTAATTTCCCATTAAAGCACTATTATGACAGAAACAGAAACATAGCCAACTGATCTGTCATAAGATGGGTGAATCCGTGTTGTGCGAGTGTCTCAGCCCTTTCATCCTAGCAGAACAAACAGCGAAGTACAGAGCACTGACTGACCTTCAGGGCTCGATATGACCTATTGGTGAGGGATTGTATTTCACACTGAGCCATCATTCTCACTGCATTAACACTTCTGTTCCAGGGCCTGAAGGCGGGAGACAAGACGGCGACTTGTCCGAAGCTTCCTTTAACTCCCCTCAGGGCGTGGCCATTAAAGGGGACACTGTGTACGTGGCTGACACAGAGAACCACCTGATCCGAAAGGTTGTGCGCTCGTCTGTCTCTTTTACATGACCGCAGTTTTTAAATTAAATTGTACGTCCCTCGATGTTTATCTGCTCGCGTGCGCCTGTCTGTCTGCGTTTGTGTTTCTATCTGTCAGATCGACCTGTTGGAGGGAAGAGTCAGCACTCTAGCCGGAGTGGGCGTTCAAGGCACAGACAAAGAGGGCGGGGCCACGGGACCTCAACAGCCCATCAGCTCTCCTTGGGATGTGACTCTTGGCACTGCCGGTGAGTCCTGTGGCCGTGGACTGACTGGAACTCGAAGGGCAGCATCTTATTGTCTCTCCTCTCTGTGCCCGTCCTTGCCCTCCCCGCTTGCCACTAAAAATGTCCTCTGTTCTGTGTGTTTTATGTCTGTGTGCTGCCATGCAATAAGTAATTCCTTATGTAGACAACTCTGTCCGATTGCCTGAGCATTGAATGATTGAGCTGAAGGTGAAGGAGGGAAAAAAACAAACAACAGGAAGTGACTACTTCTGAGTTGCGAATTCTAGAGATTTTTCTTTGCAGCTTGCAGGATTAGTACAGTTAAAGTGGAAACATACACTGATTCTTCACATCGGTGTGCTTGAATAAAATAAAATGATACTGCATACACAAAATAGAATTGCTTCAGGGCTTTACACGATCCACTTTTAAAACAGTCGGCCCATACAGTTTTTATAAACCAGCCCTTAATAACTGATTCACAGGGCAATTTTTCAGATAGTTTTTCTGAACCTGACTGTGAATCAAAGAGATATCAATGCACAAATCACACAAAATATTTAGGCATCCTCAAGGGTGGATGGAGGTTTGAAGTTTGATCTGTAGGATCTAACTCAGGGGAGATAATAGATTTCTTTAGCAAAGCCCTAATTTTCATTCTGCTGAAATATTTTGTGGACGAAGATCAATAATAAGTTGAAACTAGGCAAATTGCAAACTGCGGTAAACTACCTGACAATGTCTTTTTATATTCTCACAAAGAACTTCACAATCAAAGCAAGCTCCATCCATCTAAATGCTCTGCCGTTATTATTTTGCCTTGGGCATTGAGAGTTTCTTGTTTTTTTTGCCACGCTGTGCCTTTTTTATGAAAGCAAAAAGCTTTTATGACTCAGCTTTCGAATCCCTCAGACCTTTTGTCTCTACATGTTAGCAGGCATCCTGTGTTGCCATCAGGCCTCGTTACCTGCGGGCATTCACATTGCAGATTTCAGATCAGTCACATACACAGATGCCATACCAGCCGATCCCTCAAACACACTCATACAAACACATTCTGTATGCTTAATTTGTCAGAAGTGTTTTGCTCTCCGGAATCATTCGGGAATGTTGAATACATTGTTAATTCTTCAGCCTTGTCAAGAAAAAAATTAATATTATCACAAAATGTGTATTAATCTCTTAGCATTCATCACCATGTCAAAATATAGCATTTAAAAGGATGAAGAATTTCAAACAAACATTTATTTTAAAGGATTATGTTTGTCTCTCAGCTCCCTCGCTTCAGGTTAACGTTGTGTCCTGTTTGGTGTCTAAAAGCCTGAGGTGTTGTGAGAGTAACAGTGGTAGTTAAAGTAAATTTTAAGTGTGTCTGTCTAAGGACTGTCCCTGTGACATTGTGTACCTACAGTAATCAAACAAAAGATCAAATTGCACGCCTGGACAGAGTTGTTTGTGGTGAGCACTGTACTCGCCAGCAGTCAGTTTATATTTTAGAGGCATGCTGATTGAATGATTGATCATGGTCGTGTAAATTTAAAATATTAATTATAGAGAATTTAGGGCCATTAGCATTGTTTTTTTTATCCATAGCAAACAGCCCATATGCAAGAGGTAATCAGTCTTAGTCACATTCCCTCTACAGTTTGATGGATGACACAACCAGCTGGTTTCCACCTGGTCTGACGATGTGGTGTCAGACCTTTGACTCCATTAACATTGTCCTCTGAGAGTACATCCAAACACTCCATTGCATATTCATTATTCGTTCAGCGTGCGTGTGAATAATGAAGTTGATCAAATCAAGAGGACCCTGCAGCTCCCGAGCTGCGGAGCGCCAGCGATGACACTGACGCCGCGAGTCAGGTGCCGGAGTCGTCAAATGTTGCTGACAGTCGGCCAGACGCGATCAAGACGGGCCGAGCTCTGCGCCGCATTAAAAATACAACTGAGATACTGTATGTCTGTAAGGGTTGTGTATCCATCGTGATGACAGTGTTGTCTCTGCTGAGTGCATCTGAGGAGGTGTACGGCCTTTGTCAGACAGGCTGCTGTCACATAAACCTGCATAGCTGCATTTCTGACACTCGGCCTTCACCAAACAATCACAACTTCCTTTGAATAATGAAATCAGTAGATATGTCTCTTTGAAAAAGTGCAAAAATAACTCATTCATATATTTATTTGGCAGGTTCTTCCATTTTTATACCTCAAAGTAAACCTCCCAAAGTAAACACATCTGAAATGATCTTTACCAAATATTAGCACCGTGGATGATATTGTAAGTGATTGGCAGATGGCCAAAAACAGTGAAACACAAGGACTCCTCACCTGAAAGACTGTGTTTTTGTATGTGTAGGTGGTGCTGAAGATAACGTGCTGTGGATAGCCATGGCAGGGACCCACCAGATCTGGGCTTTGTTCCTAGCAGATGGGAAACTGCCCAAAGGAAGGTGAGAGACGGGCACATGACGACCATGGCCACTTGGCTTCAGCCGCCTTTCAAAGCCACTACTGTCTCTAGGAAGAAAAAGGATTAAAAGTCAATACAGTAAAAGCTCAGCGTAATCATTTGTCAGCACTGACCACAAATAAGGTAAAATTTCTAGAAGAGGGGATCCACATCATTAGGTTAGCATCACAAAGTACAAAGATTTCCATGAGAAATAAAAAGTCACATTCCTTGTTTTATTTGCACTCCACACATCCAGAAATGTAATTTAGGTGTTTTGTCGTTGTCTTCTACATCATAAACGCAAACAGCGAGTCCAAGGCAGGAACGTGCGTGCGATGGGCAGGCAGTGGCAGCGAGGAGAACCGAAACAACTCCTACCCCCACAAGGCTGGCTTTGCTCAGCCTTCAGGCCTGGCTTTGGCCCCAGAGGAGCCCTGGGGCTGCCTGTACGTGGCCGATAGCGAAAGCAGCACCATCCGCACGCTGGCACTGAAGGACGGAGCCGTCAAGTCGCTGGTGGGGGGAGAGAGAGATCCAATGGTGGGTGCGCAACAGTTGGAGGGTGGAGCAATTTTTCTTTACTTTACTTTTTCTTCCTTCTATCAAACCCTTCTTAGTTTATTCATGTATACTATGATGGTCAGATGGTTGATAACACTGCTAAACAGCAGCAGAGAACAAGCACTAAGTGAATCTCAAGTGGCTTTAATGAAGTTTCAATTTAAGTCCATTTAAGATTTATAAAACCTCTTTATATATTGTCTACTTTAGTGTTTCTGTGAAAAGAGAATTAGTTATCTAATAATATTAAACACAATGCAGTGAACAGCAGCTTGAACAGAAGGTAGTAGAAAATTTAAAGTCCATTCTCAAAGCAGACTGCAGCAACCGTTCAACCTCTCATGTACTGTCGCAGTACTTTCACTAATAATATGTCCTGTAACTGACTCTGCAACCATCCATCAACTCCAAACACACACTGTAAAGACCTGCACATGAGTCTGCACACACTTCAAGCCCCCCAAAAACCAATTCTGAAGAAAAATGTTGCACAAAGCCTTGGATAACTACTGAGTAGTCACAAGGTTTCAGGGCCATTTCTCTATAGATAGAAAGTATTGATTTAAAAAAAACATAAATTAACACAGCCTCTGTTGTTTGTAACTGAAGCAAAGCCTGAAAACAAATTTTGGTTGTACTTTCATGTCCTCACGGCCGCTCTGAAGTTTCTTTTGTTTTCTGCCACACTGGTGTATTTTTAGAAAGTCCCAAGAGCTCTAAAGCTTGTGTTCACTCATGAGAATGAGAAGTAATTAACTGGAGATCCACATACAGTTTATTCAACACTGCAGGTAAGTGAGCAAAAAAAATATTTATAGTCCTCTGCCCATTGATATAAGTCTGTCAACATCATCCTCTTTCTGGGATCATAATGTCCCAGCCTCCGTTCCTGATGTCTTCTTCACATTGATCTTCAGTTTTCTGAGATTCTTTTGAAGGTTATATAATTTTCTGGCAGGGTTGCAGCAAAGAGCAGGAATGTGGAACCAGTTGAGCTTTTCAGCGTCTTAAGAATTGAGCCTATCACCTTTAGAGAGAGCTAGGCCAGCTGTTTCCCCCTTCAGTTTTCAGTCTTTATGCTAAGCTAAGCTTGACAGCCTGTTTGCCATAGCCTCATGTTTAGAGTACAGAAATGAGAGAGGGGTCAGTCTTTTCATCCAACACGGCAAAAAAAAGTCTGTTCGTGTATTTCCCCAAATGTCAAAGTGTTCCTTTAAACGCTTTGAATTTAATTCTATGTGTTAATATTGCTATTATTATTATTATGATATTATTATCATTATTATAATACATTATAATAAATTGTCTGTATTTATGAAAAGCTCTGAGTTAGTTATCTTTGTATGGGAAATATTCTGCATTTCAGTACTTCCACCAAATGCTTTCCCTCCTGTTACTCATCCTAGTTTGAGCACTTCCTTCACGCTGCAGAACATTTTCATATTTCTCCTAACAGCTGCATCTGAAATGGAGGTCACACTCCCACTGTGAAGATGATCATTTGAGCACAAGTGAGCCCACCAGTGCTGGGAGTGATTCTGTCAGTGTGATAACAGATTTTCCCAATTTTTATTCTTTCTTTTTTCTTTTTTTCTTTTTTTTCTTTTCAGCTGGTGTTGTTGAGTGAACTCTGCAGAGAGTCAGTGAGCTGTGGAGAATCGAGACATTTTTTTTAGATTGGTATCTCATTTTTTGTGTTTATTGAGCTGAGTGATACGAAGTGAAAAACTGTGTATTTCCGTTCCTTTCAATTTCTCACAAATTGGTTGCTGTTGCCTGCAATAATAATTTATCCATTTGGGTCACGTTGACCTGGAACAATCTGCAGCGCTTAAAGTTTTCCACTTAATTTGCCTTTTGTCACATTCAGAAAAAAACAGGAGAATCGTCCTTTTTAAACAATTTCTTGCACATAATTAGAGGATGTTCCCCTTATTTTCCCACTATTTTAATGACATTTATCATTAATGTCATTGTACTTTTCTTTAAAACTTCTCAAGAATGACTCATCTGACTATTTTTGGCGAAGTAGCTCATGCAATTGAAAGCTCCGTCATTTTTATGGTGTTTTCTTACAAATGTAGCGTATTAATTCTTGTGTTACCGCTCCCGTATGAATTATTCAGAAACTTTTTAAGATAATGAATCTGGTGTTGCTTTTATGTTTTTATTTCAAGCAATATTCAAATGAAAATGGACCATTTACTTTATATGGGAAAGGCGATTTTCAGGAGAAAGCCCTTTTATCTTGATGATTAAAAAGCCTCCCTTTCTTCACTGTCTAACCACTCTGGATAGATGGTTAGCTATATTTGGGTATTCTGTTCTTCGACCGACCTTGAGGTTAGATAGGTAGGTGTCACAAGTTGCAGTTCGGGTGTTTGTTCGTTTTGATATCTGCGATTTATCTCCTCTGAACCTTATGTCGTCTTTGAACCAGAACCTCTTTGCTTTCGGGGATGTAGACGGGAAGGGGGTTGACGCCAAGCTGCAGCATCCTCTCGGTGTCGCCTGGGCTGCCGAACAAAGCCTGCTCTATGTGGCCGACTCGTACAACCACAAGGTAACTGTTGCATGTCACAAGTCTGCAGTTCAAAGCATGCTCACATTTGATGCTTCTGTCGTTATAATAGCTTCCTTTATGTTGTTTGGTAATTATACAAAGCATGCATCTATTTCATGTTATCTTTCATGTTAAATAACTTGGGGCTTGTTTTTTTTTTTTTTTTTTTTTGTATGACACTCTTGTGTTCAGATCAAAGTTGTGGATCCAAAGACAAAGCAGTGTTCCACTTTAGCTGGGACCGGAGATGCTGGAGACACTCTGGGTCCTGACTTTAACAAATCCTGCTTCAATGAACCTGGAGGAATCTGCATTGGCAACGGTGGCAAACTTCTCTACGTGGCCGATACCAACAACCACCAAGTCAAAGTGCTGGACTTGGTCTCCAAGACTGTATCACTGGTCAGACCTGTGTGTGTGTGTGCATGTGTGTGTCTGTGAGTGAGAAAAACTCATTTCCAACCTTGAGAACAAACTTTACATTTCATCCACGTGTGTGTCATTAATCTATCCTAAAAGCTTTTGTGCCACAAGCATTAAAAAGGTTAGAAAGAAAGGACATTAAAAGTGTCAATAGCTTTCTCTTTGCTCTTCTTTGACCCAACATCCAAATTTCTCTCTTCTCACCAGTTCCCCATCTCCACGGACTGCACAGACTCACTATCTCAAAAGCCTTCGGGTCCTGCTAAAGCCCCGACGTTGCCTAAATCAGCTGCCAGGAAAGAAATGCCACCAGTGGCGGTGTCAGCAGGCCAAACTCTCATCATGTCGCTCACCCTGTCGCTTCCAGAAGGAACAAAACTCACCGAGGAGGCCCCCAGCTGCTGGGCTCTCTCAGCCGAGGGTGAGACAGGTCATCAATGTTTCAAAAGTCACGTGTGTGAATGTTTTATTCCGTTTTATCCTACAAGTACGCTTGACTTCATAATCGTGAAAGGCATCTTGACCATTAGTTAAGCTATTTTGGAGTTTCGGTTGCTGCACATGTCAACTTTTAAGTGATGAAAACTACCCGTTGGCTCATTCTGGAAAAAAAGAACCCTGTGAGAGGGCACACCACATCAACATGAGGGAAAACCTAAAAGCTTGACAGACCTGCTTCAAGTTACACTTCAGTTAATGTCAATTAATAAAGGTAAGCTACAATTGGACAATCACTGTTCAGGGGAGGGGTCACTTCTGAAAAGACAGCAGTATTTTACAAAGATGTGACAAATATCTGCTGCAAAAGGTTTATTGAGGAGAAGTGGAGGGATTTAAGCGAGAGGACAGACAGGACGTCATAGTGAAAACAGACAAATATCATTTCCACACTGAAGGAAAATGCATTTGTCTCCCCAGTCATCCAAAAACATGCTGTGAAACGCATGATTAATTCACATTCAGAACAGGCCCTGCAATTTAATTAATAAATATTTTCGGTAGGTTTCGAAAGTGTAAAAAAATCTTCAGTTGCATGCTTTGCCGAATTTCTCTTTTTTTTTTTTTTTAACCAGTCAGAGTAGAGTCAGAGTTGCAACCCAAACTTGTTCTCCACATTTACAGTCACCCTGATGTGAGCCTCTCAACCTCTCCTACTAACTTTTATTTTGATCTGTGATCCATTGTTGTCAAAAAAAAAAAAAAAAAAAAATTGGAAGTGTGAATGATGCTTAACCTTACAACAAGCTGATTCTCACTCAGCCGGCCCACCCACGCCCGAGATTTACAGTTTTTAGCCAATGGATGGAGGAATACTTGGATCAGATGGAGCCTCTTTTAAAGCACCAGTGAAGTTAAGCTCTGCATTTCATGTATATTATATAATGTATATTTTTTACAGTTTAATACTATTCAAAAGGCTTTGCTCAGTGTTTTCAAAGTGTAATCAACAGCAGCCTGACCCTAGGATAGAGTGTGAAGTGATTTGAGATATCATGCGGCTGATGGTCCGTTCATTAGGTTTGGAACAAAAGTGTTTCCATCATTGTAAGCGATGCAGCGTGCAGTCAGCGATATCAGCAGGCTATTTTTAGAACATTTCGATAAGACGACATGCCTTGGTTCACATAATTAGCTACCAGGCTATGTTACGTGATCCTCCGCTGTCCGATTATACCCAGTCTAGACTTATGCTGATCACATCAGGGCAGAGGCAGGAATTTTAATGGATCAAGTTAGAAGTGCACGGCAGATTGAAATTGTTTTTTAGTGGCCTTTTAGAAATGGCTTCCCTGGGACCTCATGTTAGGCTTGAGCTTCATTAATCACCGCTGGCATGGATTTGACGGTCTCCCTGGCATAATATTTTCTCACAGTTGAACTTGGAGGCTTTTCTTTTTTGACTTTCATTTATCTTTCGGTGGCCGTGTCTCTTTTAGATGTCCGTTGGGTTCTAAAAATATCCCCCACGGATTCAGTAACTTTATGTCCTCTATCTCAGTGTGATTCAATGGGGTTTTTTGGATTTTCAGGACTCTGTTTAGCAGTGCTGTGTAATGCTCAGACTGGAGCTGGTACACAGGTGTGCTACCTCGCCACGTTCAACCATAATAATTCAAGTTCCAAGCAAACCATTTTCATACGGCCACGTCTACCCTTTCATAATGTGGCACACTGTGACCACACTGTATGCTAGCGATGTGTCTCTGGGGACGGCAGTGTCAGTCCACCAGGTTGTTACAGACATATTTTAACTATTTGATGGATAGCTATGAAATTTTGTGTAGACCTGCATGGTCTCCAGAGGATTCAAATTGTAATAACTTTACCGATCTCTTAATCCCTCTATTCTTCTATCAGCATCATGACTAATACTTTGATTTATCATCTAATACCTGCAAAACTACAACAACAACAAATGACATTCTCATCAGCTATTTTTTAATTTTATCTTAATTAGTAGATGCTAGCACACTAAACCAAGACGCTAAACCTTATTTCCGATAAGCATTAGCATCATTTTGATTTTGTCTCTTTGACAGCATTAAAACTACAGAGTTCTGTTTCCTTTTTTCCGCAGGGAACGAGTGGCTGCTAGAAAGTGGCGTGGTCACCGGTGACATCGTGGATCTGTCGAAGCCTCTCTCAGTCTCAACCAAACTTCCGGCCGTCATGAAGGACTCAAACGGCAATGCAAGCCTCAGTTTGGGTGTATGGGTTTACTACTGTATGGAAGCAGGTAAAGCCTGCATGATGAAAGCGGCCTCCTTCACCCAGCCTCTTCAAATACGTGCCGGTCCCGGAGAGGGAGAGGTCACTGTGGCGTTGGCTCATGCCTTCTAAAACCTCTTATCCATCTCAGTATGGTGCGGACACATCGGTTTTGTTTTTCTGCCCAGCTCCTGTTTTGTTCATAGTTCTAGAAAAAGAAAACGCTGACTGTTTTTTTCACTGTCACTTTTGACAAAAATGCAACTTACACAAACCTGATTTTCAAGGGAATTTCATTTCAAACTACTCAGAAGCCCCCTGTATGACACGCAGTGCGTCAGTGCTGTAATGCTCTTGACCGATTGTGACAGTTATTGATAGGAATGCAAATAGTTAGAGCCCCTGTGCGTCTTATAAAGGCTGTACAACAAACACAACGGCGGCCTAAAAGTCAGTGTGGTCGTGTATCTATGCAACAAATTCATATGAGGGCAGACTGACTGACTGTAAGGAAACTTTTTGTAGATGAAAAAGTTCCACTCAAAGTTACCTTTTTATTTATAAAACACAGTCACAGGCTGAAATTATTATATAAAAGATATTCAGTGGATTTATTGAGAAACTTAGAAATAATGATTATCTAATTGACAGGTGGTGATGATGGTGACAAATAAATATTTTCTGTCATTTAATGATGATTTAAGCTTTCAAATATGAAAAACAAAGCAAAAACTGAAACCTCTGATCACCTCCATATTTTCACCTGAACCACCAGATGGATGTGGTTTTCAAAGACTATTTCCATTCAGATGTTGTAAACAATATTTCCCCCCCCCAGGACTTCTAAGAAGTAATTAATGAACAATTCCTGCTTTTGAAAAATGAGTGGAAGCCCTCTGTTCGTTATTTGAAACCATTCCTCACAAAAATGAGCAGAGCTTTTTCTTTCAATCCCATGAGTAATAACATAGAAGGGGGGTGTTTAATTGAGCTGATGTGTGATTCAGACTGGCAGAAAATAAGTTTTATTCTGCCTTTGCTTGCACAAGCATCGCTTTTGAATGCTAATATCAAGTTACAGCGAGTTTCTCAAAAAAAAAAAAAAAAATGATATTGAAATCCCAAGAGGCTTTCACGGGGATTATTAGGATATGAAACCTTTCCTTTAATCTCTCAGGGAAAGAAGCAGTGAGCGGAAAAGGACAGAAATGAAACGTATGTCCTGAGAGGCTGATGAGAAGTTATCTATGCAGAGTCTCGCATTTTTGTTATCAATAATATATTAGAAATATCTAGCGCCAGAGTATTAAATCACTTCTTTGTTCTTTTTTTTTTTTTTTTTTAGACTAACATATATCTCCATGTATATGTGCGGTTGCTTTAGTTTACACTCGGTCAGCTCGGACGGTGCCTTCAGGGGCATTAATCCAGCTGCCATAAATATGCGTCTACTTGTGTGTCACTGCAGACTGATTAGTCTTTAAGTACTTTATAAAACGCACAGTCTCTAAAAGCTTACACTCGTATCTTAAAGCTTCATCCTGTGTCTCCACTGTCTGTATGACTGATTATACTTTGGTTATGATTACTTGTGGCACAAGGAGCTTTTTGTTTCAGACCATGAAATATTGCTCTTACTTAAGTAATGAATAAAGTGCCTGTTCTCAATAAGGGGAAGCAACCACGTGTGAACTGATGACACCGATTGACTGCTGCTTGTGCACTGTGAGGGAAATTGCATTAAGAAAACAAAGTCTTATTAAAACCTCTCTATGAGGCCTTTATACCCTCCAGAGGAAGAACTGCTCTACTGTAATATGCTGTGTGATATAATAATACGATAATGTGGAGGTTTTTATTGTCATTTTTCCTTATTGGTTTTTCAAAATCATGAGCTGTTGTCAGAAATTGGCCCGAGAGTGTTTTGATTATCGTCTCCGTCATCGCGGCTCGCAACATAATCGTGCTTGTCAGCCTGTGTTTTTATTTGGTTTGGATCACTCGTCCCAAGTGCCTTGGAAATGAGGTGTTGCTGTATGGACGGCATGAACCGATGACACTTAAACTGTATCAAAAGCAATAACAGTATATCCTTGTGGTGGGAGAAATGTTTTATTCCCACGAGTTATTTATTTCAAATGATTTGCCAGTGTGTTTTCTCAGCTCCGTTATCCCTTTGGCATTTTTTTAATTACCAAACAATAATGAGCTTTCTGTGGCTGCTGGTGAGCATTAAGTTCCTCATATTCTTTTCCAGCTCTCACTAGATTTCCTTCTCACTGTACAGCCTTTTTCAGGCACGCCATTCTTTCTGGGGGGACCTTGTTAAAGCATCAGCTCCTCAGTACTGCACTTTAAGATGCAACAGTGCAAGAGAAAACTAATAAAAACATTTGTATCTAGTCTGGCGTGTATATATGTGTGAGTCTGTGTGCCTATGCATGGAGTAGTAGGTTCCTTTCAACGAGCATTGCTGCAATTCCCAACAAATTCTCCCCATGTTCCTTTTGCATATTTCCAGCTTTTGAGTATCACCTCCCAACACACTGAAAGACTGCAGCTCGGCTACGCGTGATACCATCGAAAGCTTCTCTAATGACTTTCTAAATTTGTCACAATGCCAGGTTATATGTGAGCTGACCTCAGAGGACCAGCTTCCTGTTCACAGCACGCAGTAAATAACCTCTTATTGGTCTCATTCCATTTTTTTCCAGAAGCAGCACATCGCTTTTTTTTTTTTTTTTCAGAGCAGTGAAGGAAAGGCCACTTAAGCTGGGTTTCAATTCTAAACAATCATATATAATAGTCATAAATGTAAGTCTGCATGTTTGCAATCATGTGAATCAGGCTCACAAGTTTTCTGCTGGGATCAATATTTATGTTGTGACAAGTGATAGCAAGATACCTTTTTACTAGACAAGACTAGACAGTGGGGGCTTTTTAAACATTTTGTATGACCTCGCACTCTCATGCTGTGAGGTATCATAAACATTTCTGCAAGTAGGTGCATTTGGTGCTTCTTTTTTTTTCTGTAAAACATGTAGGAAAGCTAGAACACAATGATAGGGGGCACACTCATAATTTTTTTTTGTGAGTATTATTAAAAAATTTCCAGAGAAAGATAAACAGGTGCTGGTACCAAGGAATCGCCTCAACACCTAATTTATTGTCTAAGGCTTTGATTAAGCAGACCCGTGACATGCCAAAAGCACAGGTGTCTGGAGGCATCATCAATCATCACTCAGCACACCCGAGGCGATAGAGGACAATGCGCTTCAGAGATGAGGCTAACGCCGTTCTGCGTTTCCCGTCACTGTCAACAAAGTCCATGAAAAGACCAAAAACCAAGCCTATTCCTTTCAGCTGAACATGTAAATCAGCTCACAAAATGCTTCAAGTGTTTAAAAAAGGCCAAGTCATTTCCCAAAACAGCTGGGCACTGTAGTTACTCAAATAGGAGTAAATAGCGTGCCTGTGTTTAAGCTGTAAATTTGGTGTGTTAGTGGGTATTTACAGCAGCAGGACCAGTATGCAGGAATGAGTCTACAGGTACTCAGTATGTCAGACTGTCATTACACAGAAGTAGGATCAAGTCATTATTGTTTTGTTTTTTTTTTTCTTTTTTTTATGAGATTTCTTTGAAAAATATCCTCACTCAATATTATGGGAACGTGCTTTTTATATATTTTATAACTTTTTTTTATTATTTAAAGCAGGCATACCTCAAGAAATGTTTTGTCAGTGTCCACATACAACGAAAACCAGCTTAGCTTACATAAATTCCACAAGACACAGCAGAACGATCCGGAAAAAATACTGACATCACAAACATCACAAATGACAAGATCAGATACCGTCTACCAAGGAAGTCATGAAAGCACATCAGAGACCTGCATATCTCATCAGGATATGCCTGAATTATAGAACAACTTGTACCACCATCGAGGCTGTAAAGTATGAATATAGAGACATAGTTTTTTTTTTCTTTTGACTTCATTTATATGCTTTAATATAATACAAAATTTTACACAAAAACATCATGGTGGTATTTCAAACAACTGACAGAAAGGAAAAATGAATCTTTTTAGAGTAAAGACAGATCTTAGTAATCTCAGTAGTCATAATTAAACAAGAAAAGGAAAGTACAGACAATGAGAAATAATAATAATAATAATAGTTATAATAATAATAAATGTACATAAGATAAAAATGGCTGCTTAGAAAATGAATGAATGAATAAATAATGGCTGCCATACGTTCTAGGTGTAGAAACTGCATAGGATTAGAAAAGTAGTTTACTACTGAATCTGGAAATCTATGGGTCCATCATTTAACTGCCCATAAACATATGTAGTAAGAAATGTTTAACATGAATTGTGAGAGGATGAATGTGGCAAGAGATTAGATAATTACTCATACTGCTATTATTGGCCCTCTGTCACCACCTCCTCACTCCTTACTTTGCATCTTCATCCACTGACTCAGCCCCCACCCTCAGCTTCTCCCCTCGCCGCCTTTCTGACAGCATCATTAACCCCCATGTGCATCTGGCTTCTGTCCTCGCTGCTGGAGGTCACTCGCTCTCACTCTCACACACACACACACACATAATCACAGTCTGAATTAACATGTGACACACACTAGAAAACACCACCAGGGAAGTGTGTTAACACATTACTGGGGGGCGTCTTCGGGAGCCTGCCATTGACGGCCTGTGCGGTGATATAACTCACTTAAATGAACATTCATTTTAAAGCAAACCAAGAGGATGCTCCATCGTGAGTGATCAGATAAGAGCCTCCATGTGCCCACAGCTCCTTTTCAACAGTACAGAAAAAGGCTTTTAACAGCTTTCTCGAGGGCTTTGTAAACCCTCTTATGACACTCATATGATGCATGGGGATGACACTGGTTAATTGTTATTGACCTCTCTAAATCAACTGCTCATAAAAAGGTGACTTGATGGCTGGTTTTATTTGCGAATGGACCATTTGGTGGTTTGAGCTTAAAAAGTTAAAACCATATGAAGGTTTAGCGAAGGGGAAAATCACACTTTTTACACGTTTTTTATTGCAGAAACATTTATTCACTGTTCATTCTGGCTGAACAGCCTCCATTAAGATCTTATCTGTGGAAGAGATTAAATATTATTACCATATCCCCAGTCTGTGTGATTGCGCAAGGGGGACTGCTAAAAGAAAAGGAGGTTTTCTGATGAATAGAGCTGCTGGAAAATGCTCTCCCCTGTCATCTGAACTCATCACACTGGTTTGTTTGCTTCTGCAGCTCAAGTCCAATCTGTAATCAGGAAGGCATCGCTTAAAATGGCAGCAAAAAAAAAAATCAACTTTGACCTTTAACACGCTACTGCCGTTGACACAAGCGGTCAAGCTGCTAAGTCAAGTTGAGCCTGCTCTGAAGATCTGTGGGAGGTACAGCTGCTGTTCAGTGGTGGAGAGCACTCTGAGGGAGCGATCAAATGCTCTAAATGCAGCCTCTAAGAGACATCAGTGCACCTGCAAAGTTGAGAAATAATAATTTCAGGGGTTCGAGCGCACTTCACCTTCCATGGTATCTGTTCGTGCTGATATTTTTGGTTTCGTTTTTGTCTACATTTTTTTTTAGGTTTCTGCCACCTCTTCGGGAGAATGGAGGTGAATTGAGTTTGAGACGCCCACAGCACTTAAATGGCGCTTTGAAACATTCAGCTGCATGATGGATAACTCCACAGATCCCACTGAGAGCAGTTTTGATTGGAAATACTCTCTTTTACAAAGGAAATCCATGTGAAAGTGTTGCTACAGACCACTACACACAGGCGACAGGGCATAACCAGGGTTATAGAAAGACTGTGGTCACAAGACCAAATCCTCCCAAGACCTGGAGCCCAGTTTTTTTGTATGAGACACCAAAAATAAAGTCTGTAGATTTGATTTCCCACACCACCAAGAATACAGGGCAGTGGGAAAATTGTATGAAAATGTATTTAACCCCCCAAAAAAAATCAGACAATCATACCCACCAAATGTTAGTTCTTTAAAATGTCTCTCAGTACAGTGTGATTCCAAAGCTGCTGAAGCCCCAAAGGCCTTGACCTGACCTTTCACCGATATCCGCATTAGTTACGGCCCTGGAGGTGAGTAATGAAAATTGTTTGTTTCGCTATCTCTTTCTAAGACGTTACCCTTTACTAAGTGTTTAAAACTTGTACCCAGTGGCTTCCAAGTTTTTCCTGACGGTCATCCTTTCTGTTTGAATAACAGATAGATAATAATTACAGATCTCCCGCTGCCCGTTTTGATGAAGTTTGCAGTTATACGGTCCAATGAATCAAAGGTAGCAATCAAAAGTCAGTCCTATATTAATTAGTTAAGCTTTACCAAATTATTTATTAACAATAATTGTAGAAAATTTATGAAGTGGCACCCATAGAAAAGTGTGATTGTGTTTAAGTCCATGTATGTGGAGGAAAATCTAAAACGTATGTTAGAAAGGCCTGCTGCCTCCCGACATGACTGTGACCGCGCACGCCTCAGGCAACGCTGACAGTTGGAAGTAAGATGCTTTAGTTTTGCGTCGGGTCAGGCCGTGTCACGGCCTCCGGCGCTGGGTCGTCAGGTTCATGAGAAGGGATGCTAATCACCGGGAGGAGAAGAAGAAACCAAGGGGCTCAGCACTGTCTGTCTTTGTGTGTCACAAGGCTGTCGCAGAAATGCCTTCACGTAACTGATCATCAAGATGTCTGTCATTGTGTTCATTTTTGTTGAAAGTCTCACCTTTCAGTCGTCAGGAGCCTCGATCAGACACTCTCAGAGAACCTGCACTCACAGGCTGCTGTCATTTCACAATCATCTCCCTCACTGCCTGAACATTAATGTGTAATTAAGTGAAAGTAAATGAAATAATTTTAACATTTTGTGTTGTTTGCTGGTGAGCTCAATGTGGCGTCATTTGCGTTAACGCCACACTGTCTGTCTCTGCCGGTGCTTCCTTGTCTGACAGGTTGTCTTTTGTAGCTTCTGTTTGAACAGGCCGTGTTTAAGGCCTGTCTGTCAGCCTGATGTTCCTCGGCCTCAGTGGCTACTTTGTTCAGCTTGTTGACATCCTGATGTGGGGCGGCTCAAAAAAAACAAACAAACACAGAAGCCTGGAACTCCCAAATCCCATCTTATCCTGCAGCTGACAAATCATCTTAATTGGTGTTTTTCTCTCATATTTGACTGACCTGGAACTGACCTGGATGCTGTTGTCTCTGTGATAATGTACATAATGATTGGCCTGTTGGTTATCTTTACTTCTGACTTAAGATAAGAGGTTTTTCATGCTTTGCAGCTGCTGTGAGGCACAGAGCAGATCTGTGGTCGGGCCTGACCTCATGGCCGTGGAATGTATTCTTTGTGATAAAAATATGGACAAGTGGAAAAACAAATCCTGTTTGTGATGGCAAGTAATGAAAACAGGGAAATCCCTGTAGTTCATAAAGCTGCGGCGGGTTTTTGGATTTCCATATTTGGCTTCTCATGTTTCCAAAGACCGGCAGATTTTTGACAGATAACAGTCCCAGACAGTTTCAGGTGGGGGTGCTGGATGTAGGCAGAGAGCTGCTTGCCAAAAAAAATAAAGAGGGGGGCTCTTCTATATTGAAAGTGCTAGAAAATGATACACGAGGCTGAAGGTGCCATTTGTGTTGGTCAGGTGTTGTTTGCCTCCTCTGCTCATTGTTGGGCCAATTTGTCCGCTGAGCAGCGTTGATTGGTCCCGAGGAGCGGTGATGTCACCTCCTCCTCTGATGCCCCGACCGGCTCTGCAGCTCGCGCAGGCTGAAGGCAGAGAGAGGGGCTCCAGGTGGAGCTGGCGCGCGACGGGAGGAGCGGAGAGCCGCGCGTGTGCTCTCGTCTCGCGCTGCCTTGATGAACCCGACCTGGTCCCGCGCACACCGCAGCAGCCCGTCATGGGGGACGGCGGCGCGTCCTCGCCGGTGAACTTCCAGAACGGCTCCGGGAGCGGCGCCCCGGACGCGCCGGACTCCGCCGCCTCCGAGCAGTGGATGGCCGGGATGAGCCTGGTGATGGGTCTGATCGTCCTGGCCATCGTGTTCGGCAACATCCTGGTGATCGTGGCCATCGCCAGGACGCAGCGGCTGCAGACGCTCACCAACGTGTTCATCGTGTCCCTGGCGAGCGCGGACCTCATCATGGGGCTGCTCGTGGTGCCGTTCGGCGCGGCGCTCGAGGTGCGCGGCTCGTGGCTCTACGGCTCCTTCTTCTGCGAGTTCTGGATCTCCGTGGACGTCCTGTGCGTCACCGCCAGCATCGAGACCCTGTGCGTAATCGCCATAGACAGGTACGTGGCCATCACCTCGCCTTTCCGCTACCAGAGCCTGCTGACCAAAGCGCGGGCCAAGGCGATGGTGTGCGTGGTGTGGGCCATCTCCGCGCTCGTCTCCTTCCTGCCCATCCTGATGCACTGGTCCCGGGACAGCGTGGACACGGCGTGCTACGAGGACCCCGAGTGCTGCGACTTCGTCACAAACCGGGCGTACGCCATCTCCTCGTCCGTCATCTCTTTTTACATCCCGCTCCTGGTCATGATCTTCGTCTACGCCCGCGTGTACCGGGAGGCGAAGCAGCAGCTGAGGAAGATCGACAAGTGCGAGGGCAGGTTTCACAACACCTTGACCGGCCTGACCTCCAAGTGCAAGAAGAGGCCGTCCAAGATCCTGGCGCTCCGGGAGCAGAAGGCGCTCAAGACGCTGGGCATCATCATGGGGACGTTCACGCTGTGCTGGCTGCCCTTCTTCATAGTCAACGTGGTGCGGGTGTTTTGCGCGGAGGTGGTGGACAAGGACCTCTTCGTGTTCCTAAACTGGCTCGGGTACGTGAACTCGGCGTTCAACCCCATCATTTACTGCCGGAGCCCGGACTTCAGGAAGGCGTTCAAGAGGCTGCTGTGCTGCCCGAGGCAAGCCGACCGCCGGCTGCACGTCAGCTCCTGCGACCTGTCCCGGTGCTCCGGGGGGTTCGTGTCCGCCCTGGAGCCCGGCACGCTCGGGATGTGGACGGACTGCGCCGGCTTGGACAACAGCGACAGCAGCCTGGTGGGCACGGCCAAGCTGTCTCACTCCGAATCGCAGCTGTAAGGAGGGGAAAAAAGAAAGGAAACATCTAAACTTTTTTTCTTTTTTGTTCAGGTGGATTTACCTCTTTTGGAGAGGTGTGCGCAAAAAGAGACGCGCACCTTCCAGCTGAAGTGGCTCCATTTTATTTTTCCTTTTAAATCCGCACCAGAGAAGTCAAACATCAGAAGAAATTTATTTGAAAGCCATATTTTTTAAAACATGCGTTTGAGGGGAGGATGAGGGAGGATGGGGAGGCGGGGGTTCTCTCCAAAGATGCGCAAATCTCTCCAGGTCATTTTAGCGTCTTAAGACATGATCTAATTTGCCAAATAACATCGATCCTAAAAAGGGGGGTAAAAATGTAGTTAAGTGGATCTGATAAATCACAGAAGGGTTAAAAAAACAGGATCTAGCCAAAGAGCGCACGAACATAAGCTCCTGCGCTTTATATCATCTCTCATTTTATGGATCAGTGCCACTTGGAGGATAATCTACACCTAAGGGGCGGGTGAGAAGTGGGCAGGTTGACCCCAGGGTCCGTGCCGGATCACCATATGTTCTTAAGAGGACCGCTCAGGCGCACTATGATAATAAACTGGCTGTTATTTAAAAGCATTGGACATGAGCGAGGCATTTGTCAGAGTGACTGTACTGTGTAGTCTTGTAGTGCTTTTTATTATTATTATTTTTTACCTCACAGCCATCGACAAGTGCAATTTGTACAACAGGTATTTGTTTATATTAAACATTTTATGTAAAATAGATGTATATATATAAATATATATATATATATATATATATATATTCCGAACTGTCTTTTACATCTAAAAGGGGGTGAACGTGGGGCTGATTCCCACTCCCTTTGTACATATTATAGTCTGTGTTTAGTACTGAAGTGAGGAATTTGAGCCTCCCTTCTTTTGTCTTTTTTCCTTTCAGCTCTACATGCTGTTGTGAGGTGGTGTGTTGACTCCTGTGAAATAAAAGGACCTGTCATTGTTAAATACTGTTTGAACTTTATTCTGGAATTTGATTTTGTGAATGACGCAAAGTCCAAGCTGCATTCATAATTAAACGTGCTTGTGGAGAATTTAATTTCTTTAAATATATACCTTGCTTCATTCACAAGTAATTTGGGAGGATGAAAACAAAACCTTCAGCAAATCTGGGTTTAAACATCGGGGAATCTAAAGGTGAACAGTGTTTGGGTTGATGTGATGCTGAAGGCCGCTGTGCTGGCTGGGACTGCTGAGAGAAACTGCAGCCTGATTGGCCTCTGGGGAGAAATGAGGCATGAAAATCTAATTTTTTAAACAATGGATTTTATACACATCCATGCACAGTGTATTAATATAATTTATATGTGAAGTGTTTGAGTGTTTAACCCCATGTCATTCTCACTGGCGCCTAATTCACATAGAGGATCTGCTATTTTAAGTGCTTTGCACAAACAGCAGTCAGACACTGAAACAACTGTGTTATTGTTCAAAACATTTTATATTTTACTTCTATTAATCAAAATGGGAACGCATTTTATTCAACTATTTCTCATTCAAATTAAATTGGACTGTTAGATTAATTTCTTGCATGTTGCATGGTAGTATTTTAAGGTGCATTTTAACTCGACTCAATGCATGGGCGCAGATGGCACTAGGGACTAGGGACTCAGATTCATAGTGACACCGATCCGTCCCCCCCACTTTCCCAGCATAAGGCGACAAACATCGCCGGTAAAACAGAGGATTAATGTCATTGCAGCGCGCATCGACAGCCAGGCGTTTGTGTGTTTGGACTAATGGTGCGTTCCACGAAGTACACGAATTTCCAAGCCCCAAGTCAGAATTTTAATCAGAACCCCCCGTGAAGTCGGATCTCCAACTCGGAAAGTCGGATTAATCTCACCAACCCGACACAGAATTCATGCTATCTGCTACTTACGTAAACAGTGGTTCCGTGTTTTGTTGTACGTCTGTAAGGCTGGGAAGCGCTGGGAGCACTCAACCTTGGGATTACGTTGATCTGAACTCCAACTTCCGACACACTATGTCCACTTGAACGCACCATAAAGCAAACTCTCACTCCCTAGGGTCCTGAAGAGGAACTGGTAGCTGCGTCCCTGGCTCGATGTGTTTTGAGATGGTTGAAAAGTGCAAAGAAAACAAGTTGTATGTGATTGTGATGGCCATGATAGTACATCCATAAGCCTGAGGGACTGAGACAGACATTTAAAAAAAGAATAATTACAAGCGAACAAGCAGAGCATGAGATATCCCTATTTTTATACACCAAACTCCAAAAAAACAAACAAACAAAAAAAAAAAAAAACAGATCCTTCATTTCCCATAGTCCAAATTCTCCAGTTTTTAGCGCAGGATCTGAAGCACAACATAACCCTGGTGACATCGCTATGACATCATCAGGGTTATTTTTTTTTCTCTAGTTTCCTCCAAAACCACAAAAAAATTCATTCATTTATGAGTGTTCACAGGTTGAATAATACTCCCCCTGATAAGCAAACCGATAAGAGAGATATGTATTTTGTTTATCGCTGTCATTATTCACCTTTATTCTGTCAAACCTACCTCACCCTGAAAGCCTATGTGTCATGCAGATATCATGACAGCTGGTGTCATGAAGTGGCTCTTTCAGTTCTGCCCCGGGAATATTAATTAGCCCTTATGCTGGATGTCTTTAAAATACATTAGCATGATGTGCTCCGCTAATGAAGCTCTCCCAGAAGGGCCGAGCCGCACATTTCAGTTAGACCAGAAAAACTGAATGGGACTAAGCTCAGCTGTTTTGGCTGATGAACATTGTTTGGATGTGATTGGCTGAACTAATGTGCGTGAATGAGACTCAAAAAAATAACAACAGCGGTGCAGCCAGTATCACTGATGGCCCCCTGACAAAACTCCACTTCATTATTAAGCATTGTTTGTTTGGCAGCAAGTTTGTGTTTGATTAGCGGTGGGCTCACAGATGGAGAAGCTAATCAGCGGCTTTCACAGTAATTGTTTCAAATTGCTTGTGTTTTACTCAACATTTTGGCCGCTGCAAGTCAGAGTAGATGAACTGATATCAATGCGACCTCTGCAGCACTGTTTGAGAAACATGACAGGTCGGTGATTTATCCTGGTGCATTACCGCCGTGTTTGTGTTACTAAACATTTCTTTAACTGCACTAGGACAAAAAACATGTTAAATAATGCATTGACACTGATTTTGTTCATCATATTGTATTTGTTGCAATTCAAAGTTGCTCATCTTTATTCATTCTATGAGGAATATATGGACACTTTACAAGAGAAGGTTTAACCCAAGGTGCCCTAATCATTCCTCCCATGAGTCCTATGATTAGACCAAGTATAATTACATGTGACAAATAAAACTTATCTCATATTAAACTAAACCTGAAGTATTCCCAGATGTTACAGGAACAGTCTGACATTTGAGATGTAGAGAGAGAGATGTATCAATATTACACGAGTACATTGATACCATTGTCTGTCTGTACAGTAAATATGTATATCTTAACTTAGCATAAAGACTAAAATTACAGGCAAACAGCTAGCATGGCCCTGTCCAAAACCAACACTCCCAACTCTGCAAAAAAAGCAAATAAATGTGTTTCCCCAAAATGTAAAACAATGTCTTTAACTGCATTTGATCCTGTTCAAATGAGCTCCTATTCACTTCAAATGAACATGTCATACTTTGTTTATTCCGCACAAAAAAAATTAGGTGCAAAAAAAAACGACAATTCACAGTTCTTTCAAGGCTGGGAGCAGTTGCCAGACGTCCAGCGGAGACTCCAGGAAGTTACTGCTACGGCCAAGAAATAGAGGGCAGATATTGTTACCTTCCGACAGAGCCGGACTAGCTGTTTCCAGACTTTACGCTAAGATAAGCTAACTGGCTGTTGGCACCGCATTCGTAATTATCGCACAGATGTGAGTCTGGTATCAATATTCTCCCTCCAAGAAAGAAAGCAAGCAAATTTCCCCAAAATGTGGAGCTGTTCCTTTAATTGGGATTCATTTACGTGGTCAAACATATTCGTTGTCCACTGAATATGGAGGCATCTCACAAGACCAGGTACAAACTAAGAGCGCAATCATTTCCCTGGTAAATTTCCACACCCCGAGATGTCAGTGCACCCATAAAAGAATTTAAATGTGGTTTCACAGCAGACGCTCAAAATTCACCACACCGACACCACAGTGAAACTTTAAAGGAGCGTCTGGAGTTCTTTCAGATCCTCTGAGGCAACAGGTGTGGAGTTTCATTCAGTTATTGCATGGCCCGAACATCCTCTCTTCCAGATCATTAATACTGTCTCTGCCAACCAACCTCCTACTGCCATCTGTGCTTGATTAAAGGCCAACACAAACACCATAATCATCAAAGAGAATTAAAAACATTCGAGACCACGAGACGTCTTGAATGAATCTTAATATTCTCTTTTCCCAAATGAGACTGGGATATTGATGCTGAGGAGCATTTGCTTCATAACTTCATTTCTATTTGCAGCGGACAAGCCTTTAAATAACCATTTGCCATGTGAAAATACAGAGTACGAGGAAAACAACAGCGTGAATCAAAGTCACTTGCGGGGCACTTACATAACACATGACACTCATTGAGCTCCTCTGGTGGCCAGAGACGTAAAGGGGACCAAGCGAGCACAAAAAATAGCACTCTGACAACAGAGATGAGTAATTCAGTCAATTACAGCAGAGATCCAACAGCAACATGACTACAAAACACGCTGCTGTAAAAAGGTATGCAAATGCTGTAATCTTCTGCAGGAGGTGGATTGGAGGGGAGGTTGATCTGATGCAGAAAGTGAGAAAAACAAAACAGTTATTTTTGAGAACCTGAAATGTCAGCACCTGGAGATAATTACCGCTGATTGCTAATGATTACAACCTTATCAGATCCCAATAGATATGCTAAATCCATGCGATGGGAGCATGAAAGTGGACCTCCTGCACCCCTCACCGACTTTTTAATCATTTCAAGCCTTTTATTTGCCTAGTTAAGACCAATAAAATACATGTAAAACAAATTACTTTGCTTTGTTAGCCTGTTAAGCCCATCAATTCAAAGCCAAGTGGTGGATTTAGTGGTCATGTTGGGAGAGATTTAGCTAACGAGATCTTATTCATGAATGTACCATATAGCTGAATGACAAATCATGCGCAGACCCTGTAGCTGGCACACACCTCCGATGCAAAACACTGATAAAACTTGATGTCTATTGGCTAATAAATGCCTAGTAACCCCGTAAGACAAAATTCCCCTGTGATTTTTTCCACTCTAACTCACGCTGCGAGTGTTGAGGTGCTGTGCCAAAAGCAGGTGCTACTCTTCATGTGTCCATCTGTTTGGATTCCCATGTGAACTTGGCACTTAGCAGCCTCCATCTGCTGTGCTCTGGCGTGCTCTGATTGTGGCTCGCGTACAGTATGGGCAAATGCGGTCGGTCATGTTCGGCATTTGTGCCGGACTTTTCTAATGTAAACTGATGTGTTTACAGAAATTGAGCACGGGCCGCTCGTGACTCCTTTTAGACACCTTCGCAATCAGGATGCCGCAAAGTAAGCAATGGCAGATGCAACTGAGGTTCTTGGGTCCTTGTTTCAGTACAGTAAAAGTCTTTGTGTGAGTGCTGAACTAGGATCAGATTGTGTATCATATTTGGGCACCTGACAAATTAGGACAAATAAGGTGACGAATCGTAGCTTGGCATCTTGAAGGGCGACACTACTTTTATGTACTTTGTGGAATTCGACTGTGGTGGTGCACCATAAATGAACAACATCTCCATGCCGTGTTGATCAACACCCAGCTGATGGTGAGCAAACCATCCGAGTACATCTGGATGTGCAGTATTCCTCTATATTTCCCCACAGGCTCACAGGTTTCTAGCTCCAAATTAGAAACACTTGGCACATTCAGGACATAGATGCGCTGTGGCTCCCACTCTGACGTTTCTTCCAAGTTGTACCTCGGGGTGCCAACCTCGTGAGTCTCGACCTTTCAATAAGCTGATGATTCAGCATCTGATGGTGCAGCGGTCCGTCTTGATGTCTCTGAGATTTTGTCTACCAGATGATGAGCCAGCAGAGAGGGTCATTAAAGGAGTAGTTCGACATTTCTTTCTGTGAATCGAATGGGAAGATAGCGCTCCTATCTTGCCAGTTGCAGTGACTTTCTGGGTCAGGCTAGCTGTTTCTCCCTGTTTTTGGTCTTTATGCTAAGCCAAGATAATTAGCTACTGGCTCCAGTGTCACATTTGAGAGTGGCATTGGTCTTCTCATAACCTACTGAAAAAAGAGTGAGGCAGATCTTACCCCCATCATTACACATGCAAGCATTTTCCTACAGATGTTTGCTGTTTAGTCTTTTTGCAGCCCCTAATCCCTCTGAAAGCTTCTGTCTTTTAAAGAATTACATTAACAGCCCCGGCTGGATTAAACTGTCTTTTACAATAACACTGGGGCTCGAGAGGTGGACTTGCACACCCATGACGAGTGGCTTCACAGAGTGTTCAAAGCCCTCTGAGAGGCCAGCTGAGTCTAAAAGGGGAAAAGTGCCCTTTTGTGAGACCGCCAACTGACTTTGGGGCTTTTACCCCTCAGACTAAAGGCTACTGTGTTACACCGGTAAACATCATAGTAGTGCATTAGATTCCTGAGCCCTCCTCAGCTCCTCAATTGTTCATTTAATTTTCTGCTGACCATTTCGAGTGCCTGCAGGTTTACGCTGGCTTATCAAGAAGAGAGAGCAGAAGTCCTGGAAGAATCCTAACTTTATAACTGTGTGACTGATGATTAGATTTTTACTGCTGCATCAATGCATAAGTAGCATTTTAATGTTACAGCTGGTCAAAGTGGAGCCATTTTAAGCTCCTTTATACACAAGTTCAGTCCACTAGTTTTTCAACCTGGGGTACAAGCCCCCTCCAAAGGGTCACATGATTAATCTGAAGGGACTTGACATAATTAATGGGAAAGAAAGAAACTAACAACACTTTTTGCATTTATCTCTCATCTTTGATTTCTTTGTAAATCTAAATGAAACCATCCGAGAAATTTAGATGGTAAATCTGCTAATGAGTCATGAACGTGATGAGAGGCTCAAAGTAGAAACAGACAACAGGGAGGGTTTTTTTCCTCTGTAATATTGTAACGTATACTTCCCTCTGAAATGTAGAGGAATGGAGGTATAAAGTACTATTAAATGAAAATACTCCACCACTGCTGAGCAATGAAACTGAACACCAGTCAGACCCAAGGCTTCGACTCTCTTATCTGCCGCCAGCAGAAAAGACACAGGAAACAATTTTCAGACACGTGTCGTGGGTGCACGTTATGTAACTGGAGGGAGTTCTGATTCAGGCACAAATTTTCATTGATGAGTCCAATTCACAAAGTCTGCTCCATCTCCTCAGTTGTGAACTTTTTTTTTTGATGAAGTACATATCTGAATGAAAAAAGTTTTTAGTTTGTGAATGTATTGCCGCACCGGTGGGAGAAGATGAATCCTCTCAATTTCCATTGATGCATCTGAGGAGGCAGAGCAGGGGAGTGGCATCCAATCAAAGCATTACTGAGAGCTTCCACACATAAGAGGGCTAATTTTTTTTTAATACGATAGACTGGCTGGATACATGAATATTTCCAATTAGATGCATCTATTTTTGCACTCAAGTTAAAAGACAATAAGTGGATGGTAATAATCCTGATTAGAGTGACTCATACATATTCATATGTTTTTTATCTTAACGTTGCAGCTGTAACTGTGCCAAGTTGGGATGAAATTTAGTAAACAAAAAAATGGACTGACAAGGACACGGCAGGCTTGTTATCGCCACACCTTGAGAGCTACGGTCATGGTTTGCGGCTGTGTCTAAAGGACACGGGCAGTGCTTTATGAATTCAAGGGTGGTCATCTAAGCTGATAGGAGAATCCATTATCAGAGAGCTAAAAATAGCCTGTCAGTAATCATTGGCCCGAATTGGATATTTGAACCTGCCGTGTACTGCTCTGCCGGCAGATAAAATGGGAAAATTCAGCCACGCATGACGAGAATGCCAGAAGCAAATGTCATATTTTTCCTGCTAAATGATGTATTATTTTGATAACAGGCGCTATCAGTTGGTCTGTAGGTGTTTTTCAATATCTGAACATGTGCACGCGTGGGAAAGAATAATTAAGACACCTCATGCATGATGTGACAGGGTGACCAAGGATATTGTTAACAAAAATGCTTTTATAAGTACAGTATGATTTATCTATTTTGCTAATCGATTTGTAGCTTGAGTTATTTTTCAAACAAACTGTAAAACATTAAAGGGGGTGCCAATTTAGCATTGCACACCTCTAAAGTTGCCAGACTTCTTTTTTATTCCACACATTCTTCTTCCTCATCAAAACCTGATGCATACATTACCCATAATGCAACGTGCCTGCAGTCAGCTGAGTCTGGGATTTGTTTTGTTGGTGGCGGCTTGAGTAGCCTTGAGCTGCTAGCTTCAAGCAGCGATGAGAAGCAGGATAACAGATCTAGTTCTAAATCCACACCCCGAGATTATTTTTATTTTCAAACTTGTAGTCTTCAGTCCCGACCGACGGCGACTTAAGTGACATCACATGAGGCAATTCACCAGATTTTGTGCCGCTTCCTCTGGAGCCCCTGTAACTTCCAAAATTTTAAGATTTACATTGTTTTTGTCTTATGTGACACTAAAATTGAATCTCTGGGTTTGTGACCTCACCTCAGGCCGTACGAAAATGTGATTAGGCATTTTTCATGATTTTATAACATCTTAGGGACCAAACAATTAACCGATTACTCAAAAATGAAGATATTTGTGAGCTGAGGCCCAGCTGTGATGTGATTTGATTTATGCTACTTCAGAGTCCTTAACAAACTAGGTTACTTACACAAGAAAAATGCTTTCAGTTACACTAAAACAGCTGCGGAGGAAAGTTCAACCCCGACTGGCTTTTGTTTTTCGGGAGCATTCCCACAGCGTTAAGATCATAAATCATCTGAAAGGCTGCCTGCTTTGACTGACGGCAGCGCAGTGATGTGCATGACCTCCAGCACTGCTGACACTGCCGTTTTTGAACTGGGACCTAAAGCCGCATCCCTCAAACAATCAGTATGCTAGAGGTTATCTAGAGGTTATTTCCCAATCATTCCACTGTAACTGGAAAACAGAAAGCAGGACAGTAGATATTCAAATCAACCTTTTTTTTTTTTTAAATGGGGAAACCCCCCCCAACAAAATAACATGAGACCACCGTGGAACATTCAAGAGAAAGTTAAGACTCATCTCCTTTTATTCCCTGGAAACACCATATATACAAACATCATCCAGAATCATTACTTTTAAAAACATCTCATCATTATTTTACAGAATGACATATTTACAAATGTATATTATAATCACAGTTTGAATATTCCACAAAACAGAGCCCAGGGAATCATTGCACAGCAGGAAGGAAACAGAAAGAAAACAAAACAAACAAAAACAAACAAACAAAAAAAACCCTTCTCATTCAATGCTGTATTTTGACACTCACACACACTGAACACACACATTTCTTCATGTCCATATAGTGAAATCGCGAGGTTCTGTTCGTTCAGCCACACAATGCTGCAACATGGCTTTGTTTCGAGGCTGCGGAAACGTGTAAAATCTCGGATCAGCGGGATTCGCACAGGTGACGCACGGTGACAAAATCAGAAGAAGCGTATTAGCATGCCTCGGAGTATTATGAAGAATTAATCAGGAAATCCCATGCCGGTGTTTTTTTTTTTTTTTGCATAGCTTGTATTTTAGCTCTGTGCTGAAAAACTAAAACAACTTTCACCTATTCTGCAGGAAGCGCACGAAAACATCCAGATGAACTTATTTTGATAGGAACAGGAAGAGAAACCTAAAAGTTATGTGATCAAGGGCACAAACTGCAACCTTACAGAACCTTTTTAAGAGTTTAAAAGGTTACTAAGTTTCAATATCAAGAAGAATCAAGACGTAATCTCCGGGTTTGCAGCCTGTCCGTTTTACATGCCAATGCCGCGTCGCAGAGGAAGTTGGGATGAAGCAAAAGCCGAGGTACATCAAACAACGAGCACCCGCCGCAGCAACGGGGAGGCTTTAAGGACTCCGTGACCTCAATCCTGGAAACTTTCATCTCTGTTCACATCGTGGGCCATTTCAGCATAGCCTCAGGGCGTTCGGGAAGGGGATCGGCCTGTAACCATTAATGACCCACAAATGCTTGTTACTCATTGGGAGAAAAGGGGGGGGAAGAAAAAAAGCGATGGAGGCTTATATTTTGGGACAACCTCTGCAATCAGATCAAATAAAGACGGAGGAAAGTTGGGTATTGTTGAATCTAACTGGTTGCCTGCTCTCTACCTTTCATCCCCGTGTGTTTCTGAGCATGTTTGTACGAAATGCTAAACAGCTGTGAACCAGAGACAGAAGCGTTATTGTGCGCGGCGCAGAGGTACTGAACTTCAGGCGCGCATCTGTTTGAAACAGGTGTTCGTGCGGCCGGCCTAAATGCAAATCGTGTTTACCCCTCTGGATGCAACAAACGTCGCGGCCAATCTGGTAAAAGCCTATAAGCCCCAACAGCTGAAGCATGTACGCGAGGTGTAAACACAAAAGCAGAGGTTTTAAGAAGAAAAAAAAAAAAAAGGCACACGCAGCCATGCACGCACAAATATCTGCCACTAAACACCAGCGCAGTCACGTGTCGAGTGTACACAAGCATAAAAACAGACATAAAACAGTGTACTGGTGCATAAACACATTCAGAACAACAACAACAACAACAAAAAAAGACAATGAAAGGAACAGAATTGCACTTTGTCCCTGGATGTATTTCTATAGGTTCCCCTGGCTTTCCTGAGCTACAGCTACAGATCTCCCGTCCTTCCTCTTCTTCTTCTCCCTCTGCACTTGATTTACTTCAATGGACTAAGTGACACTACAAGGAAAAATGAGTGCGATAGGAATACCTCATACAGTTTTGCCTCCCCCCCACTAACAGATCATATTGTGCACACGGTGCAAAGAAAGTTTTTACAAGCTGTCAGCATGTCTGTGCTTGCAGTCTGCAAATGAGGAATGATGACGGCGGTGATGGTGATGCTAGCACACCGCTTTTGGGGCAGCTGGAATGTATAAACACTTTTAGATGCTCATGCCTGATTGGGAGGAGTTGTTGCCAGTTGCCAATGACGCTCTCACAACAGGAGCATTTAAACAGATTACAGTGGAGGAAAGGCAAAATCGATCAAGGTGTTCACTATTTTAGGTAAGAAAGCAAAGTTGTAAAAGAATGCTTTCTGGAGCAAAAATGCATGATTAAAAAAAAAAAAAAAAAAAAAGAAAAAGATAGCCAGACATACTAAAATAAAAAAATACATTTTCAGCCATCAAAAATGAAAATAAATTAGAAAACAAACAAACAAAAAAAAAAAATCACATTCAGAAAACGGCCAAGCTAAAGACCAGCTCTACATTTCAACCTTAACATGAAATAATATTTGATATTTATTTAGATGTATTAGATTTTCAGTTTTTGACGCAGCTCGACATCGGGATACTTCCACGCTGACGGCCTGCTGCTGTCGGGACGTGTGAGTGAGTCATCGCAAAAGACACAGTCTGCTTCTGGAAGTCTGTAAGTCTAGCACCGGTGTCGCACAGATGGGTGGGTCTGCTGATGTGAGGCGCCTCGCTTCGCCCCGCTCGGTTGCAAGTGCTGTGCGGAGCAAAAGATGATAACAAATGTCCCTGCGAGCAAGGGCCGATCTGTTGTGTTTTTGTTTTTTTTCCCCACCTTTGCTTCATATATAGGGTGTAGTCAAGCTGAAGGAGCAGTCTCTCAAAAATACATTTGGCTTATTGGGAGACGTCGGAAGAGAAATACAGAGCATGCTGGCGGGATGATGATCTCGGTTTACTTACTGCGAGGAGAAAACGCACTAAAAGATGTTTTTATAAGTCATTGGCAAATCAGTCCAGACTTCAGCCAGAGGAGCAGAAACAGAGGTGCTACGATGTGGATGGAATTATTATTATCATGATGACAGGTTCAAGTAAGTCTGGACATGTTCGCCAAATGGACAGAAAGTTCAGGAGGTCCAACCCCCCCCACCCCCCAAAAAAAACAGCCCGAGGTGCTACTGGCACTTACAACATTCAGTTTGCTCCTTCATATTTTGGGAGAATGAGCGTTTTCAAACTTTGTTGTCCCTTCAAAAAAACAAGGCGGCATGTTGGAGACTCCTCAAGTAGTTCTTTTCTTCTTTCCTGTGACATGGTTGCATCATTTACTCCTCACTCCGTCCGCAGGATCTCTCTGCTGTTTGATGAGCCTCTCGATCTCGGCCCCCAGCGTCTGCAGATTTTCCTGATGGAGAGAGTAAAAAAAAAAAAAAAAAGACTCAAATGCAATGTTTAAGTGACAACGCATCCCTAGTGAGCTGAAGCTAGATCACAGTAAATGTGAAGCCTTAATTTGGCTTTGTCAAGAGTGTTTTGTTTTAATGTCACCGTTTTTTGTGCCAATGCAGTGTGTTTTCATCTCATTACTTCCTGCTTAATGCCAATCACCTTTCATTCACAGAAAGAAAAGTGGCTGCCGGAAAAAAACGCCTACATTACAATTTACTGTCTCATTTAGGTTGTTCTCTTTTAATGTAGGGTGTCTTTAAGATGACACACGAGGAAAGTGCTTGTTCGCAAAACGGGAATATATTTATTAAAGCATTGAATGTGCTGACATAAACAAAAGTGCAAATCGGGCAAAGAAGACAAACATCAAAGAGGCTGCAACAATACAAGCAGACAGGATGGAGACGCCTTGTTTATGTGGGTGCATTAGAGGCTTTAATAAATATTTGAATTTTTCAGTTTTCTATTATCTTCATGTTGCGTCACCCTGGGCCTGTTTAAAAGCAGTTTTTTCGCCCACTGCATTTGTTGTGGATTCAAGACACGTTTGACACTTTTACAGCATGAAGAAATGAGACAAAATGACTGAGAAGAAATGTTGTATTGCATACATTAACACATCATCTGAATAATCTACATGAATAGATCAGCAAACAAAACACAATGCAAGTTGATTTCCCCATTATCGATGCACAAACTTCAAGCTGCACATGTCAGTGTTTTTGTTCTTTTTTTTAATGAACATCGGTATCAAGAGATTATGCGTTATGTTAAGGGCTGGTTGTAGTGACGAACTTGCATATAAAATTAATTAAATTCTCCAGTTCCCCTCCGCTCTATGGAGCAGCAGGTGGCCAGAAAAACGACTCTAAATCAATGTTGATGTTGTTCTGCATCGCTAACCTTTAGCACTGTCGGTCACATCAGTCAAAATGTACTGGAGACTTTTGTTCAGCTCCCAGGCAGTCATGAAATTTATGTTAATATAATTATATCAAATGCCAAAATAGACACATATAAACAAAGGACAATGTGGGAAAAATGGAGCCCTGTTGTAAATGTATACATAATTCAGCTGGGGGGGGGGTTAATGTAGACTTTCAAGATGGTAAATCTGGGAACGTACATATTTCATTGAGTGGAAATAAACTAGTCACAGCAGGCTGCCGCTGTCCTGCTGCCTGTCCTGTATTTTCTTACGTGGCACGGCGTATCATCAGCAAATCAGCGCCCGAGATGAGCTGCTGTTGCACACTTGAGAGCTGAGAGCTGAGAGCTGGAACAGATCCATTCATTTAGCACATCAGAAAAATTGGTTCAGTTGAAATCCTAATTCAATTCCATGATCAAAAAAAAGCCTCGGGTGCAGAAGATGGAGTGAGCTCACACACGCACGAGCTGAATGAGGGTGAACACTGTGAATATCTGCTTCTGTTGACCATTTCAGATCCAGTGGGCTAGCAAAAAAGGGAAACACGTCTCGGTTACGGAGGCGGAGTTTCCTCACTTAGCAACAGCGTCAATATCAGGCTCTGAATCAGACCACGATTCCCAACGTCGTCTCTCTAAAAACAGAGATCGTTAACAGACAACCTGACGAGCACGCTGTCCTGACACGGCCTGTCTGTCGAGTGAAATGAAAAGTCACGCGCATAAATGTTAGGGCTGAATTTAAAGGTTTGGGAGATACGACCCAAATGTCAGACAACCAAAAAAAAGCAGCAGCTGGTTTGCCATTCTCCGTGCCCTGATTGTACTTCCCATTTTTCCACCCCTACACTGTCATATTGTTAGTACAGTATTTCATTACATCTCTGGACTGTTGGTGTTAAAAATAAAGCTGTTAAGATAATATTAATTTCACATTTCAATTGTGTTCTTTGTTGAATGGGCTTCATCTATTTAAGTTAAACAAGTCCCTCTTTGTAAATTGATGGTTTCATGTTCAATTTTTAAAAGCTTTGTGAAAAATATACACCATTAATCAAAATTATTCAAATGGATTTCTCTGTACATTTTTAGTAAAGCAGAAGAGCTGAAAAATGTTAAGCGATGCTTGCAGGATTTGTCGCAGTTAATGTATAGTCGTGAAATGGTTTGTGACCAGTGAAACGAAGTATTTGAAAATGTAATGTTGAGAGGTACAAAAATGTTTCAGAAAAAAAAACAAAAAACCTAACTATTAAACTTTTTTTTTGGCCTTTCTTTGACAGTGAACGCCAAAGAGAGGGGCAGAGAGAAAGAGGTGAGATGACGCGTGTGGTGGCCCGGAGTTGAATCAATAAAGACTTTATGGTACGTGCTCTACCAGGGGAGCTACTGGTGCACCCGTATCTCCGTTTTTCTAATAGAAATGGCCTTGAGAGAAAGATCGACGACTGCTTCTGCACAAGGCTGGCTCGACTGTGATACCAGAGTGCGATCACTTTGCAGGTGCTCAGAACTGAACAAGGCTCCCCATCAGTATTCTGCATTACAGCTACAGTAGAAGCATTCGAGAATCCTGCAGTCTTCTGGACAAGCGTAGGTGAAGTTTTCAGTATGAAAAAACAAAAATTTCAATGCTTAAAACATTTATTATCATTGTAACCTTAAGCCTGGGGCACTAACAGGTAAATAAATACCCAGTTACAGTAAAGCATCAATTTCTCTGTTTATTTTAGTTAACTGCATAAAAACAACTTATGTAATGACATCTGACTCAAAGAATATTTTTACAAAAAAAGTGATGGGCAAAAGAAGATGGAAGTTCTTGAGTAAAATAGGTTGCAGAAGAAAATTCAACTTCATAATACAGAATACACCTTTACATGTATCTGTACAGTAAGAGTGCATAAATTTAACTGCTTACATGAATGCTATTATTATTATTATTATTATTATTATAAGAGCTGTATGATTTAGAAATACTATTCTGCATAGTTTTTCTAATTTATTTGTACTGTCAAACACCAAACTTCTGGTGTGTGACAGTACTGGATTTGACTGAACGTCGTTTTTTTTTTTTTTTTGTTTGTTTTTAAATGTGGTGACAGCAGCGTCTGCAGACTTTAATAGAGTCACATCAAGCTGTGCTGCTCCAGAGCTGGAGAGTGACACTGACAAAGCTAATTAATGATCTACTCAGGTCATCTCAGCTTAAACAATTACACAAGGAGAGCGCACACATAATCAATATGTAATACGCATGTAAATCAGTTTTTTTTCTTCTTCTTCTTTTTAGTATTTATAGCTCAATACTTGTGGAGTTAGATCAGAACTTACCTTCAGAGTAATGTTCTTCAGCAGCGTGTCCTCCAACACAGCCTGCAGCTTCCTGTTGATCTCCAGCGATAGGTCCAGGGTCAGCCCACTGTCCGCTGGGTGGGAGGTGTAAAGCGAAGCCATGATTCCCCCCCGCCGGCTGAGGTGGGCCTTGTTAATGTCTGATGCCTCCGACGAGAGGGCCCCTGACTCCTCTCTTAGCACGTAGCTCTGGATAATTCTGCGGGGAGGGTGAGGGGAAGAGGGAGGAGATAAGTGAAACGGCACGCTTCAAAAAGGAGGGGAAAACGAAAGTGAGCGTGTGGCGTCGGCTGGAGACTGTTGAGCCAAGAAAACTGAGAGTGGGATTTAAAAAAAGAAAAGTGGGAGTGCAGAGAGCTCCCACAGAGCAATAAAACGGTTTCCAGCAGCAAAAGCAGCGGACGTTTGTAGAATAGTAATTCCAGTGGGATGGCTTATGGAACTCATGTGCAAGGTATACATTCAGTCATAGTTAGAAAGATTATTATTGTGCCAGCGAGTGAGGGAACGGTAATGAAAACATTAGGCATTAGAATGGGCTGCCAAGATTCAATTAAATCAACGACATGCCCATATGTGTGTGTGTATCTGGATGCGAGAAAGTGAGATAAATCTTCACGTTCGTAACACATTCTCATCTCAACAACAATACAAGCGTCGGGGGTTCAGCTACGTTTGTGTCAGAGAGAGAGGGAGAGAGGAGAATTCATTAGCTTAACAGCTCGAAACTTCCTTGTTGTCCAATTTTTTTCCCCCCAGTGCAGCCCAGAGAACACTGACATGCAAGCGTGTTTCCGTTTAGAGGAAAAACACAGCCACAGAGAGAGCCGCCATTAGGATTCAAATCCATTACTGCCTCCTATGTTGTTATCTTTTTTCTTAATATGAGGCCGAAGAGAAAGGGGAAAAGATTACAAAGCGCTATTCAAGCGAAAGGAGATGGTTAAGGAAACTTGTTCCATTTTTTTTTTGTTTTTCCTGTGCATGCCTGCTGCCATGAGACTGAAGCGACTAGACTCCAGGCCACAAAGATGAAAGAAACATGCAGAAGGGTTGGAACACCACAGCCTCTGTAATTGAAACTGTACTCTTAATTTTCTCTCAAGACTTGGAAGTGTTGGCAGGTGAAGAGGGCTGAGTAAGGTCCTACAGAGAAAAAAAAAAAAGGTCAACAACCTCCTGTAGGTCTCTGGAGATGGGCCCAGTAATCAATACTTCAAACCTGCTCTCAAGCTGTATTACTTAAACATCACAACAATCTTCAGCCCCTGCTGGCATCGTTTAAGTTCAAATTCGGGGTGTGTCTGAGGGAGATTTTTTGAGGGAGGGTAACTGCAGGATGAGTTCTGAGCAAAGGGACGTTCCTGACTGCTGTGAGTGAGATTGTGCTGCGAGATTGTTCACTCAGTAAACGTCTGTATTTTCCTACAGAGTCAGGTGACTCAGAGGTGAATACCTAAATGCAGAAAACTCTACTACTAGAACAACAACAACAATCAATACTGCCACTACTACTAAGAAAATGAAACACAGTAATTAAAGCAAGACGTGAAATACCACAAATAAAAATAAATTGAAAACACTTGGGTCCTACATCCTTAAAAGACAGCCCTTTTCTGTGCCGTGATGGCCTTTCATTCTTCACGTGAGGTGAACTGTACCGCTCTGTGTTATGGCCCCTAACAAGATAATACATTTATGGGTCCAATCTTGACAATTACGCTGACTTCAAGAGGACTCCTTAAATGCCAAGTGCCAGAATTTTTTAATGTGGGACAGTGTAAACATGCCTGTGACTTCTGTTAAAGATGTTTCAGAACATACCATGCATTAACACTGGTGGCAATGATTAAGATGAGATCTACAGAGCTGTATTGAGCATTCTGGTGGAAACATGCAGCAGCCTGAGACACTTGAGTCTTAAACCTCCTTAAAATTCAAAAACATTTATTAACATGCAGTAAAAATATTCCAGTACTCCAGTTGACTTTTACCTGCATTAAAAATCTGTTAGAAAAAACAAATCTGTACTATCTTTTATTATATAGATAAGATAGTGTTTTTGTCTTGGCATTATAAGTCTTTTGCAGAAGTCAACCTAATATCTACGTACAGAATAAACCTAAAATTATATGCACACAAGCAAATAAAGCAAATATGTCTATGGTGCAAACAAACTGAAATGATACAGCAGCTATGTAAGCACTACAAAGAAGCCACCATCATAAATCATCCCCACACACTCACACATACACACAACTGGGCGCGCACAGACATAAAATGAGACTTACCTCTGACTAGACTTGCAAGGGTCCATATTTGGACCCCAGCTCCATCGCGACAGTGTTTAGTAAAAACAAAAAAAAGTGACAGAAATTAAAGATGTGGCCACATGGTGTGCTGAATGGCATGCACAGGTTGGCGGGTCGAGGGTGAGGGGAGGGGCGGATGTGAGTGACAGGTCGGACGTAAGCAAGACAATGACTCATTTTTTAAATTTGAGAGGAATATGTCTCTTGTCTCCATGTCTTTTTTTCCCCTCTCTTTCTTCCAACTGAGAAGCAATGAGGGCGGCAAGTCAAGCATGCATGAAGTGAAGGTGGCAATTCTCTCGGATATCTTGTGTCGGAGTCTAGCTCTTGAGGCGACTGAACCTTCTGCCCGAAAAGCGGCGAGGCAGAAAGAGAAGATGCAGAGAAAGAAAGACATGCCTACGGTCTAAAAAACTCCAAGCCAGGTTTAATCGTTTTCAGAACTATGCAGACTAAAACCATAAATTTAAAAAAAGGCAATAATCACGTTGAAGGCTTTTTGTTGCAACTTTATGATCAAACCTCGATGAACCTAAATATATTCTCTATTATTTACAGAACATCACAGGCACTGGCTCATGTATCAGCTATGATCAAAAGCATCAGGTACTCCAAACCTGACTGGCAGAACAATCAGATAACCTTGAAAGGATCCATTATCTTAACACATTCGGCAGGTGTGGATCCTTAATAGCTCACTGCAGAGCTTACATTGCTCCAAATTGCAATTAGCACTGATTACAATCCTAACAGAGTAAAAAGGGATGCTCTCCCAGATAAATGGCCACCTAGACCCTCCTGAACAGAAGGTCTCCTCCTGCTTTATTCTCAACTGGTTTGTCTCAGTGTCATTTTAATTCAAGTCACGGGACTGGGCCATTTGGACTTAATGGTCATAATAACCAGGTGGGGGTTTTGAAGGACAGACGCCGCTGCCCTTGACGTATGATGACACTGTTTCTGCATGTTTTAGCTCATTTACTACAAATCACCTACACTGTATGAACACTGTAGCCAATGACCCGTTGTTTGGCTCCCTATCAGCGCACAAATACGCTGCTTTAAGGCAGCACCGCAGCTGCCAAATACATCCAAAATTGACCCCATATTCAATGTTAGTTGAATTAAGCTGCAGATTGTATGATGAGTTTTCTCAGTTGCGTAATCTTTAGCATTCGCCTACAGTTAGTGCTCTAACCTGCGACCGAATGCTTTTCTTACCAAAATGCACCTGAACTTTTACTTCCTGCACTACAAGCACCCAAAATACCTCCTCCCACTCGGCAGCTCTATAATCTTTGGGAAGTATACATGAGCAGTAAATGGTTACGAGCAAATGAGCTTAAAAGATGCAAAAACGCTGTTATGATGATACGACAGAGTGGTGTGGATGCGGTGACATAAATCAAACATATTGACTATTGACTTTATTTCACTAGCTGTCCTTTGTCAGAGACCCACTAAGTCCCTGCTGCCACATCTCATCTCTTTGCTCATCACATGCTTCGGGCTTACAGTAGTTAGCTCGTCAGTGTTCACCAGGCTGTCCTGGAGGGATAGGGACAGAAAGGCAAAAAGGACAAATTCCACCGCTTAGCTGAGATTTTACAGAGCTAAATATAGCCGTGCAACCGTGGGATACGTCCTCGATTTTAACTCTTGAATGTAGGTTGAGGCTAATGGATTCAATCCAAGTGCACAGCTGAGAAACAAACGAGAAGTGGGATGATCCAAGTACATTAAAGTCATCACCTGGCAAACGAGAGGCGAGGCAACGTGATGCAGAACTTTAATGAACTGTCTGGAGTCATCTATAGCCATCAATGAACGAGATCGCGCTCATTTTACAGAGCGGAGTCAAATCTTTCCGTTGTCTTAAGTTGCTTTGGTTCTACCTATGAGATTCTGGAAGTTTCATTTTTCTGGCGTTGGGCCACGATACACTTCAAGGGCCTATACATAAAGTGGTGCGGTGATTAAGACGTCCTTCACGCCATCTCTTTAGTTTAGGGTGATGCCCATGAATATGGATGGAGCATCATTAAAGATCCATACTGATGCATTCTTTGTCCCCGTCCCCCCACCCCCTTCGCCTTGACTATAAATAACTCTGAGTGAAGTTTTGTCACGAATAAGAAGTGTGTTCACGAGTGAGATCGGTTAGATGAAAGAGAGAGACACAGAAGGAGGTAGGGGGGCCAGAAATTGTGTGCATAAGCATAAAGTGTCTGTCAGGGTCAGCTGAAACACTGGTACACCTGGGATCGAGCTGTGGTGTTTGGCTTAAATCTGAAGATAAGCTGTGTCGGACAAAAATATTCAATTCAAATCTAATAATTCTTGGTCTTAGATAAGACCAAGTCTTATTGGTCAGTTATGATTCAGGATATCTATCTGCAATACTAAAATCAAATGCTAGGAGCTGCATTTGATATGTAACCAAGAAAATAAACACTGCATTAACACTTCTCTCCAACTCCTCTCCCCCCTGCACTACACTGGAGTGACCGCTGATGTGATCTCACAAGGTGCAAAAAATTGTGTCTGTACAAGTTTTCCACCAGGGTACCAAGTGTACAGAGTATTTGGTACTTTGTACTTGGGTGACGAATAACTGGTGGCAGAGCATCCTGAATCTGCCTCTGAGCATTCTCGTCTCATTACTGGGCAGATTTCGCTGACTCCACTTGTATAATCTAACGGCTGCTGGTTGTGGCTTGTTCTTTTGGATCTATTAAACAAGTCACAGCGCTGAGAGGTTGACAACCTTAATCAAAACTACATCATTACAGCGCTACTGTTACAATCAAACTGCTGCAGGGTCTAAAACACTGTCTTGTCTGTATGTCTAGTGTTTGAATTGGGGGTGCTGTTCATTTCCAAACTTTATCTGTCCATCCGTATTGTTTGAGCACAACAGGCCACCATCCACTGCGGCAAAAAAATCTGAACACCCTGCATTCTGCGGTGGAACCATTCATGAATGAAAATGTTCTCGCCATCTCTCTCTCTCTGCTCCCCATGCTTTGGTCCATGCCACTCACTTTGTCTTTTTGCGGATCTCCTCCACCAGCTGCTTGATGTGATCTTCCATAAACTCGATCTTTTCCTGCTTGCGGGCCAGGGCCTTTTGCAAGCGGACAATGCGGTCCACAAGCACAGACTTGTCGACCTCTGGGAAGCTGTCCACGACCACCACCGAAGGACCCGTCTGGCTCTCCGGCGACCTCTCTTCAACGCCACTGCTCCCACCATGGCGTGCGTTCAAGGAGCCTGAAACGGACAGAGGGGAGGGAAATCAAGATGAATATAAAACATTTTTTTAAAACAGTCGTTGGTTTACCTGCGAGCTAAAATTTATGTTGCCTTGTGACTGTGATTTTATCAAATTCTACCTTCTACCTTTATGCCACCAGTGGAACAAGAAAAACTCCACTGGATAAATACTGCAAAAAAAAAGTCTTTTTGTGATATTACATCTCTCTGTGATAAATACTAACCAAATCCAGCAGCAGTACCTGAGGAACTTGAACGACTGCCCATACTACTGGCATCCCGGTCGCAGCCTCCATTCTCAACCTGTTCCAGTCTCTTGCGGGCTGCAGAGGAAAAGGACAGAGATGATCACGGATGAGTGTGTGTGATGGACACGATACACGCTTTGACAAAATTACTGTTGGTACCGCTCGTGTTGAATATTACATTAAGTTATTAGCTGTGTGCTTGTCCCAGAAACTTGGAGGTTTCATACTGCCTTTAAAACGTCTCAAAGTGGTGTTGAAATCACATCACTGCTCATCTGACCAACAGTAAAAAAAACAAAAACCTAAATATTCACCACAATCGTATCATTAAGACAAGAAAGTCTTTGCAGTTAATAGAATATAACTAGGAAATATTTGATATTTTCACTTCAAACTGTCAGTTGATCAATTGTTTGTTTCTTCAACTAATCATTTCAACACTGCCTTGTTGAGTAAAGTAACAGACAATACTGACTGGGTTTAACAAAAAAAGTACTAAAGGTGTGCAAAAACCTTACAAAACAAATATTTAGAGGCAAAAACCCATAAAAAAAATGCACAATGACAGTCAAAGCTAAGCCTCGTTGCTCTCCTCTGTAAAGGTGTCCACTGGTAATAAACACAACACTGACGAATGATCATGGCCTCTCCTCAGAAAATCGTGTCCCTCTCTGTCCCGCAAGCCTGAACAAAAAGTGAAAAGCTTGTGCGTATGAGATAACAGCACTGAACTTCGAGGTTAACTGCGTGTGCCCAGAGAGTGACGCAGAGGAGGCCAGCTTGCTCTGTTGAGTATAATCCTAGTATGAGAAGAACATTAGGCTCTCTATATGCCGCATTTATCCGTTCAGTGCTCCCTTGTTTCTAATCACCTTGCACTTTCTCCTCTTAATCTGCATGACCTGACATTTAATCCTCAGTCCAGACAGTCTATCAATTGACTCATGCTATGTTAAACGTTAAATATCACAGCAAAGTGAAATTAGATGATGGACACAGTGGCCACTTTGCCACGTTGTTCTCATAAGGAATAATCCTCGTTATCTGCTAATGAAATAGTTACATTAAGTTGGGTGCCTGACCTTGTGTTAGTTGTTTCGTCAGGTCCTTGATGTTGACGGCCTGTTTCCTTTTCTGAGTCACCAACTCGTCCCTCAGCTCCTCAACTCTGGTTTTCAGCTGGGCCACCTCTGCCTGCAGTGCTGTCCGCTCCTCCTGCAGGCCTCGCACCTCCTGCTGCCTCAGTGCCTCCTCCTGCTTCAGCTGCCGTGACTGCAGAATTAATGGAGAGGACAGGGGAAAGGTTTTGAGTAATAATGCAATAACAGCCATGGCAGGGGTGGTCAGGTATTGTGACTGTGGCTGTTGCAAAAATAAACTTTACAGTCCAGCAATCTGTAAATGAACTGAAAAGTATAGATTATTTTTAGATTTTCTCCTGAATGTCAGCCCAGAAAATGTCACAATTCAAGGACTTATGTTTGCTACATTCTAGGTCGAGCAAAACAGCAGGAAAAGAGAGACACACGGATCATTCACTCAGCAGTATATTTGTTCCAGTGTGTGATTAACTGAAAACAAACTTTTAAACTGAGGCTGACAATGAACACACTTGTTTGTCATAAAAGGCATTCTTACCAGGTTAGTTTTAGTCATGTATCACTTCTACATCTCTTTCTATCACTCATGTATGATCAAAGCTGCCCGACCTCGTCATCCAGCAGCCTGCTGGTCTCCTCCAGCCGTGCTTTGAGCTCCGCGAAGCTGCTGCTGAGCTGGTCCAGCTGGGACTGCAGCGCGTTGCTCTCTGACTGGAGCTGGGCGTTCTTGCTGCTCAGCTTCTCGGTGAAGCCCAGCAACTCAGCCTCGCGCTCCCTGCTGCCTTGTACATCACGCTGGAGGTCAGCCATCTGGCCGGTCAGGCCGTCCACTTCCTCACGGAGAGACGTGATCTCCTGTTTATCACTGCGTGACAGAAAAATCATTGCCAAGGTGTTAATAAAGACTCACATTAAATGGGCATTCACTACGAATTTCACCTCTTGTGTCTGTAATGCATTTTAGGGACACCAATATATGAGAATGGTATGAAAAAAAAAAACAAACATTAAAATCTAACACAAATATAAATAATTTACTAAATTATAAGCTATCTGAAATGACCAATGACAATTTGATTCTAATTTACAAGATAACTGGCAAAAATGAGCCATACATAATATGTCATGATGAAGGTCACAATCTTTACTGGTAGTGAGGCTGTCTATAGACCAAAGAACTGGTGGCATCAAATAATTTTTTTTCTTGCCAACAAACTAAAAATGTTGGTGTGAGTGGCGGGAAAAAAAAAGTTCCTGCTGCTCAAAAAGACAGCCAGAAAAAAAGCTTTTGCACAAATCAATTTGGGTTGGCGCCACCTACTTATGGCACTCTGGCAGGCACAAAAAGAAGCATTTTAAGCAAGTGGAAAAGTTTCTCTATCGAGTCATCTGCACATGGCCGGCAGAGCCACACACCCACAGAGGGACCTGAGTCCCTTCGTGCCCTGTGTGCTATATCTGTCCCTGGCCTATCTTTAAATCCTCTCATATGCGCTGGAAAAATAAAAAATAAAAAAGGGACAAGAACTACATTAAGATGCACAGTTCCTATTCAAGACAATAATGTTTTATTGGTGATGCAGGTGCACAAGTTGAGAATAAAAACTGGCCTGCAAGTTAACCCACACCAAGAACAGCTCAGACTTGTTTAATCATATGACACACGTTTAACTGTGATGAGAAAAAGACCTGAATGCTTCCAAAGGCATGCTCATGTCACATAATGACGCTTCATTTAGTACTTGATGATGGTAATGATTTTATTTTTTCATCAAAGTCTAAAGCCTCCGATGTATCACTATCTGTCCTACTCAAGTTTTAATTTACAGTTTAGTCACACGATCCTACAGTTTAGTCACACAATCCTAATGTTTTTAAATATCCACTGAAAACAACGCTCAGAGATGTGTTCCTGCCTTGTGAAAATCAAATCAATCATTTTAAAAACACACAGACATTTTTTTGCTTACCCAAGCAGCTAATTAAGACATTTGAGGGCAACTTTGAATTCCAGTGGATTTTCTCAAAATGGATTGAGTCATTGGAGCAGCTCATCATAACATATTAATATTTGATTTAGCATTAAGCCCTGCATTAACAGCACCATACCTCACTTTTACAGTTTAAAGCAAAGAACAACAACATAAAGATTTCAGAGCAGCTATAAAAGTTTAATAGCTGTCATATTTCTGGATTTCTTAAACTTAATGAGGAGGCTGTGGGGGGCTGACACCTTAGAAAAAAAACACAGTATCCCTGGCCTTTAACTTAATCCTTTCTTTCATATGCTGGATATACAATACCCACCCTATCATGCGTATCATCGATTTTGCTCTTCAGCATGTGTACTGCAGTGTGACCATGAGCTTTAACTTTCAGCACTGCTCTTGCATGATTAGTGTGACAGAGTGTGCACGTGCGCGCGTTCGCACCTCTCATGCTGGTCCTCGAGCGCCGTGATCTCTTCCAGCTTTTCTCTCTGGCGGCCGATCTCAGCTTTCTGCCGGTTGATGATCTCCCTGTACTTGCTCAGCTCGTCCTCCCAGCGTGGACGCTCGTCCTCCAGACACTTTAACTGCAGAGCGACACACACTTATTAAGTCCACATCATCATGTGCACGCACGGGGAGTTCATGTACTTATGTGTGTGACAAACCTTGGTGCGGAGAGTGCAGAGCTCATCCATGCCCTCTTTGTAACTCCTTTTCAGGTCTTCCAGCTCTTTGGCCTTCACTCGGTGCACCTGCCAGACGCATTAAGTTCTACGTTAGATATTCATCCACTATTTTTTTTTTTTTACTTTGAATCTGCTCATATAAGCACTCTCTAAACCTCTGAATCCTAACTGTAAAAGGATACCTATTTTTAAAGAGGTTTCCTCTCTGCCAATTCCAAATGTGATAAATAAGATTTAATACACATTACCAGTTCAGCTTCATCAACTTATCCCTCACTCACACTTAATGGAACATATTTCTTTTTGAAAGAAAATTAATGAAAAATCTGACAGCAGCATCATTTCATCACAGATGCATGTCCTGGCAATCCAAGTGTGGCATTCATTAAGGTTATTTTGCTTATGCACTCATTATGCATGTGAAAGCAAAGCTTAATAATGTTTCGTCTCATCTTTTTAAACAAAGCCATTAATGGTTCTACTGCTAGTCAACTTTTCCAAGAAGCTATTAGTCGCCCGCGGTATCCAAGACAACATGCCAGTAATGGAGATGCCGGCAAATTTACTATGTCTATGTCCTCCGTTCATCCCTTCCCATCCCATTTTGATGTTAACAACCACACACACTAATGGAGCTGTTTTGTTTGCATTATTTATGACTGAGCTGCATCATATACTAAAATAAACATAGGCTTGGACTAATTTATTCATCAGTGATATCTGCCAAAAATCAAGGTCCCACATGGTAAAACCTGTCCTAAAAACAATCTGCACCAAGCATCAGTGACATGCCCCTTACATACTCTGCTGTACATTATTTGACAACACAAAGTTAAAGTTAATCACATTTATCATGAAAATAAGTAGGATTTAATAAAACTAGCTAAAACCATTGACAGTTTAATGATTTTTAAGGCCTGATATTTGTAAAATTTTAAATCAGACATTAAGACATTAAGTTTTTAGGACTTGTCAACACCCTGGATAAACGAACCAGCCTGTGGAAGGACGGCAAGAAATGGGCGATTTCTCCGAGGCTGTTGTTGAAACGCACGGCTTCATATTGATTATTTCTAGGCCATGTATTTTTAAAGTGTGATTCCCCTCAGAATGGGGCAGTGAGAAAAACAGGCCATAGTGTTTGGACCGAGTCCATGTCTGTGCCTGTGTCGATGCATGTCTGCCTGTAGAGCATATGTGCCAGTTTGTTACCCAGTCCTACTTAAGGCAATTACACCTCTCAAATTGATGAAAACAGCTGAAAATAAACATTTTTACTAGAAGAGCTGGCATCAAGAGCATCAATAAAAGCCTGAATAATGGGCCTGGCGGAACAGAACGTATATGTCATTTTGTATTAATAGCAAACCTGCATTAGTCTACTGTTCATTTTGTATTTCTGGCGGATAGTCACACACACACAAGCTGAGGAAAAGCTTTGAATGTTTATGCAAACGCTTCTTAGCTTCACAATTTGCCCAGGATTTTTAAAATGCCCACTCACTGGCCGCCTCCCGCATACAAACCGGTAAGTGTGTGGGAAAGCATTTGTGTGTGTGTTCCTCCGGTTTGTCACCTCTAATTGGTCTGTTTGTTCCTGCTTGTGTTTCTCCAGCTCTCCTTTGGTCTCCCTCAGTTTAGCATCCAGCTCATTGGACTTGAGTTCCTCCGATTCCTGGAGGAGAGAGAGGTAAGAAAAAAAAACCAACAGGGTAATAAACAGGGTGACACAGAGAAGGCGACGGCTGAGACAACAGTGAAAGAAGAGTTGGAAGAAAGAGAGATTCATGAAACACAAGACATGAGAAAAAAGAAAGAAAATGATAATGAAAAACACCAAAACATAATTTCTAGGTTTGTGACAAAGATAATTGAGGGTAATTTGGGTTTAAAATATAGAAATATAAAAAAAAATGTAACAACAAATGTAAAAACCAAAAAACTGTGTTTTTGGCTTTTGGGAGCTTCATGTCATGTGGTTTTATTTCGTCTTTATTACATTTTGTTCTGTTTTATCCTGGCACTTTTGTCTGTGTCTGCTCTGAAAATAAACTGCTGATGAAAGAATACAGTAGCTCAGATCAATCTTCGCAACACACACACAGACAGAAGGAGAAATCGTATGCAGCTCTTTACTACCATCATAAGGTATAAATGAAAACTGCCATTCTCATGACATGCAAATTCACAGGAGAGTATGTGATACAGCTGAACCAATGATTTGCTCCATGTAATTCTTCCATTCATAATTGTTGGTTCATTCAGGGAATAAGCGAACTGAATGCAGACCCAGATCCTGACACACAAAATGCAACAGTGATGAAAAAAAACATGCATCCTTTTCTCACACAAAAATCCAGACATATGCCACGTACACAACACAGATATTTTACATTTGCTCACATTCTCAGTCATGAGCAAATGTAATACTTCCATGTGATAAATATCACAGACCTGGTATGTTCGGATCATGTCCTGGCAGTTCTTGCGGATCTGTTCGGTCTCTTCTTTGGCCTGGACCAACTTGGATGTGGTCTCTCTCAGTCTGTCTTTTGTTTCCTGCACACAGAAAAATGTAAACATGCTTTTATAATTATGAGACAAAAGAAAAAAAAAGGGGGGGGCGGGGTGAGCATTACTTCAAAGCAAAGCCTGTACTGTATAAAACAATAATTTGTTGAAGTTTCCTGTTGTGGGGCTGCTTCTTCTGGCAAATGCATATATAAATGCACAGGCGGAGTGATTTACACACACTTCAGCGACACAAACCGCCGCCGAGACAAATATTAGTGGCTCAGCTGCTGCTGCCTTGACGCGACTACAGAGATTTCACTTTTTCCTCTGTTTATGGTTGTGTATTTGCTCGGAGGCGGTTAAAAATAAAAGCATTATTTCACGATAGGCATTTTCAAAAATAGCAACAATGTTAATGATGTTTCCTTGCAGGATCATTACTGTACCATTTTCACCTCATTTCATTTGCCCCCCCCGAATCAGGAGACACAGCTAATCATGTCTTTTATGGAGTGGCTGCAGAGAAAATGGGTGAAAGGGAGGCTGTTTGTATCTTGGAAATACTCAGCAGGCGCGTCTCTTTGACAAACAACAGGAGCGGTGTCTGACTAAATGAGGAAAAACCCACATGTACTAGTTCTTTCAAACTCATACAGGAAATACATATACTGTATTCTGGAGCTGCAATTACTTTATGTGGCTGAGCATATTAGAAACGTAATGAGTAAATTTGGCTGTTTCAATTCATCATTTAATTAAAATCTGACTTCAGCATGTTCATCTTCATACCCAAATCAATAGCATCCAAAGCAAAAGGATATTATGAAGTCATTCAAATACAGTGTTTTGTTTTTTTCCCCCCTTATGTTTGTCTATTAAATATTTCCTCTACTGTGAATCATTACATGTTTGATGACAATTGTGTGGAAAAGTATACTTAATCTCAATGGACTACTTGATATATAACAGTAAACCTGTTTACAACACAACATAAATAGAAAATGGCTCTGTTATATTACCTTGTGTGCATCTGCCTCAGTTTTTAGTTTGTTCTGGGCCCATTTGACCTTGATGAGATGCGAGCTGATCTCCTCCTTCAATTTTTCCACCTCTCGCGTCAACCTGCCGACCTCGCCTTCCTGAGAACACAGAGAGCAGGAATAATGTGAGAGGAGCGCACGGCAAACGGATATTTGGCTGAGCTCAGATACTTGATATACTTCATATACTTAAATAATGGCTGTTCTTGATGATTTTCCCCAATTCCCCAATATTTACACAAAAGTAGGACATCCAGTATAGAATGACATAATGCATATAATAAACCAAAATAATAAAATGCAGCAAAGTATATTCGCTACATCAGAAAATTACGTGAAATATAAACATCGATATGAAGTTATTTTTACTGTAAAGCACAAACTGATGAATGGGACAGCGTTGGATGTTTTAAATGTCTCAGGTGGAAAATTCTGCTTAGTTCATTGAATATACACCACATAAAGCTGTAATAAGTTCAAACAGATAAATCAAAATAACTGTGTGATGTCTTTGTACTTACACATACAATGTTTTACATTTGTCAGAGGGTAACTTTCAAGCTAAATTCAAACAAAACCTGAGTAAGCAGTTCTGTTTTTCAGTCCCAATGTCCAGATATGAACAGTTAATAATAATAATAAATAATAAATAAATAATAATAAATAATAAATGAAAAAAAATTTGTTAAGGCACTAAAACCCGACACATTATTTACCTTAGCGTCGTACAGCTGCTGCAGCCGGCCTTTCTCCTGGGCCAGCTGGTTTCCTCGGAGGGCTTGGCGGTCTACCTCCTTGGTGGCCTCCCTCAGCCTTTTCTCCAAACCCTCCTTGTCCCGCCTCAGGTCGAGGGCCTCTTTCTCCCCCCGCACGTATTTCATCACCATGGCCTCCTTCTCTTGGCGGGCCTCGTCGCACTTCTTGTTCGCCTGAGATGGTTTGTTTATGTGATGAGATTTATACAATTTAAACAATAGCCCGCGCTTCAGTCACTGAGCTGCTTATACTGCCGGATCCTTTAGAGGATCAGAAGCAAGTGACGTTTGCCTTAAAATCCTTGACGCAGTGTCTGGAGGACAAAACTGCTGACTTTCTGTTTGACTGTCAGCTTGTCAGCCTTTTACAAACAGAGCCAACATGCTTAAATTTAGCAGCAATATAACACCACTTTTCTGTTGCCTCATTTTACTGCAGCAATAATGTATTGTTACTGTATTATTTAAGTAAAATACGTAATGCAGCTAGACTTTTTTTACACTGAAAATAAATCAATAAACCTGAAAGAAAGAGATAAACACTTCGGTTATTTTTGTTGCATTAATTCACTGTTTCCTCAATGAAATGAAACAGTGAAAATGTATTTATCAATTTATTTATCAATGCCCATGGTGACATATTGTTGCTTTTTTTATGCAAATAGTTTCACATACAAATTATACTCAAGCAGCAAATCCTCCTGTTTGAAAAGCTGAAACCAGCTAACTGGAATTTCTATGTAAAAAGGGACTCAAAGGATTAATCAACAAGTATTAAGCAGAGCTGCTGAGAAAATGGCAGACTGGTTTTGCTGCTGACACGACTGAAACAGACATGTTTAAAAAACTTTTTTTATTTCTACAATGAAAAAACATCTTCTATTCATATATGCAGACTTTCACTGACTAAGTGCCAGTGCTTGAAGCCTTTGACCAGCTTAGCACTTTGAAAAACCAGGACACACCGTGGCATAACTACTACATCAACAGCTCACTCCCAACCTGATTCACTCACAGGTGTCTCCACTGGCCTCGCACTTGTGTGTTCAATCCTCTTGCCAACAAAACGCTCATGTGCAATTTCTAAGTCTGACAGTTAACAGTTTTATGTACCTGTGCCCAATCTTCACCGCAGGCTCTAACAAACTGGACTTTCAGGAGAGCAAGAGAAGGAGGGAGAAACTGTATGGGATTTGCTGCTTGTGCATTTGTGTGTTTAAGAGTATAACACAATATATAGTGTATGTCACAATGTGCATTTTAAATAAAAAGTTAAAAAAAGAAAGAAGGTATCACAGAGTTTCTATTAAATGACATGACAAATGTTTCAAACCACAGGGGCAACAGTTGATTGAGACTGGGTCACTGTGTTAATACAAGCAGAGACTGATACAAGAGAAGGATACAAGAAAAGAGAAGACTGAGTGCGAAATCTACCTCAGATTGTTCACTGAACAGTGAAATTAAAAATTGTGGAGTGTGAAAAAACTGTCAAGAGAAAAAGTATCCTATATGCTTTCACCCAGGTGTGCAGACTACTGGATGAAAAATGTGCTTTCCAGCACTATTCGCTTAACAAGTGATTAAATCTGCAATAACAAGAGCCTGGCGTGCGGAGACCTTGACCGTTCAGCTCCTAGTTTTGTGCAAACGTCTTCAAAAGACATGTGGGATACAGTGTCTGGAAAAAAAAATGTATTTTATGAAATACCCTAATTTTAGCCATTTCAGCTCTAGCAGTAAGATGAAGATGAATACAACTTTATTCATCCAACTTTCAATGAAATGAATATGAATACTGGCTATGAAATTAATGCAAAGTCAGTTTACAGATACAGACACTGTATAAGAAGATACTAAGCCCACAGTTTGTCTGACAGTGGTGCAACAAACAGGGAAAAAAAAAAAAAACAAAAAAAAAAAAAACATACTGAACCACAAAACAAAGTGCATGCAACATCTTTATAATACTTCAGACGACTGACTCTCGTCTCCGTCTCTTAATTAAACCTTGAAAATCAATTTTCTTGATACACACATACAAATGTGCTTTATTGATGATGTGTGTGTTGATGACTAAAAATGTTGTGGTTTTAACTGTCTTCATTAACTGTCTAAGTTTGCTGCTGCTCATCTTTCTCTGACAAGCCGCTGCCTCAGTGGGACCACATCCTGGACCACAGGACCAGTACTCTGAGCTCATGTCAAAATAGCAATAATACTAACACATCCCATGCCATCTTATATCAGTATATCATGTGTACCTAAATTGTTGGTAGTCATTTCTGTTGTTTTTGTTCTTTATTAATGTCTGTTGTTGTATATTGTTGAACTCCCTATATTAAACTAAAACAAAAGTGTAATTTTTATCACACTCGCCAAAAACTGTCCTTGGACTGGGTATCTTGATCATTTGATTTTAAAAAAAGTGAATTAAGTGACAAACTAGGCCTCAGTTAGGCAAAATAAAGATATACTGTAGCGGTCATAATATAAAAAGGCCAGATGTGTAAAAAGGGGCAAAAGAGAAGTGGTGTAACCAGCTTATCGAGTACATACTCTCACAGGATTTGATCCCAGTAATACCTGTTCCAGCCGGTACGTCATCTCCTTCTGAATCTGCTGGAGGGCTGCCTTAGCGGCTTGGTCCTGGTGAATCAATTTATCTCTCGATTCCTTCAGTTCTTTCAGCAGCTCCTCCACCCTGCCCTCCAACTGTGGAAACAGGGAGCAACTTGTTGGGCAACACGTGAGCCTGGGCCACTCCTAAGCTAACCAGCTACACAAGATGACACCTGACACGTAATGTTGGAAAGCAAAATAAATCCAGACAGCACAGGGAGAGGCAGGCATTGTTCCATTCCTCGAAATCAGATACTTTGACTGTAAAATACAAGTGAAATGTTTCTGGCAAGATAAGCTGGAAAAAAAGATCTTATACCTTTTTTTATCTAAAACATGGTCAGAGTCATTTTGTGGTAAAGCCTTTACTTCTATCATTTTGAACGGCAAAAGGTAGTAGACTTTTAATCTATCACGCCTAAATCTATAGCTGGAAAGAAAAAAAAAAAAGGGATCTAGGCATACATTGGGTGAATGTCATAAATATCCCTCCTACATGCTTTCGCTTGCGCAACGCGTTAAACAAACGCTGTTACCAAGTACGCGTGAATCAATTATTGTTCCCTCTATGGCAACCGCGATGCTGGCGTCCAATGAATACACAGAAAATCCAATGAACAGAGAAGCACTAATGTTTTGGAGAGCTATATAGATGGCAAGCTTTGTAAATCAGGGTGGGAGAAACACATACACACAAATGAATACAGCCTTTCATGTGGCATGTTGAATGCTAGTAATCAGAGCTCTGTGTCCTTTTTTTATCCCCACCAGTCTGCTTTGTTTGGCTTCCTTAATCACCAACTATACAGGGCTAGACTGCAGATTTAATTGAATTCAACTGTCACTGTGACCGGTGCTGCTAAACACCATTTGTCCTCTGGTTTGTCCTCTAATTGTAAAACCATCAGCACGGACGAAGGCCTATTGAATGTCGAGTGTGCACTTTTTATATTTTGTGTGAAATAACATATTCCTACACGTATTTAAATGCCAGGCTTTACCAGATAACATAAAGACTAGCTAATCTGATGCTGGCTGTGAGCAATGTTCTGATAAGCCATCGGTGTCTGTATCGATTGTTAGGACTGCTGTGGAGTTTTTCCTTTCTTTGAGCAGTCCCCAAGACCAAACTTTATCCAGCAAAAATGCAGGTGCAATGTGATGACAATTAGCAGAAGTCAATGTCCGACACAAACAGGAAGTCAGACAAAACATTGCACTGGAGCATTTCCTTGATGGAAAACATTATGGAAAACAGGCTTCCATTGTTTTCAATGAATGGTTAAAAATAGCCTGGAGAGACGTGCCGAATCCACTTGTTTTGGAAGAACACAGACAACATCACTTGCGTTTGTGCTATGAAACATTCAGTGCCATATGACCGTGACCAACACAGGAATAGACAATAGAGAGTGAAACTAACCTTTTGAATGGTGACCATGTGCTGCTTTTCTGTCTCTGCCCTCTTTTTCAGCTCTTCTCTCATGCTGTCCTTCTCCGAACAGATACCCAAGATCAGCTCCTGGTGCCTCTTGTTCTCCTCAAGCAACCTGCACACCAACACAGGGCACCACACACAAGAATGCAACACCAGTTCAGGTCAATTCATTATAAAGAATTTTAGATTGTTTCCAGAAGACAGAGCAAGCTAGAAAAAAGTGTGGGTTATTCTGTCTCATTTTGCCAAAAGGTCCGTTTTCATTACTGCAAAAAAACAGCTTTGTTCCTGTTGTGTTAGCTTAATTAAGACAGATTTACAACATTTGCTTTACTAAGGGAAAGAAAAAGAAAAACAACAGCAAGCATGTTAATCTCTTGGTAAACTGGTCCATTATAATGTAAGCCAAATAGTAAACGAGTGGCACTTTAAATGATGTGATGATGGTGGCCTAGAACACTATAATAACTGACACTGCAGAGCATCAGCTGTAACTGACGAAATCGCAGTTTACCTCTGAATGGCTTTCTCCTGCTGCGTGTACTTGTATTGCACACACTTCTCAAAGACCACCATGCAGCCCTCCTGGTCTGCGGGAAGTCCGTTGACAGGTGGGCTCCCGCCTCCTTTTTCGCCCTCAGGCAGCTGACAAGCCAGCAGCTCTGACTCCAGCTCGTCCAGCAGTGACTCCTGCGACAGCGAGCGCTGGATCTGGGAGATGAGCTTTCGGCTGCAATCGGTGTCATACGGGCTCGACAAGGAGTGGGACGGGGCTGAGGTGTTGGCACTGGTTTGCGGGCTGGAAGCGAGCGAGGAGCTGACAGTGTCGGAGCCGGGAGAAGAGGGGCCATTAGAGATCCCAGAGGTGGTTGTCAAGTCGGTGGGAGAGTTTTTGGAAGCGCTTTGGACGGATGAGGATAATGGACTCCCAGCTGACCCACTGTCATCTGCAGACGATGGCTCTGCGGTGCAATTTGTAACCAAGACTAATGGCTGCTCGTTGCTGTTTGGAGTTGTAGTAGGAAAATCTTTTACCTCATCAAAAGTCAATGAGGTTTCTATTGTCCCTTCAAGGACAGAAGACGAGCTTTCTACCACATTCTCCAAGACGGTGGCTGAGGCTACTGAAGCTTCACAACCAGTATCAGCATTCAGCCCGCTCTCCTCTACATGTTCCTGGCTGCACGCCTGAGCCTCCGACATTGTCTCTGTGTCCGTCTGAATATCCTTCTTAGTCTTGATTATTTCACCGTCAAGTCGACTGCACTTTTCTGCCTCATCTGCGCTGCTGTGAGAGATTTGTTCCTCCTCTTCTACGTTAGCGGTGCTGTTGTGATTCACTAGGTGCGACGCCACAGACGCAGACTCAACTTCGGACGCCTCCATCACGTGTGTCTGAAGCAGGACCAGGGTGTTCCGTGGTCCTTCTCCGGTTCAAATCTGGCAGTAACAGAGACAAATAAACTGTCTGGGTTTTCCCACATTGTCAGGAAACAGTTTTTCCATTTAAAAAATAATACTGCATAAAACTGCATAATAAATGCAGTTGCAGCCTGCTTTATTATGCCTTTCTGGTCATTCAGGTTGGCCTTGTGTCGAACCAGGAAGACCCTGACATTCCCAAAGATAAGCTTCACATTTCTCATGTTATGGCTATTACTATAAGGAACACATAACTCAAAGACCTACCCAGCAGACACACACTTGCTTGCTTGGACACACACTAATATAAGGCATGGCCCTGTCAGCACCTGTGACGTAGTTAAACTTGAAGGTATGTGCCGCTGAACGTCATTTAACTCAGACAGGTATTCAAGATTACTAGACAGCCTCACTGCATTTATCTTGAAAAATGACTGTGCAGTGTTTGAAATCAGTATTTAAGCATATGACTTGCTGGCGCATAACAGAGGTCATGGCTCAATTCTTGTGTTTACTTTTGAGATTAAGAAAATGAAACCTTTATGGATTAACACTTTGGGATATGTGGAAAATTAACCTTCAACAAGGCCTGTGCCCACTAAAATCAGGGAAAAGGCTGACAGACATTTAACCCTTGGACAGAAAATGGCTTTGTCAGCATCTACTGGGATAATAATTGCTGTGTGACTCTGAATTATTGTCTTAAATGGTACAGTCTCCCTTCTTCTATTAAAAGGATGTGGATTTACATTTTTAAGTGTTATATACAGTGTTATATAAATAAATGGAAAGATAAATGGAAGAAAGCGTACAGCGAGACAGCCAAGCTTCTCATGTTAAACAACGAAAGTAAAACAGGTAAAAACACATGCAATGACGCTCTTGTGACAGGTGTTTTTGCCACGACACTGTTAAATTTAGTTTAGATAATGTCAGCCTTTTTCAAACACAGTATTATTCTATAGTTATCAGGCAGCAGGCCGGTGTGCCATTTCTATTTACTGTCATTTTATTAACACTTCGCCTCATATAAGAGAGCTGGACTGACTTTAGCTCCCTGGCCGAACAATTAGCCACGATAATGAATCAGGAAAACGCGTTTAGTGAAGCGGAACACACGCTAAATCACACGCAAATTGATGATGGGGGGATCAAATGGATTTAACGCCAAACAGCAGGCTTACATATTGCACTGAGACTCTGCTCACTTCAGCTAGCCGAGCTAACACTGATAACACTGATAACACTGCTAACACTGAGGCGTTAGCTACCAGTCAGCTAGAGCGGCTAACGTTAGCATCCGACGTAACTGACAGATAAATGCTATATTTTTTACCCACCGGCTGCGAAAACCCCATTCTATGTTTCACCCTGGAGACGGTCGGAATAAGAGTGAACTTTTATCCGTCTATCTTTGCAGCTGACAGAGCCAACAAGTCACTTTGATATGACACATCAACAAATATGGCCACTGCGGGTGAGGCGGTGTGAGCCAATGGCAGCCCGCGAAGAGAATGACGTTGTCTGACGTCAACGCACGGCAGGTACACCTCCATCTTTTTTTCATTCCAAAAAAAAAAAATATGAAGAATAAAATAATAATTATATTATATTATATTATATTATATTATATTATATTATATTATATTATGTCAATGAACATAACACAGCAGAAAAGCACATTAAATATCACACACATGTCATACCGTCGATGACATATTCAAATAACTTGTGTGGAGGTACTTGTGATAAGTGGTGGAGGAAGTACCCATATCACATTTTTTAAATACTCAGTAAAAGCACAAAAGTATGGGTATTAAAATACACTACAAGTGCCAAAAGTTAAAGCGTAACTTATATTGTTGGATTATAGTTACTGATGCATAAAGATAGAGAAACAGCTACTGAGTGAAAAACTATATCTTATATGGTTGGTCAATTTACTTTTTTCTTTTTTGGACAATTTCTTTTTTCAGTATAATAATTAATTAGAGTGATGGCTGTTGAGTGCTTTTTACTGCAGCTTTAGTTTGAATCTTTGGACTACCATTAGTGCAACTAATATTGTATCATATTACATATTCATATTCATATCATATTATTGTGATCGTATTCATACTATTCTATCATGTCACTTGTGCATATTGCTTCAAATGACTCAAATGCTAATACTGAAGCTAGTGTGCTTTGTGACCAAAACAGTGAGCCAGTATTCAGAGCACACTCAGGTCCTTAATAAAACAATAATAATAATATTAATAATATTATTAATAATAATAATAATAATAATAATAATAATAATGTCTTCATCTCCTTCTCTGTCCTCACTCAAATGAAATTATTTTATGTGGCAGTCATAATTCTAAATATCACTTGCAATAATGGCAAAAAACACGCAAAAATATAGAGTTGGTCTTTATTGTTTAGACTTCCAACTTGACCTGCTGACCCATCTGCAATTGCGGCTACTGCGCATGCGCAACACTTCACATCTTCACAAACACGTGCACTCAGGTAAGAAGGTAAAAATATAAACTACACATATATTTATTTGTTTCAGTGGATATCTCTAGTGACGTATTGTATCGTAACATACTTTAAGTGTGTTGGAGTAATTTTTTTCGTAACTATCTTCGTTTGTTTTGGCGAGCTAACCTGACAGTGAGGTGCAGCTACATGTGGTTAGCAGCTAGAAAATAACGCAGTTTTTTTTGTTTGTTTTTTCCGCGTATTAACGACTCCCTCCACATAACTCGTCTAAATGTTGACAGCTGCCGCCATGTACCGCTCGTGTCCTCCAAACCTGGTCCGTCCTAACCAGCCTTTGAGGAAGCCATCATCGAGCCCCGCGGCTCTGTGCGCATCTCCTGCCCAGAGACAGCTCACCCCGCCCGAGGCCACACCTGAGCGCCCCGCGGCAGGCCCCATCGGAGACGGTGAGTCAGCGCTGTCTTTATCAGGAAGCTGCCAAGAAGGATGAACACCTGCCTGACCTACCTCTGACCTTGTATTTAACCATTTCCCTCCTTCTTTTCTCTCTTGTAGGTCTTCTAAATGTACCAGCCAGCAGGGATACATCTTCAGTATGTGACAGCCTACCTGCAGTTCTTCATCACTGGGTTAAATCAGTGTGGCCTTTTTACCCCCTCAGATTTTTTTTCTTGTCTTCACAGGTGTTAGGATCTGTGCCCCCAGCACTGACTGTATACTTCTGCAACTTCTGTGGTCAGCAAGGTAGTATCGTTGCCATTAATTAAAGTAATAATAAAAGTGATGGGGTGCCCACAGTTTCTAACATGCAAGGCAGCCTGAGTGGCTAATTCAGGAACATTTAAATTATCTTTGTTTATGAATGGGCAGTGATGCTTCTCAGACCTGAAGTCTGCAAACAAAAGCCACCAAAACTGGTCCCACATCAGAGCTGAGTTGGCGGATGCTTTAGTCCAGGTCTGGGAGGAGATCCCTCAGGAGACCATCCGCCACCTCATCAGGAGCATGCCCAGGCGTTGTAGGGAGGTCATACAGGCACGTGGAGGCCACACACACTACTGAGCCTCATTTTGACTTGTTTTAAGGACATTACATCAAAGTTGGATCAGCCTGTAGTGTGTTTTTCCACTTTCACTTTAATTTTGAGTGTGACTCCAAATCCAGACCTCCATGGGTTAATAACATTTGATTTCCATTGATAATTTTTGTGTGATTTTGTTGTCAGCACATTCAACTATGTAAAGAACAAAGTATTTAATAAGAATATTTCATTCATTCAGATCTAGGATGTGTTATTTTAGTGTTCCCTTTCTTTTTTTGAGCAGTGTATATGAGGATGTCCTCTGAACACCTGTTCTTATCTCAGCTATGGCAAGATGTTTTGGCATAGCTGATGGATGATACCACACAAATGGGTCAGACACAGGATAGTGAATTGAAATATTCATGATTTCTTACAGAAACTCTTATTATAGTGTAGAAAATAGGTCATGGACTGTGCTGTGGCCATGCTTTTTTTTATTTAATGTGGTGCAATTTTGAAGAATTAACTGAGTGTTCACTTGACAGGAAACTTTCGGTGCAAGCGCTGCAAGAAGACGCCCTACTGCTCTGTGGCATGTCAGACAAAAGACTGGCTTGCACACAGACACATGTGCAAGTCTGTTGATCCAGAACCTGCAAAGTAAGCTTGGTCAACCCAGAGTACTGCTTTTTTTTTTTTAACCCTTATAAAAAACTGTGTGTGTGATATAGTGGCAGAGAGCTGTGAATCGTCTCATAATGTTCAATAAATAATGTGCACTCATTTGTTTCTCTAAAACTAAAGAGAGAAACCAAAAGAAACCTCAGCTTTGCCAGTGATGGGAGACAGAGCTGGCCTGTTTGAGTATAAGGTAATTGCAGTGATTTAGAGGTCTTCTAATGCAAGTTAGAATTCAAACAATACATTTGAATGATTTAAAATAGCTCTATTTAAAGAATTTGTTTGGTTATCTATGTTTAACTTTTGTTTACTAAAGCATGGTGATGCACCTGGCCCCCAGAGGGTCTACTTGAAGGACTTGCATGTGACCAAAATAATTAAGGGGACAGAAATACAGGTATGTAATACACAATTTGCTCCAACTATGAAAACTGATCCAGCCAATGTTGCAAAATATCAAAACGTAATATGTCTTTGTTGTAATTGTGTGTGGTTTTAGGCATCTGTTGTAGAGTTCTACAACCCTAGCAGATTTTTCCTTATTGCCCAAAGCCCCGAGCTGCTGGAAGCTCTGCAAAGCATCAGCACAGAGCTTCAGAAAACGTACAGCTGTCTATCAGCGGTGACATACACACCCTGTGTTGGAGAGGTTTGCGCAGTTCAGTTCTCCTGTGATCTGGTGAGCAGAGACCTTCCCAAGCAGTTTCACAAGATATGCAAGTCTTAGTGTGCCCAATCGTGTTCCACTTGTCTTTGCTTCTATTTTTATGTGCAGAACTGGTACCGAGGCTTGGTCCAGACTTTGATTACCGACCAGAAGATGGCTAACATCCTTTACATTGACTTTGGTAATGAAGAGACTGTCCCTGTGGACAGGATCAAGCCGCTGGCTGCTAATATCCAGCCATTTTGTCCATGCGTGAGTTCTTGGATTTCTTTAAACTTCCAATGTGGCGGTGATGTGTAAAATATATTTGTGCTCAATGAATACTGATGACACACAGACTACCTTCAAAAACTTTTCATATCAGTCTCCCACAATTCAACATTCACTCTGACAGTTGGTAGTATTTTATAGTTGGCATGATGACACCGGGACTTGCATCTATTACTTCCAGGCGCTGGAGTGCCGTGTCGCCGGGGTGGTGCCAGTGACTGGCAGCTGGTCAGGCGAGTGCTGCATTACAGTGAAACAGATGTTGGCCGGCAAGACTGTGACTGTCAGACTGGTGGAAACAGTGGATCATGGTCGCGTCCATGCTGTGGATATCCTGCTTTCCATGGGTAGGTCATATGGAGTCATAAAGGCTGAAAAACAAAGGCAAAAGATTTGTAGGAGTTTTAACCCATTAAGACAACTCTCTCCCTGTGTCTTTTAGGAAAGCAGTTGAGCGCATTCCTTGTTGAGAATGGTTATGCAGCAGAGGAGACGACCAATGTTACACCAACCAAACAAGAGATAAGTAAGCTGGCTTTATATATACTGTTTAACAATCCCTACTAAAATCAAGACCATAATAATAATAATTAATAATAATAATAGTACAGTTTCACTTATGAAAACAACAGTGTCTGCAGTTGTGTATTCGTTACCAATTTGATTTTCCTCAGACGCTATGGTGACTGCATCCCTGGAGAACTTCAGGCGTCTCTCTTCAGGGAAAGATGACAACACCTGGGCTCTGCCGCCTGAACCGCTGACCCAGGCAGTGGGTGACTCCTTCTCCGTAGTAGTCACCCACTTTCAGTCACCCAATGAAATTATCGTACAGAAGGTGGAGAACGCTGGTAAGTAGCATTTGTTCTCGGATACTAGATAAACTCAAGGCTCTGGACTTTAACATGGATCTTTAAACGTGAGAGGTTTTGGTCTACAGGAGTGATTCAGGAGTTGCAGGTGAAACTGAGGGAACACTGCTGTCAGGTCCCAGCCCCCGAGAACTTCAGACCCGCCCCGGGCACAGTGTGCTGCTCCCAGTTTTCAGGTACAACTCTCATGGCTCTATTGAGAATACATCACCCTTTAACACATTGCGGTGTGAGAACGTTTGGTAACTTAACAAATTCATACATGACACGCAACTTTAAACTATTGACATTTTCAGTTAAATAAAGATTTATAATTGAGAAAATATTTGTATACCCCGTATGTATTTTTTTTTTGCCACAATTTGAAAATATCTTGAGCCTGAAAGGTGCTTCAGCTGACCAAATATACAGATTTGATGAGTGCGTTTCCTCTGATTTACATTCATCAGCTCTCAAAACAGTGTCATACAGTGTAATAACAAATGAGTAGTTTCCTTTGTAAGACCTGATTTATGAACCTCTCACCCCGTGTGTTTGCTCCAGAGGACAAGCAGTGGTACCGGGCTAAAGTTTTGGCTTATTCATCAGAGGACCGTGTCTGCGTTGGCTACCTCGATTTCGGCAACTCCGAAGAGGTGGATTTACGCCATCTGCGGCCTATCAGCGCTTCACTCTTGGCCCTGCCCATGCAGGCTGTGCCTTGTGGTCTAGCAGGTATATCCGCTGTGAAGCGCATTTTAAATTGTTAGAAGTGTGAGTGTTTTTAACTGATAGCACTGTATTGAGTCACTCACCTAAAGATTATTTCTGTGAGATAAAAAACTTCATTACCATAACAGTTATTTTTGACAGTAATGTCACCATGATGATGCTTTGCCTTATACACTAAGCAGCTGCTTCTACCTGAAAAATGTTATTGTAATTTCAAATGAATTGTATTTGGACTTCTTTTATTTTATATCCTTTATTATCTAACACCTTCTTAAACATCTGTCTTTGGGCTCCTCTCCAGGGGTGCAGCCTGTCGGGGAGAGCTGGTCACAGGACTGCCTTTTGGCCCTGCAGCGAAGGGTATCGAACAGAATACTACGCATCGAGATCATCGGAGCCCATGAGGGCAAGGCTTTGGTGGCCATGATCGATGAGGCCAGTGATCCTCAGGCCAATGTAGCTGAGCTGCTCACCTCTGCTGGTTTCGCTGCGCCTGCTCCTGTTACCACCAGTGGTGACCAGCAGGCCGATCAGACAGCAGCAACTACTGCTGCAGAGCCACAAGGTAAGAAATGAAACTCAGTTACTTTTTATGACAGTTCTATCAAGTTTTATCTAAAACATGGAAGATAATCAACAAATTGAAGTAATAATTGTTCCTTTTTTAAGAATGTTTAGCTATGACTGTTTCAACTTTAAAATATTATTCATTTTGTGTGTTGAAATGTGCTTCACAGTGCCTCCTCCAGACTGTGGACCTCTGGTGTGGTCTTGTGCTGAGCTTCCCCGTGACGGCCAGACAGTGGCACTGCTAGCCAGTGTCGTAGAGAACCCTCAAGAGTTTCACTGCCGCATCAATAATCCCACAGGTATTGCAATTTCTTCAGCCTAGAAGGCCACCTACATTGTTTTTTGATTTAAAAAAAAAAATCAAGCTCAGTATTGGCAGATAGTAAGTACCATTATGAGTGCTTGTCCCAATGTTGATGCTGTTTTTTATTTTTCCATTACATTTTAAAGGATGTTAATGTAATTTAATCAACCATCAGTGAAACACAGTTTCAGAATACAGTATTCATCTTGACTTTTATGAAATATATTATGGACAAAGTTACCTTGGCCCCACAAAATTATAAGAATGGAAAAAGGTTAGCATAAAAAGACTTTTATTTCTACAGTGCAATAATTGATCACATCACAAGTATTTTTTTCTTCTTTGATCTCCCACAATGATGCAGTTAATGTGGAAAGCTATAGGGAAACACTGCAGTGTGTATTGACATTATTTGAAGATTAATTAGATTAAATGAATCATCTTCATGATATTTATTTTTTGATACTTTGGTGTGGCCTTTTCTCATGCCATTTGAGTTAATTTAACCTGTTTGTGTGTTTTTCAGACCATCAGCGGCTGATAGAGCTGGGGGCTGAGCTGAAACAGCATTGTGAAACGAAGACCTCACCTTTTGTGCCCAAAGTGGGAGAGCCCTGTTGTGCCCTGTTTCCTGGTGAGACAGTCTGTTGCATCGCTTGGTTGTGATAAATACAGTCATCTCATTGGTCACACCGTAAAACAAGTTATACATTGGTCGTGATTATAAATGCTGGATTGAGTTTATTTTATGAAATATTGTAGTTGTGAAGCTCATCTTTAAGTTAAACACATTAAGTTGAACACATTATTAGTTAACACAAGGAGCTGTTTCTTAACATATTTGATCAGCTGACATTCAAAATCATACATACATAATTTACTTACTGCTCCCCAGGTGATGGAACGTGGTATCGGGCTATGGTAAATGGGATGTCTGATGACAAGGTGTCTGTAAACTTTGTGGACTATGGCTATAGCATGACAGTTGAAAAGCGGCACATCCGGTCCATTACACCCCGACTCCTGACTCTGCCCTTCCAGGCAATTCGCTGCTGGCTCACAGGTAATGTGAGTGTGAGAGAGTATAGAGTAAGAAACAAAGGATGTAAAAGTGTTTTCTTGAGTATGATATTTAAATAATTTCTGCAAATGGTATGCTTTCTTATTTAGTAGAAGAGTATATACTAATCATGATATGGCTCCCCATTAAATACACTATCTGTAGTATTAAATGCTATGTGAGATCAAAATAAGGTATTTTATAGAGGGCTAAAAAAAGCATGTCTTTCTCACGAGGTGCGTGTGTGTTTGGTTTCAGGTGTGGAGCCCCTGGGATCGGAGTGGAGCAGTGAGGCCCTGCTGTGGTTCCAGACTCTGGTGGATGGCGAGCAGCTCACCGCACGTGTCCTTACTGTTACTGAACAAGGCTATGGTGTGGAGCTGGAGAGCAGAGGGAAGAACGTGGCGGCCGCTCTCATTTCTGAGCAGCTGGCCAAAGCTCCTGGATCGATCGCCAAAGAGACACAAGGTTCCGCCGGCTCCAGAACCAAATACCAAGAGAACATAAAGGAAAATCAGTGCACACAAATACAAGCGCAAGCCTTCGACCAGACAGGAGCCACTTCCCCTGAGATACAAACTGAGGGGACTTCAATGCTATCAGAAGTTCAGCTGGACTGTAGGTCTCCTAAAAATGAAATGCAGTGATGGATGATTTGAGGAGCCTGATTGAAATTGTGTGTTCTAATCTTGTTTCAGCCCCATCTTTCCCAGTGGACTGGAAGACAGTGGAGCTGCCTCTCAATGAGACCTTTGAGCCTTACATCAGAGCCATCATTAGTCCTTCCCTCTTTTACCTGCTCTGTCCCAGCCAGGGTCGGAGCACTCACTTTTGTCTTCATCTGTCGTAAGAAGATGCACAAATGGTAAAAAAAAATTGATTCTCCTGCCTGTTATTTGCTCTGCAGTGGACCAGCAGAAGCTTCAGGGGGTGATGATGGAGCTGGCTGCCTACTGCAGCAACAGCCAGGCCTCACTATCCTCCACTGTCCCGAGCAGACTGGCTCCTGGAGCTGCCTGCTGTGCCAGGTTCCCTGGTGAGGAACACTTCATAATCCATAAATATATTCTGTACATCATAAAAACACTTTTCATCATATTTCCATATAGAGGTAAGGTACCCACAGTGCTCACATTACTGTAGACTTAACTTTAGTAAGCATTGCTGTGACCCCTTAAAGCCACTAGTTGTCAGATTCTGCTTCTGACTTCATGAGGGGTTTCACATCCTAATATGACATAAAGCCAACATTTATACAAGAGATAAGAGAAGTAACCAATGCAGCCTCAAATCCAGCCTTGGATGGTAGCTGCCAATATTAAAACTGAAGCATCACATTTTTAGATAAATCTTTTCTATGACAAAAAATTGCAGTCGAGTTCCGCTAAGTGGATTAGATTTTACCTCACATCATGATTTTATGAGGAAATTGCACCCAGAGGTTAATAGATACTGTCAGCAGGGGAAAACCCAATCGTGTAGGCTGTCATTCCCTCTTTTAATGATGAAGGGTAAGAGATCCTGTGAGGACAGACCACCTGATCCATCACACACACACACACACACACAGACAATATGCCATTATGAATTCCCTTCTCTCATTCTCCCATCCAGTTTTTATGTTTTCTTGACTGTGCTTGAGACCCCACCTGCTGTTGTTGCCCGTGCACACCAAAGCTGGTAATTTGGTGTCTGCAAGTAGATGTAATTACACAGCACGTGTGAAGCCGAGCATAGGAGCGGCTCTTCTTTAAACACAGTATGCAAGTAGGAGACTATAGCCTGGCATACATTCCACAACTAACAACAGGGTCTGTTTTAATGGATTTTTCAGTGCTGTGTGTAGGTAAAGGCTCATCAGTTTCTAAGGGCAGCTGTGTAGTAGATTTCTTTGTCATCTCTGGATTCAAGCTGGATTCTGGGTTTTTTTGGATTAACAAATTATGAATGATTGATTTCATTTTACTCCACAGTTCCATTTTTTTCTTCTTTTTTTTTTTTCAGTTGACAATAACTGGTACCGTGCGGTGGTCCTTCAGGTCGGTGAGAATGAGGTTCATGTCATCTACGCGGATTACGGCAACACTGCGAAGGTGCCGTTGTCGCATATCCTGCCAATCCCCATGCACCTGCTGCAGCTCCCCTTTCAGATCACTCGCTGCACCCTCACTGGTAAGACAAATGGCCTGTCATTCTTCTTTGTCTGAAATTATATCAAACTTGACCACAGGTTGTCTTTATAATTACTCTGGACTGTAACATTTTACTCCGTCACACGCTCCTTTGCCCCGTCTCCTCCATCAGGTAAGGAGCACTTCCCTGCAGAGTGGCCAGAGGGAGTGCAGCAGATGTTTCGAGACCAATTGTTGACTGGCATCCTTGCCACTGTCCAGTCCTTCGATGGCTCCACCAATGTGCTCTCTCTCACTCTGCCTACTAAGAGGGGCGGGGGGCACCTCACCACCATGATCCTGGATGCACTACAGAATCATAACAAGAGTAATCAGAGCCCAACCACCACCCAGAAGGTTGACCAAACAGACAGCAGCACATCTAACAACACTGCAGCTGTACCTGACTGCCCCCAGCCTAAATCAACACCTGAGACCCAAAAGGGGCTGGAAGACACAGCAGCTACAGCAGGATTAAACACAACCACAGACCCAACAGCCCTGGCTCCCCATGAGAAGAAAAACTTGTCAGTCAATGGTTGGTCAAGTCACAATTTCACAGTGGGATTACTCATTTTGTTGCTAGTCTTCACTATTACATCATACACTTTAACATTTACTTAGAAACTGTATTTCTATATTGTCACAAGTAATTGCATGCATCAGATTTCTTTGGTTTATGTGCCTCATTAAATTCAAATCAATTGAAAGAAGTGCAAGTAATGATTACTAACATCATGCTGGTTTTAATATTGATTTTTACTGGTTAATAAAAAAAAAAATGAAGGATGGTTTTATAGTCTGTATTATGCAGCAGTTTTAATTGTATTTTGTTCTTCAGAAAATCCAATTCGGAGGATTATTGAGCAAATGGAGCCTGTGTGTGAAATCAACACACAGACTAATGGTATGTATGCTTTAAAACAAGAACATGATCAGTGACTGCCCAACTCAAAATGGTTTTAAACTTTGGTCACACGCATGGCTTGGTACAATTAGTTTGTTACTGTTCAGGATAGTATGGCCACTCAGCTTTTTGTTTGAATCCCAGATCCTCAGACCTCCAGCTGCTGCTGTCTGAGCCTGAAGACTAAGGTCAGGCCTGGTTTCACTGTTAGAAGGCATCTTTTAACTTATTTTGTCTTGGTTTATTTTTAAAGTTCATTTTATCAGATTTGATATATTGATTAATATTGATTATGAGCAGCATGAAATTGAAATTTGATTTGCAAATGGACAACCTGTTTTCTGTTGCTTTTCACAGGTCGAGCACCTTGAACAGCTGATGCAGCAGCAGCTTTCTCTCATGAAGCAGCTCGTGGGACAGATGAAATAAGATTCACTACGTACACACTTCATACTCTTATTTGCCAACTTGAAGTCAAAGATGTTTTTTTCCAGACCATGCTTCTCACAGTTCATTGTGAATGTATAATTTAGATTTTGTCAAGTTATCCAGGAAGTTGCCATCCATCTTTTAATTAGTCTTTTTTTTATTTTGTGTTCTTTACATCATTCACTCTTTTCAGTGCTCATATGTTTTTAACCTGTTCCAGTTTTCAGGTAAAATGCACTTACATCAGATTTGTTAAAGCTGGCAGAAAAAACAAATCAACAGAAGATGTTAAACCTCAATTATCCAAGTGTGTGTTTGCCTCCTGTTAAGTGTGCTGTAGCGCACACTGTGCTGCCATCTGTTCCTTTGTTCAGTCCTAATCACCTGTTCGGGCGGGATGTCCAGCCTGATTGATTTATGTTCGACACGTTTTTCAGTTTTTACATAAAGGTTCTGCAACTAAAAAGAATGCAGTGAAGTGATCATCTTTTGGGATGGTTTGGGGGGGAGGGCTTTCTTCAGATGATTCTTACTTTGTGGAAAGTCAGTTTATAAAGACCTGAATACTTCATGATACATTTCCTCCACTTCAGATAAAATAGACCTAAAGAAAATGTGCCAAATATGCTCAGCAACATAAAAATGCACATGAAAGATAAATATAATAATAATGATGATAATAAAACAGCGAAAATATGTGTGTGCGTGTATATAAAATTGGGAAGAGGTGGTTTCTAATTTTTTTTTTTTTTTTCTCATTTTAACTTCTTATCATTCATTTCCCTTTGAAGATAATAAGGATGCGAAGAATACTAATTACTAAACTAGTTTCCATTACATCTTGTGCTCCCTGCCTCCACACTGTGCTGGAGGAGCGGGGTGGGGGCGGGAGCCCACCGGAGCAGGTACATCAGAGGTGGGCATGGCGAGGAGGTGGGGCCGCTGCTCTCCTCCTGTCCGGAGCAGAAAGCCCCGGTAGACCGAACTCCTGTGCAGAAACGGGGAGAGGTGTATGTGGAGAAAGAGCCGGAGAGGAGCTTTGTGGAAGAATAAACCTGAAAAAAAGAGGATTTGCAGCGGTGATCAGCACATGGTAAGACAGACAGGAAAGTCGTCTCTCTCTGAGCGGCATGTCCGCTTCGGATGGACCCGGCTCTTTTTTTAAAGAGGTTTTTATTCATGGTCTTCCCGGATGTGTGAGTTGAGACAGGCTTTTGTGCGTATCTAAAGTAGCCGCCCATTGGCGCATCATTATAAATATAAATGAAATGCGAGGTTGAGCTGTTGCGAGAAAACATCTCATTACCGTGCACCATATGTAAGAGTGAAACAATGCACCATGGCAGTCTGAAATACAAGACTGCAGGTAAGTCTGAAAGCATTTCTTTCCCACTTAAGCTACTTAAAGCAGGCTGTCATCAATTTGTTGGGCTTCTTGAGTAAACCTCAGCTACTGTTGCAAGTCAGGGTCATCACCTCTGACCCCCCCCCTAAACCTGCCTCGACCCTTGGCACATTTAAGGATAACCAGATGTTGGAAGAAAACAGACTTTAAGTTAAATAAGAAGGTAGAATATATGAACTGTTTTTTTGTTGTTGTTGTGTTTTCATCTTGTGATTTTTTTTGTTTGCATGCACAGAGCTTTTATAGATTATTGATGAAGTGAGGATGAGCTACCATAAAGTTTTTGCAAAGTTTTATCATGACAGATTTGGGTTTTTAATTCAGTTTCTATGCACTCTTAGGAATGTAATTACCTCCAGGAGCCTTTTACATCCTCCACTGTGCAACACATTCCCATGCTTAAATGCACACTGAGGCATTTTAAAATACAGTTGTGGCTTTTAATCAGACAGTTGTCATACTCTAGGACAGGGGGGAAACAAAAGTTTCCACATTTGTTCTTCAGTTGTTTTAAGTGGCTCTTTCAGGTGACTCACGCTGAAATGATTTAAACTGGATCTTTCCCCCTGAGTGACAAACATCCCAAGTACAGGTTAGGAGATCTCTGGATTTTGCTATGAAGTTGGTCCAAAAAAACTAGCACTCCTTTCTAATTATAGACTGCAGAGCGGAGGCACTTTCCAGCCTGCCAACCGATTCAAAACAGACGGCACATCCATGGCTCAGGCCGTCCTTTTTCTTTCTTTTTTTTTTTTTTTAAGGTGATTACATATTCAGGAATGTCAGAGTTTGCTGCTTTATTTTTAGTGTTATTCCTGCAGATGAGCACTAATGGTGTCAGGTTCACCATCTCACGTGACCCCGCTCTGGCGTTATTGTCATTATCAGTGACACATTTTTAATTCTGAGAGCAGGAAAGGACTTTGAGTGTTAGTGTGGTCCTTTAGTTTTGGCTTGGACCAAACATGCAGTCAGACAGAGCAGAAGTGAGTTCACTGACAGGCAGAGAGTGAGGGAGGCCAAAAGATGAGGAGAGGATAGATGCAGAGGAATGCTTGTGAAAAGGGAGCCAAGTTTGAGACAGGTGTGTGTGTAATGTGTGTTTTTTATATGTAGGCATGCATGACTGCTTCCTCCTCTGTGTGAATGTATGTGAGTGTGTGTGTGTGTGTGTGTGTGCATTCAACGCTGAGACTCCCCCTCCCGCTCCGAGCTTCTGCCAGTAATGAAACCTCTTGTCCTCCCGGCGTACCGGCGAGTGCACAAATAGAGCAACAATAGCCCCCCCGGTGATGTTTATCAGGCCCCGCGGCTCCTCAGACAGACAGCCACCGCATGTCAGCTCTGCAGATCTGTATCGCAGACTCCTCTTAAAGAGAGGCTCCGTCCTGCACACAATTCTATCTCTGTTTCAGAAACACACACAGCTTGGCCTCCTCTTTAGCCCGCCCTGACACACACACACACAGGATATTATGGCCAAGGTTATCAGCAGCCAGAGTTAATCAAAGCTTATCTGCAGCCCCTCAACTTCTTTTGTGTGCTCTGCAGTGAGCCTAGAGAATAAATCAGGTGGGATTATTAATCCCTGATTTAGATCTCAGGATAATGGAAAGGTTCCAAGTTATACTGTTCACTCAGTTAAAGGCAATTTAATGGAATTTAATATAACATTTGCATTAAGATGAATTGGACTGTCCACCATTTAGAGAATCCCTTTTTTTTATCAATCACAACCTCCCTTTTGTGTTCTTAAAAACGTGTGTTGCAGTAGAACAAACGGATTTCTCCACTTGGTTTGATTCATTGGTGGGGAATATTAATTGCCAGTGTCAGTGACATGCAGACGTAGAACGAGGTGGTGAGAGCTTCATGCAAAGACGTCCTGGCCTTCCTTCACAGAAACTGCCAGTCATCGAGCAGATCTCTCTTTGAAGGGTCAGTGCTCGACCTGCACTTAGCTGTGAAAACACGGTGAGGGTGTACCCGGGTTACTACTTTACCACTTGTGTGGCTAACGTCTTCCATCATGAACTGTCTGGTAAGGAGGCTACGCTGAACTCTGGTCACTTGGTATGTGTCCTTACAGCTTTTCCACCTGATTTGTGAACCACATATTGTCATTCCTTTCAACGTGATCACAAGTCTTCCTGTGGAGATAATACAAAAGCAAGCATCCAGTATTAACCCTTTAACACCTAGTATATCATATTTGATACGTGAGTTTTATTTATCAGAAGGTTCAATAAACACTCCAGTTAAAAAAAAAAAATCTGCCAATTATTTCATGTTTCAGGCTTTACAGGGTTAAAACATTGCAAACTTAATAGCTTCAGCATGGTTGTCCATGATTTTGTCTTTCTGATGAAATACATAAGTGGCACCCAACGTGAATATCACAAGATGATTAAAGCAATGCACTAAATTCTGTTTATTTCTCCAAATTTTCCACTTTTAGCGTTCTTGCAAATGATTGGATGCAGTCATGGTTTACAAGCCAAACAAACAAACAAAAAAAAAAACAACCTTCAAATGAACAATTCATGAATGAAAACCTGCTCTCATGCCCACACTAATGCCATAACCTCTATTAAGAGTTTACAAGCAATATATTCCTTCATTGTAAGGGGTCAGAGGGCTGGGAGCCACTACTGTGTGCACCGGTCTCACAGTACTTCCCATTAACTCTCACACCTCTCCTCTGCTCTTTTCCGTATTTTCTTCCATCCATTCTTTTTTTGCTGAGTGTGCGCCTTTTTTTTTTTCGTTCCAGGTGTCCCAACATGCACCCTGATATCCATCTCGCCCTCCTCCAAACGCTGCTGCTGTTGCTTCAAGGTCGGTTGATCGATTGTACTGCTGTTTTCTAATTTCAGTTGAGGAGTGTTGCTATCTCTGGTATTCAAGGCCTTTTAGATCAAGGACTATTTTAATTACTGTTGTGTTTTCATACCGTTAGTAGTGTTTGGCCAGTTAAAAATTATTCGGCGCATGCTGCAAAATTACAAAATGTGCACTTCAGGGGGAGTGTTTGACTGAAGCTGAGGTGAAGGTTAATATTAGGCCCTTTTTTGATGGGTATAAGCGGGGAGAAAGAATGGCATCAGTGTCCTCACAATGTGATGTGGCCTGTCACATCTGTGAACACATTAGGGGTGTAAGTTTGTGCACTTCATGGTGTTAAATGTGCGATTCCAGACTGATGGGCCTCTGGTCAACCTTCTTTACTAGATATTTTGATGGCTTCAGCCTGTCACCCATGCTGAAGAATTCCCATTCTCTACCCCTCAAAGTTCTCAAAACGGCGCTTGTTTCCGGGCAGGTCAAATTGTGCATCCCTTTTTTATAGCGCATCGTCAGTCGTTCTGTGGGACCCAGAGCGTTTTGGAATTCGCCGGAAGGGAGAGGCGGGAGTTGTGGGGCAATATAATCTCTGAGTTGTTTTCAAAAATGACAGCTTTAGCACCATCTGAAGTATTTATTAGTGGCCATTTTAAGACTTTGAACTTGAGCAAACCAGACTGTTTCACCTTGTCAAGACGCCCCCCTTTCCTCCTGTGCTGACAACACAGATAACACGTTGCGGTGCTTCACCCGTATCCGTGTAATCCAGCCTGTCAGATTAAGTTTGCTGGCTGATCCTGGTTTTAATCTCTTGTTTCAGGGGAATATTCCCTCATATCTTCCGTGCACGTCCACAGACCCTAAAGATACGCCGTCATTTCGCTAGAGGCACTTGGCTGAACAGACAGACTTTTTGTTCAGAGCAGTGGGGCCCCCGCTGACCATGAGAAAGCGGCCAGCCAAGACCTGAAACTTTCACTGTCAGGCCTGACGATGGAGTCGGGGGCAGATGAAAGGGGTTGGGATTGTGAAAAGATGGGATCCAAGGCCTCGCGGTTGCAGGTGGTACTTTTCTTTAACAACATGTGTTCTGTTGAACTTTAATGTTTCCTGACCTCGTGCAGGTCGCCCCATATCCTGCGATGAATTGATAATTAAGGACTTTCTGTAAGGATTTCATGGGCACCCATGAAAAAGAAGTCAGTGGCTCTGTTCTCTGTTTTAACAGTCAAACAATGAGTTTTTCTTACTATTTAACTTCATGATCATGTTCATGGAAAAAGGAAGGAAGGAAGCGGTTTTCTTTTCCACTGTTCTACATTTCATAATATCCTAGATTGAATGTATTTGTTCTTTGGCCTGTTGGTCAAACAACACAAGCAATCTGAAGCAGCCTGACTTTTGGCTCTTTTAACTTCTGATTGGCATTTTTCGGCATTTTAAACCGGATGAAAAATACGAATCATGAAAATGATGATTGAAAATGAAAATAGTCAGTTGCAGCCCTCTGTCAGCTGTTGTTTTTTCAGTGGAATAGGATCAAAGCTAAACTAAATTTCAGTAAAATGCCATATTTTCAGAAATAATATTTTACTGTCATTTTTGCTTTTTATAAAATAGGTAACATCCACACTTCTTTAAAAAAAAAAAAAAATCTGAACAGAAAGAAGAGCAGAGGAGGACAAAGTCAATGTTAGCCCTACATTCTCTGACCCAGATGTGCCCTTATTCCCACTGAACTTTTGCACATGGAACCTCTCTGTGTTGTTTTGCTCTTTTGCTCTTTTGACACTCGAAGAAGTCACCACAAGACGAATCACCACTTTCAGCTGATTAGCAGGCGTTAAATCACCATGAGGCGGACAGCCCCAGCTGTTTGAGCAACACCTGATGGGAACAAACATACAATTTCCTCCTGTATTCTCACCAAAGAGAAGAATCTGTTTAATGTGGAGATGCGTGTTCGCAAAAATCACTCAAGTGCTCCGTCTCCGTGCTGGACTATTGTTTCTCTGACCCGTCGGGGGTTACCGGGGACACCAACACGTGGGATTCTTCACAGGAAATCACATGTCCCTGGCTCCTCTCTGTGCTGTACGTGTATCTGAATAGAGCGAAATCCTCTCAGTGAATGAAGCCAAAGAATGGCTTACTTCACTTGTCCACTCACATTAGCTTTAAATACTTAATTATCCCTCGCAGAAGGGGTGAAGTGGGAGTCAATGAACTATATAGGCTCAAGGGACAACACGCCATTTATTAATCTATTTTATGTTTCTCTAGGCTTGAATGGTGGTTTTTCAATGGCGTGAAGTCCATACAGTTAACACAGAGAGGAGTCGAGGTTTACGGATCAAAGTGATTTATTTAGCTGCTTAGCTTTTTTTCCTTTTGTTAGATGTGTGGTTTACAAGAAAAAGCAAAGATGCAAAGAAAGTTCCTCCTCTGTTCCCTGTTAATTATTTCTGAACCCCTCAGATTTATGTTAAGAGCATAGGTAGCCATGGCACATTTACAACTCAAACACGTGCGTAATAAAATGTTTCTTTAATGTAATTCTTGGAAAATACATGATCTGACTATGTTGTGCTTATAGTTGGCCTTACTGCTGTATCTAAATGTCACTGGCCTCTTGCATGTGAATAAATCTGTGTGCCTACATATGGACGTTTGACTAACCTCCGTGTTGTTGGTCCCTCCCAGTCCAGCGGGGCACCTCAGTGCAGGAGATCCAAACCAGCCATGACAACATCTTAAAGATCAACTCGGCGGGAGAAAGTGAGTACCTTCCAAAAGCCACATAAGCCTACAGAAGGACTGACTGACAGGCAGACAGCAGGCACACTTTTCCCGTCTCTAATGGCCCCTTTCATGATCAGCTGCATCATTCTGTAATGACAGTAACACTGCTGATTATTTATGTCAGCAGCGGGTACAAACACGCTTGGAAAGGGATTTGCGAGTGCGCTCCTGGGAGAAGAAAATTGAGCTCTGGCATGCAAAGCTGTCATTCTCTTATTATGTCAAAGTATTATTTTCAGCTGCACCAGCCCATTTGATCGGGGTAATCTCGTAATGCCCATGTACAACGATAGAAAAAGGATCTCTTTGCCAGAAATGCACCGAAGACATTGAATGAGCTTGGGCTGATGTCTAGTTATTCAGTTTGTTTAACTCTGTGTGTGTGTGTGTGTGTGTGTGTGTGTGTGTGTGTGTGTGTGTCCACGGGAAGTGATGCAGTGCTCAGCAGCCATGGATATCCTCTTCCTCATGGATGGTTCTTACAGCGTGGGGAAGGGCAGCTTTGAGAGGTCCAAACACTACGCAGTGAAAGTCTGTGAAGCGCTGGACATCGCACCAGACAAGGTTTGTTTTCTTTCTGATCTCTCCTCTCTTTCTCTCTCTCTTCCTCCCTCTCTTTCTCTCAAGTCAATAATTATTCGTGTAATTCCACCCTCGTCCAGGTGCGAGTCGGCTTGATCCAGTTTGGCTCCACTCCTCGGCTGGAGTTTGCCCTGGACTCGTATACCAACAAACAAGAGCTGAAGAAGCACATGAAGAAGGTTTCTTACAGGTGTGTTTCTCCTCTTCCCTCACCCCTCTGACAAACAGTGCTGTGGGATGCAGACAACTTTGTTTTAGTGTGATTTGGAGAGGTTGGTAATTATTAGCAGACTGTTTTTGGCCATGAATGTGTAGGATCACATCCAAGCACATATGTAGTTCATAAAGTCACATTAAGCTCTCTGGCTGTCTAGGAGGCCATGAGATAGGCGGAAGGTTTGAATGGAGAGTTTGTTTGCAGCTATGATGATTTTTTTTCCTCTGCTGAAAAAAAACAGATTTTGTCTAAGAGTTAAAAGACAGTCAGCAGGACTTACTTGAGGTTCTTGAAGATGTTTCACCTCTCATCCAAAAGGCCTCTTCCAGTTCTGAACTCAACTGAACTGACAAGCCAGATTTTAGTTTTCTGTGTATCCGCTGATGTCTGGTCAAAGCGCTGAGAGATCAGTGGACACATATATGGACGTTGGCATAAATGTATAATGAAATATTGTGTTGCAGAAATATACAGAGCATTTTGAAGAACATACATTCTCAGAGAAAGTTAATTATTAATTATCAGTATTTTCCCAGGAAAAGAAACATATTCCAGGAGAGGAGAGGTAATTGGGGTCAACAGAAATCATTTGTAGTGTTCACAGTAATGGATATTTATGTACTGTATATATAAACAGGCCATTAGTAGTGATGGGAACTTGACAAAGATTTATTTATATGTTTGACAAGTTACATGATCTCAACTGGATTTACATCAGACTTTTGCTGTAAGCAGAAACACACACGTTCACACACATTCAGAGGGTAAGTGATGCAAATGCTCCCTGGTAAGAGAAACAAATTAATTTCAGATTAGAGGGGTACTCCACAGGTGGACACTGGATATTGGATAAGTACATAAGCTGAGAAAGAAAATAGTAATTTGGCCAAGTGTGAGTGTGTGAGTGTGTGGTGTTCACAGTTTGACAGTAACATTTTGGCTTGCTGCCTGGTTTGAAATGGTTTCCCGTGTTTTGAAATTATTAGCTGTCACATCGCCTCAAATCAACCTGAGAGGGTTCAAGTGTAGCAACATGTTATAGGTAGCAAAAAATAGGACCCTTCACTTTCCTCATGTCTCCAAGCAATAATGAAGCATTTTGAGTTTCTTTATGTCTAGTGGGAAGAATGAAAGAGGTTCCAGCTCTGAGTGACATTTATGTCTTTTTGAACAAATATATTAGGTTTTAAATGGGTTTCTTGAGCCTTGGGGTGATGAAACCTTGCCAGCAGTTCCACATACATTTTCAATCCAAGAACTAAAAGAGGAGTCCAACTAAAATAGATCTGTGGTTTGCTTTGGCAGTGACATGCAGTATAGTACTGACTCTGCTGGCTATTGTAGTACAGTGCATATTCTCTAATTGTTCTGTTTCAGTCTTAGCATCGAACTGTAACATTAAAAAAAAATCACTCTTCCAAACTTTGACCTTTCAGGGGAGGCAGCACCCAGACCGGCCTGGCTCTAAAATACGTGCTGAGGAAAGGGTTTCCCAGGCGGCCGCAACTCTTCCACCGCGGCCCAGATCGCCATCCTCTTATCAGATGGGAGGTCACAGGGCAACGCGGTGCAGGCGGCTGCGCAGCTCAAAGAGACGGGTGTGGTCCTGTTTGCCGTGGGCCTGCGCTACCCCAGGTATGTCTGATGGTTGGAGATTAATTATTATAGCCAATAATAACACTTGAGGCTATGGCTTGTTTGTAGTTCAGTCTCTAAAAAACGATTTTTTTTTGTTCTCCAGGTGGGAGGAGCTACACTCTTTGGCCACTGAGCCAATGGAAAGCCACGTTTTCTTTGTTGAGCATTTCGACGATGCTGTCAACGGCCTGTACACCACACTGACCGCCTTCTCTGTGTGCAATGCCACACCTGCAGGTGGGACACCGCCACAACACTTTTTCACTCTGATTATTAATTTAGAGTCACTAGGTATAACTTATTAAAAATAATTCATTTTGCAATAGAGAAAACATCTTAAATCATCGTTTTACCTTGCTCTCCCTTCCGGTTCCCGCCCCTGTCTAACACCTGTCCGTACCCTGTCCTCCTGTCCTGTTCCCCCAGGCTGTCAGGTGGAGCTGTTTCCCTGCGAGAGGAGGACATTGGAAACCGTGAAAGAGCTGCAGGGGAATTTCATGTGTTGGAAGGGCGCCAGGGAGTATTCCCCATACACGTCCCTCTGTCCATACTACAGGTAAGTGCACATGAATGCATGGGTGATGCATATATTCTACACATGAAGTAAAAAATAAAGTCTTTATGAGAAGTAGGAATTTGGAATTTCTGCACTTTTATTGTAGAAAACCCATTTCCCTACTCACTGAAACATTTTAAGACCTACAACTTTAAATTTCTATACATATTACAGTACAAACTTTTTTAATCTGCACGAGATATATGATAACAGAATCTAAAATATAGTGTGTTTGATTTTCGGTTTGATGTCTCTGCTGCACAGTGTGTATCAGGAATAATGTACCCATTGCAGTGTTTGGCAGGTGGTGAAAAGGCCACAGAAACTGTTTTAGTATAAAAGAAATCAGCTGGTGTCATTCTGGGTCACACTGGTGGGAAAACAAATCTGTTCATTGGAATGAAATAACACTTGTCTCTCATTGCTCAATGAACCACAAGGCTGTGGTTGTCAAGCAGGGCAACTCCCATGTGTTAATGTGCTGCGTCAGTGTTACGGAGCTAATAAAAACAAGCAATTGTAATTTTGTCAGACCCTCCCCAGGCAAATTAAAGTGGCCTTTGACTTAATTTATTTCACAGCGCATTGAAACTTTACAGCGGTGAAATGGCTGAAGGCAAGCAGAGCTCACTGTCCACAGAACCGAAACAACTTTTCATTTCGCCTTTCAAAAAGTTCTTCATCTCACAGGAATACACTAAACTTTCTCACAAAAGCTAAGAATTAAGTATGGTACCATACTTTAACTTAACATATGAGTTATTTATAATCTTATGTACTATCAGTATAAATAAAGAATCTCATTTGTTCACCACTCTTGAGACAGTAGGTATATTAATGAGAAGAGATTTGTATGGAACTGTCAAAGCAGAATCAATGAAAGAGGAAATGCCATTTACTTGAGAGAAAAACTAGAGAAGAATAAAGGGATTCCTTACTAAAATCACATTTTTGATTTATTTTCAAAGACAAAACAAGCAGTTTTGGTTTTCTTCTAAATGTGCGTGTTGCAGGTACAACAAGGTGTACATCAGACATCAGACAGTCTGCCATCGGACTATCTGTCCAGGTAACGACACTGTTTCTCAGTCTTTCTCCCTTTCACATGATTCATTTTCGTTTATTTGCCTGTTCATATACATTTATGCAGTCGACTTGCTGTTCTCTTCCTCTCCGCTGTACTTTAGATCCCTGTGACTCTCAGCCCTGTCTGAATGGTGGAACATGTGTATCAGAAGGTCCAGAGGGTTACCGCTGCGTATGTCCACCTGGCTATGGAGGAGACCCACACTGCGGTCTGTCTTTATAGTATATATGTCGTATATATGTAGTATATATAAGCTTAGACTTTAATGAGAGTCTAATTTGATCCTTCACCCCCCTCAGCTCCTGCACTATCGTTGGACTGCTCTGTGGACTTGCTCTTCCTGGTCGAGGGCTCTGCCACACTCACCTTGGAAGGCTTCCTGCGTCTCAAGGCCTTCTTAAAGCGCTTCCTGCAAATGGTGATCGGGTCCGACAGCCCCAGCAAAGTCGGCCTGGCGGTGTTTGGTGGAGAGGCCCGAGTCGAGGCCCAGGTGGGCAAGTTCAAAGGGGACCTGAGGGGCCTGCTGAAGGCTGTCGAGGCACTTCAGCCAATCGGCGGCGAGACCCTGACAGGCCAGGCGCTTCGCTACGTCACGCGCCACGGCTTTTTGAGCGCGCCGGTCTTTGCTGACGTCACGGACGATCTGCCCCGCGTGGTGGTGCTGCTCACCGCCACGCCTGCCGCTGACGAGGTGGTAGAGCCCTCTAAGTATGCGCGAGACAGAGAGATCTTCCTCATAGGGGTGGGACCAGACTACTTAAAGGATCAACTGAACAGTATCACAGGAAATCCCCAGAGGACTATCACCTACACGTCACCTGAGATCAGCGCCAAGATCCCTGAACTCAAGGCCAAGATCTGCAGTGTGGATACACAAGGTACTGACTGACCAACAGACCACTTTCACTCAAAGGGGCCCTGTGGAGTTTAAGTTCTGATGCATTTTGTCTATCCTTGATGTCCAACAAACTATATTTCCTTGCTCATAAAACATTCACACATAACATTTTCTTTTAAGTTTGAAAGCAGTATTGTGTATATCCATGTTTACTCTCAAGCAGTCTTCTTCCTCACTGCCTTTGCTTGTGCATTGCTTTATATCTCGGTGTATTATCAACGTAATAGGAACACTACAAAAAAAGGCTCTATGTGCTGCCCTGTAAATACTTACTGTACACTCATGGATATTATCCAAATTGCTGTTAGGACCTAGTCGTTCCAAGTATGAATAACAATGTTGTTTTATTATCATTCATTTTTTGAGAGGGAGAAAGCCATGCACATCCAAGAAATGCACAAAATAACATTTAAAAATGATTTGTGAAAATCCATTAAAAATCCTTGGGTCACCACTTACATAGAAAAATTATGAAGATAGATATTAAGATAATATTTCATTTTTAAACCTCCCTTTTCTGGCTTTGATGTAGATGAATAAACCCTCTGGAAAATAGACATCTGGGGTCTTGAAATACCACTCCTCAATCATTTGTGTGTTTGAACTCTCAATAATTGTCAGTATATTTTTACAACATAAGCCTTTTTCCTTCTGTGTTTTTTCAGGTTGTCTGGGCCAAGCTATAGACCTGGTGTTTGCGCTGGATGCCTCAGGCGGTGTCGGCCGGGAGAACTTCGCCACCCTGCGAAACTTTGTCCGCGGCCTCACCGTCCAGTTTGACATCAACCGCGACGTGGCTCAGGTGGCCCTCGTGGCCTACGGTCGGAGGGCTGGCACCATCTTCAACCTGGACACCCACGACACCGGCTCAGCCATCCTCAAGGCCATTGGTGAAGCCAGCTACGTGGGCGGAGTGGCCTCGACAGGGGCAGCTTTACTCCACATCCACTCTGATGTCCTGACAGTGGCCAAAGGAGCGAGGCCCGGAGTCAACAAGGCCGTGGTGGTGGTGACGGATGGCTCGGGCGGGGACGATGCCGCTGTCCCGGCTCAGAAGATACGGGACAATGGAGTTTCACTGTTCGTGATTGGCATCGGAGATGTTCAGAGACAGAGGCTGCTGCAGATTGCTGGTTCAGAGGAGCACATGATCTCGGTGCAGTCTTACGAGGACCTCAAGTATTTTGAGGATGTTCTGGTGCAGATGCTGTGTTCAGGTGAGGGGTTGGTTAAGAAACAAATATGATCTGCAGTATATTGTTTGGCTTTTCATTTCTGTATCTCTTAAAAACAAAATAAAAAATATGACTTGTGAACTCTGTGTCATGATAACAAGCTGTTTTATGATCCTTTTCTTCTCATTAGAGGCAAAAATGCCAGTAAACCTGTGCAAACCCAACCCTTGTATGAATGATGGCGTCTGCATCCTGTCAGGAGGGAGTTTCCGCTGTCAGTGCCAAGGCTACGAAGGACCACACTGTGAAACAAGTCAGTGGCATTAATTGGAGTCTTCTTTCCTTATTTTCTTACTGCGTTTCTTCCTTTTCCTTTACAATAATTTTAACTACTGTTGATAAGCAAATTATTGGTGGTGCTGAGGTTGTGACTTTTTCTTTTTCGCAGGAAGCCGCAGGCCTTCATCCAGAGGAGACCTCCCGAGGCCTGCAGGTCTCAGGAAGAGCAGGGAGAAGAAGAGCCACCAGGAGCTCCTGCATCACTACAAACTGCACCGCAGGAGACACACCGCCTGATACTTACACACAGAAACAAGCCACTTACGGACACTCAAGAACCAAGGATGTTTGCGGGTACACAGTGGAGTAAAGGGAAAACTAATGTTACTGTTTCATGATTTAAACTTGCACTCTGCTGCAACAAGTGCCTTCAAATTGTGTTTCCACTGCAGTCCTTACGTTATTTTTACTGGATTTGTCAGCCATCGCTTTACTCACCGTTGTCTCAACATGGTTCTCTTGTCTCTTGAAAGATGTAAACGTTTATATTATATTATAATACAGTGTATATCAGTGTCATAATTTTATTGTTATTATTTTTTAATGTATAACCACTACAACCTTCTTTCCTCCTTCCAACAAGGACAAAAACATAAAATGTGTGCCAAAAAATGCTTTATACCAAGTGCTCTATTTTTGTCTCTCAATATAATATTTTCACATTCTTTTTTTTTTTACAATAGTCTGTTTTATTATTAGTCATATTAATGCTATTTAAGAAAATAAGGCTGGTCTTTTATTTTGCTAATATCACTTTTGGAGATAAAATTTCAAATAAATAGCCAGAAGAAGCCAGGACCTTCAGCATGTACTGGAGCGGTTTGCAGCCGAGTGTGAAGCGGCTGGGATGAGAATCAGCACCTCCAAATCCTGGAGGCCATGGTTCTCGACCGGAAAGGGGTGGAGGAGTTAAAGTAGTAGTAGTTCAAGAGTTCAAGTATCTCGGGGTCTTGTTCACGAGTGAGGGAAAGATGGAGCGTGAGATTGACAGGCCGATTGGTGCAGCGTCCGCAGTTATGAGCTCGGTGTACCGGACCGTCATGGTGAAGAAGGAGCTGAGTCGAAAGGCGAAGCTCTCGATTTACCGGTCAATCTACATTCCCACCCTCACCTATGGTCATGAACTTTGGGTAATGACCGAAAGAAAGGACAAGATCGATCGCGGATACAAGCGGCTGAAATGAGTTTCCTCCGCAGGGTGGCTGGGCGCTCCCTTAGAGATAAGGGTGAGAAGCTCGGTCACTCGGGAGGAGCTCGGAGTAGAGCCGCTGCTCCTTCACATCGAGAGGAGTCAGCTGAGGTGGCTTGGGCATCTGTTTCGGATGCCCCCTGGACGCCTCCCTAGGGAGGTGTTCCAGGCATGTCCCACCGGGAGGAGGCCTGGGGAAGACCCAGGACACGCTGGAGAGACTATGTCTCTCGGCTGGCCTGGGAATGCCTCAAGGGTCCCCCCGGAAGAGCTGGAGGAAGTGTCTCGGGGTGAGGGAGTGGGAAGTCTGGGCATCTCTGCTCAGACTGCTGCCTCCATGCGACCCGGTCCTGGATCAAGCGGATGAAGATGGATGGATGGATGGATAGCCAAAAGTAAAATGTAAACACCATAAATCTTTATAAACGCTTGTCAAATGAACATCCTATTATGAACTGACTCCCCCTCGTGAATGCTTTATTACTTCATTTGTGAGAAGTGACTGAGCTGCCTCAAATTACCCTTTGAATTTTTAATGTTGAAACATTAAAGGCAAAAGGAGGCATTTTAACAAATGAATTCCAAGCCAGTGTTGTTATCAGTACATTTTTATTTGAATAAAAAGTGCATTTTTAGCTAGCAATACAATCCAGAAGGCTGAATAATGGTGTAAATATATTTACATCTTGGCTACCAGCATATATGAACCAAGCTACAATCTAGAGTGTACAAAATAGCCAAGTTTGTAAAGGGGGTGTCTTTCTGTCTCACATTTCAGTGGTTTCAAATGTTTGGCTGTGTTCAATCTCTAAACATCCCATTTGTGCATCATTATCAGGAACAATTGTTAGACTGGCCAGAGTGCTACTACATCAATTTCCTGGCTTTAGCAAATGGAGCAGAAGAACTTGAAAAGTCATTGAAACTAAGATTGTCCAGTGGTACTTGAGAAGACGGCCCGTGCATCTCTCTGATTGGCTCTTTTACAGTCTTGGCAAGGAGGCGGTGAGGACGAGGGATCCAGAGGGAGGAAGGTGGATGTTAATTTAACTGTCTGGTGGGTTCCTCGCCAGAGCGGGACATATTGTGGGCCGAGAGAAACTGGTGAATTTGAGAGGTCAAAGGGCATTCGGGTTTCCCTCTAGGTGGTGGATTTCTTCTCCCACTCCTGTTAGTGCAAAAAAAGTTGACATTTAGGAATTATAACAGTACGGTACTTTGTGAAAAAACTATTTTTCGCACTGCGTGAAATTTGAACTGGTCATCTTGATCCATGTTTCGAGACGCACCAAGCATATGTGCTTTAAGGGAGATAGTAATCTGCAGTGTCTCACCTTAGCTTTCTGCAGGACTTTGCCTTTGGTGGCCATGAGTGAGGCGGGTCTGCTCTTTAGCGCGGAGGCAGAGTTGACTGGGGAGGCTGTGTCTGCAGCGACGTTGCTGTTGGAGGGTTGGGATGATGACGATGATGATGATGACGATGTTGTTGCTGTTTTAGGCTGAGGGGAAAATGGTAGAGAATTAAGTAAATGGCAGCAATGACCAAAGAGCAGAAGGTTTGGATGTTAAACATTATCCATTTCTTGTTAATTAATTCCCCTGATGGGACTCTGAAGCTCTCCGTTTACACCAGTAGAAATGCAACACTGACCGTGGGTGTGTCCTGGAGGCTGCTGTCCAGTGTGGTTCCCAGTGTGAAAGGCCCCGACTCCGCCTTCTTCAGACTTTCCTTCACCTCCACCAGCCGCAGCTCCACCTCGACCCTGCGGCGCTCTGCCTCCCGACACGCCTCCTCCTTCTGCTTCAAACGGGCTTCTAACGAGGCCTGCTGCTTGGGATCTGGGGGCGAAACAAGACTGTCAGTCACACAGATCGGCGTGCAAACCTTGTAATGCGCCACAGGTGGAGTTGCAGGTGTATGTACCTTGGCAGGCGCTGAGCTCCTCTTTGGTTTCCCTTCTCTCCTTCTTCAGCTGTGCCAGGCTGCTCCTCACCTCCTCTCTCTCTTTCTCCAGGCGGTCGCGCTCGTCGATGTAGCGCCGCATGTCTGCCTCTGTGCGGTTCTTGCCCAGCTTCCCCTCGAGTGCACCGGGAGACCCTGGGAGTTAAAAAGATTTGAAGTTTTGTACACTTTTGCTCAAGTAAGTAAAACAATATCCAATATTCATCATGACATTTGCCCAAGAGTGCAAAGAGAAAGAAAAGGCGATACATTAATTGTTTTAAAAAAATCATATTTATAGGAATCTATAAATCAGAGTTCCACAGTGAAGCTTTGGGTGTAAAGGATGTAGCTTTACACTAGAGGGAGCCATGGTAATGTTAGATTACAGAGCAGGCAGTTAAAGCCTGTGTGGTGATAGTGAGAACATTTGGTACTAATTTCTCTCTTTTAACAGGACCCAGTTAATCCAGTGTCCCTGTCATATTTGTCCTCACCTATGGTATACGCCTTGGGACGCAGGGGTTGAGGACTGTGATGGAGCCCAGTGGGGGTCTGACCCGTCGGGCTTTTATGGATGCCCTGTGGGATTCCCAGGTTGGTCCTCTTCGGGGTCTCCTGGCTTTGGGATGAGGTCTTGGCTGGTTGAGTTTGCGGTGGAGTGGGAGTCTGGGGGTGCTCTTGTTCCGGTTTGCTGGCAGCAGAGGTTAAATTTGTTCCATTTAACACGGACGTTGACTCAGCTGGCTCAGTGCGGTTAGCTGAGATTACCTGGAAAGATTGAATAAAAACATAAAATTAAAATACAACATTGGATTTGGCATAATAATACATCTGTTTAAGTGTGCAGTGATATTTGGGGTTTCTATCTGCTGTAAATACTGAAAATATATGACAAATATTTTTTTTTACTGAATCCCTATTACCTACCTCTTTCATTTGAGATGAGGGACAACTCTGGTCCTCCACTGGGACTGGGGAATGTCTAGAAGTTTCTTTGGCAGGGGGGGTTTTACTCCCACAGGACGTATGGAGGAAGGAGCGCACAGGGACTAGGTCCAGGTAAATCCTGTCCTCAGTGTCCTGTTCTGTTCCCACTGAGTCCTTGGTGTCCTGCGTGCATGTTTCATCATGTCCCTGCAGATTGTTGTTCTCACTGTCAGGCAGGCCGCTCTCTTCAGCATCCTGTATTACGCAAGAGCGGGAAGTCATGAGATGGAAAGTGGTCAGATGGAGTCCACGTAAAAATGAAACAGAAATTAAAAATCAGTTTAAAAATAACAACAGGGGAGAATGCAGGTTGTTGTTACTAAAACAAAACCCCAAAACACCACCGCACCATTGATTTTACTGGTCCTACACATTTAACATGTTAACTATTAACATACTGTATATGTATTATTACTAGTATTAAATCATGTTTTAGTGGATATTACAACTCAAACAATTCATTTATCTATATTTAGTTTTTTTTTCTAAGCAAAATTTCATTGGTGATTTCATTGGTATGATTAGTTATCTGAGTATCTTTGTGTTTGAGACTGTTGGTCAGACACACTGAAAATAGTTGGTATATTTAAGGTAATGGAAAAAATATGTTAATAAAAATCATATTTGATCATCTACTCCTACACTCATCTCGGTTAACTCTGAATGTTTCTTTAAATTAACTCTACAAAGCAAAACAGTAAGCCGTATTTCTCCCAGAATGATTCCTGAGATAACAAATTTGAGTCCCTTTACAGGTTCAGCGTGTTCACTGATACTGATTTTAATAACAAACTTACCTCTGGGTCAGCTATAGACGCCACATCATCGTACAGTTCGTCAGAGTTGTGAGAGATAGAGGGCGGGGTGTCTATGTAGGTGTTTGGCTCTGAGTACCTCCTCTGCATCAAACTGGAGAGTCACACACACAGAGGTCTCGCTTAAATATTGCACCAAAATACGGCGATACACCAGTGGGTGCTTTTAAAGTGGACAGAAGAGGGGCTCTTACTATAAGGAGGTCTTGGCAGCGGTGACGATGCTGGAGATCCTCTCGGCGTTGACGTAGTCGTACGTCAGCTCCTCGGGGTCCGTCTTGCCCCCTGTCTGCGACAACAAGAGGCCCAGCCAGTGGCCCATGTCTGCAGATGTCTTTGCCTGACAGAGGAAAGGAAAGGAAAGAAAAGGAAAGGAAAGGAAAGAAACAAATTGCATTCAGTACATACCATGCACTTGCAAAATAATGAGTTTAAAACAGTTCATGGTTTCTGCTGCATGCCATCTGTCACTTTATATTAATAAGATGATTAACTGATGATTAAACTGACTGAACTGAATTTCCAGCAGTATTTTAATATTAAAAACTTTTTATGAAGTGAAATGTCTCATTGTCAGCTGAGAGGTTCCACGCATCTAAGAGAAGCTGCAGAACTATGCGGAACTATAAGACACTGTGAGCACGACTAGTAAGGATGTAAACCTTTTTCTAGAAATAAGCTGCTTTGTGACAGTTAAGCATTGACATACAAAATGTGCACTTAAGTGGTAAAACATTTGACTGATTTATATAAAACAGCTCCTTTTAATAACTAGTCAGAGTGACACTCACAACAAGAGAGTTTCACAAAGAGAAACAACATGTCCATAGCCTATTATTACTCTAGGAGATTCGAACAGCTCATCTAATGGAAGTTTTACTGAGACATGATGCTTTGACAACACTGCATTTCTCTTGAATTAAAGCAGCTGATTTGTCTTTGGTTTGTTTTGGTAAATGCCGGACCAGGGAAGTTTCAATTTGTGAAATGAAAAAGAAAAGCCCTAATAAGGAAAAACAGACCATAAATGTGTCAGATGGAGCCCTCAAGACTAAACATTAAATTCCATTGCCTATGACCAAATTCACTCTGTAGCAGGGTGGTACTGGAAGCCTAATGGAAAAGGGCGTAGCATCGGTCCCCAAAATCGATGCCGGCTGCACCCACACCCTCTGCACACACACACACACACGCACCACCCTTTTCCTCACACATACATTACATAGGCTAAGTTTGATGTCAGCAGAAGGTAATTTCCAAATTAGGATATGCGGTTGTACTCTATTTCACTATTTCAGAAATGCTGACATTTGTTCCCCCCCCCCCTTTGACAATTTGCTGTTCTAGGCGTGTCAGACTTCTGGTAATTTCTAACCACAAAGCGTGACCTAAAGTTTCTATGACACGAACTGGGGACAGGGCGTTTCCAGCAACTAACAAGACATCGTGGTCTATTTTTGATCTTCCTCTATAAACAGCTATACATGCCTGACACCCATATTTAACTTCCACTTTGGTTGGGTCACGCTATAGTGAAACATCAGTCATCAGTGTCAAACCATTTATTCAGCGGTGGCTGGAGACATATCTGTATTGATAAACATCTTTAATCATATGGCCACGAGAGATGTGAAACACAGTGGCGGTCTACCTCCAGGGTCGCCAGCTGTGTGCCGTCTATGTCAATCCTAAAGGAGTACAGGTGCTCGGGGCTGGGGTCGGGCAAAACGCTGCAGCCCCCCAGGCTCACGGCTGGCTGGCTCACTTTGTTCTTGCCCTTGTCCTGGTAAAACCACAGCTGTCCGTTCTTTATAAGACACCAGCAGGTCTGCCATTGGCTGTTCACCAACACGTTGAGGTAGCCTGACAGAGGAATGGGGAGGTAACTTAATCGTCAGCTGTCACTTTACCTTCTTACTAATAGTGGAGTACAGGTTTTTTCAAGCAAGGAGAGAAATGGTGTCATCTAAAAAAGCTCCACAGCCTTTAGACCTCACCAATGGTTATTCACGTTTGTTTAATTTCATAAACCTATTGATTATTATTGATAATTGCTTAAATCAGAGCTAAACAAATTCTTGTGGTACTACCTCTGTGGCTGGTAATGATCAAATGTACTGTGTGTCAAGAGAAACAGCTTTTTCAAACAAAGCTATGTGGTCATTTTGTAATAACAGTGACGGCTACATATGGGAAAATGCTGACACATGTTTAGTCTGGAATGAAATAACCACACACCTTCACCAGACCTACACTGCTGGTACGAACAGCATCCAGCAAGGTCTAAAGGGATTTTATAATTTGATGCTATACTAGATCTCCGCTTACCTGAGGTGTCCACACATTTCTCGGGGCTCTCTAATGAGAGGGGTTTTTTCTTGCCGATGTTCATGAGGTTGCTGAACTTCAAACCTGTGCAGTATTTTTTCTTCACTGTGGAGGGAGGGAGTCGTACATTAAAGGTTTTTTTGCTAACAGCTGCACTAATCGCCCAAACCCATATTTTGCTATGACTCTGCGTATAAGCTGAAAAAGGTGAGGAGCGACTCACCGTCTTTGTTTTCAGGGGTCTCGGCATGGCTGTCAGTGCTGCTGCCGCTCTCTGAGGCCACCGAATGTCTCTCACTCAGCTCTCCCTGAAAGTTCACATCAATATTTTAGTCATTTATATATTTATATGTTCATTAGAAATGCATATTAAGACCTAAGACCTCCCGCAGAGGTTGTCTGATCATAGAACTACACTCTAAAGCACAAAAGTCTGTGTACCTTTGTGCAAATGAGCCTCGGAGAGTCTGACACAGAGTGCTGGGAGTCACAGTTTTCAGCTGGCTTGGGACTGATCTCCTGAATCACCTGATGAACGAGAGCAAGCTGATTAGTGTCATCATACTCATTTTTATGTCAAACAATCAAAACTACTGCATCATATTATTGTAAAATTCGTCTTTCAGAAAATGAACAAAGCAGCAGCTTCAGCAATAATGCCGCTCCACATAGTTTTAAGAGTGGCGTACCCTCAGCCACAGCTCTGTCTGCTCCTTGCTCTGTAGGCCCAGCACGATGGCCTCCCCTCCAACCGGGATGATCTTCAGTTTGTGCTCTTTTCTCTTCAGCTGCTTCTCCTTGTAAACCACACTGCAGCCCAGCAGACTCACATCCAGCAGAGGCGTCTGCTCCTTGGAGCTCTTATAGCACTGAGAGAGGCAGAGACAACACAGGCTTAACTTTGCGAATGACTGTAAGCACCGGCTGAACATTTTCACGTGTCCAGCGTTGAAGGGCAGCATGGTTGGGATAGTGCGCTATATCTTCAGGATCAATTATTTGCAGTCAAATATGTGTACTAATTCTAAAAATCCATGGTGCTCAGTCATAACATTGCTTTCTGCATAAATATCCTCTGTGTATTAGAAAGCTTGTGATATCTTAATAATTTAGCACCATAGACAGACACTGGACTTGTTAATCACAGGGTCAAATAAATCCAACCTTTTAACTGTGATGTATTCGGGGGAATTTTCATAACAGTCAATAAATATTAGCACATCCTTTCCCACCGTGAGTCACCGGCACTCTATTTAACTTGTTTCATGTGTACACAAACACGTACATTAGCATTTGTGTACAAATTAAAATGACATACGTGTGTTGCAACAATCTCATGAGCAACATTTTATTTATCTTCCCAGTGCTTTGGTGTGGTGTCTCCGCTGGTTGTACGCCAACCTCACTGTGACAACAACACTCACAGTAAGTATGCTCAGCTAATGTTAATAAGATGGAGTTACACTACAGCACCCTACTGGACAGCATCTGACAGCTGAAAAGGGAGTTTTAGATACGTTTTTGAAGGTTTGCTTATTTTAAAGGTATAACAAGTTGGATTTTCCTAAAAAATGATGAGTCGACTCAAACAAATCCCTCCCAGTCATAATTTCTGTCTGCATCAACAGAGACCCCTACACTCTTCAATTTAGATTTTCACTTCTTTTGCCCACCAGTAGGCGATGGTCTTTGATGACACACAGCTGTTTGGCCCACTGGCCCAGCCACTTCTTCCTCCACAGGAAGGCACAGATTCGAGCGTCCTTCATCAGCTCGATGGACGCCTCCGCTGACGGCCACTGGTGCTGTGCCGACGGCGACTTTCCTCTGGTCACTTCCTCCTCGTCATAGGACTCATATGAACTGCTGACTGCCTCCCCATCATCTGAGGAGCAAAAGATGTGATGCTTTTAAAGAAAGAATCTAAGAGGAAGAGGAAAAGTCACGAGGGCAGAAAAATGAAATGGCATATGCAGCAGCGATACACATTGCACTGTTGAATTAGTCTGAAGGACCAAATGATGTCAGTGTCTGATTTATTGATCTTGATTATGGTCTTGAATGGAGGGGTATTTCCTTGAAATGGTCAGGCTGCAAATAAGCCGTTAAAGATGATGACGGATGCAAAGATGAGATGAAAAGGAAAACAACAACAAGAAATCGATAACATAGGACCGACACAAAGTTGTCTGTCTACATGCAAGAAGCTGGTCATGCCTGGCAATGGGGACATGGGGGGCCCGGCCCGTGCACATTCTGGCCAATGCCTGCAAGGCCAAGACATGCCGTACATGAACACACACACATCCAGTGACAGAGAGGTAGCTACCCCTGTTGATAACAGCATAGACCACACTGTCAGAGCTCTGCACTCGCATCCAGGGCCCTGAGAGGAGGCCGAAACAGTCCAGATCTACACAACACCAAAGAAAACAGGAAGACGAAGAAGAAGAAGAAGAAGAAGAAGAAGAAGAAGAAAAAGAGGAAGGAGAAGACGAAAAAGAAAGCAAGATAGGAAAACAGTGATGAATAGAAAAAAACTAAAATATTTATAGAAAAGATAAATGGGTAAAGAAAACTCTGTAGAAATTGCAGTATATGACAACAATAGAGGATCATTGCTTAACTTGAAACATTTAGCATTTCAGCATCCAAATGTTCCAAATTACATAAAGGAGAATCCCTGACAAGCAAAACATGACAAATGATGCATGAACCTTAATTAACCTTAATAACCTTTGTGAATGTATCATAATATATCATAACTTCCCATGACTTATCGGATAATTCATTGCTTACATCAAAGATGGTCACAGTGTCATGCTGCATGAACAATATCATGCACCATCTGGCCAATCAGAAGAAAAAATATTCACCACAGCTGTGTTATAATGGTACAAAAAGTTTGCGACATGTCTCTCATCAACTCCACAGCCCGAGCACAGCAACTGCACCACTAATGCTTCTCGTAGAACATGGTCAATGTGGCTCAGTGCTTAAGTTAGGATGGTGCACATGTACATTGCAGTGCGTCAAACCACTTTCTCAGAAAAAACTTTCTTTTTAGAGCACAATAGCAAGCGCCACTATTGAGTGTGGTTCCATTATGGTTAACAACCTATGCACATACTTGGGTCTTCTAAAGAACAACACAACAAAGCTGATTTGTTACTGATTTGTTCATTTGTTACTTGTCCCACTCGTTGGTCTGGGTTGGAAAACAAAGCTAAAATGAACAGTGACGTAACTTATTTTTCAAGAGGGAATCCCAAGGTTCACCAGTAATGACCTTATGATGCTAACAAACCGGCACTATCATCAGCCTCAAATGATGTTGGACACAGTTAAACACTTCACAGGAATTCCTCTTTCCCAACACTACTACAGATATTCTGTGTGGTAGTATAGCAACAATTTTGACCCTAATAATTTAGTACAGAACCAAACCATCCTTCCGCTGGATCTTCTAATTTGTGTCCATGTGAAGTACGTACTCTTACCATTGAAAGCTTCCTCGTAGGGCTGAGCCTCCTCATAGTAACTCTCTGTCTCTGCACAGGCTGGAGAGGGAACTGCAGGTAAGGGGAACGGCACCCGACCCACCACGCCCTGACAGATGAGAGGAGGGTGAGGAAGGGAAAGAGGTGGGAGGAAAGAGAGAGAGAGCGGTGAGGGGATATGAAATACAACATCTTTACCTGGCAGCTTTATTTCAGTGCGTTCAATGGATGTCCAATGAAAGCAGCAACACACACACACACGCACATCATCAACATGTGTTCTTCCCCCAGGGCTGAACATGCAGCTAATCCAGCTGTCACTTCAGGAGTAAGTAGGGAATTCCTCATGAAACCAATCCTCCTCTGACCCTGTGCACGAGAGAGTTACATGTTGCCTTCAGGGAAGTCTGTATATATACGCGTGTGTGTATGTGTGTGAGCATGGAAAAGAGAGGGAGAGCATGTATTTTAATGTGTGTGTGTGTGTGTGTGTGGGCCCTGTGGCTTTCCTGAAATCAATCAGCAGTCTGGCTTCACTTTGTCTCTCTTCTCATCTCCTGTGTGGTAATGACTGTCTGTCTGGTCCTTCTCATACTGCTGGAAACCACCAGACTCTCTGCTGCTTCAACAAATCCCAATTCATTTAGAATATCTCCATTACTTTTCTTTTTTATTTATTTTTTTTTTTTCAACTAAAGGCAGTTAATCAGCTACGTGATCCAAAAAACATTTCTGGAGACGACATCGCTGGAGTTTTTTCTTATTTTGCTTTTCCTGAGGATGGTGCCTGTAAGTTGTGGGCCTTGAAGGAATCCTTTGAATACATACAATACCCTTTAAACTGTGTATCAGTTCTGCTGGTCATGATATTGCAAGGGCTAATACATCCACACAGCTGGTGTTTTCCGTAAATTCTGGAGAAATTTAAGAGAAATGACATCAGATCCAGTCAAGAAGTGTTTCAGGGCAAGAGTCAAAGTTTTTTGGTTGGTTTCCTTTGGAATTGTGAAAAAAATCCATCCTTGGAAAACTATCTTGTGATTGCTGATTACAAAATGATTCATCATGACTCTACTCTTTAAAGCCACTTTCAGCCTCCTCTCTGTGGGTATTACATTATCAGTTGTATGTGTTTCAGGTGAGTTTCGGAAGCTTAACTTTCTGTGTCAAAACACAAAACTCCCTGCTGGCCGGACTTTCTTTGCTGAAAAACATTCCTCATCTCCTCGACCTGTGACCACAAGTCTCTAGCTTATCACATACCTACGGTGGCGAGCAGAAGATGGGAACTATACGGGTTTTGTCTTGGTACATGCTTCAAGTAAGATGACATGCCAGCTCTAAAAATTCAGTAGCTGCCAGTGAAGATGAAATCTATGGATTCTTTCTAGTGTAAAGAGACAAGTATCACAAAGCAAAGATGATCCATGAAGGGAGGATTCTTCTGGGGCCAAAGAACGAAGCGATATATTCAGATGTTCTGTTAATGTGGTAAAACATGTACGAAGTCACTTGAGGACACAACTTCTATATTCATGTTCCACAAGTCTGATGTTGCTGCATATATTTTTTTTTAAAGTTCTTCTCGAGTGAACTCTGTGAAACCCTGCGAGTTGAATGACAAAAGGCAATCTCTTAACTATGTCTAATGTTTCCTCCCACCACTGATCTGAACACGCCGTCTGTATTCCTTCATATTCACTTTATTTTCCTCCCCCCTGAGGCTGACATTCTCTACAAGATCACAGAAATATGAAATATAACCCTTAAGTGGAGAAGCTGCATATATCATGCAAACCATGCCCGGGGGAGGTTGGCTCCGTGAAAAAGCCTGAGCTCTCGCAAAGTTGAGCATCTTAAAGCATCACATAAGATCAGAGTTTGTTTAATTTAAGGTGGATGAGTTGGTTCAAACTGCTTACTTTCCCTCCCTTCAGATCTAGCGATGTTTGATACAGCAATTCCCTTCGTGCAATATAACTCTGAACTTAGTTTTGGGAGTCTGATAATGTTTGGTCTGTGGGAATGCTCGCTCTCTTTAAAAGAAAAATGAATAAAATTAAAGAGAAAATAAGAGAGTAATATATTGTGTTTGGTGGTTACCAGCTTTTGGTGGATCTTCAGATACCACAGTATAGCAGTAATAGAGTTACTGGCTCAGTTTAGATTTACACACCAACAAAATACAGAAAAACAGATCATACTTATCTGTTTGTGTAAAAATCACGAAATCATCATTTCTGATGTGGGCTTTCAGAGACAATCACATCCCAGTGAACAGGGAATTCCCTGCCTGTGAGCTCGTTTCCCACCATATCACATCAGTGAACTATCCAGTAACACGTAGCAGATGCGGTAAGCTGTCATAATAGCTGGCGTCATGTCACGGCTCACATGCAGTCAAAGTGACGAAGGGCTTGTTTGTGCGATTAGCCTGCATGCCAGTGAGTGGAGGAAAGGATGCACACAGAAATGCGTGGGATAGAGATGTTATCGCTGCAGTTTAAGGAGGGTTACATCAGTTTCACATTATGGAGCAAATGTCAGAATGCAATATGAGTTATAAATGTCTCTCTTCAAAATGACGCAATAAGGAGAAAATATAGTTAGTAAGGAAAGCTGTACTTATATAAAGCACTTTTATAAATACACTGTTACAAAGTGTCTCACAAACACATACAAGGAAAATGGAAATGTGTAAATAATGACAGAAAAAAGAAAGACAGGAAGAGGAAAAAGAAAAACATAAAAATAAATTACAATGTAAAACACACCACAATGAGGGACAGACCAAAATAACAAACAAGAACATAAAACAGATGGAGTTTCTATAAAAAGCCTGTTTGATAGTTTGATATTTGAGGGATATGGACCAATAAACTGGTCGGTTTTGGTGGCAAAGTTATCGGATCCAATTAAAAGAATTTCTGTTTAGTCAGGGTTTAGGTAAAGGAAAGTAAGAGACATCCAATCTTTGTTTGCAGCTAAGCAGATAATTGATTTAGGTAATTGGATTTGATAGAGAAATAGATCTGGGTATCATCAGCATAATAGTGATATAGCACATCTTGAAAGTGTTAGACATTTTTTAACAAAAAAAAAAAGCATGTGACCAAATTGAGTATAGATTTCTGAAAACTCCCTCTTGGGTGAAGATTTTTAGAGACTCTATTTTCAGTGTTAACCTGTACACAGGAAAGTAGAAAGGAGAGTTAAAAAAAAAACTAGTACATAATAAAATAATGGCTGCATTCCATTTAAGTGTGTTTCATGCTATGGCTACATCCCCTAGGATCTGTAAATAAATTGAGCTTTATTGGCTTTTTTAGAGACAGGCCTGGTCAAAGCCTTGATACAGAACAAGATGGACGATGGCACAAATCACAGAGGAACAGAGTGGAATTAATCCTGTTTCACAATAAAGGGAAATAAACAAGTCTTAGGGCTGAAATAGAACATGTGTCGCTAGCTTTAACATAATCCTTGCAGAAATCCATAATCCTTACATTACACATACATTTTATATAGATAGCACTTTCATGATTATAAATCAGTTTGTCTAAATGAAAACTCCTGTACTAAATCCCAACAAATACTAGAGAGAATAATAATTATAAAGTATTGGTCTGATAAACAATAATAATCATGTTAGTTGCAGTGCAGTTTGTCATGTCATTTTGGGGGTTTGATGTGACCACAAACGAGACTTACTCCAATCAAATGACTATAAAATAAATATTTTTGAGATCATATGACTCCAGAAATAAGAGAGACAGCTACAAAATCTCAAGAGCCGACAGGAACTTCATAAGGAAAGATAATTCTTCGGAGAAAAAAAGACATGAAGAAATGAAGTACAGGCACACACACAACAACAGCACCAACAGTGTAAAATGCTCCACGGTGAAAAAAACCCCAGCAGTTCAGGCATCTGTTATTAATTAAAACATAGAGCCAGGCATTCCAGAGCAGCAGCAGCAGCCCCCCGGAACGCCCACCCACTCTTATCTCTGTCTTCTTTCTTTTTCTCACCCCATTTCATTCATCTCCTAAAAACAGACTAAATCTGCCTTTTGTTTGGGCCAAGGCTAAAGAGGGGTACAGTGAGCCACTCCACAGAGCAGCTGGACTGATATTAAACAGAGAAAGGGAAGGGGACATGCCAGGTGTGCGTTTTTCTGTAAGCGAATTCCTTCTCCCAGAAAGCTTTGCAATCGCCCCAGTCACTTCATCCCCTTCCTTTCACTTCACACACACACACACACACACACACACACATCCTCACCACAGAAACATCGGGTAGGAGGAATGGATCGAGGAGTCAGAGCATAAATAACAAAGCAAGAAGAGGGGGCGGCGGAGGAGGAGGAATAGGGGTGTGGTGGAGGGGCTTTGAGTAAAGAGTGGGAAAAAGAGCCCAAAAAACGGAACAGTCAGAGGAACATGGAAAATCCCTGGTTCCCATGCCAAGAATCCAACACAGTGAAAACACACACACACAGTGTATCTGAGGGCCTGCTGGGAGCTCGGAGCAGAGGAGAAGGTAGTGATAAAAATAATCAGTGTGGCTCAGTTTCGGAAAACCAGATTCAGGAGAACTCTCTGGGACTTTGCTATCTCTCCCCTACTTGTAACATAGTTTGTTTTTGGTCAGAAACAGGAAGAGTATTCAAATTATTTTCACAAGCATGAATGAAATGACAAAAAAACTGTCACACTTTGGGAGGCGGAAAAAAACACAGCTTTTGCACACACTGTATTTATTTTTCCGTTATTTTGTCTTCTTGGGAACACTTTAACCTCCTCTAAAGAGGGCTTTTTCTTTCTTCGTTTACAAGTAACCAACTTGAAATGTATGACTATAAATAAAGAAAATATACATGTTTTAAAATGGAAATAGTCGTGTAAAACAAAACTTAGTTTGGAGATAACGTAATCATGAATAATTCAGCAAAAGCTAGCCAGTTATATTGCGGTTATGATAATCACCAGCTGCCTGCAGCCGCATTACCGCTTACTGTGCATGTCAACAGTTTTCCTTTCCCTGCCTGACGCTTGCAAGTGGCACAGCTGCTATCTATAGTCTGGCTCTATTTTCAGACCATGCAGACAGGACGCAATGGAACTCTCACAAACCTTTATTTACCGTTCAGCTCTGGGGAAAAAATGGCTAATCTGCACTTGGGTCACATGCTGCATTATCAGTTGAGAGCCTATTTTAGGAAGAGAAAAGACCCGGGTTTAAGAGATCATGGAAGTGCCCGGAGACCTGGGAGTCAACCAGGATATTCACTCCGAGAATGCAACCCCTGATCCGGAGCGTGGAGAGCACCGGGTGAGGGTGAGGGTGGAGGGGAGCTGGTTCGCGGTGGAGCGGGCCCTGCTCGCGAGGCACAGCAGCTACTTCCGAGCTCTCTTCAACTCTGGGATGGTTGAAAGTCAGCACGACGAGCTCCACCTGAAGGGGGGAGTGCGTGCGAGGGGCTTCCTCATTGCCCTTGCTGTGTGCAGGGGAGAGGTCCCCGCTGTCTACGACCCGGATGAGCTCGTAGAAGCTGTGGAGTGCGCCGCCTTCCTGCAAGTTGCGTGTTTGGTGCAGCACCTCTGTGACATCATTGACTCAGACAACTGCCTCTTGCTGTACCACGCGGCCTCCATCTTTGGGGTGCACGCCCTCTTCCACAGCGCTGCTCTTTTCCTTTGCGATGCTTTGGATGATTTGAAGGAAGCGGCAGAGAGTACAATCCCCGAGGACCTTCTTCAGTACTCTCAGTCATTGTCTCCTGCTTCTTACATTGCTATGGGGACACACTCGCCTTCGATGGAGCTGCTGCACGACTCCTTCAGGATCGTTTGCTACCTTGATGAAAAAGAGGGTGAGTGGAAGCATCTGACAAACCTCCCAACTCTCTGCAGCACCTCCATGGCTGGAGTGGCGGTGCTTGACAATCGATTGTACATTGTTGGGGGAGTTTATGGCTATGGCAAGGACACAGTGGACGGCAGCTTCTGCTACAACCCAGACTCAGGGGTTTGGACCGCTCTTCCAGGTCCCCAGCAACCAAGATATGACTTCACCCTGCTGGGGCACGAGGGTCGACTCTATGCCATTGGCGGGGAATTCCAAAAACGGATCATTTCCACTGCAGAGAGTTACGACACTGAAAAGGGAGAGTGGACATTCATAAAACATGCTCCAAGACCTGTAGCATCCGCTGCCTGTGCTGTTGCAAGGCGGCGGATGTTTGTTTGCTTCTGGAAACCACCAGACACAACAGATATATATGAATACATACCGGCGGAAGACGAGTGGAAACTTGCAACCACCATGATCAAACCTCAAAGCTATGGCCACTGCATGGTAGCCCACAGGGACAATTTGTACGTGATGCGCAACGGGCCTTGTGACGACTTCCTGCGCTGTCTGATGGACTGCTACAACATTACGACAGGCCAGTGGACGGCCATACCCGGGCACTACATAAACAGCAAGGGGGCGCTGTTCACTGCGATGATAAGGGGGGACTCGGCCTTCACAGTGAAACACATGCTCACTCTTGAATACACCATCACTGGCGATGGATGGAAGCCCCGCAGGCAAATGAAGGGATTTCCAAAGAGCGGTTCACTGTGGACCTGTTTACTCAGGCTTCCCAAGACAGGACCAGTTATACCACAGCTGGACGCAGAGGGGAAGGGAGAAGAAATGGGTTTGCCAGACAGATCTGAGGGATTTGTGGAAGCTGTACAGCAACTGTGAAATGACTGCACAACTGGTAAACGATACCATTTTTTTAGGGTTTCTAAACTTGATGATAAGTCTAAGGGTAAAAAACTAAACGCAATTCCGGAGATTGAACAGTGACGCAAATGTTTTTCATTTCAATGGATTCACTTCAACATGCACACGTGCTGACACCAAGCATTTGCTCTGATTAGCAACAGCTGCTACTGTAGTTTATGTTAGAGGAGGCCACTGTGTGTGTGTGTGTGTGTGTGTGTGTGTGTGAGTGTGTGTGTGTGTGTGTGTGTGTGTGTGTGTGTGTGAGAGAGCGTGCATGTGTGTGTATGCAAAGTTCAAAGGCTCTGACGGGATGCTCGAGACCTCTCATTCTCTGCCTTTTCCTGAAATCACACTGGGCCAATCCAGGAGCGACCGCCCCCCTCTGAGTCAATATAAAACACACCACAGCTCTCTCACATACTCTTGGACACTCACTTCCTCAGGTTTGCTGCCCCATGTGTGATTAAATACCTGCTTCTGTGGGGGAATATATTTCACATAGCCCCGGGCTTGTGAATCTGAGGGTTTACTTTATTTTTAATACTAACAGTGCTTAGTGATCGTGATGTTCTTGCTGTAACAAAAGACCAAAATACTGACGATTACATTAAAGTTGGAATTTGTGTTTGGGCTCCTTTTGCATACCGTTGAGTATCATGATTTCCACTGAACTTTCCCATGTACTCTGTCTAGTTCAGCAGCCCTACTGGGGTCAATTATGCTATTACCATTCCCACTACAGTGGCGGAGGCTCAAAAAGCTGCATGTGTTAAGCCAAATCATTTCACATGTTAATCCACTCTGATGGAATCGAGCTGGTAATCACTTACTGTTCTTGGCGGCGGCAGGTCGGGAAGGCTCTTCTGTGGGATGGGGACAAATTTTGCCGCTTTTCCATTGACCAGAGCATCTGATCTGTCATCTGGGTCAGAAAATATAGAGTGGGAGGTCAGTGAATAAATACAATCTTAAGACTTATATTTACTGCTGTGACATGACTGTACTGGAATCATGGATAAAAGAAACATTTGGGTTGTCAAACTCCTGTCAATTTGTACTGAATTCTATTTCCAGATGTCCAAATCTCTCCTGTACATATCAGCCCTTCCTGGTATCCCTAACCATGTCTGTCAGTACAGACCATTCATTGTTTGATCAGAGTGACCACATAAACCAAATCAAGGAGAAGCATTTATGTGGTAGCAACAACCCTCTTGCCCAAACACACACACACCACAATGCAGGATAAGGAAAACCGAAGACGTCTTTGCATACAAGATGAAAGAGTTACTCTTTTCCTTATTAGTATTAGTTAGCTTAATTTAGAATACAGGCTGGAGACGGGGGGAACAGATAACCTTTTTTAGAGGTGCTTGTAAGCAGTTTGCAAAAAAAAAGTCTGGCTAGTTCCCCCTGCTGTCAGTCTTTCTTTCTAAGCTAAGTTAACTTTTGCTGGCTTTACCTTCATATTTAGCAAAGAGATGTGAGAGTGGCATCGATCTTCTAATGAGACTCTCAGCGGTAAAGCAAATAAGTATGTTTAAAAAAATGTCAATTACTTCATTCAGACAAAGTTATCCAAAATTATCCGGTCTTTATCGAAAAAGTAGATGTAAGAAAGTAAAGATAAGAAAAAAAACACTTGTTTTGCACGTCAGAAAAATGCTGCCCTCTTATCTTGTTAACCTCAACCTCTGGAAAAGGGGACCCACTGGAACGATGAGTGTATCTCTGCCAGTACTGTTGACTAAGCCATTGTGTACTGCTTCTTCCATCCTCAGACCTTTCACCTAGTTTCTACTTGAATAGCGATATGTGAATCAACATAAAAATTCATGGGCAGAGTCACTTTAAATATACTCTCTAGAAGAACTTGACTAAGAAACATCCTTAAGCAATAGATGGTGAAAGGAATAGGGCTTTAAACCTGCAGAGTTCATGACTTAGTTGCTCATGACTAATTGAACATTTCAAGGTCTGTGTCTTTTCTGTAGGTCACACATTGTAAATCTAATAGCAAATATTGTCTTTTATGATTAACAATGTATTAATATAATGTTAAAGTCTAGAAATACCTCTCTCATTAACTTAAAGAGATAGTTCAGGTTTATCATATGATCAGTGATGAAGCCACCAACACGTTCATCTCAGCATTTACTTTCCATCAGTCTCTGTGAAACAAAGCTTGTGGCTTTGCTGCAGAAAATATGTGCGTTAAGTCTAGCTCTCACTGAAACCACATTCTTCAACACTGTCCAAACAAAATAGGTCAGTCTCAGATGGTGAGCTGCTACGAAGAAACAGACAGGAAATGGGGGTGAGACGAGGGGAGCTGTGGGGTGGGGGGCCTGCTTGTGGCAGCTTATTCTGCCTGCTATAAACTACAATTGTGTCAAATTGAGTTTGGGGTGCAATAACATAACAAGTATGTGCTGATGTTGACTTGGACAACCTCAAAGTTTAGTTTTTCAGGTTGCACATCATTTCACCACAGAGGTAATGCATCTAAAGCAGCTGAATATTTTTAGTTTTGTGTGGAATTTTATTTGTGAACCATGATGACTGATAAGGAAAATAGCCCCTAACACATATTCTTAAAATGGTTTCTTGAAAATGTAATTCTAAGCACATGGATTAACATCTACTAACAAGACTGAGAGTCTATAACCGTGCAAGTGGCTCTGTCAGGTTACACAGCGGTGCTTTGTGCTAAATGCAAACACCCATCATGTTACAGCATGTGCAACAGTGATGACAATGCTAACAGGCTGATATTTAGCAGGTATAATGTTTACCATGTTTGGATTCTTAGATTAGCATGTTAGCATACTTATAGTTGATAATTGGCACCAAACATAAAGTACAGCTGTAGCTGATGGGGATGCCATTAGTTTTTCTTCTGCACCATGAATATCTGAACTAAATGTCACAGCAATCCATCCAACAGCTGTTGAATTATTCCAGTCTATATATACTGTCTATATTGTGTCACTATCCCTCATTTTTAATAGAAAGAGTAAAATCCTTTTTTCATAGGATTTATTTCACCTAAAAAGGGAGGGAAGAAAAACACTAACAAGTATCAGTATCACACTGAGGAACCTTTTGAAATTCACACCTTTGTCACCTTTGTCCTTCCCACCAACAATGACTTTGTTCATGTAGATGTACTCCTCGTCTGCACCTGCATGGAGACAGCAGAAAGTGGTTAACAGGTCTCATCGCTTACTTCAGAAAGTGTTGCTTTGCGGGCACAAACACTTACATTGAGGTACACAGAAAAAAAGCTGTTGAAATACCACCTGAACAACACATTGACAAACTGTGTTACATCAGTGATGCGTACACATTTTGCATGCGTTGCAGTGTTATTACAAATGTGCTGCTAATGTCTTTAAATAATAATGATAAAAAGAGGATAGTTGTTCAAATTGCTACACCTCTTTATCCCATAATGCTTTAAAAGAGACCTTTTCCATTTACTGTATATAAAATAACAACTGTACACAATCACATTGAGAGCATGCTTATTTTGCTTTTGAGGGAATTTACTTGTAGCACTGGTGGGAAAATCTGACTCTATCTTAGCGCCAAACAAACTTTCATCATGTTTGTCAAAAGTCCAGGATTAAGGGGGAACTTGACCCAAACAAGTGGCCTATTGTGCAGACAGACGGGCCCATTATTGACACCCACCCTTACCGTGGCTGGCATTCATCAGACATTAGTCAGAAAACTCCTTGCCTGCACAGACAGAGCACTGTGCCGCTATCTCTGTCTATCTCAGTTTTGAGGATCCTGCAACTAAATATACAATGGGCCCTCTGCTTAAGAGCAGCCAAGACATCCGGAGAGTTAACATTATAACCAAAAGTATGACTGTGGTTTAGCTTTAGATTACACACTCCCTATTTATATTCACAAACAAGAATTAGGAGTGGTTCCTTTTTCCAATCAGTTTTTATTTTTATAAGCATAAAAAGTCAGGGAAAAAAATATTATAGCTATGGTCATAGTTGTGGTTTCCTGTAACAACAATAAAAGCCCAGTTATTAGGTACTTAAGTGCTTGATCAGGGCTATCATTAGAGACTGAACTTGACCTCCCTTTGCATGCGAATGTAAATATTTATAGGTGAGCATGAGCAGCGGTATTATTTTAGGCAAGACGCGGAGATGATGAAACCTCATGTCACACACTGATGCTGTAGTCAGCTCAGTGAGAAAAAGACTGTGCTTGCTTTAATGTCAAGCCTTAACATGGCGAGGTAATTACAAACTGGTGAAGACATTGCCATAACATTGCCACATAAACAGTTTGACTGGATGTCTTTTCTCAAACAATAAACCCTGCGGTTTTGGCACCGCAGGCTCCAGCTGGTTACTGTAACCTGTTACGGGAATTTGTTCCGGAGCTGCAGCGCATTTTTGAGGAAGGTTTGTTTCATTGAATTTAAATATTTTAGCTGACTGAGATTATACCCTGGGAGGAAATCAAACAAAGCTCTAACCTTGGGTGATACTCTGGAGGAGGTTTCTCCTTTGAAACAGATATCGATAGGTGAAACCAAACAACAGCAGAATGAAGCAATGTTTTGCCTGCACAGTGAAAACAGATTTTGGGGAACAGAGCTGAAATGCTATTTATAATCGGCTGCTCAGAGGAAGTGAGCGTCCCCAGAGGATAAATGCAGCTTCGGAAAAATGATACAGTCCGGAGCCAGGGGAGGAAGTATGGAGAGACGAGTCCAGGACCTGAACATGGAAAAGCATGACTGCTGGTGCTGGTGTGTGCTGGTGAGCGTTTGTGTGCGTCAGTGTGTGACAGACAGACAAGAAGTAGAAAAAAACATATTGGCTTAGTCAGTCCAAAGATGACACAAAAAGTAAAATAATTAGGTTGCTAAAAATGGTCAATATAATGTTATAAAGAAGTATAAAGCATAGATTTAGGGTTTGGACATTGGACATATGGAGCTCGAAGAATGCAACTTTCCCCTCCATCACTAAAACTAAGATTTCTGAAGGAGAAGCAGGATGTCATTTATTGTTCCCAATTCATCACACACCTAAAGGGGCTGAGGCTTGGATGAGGATCAGCTCTGTAGCACTGGTTCACGTCGCGACTAACTGACTTCCAGGCACCATAAATCACACTGGCCCACCAGCAGTTGCCACATTTTCATGTTGAGTGTCAGAGCCAGTGAGCAAGAAAAACAAACTTGCCTTTAGCCGTTTGACAGGACACGTTAACAAGCCATGCATCACTTGACGATGAAGCAAGAGGCACTTTGTGTGATTATAGCTTGCTTGCAAGTGTAAAACTAATAACTACAACGTAAAAAAATGTAAATCTGATCATTTTGCATAGGAAGTAGAAATGCAGGGAAAAATATTGAATTCAGCCGCCGCAATGTGGTTTTCATCTACCAAAATGGGGTAAAAGACCCGGAATGTATTTGTTAATTGAAGCCTGCAAGAGTATAATTATTACATGGTGGTTACTGAGACTTTAAAATAGCAAAATAATGGGTTGCTTCATAGCTTCTTTTAGGCCAAAAGGCCGACAGTGTAAGCTCACTGAATTGTGGGAAATGCAGGGCATGACCACTTTACATGAGGTGCTTTGGATAAAGGCAAACCAACTGCCAGTCAAAAAGCTTTTGAATGACACATATTAAGACATTTGTGGTTAGATCTCAACCATTTTAACTGTTGTGTAATCATGGATACCACAATGTTAAGATATATACTGAAGGGACACAGAGTAGATGTTTGAGCCTGCTTTTTTTTTTAAGGAAAATTACCAAGCTCTTGTTAAAAAAAGCCATAATCATAGAGATAGATAGCCTTCATTAATTAAAGGTGCCATTAAATGTGTTATTAAATACAAGGATTTACACATATTTCTTGGAGCTGGAAGTCTACAGTACAGTAACTTCAGCAGCCTTCATGGGAGGTAAATGTCAGCTCATAACACAGAACAGGCCAGATTTTTATCTCTCTGAGGAATGAGGGATCAGTTTTACAGCGAAATAACCAAAGAAAGCACTGTGGTTTACACAATCAAACAGTATTATGGGAAATTTCACATGCTTCTTCTCAGTTCACTTGTAATTTTTGCTGGTAGTTGCACTATGGCTGCATTGGTTGAGACTTAAACAAAAATAAAAAGTACAACTACTCTCTTCTAGACTTCCAAATATATCCTACTACTCCTATCAAAACCAGGCTAAATAACTTTATCTTCCTCTGACATAATCTTCCTGAATACCACTATTGTGTTATGAGGTCTAATAACATCTCCAATCTTTCACTTCCCCTGTGTCTTCATTTTAGTCACAACAGTTAAAATCTCCCCCAAAATATCCACCAAATTCAGTTCCTGAATTAAGGGGGAACTAGGTCATGTAGTTTCCAAATTGTATTTCCTTAGATGTCTACATGTTTGTTAATAAAGTTAAGTGGCTTTGGAAAATGATGAGTAATGTTATCATCTACAGGTATGCACTTCGGCTAAGCTCAGGTTGATTCAGTGGATGCTTCCCTGACTGAAATGATGATGCCAATGTTTTTAAAAATGGTCGGTACACAAGGACCGACACTTGGATTCTTTTCCCTCATACCAATGGAGGTTCTGTAGGACTGCAGGAGGTCGGAGAGCAAGCCCTTCTGGATGGTGGCATTCCCACTCAGGGTCTCCTTGTCCAGGATGAGCAGGAAGCGGTGGAGCTCCATGAGGAGCTGGTCCAGCACTGCAAGCACAGACAGACAAGAGGGTCTCAGAGGTATGGAAAAATATAAATACCTTTATGCTAAATGGTGTTAAACACTTCTCGGCATGAGAATATCGTTAAAACAGTGGCTTCAGCCCAGAACTGTCACAGTTCCCATCAGCAAGAAAAAGAAGAGCCACGAGCGACATAAAGGTGATGAAGTTTCCATGCAGAAATATTCCGAATATCACATTTTAATTTACGGCTGAGAGCGGGGAGTTCAACTCCAGGACACGTCTTTTAACACTGAATTCTGCTGCTAGTTTGTTAGCTATTTCATTCTCACTGCCTGGCTTTTGTTCTTCTGAGCTGTGCGCTGCATGCCAACATTTGACATGGGAGAGACTCTTCAGAGGTTTTAAGCTGGCAGCGGTCGAAAACCATTCAAACTTTATGTCAGGCAGTCATTACTCTCATCCAGCTGCTATTGACAGTTGCAAAGTCTGTTTTGAGGTTGCATTGGGAGTTGCACGGGTTTAGCGAAAGGTCAAGTCCAGATGAGGGAGGAGCCTGGGCCCCGAGTCGGCGGGGCCACTGTGTCTGGGTGCAGCCCACACACATCCTTCAGGGGTCAGCGCTGAGCTCACAGCCCTCTCCGCTGTGTGGGGAGCTCTTTGTGTTTCCCTTCACTGTCTCTTGGCCTCATGAATAGGCCCCTTGCCACAGTGGGCCTCAGTGTGTGAGCACTTCTCCAGAAGACGAGACAGAGGAGGGGATAAAGAAGGGAGATTTTATTAAAGGAAAAGGTGGGGCTAATATCAGAGGCGGTGTCACTGTTCTTAGGTACTGGAATGTATGAAATCCCCCACAAAATGTATGCCACCACCGTTTAATGTTTTTTTCATAGTATCTGTATTTATAATTAGCTTTACCAGTGCTGGTCTCCATTTGGCTACTGTTAAAATAGACACATGTTTAAACTAAGAAGACTTGAGTGCAGTAAAGTAAAATGCAATTATTAATGCAAATTATTGAGCAGGGTCAATCAGTAGTGTATGATCATATGCTGAGCAATTTGGCTTATTATTTATACTGTATTTAAAAACAATATAAATGACACTATAGTAGCACATACTGATATCAACATAACAGCAAACCCTTGAAGTAACTTAGCTTTCTTGCTGAAACACATCAATTGTCAGCCTTTGTGCCCATGACAACCAGACAACTGACATTGCAATGTTAAACTTACAAACATTTTGGAGAAACAGAAACAAAGTACCATTCATATGTGGAAATCATCTGACCCGACTCCACATAAAATCAATCATAAATCACACACACATCATAGGGATAGAAAACTGTTTCTCTGTGTTTGAACTCTTTTAAAACTGTCAGCTAGACTATTTTAGTGGCTCCTTCCGGCTCCAACTCATCACTAACATTCATGCCCTCTCCCCTCCTTCCTACACTCCCACACATCAAAGGACCCCTGCTCAGGGAAATTTCTGCAAAATAAGGCGTCAGGACACGGTGAGCTTTGCCTCTCGGAGATGACGAGAGGCTTTCCCAAAGCCGCGGCAAGCTGGGTTGTTTTTAATGACTCCTGCTCAAGCTGAGTCAACTTCTGCTAAGAGGCCCCCGTGGTAGGAGGACATGCACCGTAGAAAACACCACTGCTTAGGACACACATAGTCACACACCCATAGAAAATCTAAAGTAATTAAAATCAGCTTAAACAATGATGACAAACAAAGACTCTCTGAGAGTTTCCCCTTTTGTGTTCAGGCCTCACTGTAATGATTAAAACCGCACGTATTTGCTGCCATTAGATTTCCAATTGTTGTTTAGCTGCTAATGTTTGTCCGCACAGCAGGAATCCAAACATTTTTTTCCAAGCTTCTCCTCCTTGTGTGTTTGCAGAGATTGACTCTGATGGCCTTTTGGATTGGAGGACCCTGGGAAACGCAGTCAGCTGACAGGACGGGGAGGTCTGTAGCAGACCGTCTCTGTGGGCTACGGGTTGGCCAGACGCCCACTGCACATCCAGTGAGTGACCGCAGCCTCCGCAGCATAAACAATTCACTTCTGTAGAATGGCCAACAGGAATCTGAGAGCCCATTGGCCAGCTGGAGTGCTACTGTGTTTTCAGCTGAAGAAGGACGTTTTTGAGACGCAGTTAAAACACACTGAAAAGGGGCAGGTAAGAATAAAACGAAGAGGACTCTAACCCTAACCTAGCAGTGTCAATTATCAGTTCAGTTTGCAGTTTTCAGACACCTACATCATGCATATGGGGAATTTCTCTTCCTCATTCCTCAGGTTGTACTTCCTGGTTTGCCTCGTTAACAAGCAAAAAGACTTGTATTTGTTTTCTCCCACACTTGAGATATCCAATCATTTTGTGTTTGATATAGTGCTCTGATAAGTCTGCATGTCGGCAGGGTGCATTTTCATTGGCTGACTTGGTTAGGACAGAGGAATGAAACTGCTGTCATTTTTTATTGTAAAGCAGAGAGGAATCTACCAGGACATCGCGACAGATACATGCAAAAAATAAGATTGGAGATTACACATAACAAATGCTTCCTGCAGTATTAGTTTCTCTCAGTACTCGTCTCCATCTGTTTACCTTGTCTGACCCCAACTGTGGTCGACAGAAAAAAAAAAAGGCTGATTCTTTCACTTTGACATTGTTTTATTAGCCTAGCAAAAAAAACCCTAGCAGAATCCATTAATCTTTTTGCATTCATGTCTATTTATATATCCATCTGTGCATCTGGACTACAAATGATACTTTTAATCTTTCACAGCCTTCGAGCACAGCTGCTTACCTCCTGTCTGTCCTTTGAGGAAGGAGATGACATTTCTTACTAACAGAAGAAAAAAGTCATATTGTTAACTGTGCATGGAAAAACGCTGCGTCTTGCATCATTAAACAGCAGAGAAATGACGTGGTATCCGACCTCGCAAGCGGATCGAGCGGCTCTCCCCAACCAAAACCAAAAGTGAAATGAGTCCTATAATAGGTCAGCTAAAGAAAGAAACAGACAAAAATAGGGCTGTATTCAAAAAGTCCAAGTGAAAATCATTTCTGAATACAGGCTTTTCATTCGAAGAAGAGAAGGAATTGGACTTGGGTCTGTACCACCATTCCCTTTGTTAAATTTGAGCAAATCTTCTGCTGAACAAAGAGGTCTTGTCGGGATCCTGGCAGCACTTTTTACTCTGAGAGGCTTGAGGTCCTTCATCAACACTCATGGGTCACATCTTAGCGGAGACGAGTGTGAGCGTTTCATTTTATCAAATTAACGAGGCAGCCCTGGCCTCTCGTTTCAATCCAACCGCTTGCAGGTTAAATGGGGTTGCGGGCTATGCTTCCCCTGCTTGGTGGGCATTGGCCTTCAAACATGCTGGGGGAATATAATCTGACAAGAATCTAATTGGCTTCCGCCCCAAGCACAGTCTCTCCCACAACAGCAAGAGGTACCTACACTGAAAAATAATAGATTGCCACTTCTGCCCTAAAAAGAGCCAGGCATTTCTCTTGTACTCAGCTAAGCTTTTCTCTGGTGACCTACGACATCACAGTGAGAATTTTACTTTACAAGCATGTCAACCAAACCATTAAAATGCCTTTCAATGGCAAAATCAAATCTGATTATTTTACCATCTCTTTCCGCATGACTGGTGTGCACTATGTGTCCTCTCTCAATCCGAAAATCAAATGTTTTTCATCGGTTTCCTCTCATCCATGCACCACCTCCCTTCATCTGTCCTACTTTTCCAAACAACTCCTCAAATCCCAGAGAATCAATTAACGCTCCAGGACCAGTTTTTCACTGATGCAATATGTGTGCTGCTCTTAAGCATGTTTATGCCTTTGATCAAGGGTGAAAAAAGTTAAACTCAAACCAATATTATAAGTTCTGGGGTTACATTATATAACGAGATGTCAGTGGGCATGCTGATCACACGATTAGTCTGATTAATCACATCATATCAGTCATTTCTGGGCTAATTGGAAAACAACTGCGCAGTGTTTACTTGTTGTGATTAAGTAACACGGGGACATTAAATCAGACTTAACTGGCTTAGCTAACTGCAAAACCATCTTTCTCCTCCTTGAGCACACATTTTGTAAACCCATGAAACTTGTTTGCAATGCAGCTGTCACCGTTACTCGTGATCGAGATAAACTGGCAGTTTATCTGAACGTGATCTCATCCATTTGGCACCAAGGCCGAGCAGCTGCCCCAGCAGCCTCTGCAGAGGAGGAGGCAGTGGTTACAGGCTGCTGCACTTTGATTGTCATTTCCATCTGCAGACATGCTCAACATCTTAACAAAATTCACCAGTGAACAAGAGTGAATTTATCTCCGGCTTAAAAGCTAAAAATCGCAGGGGCTGAAATTGGAAATTTTACCACCTTGGTTGGTGTTTTATTGGCCCAAATCGAATCAGTTCATGTGTGCCGAGGTAGTAAATTGTACTTGTATTCAGTTGTTGAGTATACCATGTAAGCAAGTCCAATCATATATTGGATAAAGTTAATCATTAAAAATTATACCCAGAAATACATAAAAGAGATAACAATTTTTATGAAATAGAAAAGACACTTACATAATTCCATTTTAAAACAAACCGATGAATGGTAGGTGTAGCAGACCTATGTACATGAGATGATGCACAGCACTGAGCCTATTTGGTGTAAAGTGACAGAGCTATGACTTCAACTAAAAGGGAAGTGGTAGAAAGAAGGAGAATTGGAACCAGTGTCCAAACACGACAGTAAAACAATGGCGTGGTTTATACGCTGTCACAGACTCAAGATAAGAAAAAGCTGTTTTTTTTTTTTTTTTGACTCTTAAAGACTAAAGTTCCAGAGGAAAACATATAAATGGTTCTGTTTCACAGCAGATGACTGGAAGCAGGTGCCACGTATGGTTGCTTTGTTCCAGCCTGGCCTCTCTCCGGTAAGAGTGGCACGTCACTTGGCGGATGGCGTGGGCGGGGCCTGAATGACGGATCAAACACCGATCCTATTGGTCTTTGATTGGATATTGGCAGGCACTGGTCTGTCTCCCTGCAGCATGCTGGGTTCAGCTGTGGGGCAGGGACTGCAGCGTGGACATGGCTGGATTAATCCAAGCTGTGTTTTGGTGTTATTGCCGTAGAAACCCGGATAAAAAAAATTTGAAAAAAAAATCTAAACCGTGGGTGTCAACTTGATGACTTCAGAAAAGAGGCCGCTTATGGCTGATAGCAACACTTGAGAGAACTCTGGAAAGATGTGGACAAAGTGACACAAGAATGGAGCAGGAAGTGAAATAATTTATTGACGCTTGAAGCAAACACTAAAGGTAAAAGTGCATGGTTCCTTTTCAGGCCATAAATAATAGTTTTGATATGCCTGTGAGTGCAAATATTGAGGTTTATCTAGTACAAACAGCATGTAAGCTGTTCAAATCACATAGGTGGACTGTAGGGTAAGTAATGTTTTATTTCTCCAGCATCATCAGGCTTACTTCCTCTTTACTAATTTCTCTCACCATGATCCCTGAATCCTGAAGAAATCATAAAATACAGGCTCATAAAGAATGAGTGGATCCGTACATACACAGCTTGTCTGGATCTGCAGTACATAATGGCTATAAAATTACGGTTTTCTGAGCACGCTTGTCTTGTATTTATAACATCACATGCTCTCTAAATATTAACCAGCAGGGAAAAAAAACATTGTCAGTTTAATTTCTGGTTGCAAGACACATTGAGGGCAAATGAAGCGTCCCTGCCACGCAACACTAATAAACTCTAATTTCTTTGGGCCTCTGCCCTCGCCAGTCAGAACTTTTTCTTTTCATTCTCTTGTTTTAATAAAGATTTGTATTCGTATGTCATAGTTACATCCTCTGCAGAAGTCATCTGGCTTTGCTGTTTCAATCTTGACAACATTTTGACACCATGACTTTTTCAGTCGCATGCCTAAGTTAAATGAGTTAAATACCCAATGTGTCTAAATCTGTTCTCTCTGGGCTTCAGGTTCTCAGGTTCTTGATCTGTGAAGCTGAACTCTTATCAGGAGTTGTTTTGTTCTGTCTAAAGTGCAGACCTTTATAGCAACCCCTCTGCTCAAGCTCATGTGTTGGCGTGCTGGGTTTGAAAACCACAAGGATGTTGTTTACAGATGATTGACCGCTATTTCTCACACTTCAGCCACTTGCATGGCATGCATCAGCACAACAGACTCTGCAGAGCGAGTGAGCACCCGAGTGAAGTGAAGTATAACCTAATGACTGTCAGAGCCCTGCAGGATTTTGGTACTATCTAGTCAGAAAGCAGCACTCTTCATGTCTAAACTAAAGTTGCAGTTAATTGATTGGTAATGGCTAATTGTCCGTCATGGTGCAAATTATGGAAATATCAATAAAAATGTAAAGGTCGTTCAAAAATAAAGTCTGTGTCAGTCTTTCGGGCTTGAGGACAGGAAGGAGGTCATGGCCGAGATCGTATACTGGTGACAGTGTTTCGTCCACTGTGGGAAAAATATGAGGTGGGAGGGGCTTGAAGTTGGTCATGGCCAAAGAGTCTGCAGAATCGACTTTTTTCAACACCACATCAGCTTGTTGCACTATTTACTCAGTGGGATCAGATAGTGATTGTTTGGCTGAAATGAAAACCTGCAGTCTTGACTCAAAATGAACAACGGTACAGTATGCCCGATCTCTGCTGCATTTCTATTTCATTTCTGTTGGGTGTGCTTTTTTTTGTTTTCATTCTTTTTGGATGAAAAACAACATTTCCTCGTAAAACATGCTCAAGGCACGCTGCTACATCGCCATTAACTATTAACCAGGTTTGGTCAATACGATTAGAACATGAAAAGGGAACAGAAGCTCCAATGTCATGTCAGGAAAAAGATAAAAGGGGAATGGTGAAGGCACAGGCTTAAGGCGCTCCAAGCCAGAAAGCCTAGAAGGAGACTGGGCAGAGTTACAGCAAATGTTGAAACACAAGCGTTAAGCTCACAGGAGCAATTCACCCTGAGATGCTGAGACATAGATTGAAGTGTTAACTTTAACAAAGGTACAGATACAAAAGTTAAAATAAAGGAGTCACTTACAAAGCGTAGTTCCACTTTCCTTTTCAAGTTTCTCCTCTTTCAACTTCCCTCTGCCCCAACTATTGAATCTCGCCTTTCACGCCTTCATCCCACGCTTTATCTTTTCCCAACACCCTTTTCTTTTTTTCTGGTCTTTAGATCTCTGCTGTCTCAGTAATATTGAGGCTTACGGCTCGGCCCTTGGAGAAATCAGACCGTTTTTATAGCTGAAATATGCTAATGGGCTCTAAAAATCCGAGAAAATCTTTTTTTTTTTCTTAATAGGAAGAGGCCCCGGTCTACTGGAGCAGCTTCATATCGATTAGGATGCAGCGCATGTTACTGAAGTCCCTGCAGATGAAGACTTGAGATGAAGCTTCGGCATTCTGGCTGCTGATGATGTAAAGTATGTGTGTACATGTGTATAAAGCAAAGTCAAAGATGCGGAAAGTGAGAAAAAGAGCAGTGAAAATCAAGTTTGGAGGATATTGCCAGAATCTTTGTCCCAAAAACAATAAATACACTGACATTAATATTTTAATTCTTTTGATTAGCATTTTTTAACGTTCTTTTTAAGAAACTTAGTAGGAACCTCTATAGCCTGTTGTTGGCTCAGTTTAAAGACAAATGATAGCAGTTATTTAGACGAATGAAACATGCTGACACTTTATAAAATAGTTGTACTGGAATGTTAATGATGCTAAAAAAAAAAAAGCCTCTTTTAAGGCAGCTGTGGGGACAAAGGCCAAAAACTTTTCTTCAATTGTGTAAAATGCTGACATAAATGGAAAGTGAAAGTTTCAAATGTCATCTCATAAAGCTTCTCTAATATTTTTACACTCTATATTTCTATTAAGGGATTGCTCGCTGCAACTAGTGTCCCTCAGCTTGACGGGGCGTTCGAGTTTTGCAGTTTTGGAGAAAAAGCTCAGATAAACCTACTGTGCGCTGCTTGTGTAGCAACAAACGGCAGACATGCAAAGTTATTAACTAACTGGCGAACATAGTGGAGTATTTAACAGATGAAGAGCCAGATACTTCCCCCAGTCCAGTGGTGGAGACCAAAACAGAGCTACAGCGAATGAATGGGAACAGTTTGCCAGCATACAAGCTTTATAAACGTGATGAAACGCCAATGTTGTACTAACAGCTTTCTGCACTGTCCTCAATTGGCCAAGAAAGATTGCTGGTTTCAAGATATTTTTACGCTGAGAACAAGTTTATATCCAAACTACATGAGCTGATAACTCAAAGTATGTTCAGCTACCAATTATGCTGTCTATCCACTTTGCCAGGAAATGATAGCAACAAACGACGCTGTAACTCTCTACGACTCTCTCCAAATTAGTTTTTCCCACAAACACACACAGAGATGAAAAAACAGTCAGCCACGAGGCAGAGGAGGCTCAGCGTGGTTCCTCCTAATGCCCACATCCACCCCTTTAGTCCTCCTCTCTCCTTACATTCCCTCGCTTCATAGGACCACAGCCAACAATCAAGGGCATCATCCTCTATATATTCTGGTGTGTGGGATGCATATGCATGTATATACCACTCTGTGGGGGCTTTAACCATCAGTCATTTTTCAATTAACATACACTGTGTAGCGATAAACAGACTCATGTTGTAGAGGCCATGTTTTTGGGGCTTTACAAGGCTCCACAGTCTTGGCTTGATGAGAAAGTGAGCGACAGACTCGGAGCAGCTGCTGACAAATAAAAACTAACTAGCAATGCCGCCTCAGAGTCAGCCACATAAAAGCTCCTCTGCCTGGTTATTATCCCACAGATAAGTGGCCAGGAGGGCTGCAGGGAGAGTGAGACCTAGCGTGCGCGCATGTGTGTGCTATTACAAGCGAGTGAGTTCCTGTTCTCCAGTTCTAAGTGCCATTTCCATCAAACGAGTACCTGGTGAGACAAAAAAAAAAAAAAAGGAAAAAAACAATACAGGTCTGATCCAGAGCTCCTGTATCCAATAAACAAAGCCACGTTTGATGTGTCGTAAATGAACAGGAGCAAGACCCAGCGGGCGAAAAAAGGGCCAAACTCACACTGAGCACTCCGCCTCCGCCTCCACTGATCAGGAAGACCGTCTTTCTTTTCATCATTTTTATAGAGCAGTCCAGCTTCCTGAATTACCCCTCACTCCCCGTTGGCAAGTACAGCCCATGACACACCAGCAGACCCCATACCAGCCCTGACAGCCTACATCCTTGCCTGCCTCTGCTGAGGTCAATCCCGTTAAACCCACTGACTCTATCTTGCTACACTTGTAAGCAAAAACTCTTGAAACTCTAATTTTCAGCTAATATTAGAGAAATGAATTTATGGTTATCACTGCTGCAGTTGACAGACTGTAGTCAATTAAAATGCCAGCTTTGAAAGTGTTGCCAGCCCTGGGATACACATGCTAATAAAAGTGAGAAAAAAAAATCAACATCTGTAAATCTGCATTACATTTTATTTTGGCAGCGATCACAGAATCCGATTACTGCTCAAGATGCTGGAGACAAGAAAGGGAGCCATCGTCATGGATCCGTCATGGGCGAAACCCAGCTGCAGAGGCTGTGGATTCAACAGAGACATTTTTCACCAGAAACCAGTTGGATCCATAATAACATGGAAAACAAAACAAGCAAGGGCATGAGGTGGAAGGAACTGAATGACAAGGAAAGGAAGAAAATAAATACCAGAGAGGATCTCGCAAAAAAAAAAAAAAAAAATAGTAAACATATCCGTTCCCTTTATGGGAATATTTAGGAATATTTTTGCACTCATTTATAAATAATTTATATGCTTCTTTTATAGACTATTGTTCTGAAATTATGCATGTATGTAATGCTTCGTTCACTTGTCAGCTGATCAGGATTCAGCTCACAAAGCCAAGTGAGAAAAATTATTTAACATTTAAACGTTAGCATGTGGACTTGGAAAAAAGAAAGCTCCAATCATCTCTCGGCTGAGCTGCTGAAGTGCGTCTTCTGTTGTAACAGTGATTCTCAAGCACGCCCAAAAGGTCACTCAAACCAAACACAGCTCCAGGTGGCTGCGCTAATTCGATTCTCGTCATCTGGCAGAAGGTGTGAGAATCGGTGACATGAGCTGCTGCTGCAGCGCTCCTCTGGAATGAAACCTGCATAAGTCATCCAGAATACTAAACAATGCCTTTCTTTGTCATTGGCCTCCCCGGATTTCCCCATGTTTCCCTTTTACTGTACCTCCTCCACTGGCTGCCCGTGGCTGTTAGTATCTAATTCAATGTCCTGGTGGTGCTGCTGCATACAGCTGCCAAGAGAGAGCACACTCCAGCCCCTATTTCAGCCTCACACACCACCTCAATCCCTGAGATCTGTAGTTACCAGGTGTAGGACCGCCGCCCTGCATCACTCGACATGCCCTCGGCTCGCCCTTTCTCTCCTGACTTACATCCTCATTACTCAGGTCTCCCCCCTACCTGCCCTGCAAAACATCTTTAGCCTGTAATTCAAGCTCCTGTTTCAACCAAGTGGCCCCATTTCCAAAGCTTTCACTGCCTAATCAGTAGATATACATTTATATATCTGAATGACAATAAAGTCTGTCTAAGTCTAAGTCTAAAAAAAAAAAGATAAGAAATTAATTAATGCTCACCTTTGAAAAGCACTTCAGGTTTTGAAATCCTGACACATACTGTACAGGCCAGTCCATTCCCTCTTTGTTTGTTTGAGATACAGTCAAGTGAGCAATGTAGCTCCACTGGTGGACAATCACTCTAATCTGAAACATGAAATTAATATGCACTTCTCCTTTACATTTTGTCAAAATCTAATCTGTGCATACTGGGATACTGAACATGATCTGGACTGCAACTTTTCATTATTTCATTATAAATGGACTTCTTATTTCCTCTGTTTAAAGTTTCACTGTTATTAGTTAACCTATAAAACTCTCATCACAGTCCCCTGGAGCCCAAATGAACATTTTCATATAGCTTATGCTGTCAAACCAATAAGCCAAAATTCAATATAAGATCACAGATAATGGATAAAACCAGAAAATCCCCACATCTGAGAAGTTGGAGTAAAGAATATTTAACATTTTTGCTTGAAAAACAACTCAAACATGCAGATCAGTCATCAGTCATCTGATCGACTATCCAACTCATTTTTTCTGTTCTAACTGTGAGTATATGAATGACCAAATGAATGAACCGTACACAGACCAATCCAAAGCCCCTGCTCCTAATGAAATCCCCCTCTCTGGAAAAATTATACACAGAACACCTCTGCGCTTGGCTTCTTGCACCACTGGATAGTCACTCCGAGAGAGAGCGAGAGTGGGAGTGAGCAGACTGGGCCCTCCGGTCAGCTGGAGAACGGGAATGTTGCAACAAGACTGTTTTCTTTCAAACTGTGGCGATCCCGTTCCAGTCGGACTGGTTGCCCTTTTGTTTGGGGTCCAGAAAGTTGCCTCACCCAGAGCACTGACGGTGAGGGGGGGGATTCATCCAGTCATTCCCTCTCTGACTTGCTAATACCTCTGTGTCTTGTCTCCTTTCTGTTTGACATCAAGGTGAGGTGCCCTTCATGACCCGAACTCGGCCCAACCAGAGCAGCGAATTTCACCATTTTGGCTCTTTTGTTTATGTCAGTCAGGAAGTACTAAATGGCCTTGCTCATCCTTCATGGCCAAATAACCACAGGAATTTGAGGAATGCTGAGAGAACAATGTTGCTGCTATTGGAATTCATCAGCGACCACAGTGCAAAGTATTTTATAGAGCTCATTTGGAGAGGGGAGGCGGCCGGGAATGAGCCACACATCTTCATGTTGTTGGGGGCGGGGGGGGGTGTTGAACTCAAAGAAGGTTCAAATCTCAGGATCGGTTGCCCAGAAGTAGCTCACCTGTTTGACACCTGATAGTCTGTCTCTTTCCCAGGAGGCCACCTAACCCACCTCCAGGGGAATTTTAATGATCAGTATTAGTAGCAGGTGACCAACATCCAAGCCAGTGCGTGGGACAATGAGTCCTTACAGCACAGGAAGCAAAATCTACTTATTAGATGATGTACAGTAGATGCCTTTATGTGTCCATGTTGGTGTGCCAGACTTAGAGAAAAGGGCAAAACATCAGATTCAATGTCTTTCAGCCTCGCTATGGCAACATGCAAATGACTTGGAAGCATCTTAAATCTATAAATGTCACAAAAAAATCATGCTGTTGTCCTTCAGCAGTCATTTACGCAGCAGTTGTTAGCAGTGACATGGTAACAACAGGAGAAGTCAGCAGCTCTGTCTCTAGTTATTGACACAAAAGCCATATAAGAAAAATAAAATAAAGAAAATTCTCCTTCTTACCTTTGTGCTTCTCCATTCCCTCGCGCGGACTCTCGCAGTTTCACCTTCTTATCCCCTCGTCTTTCCTTCCTCCTCTCATAAAAGCGAACGATCCCAGAAGTTTGCCGACAACTTTCTGGGTGATGGGACTTTCTGCGGAATGCACCACCCGTTTCTCAACAACACACTGACTGGCTGGCTGGCTGGCTGACTGCGGGCTGAGCTCTCTGACGGAACTACAGCGCTCTCCTCTCCTTCCAAATCTCGTTCGGACGCGCCTCCTCCCGTGCGCAGCATCCAAAACTGCTGCAGCTCCGGACGCGCCTCCGGGTGTCTCTCAGCGGGCCCCGCGGGTCCCCGCAGCAAACCGAGGCACAGATTCACTTCAGATCACTCAGGAAAGGGGTTGTGACGCCAGGAGGACGGTGGCAACTGCAGGTTTATCCTCCGATCTTGGGTTAAATTGCGCGTAAAAACCGCAAAACTACAGGAAACCCTGCGGTCAACGGGGGGCATGAGTTGAAATAACGCACTTTTCTGGGCTTTGTCAGCGGGCTCACATTAGGTTTATGTCCAAATCTAAGAAAGAACACTATATCTTCAATGTTTTGGCTGAATTATTGCGCGATTCCTGTAAGAGATGTGGGTTCATTGGAGCTTTTTGCGCAAAGAAAAGTCTGCAAAAAACACACACACACTTCCCATTTTCAGATCATGGCTTTCATAGGATCGTGTGCTGTAATCTGCTCTTACAACCATTGCTCCTCTCTCTCTCTCTCTCTCGCTGCAGAAATAAAAAGAGGAGTTTGCAGCTCAAACTAAACGCGCACTACCACCGTGGGAGAACCGTGACCGGGCGGAGGTATGAGAGGAATGTCAGGCAGAGGAGCACAACGCACTCCAGGAGATGGTCCAGAGGAGTATTAATACACAGGCATTGACCAGAGTGCAACTACTGCAGCAGTCACACCCCTGGTAAACTGCGGCTTTGGTAACACTGCAGGTGGTGGTCTTGTGGTGTCATCTGATGCTGGGGGGAGCTGGGGGGTGTCACAAGCAGCTTCTAATTGAAAATGTCACTTTGTGTGTGGCTGTTGGGACAAAGAGAGCTGATAGGGCAGTGATAGTATCTTCAAGGTCAGAGGAGGGCATGCTAAGGACTTCAGCCTCAGTGGACTCAAGGAAGGGGGGGGGGGGTCAATACTTCATCCATTCCTTATCTGAACCTGGTCTCGTTTAAGCTGAAGCACACTCACGGGTGACCTGGAGACACTTGTTGAGACGGCAAGAGTTTGATTGCTCACAGCATGTCTGAGTGTCGGCCATTTTTAAAGCGACAATGTGTAGTCTTTAACATCTTCGCCCATCCCTTGTGTGTGTGTTTTAGGGTTTTTTTTTATGATCAGGGTCACAGAATGGTGCAGCTCTCTAACTCATCGGTCAGAAAGCAGCCCGAAGAAGAAGGCAGCAGTCATCAGGGGTTAGACAAGGTCAACACAGGTGGTGAGGCTCGCAATCGGAGCAGTTTACCTGATTTGTGTGTCTCCAAAACACACTCTCTCTTTTGCCATTGGCTGTCACACGACAACACTTGTCCGTACCAACTTCTTCATGAGCACCGAGGGAAATATCTTGATTGTGTGTGCATGTGCCTCTGTTGGAGTGTTGGAAGAGGGTAGGCCATGGACTTTTTCTCTGTGTAGCAGCTTGATAATAATTAATAGTTATATAACCAGGTTTATAGCCACCCCTGCAAACTATTTTGCAGTTTGAACATAATGAAAGTCTACTTTAAAGGATGCTTTGCATTGTAATGTAATATAGCACCGTATATACAGTATCTCTGTGTCCTTACGGAGGTAAACAATCAGTCGATTGATAATGAAAAAATATTTGTAAGACAGAGAATATGTCTTTGTGAAGGTCTTAGAGGTGCAGTTTGAATGATCAGAAAAGTCCTTACGGCTCTATTGTGTTTTGGGAGATTGACATCACACAAAGTTTCAGTTTACAGAGACTAAATCAATGCATTTGTCAGTCAGGATTAGTTAACAGTCAAAATACGGGAGGGTAAGCTGGTAAGAGTAAGAACAGAGTTCAAAGTTTGTATGTGTTGGTGTGGATGTTTGAGGGTCTACGAGTGTGTTAGCTAGAATGGAAATTTAATAAAAGGTTTCATTGTAAAATTGAGGTTTTGCTGCATCGCCACAAAGCAGAAAGTAGCCTCTTTATCAGTCGTGTACATCTGTTTATATTTCCTGGAACAATTCAAACTGATGATGTGAATCATTTAAAAGATAAAGAATAAGTGTTTCCAATAAAACTTCACAGACTTGTGAAGACTTGTGCCGTCATTTACTGTGACAAAGGCTGATACAGTATTTATTTAATGCAGTTGGATGGCTGTAAGTCTTCAATGTTTGTTTTGTTTGTTTTGTCTGTGGGTTTAGGAGTAGTAACTGTTGTATCAGAACTGTGTAGAGTTTAAATCACTGACTTTTGATTTACTGTCTTCATCTGTGAATGGATGTGGATAAGTTCATTCTTTTGTTAGTTTTGTTTTTGTCCGTATGTGTCTAACTTCTATTTTCCAAGGCTACGAATTAACTTCAATATTTTGTACCGTTGTTACACGACCACAAAAGAAATGTTTTACTCGAGTGAATCTCTTCGCCGTCTTTTCAGGCACCTACAATGCACCGAAACATTTCAGTTCTCAGCCTTGAATCTGTTTCCGTCAGCCTGTGTCTCAGTGCAGACTTCAAACAGGTCAGTTAAAAGTCACTGGGTGATGTCACACTTTATCGTACAGCCTTCGGGTGAATAGGGAAAGTGTGAATGTGAGTCAGACATGATGGCTCAGCGTGAATTGAGAAAACAAGGGGGGTCTAGTCTTTCTCTCCTCCGCTCTTTCTTTGTTTGTCTGTCCACAGCAAACGGACTGTCTTTCTGAATCCAGCAGGGGAATTCCTATTGTGCAGCAGACCTGTAGAAGCCCCTGGCTGTACATGGGTGGGTTCAGGTCTTGAAACATTCAGACTGGGATGATTTAGGGTCAACGTGCGTGTCCGTGTGAGGTATTTGTACGTAGGTGTGCGATGAGGGCGCTAAAAGTTTATGAGCGATGTCGTACAGATTCTTGAACTTTTACAAGATTACATTTTTGGGTCAAAGGTGCAACCATGGCTCCTCTTTTCTGCTGCAGATTGGAGCACAAAGAGCATTCCTCAGCTGTGAATCAGAGGACAGAAGTCACTGACTCGACTCCAAATTAGCAGTGGACCCTCTTTGATTCGGGGGCCTCTCCCATGTTTGCACACACACATATATATAGATACACACACACATAATGCATCACCAATCCCCCTGAAAAGAGACCCCCCATTTATTTAGGTATTTTCATCTAATCTAGTCTAAACCGTGCGGCTCCACTTACTGTTACGTCTGGGAATTTCCAGAGAAAGCTGAATCCACCGACCCTGCTGTACCTCCCCGTTGTTTTAAGAACATTTCGACCAAGAATGCAGAGGGCACCGGCTTCAGACACTCTACACCTTGGGGAGACGGTGCTTGTTTCCCAGCACCGCGGACGTGTGTGCACCTGACTAAACGCCAAGAGGCTCTCCCGCGGCTTAAGTGGAGGAGTGTTAAGTCACAGTGCGATAATATTGTCTTTAGTTCACGTGTGATCAGGTTCACGGTAACCTCTGTGGAAGATAAACAGCAGTTCTATGGATCCTCAAAGTGCGTGAGGATGACTCATGCGAAGGCTGAGAAAATGTTTGTGGCGATACTTTCTGCGGCAGCTCAAATCTTGTGTTTTGTGGCAGACAGATTTTTAAATGTGCAGTCTTCTCGCTGTCATGTCTTGAATTTTAGCTCACGGAGGACAGGTATTTGGGTGTGTCACAAAATATCCTCAGATGTAATATAATATTTGGAAACCATTAAAATGAAAATAAAAATAATCACAGATTTGCAATATAAACAGCAATATACCATGCCTAAAATGACCATAATGCACATAAAATACACTGATCATTTTATGTCTTTGACGCTGATTCTAACATTTAAGTTATTTTTTCTTAAACATTAGTCTGCATTAAGCAGGCTATTTAATGCACAGCTGTAACGACTTTTGAACAGTGAAGAAATCACTGTATTCACAATTAAAGGCAATTACCAATCTAATATGTAAACCAATCAATTCTTGAATTCCTAAAGTCTTCACAACTCTTTACTGAATCAGTCACTGACTCAGTGAGCTTACATTATAGGTTTTGCTTGAAATGCTTATTATATCCAGACTAGTCTTTATCCTAGTAGCATCAGCCTGACAACATGTGACACAGTGTGTCACAGCAGCTGTTCCATTATTCATAATTATTTGTGTCTGCAATGCAGCTCCAGGATTTATTTCTAGATCAACTTTGATTTATAGAGACTGATTTATATGATTCACATTCATGGAATAAAGCATGTGAATGAAATTTTACTTTGACCTGTTTTTTTTTTTTTTTTAACAATTATTTCTTTCTTCTTTTGCTCTTTTTGTTGTGTTTCAATGGTGTCTGTGTTGATTTATAATATAACTGTGCAGCCATTTTGGCCCGGTCTCTCTCAATAAACCATCCTGTGTAAATAAAGATGAAATAAACAAGAAAACAGCAAAAATCCCCTCTAGTGTAAATATTGATATTAGTTGGGCATTTGTGACAACATCTGGTGTCACAGTGGAATATTAACTAGGATAAGGTGGTGGTTCAGGTCATAGGCCTTTTGCTGAGAACACATTTTTGACACGTCACAATGTTAAAAGCACAGGTGTAAATAACTAAATGAATGATGTCTGAATTCCATTTAGCTGCTTCAGTTTCATGGTCCTGGCTGGCTCACTGTCACACCGTCACTGTGTAACGGGACACCTGAACAGAAAGGAGCCTTTGTTTGTGTTATTAGAAACACCTGTTTTTTTCCTACTTTGACAAGTCAAATGGTCTGTTGTGAAAAAGGTGTGTTATCGACCATTCATCAAGTGTGGTCTGTACCTGACTTTGTGAAGTTTGAGGGTCTATGCCTCACTGTGCAACATTGCCACCTGCAGGTGTACATGTGGAAGTGTGAACAGCCACAGATGAAAGAACATGCTGAGCATCTTGAGCATTTGTTTTATGAAGGAAATGAAGATTTAAACACTTCATGCCTGACTCTGTCATCTTGTCACCACTGTCAGTCCTCCGATCTTCTTCAATTATTATGCACAGTATGAAAAACTACACGTGGACACTCACTAAATTTGCCTCCCTGTCTACACCATGGTAACCTGTACTTTACACTGTTGTTTTTTAAGGGTAGTTTCAGCCACTTGTTTTACACCATGAGCTGGGAATTGTTTCAAAAGTTTACAACAAACTAATCTAGCTGAGGATGCCAAGCTGCCATTCAGTCACCATCTGTATGGTAGGCACATACAGAAGCACCTCTCATATTTGTTCTCAGCTCTGTCGCATCATACAACTGCGTACTCCACCAAACCCTAATCTGACTCCTCGGCTCGGCAGCTGGCACCGCCCCAGCAAGCCTCATCACAGACAAAGATAAGTGCACTCTGAGAGAGACGCTGCTGCATCTGATGTTAGGGTAGAATAAGAATAGAGCCTCCTTAAACACATGATTGAAAAGAGGCTTTATTAAAAAAAACACTCCTTGGCCTCGTCACAGAATTTTTTCCAACTATAAGTGTCAGTTATGGAAAATTTCTGACATGCCAGGACCACAAGTTAGAGGAGAAAATAATTTTTGTATAGAAATTGATCCAGCAGCACATATACTTCAAATGCAGATGCAGAGGTGCTTTGGTTAAGTTCGCCAGGGCAATTGTAGCTGTGAGGAATACCTCCTCAGCTGTGAGGGGCATTGCTGACTATTTTTTGACAATTTTATTGATAGCTTTTGCCATCCTCACTGTCACATCTGGGGTAATAGTGTTCAATTATGTGCCATTAAGAGCCAAGAGCACAAAATGTATAAATATATGATAAATATATTTATACATTTTGTGATCCTGGGTGTGATGCCATCAGGGCATGCCACCAGCGAAAGGCTGCAGGCCCTGATGGCATCACACCCAGGATCCTGAAGACCTGTGCCAGCCAGCTGTCTCCTGTACTGGGACATCTGTACAACCTGAGTCTGAGTCAGGAGAAAGTCCCTATGCTGTGTAAGATGTGTCCTGCTTGGTTCCAGTCCTCAAGAAGTCGAGGCCATCAGACCCGGCAGACTACAGACCAGTCGCCCTCACATCTCATGTGATGAAGGTCCTGGAGAGACTGGCCCAGTCTTAGCCCAGCTGAGGCCACGGGTGAGGATGTTTTTGGATCCTTTGCATTTTGCCTATCAGCCCTTCATTTAGGAGTCGATGATGCTGTCATCTACCTGCTGCAAGCGAGCCCATATGCATTTGGATGGTGGAGGAGGCACTGTGAGGATCACATTCTTTGATTTCTCCAGTGCTTTCAACACCATTCAGTCGCTGCTACTGGGTGAGAAGCTGCGGGTGATGGGTGTTGACGACACAATGATCTCCTGGATTACTGACTACTTGACAGGCAGGCCACAGTTTGTCCTGTCTGGGCAGTGTCCTGTCTGATGTGGTCAGTGATACAGGAGCTCCGCAGGGGACTGTGCTTTCTCCCTTCCTCTTGACCTTATACACCACTGACTTTCAGTACAACTCTGAGTCATGTCATCTGCAGAAGTTTTCTGATGACTCAGCTGTAGTCGAGTGTATAAGAGAAGGAGAAGAGGGTGAGTACAGGACACTGGTAGATAACTTTGTAGAGTGGTCCTGAACAGAATCACCTGAGGCTGAATGTCAACAAGACCAGAGAAGATGGTGATCGACTTCAGGAGGAAGAAGATGCCTTCACAGCCATTACGGATCAGGGGGGGTGGTGGATGAGGTGGAGGACTACAAATACCTGGGAGTGGTGATCGACAACAGACTGGACTGGAAATCTAACACAGAGGCTGTGTACAAGAAGGGGATGAGCAGACTCTATTTCCTGAGGAGGCTGAGATCCTTCAACGTGGGCAGCAGGATGTTGGAGATTTTTACCAGTCTGTTGTTGCCAGCATGCCATTTTCTTTGCTGCCGTGTGTTGGGGCAGCAGAATCAGAGCCACTAACAGACTTGATAAAATCATCAAGAAGGCTGGCTCTGTGCTTGGTCTCAGGCTGGAGTCTTTTGAGACCGTGGTGGAGAGGAGAATGCTGAATAGACTATTATCCATCATGGACAATGATCAGCACCCTCTCCATCACACGGTAGACAGACAGCGGAGTACCTTCTCTCACAGGCTCACAGGACAGATACAGGAAATCTTTCCTGCCACATGCCACATGTCAACCTTCTTCAGAAGCTCAACATAAAATATAATGACCCTGGATCACATGCTGGTATGGCAAATACCTAGCATTTAAGGGTAACACTTTTAGCAATATATGAAAACTGCATATTGCAAATAGTCAGCATATTAAACAGTAGATTGCAAGCAGCCTATACGAACATGTTATGTTAAAGACACTGAGCGTTCTTGCTCCTGAGCTGCTGTATTAAATTGCATTAAATTAGATTGCACAAGTGTGACCTACTTAGTTATATATTCTATTTTAGTTTTATAAATTATGTTATGTCTATGTTCTATTTAATTACTTTAATTTACTTATTTAGTTTTAGATTTAGCTTTTTTTTTGCTTGTGTTTTTCTCTGAATATTTTTGAGCATTGTTCTAGGGAAGCTGTGACTCAAGAATTTCATTGCCAGCGACTTCTCCATGTACGTACTGTGCACATGACAATACATACTTGAATATAACATTAACAACATCATTTAATACGGGATGAAAGTCATTTTACATATATCAAGGTCGAAGGATAATGCCAACATGTCTAAATGTGGCTTCGTGATAATATATGTCGACATTTTTTTCCTGAATTTGAGATTTTTTGAGGTGAATCCCTGCACCACCTCCAGCTTTTAAATGCCGCATTGGACCGCTCGCCGGCTTTTTTCGACGCGGTCCCTTTAAATCGAGCCCGCTCCCAGCGCGCATGCGCAGCCCGTGTTTAGTTTTCTCCAACCTGAGGAGCCGCTGCGCTAACAAAACCACCGCTGCCACTTCTTGTCATGTGTTGTTTTTATAGTTTTTTTTCACCCCCACAGGAATACAAGAAAGCATCTCCAACACTACCACCGCTGCTCCGCGCTGCCTCTGCTGTCAACGAAGCCCTCCCTCGACAGACGCTACTCGAAGTGCTGCGGTAACAGCCGGATCAACAACACGGTTCAAAGTATTTGCCCACCCTCCCCTTACCCCCGTAACTCCCCCCCCCTTTGGTCGGCAGGAATTGCCCTCCGCAGCTCCCACATCGCTCCACATCCATGTTGGCTGCGGCAGCCTCCGCGCAGGCTGCCGGGCTGCAGACGCCGCAGCCTCTTTGTTCCTCCGTGGACGAGCTCCGGCCGAGAGGACGGCGGCACACTGCGACGCACTGCCCCGCTTCAGCCTGACGGACTGTTTACGCGTTAAAATGGCTGCTGAAATTGCATTTGGGAGAGAGTGAATCAATGCAGCGGCATTGCCTCAGACTGCGGGGAGCTCCACGGCCTGACAAATGATTATTATTATTATAATTGTTCTGTGTCATCCCGAGTTGGCTGCTCTGATCGATGGTCTGCTCTCTTCTTGGTAGCTTCCTCCAACAAGAGGCAGGCTGAAGAGGGAAATCCTCCCACTCTACATCTGTGCGTGCGGGGTTTCTTTATTATAAAAAAAAAACACACACTTTTGTTCCAACTGTTTGCAAGCAGGACTACCTTGATTGAACTATGCACAGCGCCCAGCGAATATGCAGGACTTGTTTGTGATGGTAGGAAGAGCCTGAGCAGCCGAGGCTTTCTCCCAGAGCAGACCTAAAGGCCCTTTAGTCTTTTTGGAGCTGGGGCTGCTTGGGGGTGGTGGGAGAAAAAAAACATGGATCCAGGGGGGAGATATAAAAGCAGACTGTTTCTCTTTGGAGCCAAACTGTCCCCCCACAGTGACCTGCGGGGCCTAAGCAGATACCTGGTGCTGGGTGTTTTGTTCTGCTTCGTGCTGTCCGCTCACGCCTCCCCGGCCAAGACGTGTGACAAGAGCTGTCTCTCTGGGAAGTGCATCAATGGATCCTGCGTCTGTGATCGAGGATGGGTCGGAGACCAGTGCCAGCACTGCCAGGGGAAGTTCAAGTAAGTGGCCATGCACTGAAATCTTGTGTGTGTGTGTGTGTAAATCTTAAGTATTGCATCAATGACCAACACCTGGAGTCTCTGGATATTCAGTTTTTAAAATGGTCTGAGCCACTCAGAGTAGGTAAACAGCAGTGTCGGTGTCAGACCTGTGTGCAGCAAGCTTTCTGAGACATGTGTTAAACTTATAACACATGTCTTGCTCGATAGGAGGTCACCCTGATGGAGAGTAGGTGGTGTGGATCAGGTCCGCCATATCTGGCATTCCCTGAAGCTGCTCGACTTCCTCCTGAAACTTCAGTTTCTTTACAATCTATATCTTTGTTGTCAAGTTGTAATTCTGTGGTGTTATGTCATTTTTTAAATTATTTTTGTTCTGTATACATCGACATATATCTCTTGTCTGCCTGTCTTGGGAAAGGAATCCCTCCTCAGTTGCTCTTCCTCATTGTTTTTTCAATTTTCATCCCTGTAGATGTTTTTTGGGGGGGAGTTTGTCCTTATTTGAGTCGAAGGTCTGAGGACAGAGGGTATCACGTTGTGCAGACTGTTATTGAGACAAACTGTTATTTGTGATATTGGGCTATATAAATAGAAATGAGTTAAAATGACTTGCTTGATAAAGGAAAACCCCTTTTAGTCACTTCGATTTATTCTCACAAAGCAAACTCGCCACTTCTCAGAACTGAACATTTTTGAGTGAGAGTCAACAGACCTGTTGAGCTCAGCACCCAGAAGATACACCGCTTATTTTCACAGATTTGCCGTATTTGATCCACCTTCTGCTTGAAAGTGCTTGGATCAAAGAGCAGCACAAGGAAGAGCTTCAGTTAAAGGGAGCACAGATTTGGTATTGTCAGGTGTAAAGATTATTTTCAGCAGTGATTAATCCAAAGATTTTTTCCTTGATTAATCATTTGCTCTTTAAGATATTTTCTATCTCTAAAATGTCCAAAACTAAAAGACATTCTGTTCAGTATCTCTGAAGGCAAATAAAAGCAGAAACTGGATCAAAGTAATGTTTGAAAATTGAATGAGATTAAATTTTGGCTGGTTGACTAATTGATCATTCAGCTGATTGTTTACTTTCCTCACTCTGGCTGGAGCCTCCCTCATTCAGGTGTTAGTAATTCATCTGTGTTCACTGAAGATCTATAGGGATATATCACCCGCATGCCTTAATTCCTCTTAGTAATTAATTAATTACTTAATTTAGTTTCATTTAGTGGGATGTTTTCTCCCACAGCATAAAGGAGAGTCATTGGGATTGAATGGCCGTCAGTGAGACAAGTAAATGAATGAAACTCATTACCTCACGCAATCCGGTTTGCACGCGTGAGCATCGACCAGACAACCAAGACTCCAACAAGCGCTGTTGAAGTGACTTACTGCCTGATGCGTTTTGGATTGATTCCACATAAAAGCCTTAAACAAATAAATTCCTTTTGCTTTTGCCAGAGAAGGGAGCCTTATAGAGGTTGGGAGGACACAGCTGCGACTAACTGATTTTGCATATGCCTTGCAGCCTGTGTCGTGATGCAGTGATGTATATTGGGAGAATATGCCTGCTGATAAGCACGGGCAGATGCCATTACGACCACTGAACAGGTGCAATCAGTTAAAGATGACCAAAGAATAAACCTCAGGCTGCTATAATAATAATAATAATAATAATAATAATAATAATGATGTTCATCTCGAATCCCTTGACAGGAGCGCCTAATGGCCTTTCAGTCAGCCTGATGTGCAGTCTGCACTATAGAAATGCTTTAATCACAGTAATATACCGCTGCTCCTGATGTGTGAGAGGTTCGTATGGGTTGTCATCAGGCACATTGTCAGGGAATAATCTCCCATCACCTAGCTACAAACTGCTGAAATGTGAGAATTTAACTCATGCATGTCTGTAGTCAGCAGAGTGGAGACGTGCACCCTGCTTAACACAAGAATCACCTACCCATTAAAAAAAACGCGACTTCCCTCATGATGAGTGTGCAACCCCTACCATGGAAGTTTAAATCGGCACCTCAGGTTCATCTCTTGTTCATGCCGCGTTATAGGATCTCATTTAAAATCGGCACAGAGTCTTGATATGGCTAGACTCTCGCATGGCGTAGTATTTCCCAGGGAAGTCCAAAGTGCAGCATGAAAAATGAATTGTTCTCGGGTGTCCACCGAGCCCTAACCGAGCCCTGGCTGGTTGCATGCTGCTGGGTGTGTGTATAATAAGTGTCAATCAGCGAAAACATGAATCAAACTGTAACTAGACTGGAAGCTATCTACCCATATATAGGAGGTAAAATAAGTATTGAACACGTCACCATTTTTTCTCAGTAAATATATTTCTAATGGGTCTATTGTAATGAAGTTTTCACCAAATGTCAGTAACAACCCATGCAATCCACACATGTAAAGAAATCAAACCAGAGATGTCCATTAATTTAGTTATGTGTAATAATGTGAAATGACACTGGGAAAAAGTATTAAACACATGAAGAAAGGGAAGTGCAAAAAGGCATGGAAAGCCAAGACACCAGCTGAAATCTATCAGTAATTAGAAAGCAATCCTGCTCCTTGTCAGTGCAAATTAATGTCAGCTGGTTCACTCCCAACTGACTGCCTATAAAAAGATGTCTCATTACCAAGGTGTCACACAAGAAGCATCTCATGATGGGTAAAAGCAAAGAGCTCTCTCCAGACCTTCGCAACCTTATTGTTGCAAAACGTACTGACGGTAATGGTTACAGAAGGATTTCTAAACTTCTGAATCATCCAGTGAGTACTGTTGAGGCCATAATCGGAAACTGGAAAGAACATCATTTCACCATGACCAGGGACTCCTTGCAAGATTTCTGACACAGGAGTGAAAACAATTATCAGAAGAGTTGTCCGGGACCACATGTGGAGAGCTTCAGAATGACCTGGAATTGGCAGGTACAATTGTTTTAAAGAAAACAAGTAATGCACTCGACCGCCATGGCCTGTATGTGCGCTCCCCACACATTCTTCATTGCTCAAGACGTTTAAAGTTTGCTGCACAACATTTGGACAAGCTTGTCAAGTACTGGGAAAATGTAGTCTGGTCAGATGAGACCAAAATTGAACCCTTTGGATGCCATAATACACACCATGTTTGGAGGACAAAAGGCACCATACCAACCAATCACCCCAAAAACACCATACCAACAGTGAAGTTTGGAAGTGGGAACATCATGGTGTGGGGCTGTTTTTCTGCTGCTGTCATCTACCAGGATGCTGAAGATGAAATAAGGGTGGACATTTCAGCAAGACAGTGATCCCAAACGCAGAGCCAAGGAAAGTCTCACTTGGTTTCAGAGAAAGAAAATAAAGCTGCTAGAATGGCCCAACCTGACTTGAATACAATTGAAAATCTATGAAAGAGTTTGTGTGGAAGAATCACCTGAGCAATGCATACGACTAGTTTCTCCATACAGGAGGTGTCTTGAAGCTGTCATTACCAACAAAGGCTTTTGTAAGAAGTATTAAAGACATTTTAGTAAGAGTGTTCAATACTTCTTCCCTGTGTCTTTTCATTTTATTACATAATTTATGAACTTATTTTTTTTGGTTTCTTTGTATGTATGGATTACTTGGGTTGTAACCAACATCTGTTGATAAAATTTCATGTCAATAGCACCTTTAGAAACACATTTACTGAGGAAAAATGATGATATGTTGAATACTTATTTTACCCGCTGTACCTTGAGCATATCTATTGCAATGCATGCTTTCATGATGTGAGTGGTAAACAAAGAACAAAACATTTGGGGAAATGCTTTCAGGTACTTGTATGCATACCTTTGCATCTTTATGAGATTATATAACTCATCCATAGTCCATTATCCTGTCAAAGCCTTTGAAATTAAAGGAATCTGGTATCATTTTATGCATTTAACATAACATGACATAAAAGGGAACACAGCTCAGTTCAAATGTTACTCAGACCACCGATGAGAGCCCAGTGCGTATTTGTGAAGCCTCCAAAGTAAAAGAACCCAATGCTGCAGAGAAAAATCATCATGCCTCAATATTATCAACTGACAGATACTCATTTTGTGGATTCATGAAGTATTTGTCTCAACTTTGACATCCAAATGAGTTTTCCCAAAGTACAATGTGTTGCAATCCAGAAAGTGTCATCCAGTGATCTTTCTCCTCATTGTTTTCATTTTCATTTTCATTCTGAGTGTGCTAGCAGTTTTGTGGGTGGGATGCATGCAACTTTAATTTCTTGTTATGTGGGACAGTGATAAAGGTCAAGAAGTCATCCGTCATTGTGACAGCACTGTAGACTTCTGTTGGAAGAATACTTTGTCAGGAGGCAGTTGTCATTTGTTTTTTTGTTTTTGAAAAATTGTGATACTATGAAAAAAATATATCCGGACAAATCAGAGGACTTCAACAAGTTATAGTGCTGCTGTTACTGGACTAGAAACTAACCTTAAAAATCTTCTGAATTTCTGGCCATCACATAAACAGTCTGATCGCTTATTGGGTGTCATTCTGTTGTAGGGCTCTTTCAGGGACATAAAAAAAGAAAATACAGGACAGTGTCAAAAGACTGAAAGAGAATAGATTTCAAACGACAATTTACGACATTTACTTTCAGAGAGGGTCCTCAGTCACTGAGGCAACACAACAATTAGACTACTTGTGGTCAAAGATTATCTTGTCTCCTCTATTTTGATGGCTTTAACTGGGAATAATAATAAACTGAGAATTTCCTTGCTGCAAAAACATAACTGTACTGACCACGCCGACTTCTGTTATCTTCCAGGTTGACAGAGCCCTCAGGATACCTCACCGATGGTCCAGTCAACTACAAGTACAAAACAAAATGCACCTGGCTCATCGACGGCTAGTAAGTACTTTTCCGAATGAGCACATTCCACTGAAGCTGAGCTAGCATGGCCAAATTTGATTCTACAGGCGTAAACTGATTAATGCAATCAAATTGTATCATCTCCGCGTAAGGAAGTATGCTTTTGTTGCTTACACAGTATAAATTAAAGCAGGGTCCCGCAATTTGAGGGTCAGACTGTTTGTCTGTTTAGCCGCTACATTTTAATTAGCGATCATTTAGAGAGAGGAAGAATCCCTGTGCCTGTTGATGCTTTTAATTGTCATGGCAACCACGGTCACTGTGAGGACAGAGCTGTTTGCAAACTGCATTAGCAGGATCATCCAGGGGTCCTTGAAATATTTTGGGAAAGACATTTATTTGTGTCCTTCACACTACCCCGATTGGTGTACTTAAAAGTGAATAGATTTATTTTTTGTCCTTGTATCTTTTGGTTAAGCGATAATCAGTGTCCTCTGTAGTCAATTCTTGACAAATACATTTCTTACTGAATACTTCATTGGCTGAAAACATACAAAAGTTGTTCATATGTTCATCCATGAAATCTGAACATTTTTCTTTTTTTTTCTGTTTCCTCTATAGTCCAAATGCAGTTCTTCGGTTAAGATTTAACCACTTTGCCACAGAATGTAGTTGGGACCATATGTACGTCTATGATGGAGACTCGATATATGCTCCTCTGGTTGCTGTTTTCAGGTGAGAAACTCTAAAGTGAAAGAGGTTTTTTTTTTTTTATCAGAGCTAGGTCTCATTGTGCAGCACATCATAAGTGTGTACTTGTTATGGTTGAGACACAAATCCAAGGCCAGTATCTATTTTTATAAAAGACAGAAATAAAGGATAACTTTGATAAGCAACTTTATTTAATTTACGCTTCATTTAATGCATGTATCTAATCATTCTAATTTAGCAGCGAGTTATGGGTTTATAATTGTTGCTGAGTTGTGAAGAAGTGATGCCAATGATTTTTTTTTTTTGTGATATCTCACTACAGCGGCCTCATTGTGCCAGAGGTACGAGGAAATGAAACAGTTCCTGAGGTTGAGACAACTTCAGGCTACGCACTACTACACTTTTTCAGCGACGCTGCCTATAACTTGACAGGATTTGAAATATTTTACTCGTAAGTTTCCACGCTCTACACGTGAACGTAAGCTAGTTGTGAAACACAATATAAAACCTTACATTGTCTGTATTTCTCCCTGTGACTGACTGGCGACCAGTCCAGGGGTGTGCACCGCCTTTTGCCCAATGACAGCCGGGATAGGCTCCAGCACCCCGTGACCCTGTGAGACAGGATGGATGGATTGTCTGTATTTTTTGTGTTTGGTTACCTCTGAGGTTGTGTCTTAGACTATCATCTGTGTTAAAGATATTTCCAGGATTTCATTGACGCTGGCTCTTCAGGTCCGTCAGTTTCTCCTAGCTGTTGATGGATGGAAACAAGTTTCCACATCACACATTTACAAGCTTTTCTGCTGGACTGAAACCTACAGCCACAATCACCGTTAATTAACAGTGACTTGCTCAATAGCTTTTCATCTTTTACCAGTCTTTTGATCACCCTCACCTTTCCAAACTCTAGATGATGCTCATTAATCTTCCTCAGTCTCTGAGCAAAGGTCCCCGCCTGGCCTAAATAGCGCACACAGCGTTGGCTAAATGAACAAATCTTTCTGTCCAGGATCAACTCGTGTCCCAATAACTGCTCCGGCCACGGGAAATGTACCCCCGGCAACTCAGTCGCCAGCAGGGTGTACTGCGAATGTGACAAGTACTGGAAAGGCGAGGCATGCGACATCCCATATTGCAGGAACAACTGTGGCAGCCCCGACCACGGCTACTGCGACCTCACCGGGGAGAAGCTGTGTGTGTGTAACGACAGCTGGCAAGGTGAGAGAAAGCGCTGGCCAAACCACAGATTTAAATAAAATCCTTGAAATTTGAAGTTTTCTGCATTTTCACTGTCAACATAACTGTTTTTTAGATGGTACCTATAGAGCATTGACACCTTTTTATAATAAAAACAATTCCCCACATTCAAAACACTGACTGATGAATCTTATGCGACATAGTATTGCAATCACAGGTTGTAAAATGCTGTTGCTCATCCCTACGTCTGCTGTGGCAATTATGTAGGAAGATGTAATGAAGAACGCGTCAGCAGACAAGTGTGAGCAGCTGTGTTGTGTTGTGTCATAACACTGATTGGTAACACGTTGATAAGCCCCCCTCGACAGTGTGTTATTATGCGCCTCCAGCTGGAGCCCCCCAAATGCTTTCACATGATGAAACTTGACAGAATCATTAGCAGAGATGTGCGTTTTTTTTCTTGCTTTGTTTTTTCAGCGCAGGCCTCATACGTACAGTTTAACATATTCACACCTCCCTGCCTGTCATGTTCGTTTAAGGAGTGGACACGCTTTTGTCGGAGTGGTGTTGTTTGAGTTTCTCTGAGTAGGGTTGCAAAGATGTGTCAGATGCTGCTGAAAAACTCACTCTAAAAGAGATTCAGCATCAGAACAATCTACTTGTTTTTCATTGCTTTATAAGGACCCTCATTTTGCAAATGTTGAGCCAAGATCTTGAAATGACATCGTCAGTGCTGACATTTTCTTCTCATTTTCGTAGGCCCAGACTGCTCTCTGACTGTACCTTCAACAGAGTCCTTTTGGGTCCTGCCAAGCGTCAAGCCCTTTGGCACATCACTCGCAAGAGCTTCCCATAAGGCCGTGGTGCAGGAAAAGGTCATGTGGGTGGTGGGCGGGTACACCTTCAACTTCAGCTCCTTCCAGATGATTCTCAAGTAAGTACTAGCACAGCCTGTTCCCAAGTATAGATCGACAAACAAACACCAAAAAGGCCCCTGCTTGACAAATGCATCTCAAGTACCATTTATGTATACATAGCTTGAATTGATTTTTCATTTTCTCCTGTACACCCCTGTCTCACTTTAAGTGTGTGTTTACTGTGTACGTATGTAAGTAAAAAAACTACCAAAGGGGCAGGTGCAGGAAAGCTGGTGGCTTCTCACAATACCATTTGCCAAGCAAGTCCCTTGAGAAGACCCAACCCAGTGTCAGAGCTACCTGATTCCCTTTGTTAAAATTGGCAGAGAGTTAAGCCTACCGGGCTGATTCTGCAGATCAAATGCAGAACTGACTTGTGTGCCGAGTCACGTCTCTGTTCATCATGAGATGTCATGATACCTGAGGAAAATTGATCCTCTGAAAGTACTCTGAATAAATAGCCAATGTTTGGTGACCTGCTGTCCTGCTGTACTGTGAATGCCAACAAATGGTAATTTTCCCCCCTGTTTGAAACCTCCAGCTAAACAAAAATACTTTTTGTGACTAGAAGGCTAAAGTGATACCTTTTGGCATGAAGCAAACTGCTACCTTGTTTGTGCCTTGGATAAGTAAGCCGATGATGAGGCAAAAATAGATTATGTGAAGTCATGTAGGGACAAAGTAAAAGTGCGCAGTGGTTCTAGTATGCAGGTAACGAATACCTTCAGCATGCATAGGCATTAAAGTGTAATATTCTGCTGCTTTGCTCTGCAGCTACAACCTGGAGAGTGGCATCTGGAACACAGTTCCCATCAACAGTGGCCCTGTGCCAAGATACGGCCACTCGCTTGCCGCCTACCAGGTAAACACATACAGATATGCTTCAACCTCTCTCGGTTGAGAGAGAATTTGGAAAACCACAGCTGTTAGCAGCGGGAGGGAGGGAGAATTAGATTGGGTGAAAAAGCAATAAACGCAACTGTCGCTTTCAAAGAGGAATAGCTTATTTTCAGTATTAACACGTCATCCTGGAATTATGACACGTCGTACTACATCTTCAAACACGAAGCTGGGAGACATGTTTTCTTTCTCATAACCATATATCTATGGAAAAAAGGCAGTTTTAATTGTGTAAGTCTCCGATATTTATTATACTATATTTATTTTAAAGATGATCTATCTTTATGGCTTTTGTCGCGCTTTCATTACAGCGTGCATCAGCTTCTCTGCATGCTTGTTTAAACTTGGCTGTATTCCACAAAGTACTGAAGCAGTCTCTCCCCTTCTTTTCAGGATGATATCTTCATGTTTGGTGGGAAACTGGAGGCCGGCTGGGGGAACGTGACGGACGAGCTGTGGGTGTTCAACGTGCCTACTCGGACGTGGCAGCGGAGAAACCCTGTGGTCGGCCCGCCGGCCCAGGCTCAGATTTATGCCGTGGAGGGTCACTCGGCCCACTGTGTCCTTCTAGATGAGGGCGAGGCCATCATGCTGGTCATCTTTGGCTACTCCCCTATCTACAGCTATGTCAGCAACGTTCAGGAGTACAACCTGAGTGAGTCACGGCTGCAGGGCGTTGACATTTGAGGACTATTTGTTTCTCACTCCTATCAGCTCTCTATATCTTTTGCTCCCATTGCATAACATTTGGAACACTGTAGGAAAAGGTCTCCGCTCTGAACTTCCAGACACAGCTTAAACACGACTTGCTGACTCTCTAAATAATCTTTGTATGACTACAACAAATACAAAATACTAACGAATAGAGATTTTAGTTCAGATCTGGAGAGAATCTGACTTGAATTTCAAATGACTGCAAAAAAAAAAAAAAAACACAGGCAAAACAAAGCTTTAACAAGCAGCACAGCTTTTCACCATTTAAAGGTGTCAAACAGATGATTCCAGGCAGCTTCTGTTGGCAGTAATATGCATATCCCCTCCTAATTAGAGGAAAAAAAAGGTTGACACAACAAGTTTTTGGGATAATGTTTTGATTACACTGAGCTCAGTTTCAAAGCCACAGCAGACAAACTGAGTATGGTTGTAGTTTGAAAAGACAATGAGTGATGATTAACTTTAATGTGGAGTGCTTTGGAATCCATTTTCCTTCATCGAAAACCTGCCAGAAAAAAACTCTTGTTAATCTGAAAAATGCCAAATTTCACAACTGAATTTTCAGATGCTAGAAGTTAAGAAACATTTAGGCCTGTTTTTCTGTTGCTGGCGTGATGTAATAATTTTAAAATTGAAAATAAAAACCTAGAAATCATATAAAATGCACACAACAGTCAGGATTTTAAAGGTGAAGAGCCGAGCTGTCTCCAAATGATTAAGAATGAAAACATTTCTCTCATTTGATTCCAATAATTTGTTAATAATAAAAAAAACGTTTCTTTCGTATTAAATGCTTCCTTTGTGTCCTTGTCAGGGTCCAACACATGGTCCGTGCCTGAGACCAAAGGTGCCGTCCCTCAGGGAGGTTACGGCCACAGTAGCACGTATGACAGTGCCAGCGGTAGTGTGTACGTTCACGGAGGACACAAGGCACTGCCCGCCAACAAATTCGGCCTCGTTGATGACCTCTACCGTTACGACATTAACACCCGGACATGGTAAATCACACATGTGCTGCCTTCATTTTTCATTATGTTATTCGTGTTTGTGCATGTTTACTGGTCTTCATGTTACACTTGCCTTTGACGCGTCGTGCATGTGTCCCAGGTTCATTCTGAGAGAGAGCGGCTTCCCACGATACTTGCACTCAGCTGTGCTCCTCAGCGGCACCCTGCTCATCTTTGGTGGCAACACACACAACGACACATCACTCAGCAACGGGGCCAAGTGTTTCTCTGCTGACTTCCTTGCATATGACATTGGTAGGACAACTTTCATAATGTTAACAATGTCATCCCAATTAAAATTGGTACAAAAATGCAGTCTTATATATATAATACTGCTTCTGTTTGTGAAAGTCAAAATGTTTTAAGTTTAGCTGAAGTCCTTTTTGTTTAAGCATTTCTAAATGAGGACACGGCAGATAGGTCCTCAAGAACACCTAATATGATTTTGAGAGCTATAATTAAATAAACAGACTTTAAAACATATTTCTCAAATATGCCTATTTTAATTATCATTTATTTTTTTCCAAATAAAAGCCAGCATTGTAAAAGGAATATACTGTATCACATGGACTGCACAGTTAACTAAAATAAAATGAAGGCACACAGATGAACCAAACTTTCCTTTTCCACATGTTCTCATGTTTTCTTCAGCTTGTGATGAGTGGAAGGTCCTGCCTAAACCAGACCTGCACAGGGATGTCAACCGCTTTGGTCACTCTGCTGTGGTCAGCAATGGGTGAGTCTCTCTAATAAAATCTGCTCTCAGACTAAAACACACAGGACAAAAGCCTCATGCTGTGAAATCAGCCCCAATCTTCGATATGGCTGTGTTAAGTGACGATACTTATACACTTATATTTCAGTAAAAATACAAGAACAAAAAAGAAACAACCCTTTTTAAACTCATTAAATGTCTCACAATATCTATTTTTTATGCTTTACAAAATCCTTAATGGCTTCTTCTTAAACAAAGTTAAAGCATCACGTTTTACACTTTGCTGTTGTTTTTTGATCCCCTCTGAAGAGTCTTCATCATCATGTGTATCTTTGTTTGAGTTTGAGTTTACACTCATGTTCTTATGTTGTCTTTTTCAGGTCCATGTATGTGTTTGGGGGCTTTTCCGGTGTGCTGCTCAACGACGTGCTTGTTTACCGACCCCCCAGCTGCCAGGCTTTCCTGGCAGAGGAGGGCTGTGTGAAGGCTGGGCCAGGGGTTCGCTGCATTTGGAGCAAAGGTCGCTGTCTCCCCTGGGAACCCAGCATGGCTAATGGAAGCCTCAGTCCTGCCCCATTCTGCCCCCCAAAAGCTGGTGAGAGAGTCTTTCAGACATTTTTGCATACTTGTCAGAGCTTTAATTTCAGGTTGATCCTTTTCAGATCTGCCTAATAATGAGTTGTGATCCTCTTTTGTATACAGAATGAACATTTTCTGCAAACTGAGAGTCTCAAAGTAACTGTTTTCTTTTCTGTTCCCCTGGAGCCATTTCTCTCTACTAATAAACAAATACTTTATATGTATTACAGAAAATGTATGACTGACCACATCAACATTCGCACACACTCATTGCTGCGCTCTGTTCCTCTCCCTGTATCCTTTTAGTCACAGTGGATGAACGATGCTACCGGTTCTCAGACTGCGCCAGCTGTACGGCCAACACTAATGGGTGCCAGTGGTGTGATGACAAGAAGTGCATCTCTGCATCCAGCAACTGCACCTCTGTGAGTGGTCCAGCAGGGGGTGTCAGAGCGCTTCTGGTCTTGTGATCAGCCAACTGAAGCACTAACACAAATGCACACACAAATTCCTTCACTTTTTTTTTTTTTAATTCTGTGAGCATCACTGGTAAAATCAAGCGATAATTCAGGCTTTTTTATAGTTATTTTAGTTCCTCTATAAAGGTTGTGTACATGTTGTTCTACTGCCTGCCTTTTTTAATTTTTTTAATTTTATTGTAGTACAATGATAGATGGAAGCACTTCTCAGTCTGTCTTTAAACTTAAAGATCCCATTGACCACCCTCCGGTCTTTCCCGCTCTCTTGCTGCAGAACGTGAAGAACTTCACAGAGTGTCCAGTGCGCAATGAGCAGGTGTGCAGCAAGCTTGCCAACTGCAAGAGCTGCTCGCTGAATCTCAACTGTCAGTGGGACCAGAATCAGTCCGAGTGCCACGCTTTGCCTGGTGAGATAGATGTCGGCGCCCCCAAGCACATTTCCACACACGCAAACACGCACCTTGTCACCAAATGCTTGGTACTGAGTCCTCACACTTGCACAAGAAGAGGGTTTGGGTTTTCACTGTGTCCCAGAAAAGGATATGGAGACTGTGGGACAGCAAAAGATAAATTCACCCTTTTTTTGTTGTTTTTATGCACTTATGATTGTACATGACCTTTATCCCCAATCTTAGGGACACAGATGACACTTCATAACACAACAGTCACTTGCATTGTGAGATGATTTGGTGTTATACTGTGATGAGTGACTCCACTGATACTCACACCAGATAGAAACATTAAAGAGATTCCTTATTTTTTTTTTTTTTACTATCAAGATTTGCACATTGCAGATTGTACTGTACATCTGATTTAAAAGCAGCATCTGGCATTTGCAGAGATGTGCTTTCAACATGTCACCCTGATGCTGTTTTATCAGGCCTGGCAGTATACGTGGTTTACTCGCCCTCTACCCCTCCATTCCCACATTTTTGGCTGTGGCTGAATCTGAAGAATTTGTGCTGTCACTTTATCCATAATTTTCAGTTTGTGAAGTCTTGTCGCCGAGGGGCTCGTTGCAGCAAGGGGAGCTGCAAATCATTGTGTCTGTGTGTGTATTTCTTTCTGACACTTGAAAGGGAGTTCGCACAGGAACAATGCATACATGTGTCCACGTTCACAGTTACATCTCGATGAGCACCAACTCTGTTTTTTTTTTTCTTTCTGAGAAGCAGTTTTTAACAGGCAATTTGGACTCCAAAAGTCACTCCATCTCTCTAAGGCAAATATGCGCTGATAACATTTCTCCTAAATCTGTGACAGACACACACACACACACAAAGTCCTAAATCTTTAGTCTCTTTGGTTTGGAAGAAAGCAGACTTCCTGCAATCTACTTTCGTGGCTATGTTTTCTCAGAATATGGTGCCCCCTGTTGAGCAGTATTTATCCAATATTCTGTTTTAAAGAGGTTATATTTTATACCGAGGAGAAACAAAAGTGAATCGACTTGTATGTGTTTTGTTTTTTTGTTTTTTGTTTTTACAACATCTAACGTGTTTTGTTCCATCCTTGCGACATCTTCCCGTCTTGCTCCAGCCCAGCAGTGCAGTGAGGGATGGAGCCAGGTGGGGGAGGCCTGCCTGAGGATCAACTCCAGCCGCGAGAGTTATGACAATGCCCAGCACTACTGCAAGAACCTCAACGGGAACATCGCCTCGCTCACCACCTCCAAACAAGTGGACTTTGTGCTTGAGGAGCTAAAGAAGCTCCAGGAACAAGATAAGGTAAAAACAAATTAAGTGAATAATTGAAACACAACTAGTGGAATTGTAACATTTTGAGAGTAAAGTATAGGCTGTACATTTTTTCAGTCTTAATAGTAAATTCATTCAGAAATATTTAAAGATATCTAACAACCTGATGCTTAGCTGACAGAAGAGGACAGGGAGTTATCTGTTAGTCAAGTTGTCAGTAACTGAGGAGCCATGCATTCTGAGATGATTTCCCCCCGATCACCTGTGTACTGCTCTCTTTTCTGTCTGATTGCAGCCCTCCTTTTTTAGCTTGTGCGATTTGTGCCTTTCAGCCATTTTTCTTCAAATTATTTTCCACTTGGCAGCGCCACAAACTGTACGCTTTGTTTTTGATTAATACGCAGTCACCAGCAGACAACAATGCCAGGCTGTAGTTACTGAGATGCTGCACCTGATGAATCAGACCGTGACAATCACACTTAGTTTTGTTTTGCCTTGTTAGAACTATTCAATTCTTCATAACACAGTTTCTTCTTTCTGCCTTATGTAACAAACCAGGGCCACATGACTCCTTGTCTGTAGGAACAATAATAAGCACTTACAGTATCCAAGACATTGACTGCTGACTCTGGTTTGCTCTTAGTTTTCACTTTGGTCAGAGTGCACATTTTAAGTTTTCTAATCCATACTTAAACAGCAAAATAAGAATTCAACTTTCCTCAAGCTCAGGTTTTCAGAGCTACTAGCCTCCAAATACTTTAGACCTATACTGTGATATGCTGCAACTGGAGATGTCCAGTCTGCCCGACAGTTATTCGTCATTAATTATGGTTTGTTCACAGCCATATTACCATCCTAATTCAAGCCCCTTCATCTTTAATAGAAATGATGAACTGCGCTTTAGGGCAATCACTGGCCTTCACATTTCCCCACAGCCACATATCCTCCTGCACTGAAAGGAAATTGTGGCTGATTTTACTTTGGTCATGCCTGCTGTGTTCATGAGAATATCATTTGTTGTCAGTCCGCTGGGTTGGAACTCGCCTGTTTGTTCCAAATGGAACCTTGACATGCCATTTCCCATCATTTTTCCATCGCATTAACAGTTGAATCCAGAAGGCAAATAAGTAATCGTACCTGTGAAATTATTTCCAGCAGACTTTTAATGGCTGTCTTGGTTCATAAGTATAAATGTAGTAACCATTCATTTGTTAAACAGCATAATGGAGCATACGAGTTGTGAAATTTTACCTTATATCTGAATATCGAGCAGCTTCTCAGGCCTTTTTGTAAGCTTTTTGCTGCTTCTCCACAGCGCCTGTCTCCCTGGGTGGGCCTCAGGAAAATCAACGTATCATACTGGGGTTGGGAGGACATGTCCCCCTTCACCAACAGCAGCCTGCGGTGGCTGCCCGGCGAGCCCAGCGACTCCGGTTTCTGCGCCTACCTGGAGGAGCCTCAGGTGTCTGGCCTCAGGGCCAACCCGTGCACTGCCACCGCCCACGGCCTCATCTGCGAGAAAGCTACAGGTGAGAGACACACATACGAAGGGACGTTTTTTTCTTCATCAGAATCGAGGGTCAGAGGGTGTCACATGCTCATCACCCTTTGTTCTGTCTCGATCTGTCGTATCCAGGAAACCCTAATCAGAGCACCCGTCCATCCTGTAAGAAGCCCTGCTCGCTGCACACCAACTGTGCCAACTGCACCAGCCAGGCCATGGAGTGCATGTGGTGCGGCAGTGCTCAGCGCTGTGTCGACTCATCTGCCTACGTCATCTCTTTCCCTTATGGCCAGTGTCTGGAGTGGCAGACGGGAGACTGTGTGGGTAAGTTTCTTTTTACTGAACTTCATCTAGATGAGGCTTCTTTGGAATCTATAGCCCGGCATTAGGGTGGGTCGGTAAAAAAAGCTTTCCTAGATTGGCTTCTGTAAGCAGTCAATATTCATCACTGAGAGAAGGGAGGTTAAAGCAGGAAAACAGCTTAGAGTGGAAGGTGTTTTGTGTCAGAGGGAAAATGGTATTAGTTTCCTGTGATTGGCTTTGGAAACTGTTTTTGGGTTCCTAATGGCCAATTACTCTCACGTATAGTCGCCCCAAATGTTAGATTTCCCTGTTGACTATGCTGCAGATGGACTCCTTAGCATTAGCTTGCTGGAAGTGCTTTAAAGACAGTCACGTCTCAAGGAACGGTTACAGAGATGCCTTCAAACGACTTCACTGTGCGAATGAGAACAGAGCATGGTAGGAATGGATGTACGCACAATAATGTAACTGTATGTAACCGTTCTAATTTTTGGAGTAGGATTAAGGTAAAGAATCTCTCGAGATGTTTTCAAATCTGGCTACTTTGAACCACTAAGGTTTGTCAGAAATTATCTTGTTGGGCCACAACAAGATAATGCAAATAACTTTGTTTTAATTCTTTATTGTTCATAAAGCACAGATCACCCGGTGCTTTACGCTCAAGACAAACAATTCACATGACAATAGCTAGGAACAGGTTGGATAACATGCTAAGATTCAAACATGAAACGGTATCTTGGAACAGCAAATCACATCTGTTTTTCTTTTTGTTATTCTTAGTTGCTGTCATCCAGAAGTATGACAAATAAGTAGTGGACACACACAGAGGTGAAGCTGCCAACAGTATTTTCCCCCCACATTGCTAAGTTGATCAGAGAGCTCCTCCATCTGAAGGTCAGCGCGGTTGTTTTGGGTTGCACTGCGTGATGTATGAATTATACCCACAGTTGTGTCAGATCGTAAAAAACATCTCCGATCAGTTTAGTGACTAACAAATTTAGGGAGCTGAAGGGTACAGTCTCAAATTCATTTGTGTCAGCCGGTGTTAGGTAACCCAGAGACGTTTCTGTACTCTGTGGATATTTGTCTTGAGGAATTTGTCCCTTTCGGCGTGAAGGACGGAGAAGGGCGTCCTATAAATTCTCTCTGTGTTTACTTCTCTTTCTGTTTGTTCCGTCTGACTTTGCTCTTTCATACCCACTCTCAAAGTTTCAATCACCACCTAAGTATTGAATTATCTCACCTACTTTACCTCTTCATTTTTAGTGCATAGAGAAGGGCGCTTTATGGCGAGCACACTGCATAGATGCACTTAAAACCATAGACGAAGGATAAAATACTCTGTAGTGTCATTGCCTGCAGGGGGACTTTGAAGGAGCTCACTGTGTTGTATTTGTTGCTCTCAGTAGAGAATTGAACTAATTTAGCTGATCTGAGGTTGGACAAGTACTTTATGTTTGTGAGTTTGTTGCTGCATGGAGAAGCAAATTTTTATTTATTGCCTTCAACTCTAGTTCTAGTTTTTTTTTTTTTAAATTGTAAAAAAAATGTAATTAGCAGTACTCCTTCAGCTTCTGGCAGTCACATCTAACCAGATCAAAATGTCAAACCAAACACACCAATGTCACTGTGTCATAAACTACACTGTGTTTTTCATTGCGTGAATGGCCCGAAGCTGCATTTAGTTTAGTAGGCTGAGTTTTCCTTTTTCCTCATAGCGTTTTCCTCGGTCCTTGATTTGATCTTTTTGCTTTAGGACAGGCCTGTTTTTTCTCTGCATCAGCTCCACTGTTTCAGTTCACTCATACAGTAGGTGGGTAGAGCTTAAACGATTAGTCGTCATTTTTCGAGCAAGAAGTGCCAAACATTCGCAGGTTCATGTTTTCAAATATGAGGATTTACTGCTTTGTTTATCATGTATGCTCATAAAATTAATCTCTGCATCGGTTGGACAAAATGAACAACTTGAGTGTGTCACTTTGGTTTCTGGAAATGTGTCATTTTCTCTTGTTTCACAGAGAAAACAAAAAGATAAATCTATGAACTCAGAAAATAGTTGGTACATTAAATGATTATGAAATGGCCCTTAGTTGCAATCCTGACCTAGAGACAGCTGTTCACATTAGCACAGCCATTATTAGTTAGCAAGTACTAGAAAATTATAATTCTGAATCTCCATCACAATATTAACAATTATGCACTTGTCTTCAATTCATCTTGATTTAAGAGGCTCTGGCTCGACTGCATCCTCTGTGCAAAAATGATAATACTGGCGAAACACTTAGTTCAGTTGTGGAGAGCAGCGAGGATAGAGAAAAAGCAGCGAAGCAAACATGTCAAGATGCAGACAAATCAGATTTTGCTCCCATTGCTCTCCACTGTCGAAGTGCGCGAGGTTGTCATTTCGATTAGTAATCTCTGCAGTCCAGCGAGAGCACTTTGTAAGCAGCGGCACAGCCTGCAGACACAGATTTAAGTAAATGGAACCCTAAATGGAGGCTTTGCACAGCAAAGTGGTTGTACAATAAACCGATCTCATAAAATCTGATCCTCCAGAGTTTGACTTCAAGTGTCACATTTTAATAACGCAATATGTGATTGGAGGTGTTTGCATTTTAAAACGCACCTGGAAGCTCCCATTAATAAATTCAGACTTGACAGTGTTGTCGAGAGAATCTGGGCCAGTAATGTGGGTTATATTTGCTCGGCTGGTGATGACAACACAGATCAATCGATGTGTGTGAACATGAACAACCAAATCTGACGCCTGGAGCTGTTGCGTACATTGGATGGAGATTACGTCTGTCAAAATCCAGTGCCAGAGATGTAGATGTAGTATTTGAACACATTTTTTGTTTGGTACGACAAAAGTCCTCATACAGCTGCTTCTTTTCTCAGAATGTTATGTTCCCGAGAAACCTGCTACTTACAGCCTGTCGTCAAAACAAACTTAAATGGCCTTACTTTGTACTGATTGCTCTTGTGTTGTCATGGTTTCACATCCATTAGCAGAATAGCTGGAGATTTGTTTGACATAAACTGAGGTAAAAGCACTCAATGTTTGGTTTGTCTCTTTAAAATAGTAGGGGCATTTCTCCCCCCACTAAAGTGTCTGTCTGGCAGGCAAGTGGCGACACTGAAACTTGCCAAGCAATTTAGTGGCCTGAAAGTTCGTCCCCTGGCTGACAAAAACAGCACCGCTCCGTTGCTCCCATGGGCCATGAGTTTAGAGCGAGGTGCCACTTCACACGTCATGTTTAAACGTTTTCACTGAACTTTGCTCAAATCAAACTCAAACAAACTTTTCACCGGCCCAGGTTCGCTGACACGTTCCCGTCTAGTTCTACAGCTTTTTTGCCCTCTCAATCAACCCTTTAATGCTCAATACTTGCCTCTTATCTGCTCTCTAATCTGTTGCCATGACAGCTCACCAGATAGTACAAAGCACAGTAATGCCCCCTAATCTGCAGCTCCTTCTAAGGCTAATAAATTACCAAAGTTGTTTGTTTTTAAAAAGGCTGCACTCCTACTAAATAAAATCCTGAAAGCAGCTTCCTTCAGGATTTTGTTGGGTCTTGTTTGTTTTACTTCTTTGCAGTTGCTTACATTTTGCATGCTGCTGTTCGTTTCAAGGTGACTATTCTAGTAAATCAATGTTAAAATGAAGATAATGGACAAATGTGGCAAACAAAGGAATATAAACAAACTTGTTAAAGTAGTGATTGAGTTTAAATCATTTTGAGATGGAGCGAAGGAGTGCAACAGTAATAGAAACTTTCCAAAGTGACACATGAAAGAAATGCAACACAGGTCTCTAACCCTTCCTCCCTCTGTTTTTTTTTTTTTTTTCATTTCAGCCCAGAACTGTTCAGGCCTGCGGACGTGTTCCCAATGCTTGGAGCAGCCCGAGTGTGGCTGGTGTGGAGATCCCAGCAGCACGGGGAAGGGCCTGTGCATGGAGGGCTCTTACCGGGGCCCGATGAAGAGGCCGGCGAAGCAGGGCCAGCAGGGCCAGTCCCAGGACATGAGCCTGGAGCCGGGCAGCTGCCCCAAAGACAAGGGCTACGAGTGGGCCTTCATCCACTGCCCAGGTGAGGGATCCACTTCCTGTCCGTCTCATTGAAATTACAGCTCACCCGTCACAAGCGCGTCCTTTCTTGAGGGGTTGTTATTACTTATCGACTGTCGCGTCTTAAGTTTAAAAAGACGTTCATATTGAGGATTCTTGTTACAGCCTCCCTATGCAACTAATCCCTCCCTGTTGACTCTATGCAACCTTACGCTAGTGTGCCATTTAATGCTTTCATCCAGCCCAAATCCATAGAACCACGTCATGCAAGATGATAATATACTCAAGGATGTAATATGAGCCAGTGACTCAGTGTTATCAATAATAATGTGTACAAATCTCACATATAAAAGGTTTTGATGATATTTTGCCTCATTTATTTAATCCTGTAGGCGTGAGGCTCAGTATCATACTGTTAACAGATGTTATTTTTAATGGTGACTGTCCTGCCAATTTCAGTGGTAGAGGTTACATTGAAAAAAAACAAACTCTAAAAAAATCTAAGTGTGATTAACTAATAATCAACATGACACGGCAGATGCGGGCTTCTGACAGCTCTAATGGGTCTCTTTCTTCTCCAGGAAGCAGTAACAACAACCCGGGGTGTAGGTTTTGTTGGGCGGGTGTCAAACTCTAGTTGTTTATTAGCTACGGGGAGGATGATCAAAAGTGATTGTGTGACTTAGACAGAAACTATTAAAAAATGGCTGTAAAACAGGGTCCTCTGTGACTTGCAGACAGATGGAGATTGGGATCGCAGGCATGTTAGCAGAAATTCTACTCCCAAATCATTAAAAATCCATGTTAGTTGCACCTTGTGTTTTGTTTGCTGTCTTGTCCCCCAGTGATTTAAAAAAAATCTATATTTTTGAATAATAAAAATCCTAAATATCCAGCTGAAAGGCATTTGTAAGAAATAAAAGTAGTGAAATTTACTCTGCATTGTTGCATTAATCCATAACCCCTCTCTGTTTTCCCCACGCAGCGTGCCAGTGTAACGGCCACAGCACCTGCGTGAATGGCAGCGTGTGCGAGCAGTGCCGTAACCTCACCACCGGTCCTCACTGCCAGACCTGCATGCCGGGTTACCATGGAGACCCGACCAATGGCGGCAAATGCCAGGGTGAGCGCAGCATCGCCGCAGAAATGATTTGTCCTGCACACACAAAACTGCGTGGATTTGGATGGACTCGTTTGTCATGTTGGTGAAGCAGTCAGCTGATGTAGTTGAACCCCTTTAACCGCCCCTTAATTATCTTTAAACATTTCAGTTAACAGCAGATCAACATGAAGTTTAAACAAATACAGCACTGATTGCATTCTCCGTTTTCTTATTTGAACTAGACCTGCTGTGTGTAAATGGTAATTAAACTTTTAGAGGAATAGCCTCTTCCTATTGAATTTTAATTAGTTTGTTGCGTGATAAACACACAGTAATACAGCATCATAACCAACAGAGGGCACTGTTGTGTGTTGATTCGAATTGGTGGCAATTTGTCTGTCCAGTTTGATTAATGAGAATATTACTCCATATGTTTCATAAAGTGTTAACAGAAAAAAAACATCTCCAGGGCAAAACAGACAGATGGTCTCTGTTGGTTTATGTTTGTTGTGGTTGGAATAGCGCTCTCGCCAAAGATGGTGAAATGTCAAGATTAACTGTGTTATTCTGACTTTGGAGTGAACAGATGTGGCGCGCTGTGGGAACTGCAGGTGAAGCTGAAGGTCAAATACCGACTTCTTCTTGTATTACTGTGGTTTTCCTCACCCTCAGACGATGATATGGGATATACACACACCCATACAGCACCGTTAGGCTTTGTGAAACACTGACATTATAAAGGAATAGTTAGGGCTGAACAATTATTGAAATAATGTAATACTGAAATCGCAGTGTGTCCAAGCACAAGGAGCTGCAATTTTTGGATGAAGGTAAAATGTGTCAAAACATGGCATTATAAATAAAGCGCCGTGGTGTTGCACATCATATCCTCCACATGGAAGGAAACATACTTGTTTTGGTGCAGATCCCCAGCAAAATATCATCATCTTCATTTTAATATTTTTTTCAGTGAAAGTAAAATTTAAAACTTTCCACTAAAATAATCACCATATGACTTTTTCACACCCGCACATCTTTCAGCCCCTGAGCTTAGTAATGAATTTTAACAAATATATGTGTCATGATTTCATAGTTTCACTCATTTTCCTTTCTGGGTATAAAACTGCTTTGATTGAGGAAACATGATGCGGATTTATAATCTGCCTCCTGCTCAATGCAGAATACATTTTCTTGAGTGACTGCTGCAAACCACAATTTACTTCAGCATCCTTGTTTTCAAAGCAACAGCACATAATGCATGCTGAATGTAATGTGGAGAACGGGTGTAAACATTGGGCTGTCAGCATAGGAATGTGCATTTAACAAAAGAGAAAAAGACCATGTGCACTTCAGAACAGTCAGCAGTCTTTTTCTTATCGACTGACTGAAAACTGCTAGTAGAACTTCCTTCCCATTCCTGTCCCTTTGAGACATGAATAGCATTCCTGAGAAATTACACGGAGGGTATTGTTTGAATTGGGAGCCACACACACACCTGGGAGCTTTATAGTCTCAGGTACCATCTGTTAATGCATAGGCTATAGCTGTAACCTGTAAAGTGAAACTACTGAGTATCTATGAAGGGAATGGTGTTATTCTTTCAGAGCCCGGGGATGAAATGACTCCAAACCATTATGTGCCATTACTTTACGCAGATACATCCATGTTTTTCATGCTTTCATGTGAGGATGGTTCTTTTGCATGCAGTGGGAACCTCTTGTCTAGTCTGACTGTGCATATAAGACGTGTGGGGAAAAATGCTAAAAGCAGTCTGGTCACCTGCAATATTCATTTGTGCCATCTTGGGAAATATGCTAAGATGCAGGTTAAGCACTGGAAGGGGGAACCGTGTCCACTGACCCTTCTGTAACGCTCCTTCTCAGTGCGTTAAAGCTTAGTCAACTGAGAGGAATAGGTTAGTTTTTTTTTTTTTGTCCTGCAAATGTAAACCTGAAAGGCTGCTGTACTAGAAGCACTTAAGATGCCAATTCACTCATCTTTCACACATCTACTGCTGCACTGTTTGTATTCCACACACACACAAACAGGCACACACACACACACACCCCTAGCAGGCATTGTGGTCTCTCGTGACGGCATATTTTTCTCCATCGTGTAAAAGATCTTTGGAGTTCAGTTCTAAGTTCAGTCATTTGGGAAGTATATGTGTTTACCATCTTACCTGGATCAATATCAATTTCATGTCCATGTGTTGTGTACACCAGAAGACTTGCTGGTAGCCTAGCTTAGCACAAACACTGCAAGCGATAGGAAACTGCTAGCCCAGCGCTTAAAAGTGGGGGAAAAACAGCTATTATGATGCAGATTGTGATCCTGAACTCAAAGGTTTAAACCAACGGTGGAAATCCTCAAGTGAATATGTCAGTGTTCGCAGTCACGCACAAACCTTCACTTTATCCACATTTTCAGCTTTGTTCAGCACTAATCATTAATGCCTCTCTTCCCTCTGTTCTCTCTCTCTCTTCCTCTTCTTTTCCATCTGTGTTTTGTCACCTCCTCCAGCCTGTAAGTGTAATGGTCATGCAAGTGTGTGCCAGGTGTTAACTGGCAAGTGCTTCTGCACCACCAAGGGGATCAAAGGAGACCAATGCCAGCTGTGAGTACCCCGACTGCATGCTTACACACACACACCTACAACCTTGCCTGTTTTTAATGTTTGTGTTTTCCAGTATGTCATGCCATAGCTTTGTATTAGTAGTATATTAGGATATGGTCAGTTTAGCATTACTAGAGTTTTCAACAGTTCAGACCTGCAACAAAAGGGTGAAAAGAGAGATACACCATCCATGCTCCCTGAAACTGAAATTCACTGTCTTAAGGTAATGTCAGTCAAAAGTGAGTCTCTGTGCTGCCTGTCACTGGGCCAGTAATCACTTGGGATGGAGCCATGGTGAAATGCTCGAGGATAATTTAAGGGGAACACATTTTGACAAGTGAGACGGATACATATGGGATGGTGTTATGTGCTGTTTATGATATTTTGCCGAAAAAAAAGCTTGAATATTGCTTCTGTGATTTCAACATATTTGTGATCCGTCTTTACAGAGACAGAGCTTCTGTTATGAGTTTAAAAACTCCTCCCCTTGAGGTTTTTTTAAGAGGATGAATATGAATTCATGAAGTAGAGTAGAGCAAGTCAGCTCCTTGTTTGCAATTTAATACAGGCAGACAAAATGATTGATAAGATGGCTTTGAGACAAATGACAATACATCATAATGGGTGGTAGGAGACTTTCTTTTTATGTGGTTGTGGTTTAAAGAAAACAAATTGTATAAATATTGGATTAGGATTTTTTTCAGTGCCTTTGTCTGTCTGATTCTGTCGGTTATGTTGGAGCAATTCATTTATTTTGGTATTGTAGTGCTGTCATGGAAAAGTCAGACAGATCAGAAATTAAGAACATATACACGAAAAAGAACATTTAAATGATTTTATTAGTTTGACTTTCTGTATCCTTTTGGTTTAATTATTTAATGTGATCCGTAGACTGGTCACAGTTCACGTAAAAAGCATTGACTGAACAGTCATTTCTGATCAGCCCTTCTCACGGAGAAGCTCGGGATGCTTTAATGATTCGTTGGTGTAAAATCCGAGAACCATTAGCTGGCATTGTATTTGCCAGAAACTCCACCTCCAGGGCCATTTCTGCTGACGCGGTGGATTCCCCCTGGTGTAGGTGGACAATCTCCACTTAGCTGTCCGCTTTCCCACTTGTAAGCAGACTGTACACTGATGTTTTTAATACCCTTAATGCAGTAAGAGTTATGGAGGGGTCACTGGCAAACACGAGTGCATGCACACACCCACGCAATACGCCTTGAGCACTCTCTCACTCTCTGTCTCTAAATTCACCCCTCCAAATCCCGTCTAACTCTCTGTTCAGATCAAACTCACATATTCTCATCCCCTGTGTCCTTTACTCATCACAGTCACACATTTCACGCCATATTTCAATTAATTTGATAAAATATCATTTGTCATTTTAGTCAGATTTGAGCCTTGTCACACTGATACAATTGAGGCATCTCGCTGAGTACAGTGACTAGGTTTTAGTCAGCAAAAGTGACACTGTCAATACACTCTTAATGATACACTGTTGAGTTTTCCTACAATCAAACACAAGTTCTGTCAGCACTCTTTTTTTCTCACCGAAACACATTGCACGTATCCTTGAGATCTAATAAATTAGTTAATTAGTTAATGCATCTCTTTCGTCACAAAACTTTTAAGTTGTGGATTGTTCATGTCCAAATTGTGCTCGCTTGCTATTAGGTTCAAATCTTTAGTCCTGTTTTAATAAACACTCTAAGTACCTTATAGGTAATTGCAATAAAAAGTAGGCCAACTAGGCCAAAGTTGCCAGTTTCTATGTAATCCAACCTGTATCCAGGTGTTTGCTGTTCTAAACACTCAAAATCACAATATTGTTTTCTCAGCAATATCATCAGTCGCACAAAAATCAATATACCTTTTACACCTTTTTGTGTTAGGAGCAGCTGTTTCACAGGAGCCAATAGAACAGCAGCTATCCTGAGCACTAACACACCCCAACGTTGGAACAGAGCAATTAAGTTGATCAGCTCAAACTTTAGCGATAAGGCTCATCTCTTGGAAAGTATGTCAGAAAGAGAGAGATGAAACAAAGTCGAGGGAAGTGCTCAGAAGGAAGAGAGACTGTGGGAGAGTGACACCTCTTCAAAACCCTTGATGCTTTCTCTTGAATTTGACACAAAAAAATATTATGCTTTCCACAAATGACAAAACGTCACAAGGATTTGTAGTACCAGATGGAATGCAGTACAGCACAGTGCAGAGCAATGCCGGGATAGCAGGTGGCTAACAGTTGATGCAAACGACCCCATTTCTACCCAACAAAATCGAAGCGAGGTATCGGAACAGGCCGGGCAACAGCAGGCCAATCATCATCAGCCACTTAGAGGGGGGACGTGCCCGTACAGCTCTGGAGCAAGCTACGGGAAGGGTCCTGCGGCCCATTACCAATTATCAGCTCAGAGTGTAGCCAGCAACATAAACCACCAGAATATGTTGTTAATTCTGTCCCATTTACAGACCATGATTAGATTATTGTTGTCATCAGCAAGAAGCGCCACTTCAGTGGTGACTTTAACCTCGAAATCAAGATGCGTTTTCACATGTTAGAGTGATCAACTAATCACCCTGTTTTCGAGTGTGATCTAATTAGTTTGTGTCTGTAGTGACTAACAGTCGGGGTGGGGCATTTGCTGTTCCCTTTTTTTTGTAATGTAATTTCTGGTATCTCATTACACATAATCAGTGTCTCCCCGACCCCTGTCAGCCACTCACTCTGCCCGTCCCCAGCAATAACCCTTAAACAAAGACCCCCACACAAGGGCACTCTGTCTTTTTCAGCAGCGCACACAACAAACGCACACATGCGCACAGCAACCGCTGATGCCATTAGGACCTCCAAATAATAGCAGCAGTAATGAAGTGAAGGGTGCATCAGTGCAGAATAGAATTGTTTTTTGAAAAACAATTGATGAGGTCTCCGCTGTGTTACAGTGATGAGTCAAACAGGAGCGGTTAGGGGAATATTTCTTATTATAGTGCTCATTTCAACGCATACATTATTCAGGATTCTTGTTGTGCTGTGCTGTGTTGTGCTGGAGGTAACTGGGGTGGAGGGGAGGGGGCAGCTCTGAGAGTGTGCACATGTGTGTGCTCATCCAGCCCGCACGTGTGAAGGACATAGGTTCATGGCACATTTCTTCTGTTCTGTGTTTTTGCCTGCTGTGTGCGCACGAGCACAGACAAAGGTTCATGTGTAGATAAAATTAAGATACAGGGGGAGGGGGATTGCCTGAAGTTCAGATGTGTGCAGGCTTGCATGCAGGTGTAGATTAAATTAAGATACAGTGCAGGGGAGTTGCGTTATACACTTGGCGATAAGCGCATGGGTGCGTTTGCGTTTTGCCATCTGCAAATGCCAGGCAGCTGAAATGCCCCAGGAGTGGCATTCTGTAAGGTTCAAAAGCCTGTGGCGGCATTTGTCCTCTGTTCTTTGTACCGTGGCAAAAGAGCACTCTGCCCTGTCCTTTCCTATTTAATATTAACAGTGAGAGTGGCGGAGCTGGCTCCTCCTCAGCTCGGAGTCCTGCCCCTGTTAGATCATTTGGAGCACTGATGCTTGTCCTTCAGGATCTGCTGCTTAGATAAGGAGTGAGGATGCTTTTTGAGAGGTCAGTTTAATATTGTTAAAGCATGCATTTACCATGCACGTATCTCTGAGTGTCTGGGAGGAGTCAGCTGCTTCACTCAAACAGCTGCTGGACTTGAGACATACAAGCATCATCAATAGGAACAATTTATGATTTACTTTTTTAAAACAAAGTTACTGAGTTAAAATATAAGCTCAACCTTTACGCTCTACATTCTGACTGTATTTCTCTCTGGTGATATTTAAGGTGTTGGAACACGTCAGATGTGTTACTCACGCCCACATGTGCATGACTTTTGTTTGTTTGTGTGTGTAGTACTTTCCATGGCGACACCGTCTGTCTCTCAACGCTACAAAACAACTGATGTTGCATTATTTTTAGGTGTGGAGTCATTCGCTGTAACATCACCAACAGACACCTCCTCCTCAGCGGCATTCGTGTCTCTCAGTCGCTTTGCTCCTCTCCTCCGCTCCCTCCTTCTCCGTTCTCTCCTCTCTGACTCCTTGACACCACCTCTGGTGTTCACAATTTAACAAGTTTAATTGGCTCTCAGTAAGATAAAACAAACCTGGCTCGAAATCAGAGGGAATTGTCGCCAGTTAAAGATTGAGAGACAGGGGGGAGAGATGCACTGTAATCCAGCAAACACTGCCATATGTTCCTCCTCATTACAGGCCTTTGGAAAGCCATGAGCTTGATAAAACGCGCTCATGCACTCACATACCATCACAACATTCAATGACACTCTGTGAACATTAACAAATTTATTTTGCTCAGCAGCACTTCATTTAAAAGTTGGACTACTGTGGCTGTTGCCACGATATGTCTGTTGTGTGAAAATTGTGACTGCAGTGTTCTGAGCAAACTGTGTGACCTCATGAGACCTGAGAAAACCACTCACATCACCATCACCATCTCAAAAGAGACATTATCTCAAATAGTTACATACCCAATAGGATCAAGTTCATACAGTATGTGCAGTAGTGAGCCATGGCAAGGTTTAAAATTGTGTCTTTTCATTGTCAAGAATCAGTTGGTGTTTGTATTTTTCATCTGTGATTAAATGATGATGTTCGAGGCTTTAAAACCAAATGGAAGCTAGTAATTTCACACCATGTTTAGCCTCGGGTTAGGACCCTAGTTAAGAGTTACACCTTAATCGGCCTTGGGCTTACAGTCATTTCACACCTGTAACAAACACAGACCAAAGGTTAAGCACAGGGTAATTAGTTATATATACATACATACACATATACAGTATACAGCACATATTATATTTTGTGGATTTCAAATTCCTAATCTTGTTTACAGCTTTTCAATTTGGTAAAGTTTTCTTTTTGTTTACTTCTTTCTCTTTTACAGTTTTGCAGCTGAATGATACAAACATTGGGGAAAAAAAACCCATTGAATTTAAATTCTCTAATAACAGGCTGAACAGCATAATTGAAAAGTTACTGAATGTACTCAAAGTACTACTGAGTGGACCACCTGGCTTCCTCCTGATCTCTGGTTGTACTTAAGATGATGGGAACAATTTTTTTTTTAAGATTTTTTTGTTCATGTAATGGTTCACATGAAGGTCCTTTGGTAGCATTTTGAACAAGTTCACTTTTTTGTTCAGGTTTAATTGTGATTTTTTTTTTTAGATTGTGATTTTTTTTTTTTGTTTAGATTTTATTTATAGTATTGTTTTTTATTTTACTTTTTTTGTGTATTGTGTTCTGTCACTTTAATCCAGTGGATGCTACCCCCCCCCTTCCAGAGTGGGGTTGCACCCAAAATGTTTTGAGTTCTCTTTAAAAGCCTCGTATTGACACTGCTGTGAATTGAGGGGCGTATTGAAAGTAGTAGGATGATCATTTTGCAAAGGTAAACATTTGTCTGCTGCAAGCGCTGTGAAGATGTTCACCCTGTGCTCTGGTTATCAAGTCTGAATCCTAAAGCTCTGAGTTAATGAACATGAGTGTAAGACAAAGATAAACTTGCCCAGGGCTTCATCTGGCCCGTTTTGAACCTTTCCTGCTCTACTACTGGCTGTTTATCTCTGAAACTTGAATGGTCTTATCTGATCCATTCTTTTAAAAAAATTTCACTTTCACTTCGCTTTCACATCTCAGTTTAGGATTATATATCTCAAATAATCAAATAAGAATTTATTTAAATAAGTTGTGTCATTTGCTCTGAGGATTTTAAGGATTAAACTTGGTACCTTCATTTAAAGATGCCACACTCTGCGCCCTGTGATCAGGTGGTACATAAAGTTTTTGGCATGGCACCATTTCGCTTTGATAAACAAAACTTGTAACAAAAAATGTAATTAACTTTCGCAAACTATCAGATTATTTCATGTCGTCAAAAGTAAGAGACTTGATGAGGCGCCAACAGCAGGAGCTAATGCACTGGCACTTGGCGTACACGGCTCCTGATAAGAGGCATTCTTGCACTCATTCTGTTAGCACCCTTCTTCATCTTGTCCTCTCCTCTCTGTTTTTCTTCACTGCAGATGTGACTCAGAAAACCGTTACCTTGGCAATCCACTCAGAGGAACCTGTTACTGTGAGTAATTCTGCACTGGACGGCTACTTGCTGGAGAGGCGGCTCATATGCACTCACATAACACACACACACACACACACACACACACACACACACACACACACACATCTCCTTGATTATTCTCGGCTATTCTCTCTCTGCTTCTCTCTCTCTCTCTCTGCTTCTCTCTCTCTCTCTCTCACTTCCACTCTTCCGCTCACGGCAGATGGAGCATTTTAGCACTCTGGCACCAGGGGCGCTTGTTCGGTGACAGAATGACACGAAAATGTCAAGTGCATCAGAAGGAGTGAGTGATTGAGCTAATCAAGGAGACGGAGGAGTCAAAACTCTCCACTTGTCTGCTCACTCCCTCAATCACCTACCCACTCATTCATTTATTTAGAAAGTTGACTAAATGTTAGTTTGACTTGCGTGTAAGGAAAAAGCATCAAGGTGGGAGATGCAATGAACTGCATCACAAAGCAAAAAACAAACATAAAGTTGACGGCCAGTTCCGACGAGTGAAAGTGCCTCTGTGCCTATATCCCTGTGTATGCCATTCATGTGGGGGTTTGTGTGTTTATTTGCATGATGTGGTGTCCTTCACGGTACTGCGGTACATCTCTCTTTCAACACTCTCCTACTGACAACAGAGCCTCTGCCAAGGTTTTTGTTCCCCCCCTTCTTTTTTTTTTTTTTTTTTTGAAATGCCACAGCCTGACAGCAGGCTCAATGACGGGAAGACGGGAACTAAAAGCCCGGAGCTGGCTTTAACCTCGGCACACCACTGGAACTTTGTCTTGAGCTGTCTTGTGCAGCATTGTAAACATGACATACCCGTCTTTAAAAAAAAAAAAAAAAAAAAAAAAATTAAACACAGAAGCACAGAGAGCATGGCATAACACGCCACAGTCATTGTGATGTAAAATGAAGGAATGAAAATGAAAAATATACACTCAAATTTGACCTATCAGTAGGAAATCACTTTAATAAGCTTTTAGATTTAGACTTAGGCTTACAAATGATGAACCATCTGTTTCTTGTACGTTTTATGCTACAAAGTGCCTCCTGTAAATTTAATCACCTTCCTCTCCATTACTCACAAGCAAAAATTAAACATCCACAGTGCAGATTTGATACAGTCTTCATTACTTTTACAGTCATACTTTATATTCAGTCAATATTTGAGTCATGTATGTGCTAGAGATGGTTGTGTATGCAATTTGGCCTTATGTAAGAATAGTATTGAATTCATATATGACCACTATTGATTAAAAATGTGATACTTTAATTAATTGCTGGAGGGGAATTTTTAGAGCTTGCTGTCGGGGTCAGGTATTACTACATGTTCTCTGCTTGATGAGAAAATTGCACACCCTGATTGCCGTCATCAGATTTGATTACAGACATTTTGCTTTCACTGGTCCCCATCAGTCAGTCTGTTTCTTTTTAATCTTACCACATAGCATACATCTCCGCGTATTCATGCTGTCACAGCAGACTTTCGTAGTGAAGGCCACAGCTGGTAGCTTGCATCGAGCGTATTCCCCAGAATGTTACTTCTCCTTTATTATGCGTGGTGAACAAACCTCCTGTTTGATTCTCTATAGACAATCTGCTGATCGACTACCAGTTCACCTTCAGCCTTATCCAAGAAGATGATAACCACTACACTGCCATCAACTTTATGGCCTCACCTGAGCAGGTAATTATGTCAGAAATTTTAAATCCGGTAAAAAAGAGGCAGTGACAGCATAAATTAGTCTTTAGTTGTTGTTTTTTTCTTTTGTAGAAGCGACCTGCGTCTAGCACTCCGTCCAATTTAACATTGATAATCATTTACTGGTGACTTTTTTTCAATCAAGAATCAAGAAAAGTTGCACTTGGAGTCTGGGACGGCTAACTGTTTGTTCAAGGTTTTGAGAATTCTTGTTGAATTTTATAACCTTGTAATAATGTCTGCTTTTATAAAGCTCTTACAAAGTGTCTTTTTTGTGCAGTATTCTCAGTTTATCTGATGTTTATCTACATTCATGTTCTGCTAATCATTCAAAGGCCAACAAGAACCTGGACATGTCCATTAATGCATCCAACAACTTCAACCTCAACATCACCTGGTCGGTGGGATCAACAGGTACCCTCACTTTATTTTGCAGTTCAGTTGTTGTGTAGTTAAAATTATCTGCGGTTTTGCTTTTCTATTTGACAGAGACCCTGATGAGGACCAAACTGTGTACACAGCTCATTTGCTTGTGTTATTTATATATTAATTTCTAACCTCATCAGTGTGGACTGAATAATCAGTCCATTTCTTAGAAAGGAAATGAATTTTCCCAAACCATAAATTGTCAGCAGCCCATTGGTTAATGAGTTGTCTCATCCTCTTCTCGTCATGTTCTAAGTCCATCCATTAGTCTGAAAATACACATTCAAAACTTGAATGCGCTGTTCAGCACAAGTTTGTGGAAAAAAGCAAAATAATTATTCTGTAAAAAATAGTTTAATTTTACACTCAACAGATAGCTCAGGTCCTAAATGTTAGTAGAGGTTTGGGTCAAAAGGTACCAGGATATTTTCTCAAGAGTGAAATCATATTTGGATGTCGTAAACATTTGTGAAAAAATATTAACGTTATTTCAGTGTAGGAAGGTCAAAAAAGTAGACGTGTCCAGACCTGCCCTCATACTGCATAATTATCTGCTGCCACATAAAAGCATAGTCTTTTTTAAAATCTTTTTTTTTGCTGATAACATCTTTTATTGTCATTTAAATATCAGTGAAGGCACATATTGCCAATGTACTCACCCACTTCCAGAATATTTGCTGAAATAATGAGATACAACATTCAAATAGACCTACATATTCCATACTCCAAGTTTCAGTCAAAAGCTCTTCTTTAATCATTCCCCTTCATTATTTAATTATAAGTATTGACAAAACCAAGTGTCTTTATTATGTTGTGCTTTGCTTTAGCTGGTTCCTTTTAAATTTTAAATAATCATTTAGTCAGTTGTCATAACTGATATAACAGGAACAATAACGCACCCTCTGTTGTTAGTGTGTACTGTGTCACTGTTGAGTGGATATTATTGGTCCCCTGAGGAAAGACACCCAAGGACACTGCAGTCGTCCAGTGCCTCCGTTTATCTCCTGCCCTCCCTTCCCTCTCAAGTCATCTGCCACTTTCTCCCTACCCACAACACTGACATTTTCCAACCACTAAAACCACGTTAACCCCACCACGCCTCCCCCACGCCACCTTAACCTTTTCAGAGCACCGTCATTAATATTTGAAGTTGGGTCCCCTTTCCCCCGCCAAGATATTGTGTCTCAGAAGGAACCGGGAGCCTCTTGACAATCGACAAGAGTGTGAAGCGCCTTTGGGTGGGAGGAGGAGGGTGATTTCAATTAAGATAAACACGCTCACGTAGCCACACTCAAGCTGTCATTTTCAGTTCTTTTGTTTCAGAGCTGTGGGTTGGAATGTCAATGTCGAAGACCTACTGACATGAGGAAGAATAAGAAATGACTTGAAATATTTAGATAGACGGAAAATTGACTTTTTTTCCATCTGGAAATGCATTCATTTCCATTTGTGTTGGGTATTAAGGATTGCATTTAAACAAGACACACTTCCTCAGACACTTCAGTCCCAATCATATTGAATTTTACTGACAGAAATTCATCATTCTGAATTGAAATCCTGGCATCAAATATCACATATATTGCACTTTTCAGCTAACAGACAGAAATGAAAGCACACTCCGCTCATGAATGCTGAACGTAAATTAACACAAACAAACACTTATAATGAATATTTGTCGACTGTCGAGACTGACTCCACCCCAAGGTCACAGAATGTCAAATTCTAGGTTTCAAATATGCTAAATGCATTTCCTGTCAGCGGTAATATGGATTCAAATGATAAATACATGCTAACTTGACTCAGTCATGACCTGTGGAAAGCAGTATTTCAGTCCCTCTTTCAAGCTGAGCTTTTCTCCCACGCCTTTGTCCATTTAGCAATAAAACATGGACGGCATGTGCAATTACACAATAAAGCTCTACTCTGCTTTACTTCAACCAAAAACAACTTAAATGCACTTAAGAAATCATAATCAACACCACCGAGAGCTTCCCCGTTGCATGATAAACCCATTAATGGATTCATAATCATATGTTGCCACAACTCTGGCTGCATCTCTGTAGTGTACTGAACGTGAACTCTTTGCCCCAACAGCTGGAACCATCTCTGGGGAGGAGGTGCCCATCGTGTCCAAAACTAACATCAAGGAATACAGAGACAGTTTCTCCTGCGAGAAGTTCACCTTTAGAAGCAACCCTAATATTACCTTTTACGTCTACGTCAGTAACTTCTCATGGCCCATCAAGATCCAGGTAAGGACCGTGTTTATGACCGTGGACCGACCAATATGAAGCAGATAAAACAGCGATACAACCGCTCCTCAGCTCTGTGTTACTTTGTCCCCGCTTTTAAATTACCCACTATATGTACAGTATGGATGTTACCTGAAAATATCCCAGTGATAAAGAGCACACATATATTCAGTATAGAGAGCGGGAGCAGCCGTCGCAGATGCAGAGCTCCGTTGTTGCTCAGGGTGATTTCAAGTGCACTTTATTCTAATTACAGATTTAATGAGCGATGGTTAGCGCGCATAGGTGCACAGCTGTTTTTAGCGGGCAAAAGCAAAGCACCATTTAACCTTTTCTACCCCCCTCCCCCAAATGGAGGAGAGTGAGGCTTTGATGTGGTGAAAGGGGCAAAAAATACAACACAGCAATGAATAAATACCATTTGCTGTCAGTTGACAACAATTAAGCTTTTGTCAGAAACATTCATGGTTTAGTCTTACAGGCAGTGTAATTAAAATGGGCTAAAGGCCACGTAACACTGATTTGAATGCAAAGGAGAGACTGGGTGTCTATTTGCCATTGCTCTTTCAGATGTACACAGTGCTTTTTCCGCAGTGTTTATTACTAACAAATGGATCTTCACTCAGACAAGTTGACTGATGACTTACTGATTTTACATTAATTGTAAAGTGGAAAAAAAACGTTTTACATCATTAATTGTAGCGTGTTAGTTTAAAAGAATCAGTTGGGTTCACTCATAAAGATATTCCATTTCAGTTAGTTCCTCTGTCTAGAGATGAAAGAGCCAGATATTTCCCTCCTGAGTTGGTGGCAATCAAAACACAGATCAAAGGTGATAATATATGTTTAGATAAAATACGTTTCACTATATAGCATAATCAGTTATTGCTGCTTTAGCAATGTATGCTTTGACTTTTGCATGTTCTTCACAGGGTTTAATTTTTATTGATAAAAGAACAAAGGCCAGAAAAAAAATCAGAAATGTGATAGATGCAGTTATCATTTCTAATAATAATAACAACACACAATTTCCTATTTTGCTAATTAGCTCACTTCCAAGTATTGATTTGTTCTGTCCCTTCTTTTCACAAAGTAGATGGGTGGATCACAGAGGGAGTAATAATATCTCTTTGGGGTCGGTCCATCTGTGGAGGTGGCCCAGTAATAGTTTTCTATTAGATTATTTCCTGGCCAATAGTCCTTTATTTTTTTATGGACTGGCCTGGGCAGTTAACGCAAATAGCTTCTGTAACAGGATAAAGTCTCTCTTTCCTTGCTCGCCTTTATGACGCTGGGGTGAGAGCGTAGACCTGGATGAGATAAAGCAGAATTTGAGAATGCACTTATGGGCTTTTTTTGTGTTTACGGTCCGAGCTCATAAAATAAGCATTTAAATGTGGGTGAAGATAGCAAGAGAGCAAGAGTTTTCTGTGAGGTCATTGTGTGTGTGAGTATAATTGTCACCCTTGAGACTGTTATAAATGTGGTGTAACAAAAGTCTAATTGTACCAGAGGTACATTCTCAGATGATGCCATTGATCGGCTGAGATGGATGAATTGAAATTAAATTGACCCTAAACATATTGCTTTGACCTCATATCATGTAAAAAGCACGGTCGCAAGCAGTAAATGGAGCTGCGCCTCTTACTAAAATGCCAGCGACACATCTGTGTATTGCACGTGTTAGCCATGTCAGCAAGCATCTTATCTCAGATCAGTGATTCTCATTTTCTACTTAAAAAGGTCGAAAAAGTCAAAGGTGGTGAGAAGTTTGCGAAGATGACAGTTATCCACAAGGAAGAAGAGTCCTGCGACGACTCTGTGTAACCTGAATCATGCACATGCTCATCACCTATCCACTGCTGTCTTACAGCTTATCAGATATAGATAATTGAACAGTGAGGAAGAGCGATACGTTTCTTTTCTGTCTTGTTAGTACCCTCAATGATCAATCAGTGCTTCTGCTCTGTTTTAACAAACAATGTGTTTGAATTCTGCACAACTCTTGCCCTACCCAACAACAACAGGATGAACACACCAGCTGTCAGTGATGGACTGAATCACCAAAACAAGCACATTTAAAAAAAAAAAAAAAAAAACTTTCCCATCAGCATTTAAAGCATCGAACATGACGCAAATAATCCACCTCTAAAAGCACAATTTGTGCCCTATTACCCAACCCTACGAGCTATCAACCACAGGGGCCTCAGTACTACTGCAGCTGACGTTGTGTTTGTGCCTCTAAATGCTTTCAGGGCGAAATGCCTTCAACGCATTTACAGTAGATAATGACGTGTCTCTGTGAATAGGCCTATCAGATCTGATTTAGCTGCTAGGACTGTTTGTAATCCCTCTTTTAATGAAGGTAAAACATATTTGTGAACCATTATTCGCTGCTGCTGATATACATACACTAATCAGCTATTTAATCAGTTATTTAACAGTTGATGCATTGTTGTGGACATGGTTGAATATTGACAATAAAATGACTGATTTATTTGTGTTTTTGTTTTTATAACTAGTAATGCAGGAGCAAAAAAAAAAGATTAAAAATCAAAATAAGTCAGTATTTTCCCTCTCTGATGAACCCTGTTGTGGTTCAGAATACATTAGGTTAGACATATTTGAGTCAGCAGATAAACGTCTACCAACAGATGAATGTTTCAGAGATATTTATTAAAAAAAGGTGATTAATCAGAAGTTGTGGATTGTCTTCAGACAGAAAGCTTTCTGCCCTGTGTTTATCTTGTTCCACTGTACTCCAATATACTTTTTTTTTTTTTTTGACAAGCAGAAGCTTTTACAGATCCTCTAGACAATGTTGTCAGTGACCTTTTAGGGGGTCCGTCCTGCTCTTAATGCAGACTGTCGACGCCACATTGTGTTAACCCCTATCACAATGTCACAGATCAACCAGGAGAGCTAAATCAGTGTGAAGTGAAAGTGTGTTTATCCCCAGAAAAAGTGTTAATTTAACAGATTTTGTGTTTTGTGAAAAAGAGATTTTATGTACAAGCACGTATGGTACCTTTTATGACTGTAAAATATTGTGACATCACTTATTATCATTTTTGATTATTTCGCTATTTCACTTTCTCTTCTTTGTCTCTAACAGATTGCCTTCTCCCAACACAACAGTATCATGGACCTTGTCCAGTTCTTTGTGACTTTTTTCAGGTGAGTGAGTCAAATATTTACACTTCTAATATATACACACTCAGCCATTTGTTTTAACTGTTCTAAGTATCCAGCAGCTAAGAAGTTTTATCAAGAATTTCACCCACCGTCTCTTCATTTTCCAGTCTGGCCTCTTGGGGCTTATTGAGTTACTTGAGCCTATTTGAGTGGTCCTGTTAATGGAGTACATGTACATGCCTCTTGTGTCTTCAAGACAGCGGTTTTCCTTTTTCAAGTGGTAAATGAACAGCCAGTAACCATTTGAATAGGTGGATATTGCTCCGCAAGTGCCATCTAAAGCGAAGGCATGGGCGATCAAGATATGAGAGGCTCTTAATGATTTTTTCATCCTGAGAGCTCAGATGGAAATCTTCTTTCATTGAAATCTTTAAAATGAGTCAATTGAGTTCTCTCAAAAGCGCAGCAAAGTATGAATAAATTAAGAGGTTGTGAGTATCATTTCAAAATGTGTGCTTTAAGTTGGATACTGACATTTTTTTAAAAAGCTTCCGAAGCATTGACACCCTCTGAGGTCTTCCCTCAGAAAGATTTGGTTACAGTAGAGGCTAAATATTAGCTTTGAATAGTGAAATTTATATGCTGAGGAAAAGAGAAGAACTCACAGATGACCTGTAAGTTAGCTTTAAAAGATTTTACATCATAATTATTTCTTAAGTGTCATAACCATACAGTGCAATCCTCGCAAAAAGCCTTAAAGCCAATGATTCTGAATTTATATGCTGATATTTATAATGCTTTGCTGTAGTGCTGCAGGTAGGAAAAGATACATTGAATTGTTGGATTTGGAATAAAGACACATTAACAAGTTAAGCTTTAGATCAGTGTCATTGGTAGAGACGGTTGTTTTCATACCCAACACTGATAATCACTGGCATAAACTGCGGTGTAGTTTCTGTCTATATGTGTGTTCATTTTGTTGCAAGGTGTGCTGCCTGGTGTAGCTGACGGACCAACATATTATCTGTGTAGCTGTCAAGGTGGGAATAGAAGACAGCCTTTGCCCAAGGCACCTGCCCATCATTACCCAGTCCACAATAACTTTTTTTCCCAAAAGCTGTCACACAATCGGTTATCTTCTGCCTCCATCCGATCAAATTACAGTTGAATTGCCAAATTCTGGAATTCTTGGAAGGAAAAGGGAGAAGGGCGGTGCTTTTTTATGTAAAATGTGTCTGGCGGCTACTTGTGTCATTGGCACAGGAAGCCATTTTAAATGGGGTCACAACTCGGGCGCAGGAGTAAAAAGAGTTTTGGCCCTTTAAAATAACAGCTGAGAAAGCCCTTTAAACATTCCCTTTCTCTTTGAAACTGTTGTTTGAATATTATTTACGTATCATTACTTTCTTTACTAATTATTGTTTCTAACATTTGAAAACATATTGAATTCTTCAAGATCAAGCTTTCCAAGAAAAGCCCCATAGTTTTCTGTTTTTGCCTATTTTGTGCATATTTTCCATAAGTATGCATTGTGTTTTCTGGTTATTTTGTCTTTTCCATTGCTGTGCAGGTTGTACTAATTCTCTCGAGTCTTTTCTGCATCCTCGCTGTCCAGTTCTCACTGACCCATAATCGCAGTAATAAGTGAGACGCCCTGATGCCATAACAGGCAGTTGTGTGGGTGTGTGTTTTTGTGTGTGGAGGGGATGAACCTGCGGGAAACATAATCAGCCTGATGACAAAATGTCAAATCACCCCACAGGGTTTCTAGACCTCCTTGTACGAGAGATAGAGGGTGAAGAGATGACGGCATGACTGAGAACAAGCTCTATTTTCTCCTCTGAGTTCATTCAAACATCAGCTTTTCCACTGCAAGCCTTTTGACGCATGTTTTTTTTTTTTTTTTCACGTTGCTTCTTCATCTTAGTGGCTCCATAAACAACAACAGTACTGCCTAAGTTGTAATTCAATTAGAGTCTGATTGTTTTATGCGTTCTGATTAGATGCTGTAGAAACTCTCTAATAGGTTTGCTGCAGCGCACTCGCAGCAGAGCACTAAGGTCTCATTAATACAAATCAACAAAATCAGGTTCATTCCAGTCACATCTGTGCATATGTCAGTGTATAGTGTACGTGCAATTTGCAAGCAGTAGATCTTTTAGGAAGGCATGCACGAACACAGTCATGTATCGTCATTCAATTGTCAGGTAAACTTGAATGTGGAGAGCTTATATTCCACTATTATTTCTTTTTTTAATCTTATAAGAAATGGTTCAGATGTCATCTTATGTAGCATTTTAAGGGTTCTTGTATCATGTTTTCATTGTTTTAGCAGCCAAAAGAGCCTGTAGAAAGCAGGTTTAGATGTTATTGATTGTTTTCCCCTGTGGTAACTGTAGCCTTGTGGTTACAGAAACGAGCATGTAATTAAAAGAAAGCACTGTTGTATTTCTTATGTTAAACATTGTGTGACATTATCACCATCAAAAAAGGCCATTTTAATAGATTAATTACCTGCTGTTACTAGATCTGAAAATCCACCTGTCTCAAATCCATAAGTACTTGTAGAAATCTTCACATTTGTCCTTCGCCGCCTTAAAAAGTTGGAATACGAATGATTTCGGAGCTCCTTTTTATTAACTGCAGCAGCAGATGGAACAGCAAAGTGGATTTCAGCGTCTTTACTGTCAAAAATAGTGACATTGAAAGCCAAACATCTGTCTAGGGATTTTTGTTACTTCTGCCACATGAAAATTTCATTGAAGCCCCCACAACACCTCCCCCATTCACTGTTATCTTCAAAGGTGTCTAAGATGGTGCAAGTACTTCTGAAAGAATGAAAGAGTTTCCAGCTTGTGCACCTCAAGAATAAATTCCACGTGCGATGACAAGATGTTTGAAGCACAGAGTTTCCCATCACTCATCTCTTTAATCCCACTTTCCTTCTTTTTTTTGCGTGGTAGCCTCTTTTTTTGCTTCAGCTGTCTTTGAGAAGCTGTATTTTCCAAGTGTTATCACCTCCCTCACAGGCGTTATCGCCTTCTTCAAAGATCCCGGCCAATGGATTTAGCAGACAAATTGAAAGCCTATTCAAGTTTAAATATCAAACAAATGGGCCTGTGAAATCAGAGCTAGTCATGTGTCTCTGGTGAAATGTGCTTATTGGACAAGGCTGCCCATTTTAGAGATGTGGCCTGTCCCTGAAGACAGAGGCTCGTTGGTCATATTACAGTATGTGTTTGAGTATGATGGTCGTTGTTCCTGGACATCAGGAAACAGGGTCATGTTCCCCTTTTTTTTCAGTGAGTTCAGAATAATTAGAGGCAAATGATGAAATATGTAAAGACTCGACCAATAAATTTTATTTTGTTGTCCTGTATTTTTCCCTAACAATACTTTAACATAAAAAAAAACAAAAAAAAACATGTTCGCTAAAAACTCCCACGTGTTGCTCTGACAAGCTCATGGAAAGTGCAGAATGTCTCTTTAGCACATAATAATCTTTACATTCTTATCTGTCACCAAGATAATGAAGTGGAGGCTCTCAATCAGTCATACTTTTCTGTTCCAGTGGTGCTTGGCCGTTGCTGAATTTCCCTTGACTAATGATTTTACTGTTGGGTTATTAATTGAAGTAATCGGCCAAAATATTCAGTCTACTAAAAAATGAATGTGCCCTCTCTGCGTATCATCTTCCGTGTTTGGTCATTTTTTTGAAGTTAGGAGGAAACTTTGAATATTTAGGTCTACCTCATTTCAGTCAGTAATAGAAAATAAAAAGAAAATGAAGTGAAATACAAAAAAAAAATCAAATGCTTGGCTAAAGTCAGTTCTACATAAAATAAAAGAAATGGCTCCACCATACCACATCACAACCGCATGCTTTTGAGTCTAGCAACATGAACCTCACCTAGGTTTGCTGCAGGTTTATATTCGGTGTCTACTGTGGGCAGAATATATGTGGGCACTTTTTCAGTGACAGCCGTTATTACTACAAGTCATCTTGCTTGATGTTGTTTCTTCTTTCTTTCCAGTTGCTTTCTTTCACTACTCCTGGTGGCAGCAGTGGTGTGGAAGATCAAACAGACCTGCTGGGCCTCACGGCGGAGAGAGGTAACTTCATAAAACATACTCTGTTTATCTACATGCCGTATACCTGACCAAGGTGACATTTAAATAACTTCTAGTCATCCCTGTAGAATATAGGTATTTCTCAATATGTTTGCTAAGAGAGTTGTTGGGAAAACAACAGCTGATAAATACCAGGTGTGCCAGCTGCAGTTGCCTCAAGCAGCCTAACGGCGTCCCTGTCTGTAACTGTAAGACCATAAATTCTGAACAATTTCACTGCCTTAAAGCTTTTAGACCACCGTTCAGAGAAGGTCTTTATCTTCTGTGACATCCGAAGACACGGTCAATTATTTCAGAAATAATTATAGTTAAAAGTAAAGATGGTAATTCAGATGAAATTGAAGATTTAAGTTAAGTGTGTCAGTGGAAAAAGTATGACGTATGAGGCGAGTGGAGATGCTGTCAATGAATTAAGGAAAAAGGGGATAGAACCAAACATTAATATTCAGTCGGTGTGAAAGATGGGGTTGAGAAAGGATGGGGATGAAAAGGGGCAAAAGATTAGATGGTTGGCAGTAGGAATATTTATAAAACGAGGGTCAGAAAGATAAGGTGCAGGAAATTGAGGAAGAGAGTAAATGTATGTAAATTCACCTCACTGACCTTAACCCAAACTGCATGGGGTGGTTGTTGGTTTCTGTAACCGTCATTTCCATCTCTTCAGAGTCAATCTTGTATTCTCCTAGGTGCTGTTTGTTGCTCAATAGCAGGAAGTTTAATTTGGTCCACATCCAGCCTCATGACCTGCAGTCTACTAATAAAGCTCCCACAATTTATTTCCCCTTTGGGGATGACATTGATAATCATGGGATCTGAGTTTTATATCCTTTTAATTGATATATGAAAATAAACAAGAATGATAGCTACCGTGACTGTGAATCATGCCTATCCAAAGAATTAAAGTCAATAAAAATTAATGCAGGCAGATGGGCTCACGTCATTGAAATTCTGCTCACTTTTTCCGTCTGCTCTTGGCATTCTCATCATCTGTTTGTCGCTGCCCTTCAGCTGCCAGATGAAAATAGATAAATAGTTAAATAAAAATCTCTAAAAATCTCTAAAAAGTTTGGTCACTGGAGGAACAAAATACAATAATGTGAGAAGAGCTGAAATATTAGTTTGCAGATGACACATCAGTTCATATCTATGATTTAATTAATCACTGAAAATGTACTGTACATGTACTGTATATTTTTACTTCTCAGCATTCCCTGGATTTCTTTTCAGCTCATTTAGAAACAGGACATATTTTTTCTCTTTGAAACATGATCGAGCTTATAAGCGAATCTTTCGTTCTTCACAATGGTCATATTTCCAAATCCATCACATTTACTAAAATCCACTCAGGTTCTGGTGGGATTTGTTTTCAGTTTTTAGTTTAGTTTTAAACTAAACCCTGTTGAGACGTGGTTTGATGGTTTTGCGCAAAAGTGTCTCTGTCATACTAAACAATTTTCTTGGACATTGAGATTTCTGGTACAAGACACAGAATGCCTGAAGGTTCTTGTCGTGGCATTTTCAGGTGCCCCACTTTTTAAGGAGAAGTTGTAAAAAGCAGGGGCGTGTTGGTCACCTTTTCCTGAAACAGCTGTAACAGCCTCGAGGGTGGTCTTCAGCGCTGTTATTGTTACTTCAGCTTTGCAAGTAGTATTTGACTGCTTCTCACATGCCGGTTCGCTTGGCCACATTTCCGCAATATTCAAATGAGTAGAATAATATGTAATGACAATTGCTGTACTAGTTAAGGTCTGTTATATATCCAGTAAGAGCAAATAGGTGTTATGTATGAAATGGGGCATCACTTACGTAAATATCTTTGTACCTAAAAGGTCAAATGACTAAGAACTGCTTTTAAGCATGCACTGCTCATATAGCAATCAGTGTAAGTTTTTAATGTTGATCCAGACCCACTTGATCTATTTCCACCATTTGTAATAAAAACAATGATCGCAAGAAAAATAAGCAGTTTTGGGTTTGATTCCTTATCATGGCTAAAATAAAAAATAGTTCAGCCGTGAACAACCTCCACCTTATCAGTGTCTGACAGGTGCAGACATAATCAATCTTTCTTTAAGAAAAAAAAACAGGATCTTCTGTCTGTAGCATTGGTAACTGTGAAAATCTGTCTGTGAGACCTAGAAAGGACCCTCTTTGCCTTGGTGTTTTAAGTTTTTCCTCTTAAGTGAAAGTGGACATCAGAAACATGAATCTCCATTTTAAAGCGAGAAATCATTTAAGATGTCAACAAAATCAGAACTTCAGTTGTTTGTGTGTAAAAATCATTCAAAAACCTAACAATTATATGACAGTCTATTAAATAGCTGTAACCAAAAATGGGTCAAAAATTTAAAAGAAATGTATTTAATGCATGGTACATTGTGACGATTTTGCTTCCACCTATTAACCTAAATACAACCACACATCTACTGTTATTCTTTGTATTTTTGTGCATATGGCCTGTGAAGACTGAAGACTTTGGTCAAAAAGTTTGAAAATGGAAAAAGATGTGGAGGTCACTCCTTATCTCTGACATCCTCTCTGATTGTGGCTAATGGCGCAAGACTGCACCAGCCGCTACTCTCATAACACACCGGAATCTCTGATAGTCGGTGATCAAGTGGCATTTTGGGTAATGCAGTAGTCAGAGTTTGACAAAGAAGAATGTGTGGAATTTAATAGACAGTGTTTCGAGTTGAGCTGTGTCAATTTGGATCCTTTTTGTTTTAAACCATCCATGGAGAGTCCCACAGTGTTGCAGGAGAGCAATATTTAACATAAGCATTGTTAAACTCAATCCAAGCACAAGCTGCTTAACTGCCTCAAATTATCCAACATCAAAGCATTTTTACAGTGCACCACATAATGACAACGTGAAAAAAGTTTTTTTTTTTTTTCAGATTTTTGCAAATTTATTAAAAATAAAAAACTAAGAAATCACATGTACATAAGTATTCACAGCCTTTGCCATGAAGCTCAAAATTGAGCTCAGGTGCATCCTGTTTCCACTGATCATCCTTGAGATGTTTCTACAGCTTAATTGGAGTCCACCTGTCATAAATTCAGTTGATTGGACTTGATTTGGAAAGGCACACACCTGTCTATATAAGGTCCCACAGTTGACAGTGCATGTCAGGGCACAAACCAAGCATGAAGTCAAGAGGAAGTTGTTGGTAGACCTCAGAGACAGGATTGTCTCGAGGCACAAATCTGGGGAAGGGTACAGAAAAATTTCTGCTGCTTTGAAGGTCCCAATAAGCACAGTGATCTCCATCATCCATAAATGGAAGAAGTTCAGAAACACCAGGACTCTTCCTAGAGCTGGCCGGCCATCTAAACTGAGCGATCGGGGGAAAAGGTCGGGGAGATCGGGGTCTTAGTCGGGGAGGTGACCAAGAACCCAATGGTCACTCTGTCAGAGCTCCAGCATACCTCTGTAGAGAGAGGAGAACCTTCCAGAAGTACAACCATCATCTTTGCAGCAATCCACCAATCAGGCCTGTATGGTCGAAGAGTGGCCAGACGGAAGCCACTCCTGAGTAAAAGGCACATGGCAGCCCGCCTGGAGTTTGCCAAAATGCACCTGAAGGACTCTCAGATCATGAGAAACAAAAGTCTCTGGTCTGATGAGACAAAGATTGAACTCTTTGGCGTTAATGCCAGGCGTCATGTTTGGAGGAAACCAGGCACCACTCATCACCAGGCCAATACCATCCCTACAGTGAAGCATGGTGGTGGCAGCATCGTGCTGTGGGGATGTTTTTCAGCTGCAGGAACTGGGAGACTAGTCAGGATAGAGGGAAAGATGAATGCAGCAATGTACAGAGACAACCTGGATGAAAACCTGCTCCAGACTGCTCTTGACCTCAGGGTCAAGAGCGTGACTGGGGCGACGGTTCATCGTTCAGCAGGACAACGACCCTAAGCACACAGCCAAGATAACAAAGGAGTGGCTTCAGGACAACTCTGTGAATGTCCTTGAGTGGCCCAGCCAGAGCCCAGACTTGAATCCGATTGAACATCTCTGGAGAGATCTGAAAATGGCTGTGCACCTGACGCTTCCCATCCAACCTGATGGAGCTTGAGAGGTGCTGCAAAGAGGAATGGGCCGAAACTGCCCAAAGATAGGTGTGCCAAGGCTTGTGGCATCATATTCAAAAAGAGTTGAGGCTGTAATTGCTGCCAAAGGTGCATCAACAAAGTATTGAGCAAAGGCTGTGAATACTTATGTACATGTGATTTCTTAGTTTTTTATTTTTAATAAATTTGCAAAAATCTTATGACATCATAATTAAAAATAATAATAATAAATAATTAAAAGATTTTCACATCATTATGTGGTGTTGTGTGTAGAATTTTAAGGAAGAAAATTAATTTAATCCATTTTGGAATAAGGCTGTAACATAAGAAAAATGTGGAAAAAGTGAAGGTTGTGAATACTCATAATCATTTGGGGGCAAGCTAATGAGTGAATTCATAATGAATTGTTGGCCACAGTGCTGTTTATACAGCATTCTGTCAGTGCTAATGTGAAGTTACAATCACAAGAGTTTGAGTGGAATTTGTGATTACTCACTTGTCTTGAGACAGTTACAGGTTTTGTACGCCATTAGATACACTCAGTTCCGCCAGTCTTATCCAATGGTGAACTGATTGGCTCTTCACTGAGCACTGTGTCCACTTAATTCAAAAAGGGCTCGCGGACAGCCCTGTGCACTTGCAAGGCTTGTCCAAATGTGGAACGGGAGGATTTAGGCTGGAGGCCATCTAATTCTCACAAGCCCCCCATCTGACATAAGGACATGGAATAAACGAGTCTTAATGAGGCTTCTAGAGATAGCAGGGACAATAATGAGACACTGATCCAGCCAAGTGGCATATGGATGTCTGATACTGATTGAACTTTTGTTGTTTGTTTTTTTTTTTTTTTTTTTTTATGGGCTTTCTGGTGTGAAATCCTTGTTTGTATTTCAGGGGTTGTGCTGAATCTAAAAAGAAATGTGATTATTTGAACTACTTTCTCTACATAATTAAAGTGTTTGTACTAGAAACACATTTGAACATATATAGAGAATTTATGTAGATAATTTGAGTATTTGTAAATACTGAAGTAGGCATTATCTTTATGTAATTTTGAAAATTAGCCGTGGAAGGAGGATAGAATAAAAACAACTAACAGCCTCTCAGAAGCCTTAGGGTGGTAATTCCTGGTATTGACTTAATCTTACAAAGCTGATCTTTTACCACGCTAATGCACTAATTAGATAAGCTTTCTTTTTCATCAAGACTTGAAAGGACTCGGTACCAAAGGTGCAGCTGTTGTATTTAAATAATTTTAGTTGAGGACGGGTGACGAGGCTTGGATCCCGAGCGGGGGAACGGAGGGACGAAAAGACAACAGCTTTAAATGCCACGGAGGAGGACGAGGGCTGACCTCTTCTGAAGTTACCTGTGGGGGGAACAGATGGGAGGGGGCGCTGACATTTCACGAGACTACAACACGGAGGTGTTTTACACACAAACATGCGGATGTATCTGATGCGGCGCCTCTCTCTTTATCTCTCTCGCACACTCCAAACGCACGCCAAACACACACCTCACACACACTCTGACCAGCACGTAGAGCGTTGATGCTTTACTGGCACTCTAAAAGCACTCAAAACTATTATTTAGCAGCGGTTGCCATAAAAAGGACCTCTTTTTTTTTTTCAGCATGCTTAAGCATCACATTTCAAATCCACAAATCCACCAGTAACTAATTAGCATCTGTTTATTGAAAGCTATCAGCAGCCCGTAGAAGTTGCCCTGGTCATGACGCTGAACATGACTGAGGCCAGATTGCCATATCATTTAGTACTGACCTTTATGGTGCCCATAGGAAAAATACTACTGTCTTTTGCTATTGCCTGACTTTTCCCGTAGCACCACCAACAGGTCAAAAATGTCAGTTTAACTGTGACAGTAAATATCTAAAAGACTGATGATGGCTCCAAATGAATAACATGCTAAACTTAGGGGGTCAACATGGTTAACATTTGACTGACTTAACATCAGCATGTTAGCATTTTCATCATGACCACAGCAGGATGTTGACATTAGTGTTTGGCTCAAATCAGTGCTGTGCCTGAGTACAGTCTCACAGAGCCTTTGGCAAGACTGTAGACTCTTATTTAGCCTGAATGCAATGTATGAATGAATGTAAAACAAACCAATTTGATAAGCTGCCTTTGTGGAAAATTCGAGCATCTGTCACATAAAAAATGATCACAAACAAGCACATTTGTCCTATTAATCTTTGTGCTTGCATTGACAAAACTGAATGGAGCACATCACTAACCGTATAATTTGCACGTCCCTCTGCAGACTTGGCGTAGTCTCATGCTGATCTTCCCTTGAAGAGCTCAATCAGCAGTCATCGATTGCTATAATAAGATTATCCTACTCTTAAGCCCCTGGTCACCTTGATTGTCCTTTGTTCAGTTTAAAATTTGCACTCTAATAATTTTCTCTAAAGTTACACATAATAGAGCATAACTTTGATGAGGAGTATAACTTTATACGGTTTATAAGGTTATACTTTACCCTTGAGAGCTTGGAAGCTGTCCCACTAATAAATAAAACACAATTATGGAAATGAAGCAAGGTAACATGTTAAGTATTTTTATTCATTTTTAAATTCTATGTTAGAGTTTAACTTCATTGCTTTACACAACCACATACTATTAATTAATTTCTGATCAGTTCTTTTGTACTTCAGCCTACACAAAACCACTCAACCACAGCAGCATCATATTGCTGTGGTATGCAGACTGGATATCTTCATTTAGTGATCATCTGTCCATTAATCACTGTGTGTGTGTGTGTGTGTGTGTGTGTGTGTGTGTGTGTGTGTAGATTGTGAACACACATACCAACACGCAATTAAGGGGGGACTGCTACCAGAAAGCACATTTAGTCTTTTTTCACTTTTTCTTACCTACAACAGAGTACGCAATTCAATATTTCATTATGTTTTCTTTTATTTATTTATTTATATTCTGCAGGATGGTGCTCGTGGGTACAGCCAGTGATCTTTGAAAAGGACAAAGCGACCTGCTTAGGTGTAGAATATGCTCAGAGGCGTGTTGACACTTACCCTTTTATAGAATCCAGTGAAGGGAAAAAAATCTTGTATTCACAAGACAGATAATTCATGCACTCACTTGCCAAATTAATCAAGGCGCATAGCAATGCACTGCACTGCATGCCCACCTTATCACAACCATGAATGGCTCCAGCTTGTATTCTCGACAAAATCAGTCTGTCATTGCACGGACGCTTGCTTGATCTTCCAGAGTCCACTCATACCTTTTGTCATTAACTTAGTATTCATTTCTAGAAGCTCTCTGGTATTGTACTGGTCCCCACTGAAGATTGTATTCCCAGCACATTTCTGATGCCTGTGCAGGACACGAAGCGAAGCATTCCCTGACTTTGCCTCTGCTCTATTCTTATGCTTTGTTGCTTTAAATGAATTCTGCGAAATGATAAATAACATTACTGCTATCTGACATTTAGGATGAATGTTGTTGGATTTGAAGCATTTCTGTTTGCAACCATTATAAGCCGTGAGCTTTTTTTTTTTGTTTGTTTGTTTTCCAACAATCCCGCTGGGCCCTCTATCCTGCTTTTATCTTTTCGAAAAGGGCAAAATTTCTCATTTTGACCTGCAGTGGCCCTGCAGCTTAAATCTGTAAGTTTGACACTGCTGGTTTGATGTTTAATAGTAGAGATGTACAACCATCTAACATCAGATTTAAAGTTTAAAAATCAGAGCTACAAAAAGAAAAAATCAATCAGATGATCAATCTCAATTTCACATGGCTGTTTTTTTTTCTCAGCTTTACCTCCCCAGGGGAGTGTTTTCAGAGTGATTCAACAAAGCAGCTCGTACACAGAAGCGACCCAAACTTTCCTCTCATTCACTCTGTTGAAGGCTGCCTCGAGACATATAAAGCATTAATTATGATACACAGAAAATCTAACACACTGAATATATTTCTCAATTGTTGCATTTGTTTTGCTTTTATTTGACAGAGCGAGAGAAAAGACGAAGAATTTAACAAATATATTATACAACACAGGCAGATCTTTCTTATGCACATAGCCCAGCTGACAAAGAACCCCTCTGAAGGACCACATACTAAATAATTGAAAAAAATAATATTACATAAAAATAGGTAGAGCTAGCAGCTATAGTATGGTTTCATATTGTCAATTATTTCTTTTGAATTTGAGCATTGACGTAACCAATAAGAAATTATCCAAAGTCAATGTCACCTGCAATAATTAAAAACTCTGAATGAAACAGACAGGTCAGAGTACATTTGTTTAAAAAAAGTTAAAGAAATATCAGCTATGGTTGAGAGCAGGATGGATCTCATCCATTGTTTCGTGAGCCTGTGTGAGGTCTTTTTTTATTTAATCTCTATAAAAAGCCACAGATGATTGAGGCTTTGTTTGAAAAACAGCCTGTGCAATATTAGCAATGAGTCACGATTTGGCTCTCAAATATCTAACCAAGGTTTTTGACATTTTATCACTTTTAATGTTCTCCTGTGTAAACAGGCCCATAACAGTGTGAAAAATGCTTGAACATACTCTTTGTTAACCTGTCATACAGAAGTCTACGGATTTCACCTCTTCTTTCAACCTCTCTTTTGCCAATTAATATCCAGACTAATGAATGCTTGATTATATTCAGAGGGAGCGAGGACGGGGGTCTGGACACAGGAATCTCATGGTTCATAACTGTACCAAGGACAAATTCCTTTTCATGAATGAGACCACCAGAGAACTCAACACCCTCATACATTTGAACCAGAGAGGTTTTATTAAAGGGATAATGTAAGATAATTCAAAAGTGTAGTGTGCTTGGAAAATTGTAGATTTTCTTCTAACATAACCATATTTGACCAAAGTGAACTTTACTTCCTACTGAAGAAATGACTACTGTGTGTGTCAAATCAATGAATACAGATGAACAACTCAATAGCTTTCAGTTTTGAATGTATTTGTTGTAGTGATGGTTCAAAGTGCTATCATATTACCATAGTTTGTATCAATTTAAACAATGTTTAGAATATTTTAATACTTTGTGTATGTGGATGAAATGTATCAAATATTTTAAATAGCAAATAATAATATTAACTAACCAACTATTATATCCACATATATGGTATTACAAAACAAAAAGAAAGACCATACACATATGTAAAATAAAAGGTAGGTAGTAAAATAAAAACCTAGGCTTCTTTGATCCAAGTGAACTTGGTATACATGGTATGAGCATGGTATATATTGCTTTGTTTAGCTAATTATTACAAGTGTGTTGAGGTAGAATATGTAGTTAATTCATTCTAACATAATCCTTGTTGCCTGTTTTGCTTACATTTTTGGACAAGCAACACTGAGGTTAGATTGACTTAGATGACTGAAGTTAGATGACTAACGTTAGCTTACACATAGAGTGGCATCCAGGATATGATACTACCCATGATACTACACAGTTAATATGCTATCATGAATAAGGCTTTTTTATAAGGTAATCTGCAAAATGTAAGTTAGCATGGGAAATAATGCTGGGTCACTACTGTAACAAAGCTAGTTAACAAAGCATGCTAACGTTTGCGGCTTATGTTTGGGCAAACAAGGCTCAGTTCCCTTTCTAACCCTTTTGCACTTGTGTTTTGGTTTTTGAAAGGCTAAAAAACAAAATCACCCTCCATATATGTTCTTCATCTAAAGTATATTGGTATTACCTTTGTATGAAACTGTATCGTACATTTATTGGACTTCAGAGAAGTGCGAAGGAAGGGCAGGTTACGAGACCGATGTGGTTCGTAATCTGAAGCACAATTAGATCTTAATGCAGCACACTTAAACTCATCACAAATCCAATACCAATCAGTGATGTCCTTGGCACTAAAATGGTGGCCCGTTTCTATTGATCAGACACTGCGTTGCTGATGAAAGTGTGGCGCTAGTTGTTTTACAATATTGATTAGTGGGGAACAAGAGAAGCTATTTTCTGTTCGGGCTTAGCAGAAATGGCGTCACTCTCGAGCAGTCACCTAAACACAGCGTTTCTGTGCAGAGCCTTTGAGAGAATTGAGTATATGTTTCTCTGTGGTGGTAAAGAAATGACTGTTGTGATAAAATCAGTGAATATATGTTAACAAAATTATACTTTTCACTTTTGAATGTTCATAAAAAATGACTTGTCAAGGCTCAAGTCTGTTCCTGTTCCTATTATTTGTTCGGTGATGTTTGTAGTGCTCTCGTATTACTGTAGCTTGCATTATTTTAAAGAATGTTTGATATATTTCAACATGTTGTGTATATGGATTGAATTGATAAAATATTATCTTTGAAATCCTTAAAGAAAGCTGGAGCTCAGTGAGTAATTTGGGGCACAAAATACCTCCCCGTGTGCCAAAGGCATTGACGTCTTTTAGTGTTTCTTCACTGATATTTAATTTTTTTTAGCTTCATGCTATAATATCCCTGAGGGTATATATTACTTTATGATTACCAATTTGAATTTTCCATTTTTCATTCTTTCTCACTCTTAAACATCATTTGACACAAACTGTAGGATGTTTTATGGTATCTTATCAAAAAATAATACCTTACTCTCGTTCTCAACGTATTTTACAAAGATTGTAGCCAGATACATAATTAATTAAATACAGCATTGTCATTCAAATAATGATCACTACTAGATCAATGACTGCATAAGTGCTTATGGTTCACACAATTGTGAGCTATTTTGTTACATTAGATGACATCTTTTCCCCCAGTGTGTAGAGAGAATCTACGTATTTTATGCATATTACATGTAAATAATGTAAACTATGGATGTACTGATATTATTTCAGTGAAGAGCATTTCTCACTTCTTTCTATTTTTATCTGCTGTTTTATTAGACTTGTTCCATGTTTCTGTTTTCGCTCATCAGTCATCTGTGTTTGATATTACAGCAACTGATGAGAGAGCGTCAGCAGATGGCCAGCCGTCCATTTGCCTCAGTTGCTGTTGCACTGGATGCCAGAGGAGAACAAACAGAACTGTTGCAGCCTGTAGTTGACGTGGTGAGTCCTGCATGCTTGCTTACACACAAAACACACCAAACATGCACATTAATATGAGTTTATGCAATAAAAGGGTGTCGCAGTTGAATTACAGCTGCATACCTGAAAACATTGAAACCTTAGTTTGATTATTGTAATGTCCTGTTCCCAGATTCCTGACTAGCGAAAAAAAAAGAAAGTTTGACCATGTAAACCCCGGTTTGTCATCTTTGAACAGACATCTCATACAAGCATGCTTAGATTTATAAGTGTTCTACTGACACAATATCACACAATTTTGTACTGCCACTCAATTAGACCTCATTGTGCTGTAGTCAACCGGCTCGTACCCTTCTTTGGCAATACGTCTGCCTTTTATCCACTCCTCATATCAATAAGGTGTCTGCCAGCGATGCTCCTTTCTTCCCAAGTCCCTCTTATTGATATGAATTGTCCTCTGAAATCAGGCCTACAGACACTCTGACATTTCCAATCAATGTTAAAAAAAAAATGTCTTTTATGTGAAGCGAGGTTAAGATTTTTAAAGATTTATGAAAGTTTTAAAAATGTTTTTTTTAAGGTTGTTTTAAGCCTCTCACAAAGAAAATGTGGTCACCTCTTTAAAAAAGATAGCTGACTTGGAAAGGAATTGCTCTTGTCTTAAAATGGTGACATCAGGGTGGTTTATGGAACATTTTGCTTTTTACTGCATGTTTTCATTTGTAAATCTTCCTAGAACATGCTGCATGCTGATTTCACAGTCACATTTTGATTGATTTATCATTATAGCCTGCATGCTCATGTGCTTTTCTACATGCAAAATATTCTTAACTGTCCACTTGCAACTTCACGTCTTTATTTGTAAGATGTGAATATATCCCATACAAATAGCAAGCACAGAAGAGATGCAGCACTAAACAAAGTCTAGGACTCGATGCCACATGGCATAAAAGCGTAGCTTGAAGCAATATGTGGAGCTATATCCTTAAATTGACATCGGAGGACCAACAGTGTTTCCTCAGCCAAGGCCAGCTCTGTGACACCTGCCGCTGAGAGGAAAAAAATCACAGTGGCAACCAGCAAAGAGGCATTGCGTTAGCTATTAGTGCAGCGCTGAGTAGTACTCACTGTGCATTACGGTATTGTGAAGGGCAATGTAAAGAACACAAGAGGAGAAAAACAATGCTTCTTAACTCTCTGAGTGCACTTCATGGTTGCACTTTTAAAGCAGTGCGGTAAAATCTGAAGAGTATTGCAAACCACTGCTTTGCAATGATTAAAGTAAAACATTAATTACATAGTTGTCAGGGATGTGTGTGTCCATCTGTTATTTAAGAAACAAATCCAAGTCCTCCCTTCCCCCCCCGCACACAAAAACGAAGACTGCTCTTGTTATAGAGCGCATTAAGGTAGAGAGTTAGCATCCACTGGAGAGTATTGCTGTAAACAGTGTCCTAAGCTGTTTTGGAAATGATAACTGAAACAAAAACACTTCCCTCAGCCTTCTGTTTCTCGACCCTTTCAAGATGCAGAATGAACTTGTGAGCACTTGACTTTCAATTTCACTTAGATGTTCCGTGCAGCTTTTAAGGAAGTGACTGTGAAAGTACTTGCTGCAGAAAATGCCTGAGAACTTAGTTGTTTTGGAAATAATTGCATCTGTCCCAAAATTATTTCACACCAATTTGGAATCCAAACTTAGATACTGTATTTTTTTCTTAGTGGCGCCTACCAAAAGATATGGTTCATTGTACATGAAGTATAAAAGGGTACAAACAAGCAATTTGCCCAAAATAAAGAACTTCATTGCTGAGTGCATTTTAATTGAATGGTCTCAAATCACATTCGATAACATATGACAACAGCATAGCCGCAGTGTATTATGGGATATTGATTCCAGGTGTGCAATAGCTAAATCCAACCTTATGTACTTCTTCAAAGATAATGAAAAGCATTTCGTAAGGACATACAAGAACTATGCTATTAATATATAATAATAAACATATCTTGATCTTTTGCAGTAGTTTGCAACTTCTGTGATATTTATTTAAACACTGACTCGGATGTTTGTGCATCTTGTGTATCCAAAATGCAAGTTCTCAGGTGTCTCTTACCCTTCTGTTTTAATCTCTTAGTTGTTAAAATAATTTGCATTCAGATAGCTATATCTGTAACTGACATATTTGTGTATATGGAAGCACATTATCATGCTCAAGTAGCGTTTGCCAGCTCTCTAGTGTCAGCGTTTTTTGAACTCGTTCCTTGAAGAAAAATCCAATCTGCATGGTCTCAAATGTGCAAATCCATGTGGTGGACCACATAAAGTTCCATCACATACCTTGGCGCTGGCTGAAGGTGAACCATACGACGAAACAAGCCTAATTCTCTGTTATAAAGGTTAATTGGTCGGCATCTGGCACCACTTAGCCATCGGAAATATTTGTTGATGTCAAAGAGGACACTGATGCCACGCTAGAATCAGCTTTCCTATTTGTCGCGCCAGCTCTGTTTGTTTGTTTACCTCAGACTCACTCATTCACTGACTTCATACAGACAAGACACATTGTATTGATGATGTACGGGTGCAAAGTGCAAGGACTGTACACGGTATAGTATCTGTCAGGGACAAAGTTTTAGGACAAAGTTATGATGCTGAATTTATCAGCATCATAACCACACTAAAAGCCGATGCAGCTTGTACCGGAAACAAGACACAGAAGGGCTGCGGTGACAAAATGACCCCTCACACCCATTCCAACCCATGAAAACATTTAAAACCTTGTTCTGTGATTGTACTGTTGGCGCTGATCTCTCTGCATTAGTTAGTACCAACTCTCTGTCACTAAATCTTTGCAGATCCTCCAGCTGGCCTGAGAGAAAATGAAAACAGCTCATGCGCCCATTTCCTCCATTTTTTTTTTAAAAACCCCAAGAGACAGACGTTGCTTTTAGTGACCAGGATGTCAGCAGCTGTCGAACAGAGAGCACAGTCGAGTCCAGACACTGCAGGCCCAGGCCTCCGTGTCACAGATGTCTCTATTCACCGTGGCTGGCATTCAACATATGGAACCACTAACAGACAGCTAGTATGATGGATGACACCTGTCAGCGGGTGGAAGGAAAGCAGATACGTTGTGTGTGTTTGTGTACGGGTGTGTGGGTATGCGTGTGTCTGTGCGCTGTTGGCTACGAATGACCATAATACAGTCCTCGCGACTGATTAATGCATAGTTTAAATGCAGGCTGTGTAAACCTTCTTTGGAAGATATGAAAATGGACACCGCAATTTAAAAAAGCTTTGATAGAAAATTCAACCCTGTGATTGGAATGGAATGGAAAGATGTATTAATGTATTTTTTTTATTTTCCTCAGCAGTGTAGAAATACTTTCGTTATCCCAGATTAATAAAAGCATTTCACTGAGAAAATGAGAGAGGGCAAGAAGAAAGCAAGGTTTAACTTTTGCAATTATTGATGCCTTTTATAGAAACCTAAATGTGTTTGTTTGTTTTGCATCAATGGCAAAAATCACAGTATTGGTAAGACTCTATTCCAGTGTACTTCCAAAAAAGCATAAACAATGTAATGTGGAGTTGTACACTCAGAATAGGCGTAATTGAAAGACATTGTTGCAAGAAAGCAGTATTTGTCTCTAAATTACTAGTAGTAATACCGCTACTAGTAATACTACAAACATTTATATTAATGGAAATACTGGTTATATTATTAGTTTTAAGTGTTACCAGTGTAGTAATGCAGCGTAAACAGGACAGTCGAAGCTGAGGTGGTGGTGGTGGTAGTACTGTTTATTTAATATATATGGTCACAGGTTCAACAGTAACAGTGACTTCAGTATAAACAGAGTTTGTGGGTTTTTCTAGTGGCCGGTGCAGTGGAGAGCCCTCACTCTTTACTCGTTATTGCACCGTTCGCTGGGTAGGTACGGGGTAACACGTGGAGCCAACCAGTTTAAACAGAGTCTAATGCTTGTTTCGTGGTGCTATTGAACAAGAGCTGTCTGCAGAGTAACATGGCAGCAAAGGGGGTAAACAAATAGCAAATGTCTGATTGAATATGAGCTAAACATAAAACAATCTTCATACAGTGTGTTTCAAGGTTAACAAGACCTCATGTGGTCATGCTGGTGATTCTGTGAAAATATATAATAATATAATTAATAGATAAAAAATCACTCCATCCTGTGGGGACCATGAATGTTTCGTACCAAAACTAGTGCTTGTATTTAAATCAAACATTGCGATTAATAACTTCTAATAATTAATATCTTCAATATGCACTTTATTTGGAAGACATGTCATGATGTTTTACCCAGCAGTCCATGTAAGTATTGCAGGCGAATATGTTTTTTTTTTTTCTGATCATGTGGCCTAATTGGGTTGAGTAACAATGCGCATACGATCTGTCGGTCTCCGGCCTGCCTGCGAAAGGGAAACACGTCTCTCATGCACAGTCTGGCTCTCATGTTTGAAATGGAGTTTTAGCCTCTTTGTGTTGGCTTTGCTTGGTGCCTGTGAACCTGCCTCGTTTCTACAGTTGATCCAGGATTGTGTGTAAATTAGATTTAAAGCAAAGTACACACAAACATTCAGTGAAAGAGTAGATGTTTGAAATGCGCTGGCCTTGTAATGTGTGCCCTCATTAAGGTATAAAGCCTGGGTAAAACACTATATAAATGTTGAGCTTCCTACAACAGTGTACCAGCTGACTAACAATTAGAGTTTGTTCATGTTTCAATGCGCTTTCTATTTGTGCCTCCGTTTAGGTTTTATTTCTTCACCTTTGCCCTGCTCCCCGTTCTCCTCATCTCCCTGTCCCTCTGCGTTAGTTCCAGCTGATTAGTAGTACAGGCGAATGGAAAACAAACCCGAGCCAATGACAGCATTCATAACCTCAGCAAATGGTTTGGATTCAGCAAAGAGGGCTCTCGTTTGATGAAGGGCAGACCCAGCACCTCTCACAATCAACGTTCAGTAGCATGTTTGATGAAGCGACAAACATGCTAATACAGTAGCCGACGCCCGTGTTGTTAGAGTTCAAAACAGCCGAACATCGGTTGAGTGTATTTAGGAAGGATTTGGCTGAATAATTCTGCTACCATTAGCAGCTGGGCTACTAATATTAAGAGATCTTAAACACACAATGAGGCATCATTCGTGGCACTATCTTTTTTTGGTTTCTGGATGTTTTTCTCAGTTGATCTTTTAAGAAGCTGTCGAGATAGCTGCATTTCTTATTTGCTCAAAACGCTCAGCCCTTGTCTGTTTGTGTGCTGTGAAATCTCCATCATCTTTATCCTGAGGTTCATTATTAGGACTATTATTATATCTTGAGGCCTTCAGTGTCACTGAGCAAGTAAGAAAATACTGGAGTTGTGAACTATGGCATCTGAAATGAAACTTAATTGGAAGTTGCATGGGGAATTACACCGCATGCTTCAGAGGACCCAAGATTGCACTTGCTTTTGATTAAAGGACTTTGCAAAGAGTGGGTGAAACAGCATTTTGTCATTAATTCACATCAGGGTTCACATGCAACTTCAGGGTTATTAGTCATTTTTTCCTCTTCTGACAGTAGCTTTTGGTGTGAACTGTATCGCTCACACTTAACATACTGTGTACATTCAGTAAATCAAGGCTTTTAGTGTCAATGCTCACACAAAATACACATTATTTTTGTTTTTTGCTCTTTGCACGGGATGAAATAGACAACAAATTTCAATGGAACACGTTAATGCAAATTAGTGCACGCCACTCACGCGCTCTCATGTTTTAATGCATGTGCTTGCGCATCCCTATTTTTGTATCATTTCGCTGCTGCTGACTCTCTCATCTCCATTTTAAATTCAGCCAGACACAGAGTGGAGGAAAAAAAAAAAGAAGCCAGTTCTATTCAGACATGTTATTATTCCCCCAATTTCTATCCCCTCATCCAAAACATGCTGTGAAACCCTTGACATTCATTATCAGGATGACATGTTTTTCACGCTTGAGACAAGCAGTTTTGGCCATTAACTGGGAGGGTAGGTCATTGCCTCGACACGTGGACTGTCTGACAGGGACACGCACGCACACACAAGTGCTTTTTTGTTGTGTGACCAATCGAACCATTTGTCTCTGGAGGAGGGCGTCTCGTCTTAAACGCAGCGACTCCAGCAGCTAATATCACTGACCATTCCCCCACCCTCTCCACCACCACCACCCCAAACAAAAAGAAAATTCAACAACTCATGCCACTGCAAAACAACTATCACGATTTTCTAAGCGTGGCTGTCATATCATTTTGATTTAAGCTCAGCACGGCAACCAAGATATCTAAAGCTCTTATACCAATCACGTCAATTAAGCCCTTTTATCATGCATTCTGTGTGTGTGTCACACTTATTATTATTATTATGTCGTCTGTGCAGGGTGCTTTTACTGTAAAACCCAAATAAACCAGAGCAATTTTTTTCTGCCTTTGGAAAGTTGTGGTTGACTTTGTTTCTTAGTTGTGCAGAAATTGTGTTAAAAATGTTCTTCTCTTTGTGCGTCTCTCCTCTCAGGGTGCGCCTAAACCTGTGGCGGTGGAGCCGTGCTCGGGAGGGAAAGCTGCTGTGTTGACCGTCCTCATGCGTCTGCCGTGTGGGTCCTCAGACTTACCTCCACCAGGACAGACAGGTAACACACACGCACTTTTTTTTTTTTTTTTTTTTTAATTAAAGAACACATTCGTCAGAGTGCACTTGGAAATTTGAATCAGGAGTACAAATAGCAACAATAAGTGACTTTTAAGAGAAACATTTAATTAGAATAGTTGAATTTTTTTTCTTTAATTATATCAGTAATATAAGGGTTCATACAGAGCTCATGTGCTAGAAATCCTTGAAAATGCCTGAATTTTAATGTGGTGTTTTCAAGGTATGAAACATGCTTTGATTCATATTTTGCTGCTGAAAATTCTAATTGCATTAATATAAAAAAATCACTGTCATAAGAGTAACACAGCTGTAGGGTTTTTATAGAGAAACTAGGTGGTTCACCAGTGACCCGCGAGTCTGTCTGTGTAGCTTTTTTTTTAATAAGTATTTGAGCAGGACAGTGTGAGACTCACTAAATTCAATTTACTCCACCTTTGAGAGAGCAGGTCCATGGTTAAAGAGGTATCAGTTCAAACATCTGAAACAGACACACAGCGCATCCAGCTCACATCCCATTTATAATCACACATTTCCTTCAAAATTAAATAAAACAAAATTAAATAAAACAGCCATCTTTCTTTTTTGTTTGTAGCAATTTGTGGAAATTGCCCACTTTTCATCACCTTTTTATTTTTCTTTCTTCCTCCCCACATCCTTAGGACTCATCGTTGCCAGTGCGCTGATAGACATTTCACAGCAGAAACCAACAGACTTTAAAGACAAGTCCCTGGCTTTAAAGAACAGAAAGGCCCTTCCTCCAGCACACCAAGGCACGTGTGTCTGAGTCTCAACCCGTCAATCCATCAGGTCCCTTTTTTTTTTTTTTTTTTCATCTGAAGACATATTGTTCCAACACGCCTGAGGTCCAAGCTGGAGGCCTTTCCAGAGAAAAGTCATGTAGAAGGTTTCATTCGGCTGCTACCACTCAAGTTTCGAGTGAGTCCCGGGAGCACAACCCACCTTACCTTTCCTGCCCCCTTTGTTTCAACTCCTTGTAAATTCTTCTACGCTACTTCTCCTCCACGTGCCGGGCCCGAGTCTCTTCCCCTCAGCTTGGGCTGTCATCGCGGCGAAACGTGCACTAAAAGGGAAACCCACCTGATCACTGGCTATCAAAGACGGATCGATTAGGAGGACCCGCACCTGCTGAAGCTTTCAACCGTAAATATTTTGCGACGCCTCATCGTCCATTTGCTCAGCATAGCAGAAAAAGCTAAGGTGCCTGTAATGCTGGTTATATCAAAGTCTGACTGATTTCCCTCACACAGTGTTGGAAGTACAACAGATGCTTTACTTGCTGCCTGTGGGGTTTTTTTGTTCTTCTTTTTGCTTGCCAACAAGTCGTATTCTATGGTGCTAAAGCATTTAGTTTTTATGATAAGCCTGACTTTTAACTCTTCTAGCTCTATGGACTGGATTCATTCTGCCTTTTTGTTGGGAAAGCTACACACTAGGCCAGGGTTTTTTTTTTTTTTTAACTTTGATAGTGTTTCGATAACTAGAGTATTATTTCACACCACTTTGCGAATTAACATTAATGATCTGTTTTAGCATTTACTGTACATATGCATCATCCACCCAGCTGAAGCTAAAGTCTGTATTTTCCGTGGAATATGTACAGAAATGCTGCAGAGACACGAGACTGCAATAACTACCAGCGGCATGTGAAGGACTGCGAACGGGAGGAGCAAATCCAGGAACGAACAAATCATCAAAATAAGAGCATGGAAAACCCCAAAACTTAAAATGTTAGATGCATTTTATTAGCAAACTGGAAGTTTCCTTTGTTTTTTTTGTTTTTTTACAGTATTAAAGATGCTACATGACGCAGAGAAACTTTAAAGTTCTGGTCGATTGTTTTCCGTAGTTTGTTGTTGTATCATCTTGCTGTGCGACTTGGACATTTGGCTTTTGACCTCGCCCTTGGATCGACGTGATGGGTGGATGCCATGTGGGAGGAAAAAAACGTCTGAATGATAAAATTCGACCAGGGACATTGTGCTCCGCTGGCTGTTTACTAGTTTGTTTTGTACGTTTTTTTAAGAGTCCTCTGAAGCTATGACTTTATTTCCATCTTTGAGTACAAGGAGTTCTGTTACCTTTTTTATAATGCCTTGGCTTTCCATGAACTCCTATGGAGGGGGCATGTTGATCTGCAGAATTTTAAAAAGCCGCTGACCATTTTTATCCCCGACTTACTCCCCCCTCCCCCTGAGCTGTACAGTGTCTTGTTGGAACAAATGTGAGTCTTTGTCACTCTTATCTCTTGAGATTTCATGTGTTTGTCAGGTTTTTATGACAGAATGGCAAGAGATTTTCATTTATTTTAGGCCTTGTCACCTGTTACTATTATATCTATGATAAATTGTAAGTCTTTTGCTACACTTGTGAAAAGAGCATTTCTGTTCATTTTTTGTTTTGATATTTAACAGATTCCTGTGTAATAGCGCATTTAACTTGATTTTATTGTCGACTTAAATCACTTGTTTTAATGTCGACCCCTTTGGAATCGTGCATCTTTTAAGGACTGTATGGGCATTGTCTTTCTGTTGCGAAGTGGTCAGTATGATGCATTTCATAAGGATAGTATGCCAGCTCATGTGTTTCTATTTTGTGTTTGTAGAGTTATCCTATAACGGTGTCATTACACAGGAATCAGGGTCTCACTGTACCGTGAAAAAAAAGACAATAAGCTGCATATCAGTAATCTTCAGTGTATTTTAAAGATGGACAACATGCCAGAAAATAAACAAAAACAGACCTGAAAATCTTCTGTGCGCTGGAGTTTTTTTTTGCATACAGTACTTTATAATATAGGCACCCAATCCTGAAGTGTATTTCTTCACTGCTTGTTTCTGCCTGTGAGGTGCTTTTGTCTCTGAAGCTTAAACCTACAATTTGCGATTGCTTTCTGGTGGCCACTGTTCAACACTGGTTGATTGCCTCAGCTAAAGATAATTACTCCCTCTGAAAGTGTCTGAGAGAGAAACCAACCAGACCTGAATTGTGGTGTATTTTTTAGATTTTTCTTTTTAACACATACAGTGAACACACAAGAACATGGCAAATTTCTACATTATATTTTCTACATAGGTTAAACTGTATGCGGTTAAATATGGTGCTTTGTGCATTTTTTCTGTAAAGGGATGCATCTATAGATTTTTAAGAATGTAATTGATTCCAGGTCATGAATTTAAATTGATTCACTAATAAATGAAAAAAAATTAAAGCATTTTCTCAAGTTCTGTTTGGGAAAAGTGAAATAGAAAAAATGGAATAAAGCATTTTGGTCAAAAGTCAAAGGTTCCCATTTATTTCTGGATTTAATATTTCTATATTTTATAGACTTGCATATTTAATATTTGGGTATATATTCTCTCAAAAATGACATTTCAGTCATGTCATGTCAAACTGTTTAGACAGAGGGGTCCTCTGTCTAAACAGTTTAATCATCTAATCTGTATTGTAACAGGCAGAAGAACCAAATCGAATCAAAACCCAAATGCAGGCACAACTTGGCAAATTAAGTTAAAGTTGTTTTTTTTTTTTATATCCAGCTGAAATGTTGTCAGAACCAGCAAACAAATGCAAAGAGACTGAGACAAAAGTAGCTTCATTATAACCCATTATAAATTATTATGTAAAACTGTATAGACTTTAACACAGGACATTTCAATGACCATATAGAACAAACGCTGATAACATTTTCCACTTATTTTAATTTCACCTGCAAGGTGCATCTCAGGCTGACAAAAAAAAAAAGAAAATGCTGCATTAGCCTCTTTTGAAGACCAGCCTGACATTAAGAGGTTTGTCCTTCAATGTGCCAGCACCTTTCAGAGTGCTTGTGCTCCCTCTTCAGCATCAGCGGTGTGCATTTGAACAAGGATGTAAAGAAAAGGCGTGCGGCTTGCCAAAGTGCTCCTCTGGATAATCCTTATTTCTACTCAGCAGCGTACTTATTAGCTGCAGGCGCTCTTGGAGAAAAGCCACTGTAGCACCCTTGAGGAGTGTTCACCAGGTATGTGATAATGTGGGTGAGGGAAAGTAACCTGTCTTAGTGCTACTGTGTAGATGAAGGGGGCATACATTGTTTAATGTACATCTGTTCCAATTCATATTTTACACAATGTCCATATCATACCCATCATTTGTAACCACATGGTCAAGAATATGTGTTGCTTTGAACTTTCTCGAGTACAGAACACACACTTTGAACAGACGGCTATTTGACCCGACTTCAACCCCTCAGTTCGCCTGTTAAAAGAGAGTCTTCGTGCCCCGTGTGCACTTCGAGCAAGTTAAAGGGAGGTGACAGCTCTGGAGGTGACAGGTGTTCTTAAGGCTCCATTGTGCTTTGCAATTTTGTGGCACTTGTGGCTGCCAGTTGTACATGCGAAGTGCTGGGTGACTCCAAGGAGTCGTCCCCCTGCTGTTCCAGAGATGTTGATGACAGACGCGGCGAGATGCCTTTAAAAATAGGCACCTTGGTGCAATTTATGCCATTTGTGCAGAAGCCAGGGTAGTCACATAGTGACTAATGATTCATGAATAAATTAAACATTGGTCATAGCAATAATTGCCAGTTGCACAGAGGAAGGCGTAGCTGGGATTGCGTGGAAACATTCAGGATGAATCCCAAAATATTATTTATGGAGATGGTTACAAAATTTTCAGAGCATAACTGAATTTGAGTATATGAGAGATCATTGGGTACTTCAGAAGACTGGCAGTAGTATGAAATAAGTTATATTGTCTCTTTGCCCTATATAAAGCACAATTTCTTACTCAGTTCTTGTAATGAGGCCTGGCAGAGACAGACTTCAAAAAGTATTTCCCAATAAACTTTTTTTTCTGAGGTCCGTTTATGCTTAATATGTCTATTGGAACATATATTCTGCTTTTTCCATGTGTCTATGTTGTCTCCTGTCCTTTTGAGGACCATCAGTAACCATGCATTACTAATTCATCCATTCTTCTTCCAGCCAAACACAATTCATTGTGTAATTGGAAAAAGGCATAATATATGTGTGCATCAAGTGACATGTAATGTCATCCAATTTTTGAGCAGAGATGGAGTGCAGACAACCTGATATTAAAAAAAAAAAAAACACGAAAGGAGAATTTGTGAACACTTGTCACTGATTCATGCATGTGAGCGAGGACCGGATGAGATGCCGAGAGGTTTCCACACATCCAAAACGTGCTATTTGTGGTCCTTTTTCAATTACAGAGGGTAGTAGATGTCATCGTCCCGTTTCAGATTATGTGTGACGGTGAACCCAAAGTGTGAATCGGCTGACATCTATCAACAAAATTGGCAAATGGTTTGGACTTGCTGGTACCAACGCTGAGGCGGCACTGACGACACTCCTCCTTACAGATATTATGTGTGCATGTTACCTGCACTTGTATTTTGTAGTAGTTTGTTTGAAATTCATTCAGGTACACGCTCACTCTGTCACTGCACCTGGCTGAAAAAGATGTCAAGTCTGAGAGCGTTCGACCACACGGGCTGGCGGCTGCTCCGAGGTGTGACTGGCTGTTATTTTTTAAAATGACAGTTAAGTGAACATCGGTCACGGCTAAGTACTGGAGAGGGATGTGCTGAAAATAGTCCGAGTGACGAGCTGCGCTGTACCTGACCTCACCGTCGGCAAGTTGATGACCAGTCTGGTCCAACAGTGACGGTCACATTATAATACAAAAATTGTATTTGTAGCATATATCTGGATCATATTTGGATCATAATGCAAACGTGTGAGTTTGTCATGCCAGGTGTGTGTTGAAGTGGGAGGTCATGATGTCCACAGCATTGTCGAGCACCAGGTGCAGGACTGAAAGGGCAATCAGAAATCATCAGTATCATGTTATCTGAAGGAAACACTTTAAGTTATGGGGAAATTATATAAACACTAAATGCTACTTTGCTTTCTTTTTTTATGGGACTTTGGTATATGTATACTGGAAGCACCGTCTTCGTCACAGTAGCACTTTATCAAAGCAAAATTAAGTAACAGCAGCAGTATTTTCCAATATCTCCAACAGCTCAAATTACAATAATTAATTGAATTCATAATTCCGGTCTGAAATCTATATTCTCATGTCTGATTTTTAGGTTGATGCCTCCACATGACTATTTTAAGAGAAGCAGCTGCTCGGCTAAAACATTATTATCTATGTTTTCCTCCCCTGGTGACAAAGTCAGATCACTGTGTGTCAGTATCTCTGTGTGTTCCCTCCTTCTTATAAACATGACCTAATTCAGTTTCTGTTCTTGCTGCCCCAATAACATTACAAAATGTGCCTGGGATTAATTGAATAAAGTCAAGGGAGACCTCGACCTTGGCTTTATGTTGTCACAATGCACTCGGTTCACCCACCAGATGGTACAATATAAATAAATGTGTATGAACAGTTTGATTATTATAAATGATACACGTCTGTGCTTTAGTCGGTTGCTCTGTCTGTATCAGGTTTTTCAGATTATCAGAACTCACAAATGGGAATGGGCTGATGGCCTCAGGGCTGAACACGAACCAGCGCAGAACTCACAAGTTCCCTCGATTCACTTATGATGGAGGAGTATAGATTTTCACTCCTGTTTGTCTTGTTTTGTCTCCAATATTACCAAGAAATGACGATTAATTTGTCATCTTCAGCAATATAATCACGGGGGTGTTTGAGAAGACAAATCTGTCAAACCATCCAATATAATCCTTTTTTTTTTTTTTTTTTGCCAGTGCCAGTGCATATTGTAAATCAAACTGTCCAGGCCTTAACTTAAGGAGTAATAATGTCAGTGTGCCTTACATATAATGGGGACAAAGTGACCAATATCTGTGAGGCACCATGTGTGAATTATTGTGGATCCTGGCTGCCGTCTCAACATAACTACTACGCAGGTTTTTTTGAGACAGATATAATGTTCAATATAATGTTTTTGTGGTCCTCTACCTGTCAAAATGGCGCCGGGCTGTGCACACCTGTGGACTATTTTATATCTCGTAGGTGTTGTAGCTGTCAGAAACTGCGTGTCTCTTTGGCTAAAAACTAATGTTTTCTTTCTTTCTTTCTTTCTTTCTTTCTTTCTTTCTTTCTTTCTTTCTTTCTTTTACCATCCTGTTGCTCATATTAACAGTCTTTTATTTAACTACACTGGTGTATTACGTGAGTCACACACTTTAAACGCGACAGGATATTTAAACTAAAATAGTGTCACGTCGCTTTAGGAGAATTTGTGGAGGGATCACTGAGTCTTAGCCACAGACTTGTTTTATTAAAACCGCTGGACATCTGCAGATAGTTTATAGGTGAGCAGCAAGGTAAGGCTGTGATGTGTGTGAGTGTGTGCGCACAGTGTGTTGGTGTCTGTTCTGTGTGTGTGTGTCAGGTCTTACCACGTGGCTGCTCTTCATGCTGCTGTCTAATCCCTTTCCTTCTGCTGCAGTATTTCCTTGATAATTTCCCCTATTTTGAGCTCATTTGTCTTTGGTTTTTGTTTTGGCAGGTTCATTATGATATTTTGATTTACATAAAAGTGAAATATGAGCGCTTGTGTGTGTGTCCCCTCTCTCTCTTCCTGTTGTTTTGTGGGGTCTGCTGGTTTCCTGCAGATTTGTAACACAGTGTAGTATTGTCGTCGGCCGCCCATATCACACACACTCAAAGCATTATTACACACCATACACCCTGCATAATGTTTATGTCATCGTCTCTCTTAATATCTGCCGAGCATTAATAAAACCTTTCAGCTTAAATCACTCTGTTCGTGTGACGGCTTGCTTTACTGTGTTTCTTACTGTAATTACATTTAAAGTCCTGTTCTGTGGATTTACGCTGCTGCCACGCTCGCCGCCAACCCTTCTCTCGAGCTCCGTCTGTGTGCTGATGGTCATCTGTTGCTCATCGGTGCATAACATTTCAGAGGAGACTGCTCCAAACAGCATTATGTTCAGTATGTTTAAGTCAATAATTAGTATCTGTTATTATTTTGCAGCTGCGTAGATAGATTGCTGGATTTCGATTTATCCATCTCAGTTCACCAAACAGTAGCTTGTATTGTGCCTGTTGCCTGCTTCGCTTCGCCAGGACAGCCACATGGCCCGCGTCTGGCTCGGCCCTCTACCTAATTTGGCTTTCGAGGAGGACTCTGACGACTGCCGCTCCCCAAATTTCTGTTGTGCATATGGAGAGTCGACAAGGATCAGAGCGGAATTGCCAGATATCAACTCTGCGCCTCTTTTGTTTTGACATAATGGATCTGTTGTATGTGGCTTGGCTGCGTGCTGTTGTCAGACACACTGAAAGCCCGAGGTTCGCTCATCTCGAGCCTTTCAAGGTATCATGTTTGTGCAACGATTAGCCACCGCATGTGCCGTGTGCACACCCCTCTCCATGAAGGCCACGGCCGGTGTGACAAGGTCACAGCTGTAAATGCTATAAAGCAGTGCCGCCTTCAAAATAAAACACTTAACAAACAAATAACTATTATGGGGATACATTTTTGCATAATCTGTACAACACGTTAGCAGTAGGAGATTCCTGATATGACATTATGCATTATGAAAGCACTTCCTCGACAAAGTGGGCGAAAAAGCGGCTTATTTGTGACTGGACCACAAAATTGCCACCTTTAGTGAACGCGCAGAGAGGAGGCTACTAGTTTGAAGGAGAGACTGCAGAGTCTCAGACCTCTCATGGCAAATGAGTGGCCATCAGCGACTTAAAGGGAAGCCGGAGCGAATTCTCATGCAGGAGAGTCATTACTTTGATTGAGAACAGCTGGCGTCATGTTCTCCAGCTTCACCCCGGGTTGCCCTTTGTGGAAATGGCGCTCTCCGTGGTGCTGAACTACCGGCTTAGTGTCATGAGAGTCCGCCGCTTTGTGTTTAGCATTACTTATAAGAGTGAGCCAGCTTCCTTACTGAAAGGTGTGTTTATTTATTTATTTTTTCTAAAGTTTCAAGTCCTTTTTTTTTTTCATCTCAGGCAAAGCACAGTGGAACACGAACATTCATTTCTTCAGCTGACACACATGATCCTTGTTGTTGTTTATGCAGGCTGACTGTGCCTTAGTGCTAAACTGATTCGTCGTCAACAATTTTGATTATCAGTTCATTTTTTTTTTTTTTTTTTTTTTTTTTAAGCAGAAATACCAATAGCTGTCTGGCCGTAGCTTCTTAAATGTGAGATTTTGCTGCTCTTTCTGTTTTCTTTCATTGTCAAGTGAATATATTTTATTTTTACACTGTTGGTTTGGTTGGACAAGACATCTGAAGATGTCACTTTGGACTCTTGGAAACTGTGAGGAGGCATTTTTCACTTTTTTTTCTGACATTTTTTATGGATTAAAACATTAGAAACAAACGGCAGATGAATCGGTAATAAGAATATTCATTGCAGTACTGCTGTATAACACAATTCTCTGGCCATAATATCACATTGTACTCCTGCTCATTAAAATTCTTCTTAAAACAAGAAGACATGATCACTTGACCTGTCAGGGTCATTGGAGGTCAGCGTGTCTCTCTCCGGCCTGTTCTTTTTTAAAAGGTCATCTCCAGCTCTGTCACATTAGCTATTTTCTTTATCCATCAGGGAATTTGAAAAGTTTTCAGCCTCTCTCGTCTTTTCAGTCGAGTGGAGCTTATGGTTTTTGGCTTCAGTGTGCAATCAACAAACAGCATTGTTATCTCTTATCTTTGCCCCTGCGCTGCCCTGGATAAGATGTGAGGGGGAGGCATCTGAAAATAACTGATGCCACCGAGTGTTTACTGTGAAAAGTCTGGCACACCCTGACATTTGGGGCGGAACAAAAAAAAAAAAATCAACAAAAGTAATAAAGCGAAATTGCCGCTGTTGTCCTGGTTAATGGAAAAGGTGAAATCCACAGTCGCAGTTTAGTGGAAAAATGTTGCTGGGGAGGCCAAAGTTGCAGAGTAATTAGATGTGATCCCTACCAGGCAGCGCCGCTATGATTGAACTGTTTTATCTGTATTCTCTTTAATCTATGCCAAGGGTGAACATTTGCATTGAGTAGACCTGCAGTGGTTTTTATAGACGTGGGAGGGAAGGGGGGGGGGGTCTCAAAACACTATCTCCAAGTCTTCAGGCCTTTATGGCAACAGAGAACAGTAAACCCTAGTGAGCAATAATGTTTATCACAGGTTTAATGACAGCCATTCTTGTCTGGAGGCCTCAGTCAACTATTATGCGCGTCGCATTCTTAAAACCTCAACAGTCAAATTACAACATCATTCACATCCATTTCTGAATGTAATGGTGCTGCAGTCAAACCCCATGAAGAGTTTTGAATTTCAATATACAGTGCTGTGGTTGGTTTAAGAGAGATTATTTCTTAACAAAGTGTCTAATATCCATTTTGACAAACTGGGACAAGATGAATGTTGACATAAAAGACATCAGAGAAATAAAAATGGAGTGTTAAACATTATTTTTCTGACTTTTAAAGACAGCTAATGCATAAAAAAACAAGTCCACACTGGCTTTAATTTCCATTTTAAGAAAAACAAAAAACCCATCTAGTGAGTCTTCAAGGCAGCTGAAGGAACACGCCAGCTATCGTAACAGTGTGTCTCATTCATGGGATTTCTCGGCAACAATAAAGGTCTATGACACAGGGGAATAAGCCACGTTAAGCCAGCAATCCTAATAGGATCACGTCATTGTTGGTTTTGCGTATTTGATTAAATTTGTTGACAGGATAAATATAGAAGATCCCCAGCCTTTTCAAATGTCGTGATGCTGCTCTTTGCAACTTTGAAACACATTAGATGCCCGAGGACATAATTAGTCTCCGACACTTGTAGGGATATCAACATTTTACATCTTCTGTAGTTCCCGCTTTAATCACCCCATAGGGGAATGTTTTTGATAAACACTCCTTTCAACATTACATGCAAACTCTCACTTTTAAGGTGAACTGATGAAGGAACAGTTTGACATTTTGGGGAATAAGCATATTAGCTTTCTGGCAGAGAGGTGGATGAAAGCAGCAATGTCACTTTCATATTATATTCAAAGCTTAGTTTAGCACAATGACTGGAAACGAGGGGAAATGGCTCGCATGGCTCTGTCTAAAAATGACAGAATCAGCCCACCAGCACCTCTAAATCTCACTAATGGGACCAGTAACTTCCTGGAGTCTTCACGGTTTGCCTGGCAGCTGTTCCCAGCCAAGAAATAGTCCAGCACATAACCCCCCATAAAACGTCAAATTGTCCTTTTTAGCTGTTCCCCCTTGTTTCCAGTCTTTGTGCTATGCTGAATTAACCATCTGTAGATTTACTGTATATTTAATAGTCCGATGTGAGAGTGTCATCACTCTTTTTGGTGGGCACACACAGTGTTTCCCGCAATATCAAACAATTCCTTTTTAAAGCACACATTTTCTGCAGATGTGTTTTGTATGGTCTCAAAATGTCACGTGGATTTGCTCAAATTAACGCTCGCTCAGACCTCTCTAATCGCTGCACACCCCTCCCTTATCAGGTACAATGGACAGTTGTCATTTCCATTTCATGCATAACATGAGGAGGATATTTTGGCCCTTTCCGTTCTGTGACAAGTCTAATAAATCTCCAGCCCGCTCTCCCTCTAGGTCAAGTGTTCCATCACTGTGCCAAAACAGGTGGGCCGTATTCTCGGCGAGACGTGTCCCCCCCCGTCCTGTCCGCTGACGAGTCTGTCCTCTGTAGGCTGCGTCCTTGTCCGCCCGTGTCCCTCCACACTGGGACTGATGTGATCTGACTGACAATGGTGGCCTATCTGCCACTTGCTATCTCATAATCCTGCTTTTCAGGAGGAGTCCCGTATTTGGCGGAAGAACAGATGCACAGGCAATTTGGGGATGGCAGAGGGACAATATGAGCCCAAAAAAGAATGTAATGAGATTGTACAGTAGAAACCAGCATGAGTCATTGTTCACCACTTTTATTTCAGCTGTTTGGCAAACACTGAACAGATAACCAAAATGTTTTTCCATGTCTACGTCTACATAAAGGAAGCCTTCTGTCTGAGATGTCTTCAAGTTTCTGCTGGTAATTATATCAATAGGTCAAATTAGGTAAAACGTTATGTAATTTTTTTCTTTTAACAAAACCTCTTTTTTACAAATAACAAAGAAACAACTTTTAGTGTTCATTGTCTTTATGTTGTACATTCTTTTAATGTCTTTGATAATTAGAGTGTCATAAGGTAATAACAATGTAAGTGTTTTCGTCTTTTCCTCCATTTGCATCGGCGGTAATTGCTAGCAATTAATGTCGACTAGCTTTTGTCTTTTGGCATTTGCTTGTGGGTATGTACACAGTCTGTATTTATCAACCCCATGCCCCTTTTTGCATCTCGACCAGACTGAAATAACATGTGAAAAATGAAAATCAAACGGGGTCAGCCTGAATAATCCTGGTCAAGCCATCAAAACAGATTCACTTTCAGCAGAACAGAAGAGTAACATCAATTCATTTCAACCATTAAAGACACTTGTAAATTCTTTATGTTCATGTCGCTGTTACAGAGAGTTTGCTATTCCTCAAGAAAAAAAATACTGTTTAAGGTAACATTATGCACTTTGCAATCAAAATATAATCACACACTTAAGTCGGACCTTTAGCCACATGAGTAAAGAACCATACCTCGTCACATTTTTTTAATAAATCATGAGCTACGCTGGATAAAGCTGAGAGGCCTCAGTCACCAGACACTAATATAGACTCTCGAAAGCATTACAGACAATATGTTACAAGCTAACAGCAGCAAACTGTAATAGAGTGTACACTTTATGTGTCATATGTACAAAATGTTCTCTTTAGAGGCGATGTGATAAAACCACAAACCACCATAACAATCAAATTAATCTACAAAACTGGTCTATACCTAGTACTGAACATGTAGAAGAGAAAAAATGTTACTTTCATCTGGCTGATATGTTTTTTTGTCCTTCGATGTTATGGGCTTTTTTTTAAATAAGTTCAAATGTTTAATGAATCACATTCCATACAGCGTGTCTATGAAACGTGTTTGTCCACTGTGGTCACACTTTTCAATCAACGCTTAGTTTCCCTATTTTGTCAGAATAGATCAAGTTTATTGGCAGGACGAATTAAAGCACAGTTATGCAGCAAATGATCCGCTTTATCCTCAAAACACTGTTGGCAGTCAGTTCAGTCCAACGCGCGCTGATTGCACACATTCCAAAGAAGCAAATTTATTCACACGCTCATCAGATCGCAGGCAATGGACTCCAAGACACGAGTGTTCTTAACCGTGAATCTGATTCTTGAAGTCACCAAATTGCGGCCCCTCCACCCTCGAGGCGTGGAGGGCAAATGAGCGCATATCTCAGCAACAGCTTGGGAAGATCTCTTTGTCAACACAGAAATGGTCAACACGGAAAATACAATCCACCGTTGTCTGATTTCAGTGCTCTCAGCGTGCCGTGTTGCTCATTTCCATTTCAAGAAAAATGCAGGTCTGGACAAATGTCGAAAGTAGGATGAGTTGAATCACTTTGTGGGATGGACCCTACAAAATGTGGAAACCGTCGAGCAGTGACGCTACTGGTGTTAAAGCAAAGGCGAGTGTGAGGAGCATCTTTGAGGGGTGTAAGCAGGTGAGTTTGGCTGCTGGGCTTCTAGCGATGGCATTTGAGTTACTAGATTCATCCAGTTGATGGTTCTGAGGGAAAAGACAGTAGGGTTGGTGTTACACTGAGTAGAAAATTGAAAGTTGAAGTTAAAAATTTGTAGATTGTATAACTACAATCATAACAAATTTTCAAATACCAATGGCCTTGAAAGCACATTGCGGCCACTTTTGATTTATGTCACACTTATGTATGTATTAGAGGGATTAGAGGGTTTCCATTCACCACTTCAATACACGTTTTATGCATTTTCCCTGAGTGGAGAAGCACAACTGAGGTGCAAAAGTTGGTTTGGCAAATTAAAAACAAAATGAAGTAATGTGCAGTGGAAGCATGAATACATCAAGGTACATGAAGCATAAGTGTCCACTGCGGCCTACATTAACACCACCCACTGCACAGAAATTTGCATTTTCTTTCACGAATTTTGTGGAATTTTGGATTGAGCTACATTTGGATGGAAACTCGACTTGCCCAGATGAATCTGTGTTGCCATATTTATCAGGTGTTAAAGTCACTAGCAACTACTGGAAGGCATATTTAAGTTCCTTTTTCAATTAACATGTTAAACTTTTCAATTTTTGTTCTTTTAAAAGCCAAATTCAAGGAATCCATGTAAGAAAATGTATTATTATGTACTTTATAATATCAGGTTTTTCTTTCCTCCAAGTACCATATACTTGTCGGCCTCACAAATCCACTATTGTTCACTCTCTAATGGAAGTGTTGAACGGAGAGCACAGAATGAAACAGTTCTTACCACGCACAGAGCAGTATCCACTGTTAGATTTGACACCAGTTTTTGGGCCTGGAGAGAAGAAAATAAGACATAAAGCAGAGAAACCATAAACTTTGGTTGCTTTTGATTGTGTTTGCTCATAAAGATCACAGACTGGCTGACAATAGTGTAAAAACTCTATAAAATATACAGCAGACTGCCTCTTTGACATTCTCATTCATTCAGCCAGCCTCAGTGTGGTTGAGTGAAAACATTGTCTTGGCCTTAAGGTCCAATTGTGGCAAAGGAAGGCGCTTAGTCTTTAAAGTAAAAACAAGGTCGAGCAAAATCATTACTGCATCAAGCCGAACTCCCACTGCCACAGTCGTGCAGCAAAACACACACAACAATAAGATTTACGATAATATTTTTAGTGCCCACCAATTCCCATAGTTTCGACCTACACGGACCTCTTTGTATAATCACGCTCCTCGAGCAAGATGTTTATGATTCAAGCGTGTGTGTTTGTGTTTGTGCAAAAGTTTGTCTGCGCGAGATCCCCCCATTTGTGCCAGCTCAAGGTTATGACAGTTTAATACATTAAAACTTTTCTCAGACCGCTCCAAACCTTTTCAGCCACACATAAAAATACCCACTCGCGTCTGCACACACGCACGACCACACACAAATACACACTAACAGATACAGAGATGGAGCGCAGAAAATGATAAAGTGACTCTGTAGCGGTTTGGGGACATAATAAACAGTCCGCACGTTGGTTCTTAAGTGGAAAAAAAAATTCTACGAACCAGGATTCTGGAGAAGAATGATTAATTGCTCTATAGTTGGTCTTTTCTCCTGGAAGATGTTTTTACTGGTGATAAATCATATTATCGCTCTTAAAAGCCAATATGATAGATAGTCTCGCTTTAAAGTATGTGATATGATCTCATTTAAAAATATGGCCCCTGTAGAATTTATCTGAGGAAGATTGTAGAAGTTCCAAACAAGCTGGGGAACATTTGAGCAAAACACAAAATTTATGATGTTAAATGCGAAAACTGATTCTCTACAATAGCTTTTGATATTTCAAAACTATTATCCATTTGCGTGTCATCATCGGTGACTGCTATCAGCATTTCTGGTAGCATTTTTTTAAAGCCACATTGGACACGTATGCAAACGAAGCCTCTAAAATGTAAGTACTCATGCGCATGGTCAGACATACGTTGAATTAAATGAGTTAATCTGATAAAACATTCTCGTCAGCTGTTTTCAATCCCATCACACTATCTACATCGGCACGTGAATTTGAAATTCTTCTGAGCTTTTCTCAATATTGGCTTAAAATTTGAGATGAAAAGTTTTATTCTCCGCCTGAGAGACAGTAGTAGTAAGTCAATTTCATAGATGTACTGGAGTTTCTAATTTAAATATCTACAATTGTGTGACATCTGTGTAAGTTTCATCTGCTGTGGAAGATCACGTGATACGATCAGAAACTCCAGAAGAGTTTTTGTTGACGCTGACAGAGCAGCTCAGATGGCAGTAACGCTCGAATGCAGCCATTTTGAACGGTGGTTTGCATTTAACGGCAATTTTCAGTGCAAGTGCAGCAGTGTTTGTTTGTTTGTTGAGAGGTTTGCGTCTCATGCCAGCAATCGGCGCTGACATTTTTATTATTTAACCGCGCGCAGCTATAGTCGTCACAAAGCTAACAGGGGCTTAAGTAAACACAGGCCTCAACCAGAGGGACAAAAAAATTTGGTACATCCTCACAATGATAGTGTGTCCCTGCACATACACACACACACACACACACACACTAACCCTGTGGGCAATTTCTGATGTTACTGTGGCAACCAATTAGCTTTGACATGACAGCTTTGGAAACTCTGACTCCACCGCGACGTCTCATCTTTCTGCCCAGGAGGGGGGACTCTGTGATGCCATCACAAAACCGTCCCCGATCCATCAAGGTGACAGAGGCAGACGTCTGACGCTCAGGCAGGAGCCCTGGAAAGACCTCTACCTGATGTTCAGGCCTCACTTGGGATTCAGGAACTTTTCTTTCAGACGTTTCGAGAGGGATCCGATGGCTTCCAAATTTACAGGGACAAAAAGCCTGAAAATTCATTAACGCGTTTGTTGTCGCGGGGAAGGATTTCATGTTTGTCCTTTAATCTGCCCTTAAAACTGAACGACTGGTGGAGGTGTTTCTTTTAGTGTGGCCACTAACTGCAAATGAACTACTGCACAAAGTGGTTATTATGAAAACTGAAACTAATTACGCTGCAGTGCACTGGTGCCCTTTTGTTTCAGCAAGGAATTCCTTAAAAGACCAATAAAGTTTCTCCATTAATGAGATCAGTGGAGGCATAAGCTGGTTGAGTCAGAAGCAAACTGTGTAGCTCCATTGTTTGGATATTTATAACGCTAAAACCTTTTATACTGTCTGTAAGCATATGAAGTTCCATAAAATGTACTGCTGATGGAGTAGATTGAGGCATCAGCTTGATTCATTAGATTATTTTGAGTTTTTTTGTTTTTTTTCTTGAGGTATGTAGAGCAATAATTAAGTAAAATGAAACATACATTAGATCATTTAGGTAAATGCAGCTTGGTGAATCTGTTTTTCAACCCTTTTCTCAGATTTCAGAGACTTTTCCGTGATGATTTTTTAATATTGTCAAAATTATAAAGTGATTTCTCCTCCACCTCTCTTGACTTATTCAATTTTTTTATGACATGCAATTTTTATTTCTAATTTTAAAATAAAGTGTTGCATGTCAAACATAAAAGATACAGCCTATTTCCAAACGCAGAAACTTTTAAAACTTCACCTGTAAGGTCCCACAGATGTGATACAATGAGTCTCCATCGAGGTCCAGTTTGGTGATGTCTGTCAGCGCGTCCAATGCATTAATGGTTCGGTCTTTACCCCTCCGAGTGATGCTGGGCTCGAGTGCAGTAGGCTGAATCGGGGGTTGGGGTTGCCAGACTCCAACATCAGTACCATTGCCAAATGCCTGGATGGCGTTACCTACAAGAATATAGCTCATTAATTCGTGGCACACTGGATCCTGGACATATACAGAATGTGTGTTTTACTAGACACTAAGCAATTAAATGTAATATAACCAAAAAAAGAGCACATGTGACAAAATATTGTATGGATATGTGAGAAAATCCAACGTCTTGACTTTGATCACATTTTCGAATGTTGTAATTACATGTAATAGTCATTATCCACCGGAATGCCCTCTAAAGCCACCTTTTGAAAACACACACTCACATCTAACAAGTTAGCAAAAGTCCTCTGTCCTTACCTTGGAAATAAGTGCAAGTGGCACGGACCAAAACACTTTGTTAATGCCCAACTAAAAGCTGCCTATAATTGATACTTTAGATAATTGGGGAGGAAAAGAAATGACTTGACCTTTTGCCAAGAACCTTTTTAAAAGCAGCGTCTGCCTGTAATAGCTATGATTCACAAAGCTTTACAGAAAGGAACTTCATAACCGCCTGAAAAAAATTCAAAAATCATTCAGGTAATGTAATTTTCTCATCATTAATTTGACATTTAATCTAAGATTCCTTTTCATGAGCAAGATAGAGTGTGGGCAAAAACTTTTTTTTTTATATGGATTTAGTCTTAATCATAGTAAAAACGAGTGGGCATTAGGTTATTGTCAAATCAATTGGAGACAATGCAATTGAATTAAAACCGTTCTGTGTTGGGGATTGAACATGAAGAAACAAGCGCTTGAGAGATTGTTGTTTATATTCCAGTCAGAGAAATTGTATTTGAAGGGAGAACATGTTAGACCGTCACATACAATATCTGTTTCATGTCATCATCTCCTAGTCTACAATTTCACAAGGTTAACATAAGTCTAGACAACAGCACTGGTCAATCTGTCCTTCCGCCGACTAAAATGATGAAAGGCTGGAAAGGAAAATTTATTTCTGCAGGACGGCAAAAAGTGTGGGAACTCACGCAGGCAGCGATTGTTGGTGAAAAAGTCGGCGAACCTATCGCAGTCCGGCTTGCTGTTCCCGCTGTTGCTGCAGTCGCACCATGGCGACAGGCTAATACTGAGTGATTGCACGTAATTGGGCGTCATCACCGTACCTGCAGCATGAAGGGGAAGGAAACTGCCGTTAGTCGTTGTAACTGCGGTCCCATTATGGTAGTTGAAACCCTCTGACGGGACGTTTGAGTGGTCGGACCAGCCAATGAGGGTGAACTTCTTCAGCATAAATCGAGAGCCTTCCCTTGCAAATTTCACAGAGCACTGAACTGACCTCATTGGAGAGTTGTGTTATCAGGCTTAGCTGTCATTCGGTTTTACAAAGTCTTCGACCTTTAATGGGGCTGTGCCAGCAGAAGGGGGTGGAACCCATCGACTCTCCCCTCTGCTTCGACGCCGGCACAGCAACCTGCTGCATCACGATTATGAGCCTCACTGACTTGTACAGTATAACCCGTGATTATCTGGCTTGGTGTTTCTTGCTGTTTGCCAACACACACATTATTCAAAGAATTGCAGATGTCAACAAAGGTGGCAAACTGCAGCTTTGGAGGGTGTTGTTAAAAGTGGTTTTCAGTATTTTGTTTACCACCCACCGGGAGTCTGCAATGCTCCGAGCCGGGGCATATTGGAACTCAAAAGAACCCATTTTAAGCCATTTTATTATCTCGGTGTAACTGAATAACACTGTTTCATCTTTATAGGGAGCGTGGGGTTGAGTAGGCTCAGACTTATTAACCGTGCATGTACACACAGGAAAGAGACGAGCGATTACGCCGATGAGGGGGTCCCATTAAAGGTTGTAACCTGTGTGAAGTACAATATGGATGGTGTAGATGAAAATGTCTGCCTGTTGAGTTTGCAATTGGTCATTGCTGCCCTGCGTTCAAATCTCATTACTAAAACTCAGTGGGACATCACTTTTCCTTTCTACATAATGAGGCCTGCTGATGGAGGAAAGGCTGAACAAAAGGAAGCAAGCGCTATTTCTGCATACTGCTATGATGTATGAACTGCGATGCAGTGTACACCCTACAGATTTGCCATTTATTAATTGTGATCTCAGTCGTTTGACTGTCTTGTTGATCTTGTTCCTTAATACCCACTATGGAGAATACATTAACATTAAGTTATTTGGCCTGCTACTTCCTCCTCCTTTTAATGTAACTGGTATATAGCTTGTGGGTTAACACACATGCCCTACAAAGAAGCAGTGCCTGTTTTATGATAAAACATAGTATGTGTAATCTCTGTCACGTGGGAAATTTGTGTTTAAGTTATATTTTTTAGGTTCATGGCGTAGTTTCTTTTTATATTTGAGAGATTTTTAAACAAAAAGTGATGTGATATTCTGTGCAGCAGCAAAGATCCACATTTCCACACTTTTATTGATTGCTGTTATGTTTTCGTTTTGGGGAGAAAAAAAAAACAGCATCTGATTAAAGCTTTATATATCACCTCCAATCAAACTGACAAAAGCTTCACGCTACTAGACAGATTGCGAGATTAGAAAACAATACAACACAACACAGGTTTGATGGCTGAAAGCTTGACGAGCAATTAGGGATCATGATTTGAAAAATTGGCATGAATTTGATTCTGTTCCTTCCTTGCAAGCTTCCTCTATCAGGATATTTTCTTATTTACTTCCCCCGCTGCAAGTTCTTCCGAGTACATTTCACAGATTGCTGAGAAACAACACAGGCACAAAGCAGATCACAAGAAAACATCATTAGCAATCCAGCTTTATGTCCAGTTACCAGCCTGGCGTTATAATTAATCTAGCAATGTCTGAAGCCAATTTTAAAACGCCTCACAGAGTAACTCACCAATAAGACCTGAGTACGACAGCAGACAGTCAGCGTAGTTCTCCCTCAGACAGCCGGATATGGAGCGAGGTTCTGGCTGACAGTTGCTGATGAAGTCTGCCAGCCTCGACCTAAAAACAATAGACATGCAAATTATAAATGCTAATTTCCTGACGCCGTGATTAGATATCTTGTAGGATAAGTGCACACTTACGAGCAATGGTTACATACTTGAGTGCAGAAAATGTCAGTTGTGAGGTGAAAGTGAATATACAGTATATTATAACCTCCTGTATATATTATATATCTTGCAGTTTTTGTCAGTAACTCCTCTTTGGTTACGTAATTGAAATAAACTAATTTAATCTGAGACTGACAATTTTCAGTCAATTAACATCATGAATGTTCAGTTTTCAGTCTGCACTTTGCACTAGAACAAAAGTTATCGTCTCCTAAAATAGACAATCTGAATTACCACTGAGGCTCTCTCTGCAGGTGACTTGTGCTTCCTAGAAATTACAATAGTTTTTTTTTTTTTTTTTTTTTTTTGCTTAACAACAACTGGGGTGGGGGGGTGTCTATTAAGGACCCCAGAGCGCCTTCTTGCCTGCAGATGTAATTGGTCTTGCATGTGTTCTGAAGAGACAGACAGTTAGGTTTGTCTTGATCCTCATAGGAGCAGATGGGTACAATTGTTTGTTGTCTTCGTTTTGCGCATGCCGTCTCATTCCCCGCCGGACAGGAGCAGAATAGCATCCCATAGCTGTATTTACTTGGCACCTTTTTGGAAAGAAATGGAAACAAAGAACACGCATAGATGCAGGTAGCTAAAATTGTGACACAATGTAAACATAGAGACTATGACTGCCTCTAGCTTATAATGTGGATAAATGTTATGATAAGTAATTGAGCCTTTTACAGGGAGACTGGAGTCTGCTAAATGTGAGATTCCTCCTAAAATACATTTTTCCTTTTGATATTTGACACCTGGTTGGATGTTGGCTTGAGCTGCATCTACAAAATCCAACATATGGAGGAAAAAAGCTGCAAATAGCTGTGAAAATGAGCATGCTAAATTACCTTGTCAAAGAACTGTCGCAGGGCCTTGTGGCACTTGCGCTTGTTGCAGACCTCAGAGGCAGACACCCTGCTAGTACAGGGGTTGATGTAAGCAGAGCGGTATTTCTTGCACGTGTCATTCAGGTTACAGGCCTTGGCAGCATTCAGACAGTTGTTCTCCTTTGTGGTTGCAGGTTCAGCTAAGAGAGAGAGAGGCATAATTTCATATTTCATATCTCTTGTAAGAAAGATTGCTTTACCACACAGGTTATATTGTTGTGTTACGCATCAGAAAAGATCACTACTTCAAAATGAACATAGTCCTGAGTAAATTGGATAAGAGGATACAGTTCAATATTTGAGAGTCAGTTGAGGTGGAAAAGAGAAAATTAAGAAATATTGTTGCAATGCAATTACTTAAAGGGATGTTAACACTCTTAACCCTCATTTCTACCATCATTTTCACTTTATCATACAGTCCCCTTACATTGGATGTATCCCTTGACTTGGTAACTACAGTAAAAACCTTTTATAGTGATTACATCTGTCTGGTTCAAATTGATCACTATAAGCAGGTGATTATTATAACCAAATTTCTTTTCTTTATTTCTCATGCAGATTACCATCTAATAAACATTTGTATATTATGACATGAATGTAAATTAATGACACTGATAGTTTTGCTAGGGAAAGACCCAAGCTTCTTTATGCATGTAAGTGGTAGATGTAGCGGCGATCATTATGAGCATTTTTTACTGTATTTCAACATGTTCATAGTATTGCACCTGGAAACTGCATCTCTTAGGTGCATTAGGAAATTCCATCTTATGTAGGAAAATAAAAGTTACTGTTACTCTATTGGCTTGAATTATCAAAATCATGGGAAGTGAGTGTTCATCCCAGAGTCACAGCAAGATCAAAGCATTTCAAAAATGCCCACTAGATATCTGTTCTTTGTATTTAAACTAGAATTGCCTCATTTATTGGATGTGTGTGTGTATGTATATGTATGTATGTATGTATGTATATATATATATATATATATATATATATATATATATATATATATGTATGTGTGTGTGTGTGTGTGTGTGTGTATATATATATATATAGATATATATATATATATAGTTTTTTTACAAAGGGATTCCTTATGAATTATTTCACCAATTTTGTTGCTCCAGTTGCTCCATTTGGTGCAATCGCTTTGTTACACGTTTGAACTCTAAATTCTCTGGCTGACTGGCGTACTTCAGGTTATTATCAGATCGCCCTCTCAGACCTCATTAGGTCTGACATTTATGATCAAACCCCTGCAACGGAGAGCCACATTTAGACCATGCTGACCTCTCATCTCCAAATTAGACAAAAGCTCAAACCCTTAATATTCAGATCATTATAAAAAATACTATACATAATGCATCTTTCCTTCTGTCCCGGTATGCCTTTCTGTCCATCACAGCAAAAGCACTGTGTGGCCAACACAATGACTCCCACATCTCATTTTTCTCATTTGTTGTACTTTAAGTCCTTCCTGCTCGACTGACTCCTGCACATCAACACAAACTGTATCCTCGGCCTCGGCATGGAAGAATGAGTTCTGTAATTCTGCCTTTTGAGGTGGAATTGAAGCTCAGTGCACTCTTTCATGCACCACAGAAAGAGCCATGATTAAATCTGAATACATTCTTGAACCTTGGGTTAATCACATATTACAAAACCTATTACTTACAACTGACAAGTGCCTAGAGATGTGGGCTGTGATCCTTTAGTGGCTGTTTGTAGCTCTTTGGGCCATAGGTGTGACAGCTTTACCTCTATTATTGTTACCCAGAGGAAAATACTTACTTTTTTTCCCTCACTTAAAAAGTTTAAAAAGTTCTTACTTAGAGGACTTGAATTAAAACATGGTTGTTTCTTTGTGTGTGTGTGTGTAGCAGATGGGCTGAGCTAAGTGTGAATAAGAAGGCTGAAGCTGTTGGTCACAGTGTGACTCCATGTAGACGCAACACCCCACGGCAAGAAAAAACCTTTTCTATCAGGAGAATTTTTGCATTTAATACGCTAATATGGGGAGGGGGGTCATATTTTCTCAGTTTCAGGAATAATTTAAGTACAAACCATGTTTCTTAGAGACAAGACCACACTCAAGGGGGGAGTGTCAAGCCCAGCAATTACTTTATGCAAACCTCCAACAAGAGTAAATGAAGAGCCTATGTCCTGAAACAGCAGCACATTTAACACACAACAAACAGACGTTGTGAGGCTATGAAGTCATCTGACATTGGCAATGCATTACATAAACAGGGCTATGTTGAAGCTTCTTTTTAGTTGTCTTTGCTTTTTTTTGTGTAGTGAGTTTACTGTATTGCATTATGAGTGTAATCACTGGAAAAGTCTTTGCTTGTCTCTGTAATCTTCTTACCGTCTTAATGTCTCTCTTGTCACATTTCTCTGGAAAATGCACAGAAATGGCAGACATCGCAGAAAAAGCCAACCGACTACAAAAAATTAATTTGACTAAACATTATTCTTGTAATTCTATTGTTAATCTGCTGACTCTGTAGTGCATAAAAAGACCTGCAATTCTATATATCTGTCTGAATTATTACAGATCTTGACCTACAGGCTTAAGAAAAAAACTAAATATCACTTCTCCGTCTTTAGTTGCAACCCCGGAGCAAGGCCATCACGTTGCCATTGATGTGGACCATATAACAGGTCGGTGTAGCAAACACTGGAATTTGACCCTTTGACCTCTAATATGTTGATTCAAAAGATCTTTTGAAAGACTGTCAGTCAGGCAGGGTTAAATAGGTATCTCAAAGAAAAGGTAAATTACGTTGTCCTGGGGGGCTGTGTTGACTAATACAGTGAACATGAGATGTCCAGGATTTCTAATATGTTAACATTTCTCATGTAGTAATTCCTATAAACTCTTTCAGATCAGTGTGCTTAAGCATATCCAAATTGCCTGAACCTACAAATGTTTCTCTTCAAAGGTTTGCATCTGTCCTCTTCAGCACTCTATGTACTGTCTATACTGGTAGACAAAATAAACACTTACTGAGAAAAGATTAAGATTTATCTTCATTGTCAGTGTTTGACATATAAAATGCCCTCATTTCTTTTTGCTTATGTTTATGGATGCAGGCTTAGATGGATTCATCATCTCTCTGTGCAGGACATATGGAATAAAGAGCACCAACATAATTTCCTGGACTGATGCCACCCTTGAATATAGGGGTGGTGAGGTCAGAAGCAGTAGAGCTGGCCCTAAAAAAAACTAATTTTACATATGGTGCAATTCCAGTGTTTCAGTTCCACATTAGTTTGTCTTTTTCCTCTGAATATACTTAGGAATAGGGATAGCCATACATTGCTATAGAATTGCCCTTTTGTCTATGTCTGATATGAAAATCCTCTTATATCCAAGAAACCCTGATTATTGTAACAGAGTATTAGTGTGACCCCCACACTAAACCTCAAAAGCCAGCTGTGTGCAGGGAGATTTAGAGGCAACATGCATTTATAATGACTAGCATTGTTGGGGCATGACACTGAGAAAGTCACCAAACAGGGATATTTACTAGTTTAGTAGATATTAAATGCCTGTCTGAGAATTAAAGGTAAAATCATGCATCAGTGCAGGTGTAACGAGGTCAATATATATATATATATATATATATATATATATATATATATATATATATATATATATATATATATATATATACACATATATTAATAAAACATACCAATATTGGTTCATTTTTTATTATTGCCCTTTGACAGTACTGGTCATAGTTAAGCATTCCTTAAAATTCTGTTACAAATTCTTAATGTTCTTTTCTTAAATCTATTTATAATGTTGTCTCCAAGTATCAAGAAGCCACCTTTTTATGCAGATGATGCCTCATTTTATATGGTATGTGCTGGGGTCGTCCAAAAAAGTTCAGCCAAATAGCAGCCAAAACACTCATCTTTACTGTACATATCATCTGTATTGAGTCTACATTTCCCTCAAAATTCACAATCCAAAATACTGAAAAATGAATAACTACAGTGCAGAGTCTGTGTACGCTGACTTGATAATGGTCCAAAATCCTCCTTTTACAATGTATCACTGCTTCACTTAATCCCTCTAAACCTATCCTTCCATTTAGTGCCCTCTTTGTCATCTCCCATAATAGAAAGAAAACAGCAGTGGACAGAGCCCGGCCCTTCATGGCACTCTGCCTTCTATCAGGCTTCCTGCCAGCATCACTAAATCCATGCCAGTGTCTGAGTATTTATGACCAGACCCAAGACCCATTTATTAAGTGCACCCATGTAATTAGCAAAATCTTGCTTAGTTCCTATTGCACCAGCTCTTCCTTTCCGTCATTTAATCCTCTAGTCGGTCATTCATCTTGTGTTCATTTGAACAGAAGTGCAATGCCCTCAGCATTGCTGATGTCTGGCATATTCAGTATGATTCTGATATAAGCTCACAACGATGATGATGTTGGACTGGTTGACTCATGTGGCTCATAATCTCTCATGCTGCCAAATTTTATGCTAAGAATGGAAATCCTTACAGATAAGGTAATAATGATGGTGATTACAATATTTAGTAATGATAGCCTGAGGACGTTTATCTAACACTTTACCTTGGAACCCAAACTACTTAAAGTTTCAGGTTGGCACACCGTATTGTCATCATAATAGGGACACTATGTTATATGATAAAATCTTCTCCTTCAGAACTGACTCACTGATATAAAGGTTAGGTTCTGTGTTAAACAACTGGACATATGGCGCAATGGTGACTGTTACGTGGGAGAACGAGTAAGAAGGATGAGTGCAAAAGGCTGTGGTTGCACCTGCAGTGCGGGAGTCAGGGATACAGATCGCCAGGTGCACTTTTGCACTCTTGTTCTTTTCTTTCTTTTTTTTTTTTTTTTTTTCAAAAGTCAGTTATTCACTGAGTTGATATTCAGCTTGGAACATTAAAAATAGAACTGTCTTTGTATATTACTGTTATATGCAGCTGAAGCTTTACCTGAGAGCTAAATTTTTTTTGTAAAAGATTTTGTAAAAGTCACAGTTTGTCAATCAGGCTGATTTGTATTTTGACTATTACTATAGGGAACTTTATTCTTTTTTACTTTCTTTTGTATGCTTTCTCAGTTAAAACCATGAGCCTATCTATATTTGCACCTGTATATCAATCTTAAAGATGTAACGAAAGCCCGAGACACTGATATATTTTGAGAAAGTGCATGTGAATGAGGGTCTCTCTGCAGCAGTAATGCACACAGTATGAATGATTATGATGTTTGTGTGCATGCACCAAGCTTGTGGGTGTGGGGGTGTTGCTAACGCACATCAAATAATTCCATGCCTGACCGGAAAACATTATCCCGTGTCACCTGCAGCCTACAGCGTTTTATTTTCTTATCTCAAAGCCACGATTAGCCTTTGCCTGCATCACTCATGGTTGCATATCCACTAGGCTCCCTGCACACAGCTTGTCATGGCTAAGCCATCAGCTGCACTCATCTTAGTGAGGAATTTTTGCTCCTCAAGCCGCTTTACCCAGCCTTCATCTTCCAGTAAGGTTCATATGTGTCAGAGTGGCAGGAATGCTGGGAGTGGGTTAGTCAGCATGTGAATGACTGTGTGTGTGAGAGAGAGTGTTTGTGACTGATAATGATTATTTGATTTGCATGATGTGGCCAAATCAAAGTGTCCAAACACAGTAGAAAAGTAAATAATACTGTCAAGTCTTTTATACCTCAACCTTGAACTACTGTCACTGGCTGAAATTCGGTTTGGATTTGATATTAATCATTAATCATCTGTTGTTGTTGTTGTTGCCTTTTTGTAGCGTTTTACAATTTGCCTCATTCAAACACACACCGAAGTGTCACGTCTCGCCCAAGGACACTTCGACATGCGGACAGGAGGAGCTGACCTGCTCTACCCACTGAGCCACAGCCGCCTCTTGACACCTAATTTGGTTGTGCAACAAAGCCAATTATGAAATCGTATCCCTCCCACATAGATTCTGAGATACTTGAGAATGCCTGCTGAAAAAACTACAGCAGTGGCTTCCAGTTTTATTGCAGTCCAGTGTGATGGGCATGAACTACTAGCGTGCTATTTAAAAAAATCTGAATCTACAAATCTAATGTTTAAAATGATATCTCAGATATATTCAGAGGTATTCAGATATCTCATGTTATATAAAACAAACCTACTATTCTTTCTGTTGTGAAGAAGGAAAAACCCCTAAATACAGTATGTTTGCTAATTAATAGGATAATGTTGTGTTCATTTTAATATTTGATTACACAGCATCCGAGTGAATGTCAGACTTCTAATTCTCAACTTGTGTGTAGTATTGGGTTTTTGCTCCCTCTGGTTAACTCAGCTGGAATAAATTGCGTTATTCTGCGGTTACAGAGGGGCAGAATGAAAACAAAGTAGAAGTGTGTGAAAGGAAATGCCTTCAGATGATTCGCTGATATGGCTGAAAGCAGTCTCGTGTAAAAAAGGATCAGCATATTAAAAGTGTTTCTTCTACCGATGGCCACTCTGATGTTCAGCTGGAGCAGCTGGCTCATATATGCACAGTTCACAGGCCAGTGGCAGAGGACAAAGACTACAGAGGATGAATCTGTTGCTTCGGGCCACTTGACCCACGGAATTATTCTTGTGGTCTCCGCAATGGAAAATCATCATGCTGAGCTTCATCTCTTGTTCACCGACTCGATTCTCTGCAAGACTACTGATGAGCTATGAAGATAGACTAGGGGGAGAGAGGAGATGTACTGGGCTCACTCGTAGGGCCCTTGCTGCTGAGATTTCCTGTGAGAGTGGCTGCTCACATGTAAATTGAAGAAGTGGCTGCGGGGCTTTTTGAAAACTTAAAGTTTATCACTCTGAAACTGAAAACATTTACACAGCTATGAAAATGCATTATAGTTTATAGTGTTTTTTGCATCATAGGAACATGAGGGGCAGTTTTTGCTACAGAAACTGAGTCAAAGAAGTGTGTTTGCACTCGTTCATTGATTTGTAAATGACGCAGCATTTAGTTTTAGCTGTTCCTGGAGACTATATTAGCAGTTATTGGCTGAGATGTCACGCCTTTCACTTTGAATGATTAATGTTATAAATGCAGATAGGTGAAGCTTTCTATAGAAGACATGAATGAAAAAAGTGCGTTAACTAAGGGCAAAACAGAGGGGGGTCATACTGGTCATCTAGCATGAGGAGGGGGAAATTAGTCCAATACTTTATAGACATTCATGGTCTACCAGGGATGAATCCTACTGAGTTAATGACATCTTTGGGTAAAAATTTCAGTTCATCCAATTGTGGCAAAGCTAATGACACTCTCAGAAGCCACAGCTGAACTTTGTGTTTAGCACTAATTAGCAAATGTTCCCATACTAAGTAAAGTGAATATACTTGCTTCACATAAGCATGTTATCTTACTGCCATTAGCCTTTAGCTCAAAACACTGCAATGCATAAGTGCCACCTTACAGAGCTACTAGCATGGCTGTAGACTAGATATTAATGTTTAGTCAGGCCATTTATATCATATGAGGCAACTTGGCAAAACATGTGCACGTGTAAAGCTATTACATAATATCCAGTTCAATCAAAACACTATGGAAGTCAGTAATAGCCATAGCTGCATGTTTTATAAAGTGTGATTTATTATTTGGTATGAAAATGCATCGAACATGTATGATAGCAAGCATTGATTTTCAGACGTTCGGAGTAGTGAGCATCACGTCTAAGTAGCTGACCCATGGGATATCGTATGGATCATTCTATACGGGCTCACGTGCATGGTTTTACACTTCGGTCTGCCTGGGGCCGGGATTAGTTGCAGACAGGAATGAAGTCACTTATGGAAAATGGATCCCTGATATCTAACCCAGTAAGTGATTTATCCCCCCCTCGGCTGTTTACACACACTGCTATACATTAAACCGACAACTCCACTCCAGCTCCACTTTTGCGCCCCTGTTCATCATGCTCGCACACTCACATACACATTTGGTGATTTCTTAGCATATAATCACTTCTAATAATGATATAAAACACAAGATATACTGCCTTAACTTCCATATTGTAAGTCCCTGACTTTGACAGAGTAGTATATTAGCAGCAGAGCTTTGAATATACATCAAGATTAAAACATTTCCATTGCGGTTGGATCTGCTGTCTCATATAAACCACATCAAGGAAAAAAAAACATGACCTGAACATTTCGAGTTGTTTTTTTTTTCTTCGCCTTTAATAATTCCTGTTTTGCTTTACTTGTACTCCCATTATCTGAAAGCTTCATGAATCCTTAACCACTTTTCCAATTGCAAATTTCTCCCAATTCCTCTTAGTCTCACGTGGCTAAACCCAACCCTGCACAACATTTGCAAACCTGAATCCTAATACATTCTTCTTTAACTCTCCTTTTGAAACACAGTTAACCATTATGTCATCGCATGTGGAGCGGGGCCGCTGTGATACGCTAAGTGGATTCAATCACAGCTCGAGCCAGGGAGAGGGAGAGACAAAGGGGGTGGGAATCAAATGATAATTTTTTTTCCACAGAAATGGTAGCTGGCCGGTGCAGCAGACGCCCTCCTCCAGCCAGAAAGCCCAACATCGAAGAGTGCCAGAGAGTACTGCACTTGACACACACACACGCGGCTCTTGTTCTATCAGCGCCATTGAACGCAGACAGATGGTTAATTGCTCCTCTGTGTGTGCGTGATCTCAGCAGATCTAAATATGGGCCTTCCTAGGTGTAAGTCCACACGCACTCCATCGACATTTGAGGACACGTTTAAGCATTTAGATCCGCAACAGCAGCAACAGCAAGCAACATTTTGGTTCAGGTTCTCTTTTTCCTATTTTCTTTTTTTCTTTTTTTAAATCCAGGCAGTCAGCCCTGCAAACTCCTGGAGCTCGCACAACACAGGCTCTACTCGGAAAGGATGATTAATTCAAAGCTAGCACATAAATGCTACTTCCAGCATTAGTGCTGTGACAGTGGGGAAAAAACACGCAGACCTCTCATCATTGCTCTGAGAGCTGAAAGTGAAATATAATAAATTACTCTGCTTTGTGTACGGTGGGTCACAGTGGCAGATAAAAGCTTTTGTGACGGATAATGGGCGTTGAAAGCTGCAGCCTGAAACTAGACGGCAGTAGAAAAGAGTGGTTGTCAAACGGTGACAGATTTGCAGCAGCGATGTGGGGACTTAAGCTGGGTTTAAGGCACAACTGAGGAACAGTGGCTCCGCGCATACGCTGACTCTACGTACCTGAGGAATGTCAGTGACTTTATTAAAAAAAAAAAAAAGCAGCATCTTACCGGCTATGATGGGAGCCAGGTGGAAGATATCCGAAAGCCGGCTGTTGACAGGCTCATACGGAGAGTATTCCAACAAATCATTACCTGCATGGGAGTAAAACAATTGTCAACAATATGTGCTTGACAGTGTGTGTGTGTGTGTGTGTGTGTGTGTACAGTATGTGTAAACATATGTATGTGGTGTAGGCGGATGTCACCTCAGACTCTTTAACATGATGATATCAATTATACTGAATGCGTAATTGGGTATCACTGTTAATTACTCATATTGATACACATCTGAGTGCTGAATATTATATATTAATATTATTATAAGCTGAGATGTACTTACAACGTGAGGTTAATCTTAAGTTCACTTTGTTACAAGTGCAATTATCACTGTCTCGCGTTGGTTTAGCAGGTTGCGTTATTATTATATGTAATGAACGTGTGGCACTGTGGGATTGTTCACAACGTGCAGCTGCTCTGAAAGCAGCTCAGCGTCACAAGAAGTGCAGCAGGCTTATGAACTGTTACTCACTGCGGTTTGACTGATTTACAGGAAAATTTCAACATTATTGGTGGAAATTTACTTGATTACTTACTGAAATACAAATCTGAGGTCCTTTTTTTTTCTTCTAAGCTTCCCTTGACTATTTCCCTTTTAATCTACTCCTCCTTCACTGCATGTCAGATGCAAATACCTTACTTGACAAATACTTTTTACTCTTGCACTGCATTCATCTTACCATTTCTTTGCTGTTTAAAATTTTACACAATGCAAAAAATGTGATGAGCTTATGAAACGATGCATTTTTACAGATTGAATGACCTACCAGGAGTAAAATATCTCCATCCTGACCAGCTCCAACATTGAAACACCACTTAATACACATTAAAGCAGCATCAGTGATAATTATCCAGCAGTGTGAAATATTAGATAATACTGACAGGGGCTGTTCTGCACACATAACGTACTGTACTTTTTCTTTTTGATGATATTTACTTATTTGTTCTTAAATAAAATGTTAAATTCAGCTCTTCTGAAGGGACATTCTTGGACAGTAAAAGGACCTGAATACTTCTCCCATGAACACATACTCCTATAGTGAGCTTATGAGTCGATCAGATGAGGATGCATAGTTTTTTCTGAACTCGTGCATACCCTGCAAACTCTGAAATATGCTCCAGAAGATCCGGAGGCAGTTCTTCTCCTTCTTCATTCCCCTCCTGCACCTGCAGTTGTACAGGGGGCTCTGCTTCATGGCCTCTATGGCGCTGCGGCACTCGCCCTGCGCCTCGGGACCCGTGACGGCGCTGAAGTTGCTCTCCCGACCCGCCACGCACTGCCTCATGGTCCGGTACTTGGTGCTGCAGCTGTACTCCTTCAGACACTGCTCGCTGGCCCTCACGCAGTCCAGGCGGGCGGGCCGTGGGGGCGAGCCGCCGTCACCCCTCAAGGTGAACACCGAGTCTGATGGGGGAGAGAGAGAGAGAGAGAGAGAGATGGAGGGGGGGGGGGGGGGAGGCAGACACATGTGGTCACGGCTCCCATCACTCAAATGGAGAACACTACACTGCACTGATGCCAAATGATATTTAACAGCGGATAAACTTTCTGAGCCTTGAATGTTCCCGATCCTGCCTCAACAGACCAAATCGGAGCAGACTAACATCTGCTGTGCCGTTTGGCGACGGGTGCGCGTAATTCCGCGCTGACACTGTAACTGTAAAGGATCAGGCTCTCATTTGATATGCATGGATCATATATTGTAGACTAAACACAGCAAATCAACAGATGAATGCGTCACTTACCCGGGAAGGACAATATAAAGACAAAAGTTGTTAGGATCATGGCGCAGGAGGAGATTTGGCGCTTAAAGGTTTAAAGAGTTTTCTTTTTTTGAGGGGGGTGATGAGGCGGAGGGGGTGGTGTGGTGGAGATTTAAATGAAAATATCAAGCGGACTTGTCAGACTCCTCCTCGGGTCGCACATGACGCGGGTTCGAGCGCCGGCGCGTCCCGCGGCTCCGGCAGCGCGGATCCCCAAACTCTCCAAGCCCCAGAGCGCGCAGAGCCGCCGGAGTTTCGGGAGACCGAGGGGGCAAGCGACGAGACTCACAGGGAGGGAGAGGGAGAGAGAGAGGGGCGAGCAGAACATCTCCGGCTCACTCCCCACGTCGACTCCTCCGCTTGTCCGCCGGAGTCCGCTGCAGTTTTTACGCACACACGCGCACAAAAAAAACTTTCACTTTCAAAAAAAAAAAATCAGTTCAACACAATAAAAAAAACGGGGTTAAACTCGTCCATCTCGCGTGTTTAAAAAGATTATATCCCGAAAAAAAAAAATTACATTCCGTTCAGCAGGTGGAAAGAGGAAAAAAAAAAAAGAAAAAGCACAGACGCGCCGTGTGGTCCGGACTGTCCTCCACTGTGATGAGGGACTGAGATGCTCGGGATGCAGCGCGTGAGGGCGTGACGTCATGCGTCTCTGCTGCGCACAATCACCTTAAAATAAAGCCATTTACGCCCCCCCCACCCACCACCACCGCCTCACCCCCTCACCCCACAAATTTACATCAGGCTGCAAAGACAGTCGGGACAAATGGGTGGCCAGCAGGCGAGCAGCAGCTTACACGTGTAGGAACAGTTGAGCCGCGTGGAATTCACTTATTAACTGTGTGGAGAGTCGCATTTCTAATAGCTCATTATGTATTTATACAACCTGCGGGCCATGCGTAACAGCAGACCTAACATATTTAAAATATGGCCCCCTGTGGATCAGCTAAATTGCAACAATTCTTAAGTTTCTCTGTGTGTCGCTGAAGGCAGTTTTGAAGTCTTCTCCGTCGAAAGTGTTAAAGACCTACGGGACTTTAATTTGTGGAGGTTTGGAAGCCTGCATTTCTTTTCTGTAGGAGGTTTAAAACTTCCTGGGTGTTTCAGCCCCCAAAATTGAATAGCTCAAATGGTTAAGTGGAGCCGGGCAGAGCAAAATGATATTGCTCCTTTTATCTGAAATTGCAGTCGCATTATAAATTGCGATAACCGAACTTTTCCCATCAAAGTTTGTTTTTTCTGCACTGAAAAAGAAAAAATATGATTCAAAGAATGAGTGAAGAACAAGACAGTAGAACTCAATACTTTACTGGGTATGGGAATTTTGGAGCTTGTAGCTTTGCTGTCTAGAGATTCTGCTAAACAGAAAGTATTTTGGTATTAACAGACCCTTCTACGTGTATTACTTTTACAGTAAATGGCCTTTTGGGTTTGAGTGCCACAAGTGTTACATACAAGATATTCTGACTTTATGCACTGAAATGCTAACATTGACTGAAAAAGTTCAATTTGGGAGATTTTGTTTTCGTTGTGTTCCTTTTAAATCTATGGGAAAAGATTTGCAACATATAAGTATTTTGGCCATGACCAGTGCAAAGGAAACAATGAAAACCTCTTATTGTAACATAAACCTTTCCCTTTTCATTTCTGCTCGATTCTGTTTTCTGTTCAAATCCACATGGGACCAAGTGTAGTTTGTTGTACCTTTTGCACACAGACTCACTGCTTAGCATGCAGGACAATTGAAATGGATAGTGGGTATTGGATAGTGCCTTGCTTTAAGGCACCTCTGTTGGGTTTCACTCTGTATATTACAGCGTCATAGTGAAAATGGGCAACCACAAAACTAAATAAAATATCAAATCTTGGGTAATAGGCAGAAGCCCACTTCATCTGCCATACACAGTAATTAATGGATGCGACCATTGTTAAGGCTACAGACAAAATTGATCAAAATACACTGACCAAGATGCGTTAAGATCTCGTTGCCTTACCCATTTAAAAAAATGTTCATAAAAGTACATTCTGCCATGCTGTCAAATTTTTTGAACAAAAGTCTTTTCAGTGCCAGACCTCCTTTCACTTATTTATCATCCTTTATTCTCTTCAGTTTGCCTTGGGCCTGTCTGCTGCATAAACATTGACTCCCCCATGTGTGAAAACTAACCAAAGAGTAAGAGGAACAGTCGTGTAAAGTTGAAGTGCAGGCTCAATCAATTTATTTTGGATAAGCAACAGCATCTTGGAAAGACATAACTATTTACCTTCCTGTTTACCAAATTCACTTTGTGCGGTTTGTAATGATTAATTAATGCAATTGATATCTCTGAATGGCAGTGTTGGTATTATTCCATCCATTTTCAACCGCTTGATCCAGGACCGGGTCGCGGAGGCAGCAGTCTGAGCAGAGATGCCCAGACTTCCCTCACCCCAGACACTTCCTCCAGCTCTTCCGGGGGGACCCCGAGGCGTTCCCAGGCCAGCCGAGAGACATAGTCTCTCCAGCGTGTCCTGGGTCTTCCCCGGGGCCTTCCTCCCGGTGGGACATGCCTGGAACACCTCCCTAGGGAGGCGTCCAGGGGGCATCCGAAACAGATGCCCAAGCCACCTCAGCTGACTCCTCTCGATGTGAAGGAGCAGCGGCTCTACTCCGAGCTCCTCCCGAGTGACCGAGCTTCTCACCTTATCTCTAAGGGAGTGCCCACCACCCTGCGGAGGAAACTCATTTCAGCCGCTTGTATCCGCGATCTTGTCCTTTCGGTCATTACCCAAAGTTCATGACCATAGGTGAGGGTGGGAATGTAGATTGACCGGTAAATCGAGAGCTTCGCCTTTCGACTCAGCTCCTTCTTCACCATGACGGTCCGGTACACCGACCTCATAACTGCTGGACGCTGCACCAATCGGCCTGTCAATCTCACGCTCCATCTTTCCCTCACTCGTGAACAAGTGAGATACTTGAACTCCTCCACTTGAGTCAGGACCTCTCCACCCACCCGGAGAGGGCATGCCACCCCACCCTTTTCCGGTCGAGAACCATGGCCTCGGATTTGGAGGTGCTGATTCTCATCCCAGCCGCTTCAGCACACTTGGCTGCAAACCGCTCCAGTACATGCTGAAGATCCTGGCTTGATGAAGCCATCAGGACAACATCATCTGCAAAAAGCAGAGATGAAATCTGACGGTATTATTCCTCTGCTGTATTATATAATTTCTTCCAATACAAATGATCTGGGGGAAAATATGCTTGCAGATGTTTTTGTTTCAGGTTCAAAAAGACAAACAAAACATCTACTAATGTATATGTAATGTATATGAATAGCCTGTATAAAGGAAAATAATCTAACTGACCGAGAGTTTGCCAGCAAATTGAATCAACTGATTAATTGATTGTGAGCACCCGGTGGATTACATTAGTATCACAGGAAAGCTCATCTGACTTGATGTGATTCATGTCACATTTCCTGTCCAAAGTAAAAGGCAGGCATTAAAGACATTGATTTGTCTATTTATTGTGTAGAGACTAATGCAAAGCTGAGGAGGCTTTTGTAGCCTCATGTAGACATAATATCCCGGAAACATCTCTCTTACTGTCCTGGTAGAGTTTTTTTTTTCTTGTGCGATTTATAATCCGTTGTATTGTTAACCACATGGCAATTTGTCATCTCTAATGAAGTGCTTAAAGATTACTGGATGGGCCCTTGTGAATGCATTGGGCTATTAGACTAATAAGTCAATATCTCTCTGTAGAGCCTTAGCTGTGCAAGCTGCTTCAACTCACAGCCAGAGCTAATCATTAAATATGTATTTGCTACATACTGGGCTTGTTAAGTAAGCCAGGAGTCAATAAAATCTTTGTTCACATATTGGAAAAGTCAAAGGTTTTTTTACCTACTTGGCAAAGCAAATATAATTATATGATGCACAGAACAGACTAGATTTATATATCAGAGTTTAACATGCTATATCATCGCTCTGTTAAAGTATGTTTACTACATAACATATCTAAATAACTATACAATGATATAGTGTTACAGTTTTGGGACGTCATTGATCATTAAATCCCCAGTGGAGGTTATGAAGCCATCAGTTGTTAAGTTTCCACTGACAGTGGCTAATGTTGCATTTCCTGCATATGATATGTCCTACTTAAACAAATGAAAAATCGATACAGAATCAGCAACAGGAAGAGGCTCCAGCTCTGAGGTCCCTCGCTCGTTCATGCCAGGACTCTTTTATTACCTTGCAAAAGCTCTCTCAGCATTATCCGTCTCCGACCCTTTATGGCGATCATTCATTTAATGTGTCCCCAAAGAACAGTGAAGCCTTCGCTGCACAGGAACACTTGCAGAATGAGATTTATTAGAGAGTAATCAATATCATTGTATATCACAAGATCAACACTAACCAATTACCGGGTCCCTAGGCCGGTCTCTGCACCCCTGACAGGATGCTATAACTCACTTCATGTTAAAAGGATTAATTTCCTGTTAAAGGCCCCTGTCAGTCATTTTGTTGATCATATTAATTACAGGTATCTTCCTGAAAAGGATATAGTTTGATAGATTTTTTTTTTTAATATACAAATACTTGTCTCTGTACATTTGAAAGGTAGCTGCTCAGCTTGATATACTGTGGTTGCACTGGATTTCAATGGTGACAATGTTTCCGATGTAAAGAAGCACAAAGAAACATCTGTAGAAACTTTCCACTGTCCATCCATAAATGCTCACAGTGCTCCAAATTGCTGCAGTTTTGCTGAAATCTAGGTAAATACAGAGCTGACATCCACGCCAAAACCGTGAATGGCATGGGCGTGCACGAGGAACATGGAAAGAGGAAAGTAGAAGCTGTGTATTTAGCCATGTTTTGGCTCGGTATGGTCCAGACACTCGCCAAAGCCTCTGAACAGTGCGGTAGGAACATACTGAGCATATGGATGGACAATATGTGTGTTCATTCATTTTTGCCAAAAATATGGGGCAAAAAAAAAAAAAAAAAGCTGACAATGGATGAGTTGGTAACAGTGCAAGCATGCTTTCATCCATACCGAGTGAGAACTTTGAATTCATGTGAATGCTTGTGCTCACAGAGACACTTTGATACTTCTTTCGACCCCCACTGTGAAATCTGGTCGCCTTCAGGATCTATTCTGACACCCTGTGAACTAGCAAAATCTAAAAGTATGGATTAGATGGCAAACGTTTTGTGCTTCGCTCTTTAACTTAGACTGTTGTGGACTAAATTCATCTGCACATACGGTGTTATTTGAGTAGCTGTTGGAAGCTTGAAGAAGAACTATGGAGTATTTTCAGCCCTGAATTTTGTTTCATAACAGAAAAGCAAAGATTAGAGAAAATCCACATCTTTATCTTTATCTTGAGACCCCCTCTGAGTCTTCGGGGTGGACCCAGCTCCTCAGTTTGGAGCCGCTGCTGTAGAAACCCCCTCGAATGGAATCAGAATAATTAAAACATTACAAACAATTAAAGGTCTTTTAATTTGAAAGTCAAAGCCTTGCACTTGTTTGTTTTTTGGCCACAGTAACAGATCGCTGGGGTTGTAATGTTTTCCTCTTTTGAAAAAATGATGTCAGTTATTATTCACAGAACATGTTTCGATTAGAATTTACGCCTCCCAAATGGCTAATTTACCAATCAGGAGAATCCCTGATCAGGAGGAAGGGGAAGGATGGTGCATCTGATACAGCCCCTGGTGAAATAAAGAGAGACTATAGTACCATCTAGTGGAAAACACAACCTGACTTTTTTTTTTCTTTTCCCAGACATGCTGAATCATGGTCGGCTGTTTCAAAAAACCTTGACACAAGTTCTCTTGTGTCAATCTTTTCTTTTTCTGGTTGATAGTTTTGGCTAGTTCCTTTATGTGGATCGCCGCTGTAATGGACTTGGGCCGCAAAATAAAGCCACTAAATTTTACATTTGAGATGTGGTCATAAAAACTTGGCTTACTTAAGTGAATCAGATAGCGATGCTACAGTGGAGTTCTGTTAATTTTATTTCCTAAAATATGTCATCACAGGGATATATTGTGGCCTTCAGCCTTGCCCCTCTCTGGCTCATATCCAATGTGTGAATTCCTCAAAGGGAGTGAAACCAACCTCTTTTCACATACTCAGTTTATTTGCTTTCACACCCATCTACTTTCTTTTTTTTTTTTGTATTTGCCCCTTCTTTGTTCTGTTTTCTCTGTGTCACTGATTATTTCTGCGACCCACTACGACTGTCTGTGGTGACTCACTTGCTGTGCAGTGAACCCACCAACCCTTTTTCCTCCCCTTCTCTCCTGCGGGGAAATGAACACATCACATTACCTTAGAAAAGGTTGAGAGGATTTTCCGGCGCGCACCTTCACATCCAAGTGAATATGGGAGTTGAAATATGCAGAGGATAAAAACTGATTTAATTTCTAACATATTACATTGCTCTCTCTCTCTATCTCTCTTTTACTCTCCGTCTCTCTGTTCTCTCCGTCTCTCTGCAGACACGTCCGTCTCAATATGATAACTCAAGAACAATTCAGAATAGAAACTTCACACTCTCACCACAGGTTCCCCCTGGAGAACTGATGATCTGATTAGATTTTGGGAGCACCTTGCTGCATTCATTTGCATATCAGTGATGCACATGGAAAGAAAAAAAAAAGGCAGGTCATTAAGCAGCTCAAATGCCTCATGTTTAACTCAGAGCTTCCCTAAGGCAAGAACAAGGTCAGTTTGGTTGTGATTAGCATCGGGGAAAGGTTACTTTGATTAGGCTAAAGTAAAGGGAACAACACATCCACAGCGGGGTTGGGGCTCATGCATCGGCGTCTGTCTGGACGGAACGAGACAAGACGGGCGTCTTGGAGCTCTAAAATCCATCTCTCGTTTCCTCCCTGACCCAGAAAAAAAGATGTTTGTGCTGCCATGTTTCCTGCTGCGCCGGTAATGGAGGATAGTACAAGTTGCACTTGTCTCACTTATCTGTGACTAAAAGCAGAATGACATTAGTGATGAAGAATATGAAAAAAACACAAGGAGGGGGACAGCCGAGCGGGCAAGTGTGAGAGAAAATGTGAAATTGCAGTCAGCAGTTTCAGATTAATGGGTGTTTATTCTGAGCTCTCTCCGAGCTTAGATCTCTTACATGTATAAGGCATATTGTGTGCTTGTACGCGTCCATCTCCTCAGTAGCAAACATCCATTTTTGATGAAGTTGTAAATAAACTGCCCAAACCGGCCTCCACTTTCTCAGGCTACCTTCCACTTTACCTGCACTTCTTCCACTTCAGGTTACTTTCTGGCAGGAGAGGCTATTAGGTAAGGCAGCAAAAAGAAGAGGAGCGAGAAACCTCTGTGATGCAGCAAAGATCCGGTTTGCTCTTGTTCGAGACTGGGAGATGTAAGTTCTTTGTTCCACTTGTTACTAAACCTATTGTTTAGTACATATCCAAAGAAAGCGTGTCCTAAATACAGCTGTTTCAGAAAAAATCATTTTGATCTTTTTTAATATGAATATGTTACATGAAATATATTTGTGTAAATATTCATTTTGTAGCTGGTGCCTGGAGTGTTTTTTTTTTTTTTCATTTCATTTCCATTTTTAATCACTTCTAACATTTCTTTTGAGTGTGTGCATTGAGAAGTTCTGTACGCTCAGTCAGTTTAATTACAGACACAGTGTTGACTTAATTATTTGGAGATCTTGGGTGGGTTTGTGTCACCAGCGAGTTGGGGGGTGGCGTGGTACAGTTTAGGCGTGTTATAAAATAGGCAATAAAAAATGGATTATTTCCTCATTTAGGCTAACCCACTTTTTGAGGTTTAACTTCATTTCGTAGATGTGTTCCTAACTTACGTGCAGCCTGCAGTGTCAGCAGTATTTTATCAGAGAGAAATGAAACAACACAAACTGGAACAGCTTATGCAAATTTGCGGCGTCTCGTTAAGCCGCGGAAAGCGTTTGCTGTATTGTGTATGATTTCCTGCAAATTACCATATGACCAGTCAACATATGGGTGCACACACACACACACACACACACAGAGACACGCCCAAAAGTGTGCACACAGCCAACTGGCATTTAGGGAAAGCAAACAGGCAAACATGATGAGTAAATTACATGATCTCACGACTGTGTTTATTTGGCAATTACTCTTGTGTCAGCTGTTAGTAAAGAGCATTCTATCATTTAATGCTTTCATATGGCAAAAAAAGCCATTCCCTTACTGAGCACAGCATGCAGACATACACCGTATAGATGCTGCATGTGATGCTGCTGCGCATGTTAAAAGCCAGCAGGGGGCAGTGTTGTTCCACCATTGTGAACAATTGCAAAGACTTGCAAAGCCATGAAGGCTGCACCGCATTTCATAACACCACGCCGAAGATCATCTTAAAAATAGTGCTGAGTGTTGCGCTGCCATTGTCTCACCGCCTCAGCTGCTCAGAGAGAATTTAGCCATCATGCAACAATCTTGCAAGCTTCATTTTTTTTTTCCAGCTGCATTTTCCCTCCCCCGGTTACACTGAGCCAAACTGACAGTCGAGGTGTCAGAGCCAGTCATGTGGAACAGTTTTATCTTTTTTTTTTTTTTTTCAAACCATAAGCCTGGTATTTATGGTTTCCTTTTAACTCTGCACATATGCACGTAGACAGCGTGTGGGCAGAGTCACAGTCCTGGAGGAGCACCATCACCAGGCAGCGTGTGATCATAGTACAGGGCTTCACTGCTACTTCACAGTTTTGTCACACTGTATATGTTAATTTTAGATGGTCCAGTTCCAGGTGGCTCCTGCGCCACAGCAATGCTGCTATTGTTTTAACAGTCCACAAATATCCTGCAGCGTTTCCCTGGTGGAGTGGAGCGCTTGTGTCTACAATTCGAGGCTTTGGACGGAGGCCGCCAACATCGCTCTACCTCCCCGTCTGATGCCCGAGATGTTTTGGCCTCCAGTAGGTTTTAAGTGAGCAAGACATATTTGGGCTTGTTATAAACTTGCTCCGTTCTTGTAGAGCAATTATAACAAGCTGCTAGCGGTTGCTCCCATTTGGGAGGCTTCCAAAGAGGTTATATAAGATGGTATTTTCTGGGAATTGCATACAATTTCACAGGGATGGTGCAATGTTTAAAGAGCATGCTCACAATTAATTGATAATCTGTGTATTACTATGCTATATGGCATACCTAAAGCATAGGGAGGGCATAGTCGTGAAATGCGAGAATATCCAAATTGTATTTGTGGCGATTGAGTAAGCACAGTAAGTCTAGAGAAGAAAAAAACAAAACATAAACAAAATAATGAGCGGTGCAAGTTTTGAATATGACACGTCTTGTCAGCTCTCTGCAAGTTCGTACTGACAAAAATATGAGACCAGAGACACACTGTCCTTTTATGTCGACATAATGGACCAATTTATTCAAAGCTCTCTGACAGTTTTTTTTTTTTTTTTTTTTTTATCTCGTTGACAACACCAATTTACAGCAGTAAATATGATAATAAATACACAGAATAATATGACACTTGGTTTGGTTTTGGTATGTATAAATGACTAAAGGGAGGATAGATTTAATTCTCTCAACTAAATGTTTATTTTGTGATTTTGAATATCTGATATGTAGTTTAACTTATTTCCAGACATTTACAGGATGTGGAGGCACTTTTTCGTAATTCCATACATCCCCCCAGGATGAATTCAAGCTTAATGCATTTTTGATCTTACAATGGGCGTGTAAAGCACTTAGGATTGCAATCATGTAACATGTTTTCTCACTCCAGTGCAGGCAGCTTTAATATTGTTCGTAGCTTTCGCTGTTTTTGCCTCACCGTCATTTTGTCCTCAGTATCCCCGCTTGGTATTCCCCCCCACACTTCCAATTATCCTTGACGTGATAACACACTATAATGTGACACACAAGGGCAAACGGCTACTCTGTCTAGAAACAGATCTCCCCCGGACCAACTCTCCCCTCTGCACACCGGCGAAAGAAAAAGTGTCTTGAAAGTGTCACTGACTCACCATCAACCAACAGATCTTCCAATATTTGCATTTTTATTATTTACATACAACACAGCTGCAGCCCTGAAATACCATTTATTAAGTGTTTCACAAGCCAGCAAGAAACTGACTACTTCTGCACTTCTGATAATAATCAGATTATTTGGTGTCATTTAATCCACTTGCATACAAAGCTACACCGTTATGATGTGCTGCAAGAAAAACCAACAAATCCCCACACAACCAAGGCAGCAATCAGTTATGTCGCATAGTTATACCACCAAAGTACTGCTGACAAAATATACAAGCAACATATGTAATTAAAACTATAAACTATCCCAGCAAAAAAAGCCAGTTAACGTTTAAACAGCCACTTTGTCAGTGACGTGCACTACCGGCATCAGCCAGCCTGTTGCAGGCAACTTGCTGCTCTAACTGCTACCTTGGACAAAGCTTTACTACTTGCTTTAAGCTCTGTCCACAAATGAACAAACACATTGATTTACCTGGTATAGTTAAAGTTGGCTTTGCTGCCCACTTCAGCATCCAATTTCCACAGCACACTCGATCTCTTACAGCTCTACTGTACCTCCGCTGCCTCTGACTTGTTTGTATGAGGTATTTTTATCTGAGGAACAATTTCAGCTCCGTCGTGGCTTTGTTAAAGAAGAAGAAGATTTCCATTGAAAAAAAAAAGTTTTGTTAGGTTTTTGGGGGAAAAAAAGTGTAATTAATTCAGTCTCAGCCATGGACCTTGATTAGACAGCAGCAGCGTCTTCTTGCCTAGACAAGGCTCTCTGAATCCTGCAAAATGGCCTTCCCGGAAATTGACCGCAGGGCTCTTGATTAAGCTGAACCTTTCAAGTAAATCAATGTTTTTATTACCTCAATTTAAGCAAAATAACGGTAATAACAGGTTCATTTGAAGTTGAAATAAGCCTAATGATTTTATTGCTGTTATGTGGACATAGTGGGCTGAAATCAGTTGCTTTTCCATGCACAGGTTTTAACAGTTTTGCAGTGCAGACCAGCAGCAATGACGTGAAACAACTTCACACACACACACACACACACCACGCTGGATGCTGTGCAATCTAAACTTTTGGATCTGAGGTTACATTTTGTTTGTTAAAAGGGTGTTTACACGAGTTATTGTTCAGTAACCTTCGAACAATAGACATTAGCAGGGGGCAACTGTATATTGTATCTTTGTTTTTCTGGTTTTCTGCCACTTAATGGACTTTAATGGGGTATTTAATTTACTAACACATTGTAGGCAGTGAACTCTCACCCTTAATGGGGATAATGCTGTACTCTTGCCAGCTGAGCTGAACGGACTCCCCACTATATGCTTATGTGGTGTTTTCAGCCCTGCAGCTTCAGCAACTATAAAGAGCATTGCATACTGTAAGCCATAAGAGGTTCCCTTAAATAGGATCCTCTCATTTTACTAGTCTTCTATATTAATATCTCACATCCATGCAAATCAAGGACTGATCGTGGCTTTCAACTGCGGCAGATTGGCATAGTTTTTGACAGATTTTGGCAGGTGGGTGACAACAGCTCGTATGTGACTCCAAGCTGTGACTCTTAACACTTTTACAGGTGTTTTAGTCATTTCGCTAACTGTCTGCCTTGATGAAAACTGCAGAATTTTCATCATCGCATCACTTTCACCACCAAATAAAATGTCATCCACTTGCACCAGGAAATGTCACCAATCGGAAGCGAATTTTTGATCACCAATAAACCGCAGGCCGAGTTCCTGAGGTGGTGTGAGGACAGGAGTGTTGACTCTGTTCTTTTTCCGACTTTGCAGTATAACGCAAGCATCCTGCTATTACTCAAGGTAAGGGCCTTTATATGGCGCGTTAAAAGAAAAACTCTAGTTTGATTGGACTTTTGGATTATTTCCTGCTCCTATGTACACTTTTTTTATCACTTTGAGAGAAGCACTATTTGCTTGTTTTGTTTGTTTTAGAGTTTTCAGAGTCAATATTTTCAAATGAAAGCCGTATAAGAAATTATAAGGTCTGAAAGCAGGCTTTATATCTTTTCAATTTCAGACTTGCTTGTGAATGACAGGAGGAATAGCATAAACACATATTGGAGAGGAAAACCAAGGGTTATTAGATTATAGACCAACAATGAATCGTAATGAAGCCCTCCCTCCTATCTCACCTCCATTATAGTGGTGTTACTGTGTGGTAATATGAAGCTGAGTGGAACTGAAGTTTATGTCCTGTTCCTGTTTGGATGCAACTTTGAAAAGTGTGATTTGTGGCCTTGGCTTTGATGGATTGCTTTGACCGCCTGAATTAGATGTCTCCGGAGTTGTTTTCTTCGGCTTTAGGAATTGAATGAGGCAGAGAGGTATGACAAAACCGATTTCCCAATGCTCTCGGTCATGGTGCGTGCATGTAATTATGTCGCAATTGACGTTAGCAAGAGAAAAGTGAGAAATCAGCAAAAAGTCATCTTATGCTGGAACTGACCTTATAAAGTAGACCTGAATCTAGGTGTATAGCCACGAACAATCTTTTTTTTCTCTCTCTCTCTCTTTGCCCCTTTTCAGTGAACAGCCAGACTTGCTGAATGTGTGTGGACTTTGGACTTTATTGTGCCGCTTGTGTTGCTGCTTCAGCTGTTCTGCCACTTATTCATGGAGAGAAACTTCCAGAAAGGCCTCTTTCATCTGTTTGTCTCAGTCTTCAGGGTCTCTCCACCTTCTTTATCGCTGCTCACTGTGTTCGTAAACAACTGATTCACATTATTTGTTATTTCTACAAACGTGTTGTAAAAATGAAATTACCAAACCAATAAAAGATCCCTGTTGTCAGCCCTCTGCCACCCTTGTTGAACTGCCTCTCTTCAGCTCTTACCTTGATAGAAAGGTACTACAGTTCGACTTGTTGGTCTTGAGCGGTGTTTAATCTTACATTTACACACTTCCCGGTTCCCCACTGGCTACAAGTTCAATACAGAAAATTTTAGTCTTTATATTGTCAGCATGCTGTTTTTGCTGTAAGCACTCCAGGATTACACATTTCTTTTTAAACTGAGTAACTGAGGAAGTTTTTTTTTTAATTATTTTTCTACAGGTACAGGTACAGTGCACATTGATCAGCATTACTGCAAATATGCCAGTGTTAGCCAAAAACCTAATATTCGACTATTAAACTGATGTTAAATGAACCATCTGAACAACATGTAAAATTAGAAAATATGAAAGCGAAACAGCTGAAGCAGCTGAACTGGATAAAGCGCTTCGAGGAGTGAGGCAGCATCGTTCCATCGTTCCGACATGTAAAAGGCAGGCAGTTAATACAAAACAATGTTAAGAAGACAATTGCTGCAGGCAGTTGAAACCTGACAACATAAAATCACGTCACATTACAAAGGAGATGCAAAACCAAAAGGGACACAGTCTGACAAACAGACAATAAAACAAGCAAATGAGGGCAGACAAGCAGCAGGTCTGGTTGCTGTTTACACAAGTTTTAAGGTTATATGCAAAGATATTGTGGCCATAAAACATATTTCTTCGAGGAGTAAAGGCTTTTGCTGAGAATTATGTCTCCCTTCTTTTCATTTGTCCTAAATTTGTTTGATTTTTTTCCCCAGCTGTGAGCAGATTCCCCATCATCTCTAAGCAGTGAATTCTCTGACAACAGTGCTTTCAGTCAAAATTCCAACAAACTAAATAATTATTAGATAAATTATGTAAACTGACATGTTTTCAATATACTGAATGTTGCCACTTTTTCTTGTGCGAACACCCAGTTAGAATTAGCATATGGTATGAAATTGGGACACAGCTCGTAGGCCACAATCTCTCCTACACAAAGACACACAGAACGAGAATAAATGTGGGACTCCAAGCCGTTTCCTTGCAGTTAACCATTTTGCTATTCAGTGGATGCAGTGCTGAATTAATCAAGGCAACAGAGCAAATCACAGGTACCACAGCTCTGATTTGCCTGGAAGACCTAACCTCTCTGTCCTCGGTTTATCGGCTGTGGAAGCTCTGGCCACTGCCCTTTTGCCCTGCCTGGATAAAGTGCCCCTTTCAACCAAATTAAGGAATAATAATTACCATGATTAGAGTGTATAATTGTAGCTGCCGCTGTTGCAGTTATTATAATCATCGTCATAAAAAATGCAGGCAACCCCGACTGGTTCACTAAGAGCTAAAGACATCATCCAAGTGTCAGTATTTCTTTCTTTTATAGGTTGAGGAGGAACTGTTTTTTTTTTTTTCTATATATGATATTTATGTCTTTTTAGTGTGTAAATGAACATAAGATCAAGCTGTTCATCATACTGCGGGGCATTTATATAGCATTTATGTTTGGTTTCCATGGTTGCCGAAAATGAAGGCTGTATAATGCTTCATTCTTAATTAGCTGAGAAGTTAAAACTGCAGTAGTAGATGTTAGTTTAGTTACAAGAGTCGAGAACTTTGATGTTCTGCTTCAAGCCGGGCAAAGTGGAAGGAGTTTAGCTGAGTGATACAAGGCACCAGAGAGCGAGATGTTGAAGTTTTGCATTGTGTTTGCTCAAATTGCCTACTGCAGCTTTAAGTAGCGTAGAAAAACCCAGATAGCAAGTATATGTAGTTTGCATTTGTGGTTAATGTGTTGTGTAGCGGTTAGATTTAAACCCTACTATTTGTTGTGTTTGTGGACTTTTTAGTATTTCTGTAATGCCAAGTATTTTCTTTTAGTAACTGGATGAATTGAGTTTTATTAGACATCCCGGAGTCCAGTTTCTTAACCATTTTGTACAGTTATCAAAACATTCATACTGTCCACAAAATGTCAGTGGTGGGAGTGAAGTTTAGCCCTCCCTGTGGACTTTCCTCACCCATCCAGATACTTTGATGCCCTATGATAAGATCCAACGCCACAGTGAAGGCCAAAGGGTAAATTGCACTCCCCACCATGATGCGTATTTGCATACTACAGCTGCAGACCTCAGTATCTCTCAAACATGATAGATGTTTGTGCATGATGTTTGGAGCGCTGTTTTTTTAAATTCTCCTTTCTTATCGCACTTGTCCACATAGACTTTTCTTCAGGCTTGGTGTACATTATACATTGCAGCTGTCTTTTATGCTCTGTGAGCTGTCGTGACTACACAACACTATATTTTATTAAACAGCTGTGTCAGTGGATGTTCGACTTGTATGTATTCGGATAAGGGCTTGTGTATAATTTAAGATAGCTCTACTGCAGGATACGTATAAAAAAATGTAACAGCAGCCAATATTTCCACAATCTCCATCGACTTTTACTGTATATTTGGGGAAAAAAAAGATTTTACATGTAATCTAAAAAAAAAAACCATCTACATAATGCAGTCTAGAATTGGGGGAAAAAATGAGTCAGTATTCATGTTTCCTCTTCATCTTTCTTGTAAATGAACTAATGAGCTAGTTTCAAAACATAAACTATTGAAACAGATTTAAATATTCAATTAAATTCATTCAATTTAATACCCGATTTAAAGGCAGTTTTTCCAATTTTACAACACATGAACCACTCCGGAGTCAGAAATTGCTACTCTGCTAAGCTAAGCTAGCAACCTCTTAGGAGCATTAGCTTGGGGTGTTACTGGTTTTCTCCATTATGATTAGATTTAGCGACTTCCTTATTCATGTGGCATACCGACTGAATTACAAAGATGAAAATATTTTTTTTTTAATCATAGGAAACGGTATATTTAGTGGTTAATTGGCTTTAGATAAAGCTATCTCACCAGCTAGCCCTGATAGCCAGCACTGCAGTTTGTTTTTTACATCACATTTCTAGTTCTTTGACATGTTTTCCACCCCCAAATCACACATTGTTATGGAAAAATGGTTTTAAATGGTAAAGCAGTTGTCAGAAATCCTCGTCTGAATTATTATAATTATGTAGTTCCCGCGTTTTGCAGCAGGGCAGCACGAGTCGAAGTCAACACAATATCTTCGTGACATGACCGGCTGAATTCATGGGGTGTGTGTTGACTTTAGCGGAGATACCCAGCAGGCTGTGACAAGGCATCAGTCACAAACAGCCTCAACGCAGACACGAGAAGCTGTCTGGCTAAACCGATATCTTTTCACAAATAATACAATACTCATCAATCAAGTGGCTACAACACAATAGCCGGAGCCATTTCAGTTGAAGTGATACAATGCGTTTTGTGATCGCTGATTACACAGGCAAAATGCTCAGGGCGACTTAACAGATTCATCATTCAACATTCAAATACCATCTCTCTGACTATAATCTCATTTCTTAAAAGCACCCCTCTGCATGCATCCTCAATTGCTGAGAATACCCCAAAGATTCCCTATATAGAGAGAGCATGATAATAGGCAATAATTGATGATGCTTTTTTATTTTAATCTGCATCTGTTTTTGTGGTGTGCAAACAGCTTGGTGTTTTGTGCATTGTAACTCTTGTATGCATACATAGTGGGCCTGCATATGCTTAAATATATGCCTCTATAATTAAAAATCAATTGAATCATCTCCAATAATGTGTTTTCCATACCTCATCATGCCCATCATTGAAGCTGCACAATAGACGCAGAGATATAGCAGAGGTGGGTGTTTTTTTTTTCTTTTTAACCACATGTTTTTAATTTCTATTTACACAATGTCATCAAAAGAAATTGTCCATTTGCCACCTATTGGTCTTTATTTGCAGATCTTGCTGTTCTGTACATTTTAGAGCTTTACATTGGCCGGTGTTTATAAATAACAGTTGCTATCACAGCTTGTGATTAAGAAAATTAAATTATAAAGATCAAACACTCTTATTAAGAGTAGCTTTAAATCGTTTAGTCTTAGCCTTACAATAATTATATTCAGAGTAGATGATTATCAGAGTACTATGTAAGGGCCCTCTTGCACATTTAAGTGGTGAGTGACACAACTACAGGGCAAAGCAGAAAATTAACAAGTGATGTAACATTATGTCTAGACTAATGGCCAGTCATTGTAATGATGCTAAAATCAGGCTGTGTTGCTGCTTTCAATGCTTACAAACTGCAAGATGTTTAAGAGTCAAGCAACAACATTTTCAATATATATTTTCAATATATATATATATATATAGATAGATAGATAGATATAGATAGATAGATAGATAGATAGATAGATAGATAGATAGATAGATAGATAGATAGATAGATAATACATACATCTATGGCCTTAAATGCACAAGTCAATCGACAGTGGAAGAAATTGGCAAGAAGCAAAAGAATCAGGAGGTGAAATGTGCAGCAGATAAGCACCATTCAAGACTATAAGTGAGCCTCAGCATTGCGCTATGCATGTCTTGCATACTGCCTATGCATACATTATGCTTATGTTGGCTTCACAGATGGCATTCAGTCCAGCCTCAGGCGACGCAACATCTCGACATAGGTGGCTCGTGAAGATGAATGACAAGTGTTGGAGGAAAGCATTCCCTGCTGAGGAGGAGGAAGCTGGGACCAGACAGGTGTAGCATAGGTGGCTACTTCAATATTCTGCTATCACTGAGATACCACTGGGTAGATTAGAGTGCTTCGGGTTTGGCTGAGAGTCAGTGGTAGTATTTCACACTTGTGTTTGCAGCAAGAGACAGTTGTTGACTCTACAATATTGCAAGAGGGATTCCCTGCCTCTACGCATTTGTGCATTTCCAGAGTAGTTCTTCATCGAGTTATGATTGGCAGGACTAATAATGCACTTCTTGGCCTTATTTGCTGCCAGAAAGACTAGTTGAAAAAGCCCCAGAAAAATGGATGAAATCATGAATGGGCTTCTGTATATTATCTTCTTTGTTTACTCAGCTATTTTTTTTCTTTAAGGCATTGCATTTCTTTTTTTGGCCCAAATTACCATTACTGAGAGCTAGTGGTATTGCCAGTTCCTAGGGCAATCCCCAGGGCAGCTGCTTTTTGTGGTGCGTATGATGTCTGTATATTCAAACGCAAAACTACTCCACCAAGGAAAATAATATAATACTAGTATTGTGATTGATATGTTAATCCCCACATTTAAGGATTCCATTTGAGACTACATCTGTGCTCTGATCTTTCAGTGCAGTGTCAAAATCTAAACAATCGTGCTTATAATCCAATAATAAAAGCTTTTTCATGGGTGAAATTATGGCATTGAAGGCCCGTGTAGAATGTAGTGTTATTAGATATAACAGCAATTCTTCAACTGTTTTATTTGTTGTTTTTTTATTAATCCATCTTTCAGTTTCTCTCAGCACGAAATTCAAATTACTGTGTCTGGCAGTACAAATGTCACCCTCCGACATTATGTGATCCCAGAGGAATTCACAGCCGCTGATTAATTCTATTAGAACAATCTCTTTTGTTTTGGCATCATTGAAAGCAACGGGGACAACATTTCAACGCTTCCAGACTGACTAATGGAATAAAGCATAGTGACAAAGTGACATTTCGGAGTGAAAGGCAGGTGAGGCGTGTACAGAAATGCACAGGACGTGCATCATACAGTACATGATCTCAGTAAAAGTATGTAGATGAGGAGCTTGTGACGGTTTGCACTGCTGCAGATGTTCAGACGGTTGGAAGTCTGTGATGTGCTTTTGATAACAGATAAGAACTGCAGCACGGCAGTGCAGTGGGCACATAAATCAAAAGACAGATAAACGATAGGAGATACTGCCAGTTCAGCAGATGACACTTGCTACTTGTTTAGGCTGTGCTACACCAGATACAGTATTGTTGAAAGGTGGCATGTGGACTGTTTGCACTCTTACATCATACTGGGCTCTAACCAAAAATGTGGGACTAAAACATTGGCTTTCATACCTAAAGGATATTAAGCAGCTTCAAAGCTTTGGCATTATATATTTAAATTATGCTAACTAAATTAAGCAAAAACCATTGCCAAGCAAAGCTCAATGGTTCCCACACACCTGTTCAGTTTGGATAGAACGTTTGGTTAATTTTGAAGCAATTTGGCTTCACATGCATGTCTGTCAATGGTGTTTTTCTGTCTTCCAAAGCATGCCCTGCTGTTTTGTGTAAATTTTAAGCATTTTTGATGATGGTAAAACAATTGCAGGCTCTTAAAGATGAGAACATGAGTTCTAATGAATCTAATTCTCTAGTCTGTACATTGCATTTGTTCCAGTTTCACGACACTGAGGGCCAGTGTTCATTGACCTGTGGCAAGAAGTATGGCAAAGCAGGAGTGTGCATCACTACAGCATCTAATTACAAATGAAAGAAAAAGAAAGGAGCAATGAATTACTTTTATTCTTTTATATAATCGTTACCATTCATCATCGCTCGAATTGAGCCCTCCCACATTAAAATAAGATGACGTATAGTTTGCCAGTACACAGAAACACATCCGTACTCTGTGTAATAATAGCCCATGTTTCTTGGAAAGATATGAAAACCGATGAAACGAAAATGTAACATATTCTGTTTCCCGGCACACTGAACATGAGACACACCCTCAAAGTCATAGTGGAGTGGTGCTTTCATTTCTCTATAGAAAGCATCTGAGTGACCGGTTGAGCATTTCTCCAACATCAGCCATAGATTCAAGGAAGTATAAACTGATTTGCTGCAGCATATACTTTAATTTCAATCTGCGTGAGCATAGCTGTGCAGTATCTGCACATGCTTCACTAATTATTGTCTCTCCATCCGCCCCAGCAATATCTTTTCCCGGGGAAGCAGCTTGACTCGTAGCAACAGATCCTTCTTGCCATCTTCGTAGAATCTCCTCAGCACTATATTTATACAGGAATACCTTAAGTGAAGTCGCAGATAAAAATGTGGTTGAATATGTCATCACCCATTACATCTCTAACAGTGGGATTCCTTTCTGCAGCAATAGGAGTGCAGTTACAGTGGCTTAGCTTTAGGAAATGAGAGGAAAGCTAAGTAGCAATAACGACTGCTATATTTAAGAATTCATGTGGTCCCACAACTAATCAACCCCATTCATTTCTTTTCTTTTGCACATTGCCATTTAGGGTTTTAGTGGACTGGAGTGTATCCAGTATTTACTGGGTGGAAAGCAGCGAAACTCACAGCCAAACCATCGAAGGGCCAACACAGAAAGGCAGTTAAGAGTCTCAAGTGATTTGCTTGTCAGAATGCGGAAAGGGACTCATCCAGACTTGTCATCTTCACATCCTCACTCCTCTTGTGACGTAATTACAGGGTCGCAAAAACTAAAACTCCGAGATTGAAAGACAGTAATAACTAATGATAATTTACTGCCTGAAGACGAACTGTGTATGACTTAAATGTTCTTTTTAATTTGTGTTTAATTTGCTCTTTGTTGTAAGGAAGTGTAATTCAGTGTTGTCCACAGTTTAGAAAAGGTGCTGACTAGTATGAGACTGACCTCAGAAATGTAAACATGCTTTTTGCAAACTTATTTATGAATGTAAAAATTAATCAATTGATGCAATAGGACGTAGCTTTTCTATTATCGTGTTAAACCGCAAAGCAGCTTATTTTGTCATTTGGTATTTTAATGATGCAAAATGTGGCTTTTTAAAAAAGGTGCATGCTTGCAGATTGAATAACCAGCTTTTCATCTGTGAGGGGAACCTGTAATATTATCCCATTATTAAAAATAAGCCCATGTTCATTTTTGCACATCAACACTTTGTTAACGATGGCACTGGGAATGAACACAAAGGTGAACTTCTTGACAAAGTGATCTCTGCCTTCAAACGTGGTGCTTTCAGGTGTGTCTCAAACTTCCTGTGTTTGACATGAACCAGATTTCAAAAACTCTCAAATTTAATGGATACCCAAAATGGGGCAAATTAAAAAGAAAAAAACACCGCCTTTTAAGTTAAAAGTTGGTATTTTTCAAAGCCTGAAGATAAGACATTCAACTCCAGCCTGTTTGTCAAGATGTTCAGGGTTTTTGACAACTTCTACAATCCTGCAGCTATGCCCACTGCACATCAAACACTGTTCTCAACAATGAGCTGACTGCTTAAGATTCAACTAATGTTTATCCTGGGATCTGATACATGTATTCTAATCATATCATGTTTCACGAGACGAGCCCTCCGAACTATCGTAGGGTTAAAATCTTGCACCGCCAGGCCTTCTTCTCCTTATTCGGAGCAAAACTTGGATCCTTCTCTCGCTGGATGTACCGTGGCCAAGATGCAACAAATAAGATTTTAAGAGCTCGAGATTTGTTTTTCAGTGTTAGTCGGCAGCAAAGTTTTGGCCTTCTGACCTTTAACAAGCTGTGTGCTACTTTGATTTTTGGACAAGAAAGACCCCCCGCCCCCCACCCACAAAAGCTTCAAGCTAACGCTGACACACATACCGCAGACAGAGACAGATAGTGATGAACACAGGCAGGGCGTGAACGCGGAGAGATGCTCGCAGCAAGAGGCAAACTGATACTGACGTGTGCAGACGAACAGACTGAGCACAACCCACGCAGACGGAGACAGACTGAGGATGACCCACACAGATACGGCAGGACAGCCAGCAGAGACAAGGCAGGACAATCTGTCGAGCAGGAACTGAAGGAAATCTTTAAAAAAAAAAACGTATTTGTGTCGGCAAGTGCATTAGCGTTTCATGATAACTTGCGCTGTGCGTCCCTCCCTCTGTTCCTCCTAAAAACTCTGCTCCTGTAGAATCGCTCTCTGAGCCGTCATCAAAGAGTTGTTTTGCTCAACGTGACTTGTCTCAAACTTTTCTTACATGTCGTTTCAGCTTTACACTCGTGTGACAACTTCCAGCGCGCCCTGCTGTTCATATAGATGATTCCAGCATACACCCAAAGGCCTTCAATCCTCTAGGAACAAAGTCTTTGCCGTCACTCCCTGCTGCGCTCTTCCTGATCCCTCCTAGTTGGGAGTGACAAGGTCAAAGCCTCGACGACAAGAATTGGCGCCGTATCCTGCATTCATATAACAAACTATCCCACGGATTACAATATAAACAGTACATATGGTGCTGGTATGGTTGTGAAAATGGTATATAGTGGGTTTAAATGACTAACCCTGCAGTGAGTGAGAGTGCTGCAAAGTAATTCTGCCAGGGGAAGCAGGAGAAGAGATATTACATCTCGCACAATCAATCTTCTCAACAAAAACAGTTAATAACATTTCTCAGAGGGAGTTCATTGTACGCTATAGTACGCGCTCCTCAATAAAAAGCAGGTAATGCAGATTAGTGGCAGTATATTAAGATAAAAATGATTTCTCATTGTGTGGTATCTAACCTATCTGTGCACAGCAGGAAGCGCATCGTGGAGGTGATGGGCCTCTGGCGCTTTACTTTTATTGCTACAGAGCTTCTAACATAATGTGGACCAAAGGGGCTCATGTGTTCCCTCTTTGAGAGATAAGCCCTGCAGTCCATAAATTGATAAACACCTTTATCATGCTGGGACTCAACTGTTTAGCTGTTGTTGGGGTTTCCCTGCTCAGGATTAGTACAGTTTCTCATCCAGCAGTGGCGACTGAAACGTATAATGTAGATTCAAGGAGAGTGAATGTGTTAAACTGGGAGCTCTCCAACCAGCACTCAATCCCCACTTGCTTGTCAGATATATGTAGCTTTAAAATGTCATCAATATGAAATCATATCAAACTCAAAGAAGTGTTAAAATTCCCAATTAACCTGCACTTGTAATCAAGAGATCCCCCCTCACATTTTTATAGTGCATTTCCAATAAGAATAGATGTTTTATTGAATACAGGGTCATGCCAGATGCCACTTAATTTTGCTCAAATACCAAAGCATACCCTCTTACAGCCTATTGCTCAACTATGGCTGTGAACCAACTGAAAGACCTTCTGATCAGCTATGAAACATTTACTTTATATCACAACACAAGATCTCAGCTTGTGAGGTCACTTTGTCATCAGTATTCCCCTCTGCTCGTGGCCTCTGACAACCTCCGTCCTGCAAATTACACCCTCTGATGCTTCAAAGAGCGCCGTGACAAGCACCCCCCTCTGACTCCGACCAACTGCCAGTATTTCCAGGCTTGGATTGACACTTTAAATGAAATAACCATCGAACAAGTAGAGAGGATGCCATCTTTGTCTGCACAGAGGCATCTGTACCCGCTGAGTGTTAGACAACAAAGAGCCATAGGGGGCCTTCTTGGGTGTTGAAGGGGGTTTGGTGGTGTGGGGGAGTAAGACGCTCCGCTCAGAAATGTCACGTCTATGATTGTCTCTCTGGTGTTTTTATGCCAGAGATGCAGCCTTCATATCTTTGAGTGCCGTCAGCGGATGAGATGCCTCTGGTTGTGTGTTTCCGATGTGTTCAGTTCACAGTAGCAAAGGGAGTCAGAGGAGCGTAGTGTGCATGTTTCACTGTCGGGACAAGCGCGGCTGTCAGATTTACAGGAGATTGGTTCAGAGTTGTAAGGGTGAAACCACTGTTTGTAAACCTGTGAGACTCGCGCATTTAAAAATAAAGACGCCCTCAAATGGCAAGATAGCATGCATAAACCATACTATACAATTATAGTGCATCTCAAAACTGTAATCAACTGACTGACCGTAGAAATCAAACTGCCCCCGAGTCATTTTCATTTTTCACCGCACCTTTTGATCTTAGTGCGTTACATGTTTTCCACTTATCACTAACTGGGAAATGTATCAGCGGGATATTTACACCACACACTGTCATGAGCAAATTCAATCTGCAGCCAACTGATTGAGCAATTTGCTCAGCAATTGAGCACAATAGGCCATCAACATGCAGGAATACTAATGTATATCATAGACCCAGGAGTGACGAGGAAGAAAGCCGCAGTTGTATTTTAACACTGATGATACAGCGGGTTGTCAAAAGGACACCTAGGGCTTTACTGTCCTAATAGCTAATGCACTACATGTTTTGCTACACGCTTAACAACACTTTAAATGTTGTTTTTATGCATTCGAAATTACATGAAACTAAAACCACACGAGTTTAGGCTGGTTTTGATTTCTTCTCAACGGTAGGCTGAGGAGGCAAGCAACAAAGGCTGATGCAGGTGGGTGTAGTGAAAGTGGCAGGCAGATCAGAACGGAAAGGGCATTAAGAGAAGTGATAGTGGTATATGCCATCCTTTACAAGTGACAGATAGCTGTCGTCTTTTACACGGAGGCTGACTATGAGGGTCAGGTGATGAACTGAGGCGGGAAGGTTGGCGGCTGTAAGACAAGTGTGGGCAGGCAGGTTTGGAGGTTAGCGCGCCCAGCGTAGATTGAACAGGTGAAGAGGAGTCAGAAATTGGAGAAGGGGAGAAAAATATAGTACATATGGTATAGATCTCATTCGCTGTCACCATGGCTGTTTAAATGTGTTTTACTGATCGAAAACTGCATGTACAATGCACACAGCGTGTGTTCTTAGCAGCTCACTCGCTCTTTCAATACAGGTATTCTCAGTGGGAGATTTTACTCTCAAAAGTTGAAGATTGGTGATTGTGTGGGAATATGCATGAGATAACGCACGAGAACCATCACTTTAAATTTTGCTGAAATTCACTTTTAAAGTATAAATCGCAGAGAGTCTCCTATAATGCTTTACTGCAAAACAAATGAAAACAAATTACCCCTCGCATCCGCCTTGCAAATGGTAAACATCACTGTTGAAAAGGGAAGACATTGTACATTGAATATGATTAAATTAACCATAAAAATGAACAGCGTTCTCATGCGCGAAGAATCTCAATGAAAACAAGGGAGGCAGGAACAAGGTTTTCGATGCATATTAAGCTTTTTTGATTCCCTATCCAATATTTCCAGAGAGGAACTGAGCAGTTAATTAAATGCCCTTAAATGTACAAACACACATGTGTAGGGTGATTTCATGAATTATACATCTTACACGTGCGCTATAATGGAGGAAAGAACTTTTAACCTCCAGTAGGGAAATATTTAGGAAAGCAAAGACACCCCACTCTATCTGGGCATCTGAATTTGTGCCCTTAGTCTGAGGAAGGAGTGGGAAAAAACAAGAAACAAGAAAGACAAGAAACAACACTGGGAGTTAAAATAGGTTATTGGGCGTAAACGTACCCTCTGAAGGGATGAATAATGTAAAATAGGCTGGTTAGTTGTCAAAAGAAACTCCTTGTGGATTTTGGGTTACTGCGATCTTAGTAAAACAGACTTTCCTCTCATTAACAGTTCAAGGCAAGCTACCTATTCATGAGCTCCCATTAATTTTCAGCATGGCTTCTTTATTCCTCTTTTATTAGCCCCAATTTCGGACGGACAAGAAACGAGCGAGAATCATTTTTGCATGAGGCCTGACCTACATGACAGGAGGGAATCACTAAACTAGGTTATACTTTGATGCAGAGGAATACTGGCTCAGCTCCATGTTATTGTATTATTAAACTGTTTTGAGCATCTGCTGAAGTGACCACTGACATCGGGCGCTAGGTAATGTTGCTGCCAGACACTTGTGCGCATAAATATTGGGACAAGCTGGAAGCAGTTTTACAGATGTATCTTGTATTAGTTTGGTCTAACGGAGAGACACGGAGACAGAGAGGGGGAGCAGGGATTGCAAGAGAAATGATGTAGAGGTAAAGACTGCGAATCTACAGTTTGATCACAGTATTGGAAAATGGTGCTGCTCACTCATCAACTGCACACGGCTAATACAAACACATGACGGACTGCACTGAAGCAGACATTTTTCTGTAAGAGGGAATCTCAAGACCCCTAAAATCATATTTTTCGCCCTAGAAATAATTGAATTGAATTTACACTGGTTATCCAGTGTCTGAGGTAAAAGTGGGGCTAGAGCCGCTGGGTTATAACTGTGGCAAAATCAACTTGACATTAATTTGGGTGACTGTGACAGGGGCGCCTCGGAGTCCCGGGCAGGTTGGAGGGAAAAGAAAAAAAAAATCATCTACACTCTGGCTTGCTCCCATACCCCCACCATCACTCTATCACTCTATCAAATTAAAAGGCCAGAGTCTACATCCTCCCTCCAGAGTGTCAGCCCCTCTTGTCAAAACCTAACGAGTCATTTGCTGAAGGTTATTGTTATTGTGTGGCATTTAATCCAAGTCATGATATTAGCATAATTTCCTGACCAGTCCTCTTAACCTCTAGTCACCTTTAATTGGTCGGAGCTTTTTAATGCCCGTGTTTCAAATAGCTCCGAATGCATTTCTCATAATTGGTATGGCTGCTGGATGCTGCTGCTGGATATTTTATAGACAGCCGCTATAAGTAACTATAGATAGGACACCGTGAAATTAACAGTCGGGACACACCCAAATGAAAGATATTCTCCTGAATTTTTCATAGGATTTTGTTTGTAGTCCTGGCAGACTAGCCCTCACGCTCGTTACCATCCATTGATGTCAGTGGCGGGGCGATTCTTGGAAAGCAGCTTTGGTCAGCACACAGGCACAAAAACAAGCCATCAAGTGTGCAACCATCACGGTTCAGATTTGATCACTGGCAGACACTCCGACCCTGCAGCACCTTGCTGTGTGTGTGTGTGTGTGGAGAGAGAGAGAGCCTCGTGCTCCCGTCTCCTCGCATGGTCCTCTCTTTTGGCAGCCATGCTGTCGCTTCACAGCATGCCCACTGAGATGAGTGATTATTTCTTTAACTATGTGAAATAGGACACTGGAAGAGCTCAGAGTTCACGGAAAGGGTGTCATTGGAATGTGGAATGTGCCTGAACACTTCTGTAAAATTAGTGTCTTGAATGTCAGCGAGAGGATGACCAATCCTGCAAACTGAAAGAAGGGTCTATTTTTCAGCTTTCACGGGAAACAAAGCTTCGCCTCTTCATTCTACTTGCTTCTATATTGCTTCTACATTCAATATCCTTAATGAGACACACACTAAAGTAGCAAACTTGATGAAATACTGTCTAAAAGTAAATCATTTGGCAGAAGAATCCAGGCAATAATGGCTGCATTCATATCGCAAGCTTTAATGTGCAATTCTGATTTAATGCTCCCATTTTAAAGGAAAATACAGAATACTAAAGCACTCACGCTGAAATACATACTTTAAGAAGTATAACTGCTTTCTTTGCATCTGAAACAGTATGTATATGACAGAGGGTCAAATCTAAATAGAAAATGTCATGTTTAAAATGCTTTTATTTTTGTCCAATTTGACATTAGCTGAGGTATAAGTCATGTATGAACACTTATTTTTTTCCTGAATTGCGAACATAGCAAGCTTAGTCATGTGATTTAAAATACACTGGTTTTTATTTTTCCAAAGCATCAAACATGAATAATTTCACAGTAAAACATCGGCAAATACGTTGACACCATGCGGCATGCGTCCACGTAGCTCTAACTGTAGATTTCTGTGACCTCGTGTGTACTGTCATGCATGAATCTGCTGTTTATGCACGTGGAATTGGCATTTTAATATTGACAACATCTTCAGGGTGTAAAGGGTTCACTGAGGAGCTGTCAAAGCTCCCACAGATTACAAATCAACACATGCGTAGCAGCTCAGTATCGAAAAAAACACACAAAAAAAATGTATATGTACAGATTTTTTCAACCCTCCTCGCATGTGGACTTTAATGCACAGGCTTCCCCATTAATCTACCATTCCTTGTAGATTATTTTTAATTTGGCAGGCAAAAGACTCTTTTCTCCCATGCACACAGAACACCATACCGTCCCTCCATAAATGCTAGGAGGCTGGCGAAAACAAAATCTGGCTCGTCTTCTTATTTGCCAACTATCCCGCAAGTGTCCTAAATATAAACAGCAGCAGTCACTTCAGCGTTTAGGTCAGCTGTGGTCTGGCTTTGGGGATGTTAAAGAGGGGATTATTGCTCCTCCGCAACAAAGTCCACTGTGTTTTTTTTCTTTTTGTTTTGTTTTGTTTTGTTCGTTTTTCCCCCAGAAATTAGCCAGCAATTAACCTTAACTTCTCTTTGAGACAATTCCCCGACCCGAAAAAAGCACAGCGGGAAAAAGGTTTGTTGCTGGGTGAGCAGTAATTGACTGCAACTTTCTTGCTGCACTAGAAACATGTTGGAAACCGCTGTCCTCTCATCCAAAACTCACAGACAGACAAATGTCACGTTAAGCATATAGAGGTTTGTCTTTAACCTTTTAAAGAAATGTAATTCCCACTAATTATGGAGGTAATTCTTCTCATTTATATATATGCATTGTTTATAGCACTTATTTGCTATATATGAATCCTATTTTTAATTAAAGTAATGCATTATATGCAGTTTAAAATTTTGTATACACTGAATGAATAATTTCTCTGTGAATTACAGCATTTTTTTCACTTTCCAACTCAGAGGGGTTGTTTGGCCTCTGCTGATGGGGAAACATGCCCCTGGCCAGAGCTAATGGTGACACCTTTGAATAAACAACAATCTGGACAATTTTCATGAGCCCTCTTGTGAAGGAAAACATATTTCAGCCCCTCTCCACCTGTAAGTGAAAAAATCTCATCACAGTCCAACCACTCTTTGTAATGATGTTTTTGGCTTTACTGTAAAATGCAGTTTTGTGCTGCAGGTGTAAACTTTGCGCTACAGCCTCCTCCATCTTCAACAACATCAATTGTATGTCTTTTTTTTTTCATTCAATTTCATTAGGTGGTGACAGCATACTGCAGTGATAATGTCCATTAGGTTGTAAGTCAGAGTGATGAAAGGTAATATTCCTCTGGTCGGCATCAATAATGTCATGTTTGTACACTGAAATTGATCCCTTAATGAAACCCTGACCCAATTCACACTTCAAGTGTCTTGGCGAGATTGGACTGATGGAAAAGTGTAAAAGCATCCACAAAGCACAAGAGATCGATGGACATCCAACTGCTAAAACCACATTGTGCTGTGGTTTTAGTACAATGCTAGCCAGATGTTGAAAAGGTGTTTATGTATCGACGATGTAAGACGAATGTGTAAGCTTTACCAATCCCTAAGTTTAACAATGTCAGTAAGTGGTCTGTGAAAGTGGCCTTTACCAGGTCTGTCCCCTGTGATGAGGGTAGCTAAAGTTACCTTGAAATTACAGTGAAATTAGCCGCCCTTGTCCCTGTTTCACTAAAGTGACAGGAAAAAGTTGCTGCAGCTGTTTTGACTCACACGTACGGTCATACAGGTGCTGTTGTGCGTGGTGAAACAGGCTAGCTACGAGCCGTGTACTTAAAAGTGACAACACAAGACGCTTAAAAACTAGTCTGGTAAACAGCAGTATTTTTTGAGTTGGACAAACACTGTGCAAGGCTGACCTGCTGCAAAATGTGCAGTTTGTAAGAAAGAACAGACACTGCTGCGGGCCTCCTGAAAGGTGATTCAGGTGACACAGGATCTGGAGGAAAAATAATAAAGTTTGATAACATGGCTGAGAGCAATACGAGGAATACCAATGAGTGACCTCGGATATATTTGTCATTGGCAGGAATAGGCCCATCTGTTAGCTAAGCAGGTATAAAGACTTCACTGGTGAATTTGCTCCCTTTTCATGGTTGCACAGGCAGAATATATTTAAGCAAACGGATACGCCATGACACACAGTCATTTTCCTTCAGAATTCCTCTCTGCCCAGTTGTCTGCGCTATTGTTGTAATACGATTCGAATGATTTCATGAGGATCCTTTCAATGACTGCATCTTGTGTGTGTGCAATGTGGCGGCAAAATAATCATTTGGATGTCATTACCTTTTGCAGAAAGATAATGGCATTAAACCCTGATGATCCTCATCCAGGGCTGCTGTATGCCCAACAGAAATCAGCCAGAACAATGGTTCTTTAGCCTCATGCGTTGTGATTTACTTCAGCAAATGAGATTACTTTTGCCTCTTGAACATTTTTGAAACACCCACATGCACGGGGCAGGGAGAAAGAGAGGTCAGATGGTGTGCGCTGAAAGGTCTCAGAACTAACCAAAGACTGTGTGCTCAAGGCTTCTCCAGTTATCGACTGGAGGGTTAGTGAACCCTGAGTGCAGGTCACAGGAGCTTATTTGAGATGACTTCATTCCACCTGTAGCGAAAGGTTACAGCGGGAAGCTGCCTGTTTTGTCTGCGCCGCCATTCCAGCACAGAGACATGCATTCATTCAGCTTGCATTCTGTTTGTCTTTCCTACGGCTCTGTTTCTCTCCACCCACACAACCTCTCATCTCCTACCAGGAAGTATAGTTCTAATGAGGGGAGGGAAATGTATTGCAGAAGGAGGATATGTGGGCAGAGCTCGGGTGATACTTTTTTTTGTTTTCTAAATTTACCACTACGTATATTTGTGTCAGTTACATATCAAGTGGATCAAGTGGTGAGCCAGTCATTAGGCTTGATCGTGTTTAATCAAGCCCTGCTGATTTAAAGTGCAGCGAGCAACTGATTGTTTAACCGTGTGTCATTAAATCCAATCCATTTTGTGCGAATATTACAGTGACAAAAAGAGCTGCAGGTATGCTTCAGACATTCAAAGTATTTAGGATTAAGTCTATGCACTCCACATATATGTTTTCTAGGTCAGATACATATTTGAAATGTCGTAATCAAAAACATTCCTTCAAAATATTTTCTGGCAGCTATGGATCTTATTGTTGCTCTAATGTCTCCTTTAAAAAGCCGTATACTGTATGTAGGTCAAGCAGCTTGTATGTGGCGAAGAGCATTACTTGTGAAGATACTTACTTCCATGTTTCCTCTGTCCCGGTATTTTGACATCCATCACTGCAGCTTTGTCAGTCAGCATGATGGTGGGTAAACATCAGTTCCCGAGTCACAAAGGAAAGATGGAGGTAGAGATGATGAATGGACAGATGGAAGGACGCTGGAGAGAAGCAGCTGGGTACGTCTGAAATTAAAAAATGGTCAAAACCAACGCCTGGGTAAATATTTTCATTTCTGGGGCGACAGTAATGCCGACATGCATTAGCACAGCATGAACACAGATGTGTCCACATCGACACCTTGGGACTTTTACTCTGTGTTTCCCCATTATAACCACATCCACGAAATTGACCCGCATTTTAGCGCCACTGCAGGAAATGTCACCTCACCTCAATTCCCTCATCAAAAATAAATCCCCACCAGTGGTGTCAGTGGTTCAGATTTGCTCCCCATCCAAATGTGGGCGCTCTTGTATTTAAAATTTCAAATGCTGGCTGTCTTCCCACTTGACCAGTGTGTGCAATAAACACAAACGTTTTTTTTAAGCTCTCCTTGAAAACCATCACGTGTTGTCTGACAACTTATAGAAATAAAATGGTAACTGATGAGAGATTGTTAAATGATAATCGCAGAGAACTGAGGCTCAGTAACTCGGGATGAGTTACCTTTTGCCTGGACTAAATTGTTAAGAAGCCTTGAAATAGTTATCCCATGTTAAGCTGCACTTTAGCGTGTCTAATTCCTAATGGTTCCCCCAATCAAAAGGGACACAAAGCCATTTATCTTTGCCTTAATACGACTGTAAGTCTGGTATACCAGTTCATCTAGCCATAATAACACAGGCATATTAATAACCAATTTGGAAGTAATATAGATCTACTGAGAGCATAAAAGAAGCCAAAGCATAATAACTCTTTTGTATCAGGCAATGTTGCTGCCATAGCAACTGCTACCTGTTTCCACTCTTAGATCTGATTGGAAGTAGTTTTTCTCCCCCTTTACCCTAAAAACTGTGTACAGCTGGCACAACAACATGGTTCCTTTTTTTTTTTTTTGTCCATGACCAATCTTTTCTGTTTTATTTCCTTTCTAACCCTGTCCAAATAAAAAGATGCAAGAAATTCATGAAGAGCTGCAATCGTCTTAACCGCGCAGTGAAGCAGCTCAGACGGGTTCTGAAGGCTTTTGTGGGGGTAAGCTGGTAGGAGTTGTAGTGGGGGGGATGTGGGATTCCTTATACATCTTCTTGTGTCCTGTTGGTATACAGCACTACACTGATTGTATATCCTAATTTTGAATCAAACAAATCTACAGTAGGCAGGTGCTTCATGAAACTGGTGCCGAACGGGTTCAGGTTCATCTGTTTTCACTGACACGTGCATTGTAATTGGTAATGTAATATGCATGCTGTTCCTTTTTTCTACTTCATTAAAGCGTGTTTTGGGAAATACACCATCTTACTCTTACTCTTAATTAATAAGCTTTAAAAGATGTTGGTTGACATATTTTTGAACTTTGGAGAGAGCCATGCTTGGCTGTTTCCTGTTTCCAAATCTCACGCTAAACTAAGCTAATTGCCTCCTGGCTCCTGCTCTGTACTTTACATAGAGACATGACACTGACATCTATCTCCACATCTAGCTATGGGAAACACAGGGGAAAAAAAGTATATTCCCAAAGTGTTAATTTAATTTGCCACACTAGAAAGTATCCTAATAACTAGTTTGGGTTACCATATTTCATATCTCTATGGGACTGGGGGGGTTGCAAAGTGACAGACAGGCAAAAGGCATGTCCATTCAGTTGTGACAGCTGTTCAGAACTCTTGCATGGCTGGCTGAGTGAATACCTGGCAATAAGGGCAGAAGTCCCACACCTCCTGGTTAGAGCCTGTTACTGAAATGAAATGTTTCCAGCAGAGGGGGGCTGGGCTTCTGAATGTTATTGTAGAATTACAGCCACCGAATGCACAGCTTGACGTGCTACAGCCGGCCTCATTTCCCCCTTTTTGGTCTTGCGCTCACTCAGCGACCATGAAAGGCCAAATCAGAAAGAGACATGTAAGCCCATGAATTCTTTTTTTTTTTTTTTTTTTACACATATTCATTTAGATGATGATTAGTTTTATATCAAATTATACATCTCATAAATCGTCCTCTCTCCTGCAGCCTACAGTGCTACCACCTACCTGTGCGCGCACTGGAGACGCACTTAGGCTATAAGTGTTGTAGCGCAGGTGGTATGCCGGCTCAGCAGTTAGCCAGCGCTAACTGAGGCCTCACAGTTTGTGGGTTTGAATCGTGGCCCTGCTCCATCTTGTTTGGAGGCAAGCTCGCCCTCCTGTTTGTGTGGGTTTTCCTCCGGCTGCTCTGGTTGCCTCCCACCATCCGAGCACACGCAGCTCAGGTCAACATGAATCTCTGAATTGTCCAGTGCTGCAAATGTGTTTTATTTTTTATATATATATTTAAAAAAAAAAAACGAAGAAGTTCCTGCTGTTCACTCAGTGCATGCTGGGCCGGGCTTACAGAACCTCACGACCTAAAGTGGGAACAGGCTGCCATTGGAAATTGGATAAATCTGAGACGGATATAATAATAATGCAAAGAAACGGAAGGCAGAAATATGTTGAATGTAAAGTGTTTCGCCACTGTCTGCTGAAGTGCAAGTCCAGGTTGTAAGTGTTGTTATAATATGTTATACATATATATATAATATGTTTTAAGTCTGTCTTTGGCTTTTTTTTTCCACAACTTTTACAGCCAAATGTAAAACTGTAAAAAACAGCTGGATAAAAATACCTTGACTTTGAACTTATGCACGATTCCTGCGTAACTACAGGCATTGATTATATAGATATGATAATACTGTACCATGGGATGTGTGTGCTATAAGGCTGAGTTTAAAGATGACGCATAAACACCATCTGCTGAATACAGAACTACCTCATGCATTTATGTGAAAGGAAAAAAAAAGTCTGTTTGCGCGTGGAAATCAGATCACTGTTTGACATATTCAGAGCGAAATATTGAGGCCTTGCTTCACTGGGACAGTTTTTTTTTTTTTATGATCTGATATACTCACTTATCCGTTTCAAAAAATGTCATTGAGCATCATCTAAGATAAATGCTTTTTGTAGTTTGAATTATGAAGGAACCACATTAGCAATGTTCAGATGCAATTTTCAGGTCTTTCAAGTCACTTCAAACATCTGTTGAAGTTGGGGCTTTGCATAATTTAGTGACAAAACCGAGTGGGATCTCTGTTTTCCATCTGTACGTCAAAGCTTTTCATTTGCAGAGACTGGCCTGCCATGGAGGGACATTGAAGTTGTCTTTGTCCCGCTGCATTTCTCCGCTCTTCGTCTGAAAGTCAGCCCGTCAGTCCGCTCATCCAACTGGCGTCCATCCACTCACCTACTCAACTTTCACCTACATCGCCTCACCAAACGTCGCCGTGCAAATGCTCAAAATAGGCGTGAATCATCTACAGAGGGAATCAGATTTGTGGATTAGTCCTTCATCACAGTCAGTCTCCAGGGTGCAATCATGTCATTCACAGTGGCGCTAATAAATACCCAGCTCATTTCACACCACGTTTCACTTCGATGTTGATGATATCAGAAGCATTATCCATTGCTGTATGTACTTTATGAGCAGGAAAAAAACCCCCAAAAAAACAGAGTACCGGGGTTAGTCGATCCATCAGCTATGTGTTTTTCTGAATACTGTAGGTAGGGAGAGGCAGGAAGGTTCAACTCTGGAGACTTCACAGTATAAACAGATGGTATGACAAATAGATGATAAATGGAAACAGAAAATAGAAGTGGAGGTTATGATGTTGTGGTGTGACAGCAAAAATACACTTGTGTAAGAGATTGAAACATTACATAAAATGATCGCAGAGCAGTTTGTCATAAGGGGGGGGGGGTTGTTTTGTGTGTAATTTATACTTTAAAAAATCACTCAACTGTAAGGGATTTTTATGTCTTAATTACCTGGAATCTTGCCCAATTATCTTTTTTTTTTCTTTTTTCAACTGCTTCATTCAGTCGCTGACAATTTAACTACTCATGCCTGATTGCAAAGGAGCTCTTTCATTTTGGCAGTAAGCCAATTGGAAGAATTGCTAATTAATACAACAGGTTAACCGCTGTGCTTGATCCGCTGCTGTAGTGGCTTTGCAGTTATCTACATCAACAGGGGATTATCATGGAAATACTGGCTCTGATGTGCCAAATCGCCACGGCCAAGTTTCTGGAGTTTTGACGGCAGGACTATTAGAACACGAGCTTTGGACAAAAAGTTGGGTGACATTTAGAAAGAAACCTGCATGTTTGAACTTGCACAAAGTAATTTGTAAGTATGTTTTCCCACCCTGTCTGTCAAACAGTGTGGGTTAGAGTTGTCAGGCTCTATCTTTGAAAGGGCCACACTGAGGAATTGATGAATGAATTAATGTCTGTCTCTAGACTTTAATCCATTTTTGGAATATCTTTATGCAGTTTGCATTTTCCAGCACTAGCCATTCGATGTATTTACATTCTATAATTACCTCTCTTTATAAGAGTCACCATTCCTACTTCAGGTTCAAATTGCCTACCAACGCACTAGGGATTCACAGGGATGCACGCATGTTATCTAATAATACCTTTTTTTCATTTTATCTCAATTATAATAGCCTCACTGTTTACTGTTCACTCTCCCCATACTGTATCAGAGCATGTGCTATTGCTATTAGTGAACATTTCCTGCCGCAGCTGCTTCACATTAAAGGGATGCAACTGGTGAAATGGCATGACTTTTATTGTGAAGCAGTCGCAGGAAAATCAAGGTATTACTGCTAATACAAGGTATTAGCACCCGTTCAGCAAAAAATTTGTCTCTAAAATAAGATATGGTCATTTTTGGCATCGGCTTGGTAGCATATCAGTTCTAAATTTTGCAGGGAGTAATAGATCAAGAAGGAGCAGCCACAGTGAGGTGTTAGATGAAGCACCACAGGCGACAGGCTGCACACCTGCAACTTCTCAGCAACGTAACCAACTCCTTTCACTGCGCCCTGCATGTGGGGTGGAAAACTACTCATAGTGTGAGCAGCATGAAATCAGATGGCTGTTGCTTTTGGCATGATGGAAAAAGGCCAATTATTGAGCGCCTTCTTTTATTAAAATGGTGTGAGTTTGTTTGGCTGCCCTTTAAATACATACCCCTTCTGTTGTACTTCTAACAGATTAGCTGCTCAAGGAAAGTTCTAAGTAAGTCCTGTAGTCTTAAACTGGATATGCTGACCAGTAATGCCAGGTGTTGCGCAGTCAGCTCGAACTGATTTATTATACCTCAAAGGGATAGTTCGTGTTCAGGACAACTTCTTTTCTGGCATCTCTAGTCAGAAGAATTCAGGAAAAATAGGGCCTGCTCAACCACTTTTTAACAGCAAAAGAACCTATTTACCCTTTATGTAGCCATTTGTGATATTACTTAGCCATTTTTGTTTATTTATTTTTTTAATTAAACTTAATCAGCAACGCTTTCTATAAGGACCACATCTGAAGTTCATTATGAGGGCATTTGTAGTGAATTATAATGCAGTCATAGTGCTTCATCACAACACTTTAAAACACACATAATGCTTTCTGATGCACTAAATCAACAGACTTATAATGAATTATAAGTTCAGTTGTCTTGTGGATGCTCTTGACTAGTACAGACTACTATAATAAGAATGCTGAAGGCCATGCAGTTTTGATTGGACACTGCACCAGTCACTTAGGATGCAGCATAGATTAGTTTAAATGCATATATATATATATATATATATTACGCTTTACCACCAACAATGAAATGTTATGATAAGGCATATATTATCAGAGGTGCATCATAATATACTTTGAGTCCTTGCAACAATCGATAGTTCGGCTGTGTATAGGTGAGTATAGGTCATAATGTATTAAAGACCCATCAGTCAACCTCCAGTTTAGAGCATCCGTAAGACACTTGAACTTATAATTCAATATATATCTTATATATAATTATATATCTATAATGTTTTATGACTGTTGATATAGTGCATCAGAAAGCATTATGTGTGTTTGTAGGTGTTGTCATAAATCATTATAAACCATTATAATTCACTATTAATGCCCTTATAATGCAACCTCTGGAGACACCACATATAATATGAACAAAAACAGTAAATATATGAAATAAATACAGTGGCAAACTATTTTCAATACTATGGCTATACTAATTAATCTTTAAATTTAAATAAAAATAACTAAGTATGCTAGGATAAATAAAGACTCATATACTCAAAACAAATTAATTAGGAGCTCATGTCGCTATACAAAAGTGCATTTGTACATCGCCCCCCCCGACCCCCCCGACACACACACATTTCTTCGCACAAGGTTTACCGGGTGTGAACTGGCAGTAGATTTGCAGATCATGTCACTCGATTTGTCGAGAAGCTCATTTTGACCAGGGGTGACAAATAGGAAGCACGACCAATCATTGCAATCTGCAGGGGTCAGTGGATGCTAATGAGTGGTAGCCATTTTTCAGACTTCATTAATCGCACATCTCAGTGAGTAATAAATGCGCCTCGCAGCAGTGTTATTGGCTAGTGGGCAGAGCAAACAGCCACAGCCATTGATCAGACTCGGAAGACCCACATCTGCTGGGCTTGTTTGCATGGCTGCTCACCGCCTCATCCCTGCGGCCTTCCCAGATATCTTTGACCTTGGGGATTGTGTGTTTCCTGGTGTCTGTTATGATGCCTTTTCCAGCAGCCTTGTATTCATCGAGCAGATTTATTACTATCAAAGGGGCGCAAAAACAAAACAACATGGCAGTGAAATGGTTCTGGGTTTTTGCAAGGCCTTTGCCTAATCTGCCCTACTTCACTGTACCTGGAACTATTTAACGAATGCCTTTTAAATCATCCTTACTTTCCACTCCAATGTTTACAAAGTAGTGCAATAATTGTCTCCTCAGTTTTATTATTTTACTTAAATGTAGACTGAACACTATTGCCCACAGTATAATGAGAACTGTGTAGACTCATGATGTGACAGGTGGCTAATGGGACTCTGCACACCAGTCATGGACTGAAGCTTCAGCATAAAATGCCACTTGCCTCAACAAATAATAACTCGTCCAAAAAATTCTTATCACAAAAACATCAGAAGCGTAATTAAAAAGCACTACCTCTTCAAGGACAACTCAACAATGCAACAGGTGTTTAAAACTGTCTGGACCTGATCATTATAGTGCATTCTTGTTAGTTCGCTCTCCGGCGTTGCGCGCAAACTCCCCTCTTTAAATGTTTAAACGTTCGGATCCACAGGTAGATTGTCCCCCTGACAGAATCCCAACTTCTGCATGAGACATAAGAGTCAGATGTGGGTGGCATCCACCTGACTTGTAGTTTGCTATCTGCATATGAAAGACCAAACCTCCCACGCGAAAAGATTTTTCAGAATGCAAACATTTTCTGAACATACCACTGCGAATTCATAGCATGGCCGATCAACTCGTAAACCTTGGTTCTTTCTGCCGTTTCCAGTCTGATGGTGTCACATCTGTCATTATGTTTCCTGTTCATTTGCTAATCTCCTGGGCCAAAAGGCTAAGCCCATTAAGTCCCCTGATAACAGTTTACCGGAGAACCTTTTGGCTACCAGTCTGTTCTCCCCCTAGATATGACCGCCGCATGATTTCTCAGAGAGGCGACGGCAAGTTTAGTCTCCAGCTTCTGTTCAAGCTGTGTTTCAACAGGTGGCAACTCTGACAATTTAAACATGGCTAGCATTTCCAGTCTCTAAAATATCTCTCCCTTGACATGCACATCAATCCTGTATAATTACAAAACTTGAAGGTCCAATTCTAATGGGATATTAACTACATTTTCTCATCTCTAATTACTGCAATGAATGGATCCGTAGCTATTCAAATTCATCTTGAAAGGAGTCAGAGAATTTTAATACCAGTGGAACTCCAGCGGAAATGTGTGTGTCATGTTATATTGAATCATGTGGCTGCATCAAATTGCATTGGCTAGATTGAGTCCCATTTATCTGTTTGTTATTTATGAATTAATCTAGACGCATGGGATTGTTGTTTGAGCACTGGGATTTGAATTTAATCACCTCTAATTAGTATTCCTCAACCATGTTGCATAGTTGCCCTTTGATTCAACTGATTCAACTGATCAACCTTTGACAGAGGTTCTGTGTCTATTGTATACAGGTTTGCTTGTGGTTGTGGAGGAATGGGAAGCATTGCTGACAAGTTTCTAAAAAAGCCTGTTTTGTAAAATTTTTTTCACGGTTGCAAATGTTGACTACGTAGCCTAAAGCCACCTCTTTAAAATTGCATGCAGTCTGACAGAGCGGTGCAATAACTGACACACAAAATTCCAGTGCCTTTGATCATCATTTAGCATTTGATTTAGCAATTTATTAATATAATCATCAATCATGCATTATTGGAATTCACACATTTGCGTAAACATTTTCATGGTCAATCACTGAGACAACACCCTGTTGTGGTAGCGCTAGTGGGATGAATCCATCACATGCAATAAGAAACTATTAGACAGTGATGTGTCTTCTGTTGTTTTGGCTCTTCACACATTGGATTTGAGATCAAAGTGCAGACTTTCAGCTTTGCGAGCATGTCAGGCAGCACAGCGGCAGGGCAGAGACACTAAACATACAGACACCACCGCCAAAGAGTTTTAAAGGTCAGAACAATTGAACTGTTCAAATCAGTTATCCGACCTCCGTCCAAGTGATCATGCATTTTCAGAAGACAAGACTGAAGGCAAATAGCAGAAAAAAGTTCGGAGCTGGCAGAATATGACCACACATGATGACAGTTTCTACTGATAGCTGCAGACTAGGATATTGCAGGACTAGGATTTGCAACCAAATTGTCCCCTAAAATATAAAAAAAACGTCTACTATACCTCAGATTAAAGCTGAAGTTAACAATTTGGTCAAAAGTAATCGTATCCTATCAAATATAAAATGTGCTGGTTTACAGGGGCAAAAAAGAACTTCTGTACTATATGGTCTGGGATTTTTGTCCTGCATCATGAGTTAAGGTAAATGTAGGACCTAAACAGCTGGATCTTCCCCTCCTAATGCGGTCACGATTTTTTTAGCATCGTACAGCAGCAGACAAAAACTGTGTGAAAAGACTCAAGTTTTCAAGCAAACCTGGATACCTCGTTTGAGCTTTCCAGCCCTTCCACCATAGGTTTACCATGACGAAATGTTAAATATAGACGCAGTAACCTTGGATTAAATGATGAACAATGAAGCCCTGTGACATCACCACCCCTTTTAATTTCTATATAAGTAAGCGTATCAAAGTTAACAGTGCATCGGTCAACCAGCAAAGCTTTCCATTTTGTCCAAGAGCAAAGGAAAGGTGGGGAGTACTGATAAGAAGAGTGGAGTGGCTTAGAAATTACATGCTTTATATTAAAATCCTTTTAGCTTTTATAAAGTATTACTGCCACTTGTGGACCTCGAATGAACCTTTTGCAGTGAGATAATGAGGGAGAAAGCTTCGCTGCCTCCTGAATGTTGACAACTGACTGAGACTGAGACTACTTTTTTTTTGTTTTCTTTTAGGTCACCTATCCTTATCCAGGGTTAATCCAATTAAGATTAAAAATGTAAGATTTCTACAGGAAGAGACTCAGCCAAGACAGCAGCCTCGAGTTCAGTCACAGAGCAAAAATATACAGTTGAATAAATTCTGGAAATGACAGAAAGGGAGCCCAGGAAAAAAAAGTCAGAGGGGCAGAAAGAGATACCAGGAGGGAAGAAAAGTGACACAATCCAAAAAAAAAAAAAAAGGCAAACCAAAACTTTTTATTAACCAGCTGTTGCTTAGATTGTTATGACAGAAAACTTTAAAAATGAGAAAGAAGCACTTTGAAGTTCAATTGCAGATAAAGTTAAATCGCAAACAGCAATTGATGACAGCAATTGATGACACTTATGCACACCGCACGGTAGGTGGTGATCATTTTTGACTCACTTTAAGTTACACCACTGGCTCTTTTAGGACAAAGAAGCTTGTCCTTCACGGCCCAAACTACACCAAGATCAAGGTTTTGTTTCTCAGACACTGCTGCCTAGCATTTGTATAGAGTCACTGACAGGGAACAGACACAATGACATCTCATGGACTGAAATGTTCTAAAGAGATGCAGAGTCACATAGTTGTCTTTGTCACTTGTGAGAATAGCACAATAGCTTGTTTTTAGAAGCACATCCTCAGAGCTGGCTTGTATGCACTTCACGTGTTGGTATGTGCTTCGTCGTCCACCTGTGCATTTCAACCTGTATGTAGATTTTGCCTCCATACTACAACAGTTGGCATAAGACACTGTAAAGCACAATAAAGCACAGCTGGCAGCAGAGTATATATCCACCTGTCAGTGCTTAATGCACCCATCTGTTACTCCTGGAGATAACAAACCTTTCAAAGGTGGTCTGACTACCTACTGTGTGAGCAGTAACAGTAGAAAACTGGGGTGGAAAATGTTGAAACTGCCCTCTTTCACAGTGTAAAGAAATCCTTGGTAATAGTCCTGGATGTGCACCAAAACAACTTGTTTAGTTCCATGAAATTTCATTAGATTCTCTTGGCATTTTTTTTAAATGAGTACCTAACAAACAAATAAAGCTAAACTAAAAAGGCTGCAAACATAACCCTCTCCTGCAGTAGAATGAATCCACACTCAAATTACTTTATATAAATTCAATACAGTTTGAGAAATGGACAAAATAAATACAAGTGTGAGTGGCCTTGACAGCCACTATAGCTCGAGCCGCTGGCTTAGACTTCTTTATTGCCATTTTAATAGATTAAAATTTGGGTTTGGATATCCAAACACTGCACTGTCAATTCCTCAGTTGGTTTCGTTGACTGGCATGTAGAACTTGTCAAATTAGGGAAAGAGCGGTTGAAACTTCCACGAAGCCGAGATCAGTCCAACTTATAATCAAAATCCATTTGGCTCAAAACCATCTTAAAGAGTTGTCAGCATGCTCAGTGAGTCCTCAGTCTTAAGACCCAAATGTGGAACACCCTCTCTCTGGAATGCTTAAAACCATACCCGCTGACCTGAAGACTTATCTTCCATGTGAGTCATACATATAACTTTATTACTGGTATTTTTTTTTTTTTATTTCTCCCTTAATGTTACTGAAACAAATCGGGGTGCTTGTTCTCTCCATACTCTAATCCAACGGCATTATTTGTTATCCTCCTCATGAAAGGCTCCTCCAGATTTTCAGGCTTTTGTTATTCAAGGTTAAAACTTTTTGTCGTCAACTCGCCACGTTTCCCTGGTAACACTGGAGAATCTGACTAAACACCCAGATCAAAGTCTTTGCCATTTAATAGTTGTCACCAGATCCTTGTGAAATGAAAACCTCTTTAAGTGTAGTCTTGAGTGTAGACAGTGTACCCCAGCACTTTTTAACAACAAAGTCACTTCACTAAGTACTTTGCAACCAGTCAAAACCTAAAAAGGTTTTTTTTTTTTTTTTTTTTAATCTCTATAGGACACATAATTTAATATTACATAAAATAAACTGCTGCTCAGCTGGGATATTATTACACTGCTGAATCCAACCGAACTGTACTTTGTTGGGATATTTGTGTGCCTTTTCCAAATTACATAATTCCTCATCAACTGCCTATGTAATGTTATGACATATCAAGCCCCTAGCCACTTCTGCGCTGCCTGGGGCAGATGCCTCGTGTTCTGATGCTATCATCAGCCTGGCCACATCTCTGGCCAGCGTCTCCCTCCCAGGAGCTTCAGATGTCCCCTGCAGCTGCCCACCTCACCCGTAGCCATCCGCAGCCTGGCCTCTTTTGAAGTGTTGCTCAGCTCCCCTCCGGCCCTCCTCCACCACTACCACTCCTAGCACAAAGCCCGAAGACAAGTCTAAGGGTCAGGAACTCGGGAAGAGAGAGCTCTACGCTTCAGCACTGAGATGGAATTCAAATCACACTTCATCTCCCCTCATTGCTCTGTTTTTATTCAAGAAATGAAATCCCATCCTAACAGCCCTCTGCACCCTGCAAACTTTCATACGCACTTCTTTTGTGACCGCAGTGTTTACCAGTTGTTGAGCGAAATATGAAAAGTGCTGGTGAATCCTGGAGTAAAATGAACCTTAATTATAAAAGGATTCATCTTTTCTGTGTTCAGAGATGCAACATACCAGAATTTACAGTTTGCGTACATATTTGTATTTATTTACACAGTTCACTCTCATTGTATACAGCAGGCAACAATCGCTCCATTTAGCTGCGAGGATGCCTGATTATCATTATCATTTCTTTCAACTCAGGCACGCACCGGAATAACAAACGCGCTCTGTGTTGTAAACTCAGCTCTGCAATGCAGCGCGGGTTCACACGAGGCTACGAATTTTTAAAAACCTCAGATCAGATCCTTTGCGAGGAGGACTGACTGTTCCAGCTCCACTGGAGCCCAACAAGTCCCCTGTGGCCCCCTCTGCCCCCCCTCAAAAAAAGAAAAAAAAAAGTGGCAAGCAAAAGGTCCACGCTTTGGATTGGCACGTGGACACATCACACTTTGCTGTTTGTGTGTGTGAAAGCCTCAGTTAAGAGTATGGTTTGCTTGTTGGACTGGGCCAAAACACAAGAGAGAGTTGCCATGAGCAATCAAGAAGCTCAGAGTGAGAATGTGTTACTGCTGCTCTGAATAGCCATCAGTCAAGACACTCATGGTGTGAAAACAGAGGGATTAATAGCCAGATAGTCATGTAGTTAGCTAGACAGAACTGACAGATAGACAGACAGAGGGAGACGCATATGAATAGGTGGTCCGTTCGAGCAGCTTGTGACTGTTTGTTTAATAATAAATTATTCCTGAGATTTGAAATGTCAACAGGACAGTGTGTCTGCTTGCATGAACGCATGTGTACATGTTTACATAGCAAACTTTGACATTATTTATCTGCTCTGCTGATTTCCCCTCGTGCACTGCCTGCTGAGATCATTTTCATGTTCAATCTCTCTTTGTAAAGGAAAAAAACGCCTCTTATGTCGTAAGACATTTCCTATCCCAGATTATCCCAGCACCATTTTTAAATTCTCACATCCTGTTGTGTCTGTGATTCAGGGGATGGGGCGGAGGAGGAGTGGATCTGAATAACATGACATATGGGTGTGAATATTAATGGTACTGTAAATGTGCTCTGAATATGATTTTAATCTTTTAAAGAATTGTGCTGTCTAAGGTTTCTGACATTCCTGAACTGCCGGTGCATTCTCAGTTAAAAACTCCAAATAGCTGCTTGACAGTTTGGCAGGCGGATGCTCTGCTTTACTTAAGAAGACAAAAAAATCAAAAGCAATTGTGAGAAATTCATGACATACTGATGCTTTCCGAGTAATCACTCAGTTTAATGGGCCTCTTTAATTGAGGAGGCACAAAAGCTGTAACAGTTAGGGCAACTCAACCCTGGAACAACCTCTTTTTAAAATGCCTCCAACATTTTATCTGAATCATCCTATCAAAATGTCTTATATTTTCTTTGTTTGTAGCTTATGTACTTTGAAATAACTTTTTCCCAACTTTGTAAGTTACATTCAGTTTCTGTTTCACCCTCATCAGATGCTTTCCCAGTCTGTTTGTGAGGTCACGCTGCATCACTGCCTGTGATTAGATGATGGTTTTGATTGTCTATAGCGCTGTCTTATAGCGCTGAAAGTACACAGCCGATGATCTTAATTTTAAATTAAGGGCTTGTCAGGAAAGATCACAATCCACATGACTGGTTTCTGTTTAAAAAGAAAAGATTAAAAAAACATTTCACAAAACAAAGGTCCAAAGCTTTGCCTCCTCTTATTCTTATTATGAAATAAACACTGAGCGTATTAACATCTTTAGCAGGGTGTCTTGCATGCCCCACGTCCTTTTCGGCCACCTGTTTTCTCCCTTGTTTAAACACGACTTGACAGAAATGCGCTGCAGTAGACAATACAAATGAAGTGCATATGTTAAAAAATTAAAAGGAATGAACTGTGTGCACATTCACCCTGCAGTAAAAGCCTCTGTGACAGAAGTCACAAAGGCTGTAGAGGAACAATAACAGAAAACAGCAAGTCTACCCAGGCGTTTCACATGGCAAATCATAATGAGTGCTTCAGAACAGAGATACAACCAAGACGAGATATTATACAGTGTCGAAATATAGGACGCATGTGTGAATGAATGAGGAAGTGAACATAATTGATGAGGGAAAAATGGAAAACATTTTTGAGTTACAGTGAGCTACGGGATCAAATACCACGTATCATGAATTATGTAAAGCAGGGATTTCTTGATAGATGGCTGGATGGATGGAAACAAAGATGGGGATGCGGAAAGCTCGCTTGCTCAAAGAAACAAAGATTAGAGGAGAGGCCGCAGTTCCACTCAGGTGTGAACGCTGTGGCTGCGTGCCGTTAAGCCCCCATCTCCAGCAGCCACGGGGCATTGTCCCGGAGTTTCCTGCATTGTGAAAAACAGAAGACTATTGTGGGATTTAGAGTGAAATTGAATGTTGTCTTTTGTACCCGGCTCAGTTACTAGGTGTGGTGTTTGAAATGAGAGATAAAACAAGGAAATCACCCAGCAGGCATTGAGCAATGATTTTCCCATCTATCACCATGAGAGATCATTTCATTCCAATTTGTTGCTGGAAGGAGGAAATAAAAGCGTGTAATTACCTTAAAAGCCTTTTTTTTTTTTTTTTTTTTTTGCTTTATAAAACACTTTTTGTTATCCTGAAAATAAACAATAAACAGAAGTGGCCGTTTGTTATGTTTACATGGTGGTCTTCTGCACCCCTGCGGCACTAAATAACTTTGTCAAGTACTTGAAACATGAGACAAAATATCGTTAAAGTAAATCATGAACATGGTTTTAAACTGTGACTGTTCATGTGATACTTCAGTGACAACAAGCAGGACACGTCTGGGCAAACAGACCAATTATATATTATTTAAGACTGCAGTAATAAAGGCAATGAGCCATCACACGTTTTACATTAATCACGTTAATGAGCACTTATTCGTTACTCTTAAAAAAGGACCATCACCTTTTTTTTTTAAACTTTTTTTTAAGTCTTATCAAGAAAGCAGTTTCAATTGGATGTTTTAGTGAATTAGTCCCATCACACATCCTCAAGGCTCTTTCCGCTTTCCATGCTGATAAAGTTATCAATTAAAAAACAGTGTGCAGTGATGTGCCTGCTTTACTCTGCAGACACAGACCTCGGGGAGTGCTAAATCATGTCAGATTCACACACAGTTTGGTTTTAAAAGAGAGCATTCTGCAACTGAAGTAACTATCCAACAATCTAGACATATTTTAGGGCAGATTTATCTGATTTCTGCCAGTGAATTTGTTGCTGGTTAGTTACCTGTCTCCAGAGTTTGTAATGTCACAAAAACTCTTTTTTTAGATGGTGCTGCAGTAGCTTAGAGACAGCAATAAGAAACAATCGGACCAAAGACACAACTGACAATTTTCATGCTTGATAAATATATATCTATATTTTTTTACAATTGTAAATAAGATTACCTTATCACTGACTGAACTGATAATTATTACAACTGAGTAATTGTTCTGAATAACATGTGAGAAAATGCTAAAGAAATGCTTATTATAATGCTTATTAGAATTTCCCACAGCCGATCAGCAGTCAGAAACCCAAAGATATACCGGTTATTATCATACATGACATGAAAAAGCAATGAATTTTCACATTTGCGAAGCTGAATATCTTAATTATTATAATAGCTGTTAATTATTTTTCTGCCAAACAACCAATCAATGAATGGACTAATAGCTGCAACCCTATCTTTTTCATTTTATCTTGTGGAGAATATTTAAGTCCATTTAAACCTTTTGTGTTAAACTGATTTATTACTGGCACTACTATTGAAAATATCTAACTGGTGATGTATTCCAACATCTCACATTGAACTTCAAATGACATAACAAAGAGAAAGGTAGCAAATCTTCATATGAGAAGCTGGAACCAGAGAATGATTACTTACTTTGGCATCAAGAGAAATAATCAGTCTAACTGAGACTAATTGTTTTATCATCTAATGCATCATTTCAGCTGTTTCACCATGTTCACATCATCTGTTGTCCAGTTATTAGCCTTGAGCATTTTTTTCTTACCCGTATGCACATGAGGAGGAAAAGCATTTGAAGTTGCATGCTGTGTCCATTTTCGCAGCCTGATGGACACGTTTGCTTCTCTTTAAATACGCTCTGAAGCTTTCCTCTGCACTTTAACATTTCTATGGTTACAGGCAGTGTTCACGGCTATGTGGAACCCCATAAGGAAACGTGCTCTATTGAGTTCTTCATATACAAAGCTGTAATTTCACTCGGCTCAGCTGTAACACATACAGCACAAATCTCCATTCACTCTCGCAGCAATTATGGTTTTCAATCCCAAACACTGAGAGCATGATCACAGTCTGTGACTCAGCTTGTGTAATGATACAGTCCCTGCTTTGCTGCTGTTCTGCAGACTTTCGCTAACCCAAGAATTTGTGAATTAAAGGCAAGATTAATTGTTTGGCCTGTGACATAAACACTGTCCAAACCAGATTAAATAGGAGAGTGTTGACATCCATTAATTATTAACCGTGCCCATACATCTATTTCTGTCGAGAATGTGCTACTTTCTGGCGGATCTGGTGACCAGTTTTGATAGCAGGCTGTTACTTTGGGAGTTATTACATGTCAGTCAGTCTGACAACCTATTTCAGGAGGCACTTGCATCATGAGCAGACTGAAGTAAGTTTCACAGTGTTCTTCTGGCTCATTGTTTACATCGTACTCTAGAATTAGTCCGTCCCGAAGGTGTTGGTGTTAACAACTTAACTTCAAAAACTGTCACTGAGTGCTGGACTTTCTTGCACCAGCTGGATCTCTCTTGTGACACACCTCGTCAGTGCTATCCAGTCGGTGCCGGTACTGCTCATATATTCTTGTTCTTGTGTCTAACTGTCCAATTTTTTAAAGACAAGAATCACTTTGTAAGCTGAACTGCCCTCAATTTATTTCCTACCTGAAATATGAGCAAAAATGTAATGTAATTTGATTCAAATTGAGGCAGTTAAGCTATTCAGCCATTACTGAGCATCCACTGAAGGTTGGTCATGTTAAGGTAGTCGTTCATCAGCCCGCCTGGAATGACAATCTTTCCGAAACGCAAAAAGACTTCAGCCGAAGCCTCGTCTGTTGACATTGAATGAATTTTCCACTGAGTATCTAGACCTGCCTCATGTGTTGTCAGTGATGAGGGAGCCATTCAGGGCGATATATGTGGTCATTATGAGGCCAGATTGTACCACAGACTTGCCTTCCAAGCAGAGCACAATGCGCACTACAATATTTGTTAAGGCATGGCTGAAGAGGAGTGAAAGTTTTGAATGAACCAAGGTAGAGGCCTTAAAAACACAGCAGCCTTGTGCGCTGAAAGTTGTCATCATTCATTTTTTCTACAATGTTCAGAAAAAAAAGTTAATACAACCCATCGTTTAAGTACTGGAGAAAGTATGCCGAAAATATCTGGTTGTTTGAAACATGGAGGAATGTGTCGGGACCACATTTGTGACTGATTTTAAATAAGGAATTTCACTTAGATAAAGTAAAAAACCGAATGTGTTGTTGTCCTCTGAAATCAGTACGAGTTACTCAGCAATGTCAGTTTTTATTGCCTGCAGTGAGACCTCTGATTTAATTGGTCAAACTCTAAATACGTAAGATTGAACAAAGTGTGAAATAAACAAATAACAATTCATCGTCTAAATATTACAATATCAGACAATAATGCCTGCCATACTAATGTGATTGTAGGGAAACATAAACAACCCTATTTTCCTTATCGGCACCATTGCAAATTTTGCCAAATAGCATTTTATGACTTCTTTAGCACCATGCAAATAAGCTGTGATATTCTGTGACATTTCATAGCAGAAATACAGACAGCAAATGCATAAATGGGTAACAAGGGTGGGGCTTGAAATGTTGAAGTAAGCAGTGTGCAACAGTGTCATCTGAATGAGAAGGTGCTATATGCCATAATTTATCAATCTAGAAAAATTGATCCGTCTGCCTCAGAGTGGTTATGCATGCACTCGCCCCCACTCCACACACACAATATCCAAACCAGAAAATAAAACCCTACACCACGTCTATGACTGTGTGTTTTCATAGGCTCCCTGTAAAATCCTGCTTTGAACCTACAAGATTTCACCCATCCCACCCCCTCAATATACTGTATGACTTATTGACTCGCTCCCTGTAAGCCCAACTGCACTGTACACTCTCAGGTTGCAGGACTGCAAGGAAATCTATATATCAGAAAGAAAACCGGCAGGGAGGCAGTGTCTTTTCCTGTAGGGCCTCCTACCTCTGGAACAAGCTTCTTGTCCTTGTCAATGATTCAGACTCGACAGTTTTCAAATCCGCACTCAAGAACGAAAATTCAGCACAGCTTGCTGCAGCCCGTGCCTCACTTTCTTCTCCTGCAGACTGTGCTGGTATTGTTGGCTGACTGGATGTGATTAGTGGATATGCTGTTGTGTGTGTGAGTGTGTGTGTATCTGTGTGTGTTCCTGTGTGTGGGCACACACACACACACGCAGTGATACACGGTACACATGCGCAATCACACTGCACACACTCTCTCTCTGTCTCCCGTTCATGTAAATTAGCTCTGTCTTTACTGCAGTTGCATTTGTCCTATATCTTATTTTGCATCCTTGGATTTAGTATTTTTATCAGTATGCATTTTAAACCTTAATGATGCTGTAGAAATATTCTTAAGATGACCTCACTCCCTCTTTGACCTTGTCACCTGTAACAGTTAAAGAATAATTTAAGTCTTCACGAAAGTAAGTACTGCCCCACAGAGCTTGGTTATAGTTATGGAAATGGATCTATGATTGGGATATGCTGGCCGACTAAAACACTTGGGCATGGTTACAGAAAGTTATGGTTTAAGGAGACGTACAAAATCATTCACAGGTCTTTGATGGGACCTACAAAACCATCCACTGCCCCAATCTCAATACCTTTTTTTCTCCACCTTGTTCCACAAAGGGCACTGTTTCTTGCCTCAGCACCGGACATAAATCGTGATTTATGTAATGATCCAACATGATAATGATCATGATGATTTTGGCATCATGCTGATTGATTCTGATCAAAACACTGCCTGGAAACATATTGTACCACATATTATCCACTGAAAGAAGAGGCCCTCACAGAGAAGAAACACATGTATTTATTGGATCGTGAGTTCATAACTTCTTTACTCAATGACAAACCAACATCTGCCTCATTTGTGTTATACAAGAGACTAAAGAAGCTTGTTTGCAATTGAAAAATAAGACCCAAATTGAAAACTTCCTGGAATTTTCCCTGAAGAAATCAAATTGTATCAGTACTATAGGTATATTTAAACAAGGTGTAAAAGTATATATATATATATACACATAAAGTATATGATTATGAACTTGCCCAACCTTAGCTATGCTTTAATATGGTACCCTGAATAGTCATGAGATAGATTTCCATATTTAACACTCCAGCTGGTATGTTTTCTTTTCAGTCACTGGCAGCTCTTCTTGGCTGCTTCAGAAGAACGTCTGTGTTCTGCTGTAATCCCAAACCACAAATCCCTGTAGACACTCAGAGCTGCTAGGCCACCATGATGCCTACAATCCACGTGGTCCAGGATTTTTCTGGGAATCCAGAGCTCTCAATTAAATCTTTAAGTATGGTTGCAGCAGAGTATGCATGATGACAGCGGTGCTTCTGTGACTTCTCTGAATTTGGTCCTCTTTGTGTGTGGGTATCCCTTGGCTGAGAAGACTCAGTCATTTGCTATCTGAGTTACTGGTCTAAACTGCAACTCGAAGCATGGATGGTTTTCATTTTTCTTGGATTGGTATACTGTAATTGGGAGGAAATCCTTAAAGATGTGTTTTTGTTCTCTGCGTTTCCTGGTAATCAAGACATAAGCTTTTTCCTTAGTTCAGTTATAAATTAAATATTAAGTTCAGCATTCAAGATAAGGTATGGACCTCAGACATCTGGAGGGAGTTTAGAGTAGAAAGGAACTGGTTTAGATGGTTTAGGCATCTCATTGGGATGCCTCTTGGGTGGTTTCCCAGGAGGAGGTGGAAAATGCCTCTAGTGAGATTGATGTCTGGACTACCTCCGTAGCCTGCTGCCCCTGCGACCCAACCCTGGAAAAGCAGCAGAAGATGGATGGATGGATGGATGGAAATTAAGTGATTCAATGATTGTAAGTGTCTCATTATCTCACGTTCTCACTAATATGATACTATTGTAGTATCACAGACATTGAAGCAGTGAAAACTGCTGCTTCTTATTGTCAGACATAGGTATTCAAAGTCAAGGTAAAACTTCATAGGTATAGTTTTAGTGATTCTCTCCAATGTTTCAATTTGTAGACACACTGGAAGCTCAGTGCTAGTTTGAGCTCATTGAAAAGTCAAAACCCAGGCTTGTTTTGATGGACTCACACAGACACTGTGTTTGACACTGGCTCCAATACTGCTGCCCTTAGAGAGCACTGCTGTAGTGTTTGCAAAGATTTAAAAGGACCTTTTAATTATATTTAAACATTATTATTTTAATCCTTTTGGTAGTTCAGCTCATGGGTTCTCTGGTTAAATATTGGAGGCCATCTGTAAAGGGAACCGTTTGTTGCTTAAAGCCTCTAGTTTGGTCGAGACATTTTCTCTGTGGATTAATATGGATTGCGGTTTTGCTTTTTTTCCCATGAGAGTTGTACAGTGCACTGTGCTTTTATGGCACCTCAACTTTGGTCTTTGTTTCTGTGAAAGTGCGTATGTAACACTGGGTGTGACACCCCTGGTCACAATATGATATACTGTAGTGGATAAATAATTGGATACATGTAGCCTGATACCATTCAGTTTCTCTGCTCCACGGTCCAAACAAACCACAGTTCTCAGGTGTTGCATTAGCAAGAACATGTCAAATAAAGCAAAAGCCCACAGTGTACTTTTCCACTGTGTTAATGGGCCACACAGGGCAAAGTTTTGAATAAACCTGTGCACACGGAAAGGTAGTCATCTTTATGTATCATCAATTAGCTAAGGATAGAAACAGTCCAGAGGTGACGGTGTCTGCCTGCACCCAGATGGCTGACGAGTCAATCTACCCACAGAAAACTGGCCAGACTTACATTTTAATGACTCAGATTTGATGCTCCAAGAAAAAAACCCCCACTGACTTTAACAATGTGACGATGAGGGAAATGAGAATTGATCTCTGTTGAGTCAGTCAAATACCAGAGGACAGTGATCTGCTACACCCCCAATGTTGATGCATCTAATAACAGCGAGTCAACGGGAGATATTCTTCTTGAGTTAATGTGTTAATAAATTATGTACCTGACTTGTGTAATGCAAGCACCAATTAATAGGGAGCATATTTTTGTGCAACCTTGTTATAACTAACCGGGAGGTAACAAAGGGGTTCCTGAGCATATACATCCACCAACTGACTGCTTGCTAAGCCTCTGCCCCAAATAATATTTAACCAGTCATTTCTTAGCAACCATAACAAGGCACCGAGCAATGTTTCACTTTCTCCACATATTGCAGCAGTGTGCATGATGCTCTAATTAGAGATTCAATATCCTTAAGAGTTTTGAGGGTGGTATCTACTTGTCCAAGTGTGGTTTTCTCAGTAGACACCTTAAACCATTCAACAATTGTGTTAGAACAAATAACTAAAATATAGAATAACAAAATTAACAAAACATTTTAAATCACATTTTCATTTTTCATACAATACTGTAATACTGTGGCTACCACGTTTTACTCTGAAATCCACGTGTATTTAGCCATCTTGCATTTATTTAAGACCCTTTTACAGGGTTCTAATTTTCTGAGTGATAAATCTCTTACAGTCATCACTGTAAACTGCTTCATTAATTATTTATAAATGGCCATTAGGTCTATACATAACATTGAGCACGTTATTTCCTTCACATCGAGTCACCTGAGCATCTTTTAATTAAACTCTTGGTTCAGACTCTTTACCTGCAAACACACATAACCCCTGCTATTTTGTCTTTGGTTTTAAAGTGTTGCTGCACTGCCGATGTTACTGTATCACCCACTCCCCTACAGTAAGTAGAGGTTTTAAGAGAACTTCTAGCTTCATTGCAGAGAAAGAAAAGTGCTTATCTGTGAGAAAAAACTGCAGCTCCTGTCTGACTGCCTTTTTTTTTTCCTTGTCAAGTCTGAGCACTGATATAATTTGAGGGTGAATGAGGGTTTGCCTTTAAAATCTCACCTTGATGATTACACCTTTGAATTCTCTGCATGAGGAAAATAACAAAATTATACCTTTCTGTCTAAATCTCAGTAATGGGCTATGCTTTTCACAGACAAACTAGTGGGTGGAGTGTACATATGTAAGATGAGCCGTGGAAGTGTTTTTGATAAGTCCATTTGTTGGTGAGGAGTGATTTCAGAAATCATTACCCTGATGTCTCTTTGACAGCATTTTACAAAACGGCAAACTGAGTGGCCTATGGTGTGCACGATGCATTTTACTGCTGAAGTTCAACAATTATATTTCTTATTATAAAGGTGCCTCCCGGAAAATGGAGAGTAACTGTACCTGAATCACTTATCTTTATAGTAAAGGCATCTATATGTATCATTCACTCATATGGAGACTTGGGAATTAGTGAATCAAAATGTTGGAGGTTACAAAAGGATTGCACTCGAAGCTTGATAACACTTGAACACTTGCACTTGCAATTTTTTTTTTTTTTTCCAGAGATCAGCGAAATACACACAGAGAGGAAAGACCTCATGCCGAGTTGTTGTAACTTAGATAATTAGGTCCGCGGAAAAGAATGTTTTCTGTGGTTCCAAGTGAGCTTTGTCTATCAGCAGTGAAAAACGCTGTCGGCATTGAGGGATTCCGTGTCCAATCTCAAAAGAGCTGAAACATCTAAGGGATTCCGTGTCCATTCTGAGGCAAATTTATGGTTTCTAACTCATTTGAGGCAAATTTATGGTTTGTGCGACTGTGCAGTGTTTGCATTGTTCCATTACATACCATTTACCTGTTAATAGCTGCAGCAGCAGCCCAGTTAATCAGCTGAGGATGAATGGTCCCGCATTGAAACTATTAAATATTTAGAAAAATAACTCTCAGTGAAATGAAGTTTTTTTCCCCTCACCAGTGAGTTAATCCCTGAGCTGAGGATGAATGGTCCCGTTTGAAACTTCTATTAAATATTTAGAAAAATAACTCTCAGTGAAATGAAGTTTTTTTCCCCTCACCAGATAGGTTTACTTCAAACCTAAAGATATGCTTTTAATGAAAATCTCTTCAAACTGGATTTTTTTTTTCTTTTTACATTTTCACAGATCAGTTTTGCGGTGCTATATGCAATAGCTCAATCCACTCAGTAGAGATGCAGATATCTATATACAATAGCTCAATCCACTCAGTAGAGATATTTCTCAATCGCAGACTTATTTACTTAATATTTTCTGTCGACAAACAGCTTCAAAAAACTACTCTACTTGAGATTTGCTTAATTAGCATTTTCTGCAGTCACTCTAAATTATTTGGGTGCTGTGTTTAAAAAAAAAAAAAAGTCATTTTTCATAGGAAAGCTTCCGCCTTAATATTGCTCATGGTGCTATCTATCTTCATGCCGAGGTGGATATCAATTAGGTGAACCAACCATGTAATTGATTTCCACCCTGTTACCTTTAGCTCCGGTATTTGTGATGTTAAGACAGTGCTACTTTTGCCCGTCTTTTTCTGCAGCCTTGTGTCAACACCTCCACACGTACATGCACTTTATTACAATCCTGGGAATAAATATGATCTATGTAATCCATTTAGGCCAGATGAGCCGCTGCTCATTGTGATTTCATTAAATTACGCTTGCATGCAGTGCAAGATGGACACCAGGTCATTACCGAGTCGCTATTACAGCCATTACAATAAAATCAGATATGAGAACAAATTACATTTTTGTCCAATCTAAATGACTGTCTGATCTGCAGTGACTGGTGCCCGAGCAGCCATTCCTCTCACGTAAGAGGAAAAGGTTGCATGCAACTCTTGCTCTTAGCAATTTGAATAATTCACTCAGATGTGTGGATGCGATTGGTCCTGCGACCTGTGTCTGTGCGGTCTACCTCACTGTATGCATTGGAGAGATAAGAATGTGAATCATAGACAAGAGATACCTCAGGGAGGCTTGAGGAGCAGAGCAGAGAGGGGCAACCCAGGGTCAACTACCTGGCCAAGAATGACAACTCCTGCCAAGGAGATGTGGGAGACTTGCAAGATAAGTCTGTTTTTTTTTTTTTGATAGGCTGAGTTTTGAGAGAATATGATAAACTGGGATTTTAAGGTTTTATGCTCCTATCTGACTCTACACGTTGAAAAGAAAATGAAACCAATCTTGAACCGTGCCATAACAAATCTGAGCCAAGAATGAAGAGGGGGTAAATCACAGGAATATCAGAGGACTAGTCGGAAGTCAAAACGCTTGTAAGGAATCACTTTGCCAGGAAGATATTTACATGTCTCTTTCCTCAGTCAATACATCAAGTGTCTGAATTTGTTTCATTTCAGGTATTCTCATTAAATACAGTCTGGTAGACTCATGGCTTTGTCTGCAGCTGCTTAATTTGGATCACATTACGTGAAATTAGCCAAATATCTAATTTCTTCTTGGCTGTGTTTTGTGAACCAGCTGTCTTTTCAACTTTTTCTTTTCATTTACAGCAACTGGTAATATTCTTTCCCAAGATCACTTCATGTTCTTATCTTTGTAAAAAAAAAAACCTATTGATGGTAGTTTACATTATGAAACACCACTTCTCATGCTGTTTTGTAGTTACAGCCTGGCTGTGATTTTGGCCGAATGCTGGCGAGGCTTTTTATCTAACGGCATAAACTGTGAGTATCTTTCTGTTCCCTTGTAATGCCATAATCCAGAAAATTAGATTGGGCAAAATGGATAAGCATATGCAGCAAAATAAAAAGAAAACGGCGGTGTGTTTTTCCACTGATGGTCATGATAGAGGAAAACATGCTCTGTGAGAGATCTTAGTTTATACCGCGTTAAGGTGAAATTCCTGCAGAGAGATAAGAGCGAGTCTCTTCACTTGGATGTCATTCATAAAGGCACCGGCCCTCAGAGAAAATACATTCTGACTTGAGGATGGAGGGAAGAACGTACCCGTTTTTTTTTTCCCCATCCTCTTTTCCCTGTCCTCTTTAATATTCTGTCAACATAAACTATGAAGGGTTACTCATGGAAATAAAGAGGCAGGAAGGAAGGGAGGTAATTTTACTTGCAAGTCCAATAATTTGTTTTGTGGTCCTTCTGGGTTCTCATGCACTCTAAAGGCAGCACTGCTCGATGCTTCAAGGTTAACACTGAAGTGCTGTTTTCATCCGTGCATTCCTGGAAAAGCAGAGTGCCTCAGTCACTAAAAGCTCCTGTCTCTGTCTGTGTGTGTGCGTGCAAATGAATGTGTCTGCGGACACGCTTGCCTTTCTCTTTCTGCCTACACACACACACGCGCGTAGCATCTATCAAAAGGCCCCTCTGTTCCCTGAAGTGGAAAAAGGAGTGTTATTCCACCCCAAACTGTTGCGAATACAAACACAGGCAGCCTCTGTTTAGTCCCGACATCAGGCGAAGTTATGCTAAATCTTAGTCAAGCTATCGTGGAGGGTTACCTTGAAGGACCTCCGTACAGTATGAAAATGGGTATCTTGACTCTCAAATTGAACGTTATCATACATCTCGGTGATTCACGACGCGGGTTTCCCGTGTCATAGATCGCGCGCCGATAAAAGCGCCTATTGGCTCTTGGCGTGCGGTTACCATCCGAGGTGAAACTGACAAGATTACAGCGAGGAGGAAAAGCCTCTTATGCTGACCGGAGAGTCAACATCAAGGCAAACCTGAAACGTGTGGAGTCTCTATCACACCTTACCGACGGCGGGTCTACCTGACATGACAAAATTCCCACCCATGTGAGAAGACGCTTACAGGAAGTTGCTTGATCATTACTGAAAAAAAAAAAAAGTGTGGGCAAAAAAAAAAAAAAAGAAAAGAAAAAAAAGGCAGCAGTGGGAGATGCCCTGATGTGATCAATGGCTGGGGAGAAATTCCAGCATCTTAAAGATGAGTAATACTGCATTATTTCTCTTGTTGGCACATCTTTTGTCTCCCCGCGGACGTCACGACGGCCGACTGGATCTGAAGGGTTTCTGGTCTTTGAGTTTCAGGTGCTGAAAACGTTCTCTGATCCTACTTGACGACAAGCACATTTTTTTTTAAATTCCCCTTCACGTGGCCATTTCCCTGCAATTCCAGACTTTTCAGATACAGAGTGCTGAGCAAATTAGCTTGCTGCCTGTCATCCCACCTATCAGAGAGAGAGAGAGAAGAGAGAGAGAAAGATAGGAGGTAGGTAGGCCCCCGTCAGTGATGTTGTATGTGACAGTTTGACAGCCCGAAATGCTATTACCAGCGTGCTACTTTCCCTTCCATCTGTGCTGCCGCCGTAGCTTCTTTTGTTACAGCTCTTTCTTACCACAGTCATCATGTTCTTTACATTGATTATGTTTCTGCTTGAGTGCAATAAGGCAAAAGGAAGACTGCCTCTTTTCTGTGGGAAATCACCTTGCCTTTTGATGTCCAGTTAACTCATTGCTTAATAAGCTTATCTCTATGACAACTGAGCAATCTCCAGCCACTAAGGGAGAAAATGTGATGTTGTTGTAAGGTGTGGAGTGGATTTTTTTTGTTTTTTTTGTCACGCTTTAAAAATGTTACCATGTAATGTTTTTATTTTTTTAGGGCATGGCAACACATAGCTAACGCACCAGTTTATGTCCATGGACAAACCTGCCTGTTTTATATGTCACTGTTCTGTCAGCGAGCAATGGTGACAATACAATCAATTTCATATATAGTGTTAGTGTAGAAAACGAGTGACTCATATCTCCCTTGTCACTTCCTGCATGTGTGCTTTTATGTCGGACTGATGCTTGTCAAGACATGTGGGGGAATAAAGCATGCGTAATCATTCAATTTGACAGAACCCACATTATTAAACTGATACGGTCAGTGTACGGCGGATGTAATATTGAGACGTGCCAATCGACTAATGAGTACCAGACCGCTGGGGCTCACCCAGCGTTAGACTGTTTCAAGTTTCAAATCTCCAGCTGCTTCTTGTTCATACATAAAACATGATACATGAGGTTTTTGCATCAGAGTTATACCAGGTAATTTAGGACTGGGAAAAAAAATCACTGTCATCATTTTTATCAACTGTCATTGCAACTGGGACCTGATGATGTGATCGTGTTGTTTTATTATTTTGCACAATGTTGCTGTGCATATCAATGACTGCTGATGTTTTTTTGTGTGCAAAGAATTTTTCCTGATGCGATGCTTAACATCAAGCATCAGTGTGGAGCTGAGCCGACTGACAGAAACCGTTAATTAATTGTCAAAGTCATCATACTTATACAATTTTCCAGAAGATTTACAGACAACTTTAACTTCAAGATATACGACTATATCAAAATTGTAAAAAGTATAGTGAATAAAGTATATTTATTTTCTTGCTAATATTGTGACACTGATTTTAAAGTATTCATTGTTATGTGTAAGGCTGGTTAATTGGAGTGAAAGGTTGTTAAGTTAAATACTACATTTATTTTTTATTTTGAAATATCTACCACATTGGCGAAAAAATGTTTTAGTTTAGAAAGTATTATAAAAACCAGTACTACTCCAGCTCCAGAAATTCAATTAGATGCTAGAGGCTGAAAGAGTTGATGCACAAAAAGATAGGAGTCTATCTGATCTATCTGAACATCATTTCGTTGGAAGCTTTCATTCTTGTCACACACAGCGCCATTTCATTGTGAGTTTTGTTAAATATTTGTAGAGACACATCAATCAAATTTCCATGTAAGGAAAATTGGAGGAGTTTTACCTAAAAAAAAGACTTGCTCACATAGAAACATATAAACAGTGCTAAATCTCACCTCGTTTCTACTGCTGCCTTCATCCAGTGACGCACGCTGGAGGAAGGCATGGCAGAAGAGACGAACCAGGCTGCGATTTGTTAGATGTTGCTTTGAATAAGTCTGGTCAGAGTTATTTATACAGCCCTGTGACGTGTTAAAAAGTGAAACAGGTGTAGTGTCATGATACCGCTTGTTGAAATAAAATATTTCAACATGTTTTTAATAAAGAAATGAAATTGGGTTTGCTTGCAGCTCAAGTCTTACCAAATGGATTTGAATCATTATAATGGAACTATTTTCCAGTTAGAAAAAAAACATGCAGTGTAATGTTTGAAACGGATGCCAGAAGGTGACTGAATTTGCATGAATGTGTGTGTCTGACCTTACTTAAGCACTAATTATGCCCCTTTCTCAGAGCAGTTTAATGAAGATGCAAAAAATAACAGTACTGGTTTAACTTGTAATGAGGGATTTGTTCTGCTGTATTCCACTGGGGGGATTTTGGAGTAGTTCAGAAAAAGTTTGAGAAAGTATGAAATCACTGGACACTGAACATTATTTAAAACTTTGGGAAATTAATAGCTTGAACACACAAGTCATGTCTGGACACTTGTAGGTTGGAGCGTGGGCACTGAGCCTGAAATGGCAGCTCCGAAACACTTATCAGATTTTCCATGCTGTGTGGCTTAAATCGCTAATTTGTTCAGATAGTTGAACAAAGTCACTTCTTGGCTTTGACTGAGTGTTCAACAATGTATATTTGATTACGTCGGAGTTGGTGAATGACTGGGACCGGGGGCCTGCGGGAAAACCAGCGTCACACACCACCAAGTGTTTTCTTCATCTGAGTGCACAACTCTTTGAGCCTCCAGTGGCATGTCGTGCACATTTGGACCAAACTGGATCACTGTGTCCTCGTTGCTGTTTCTCATTGTGTCCTCAGGATGTGACACTGGTCAGGGGGCTTACTTCCTCTGGCTAATTAAAAAAAAAAATCCATGAAACACACACACTCACAGAAAATCTAATCACACAACATATCATGCATTATTAAGCAGGGGTTTGAATAAAACATAAAGGTTAGTGTTTCCCAAATTATTCTCACAGGAAAAGGAAAAAAAGGAAACATATTTGTATGGTGCTGTCCTGCAGCTTGAATTAATGGGACTTAATTTAATGTGCTTTCAACAGTGAACCAGTTTTTTTTTTCAGTGATCTGCTACACACACCTAACATATTAGATACAAACAAAATGTCCAAAAAAGGTGAAAGATTTCACACAGACCTCTGCACAAGTCACTTTTTAACATTGGTATTTCTTTGTAACTGTGACTCAGGAGACTTGGAAACGTTTGATTTAAAGCCCCCTTGGTATCAAAGTAAAATATTGTGTTGGAAATTGCTCTTTCCATTAACCATGGGGTGAGATAAAGGCAGCGGGAAAACAGCAGAGGACAGAGGCTAATACTACCTCCAGGAAATATAGTTGTGTCACAGTTTAACACAGATTTACTGTCCAATGATTACGCTCCCCAGAGACAGGACCACCCTTTGACTAAGACACAAAATGTTACAAGGTACAGGTCTCATCAATAAGTCATTGGAGATCAGCTTAGTGTTTCGTGGCTAATCAAGTAAAGAGAGTGAAAGTATTGGCTGTTTAAGGCTTTAAGGGAGTTGGTTGAAGGACACCATAATGAACATCACAGATGAGAGAGACAAACACATGCATCTGTACTTAAACCGGCTTTAAAAATTCATGAAAGGCTGTTCACTCCACTGGAACCGAGTTCTTTTTCGTTTGACATTGACTTTATTTTCAGCCAGAGCAAATACACCGTATGAAAAAGCAAACATTATGTCCTCGAGATTCTATATGAACGACACATTAGCAGTCTGTCTTTTCTAATGAGCTATTAATGATGCATTTTCTTTGTTATGTTTGTGGGTGTGTGTTTTCCACGCTACAACGAGAACTGACATCAACGGTACAAGTCCGCTGGAGCAGAGCTATGTTGTTTTTCAACCTTGGTAAAAATACTTGAACACTGACGCCTGGTCAGAGGAGAACCGCTGTTAAGTCACATTGTCAGTCTATTCAGTCATCGCTGTGCTGGATATACAGACATGCCCAGCTTGAATAAAGACCCAACCTGTCTTGGCGAGAGCCAGATAGCTCCTCTGTAGAGAGAGTTATATTTCAGAATGGACAAAAACGTATCTTAGTTGACACAGGTAAATTGAAAGTATAGGTTGTAGTGCATGTTCGACACCGTCCCCTGCTGGGGTAATCAACTGCCCCCACACACAAACACAAACACACATCTCTCCTCCTCGACTCAGGAGCGAAGAAGAAGCCTCATAAATGGATGATACAATGTGCCCTCTGACGGCCATGTTGGAGGTCCACTGCTTTTGGCAACGACGGCTGAGAACATTTGTAAACTTATGACTTGGCTGCCTCGACAATATGGAATGGACATGGCTAATTTCTGTGATGTTTCTAGTTGGGGAACTGATGATTTAATTACGGCCTCATCTGTAATATTGTCCGTCTGCTGCATCCCAGTGGTAAGATGGCTCCAGACTAACTTCCTAAAATGAATTTATGGAGAACTTTGACGCCTTAAGCAGTACTTTTGTTATTATGATAGCATGATGATGTTGTTTTTAATCACTATATGAAAACATTCATGCATCATTAAAATGCAATATAATTAGGGTAATTTAGAAAAATAGTACTTGAGGGCGTGTATTGTCTTATGGAGGTACTCATTAAGAATGACTTTTGTTAGTCATTTGCTACTCACTGAACATTCTAAAATGGCATGAATATGTGATGGATAGTTTTCCTCTCCATTTTCTTAACCTCTCCGTTCTGCATCGACTGAAAGAGTCTTAACTGTTGAAGCACCTTTGTTGCAACAACTACAGCACTTGCCTCCCCACACTCTCCGTCTGCGGAGCAAGAGTGAGCTAGTTATTATTTTGAGTATCATTATGTCTGCCTACGAGGTTATTTTTTCATCCTGTATTTTTTCCTGTATTTATCTGATAGCTCACAGGATAGTGCAACCACCAAAAAAAAGATTTGGCAAATCTCAATGAAATAGGGTGGAGGAGGAATTTAAACGTTTTTAATGTGAATAACTCTGTCAAGTGACCTACGTGGATATACATGATGGACCACAGACTACAGGCAACACTGGAGTCTCTACGTATTACAGTTGAGGAGATGAGATCAAAAACATGATGCATTAGAAATGACCTCCAAGTTACAAGTCTGTTGAGTACCTTGTTATGACCTCTGCTGACTGCTCCAGAATCAACACCATGGACAGTGCTCTGTATCGTTCTTTTTGTTCTGTGCATTTTCCCCCTCGGTTTAACTTGAATGAAGAGATGACAATAGCCTGGTTTGCATTCGAGTTTAGTGCACATTTTCGCAGAGCTTCCAGGAAATTGGAAAAAGAAAATGATAATTAACCATTCACTTCCACCACTGTGCAAATATTGAGAGTTCGCCATCTTGAGATAAACAATCTAACAGGGCTCTAATTCTCCATTTGGGTGAGATTAAACGTCTGCGGAAGAAATGGAATTAAGGAAAGATAATGATATTTAAAGTTATTGTGCTGATGCTGTGTGTTCATTATCTTTACAGTAAATGGACAAAACTCTACCAGCATCTGTGTATGTCGTATTATGGTGGCTGCAGAAGTAGGAAATTACCTAGAGATGATGATGATGAATGTATTCGAATCACAAACCGAATCGCTCACAGGCACCTAAAGTTGTGTGACTGTCAACCAAAAGTGCCGCAGAGAGCCTCACCAAACTCCACGGGCAGCGGGAATAATATCCACAGGCTACCATGCAAACAGGAGTCTACTGTGACACTGGCGCATGAACAAATCTGGTGAGGCCCAAAGCCCCTGAGCGGTCTCTTCAGTATTCTTCAGCGCACGGGCTGCAGTTTGGCATGTAGCGAAGGAGTTGGGGGAAGTGATGAGAGTTGGTGTGGGCAGCGGCCAAGTTAAGTCCACGTTTTTGTAGGACTGAACGGCACTGAAAGCGGTGGGCATGTACAACTACGGTAAGCCCCAAGGGGAAAATGTCAGTCACCACCCGCATAGCCAAAGGCAAGTTAAAATTTACCACACAGTACTGACTGAGGTTATAACACTATTTAAAGTTGTATATGCTTCTATTTATGTGGCTGGCAGATAGCTTAGTAATGTGAGTGAATGAGAGTGTGAGCGTAATGCAGCGTGTACTAGTGGAGACCAAATATCAAACTCACTTAAGTACCAGTAGAAAAAAAATTGTTTTTTCATTTTTGACGCTACTGCAAATTCAACCTGACCTGCAAAAAAAAAAAAAAAAAAACATTTGCTACACATTCATGTCTGTGATGACATAAGGTCCAGAACTTCATCTGAGGCCTGTTTAGCCAGGCAGAGAGCCATCCTGTGAGATTTTATTTTGGTTTGTGGTCATGAGGGCTTGTAAAAATCAATCACTCGATCAATCAATCACCTATCAGAAGATGAAGCACTCTTTTGCTCTGCTGTCCCTCATGTCTGTGACGCTACAGGAGATCTGTCATGGAAAACCAAGCCAAAGTGAGCGTCATTTGAAGCTTTTGAAATCGCAACTGCCTCTGAATATTGACCAAAGTATTTATAGGTGTGCATTGACATCATAAGGAGTGTGACGTGATGTGTGTCCCCTCCCCAACCCCACTCTGCTCTCTCACATCCACAGCTACTAATTTAGTTTTGGAAGACTTGCAAAAGTCAAGGCGTGCAGGTTTGTCACTTACAGAGCCGGCCCTACCAAATGTGACGCCCTAGGTGAGATTTATATATGGCGCCCCCTCTCCATCGGAGCTTTTTACATATGTTTACCAAAAGAAATCGAAGTAGCATTGTTTTTACCATTGTCTTTAATTTATAAGATAACATGTCACCCAATTTACATGCTTAACAAATTACAAATAAATCTGAAATTCAATATAAACACCCTTACCACATAATAAAAACCCTGTAAATAAGTGAATAAATAATAATAGTAATAAATTATAAATATAACAATCAACATCAAACAATTTAAATAACCACACAGTTTGCACACAATAAGTCTTTTATAAGCTACATTTACACTATGCAATAACTACATACAAAAACTAAATAAAATAACTATATACAAAAGCTATATAAAATACCTATATACAACTATATGCAAAACTATGTACAATGTATTTTTTCTGATATGCATATTAGATTAGATACAACTTTATTGTCATTACAGTGAAATGTTGATTAGCAGATGCAAAGAAGCAGTAAACTGCAGTTTAATATGGCATGTGGGAATGCTGAGGTATGGAGTATTAATAATAATAATAATAATAATGATAATAATAATAATAATAATGTGTACTTTAACACTGATGTAAAGTTTAAAACAATTAACATGCTTTAGACTATATGATCTGTAACACAACAAACAACTAGGGTTAAAAGGGAATAGCATTTTGATTGACTATTAAAAGCAGGAAAAACATCAGCTAGCCAGATGTAAATAAAACAAATAATAAATGCGTAGATTAGGCCAAAGTAGACACTTAATCTTTACACATGATCCATAACAGTAAAGAGCCCTCCATGCCTCCCGGGGGGGGGGGGTATTATCATTTGTAGTAATATTAATTGGGCATTGCTTTACATTTGAATTTCCATTTTAAGAGTTAATAGTAATAACTAGTTTTAATATAATTATATTGAAGGTGATTTTTTTTTCCCGATTTTGTGGCGTCCTCCGTAGAGGCCATGGCTCCCATTGCCTATATATTGCTAATGGGCCAGCTGGCTCTGGTCACTTAGTGAGTTTTGGTTGTGCTGGCAAATGAAAAAAGAAAAAAAAAAACTAAACTTCTCTCTCATGAGCCTTTTCAACAAGCTTTCATGTTGTTTGCATATTTTGTCTTTTCTCACATGTGTGAATATTTCATACAAGTGAGAGTTGAAAATTTATAATTAAAACAACACACAGGAACATTTGTGTTTTACAAGTTCTCTCATCAAGTCTGCGGGCGCTTGCATTTTGCAACATATTTACCGTCATATTTTCTGACTCACTGGTTTCAGTGGTTAGATCGTTAAAAACCTGTGAACTAGAAATTCGACAGGACTCTTCTTTGGGCGTAGACACATTGCCTAACAAGATCCTCTGCAGCAGATACCCACACTTCTATGTTCTGCTCTGACAGGTAACCCGTCTGACATTCAAATGGAGACTTCCCTGTGAACAAGACCTGCAGGGTATTTGCAAGTGCATTGATCCCACAAGAGCTGGGATTTCCAAGTGGATGGATTGGATGCAACCAGGCGATGCAATGTGGTTTCTCCTGATTAACCCCTCTCCTTTTCCTCATTTAACTGAGAGTAGAGGGCCAAAGGGAAAAAAATGCAGGGACATTTACAAGAGAAAAGAAACGGGAAATGAACTGAGGGCCAGTAAAGATATGACATCCTGTGGAGCTTCATGATATAGTGAGTCCTCAGGGCTGCTGTATCGTCAGAAGAGCTGGATAACAGTCTTTTTTTCTTTTTTTTGGCGAAGCTGTCCGGAGTGACTGCTGTGGCCACCTTTTCCTGGTTGGCAGAAGAAGACCATAAATTGAAGTCCACAGCAGTATGGAGCAAACTAGCTAACTCTCTTAGCAATGGGGAGAGCTCCATTTGTGCTCTGCGAAGGCCTGACATGCTTCTAGAGTTCACCGGTGGCAGATAAGGACCTTTAATAAGTGCATGGATGGAAACAGAAACAGCAGTGAACCACCGGTAGAAACAGGTGAACCCCATTAAGCACTTATTCTATTTTAGAGTTGGACCGGGGCAATTCCAAGACTGTGTTCACCTTTTCTGGCTCCGACACACATTCAGGGCGCCACTAGGATGTATCGCAGGAAGAAGACACAGCAGTATAAAATTCTCTCAACCACTCTCCACTCTGGCTTGAGGAATAGTTGTTGTCCAAGAGTCTTCTGAGCCCTGGACCGATGCTGAACATGCTCGTGCTTGTTTTGGGAATATGCCCGGACCGATGCCCTAGAACACAAACACGAACCTTGGCATTTGCCACGCCGGAGACAGGGACCAAGTATACACAGTGACAACAGGAGCGATGTGTCTCTCCCTGGATTTGCACATGGTTGCACATGCAGGGGGAGTCTTGGTGAACAGTGGCTCCCTGATGAGATGATCAAATGCACACACCAGCAGCAGGAGAAGACATTGATTTTCAATATTATGCAGGGGGGTGGGGGGGATAATCAATACAGTTACGAATTTTGCTATTGTTTATGCCCACAAATTGAGGTTTGTGAGCTAAAGAACCACACGCCAACAGCTTTGATATGCTTTAGGGTAGAAACAGGGTGGTAATGGAGTCAGAGGGAGGGTGCAAAGGGCAAGAAGTCAGCCATTAGATACTGAGGACCCCATACATACTCCTTCATGCTCTAGAAGCACACTGGTACATCTGACAGTCTCAGAGTGGAAAGCAGACCATGGGGGGACCTCTTGGGCGTGCTCTAGACATTATAACTAACACAATGGACACTCCTGCAGCTGCCCAACAGTCCATAAAGTCATATATATATATATATATATATATATATATATATATATATATATATATATATATATATCCTCCTCAGGAGGAGACATCCAGGGGAATGCGATCAGATAAAATGACATCCCCTTCTGGTGACATCCCTCCAGGACCAGGGTAAGTGAGATAGCAACGAGATGAACTTTAAATGACACCAATGGACATTCATCAGGGGCTGTGACATTAATGGCTCCCTACAGGCATCGGCAGTGAATTCCCCGCTCCCCACCCAGGAATACAGGGGACTACGGGCCCCTCACACAGTCACCTACCGTAGGATTAAGGGGACTTAAAGCAAGCCAACAAGTTAGGTGAGTATAGGCTCGAAAGCTTGGTCCCACCAGAGCCACTAACAAAACTAAGAAAATCACTATTTAATGTCAACATTAGGCATTCATTTCATGTTATACTGTTTATGTAACTTTAATGTAATGGCTAATAGTCAAGGGAATGTATTTTGTATTATTGTATTTTTTTCATACAAGACTGACTGGATGAGAAATATAGAGCAAAAATAATATACATAATATGCTAAAATGTTTCCCCATACTGAATGTGAACATTTCTGTCGCCTTTTTAGCTCTTTCTTTGGGAAGCATTTAGACTAAAGAGTCAGATCTTACAGAAACTTTACATCCTAACTCCTTATTCAAAAAAACAAAGCGTTACACAATTGAAACCAATATCTCAATGATTTGAATAAATTCCTCTGCTGGAAGTCCTCAGATTCTTTTTTTTCCTTCTTCTTCTCCGTGAGAGTCTTCAAATGCTTGTGAGGGCTAAAAAGAGCACAGCGAATTCCTGGGAGGGAACGACTGTCGACAGCCTGTCAAGTTCAAAGGCGTCTCCAGTGCGGGACATTACCTCTATACTCCTAAAACAGTAAACATCGCAGCCAGACTCATTGCGCGCATTAGCGGGGCCGCTAATGAAAGATGTGATCCATACAGAAATATGAATAAGCATGGAGATGTCACAGCGCTGCATCTGTGTCACTCATTTTCTATTATTTAAATCAATTGAGAAACCAACCTCAGGGTGATGCAGATTGTTATTGTGAAAACAATGCATTCAAAATGGCATAATTTCAGAGTCATTTGGGGAATGAGAAGAGTTTGAAATGGATCTAATTTTTTGCCACAAGCCATAAGCTGTTTAGACAGTAATGAATGAGGTTGTTTGCGATGTTGTAGGAACTCTCGGAAGGTTTTAGATCTTGAACTGTGCGCTGCAGATGCTTATGTAAGTGGTATGAAGAAAGCAGCAAGCATTCTCCCCATTTTACTCTCTCCTACCTGTTCTCTCTTTTTTCCCCCCCCATTTTTCATCCTCACAGACACATAACACAAGCACCAATTTTCAAAGATGATTAACACCCTATATGCCCACCCACTTTTTTCGTCGATAAATGATTTGTCTTAAACTCCAGTTTCATTGTTAGCAAGAATCAATCGGGTTCTGGAGAAGCAGATGGGAGCCTTAAACACTGTAATGCCACAGCCCTACTTATCTTGGAGCAGCAGCGAATGAGAAAACCAAAGAGTGTGTCTGTATTTGTCAACTCCCGGGTCTCCGCACACAAAGAGGCTGTGTTCAGTGCCGCGTTGAGAAAATTGGAGACACTTGTCAGATTTGAGACGTCTCAATGTATGATTGGCCTTTTAACAACCAAAACTTGTTACAACTCCATTAATATATATATATATATATATATATATATATATATATATATATATATATAAAAAGTAGTGCTTATTTCGATACAGAGTTGGATGGATCAGTTGGATGGATCAGCGCCGATGTAGCTCTCAAGGTGACTGCATGTAAGAAAACTGATGTTACAAAGTCACAACTGTTGCAATACTGAATGACTATACAGCAGCGGTGTTGGGTTTGCACACATCAAATGTCATGTGCGGTGAGTATACGTTAAGAAACTGTAAATAAAAGGTGATTTGACCCAAAACGGATCTCACATTGTGATCCATGTCAGCATGCAGTAACTTGTCTATGCTGATGATCTCACCTTTTATTTTAAAGGCTGTGCTGCATGGCCCTCACACCAAATGTGCCCTGATTATAGGCCACTGTATCTTGAGTGTGTTTTCACTCATATACTATATCAATAAGTTGTGCTGCCCATAAAAGCCGGGCTGTCCGCGCGCCTAAAGCACCACCGTCCCTTGTGAACTGTAAAATAAGGGATTCATCTACTGCCCACGGAAGTATCAAGTTGAAGCAGTGCTCTAACTCTGCCCATAAATTATGAGCCAGGTGTTCGGTTTGTTTGCTCTTGTGTGCCGCTGGTGGAAGACATCGGGGTGGTGCCTCCCTCCCTCCCCATCCCTCCCTCCTCCTCCTCCATCTCACCGCTCCCTGGGGTGTGTCTGTGGCAGCGCCTCTCCTCTCCTCGCCGCTTGTGTGTGTGTGTGTGTGTGTGTGTGTGGCGTGTGCTGCTGTTGCTGCCGCCTCCTCCCTCTGCCTCCTATCTGCATCTGCTGCAGAGCTTAGCCAACACGCATCTATGCTCTCTCTCTCTCTCTCTCTTTGCTTTCCCACTACCCACCTATTTCTACCAAGCACCACCTCTTTCTTTTCTTTCTTTTCTTTTCTTTGTTTCTTTTCTTTTTTTTCCCCTGCTGATAAGGGAGTCAGCGCACACCTACACCCGCGGAGTCTGGAGTTGTTTGGAGGTGGGGGTAGTGGTGGTGGAGATGAGAGAGAGACAGAGAGAGGAGAGAGAGATGGGGAGGACGGCATGGTGAACCGGAGGAGAGAGCCGGATGGGTTAGGAGCCGAGGATTGAGCAAGACCCCCCCAAAAAAAAAAAAAAAAAACACCACCTCCACCTCCACCACCCTCTCCCTCCATCCTCTGTCTCTCCCTAGTCTGCAGCCTCCAAGAACAGCCGCCGCATCATTTTTTCAGAGCAGCAGCCCCCCCTCCTCTCTCTCTTCTCTCTTTCTCTCTCTCTCTCTCTCTCTCTCTCTCTCTGTCTCTCCTCTCTGCCGCCTGCACCACTGTGGGAATGCAGCGGAGGTAAACGAGTCGCAGCTTCTTCTCTCCGTCACCCCCTCCGGAGCCCTGATCTGATCTGTACCCCTAACCCCCCACCACCACCCTCACCCAACAACACCCCTTCCCTCTCTCTCTCTCTCTCTCTCCCTACCTATCTACCTACCTACCTGGCGGTGGCGGACTGCGGAGACGCGCCGCTCCGGGAGACGCGCGGCTGTCACTCCGGGAGGACCGAGAGAGGAGGAAGAGGAGGAGGGTCGGTCGGCGTGAGAGGGGGAAGCCGGACCCGGATCGCTTTTTGGATCTAACGCCGCGGGCAGCACCAGCCCATCCTCGCGGGCGGATCGCATCAGACCTCCTCCCCTCAGCGTTTCAGTTACGGTGCCCCCCCCCCCCCTCTCTCTTTCTCCCTCCTCTCCCTTATCCATCCACCCATCCATCCATCCATCGGTCCATCCACCGCTCTGGATTACCGGCAGCTGGAGAGAGCGACCGACGGGAGGGTGGCCGGGCATTAAGAGGCAAAACTTGAGAGTCGCCGGCACAAGACACCAGCGCGAGAAGAAGAACAAATAACCAAAAGAAAAAAAAGAGGCGATCTCTCTCTCTTTCTCTTTCTTTTGCGCGTGTATGCGTAAAAAGGGGTCCCAACAACTCGCACCCAGCAGAATCGAGGAATAACGGGACAACAACAGCTGGTTTGTATTTTTTACGGACCCTTCATGCGGCCGATAATCAGCCGATCGGGAGTGGAGCAGGGTACCGCCGTGGCCCGTGGTCGTTGACGCACGCACGCACGCACACACACGCGCATGGATTTACAGCTCCGATCCGAAGCGGATCGATATCCCTCCTCTGTTCTTTTTTTTTTTTTTTCCACGTCGGCTTTTTTAACAAGGGAGTGAAGCATCCTGGGATTTATCATCGCTTCGTTAACGCTGAACTACAGTAGGAGGAGGCCCCCCCCTCTTCCCCACCCACTTCCCCATCAATCCCCCTCACCCACCTACCCATCCATCCACCCCTCTTCGCTCTCTCACCTGTCCATAACCTGTGCGCTCTGCCTGGAAGTGTGTGTATAACTGTGCGTATTTGCGCGTATGTGTGTGCGTATGTGTGTGTGCGCGTGTGTGTTTGGTTTGTTGTCCGCCAGAGGGAGTGTAGGTTATGCTGCTCGTGTGCGCGTTTGGGTGCTGTGCCAGCTTTTAATTAGTAGTACGTGACTGTAAGTGATCGTGTCTACTCGTGCTGGTGGGGTGCCTGTGCATTAGTTTGTGTTTTTCAGTGTTTGTGCATGAAGGTATATACATATAGATATTTTATAGGCATTGTGTGGGTGCTTACTTAAGATGCCCAGAGTTTCCCCCGCACCACGTCCCCTTCCTCATTCGTGCCCTTTTGTCATTCGGCCACCTGTTTGACCTCCTGAACACCCCGAGAGACGGAAAAAAGCTCCAGCAGCAGGATGAGTGAGCGCTCAGGTGCAAGCACTCTGGCGACCATGACGCTGGAGGAGCCAGGGGCTGAACAGGCATCTCCCCGAGCCCCGGGCCCTCTCCGCTGTGGCCCCTGTGCAGTGTGGCCTCGCCAGCAGACGTGGCTGTGTGCCGTGCCCCTGGTGATGGGCTTTGTGGGACTGGGACTCAGTCTCATGCTGCTGAAATGGATTGTGGTGGGATCTGTCCAAGACTATGTCCCCACTGATCTGGTGGATCCTAAAGGTAGCATTGGACAGGACCCTATATTTCTCTCCAAACCCAGTGCCATGCCCAAGGGGCCCGACATTTCCACCGCCACCACTACTTCAGCTGCCTCTACCACAGCACTGGTGTCCACAACCACGCCGCTAGCCGCGGATGGTACAGCCCCAGCGCCAAGAACTCGATCTGGGCCACCAGCAAACCACTCAGCCAATGGCAGCACTGCCAATGGAGATGGCAACCGCGCCCCACACCTTCACAACCACGTTGGCACCCGCATTAGTGGGACTGTGGTTACCAGCTCCACCACTCGCGCCACCCGACTCACCCCACCACCCAGCAGTAAGGAGGTCACCCCTCGCAGCACTGTTAGAAAAGGAAGTGGAGCCGGGAATGGACGTAACGGAGCCGCCAACTCAAAGCCTGGGCAGACCTCTGCCACCATCACCACTACGGCATCCACCACAACTACAGCTACTGTGAAGACCATCGCCAAGCACAGCACAGCCAACCACCTCCCAGCCAGCGGCCCCGGTCAAGCCCACATCACGCTGGAATCATGGGCGAGGCAAGGGCCCGGCCACGCGCCCACACCACCGCTTCCGAACACGTAAGTTCACTTTTTTTGGGATTGTGGAGTTGTATGAGTTGAGTGCAGTTGTGTGAGGTTGCCTGTGGAACTCGAGACGAGTGTTTCACAAGAGCTCTTTTCTGGGCCTTTACGGCAATAATGACGGTACGTCACTATAGCAGCAAGTTATCACATATAACTGTATCCCTGGGTACTTTAAAAAAAAAAACAACTCTTTTGTCTGATATGCTTTGATATGACTCATGGTCTGAGAATAAAAATTATTTCCTTTTATATCCACATGGAAAGTGGATACTCCAGCAGCTTAACAGTAATCGTATTCATTAGCACAGACAGATATCAGGGGATATTCTCAGTATTTTCACCCCTCTCGTCATTATCTTTCACTTGTGCATTAATCCGATATGAATCTTACCTCCGGAGAAGTTTTTTTTCTGCACACTGGTTTAAGTACCATTAAAGGCCGGGTTCCATCTAGTAGTATCTATTTTTTTCTTCTTCTGCTAGAGTTGGGATGTTGAAGCTTTGTGATATGTGCTGTGACTAAGGACAGCATATTTGTGTTATGAAAACAAATAACAGGAGCTGGTGAGGTGTCGAAGTGGGAGAAAGGTTAGCTCTCACCTCCTGTCTAGAGGAATCAGATATAGCAAGGCCACACATCTCATTTAGATGAGAGGATACTGGGAGCGGAGTGTCGCAGGTACCGCTTTCACACTGCAGGGAGTTACTGAGAGGGAGCAGGAGGAGAGGAGAGTAGAAGGCTCGGAGGAAATGGGGAAATGGATGGATACGGGGATGAGAATGAGGTTGCAGAGGACAAGTGGGTATGGGCGAGGTAGGACGTGGAGAGAGAGGGAGAGAGAAAAAAATGGGGGAAAATACTTTGAAAAATAAAGCTGCGGAGGGCGGCGAAGGAAGGAAGAGAACGCAGGAAGCACAACAAAGCAGGAGAACGAAGAGTGGGAGCTGCGAGTAGATAGGAGAGAGAGAGAGAGATGGCAGATGGAGTGGGCTAAGTGAGGGAAAGGCTTGAGGGAGATGGAGGGTATAAAGCAGGGGAGCTGTGAATTTTGCATATTTAGCATTGTGTAAAGAAGGAAGGCTTCCTGATTATTCATTCCACAAGGGGCATGTTTTTAACATCACAAGGTTTTTTTTTTTTTTTAGACGTGGGTGGGGCAGGATGCGAATGTAACCGTGAGCACTGACTACATAGTATGTTTTTTTTTTTCCCCCTCAAACTCCAGGCGCAATTTTTGTCGGGACATTGGATTTAATTGGCGGCTTTGATTTCTTTTTTTTTAACTCAATTTTGGCTCGTGATCATCTATATTTAGTTGCATATTCACCAGAGGTTCTAACATACAGCGTCACTAGTGCAGTGGAACCAGTGACAAACTGCACTGTGATCAACTTGTTGTGGTGAAAATGTAAGCCAAGTGGATTTACCATGGGAAATTGTTTTTTTGTTTTTTCTCTCAGCAACATCGCCTACAGTGCAATGACAAAACATTAACATTGAAAACTGAAACCTCCATTTCTCCACATTTCTGGTATGGGTCATATGTTTGGACAGCAGTTCCGGTCGAACACATAGTATCCTCTCATTTGTCAGCCTGACACATCAATGGCATCGATTGGCACCGGCAAACGGTGATCAAGTGACATCATTTTCTTCGTCATTACCTCGGGGCGAAATATTTTCAGCACAGGCAGCTGGACATTGGATATTAAACCATTTGTACTCTGCAGCTTTGGAGGAAATGACTGTAGTCTTCCCCCCTGTTGAAGGCGACTGTTGGCTGTGGCGGTCTTGAATTCACCCAGCAACAATGGTGACAAAAGTACAGAAATGCCCACAGACAGTCCTCAGACTCTTCCTGCAGCATAATCCACTGCTCGGGAGTCAATTACGTCACTCGACAAAGAGCTGCCAAACAGCTGAAAGCTGCCAAATGGGCAGCCTCCTCGTGTGAACATCAGGATGCATCTGTTTGAACTGTATACTATAAAAGGGCTCTGCCTTCAAAAGCTAAAGCACATTTTGCGAGGCTGTCACAAAAAAAGCTTTCACATGTACAAGGAATTTTCAGTGGAGGCTGCTGTCAAAGAGGCTCCAGCCTACGTGTTGACATCACGCAGAGTGGGCTTACATTTTGGCCCACTTGTAGAATCTTTATCCCTGTATTTAGTAAATATCTGTCAGGCAACAGGTGGCACTTTACAGACACCAGAACACATCCCTGCCGTGCCCACAGAGTTTCAAATCGATGGGGACAGATATTTGCCAGTATTTGAGTAAACTCTGTTTAACCAAATGCACTTAAGAATGTCTTAAGAAATGCAGAACAAAAACCTCTTCTTCATATTATTTGCTCCCAGAATATTAAAAAAAAAAAAAAAATCTAATGAAAGCTTTAAACTCTCTGCACCTTTCATGTTTGCCAAAAACATCACCATGGCAGCGAGCATTATTGAAGCTTTCTGAGAACCATTTGTAATAATTGATGATGTCAATGTCAGCGAAGGGGAGAAAAAAAAGCTACCTGCTAAAATAGTGATATTTGAAGATGTAAATCAATTGCTTTATACTGACTGCACTCATAAAATAGACCATCAAACTATCATGGCCACATTCACAGTGCATGTACATTATTTAAATTTGCACTGGATCCAGTCAAACCACACAATAAATAACGGCGTGTGACTAGAATGGACTGAATAATTTGAATTTAGAGTGGACTCTTACATTGTCATTGCTTATTCTATCAAGTCATGGCTACACTTTGTGTTAAATAGCTTCTTGTTGCCTTGTTATTCTACCCTGTGCTTACTATTGACTCTGTTGCTATGGTTCAAATATTGAAGCATCCTCTTTACTGTGTGTTTCTTTTATTCACACCACCACTGTGCTGTTTATATTTATTCCTACAGCCCATTGTGTGCTGTGTTTTATGTGCCATGCGATATGCACAACACCAGTACAGCGCTCTTAATTACAAAACACCATCCTTTTGTGAGGCAGGCTCCGGAGTTTCGGGAATGCAGCCCCTTACGAGAGCTTGGCTGTATCAAGCTTAATGTAATAGTATGTGGAGTCGTGCAATGCAGCACATTTAAAGTGTAATGATACACAGAAAATGTCTTGTCTGATGATGAAACGCTCTGTAAAACATAGCTCCAGGTGCATTTGTCTTTACCCACAGCCAAGTGATCTCATATTTTATTTTAAGTCGCGTGCTAATGCAGTTATACTGTACGTCTCGGGTTTCAGATAATCTCAACGGCATACACTGTAGGAGACAGTAGCATGACTTTTTTTTTTTTTTTCTTCTCTGCTCTTCTCGTTGCTACGGTTCCTGCTGCTTGGCGAAAATCTAAATGAATCTCTGTGTCCTGGAAGAAAGACAAGCTCTGCACGTTGGGGATAGTGACACATTTTTACCTTCTCCTTTTGTCTCTATTTCTCCTCTCTCTCCCTCACTCTCCGATTTTCCCCATGGTTATTGTGTCCGCTCCCCGTGTCCTTGTATTCCCCCATCTATTTTTGCTTTGCTTTTGTGCTTTCTGTCCTCCTTTTTTTTTTTTTTTTTTTTATACGTCAGCTCATTCATGAGAAATATCGGCAGATGCGGGAAAACTGGCAACTGGCACACTTGTGAAAACAAAAGGAAGCATGTTGCATGTGTGTGCCCATACCCATGAATCTATCGTCAGTTTTTTTGTTTTTTTTGTTTTTTTTTTTTTTTGTATCTGAGGCTCTTATGTATCTGACTCAATTCGCTATATACAAGCCCCATTGGCTCAGGAGTAGGGAAATAACAGGCGAGTGGAGCGCTGCACAATGAACGCCTGTTGGGAAACCATGGGACGCTGTGCTGGCTCAGGGCCCATTCCACTCTCCTCTCGGTTGTAAGAAATCTTCCTTACTGGAGTGTGGTTGTTATTCCGCACACATCCCGCTTGCCTGATTCCAGACTTGACGTGAATTGCCAGCCACATTCAAATTTCTTCAAAGGTCTTGTGTTGCTCCTCAATTGAATCAATGGCTGTTTCCCCAGTTGGGGGAAACAACCGAGTCAGTCAGCGGCTTTTATAGGTGGGACTCATTTGGGGACAGTCATCTGCGAGAGAGCCAGACACAACTATCGAGGCTTCTGTAAATCAACTGACTGAAACAACATATATTAAATTAGAACAGCTGTGCACTGGCGGCATTCAAAAAAAAAAAGAAAAAAAAGATGAAAAAGTGTTGTTGCTCTTCTCCCCATTGGTTTAATCAGTTGGCTCCTTTTGGCACTTAAGAAAATGGATCGGGAGGATTCAGCGCTTTTAGTTCGTCCTACATTTTGGAACCGCTTGTGCAAAGGTTTTTCTTTTGGGTCTGCAGTGAGCCGAACTCTTGAGTTTATTATCACTTATTTATCCTGTAGAATAATTTAGCACTAATGACCTGGATCAGCATGTTAACACTGACTTCCGTTAGCCGCCGCTAATGCAGATTCTGTGTCGCCTGGGAATGACGTCGAGCAGATGAGCGCTTCGGTGACAGTGATCAGTCGGGGCGAAATAAACTCCAACCCAGACAGGGAACGGCTTAACAGGAGGCCAATGTCAAACTCAATGCCGGGTGCGGTATCAAAATGTCATTTCAGTCTGACTAACAGACGAGCATCGTATAGTTATGAGGTCTGAAGCCAACGAGACACTGTGCCACTGCTGATTTTTTTTTTTTTTTTTTGTCAGATATGAAAACACAGGAGAGCGACACAGACTACTGTTTTCTCTGATTTTGCCGGAAAAAAGAACAGAAATGGATGTTTTTCCTGACACGCAAGCCCCTCTTTTCTTTTGTTTTTGTTTTTTTTTTCCTGACTATACATGAAACATGCACAAAGTACTACTGTAGGACCAGTGGAGCGTGTAAGGGGGATTAAAAACAAAGATATAAATCCAGTTTGCCTCTCTCTCTCTCCAGGGAGGTCACGCTCAGATTTGCCAGGCTGCCTCTGAGGCCCCTCTGTCTCTCCTGAGACACGCTCTGCTTGTTCGTTGAGGCTGGCCCAAGCAGGGCTGCTTCTGCACAGTGTGTGTGTGAGCAGCTGCACCGATTTACAAATATCTTCCCAGTCGGAAAGCGGGCTCTCATGCCTCATCCTCGATTGGTTTAGGCTCAACGTTATTAAGGAACATTTTAACCCAAGCAGTTTCTCGGTCCCAGCATGTGACTTGCAGATCTACAGTTGCTCAGCCTCAGAAGAGTAAAGTGGGATGGTGCAATTTGACGTTAACATACTGTGTAATACTTTCAAACACGTTTTATTTTTTTTCAGCGGTAGCAGTGGAGCTGCTGCCAGAGGCACAGTGAATGTGATTTTGCACTTTGGAAATACCTGTTTGACACGACTGCAATACAGATGTGAAATTATCTGTCTGCGGTCACCGCCGTAGATCAAATTCTTATTTAAGTGGTTTGAAAGAGGCTTAATTATTTAAACTGAAGTGAGAGTTACTGTATTTCAGTATCTATAGAGTGCTTGCATGAACATTGCGATAGCAGAAATACGAATTATTTATATTAGCATTGCCGGGGAGGGCATTGGCAAAAACCATGCCTTCAGACGTGTACATGTAATTCTTCTGACACTGTGAACAATCTGTCTTCTGTTAGCAATAATAGCGTGCAGAAAATGTACATCTGCAATCTTACAGCACCGAGCTTTGTGTCTTTTCTCAACTAATCAGACCTTTTTTTTTCTTTTTTCATTGAATTGTCCTCCTAATATTGGCATAGTTGAGATTCATCACACAGTAAAATATGTGTGCATATGTTTTGCACATGCAAATTAATGACACTGTGCAGGATTCTGCAGTGTTTGCCCTGAACATCTAGCCAGCAGAGACACTTGACACTGATGGGCACCAATTACAAAGCAGAATACATCAGTGTATTCAGCGGGGTAAGCCTGCAGACAAATTATCTTAGAGTGACAGGCCTGCAAATGCTTGAAATTTTTGTGGGAATTGATCTCATGCCCTTTCCATTGCTAGTGCCGTGCTCTACCCACTGAACCTCACAGAATCAATAAGGAAGAGGGAGGGAGAAAGCCCCAAGTAAGGGGGGGGGGTCGAAAGAGAGCGAGAGAGTGAGAGAGTGAAAGAAAGAGAGAGTGCAGAATGACAGAAATAGGGTCTGTTGGATACAGAAGAACAAAATGAATTTATGTGGGGCGAGGACTGTCAAAAACCATGCGAGCATGCTCCCGAAGTAAGGATTCAGCTGGAGGTAAAGGCATATTCTCATCAGAGTCGAGTGAATGAGGCTCGGCCACGCATTTTACAAACCTCAAACCACCATTCTACCCGTTCTATTGTTATCTCTCTCATTTTTATGCAGATTGCCCTCAAGGTATTATCCATATTTGAATTTTCAAGTATTTCGCTTCAATCCTGTCATCACAATGTCTGCATGATGTATCCTATACGGAAAAGAATCAGCTGGCTATGTAAATCAGTGTATTATGTGATATTATACATTATACATCCATTTTACGGCACCATAGTCCCTGTGTAGGTGTGTGTGAGAGTGAGTATTGTATATTGAATATTGTATGTTTTAGTCATGACGATGAAAAAAGAAAGCATCAGACATTTCACATTAACTTTTAGTATGATTCAGTAAGTGAACTGATAAATCTTTTAATTAATTTATCTTTTCAATTATTTTTCAAGCAAAATTGGCAATCATCCTCTTGTTTTACCCTCTCAAATGTGAGGATTTAATGTTTTTCTTTGTCATATATGATAGTAAATTTTATATATTTAGGTTTTGGTCACAATCTAAGTATGCAATAGGGCTCTGGGAAAGTATACTGGGCTTTTTTAAATATATATTTATAAAAGAATTATCGATTAATAGAGAAAACTGCTTGTTAGTTGCAGCCCTTAACCACTGTGCAACAAGAAACCCAGTGCTGTAGCAGTCTCTGCTTTTTGTCCAGCACTCATCATCCATTACCAAGCATTACACCGATGCACAGAGAGAAACAAGCTGACAGGTAAGCATGGGCAACATGCTAATGGTTTGGACACAGGGAGGTGAAAGTGCTACCAAAATGTGTCATGCTGGCTTAGCGGTCCAGCACAGAGCCTACTGTGTAACATCCAAGATTGGAGCCCTGGATTTTTGTTGCATGCCATCGTGCCTCGCTCAAGGGACATTTGATCCTTGAATTGAGCCTCTTAGGCAACACTTCCTTTCAGGTTGTGTACACATCCGTTCTCCTTCAGTTGAATTGACAGATGCCCGAACCATGACCGTGGCCGTAGCCCTAACCTTAACCTTTCATAGCCCAAAGCATACAGATCTTATTGGGGGTGCTAAAAGGCTTGGTGTGTGTGCCACTGGCTTCTTGTTGCACTTCACAGTTTACCATGTCATACACGCAGGACTTTGACGATACGAGAAAGATACACACCAAAAACCTCACCCTGCTGAAGGATCGAACTGCTTATTTGAACTCTTTTCTTCTCATTTCTCTCTTTTATTGGCTTAAATGATCCATTATCCAGCCCATTATGTCTCATATTCCAAACAAGGTGTCCATTACGCCCCGTTTACAGTGTGCACCTACAGGCTTAACAGCAAAACTTAGCGTTGCATTTGTAATAGATATCTTGTGAAGTTTATCTGATGCTTTTGAGTGACACTTGACTCCCTGGTAGCTGTCAGGGGACTCATAGATTGGCAGAGGAGAGGCTTGCCTTCTGTAAGTACTGACTGAGGCCATCTTAGGGCTTCTTAATGTCACTGTGTGATTTATGTAGACAACATGTCCACCGGGAGGTGGCAGACAGAAAAAGAGGTAGGACGGACGGACAGACGGGCGGGTGGGGGGGCGTAATGGGCTGAAATATTAATGTATGGGAAGAGAAACATGTGGAATGCGTGTTGCCGGAAGTGTGAATAATTGATGAAACTTCCCTTTTTTAAAGTGGTTGAGATGTCCCTTTCTCAGTGGTCTAATGGCAGAAACATGGTTTAAGGTTTTTACTGTACAGTAGTCAGCCTCCACAGGCTGTCTTTTAGAGACACCGGCAGTCATCAGTGATGATTTCTTTCATGATGTTAGAGGTCTCTGGACACAAAATCAGTGAAACTTTGGATTCGCGTTCAGCTTTTTTTTTTTTTTGCTCATCTCTTTTCATAAATTCCCCCTCGCCCACCCCACCCACCCCCTACAGAGTTAATGGTTACTAATGCTTCCACAGAGAAATAAAGGTGTTCTTAGCCCAAGGAAAGAAATAATCCTAATTGAAAGTAAACAGTAGGATCATTATTGTCTCCGAACATGACTCCCCCGCTTTATATCTTTTCAAATTGGAAGAAATGGAGAGTAGAGAACAATTTTAAAGACTGAGTTTTAGTGGTGGTGGTGATGTGTGTGTGCTGGGGAAGTGCTCACTAATTCACTCATTTTAATCACATGCTGCCATGCCTACTTACCCACAAGTCTGCCACAGTGCTTTTTTGCGTGCTTAGTACTGGCCTGCTTATCATCCACAGACCCCAGTCACTCATTCAATCTCTCACTCTTTCACTCGCTCATTCATTCACGTGCGGCGAACATAGTGACTTGCTGATAGCTCAAGGGGCACTGAGATATAGTAGTGCATGCGGCTGTGGCAGCGCAGAGAGGATTACAGTCCATCATATCTGATCTGAGACTGTTAGATCCCAATATTGAATTACGGACCCTGCGGGGTCTCTGGTTCCGTTATCAATTTGCAAACGAATAACGCGGAAAGGAAGGGGATGGGAGCTGTGGGTGGGTGGAGGGGGGGTACGTGGCTTTGAGGCAGGTTTTGGTGGGATGCGATGAATCTAATAACAGCCAATTTTTTTTTTTTCAAGGGACTGCAAGTGGCAACACAACCCCAGTGCCATGTGTGATTTAGGTATTATGGAGCTTGAGTTCTGCCCTATTCAGTTGGATATATGGTCCCATTTTGGAGGGATTACGGCTGTGGCGGCTGCATAAAGCCTTCATTAACCATTATAAAAACATATTTATGGCCCACATATCCTTTAAAGCAACATTTTAAAAGCTGTATGAGGGCTTATAAAAGGAGAGCCCTGTGTGTAAGATTTTAAGACGCACATGATGTATGATGTTTTTGAGTGTTATTCATGTTAAATGACATTTCATTTTTAAATAGATACTCGAGTAACAATTCATATAGAAATAATCTCAGTCACGGTCGCCCTACACTGTTAATTGAAAACTTATCTTGTTGGTATGAGAGCAAGCCCCCATTTGTAAAGTGTAAGTTAGAGCATGTTGCATCAATTCCCCCAACTTGTCTGTATCTAAACTATACAGTCACGACTTCAAGCTGAGGTATGCGCTGCATGTGGAACATGATTTCTCACTAGCCCTGCTTCTCACATAGCATCTGGGTACATGACGAGCCTGCAGGAAAGTGTGGATTGCGGAGGTTGCAGCAGTCGGATTGATTCACTGCAATGTGTGGCCTGCTGCCACCCCCAGTGACGGGAAATGTGCCATGGTGCCCTGGTGGAGATGGAGAGGCTTGTTGTGGCGTGTGGAGGTGGAGATGGAGGTCACCTCTCTCTCTCTCTGTCTCTCTGTCTCTGTCTCTCTCTCTCTCTCTCTAGCCTCCCTCCCACTATCATTCATGCCTCTATGCTTAGTTTCTCCTTTTTTTATTCTCATCCTCCTGTCCTCTATTTTAAGGCACCCTCTCTCCTCTTTCTTTGCTCTCGGTTCTTCTTTGTGGGCTCCCTTCATTCACCTCACATCGCAGGCAGTATGAATAGCAGCCAATGAGAGCTCTTATCTGAGGAGCGTACCAGAAGAGATAAGAGTATCATTCATCATTCCACATTAGCCGCTTTCACCACTTCCTGCAAAGAAGTCCCAAGGAAATTATGACAAGGAACCCAGACTATTACATTATTATTATCAACACATGGGCCTCTGAAGTTCTTCAGTTCTCCATTTGATGCTGAACTTCAAACCTGCATAGGTAAATAAATTGTCATTGCTTTCCATGACAGATTAGACTTACATAATCATTTCCGTTCATGTCTTTTTACACCTTGCTGTAGCTGTCAAATGGGATTGCCAATGGATTATCCAATTCATCTGTTATTTTGTAAAGCATTGCATAACACCAATATATTATACGTCAAATGCACAAGTGGATGAATTAGCTAATTTTTCTAACAATGAAATGACAACTCTTAAAGCTGGTGGTTTTGCAAATGGATTGACAACCTCCTGTACTGCTGCAAAAAGGCAGATATTTATGAATACATTTTCCTACCTCAGATCTCTTTTCTTCTCCATTGTAACTGAAAGTAAATCCTCCATGTGCTGTCTTCCCACTAAATGTTTTAAGCATGACTTTAACAATGTCTGAGATAATGTCCTGCAAAATTAAAAACTTACTCATCCCTTGAGGATGGGTTTTTTTTCCCCTCCCAGACTCTTTCAGAACTGTTGTTGTTAAGACTCCAAAGAAAGTCTAGCCTAGAAAGCGGGGTCCAAAGCAACTCTTTCCTATTTCTAATGTTCCTTTTATATGAAAGATACAAGGAAACATTGCCTTTAAAAGGATGAACAACTTGGTGATTAAAACCTTATCTGAGACCTACTATTATACTGTGTCCAACACTGTTTCTGTTGTTGCTGTTTGATGTCTTTGTGAATGTTTTTTTTTTCGACATACATCATCATAATCAAGGAGGACATTTTACGTCAAGGAAGTTGCCTTGGTAACATGCTCTTCTCCTCCTCCCAAAAGGCTATTAACAGGCTGCAAAATACTCCTGATCAGAGCTAAAAAGATAGATCCCATCATTCCAGTTGCAGAGGAGTGATAAGCTGTTTCACCAGCGCACCAGTGTGTTTTGAAGAACACTGGCTCCTTGTGTCATTAGGACCTAATTTTAAAGTACTTTTGATCGTACATAAAGCTTTAAGTGGCTAAGGACCAGCCCACACTGTAAATCATAGACTGTGTTCAGTCATCAGTCTGATCCTCTGCTGTGGACTTATTAGATGTTGAGAAGCAGAGCGAGAAACCCTGAAGCTTTCTGAAACTCCGTCCGCAAACAGTGGAATACCATTCCCAGAGATATAAGAGAGGCAACTTTAGTAAGACAGCTTAAAAAGATGTGCATTTCAGGCGGCTTTCAACTATTCCTATAACTGGCAACGTTTCATTGTCTCTGCACCTCTTTTTGGTATTGTATTACTTTTATTGATGTTAGCTTGTGTCCATTTTAGCTTAACCATTTGTTGTTTTTTCCACTGTATGAAGTTTGTCATTAATCAAACAGGTAGTATTATAGATTTAACCTTACGTCAAAGATTAAGCAACATCACGTTTTCTGCTGTTTGAAATATCTGTGTGCCGGATTATTTGGCACAAACTGAATGATGGCCTGATGCCCCTCGTGTTAGTTACAGCGGATGGCATTATTTTCAAAACACAGTGTCAGAAGCCCCAGGTGTGCTGATCATGGCATTGATGAATAGAGAGAGAGGGAGCCCGAGTGGAGAGGGGGATGGAGATGGGGATCGACTAAGGTCCTCTCTCATGTTATTTTCCTGGGGGGCGCGCACAGCTTGTTTCATGCAGTAATCCATGCATGGTAAAACATTATCCATGGGGATAATGTCAACTCACTCCCGAAGATAACAAGACAAAAGCCCTTGTGTAGCGCTCACTCCAGAGTGTGTTTCATATTCCCCTAATCTGCCATCTTACATGGCTCTGTTCTATGGATTTGTTGCCCGAGCTCACCGTTTAGCACAAACATACACATACTGTGTTCTGTTTGAACTGTTTCCGTCAAAGAAAGATGGTGGACAGAAATTACATTTATTTCATTTCAACAGTGCCCTTTTCTGTTTGAGTAAACACGATTGCAGACGTATGGTTGAGGAACAGAGGCTCCATTGGAACAGTGTGTAGTCAGTGGAGCTACAGCTGTCATTGTACAGTACATTACCAATAGAATCAGCGTTGGGGGGGTAAACACATTTATCATGTGTCATGCTTGGCAATATTAGATATTATTTTTGCCTCAGATGTAAGTGTGCCAGGTGTTTCTATTACTCACGGCACTCCTGGATGCTTGATTACTCACGGCAAGTTGATTGAGCAGGCATAAGTGGAGAGTTACTGTACATAGGCTGCTGTGCTGCCACGTTAAATGGAGGAGCTGGTTGTCAATTATCCTTCTGTAAAAGTGTGTGTGCGCAGCGACATACTGTACCTGTCTTGCTCGTGGGTTTGTGTGCTGCGGTTCCCCACTAGCGTGGTGTAAGGATCAAAAGATCATAAAAGGACATTTGGCAGTGTAGTTCATGCTTAAAGTGGCCCGAGAAAGGTTTTAGAATACTGAATCTTCACCAGACTGAAAGAGCATCCATCACATTAACGCCCAACCCATCAGAGTAACCCCCCCCCGCCCCCCCACCCCACCCCGAAGATCCAGGCAGAGACATCTTTCTCTCTGTCTCTGCCTTCTATCTGATGTGCTGCATTGAATCATTGATAGGACATCCACAACAACACCGCTCCTCCCTATAAAACACCTGTCACAGACAAGGAGATGTGGAATCTGTTTTGATCTTTCCAATAGCGGGTATGCGGCAAAATGTTGCATATTGGGTGTGCAAAAATAATGGCGAGTTTATTCTGTTTACTGCAGCACCTGATTCCACGCTTGCAAAAAAAAAAAAAAAAAACAGACTGCAGGTGAGCTTTTGTTTAATAACCAATAAAAACTTAAAACAACATAAATTCTCATTGTCATGATTTCATGAAAGAACGCCCGCATCTGAGTGACCTTCTCCTTCAGAGGCTTTTTATACTCTGGTATGTCTTCTGCTGTTATGTATCTATACTTACTGAGGAAATGGGAACACCAAACCCTATTATGTATTTTCCATGATGGCTATTAATGGAACGGAATGAAGGCTTCTGTGCAAGTGAGACACTGCCGTTGTAGGCACTAATATGCACTCCTCTCTAAGTCATAAAGTATACTCTTTGATCCCAGTTGGAGTCAGGGATGCTTCAGGGATACGATGGAATATTTTATTGCTGTTGTGGGAAAGAAATTGGTGGGGTTTGCCTCAGTCCGTCGGTTTCACCCTCTCCCCCCTCATATTAAGTTAAGCTTTAAAGCCTCAGCTGGGTACCCAAGTGACTATTTTGCATGTTGTTACTCTTAAACCGTCTGTTTTACAAAAGCACTGCGTTCCCTCTGAATTTGTGGAGTGTGTGTGTGTGTGTGTGTGTGTGCTGGGTAAGGGCGGTGAGGGACTGGCGGGCGTTGGGACAGTTAATAAAGATGAGGCTGGCGTTCCTGCCAGAAAGAGTCTGTGGTGTTACAGAGAATAATGAAGATTAAGCTGAGATCGGGTGGTGGGGGAGATCAGAGGGTCAGTGTATAAGACCAATGTATGGAGGGAAGTTAAGATGGATGAAGGAGAGGGCAGACAGATTTCCTGTTTCTCAGAACTGGAAACCGTCTTGATTAAAAGAACTCACATTTCTCTGAGTGGCCATGTCGAGGCTTGATCAGATAAGAAAATAAAGCACAAGGCATAATTCATGGCCTCCTCCTTGGCAAATGGTTTGGGAGAGTTTTAAATTGTCGGGTTTTGGACCACAAACAGTCGCATCCCTCGGCACAATCATGATATGCTTTTTGTACTCTCAACAAAACCTGTGAATTTTACTAAGCACAAGTTCACTTGTCAATCACCACAGTTCACATTAAGAGCATTTCCTTTCCATTTGTACTTACCAGTGTGCATCTAAAACAAAGCATACAGTATTATAGTATATAATAGTAAGCAGGTTTGTGTTAGGTCACAACCAGAGCAAGGCCATCAAACACTGGACATAAGTCAGAAAATAGACCCGCACTTGGTCTTTGATAATCCACAACAGCTGGTGTGTGGGTGTGTGTGTATGTGTGTGCCTACATGATGGATATCATGCTTGTCCACATGTGCCCACATGTGCGTGTGTGTGCGGAGATGGAGAAAAAGGGCATAGCAGGGCCAGATGGGTCCAGCTGTGGATCTGGTGGCCTAGATAAAGGCTAGACGGGGTGCCACCTCCTTCATGAGGTGCCAGCAGAACATTTAGCGTAGGTGTTAAAAGCTTGAAGGCTTTGACGGGCCGAAACATCCAGCCAAGAGAGCGCTTATTAGTTGCTGCTCTTTTTATGAATCCATAATGAAGAGCATTAAAAATTGACCACCTCGTTGATCCTTTTAATGTTTGATGTATCAATCAGGAAACTGTGCTTCTCCACACAGCTGAAACTAGCAATTATTTTTCTTATCAAATAACTGTTTAATCATTGTTTAGTCTAATCCACAAAAAATAGTGAAAATGACAATTAAGTTTTCCAAGGTAAGACCAAAAGGGCAACATTCAATTTGCTTTAATAGTAGAGCTAAATACTAGGGATTCTCAAAATAGTTGCCAATGAATTTTCTGTTGATGCTGAATCATCTAACCTCCAAATAAAATAAAACAAATCAAATTAGAAAATTCTCACATCATAATGGCTGGAACCAAAAATTGAAATTTGGGTCTGTTCATTTCCTCTTGATAAACTGACTTATAATTTCTTATCTCTTAAATATATATATATATATATATATATATATAGGAAAAAAACTCCCTCGTGTCATTATTTTATTTTGGCCAGACACTGTTTGCAGCCCATAGCGGCCATTTCAGAAAACCTCAGCACAGTCCCCCACATCCCACTCCCACACAAACACTTAAATGGCCATTATGAGAGGAGAGGTGGAGAGCCGGCGCTGGCCTGGAGAGAAGGAGGAGGTGAGGTAGCCAGCCTCTGTCCTTTTCCAGGGAACTCTAGGACAGCGAGAGCCTTCACCAGCACCCCAGGGAGAGGGAAGACAGATTAATGCAGAGGCTTTAATATTTCAGATGAAAACGTATTACAGCTCTCTCTTGCTCTCTTCCTCCCTCTCTCTCTCTCTCTCTCTCTCTGGCTCACAGAAGTGGGCCTGAAATTTTTTGCTTGCTCTCTTCTTATGTCTTCATCTCTGGCTAGAAGCATGAATGTGTTTTGCTGAGGGGTAGATTTCCCCGTCCAAAGCTTCTCTGTCTACTCGTTGTGACAGGAAGTGGTAGATCAGCAGGAGACAAATTTAAATGAATAGCAGAGTGTATGCTTTTGTGAGAGTGGGGCCTTGTACGTCTGTCTGTCCCCCTTTACACTTGCACTGAGAGCTCTTGACCTTGCGACCAGCCCTCGCCGTCTATCTTTGGTAACACGCTACGCCTATAAATCACCTTGGACGAGATCGGCGTTCCGTACTTCTGTCACCGCAATGAAGATCCTTGATTTGAGAGAAACCACACCCATTGGCGCATTGTAGGTCAGACAGCCACTGTCTTCAGAAAAATCCTCTGTGATCAAGATTTTTATCTGATCCTGTGGGATCTATTCTGACTTACGAGTGGAGATTTGACATATCACATATGACACCATGCATAGGTGGTGTTTGCCAGCAAGAAAATCCAGCCTAGAAGATTAAGAAAGACAAACCCTCTGCACGTGTGTGTTTGTGTGTGTGACCATGCTGCATAAAGGAGCTCGATAAATGTAGGCTTGGTCAACAGGGTATTTGTAAGGCATCTCTCAGGGGACTTGTGGACTGAGCTTTTAGAGAATGATGCGAAAAATGTAGACTAATATTCGTAGGGACTAATCTTTGTCTAATGCTCAAGTTGCTCTCCATTACAGTTTTGTCAAAACAGATGTCGAAAGGAAAGACTGAGGCATGTGTGTATTAAAAGAACTGGATATTTTCCACATAAATGGTCTTTAGGCTTCATCATTTTTGGACCCAAAAGCATCAGAGGAGTCAGTGCGGGCATCAATCCTAGATTGTGTCTAGTGACATTTTTTAAGCCCCCAATGCTAGAGTTTTTAAAACCTTCAGTTTCTATAATGTCGGGGCATGACAACTACAGTTTGGATGAGGTTTAGGGAGAGATAGTGGTTGTGGCAAATAGGGCTTTACCTAACCAAACGTTTTCTTAATTATCAATTCATCTACAGAATGACAAGTTCGAATATGGTAAATTGCAAATATTAATTGTAGATCTGAACGAGATCTGACGCAACAAATGGCACACTGGTTCTTGCGCTGACACTAAACATTGGCTCTGGATGCAAATCGTGTTGTAACTCGGCCAACATGGATTTAATTCCATATGATACTGAAACTGATACTGCAACGCACACATGAATGACACAAAAGCACTCGTACTGATGCGGCTTGATCAGTGGACAGTGACAGTTACACTGGACAAATTGTTATCATTTAAATAATTCCTAACTATTTCTAATAATTCCTAACTCTATAACCATAATAATGATTATGGTTCTGTAATTCTTCTTGTGTGTGGGTTCTGTTGCATGAATGCATTTACATGTGTGGCCACTAAGCCAGAATCCCTCTAAATCCTGGTGCTGTTCCTGAAGCCTTGGTCTGACGCTGTACCTGATAATCTATGTTGAGCTATTGCAAAGGCACATATTAGACGGGTGGTTGTTCGCTGACACTTAACCCAGATCACTCTCTTTTGGAGTGCAATCTCAATTTAACTCCACTGTGTCCCACCAGCCATCCATTACCTTACTACATGTGCAGGTCAGGGTCACTGTGACAACATGGCTAGCAGAGCAGCGTAGACGTCTCCAGCGAGTTCCTGCGGGGGGTGTGTGTAGCCGCGGGTTCTGCCATGAAATAAATTCCCTGCATTGTATCCTGGAACAGACCCTGGGTCTCCTCCCATGTGCCGCCATGGCCACCCTTTGTCTCAGTAAACCTCCAAAGGGAGATCTTACAGGTGCCCAAGCCACCCATGCTACTCCAGTGTTTTTTTTTGTTTTTTTTTTTTTTAACCAGGATCTTTAGCTGGCTGGATTATTCTTATTTTCATGTTTATGTTTTCTTCTTCCTCATCTTCTCATGGTGCTTAGTTGATGCATACTATTTAAGATGTCATTCTTCATCTATCTCCACTCTCGGGGGCCGCGAGACTATTTGTCGGAGAATTAAGTTCTCTTCCTCCTTCTCTTCCTCCTCGCCTCCAGAGCTGCACATGTCACGCATGCACGAAAGCACACACGTGCACACACCTATTTCTCTCTCTCTTGCTCTCTCTCTCTCTCTCTCTCTCTCTCTCTCTCTCGCTCACACACACACACACACACACACACATACCTCAGCAATTCATCTCCCCAGAGTCCTCCTGCCTCTCTCCAAAGCCAAACAGTGTGCTAATGTGCTGATGTGTTTGACACACGCCCTCCCCCTTGTTTCCCCTATTTCTTCTCTCTCTCCTTCTCCTTCCCCATATCAATTTTTTTCACAGCTCCCTCCCTGATCACTCCCATTTCTGTGAACACACATGCCCAAAGACTCATGCACCCACCCTCCCCCCACCCACCACAGCCACACACACAGACACACAGACACACAGACACACAGACACAAACACACACTAATCTGTGATGCCAAAGCAGAACTCTTATGCAGGTATTTTTCTATTATTAAATGTTGGCCACGACAATAGAGGTAATGAACATCGTGAAAAAGTAATGAAGATACTTAACAGAGACTGGAACCTGAGTGCAAGGTGCAATCTGAATTGCCAGTGATTTCATTGGATTCAAGATTTAGAGTGTGCGTAAAGTGGGCTCAGATTTGTAAGCAGATAGAAGATTCCGTATTGATGCTCCGACCATCTGGTACTTTGTCTTCATAGTGTTTTAAATGTGGAGGTGGTAAAACTTTAATGGTAATTGCCACTGTTTCCCACGATGCAGACAGACTATACTGCTCTCTGTAGCCTGTATGTAACCAGCAAAACAAACCCTGTGTAATTTGAGCTGCTTACTTAGTCAAAATGTTTACAGATCCAGTTGTGCATAAGTACACACCCAAGGCAGATTGACAGTAATGCTGAATGATAAGTTGATTCCTGCTTTTCTTATATTAATGTGAATTCATTTATTGTTCTGGACTCTTGATTGAACAAAGAAAGCTATTTGTAAATGTAACCTCTGTAAACACATGTATTTTTCAGTAATATCAGCCATTTTATGGAAGTGATCAGTCTATCAATGTAGAAAATTATGAAAAAAAGTTGCCACCCTGATAAATAGTATATCACACATAAGTTAAAAGGGGAAAGGCAAAATGGTCAAAAAGCAAAACAGCAAAGTCTGTCATTTGCCACTGCCCTTTCGATCATTTCATTAAGCGTTTTTCTGATCTGACGTCTCCATCCGCTGGATGATATCATTAGTCAGTGACCTCCAAAACTACAAATCACTGCTGAAAAATAAATCTGTTTAATGGAACATATGGTGTTTTGGGGTACCTCCCGAAAACAACTGAAGCGGTCGTTTTTCTTGGAATGATGGCCTCTGGTAGCGCTAAAGAAAAACAATCAGATCAGGAAATGGGAGTCAAATATTGAAACAAAAATTATGAAGATTGATCTTGGACAGCACGTGCAGGGAGGGATACGTTTTAAAAAGCGGATGGTGTCTGAACCACCATAATCGTAAAAAAAAAAAGGAGACACCAGAGTTCTCGTAGGAAGAGGATGTTTTTCAATGTCACCTTTTGCCAGATGTTATTGTTATCATAATGGCTTCCAGCTTTTGCTACCATCCCTCTTCTGCTACTGTTCAAACTTCAGCTTATTTATATTCTTTTTGTTGTGTTGTTTGGTAGAGTCTTTCGGTGTGGACAGTTTCATCTTTAATACTCCTGCTGCAGCTGCTCGGTCTGACACAGCAATACTAACGGCACCACTGCCCCCACAACCTTATCTCGCTCTCCTCTTGGAAATAAACTTGGTCCGTCCACTCAAGGAGCTGTCCAGTGCTGAAAGTGGTAACATGGGCGGCTACAGCGCCGAGCTTTTAGAGGTCAGCAAGAATCAGCAGAAGACAGGGTGCAACAGGAACACGATGTTGAGAGGCAGAGACGCGCTGAGAGCAGCTGGCCAGGAAAGAGGGGGAGAGCAAGAGGTGAGGCCAGAAACAGAGAGAAAAGCAAGGGTGGAGGGACGGAGGACAAAATGGGGAATGAAACAATGAGAGTATCATTCTCGGTTACACTGTTTCACATGGTGGAGCCCCTCTTTAAAAGGCCAATTACTCTGTAATAGTCCTAGACTGACTAGGTGATTTCTCACTGTGCTGAGTGGAATGGCAGAGCAGGAGTGGAGTCAGTCCAGTGGAGAGACCCAATCATCATTGCACTGGAGTGAAGGGAGTCAAGGGACACACACAATCTCTGGGAGTGTGTGTGTGCAGTGCGTGCGCATGTGGGCTGTGTGTATGTGCGAGCAGGTGTGCACGAGCAGTATGTGTGTATAATTGTCACTTTTCCACTGAATTTATTATTGAATGTGACCTTCAAGCACCACAAACATCCCTCAGTCGAACTGGCATGTTGTGTGTGTGTGTGTGTGTGTGTGTGAAGCACATGCCTGTGTATGCTGTCTCAGCTGCCAGTACAGCTGAGACAGTACCAGAGGCTGGCCTGAATTCGCTTTCATGTCAAATTGAATTGGAATTCTTTTTCAGTGTGTGTTGCTGTTTCACTTACTGCATCAAATTGGTTTAATTGAAAGTGAATTCAATTTTTTAAAAATGCGTGGCAACCAGCAATTGACAGCCATGATAAATGGCGGTTCACTGTCACTTTTTCTCCACTGGATCTTGCTTCTGCCCACGCTAAAATCCATTTTAGCTCGCTCTTTATTTATTTTTCGAGCCCCTTCTTTTTCCTGCTGTTACTCTTATCCAACACGGTGGCACCATTGGCTTAACACAGACAGTATTCCATACTAATTAGTTGCTTGTAATTTTGGTGATGTGGGGATTTAAGCTTGTTTCAGTGTTGCACTCACGTCCCTTTGGATAAAAAAAAACATCAGGTATACCTTAAGTATAAATGAGCAGGTCTGAGAGGATTTTCAGTGTTGTACAACTCAGTAGTAACCCATCCTGACAATGCAAAGATTATAGCCACATAATATGTAAGCTACCCACTGGCAACGCTGTGAATTGCATTACCAGTTGAGAGGATACTGTAATCTAATTAGCTGTCACACATGTCAGTGAGGGTCAGAATCATTAGGGATGAATGAGGAAGGGGTAGCAGCTTAGTGAGATCACATAAAAATAGGATAGCAGTTTGACGTGAGAGCAACCTTCTCATTAACAGAATATACAGATGATGAAAACAGCCAAAATGTTACGATACAGTGGGGACAGAAGGTATTTGGAAAGAGGGATGGTCTTAATGACACCCATTTGTTAATAGAAGATATGAATGAAGTCGTGATTTGAGAGGATTGGAAAGTGAGTCCTGTTTTCTTTTATACTGTGTACTGTGAAGATTTAAGAGTGTCAACTTTCAATGAAATGGAAATGAAAGAGCTCAACAAAACCCAGAATTACTCTGGTGTACAGGTGATCAAACATGATGTGGTTGTTTAATTTTGACGTGTTTACGTTTGCTTTGTCTCAGAAGCCTGGAAAAGAAGGCAGGACAGACTATTTAGTCAACATTTCCTATGATTCCCTTATTATTATTATGAATCTGCTTTCTTTACTTTTTTTGGTAGTTGTATTATTGTTATCAATAATTTGTTTATCCAGTCACAAAAATGTAGATATGTCGTAGACACACTCGTTGAATGACTTCCTGTATATTTTCAGATTACAACAATAAAAGAAATATCTGTTTGTGATTCACCACCACTCATGACAGTGATATCATTAGATCCAAGCAAACATGTTTCAGAACTGCACTGACCTTAACCAATACTGATTCTCTCAAGTCAAGTGAGCAATGTGACAATCTGTAACTGAAGTTTATGCAGTTTAAATCAAAAGACATAGAGGATCACAGATTAGCACAGCCTATAAGGAAGAGCGAATGGGCCTAGATGTTGGAACTGATAAACTTAGCTTTAGTAGCTGTTGATATACACAAATGTTTATCACAATAGACCAGCATCCCTCAGCAGTGCACATGCATGAAGAAACATGTGCTTCTTACTTTTTGAGTGTCTTGAACATCAATACTGTCAGAATCTAATCTAATTTGATGGTTTCTGGAAATAAACTAGGCCATGCTCAAAGCAGAAGAGAGTATTCCCTGACCTCCCAGACTGGTCCCTCCTCTGCGGCTCCCTTTAAAAGCCAACTTACCACAAGCTAATGGTTACGTATGAATGTTTAAACACATATGGATGCGATCAAAGATTTTTAGATGTGCGTGACAGCAGCCATTCCTTCCCTTGTGGCCTTTGCTGGCCTCGACTAAAGATCCTTGAGTGAAGTCATGCTGAAGGGACCAGATGACACTGCTGCTGCATTAGCACTGTGTGTGTGTGTGTGTGTACTCACAAGGGGAGTGTACGGAATGGTATGATGGAGGTGGAGGAGAAGCTGTTTTCACGCCCAACAATCTGCCAAGATTGTGATTTAAAATGATACAAATGCTTCATGCATGCGGAGAGATACAGCGGGCCGGCCTCTAGTCTAAGATTGAGAGAGGTTAGGATTGCCAAGATGGACTCCTCCCAAAACATACAGGCTTCTGCAAGTATCAGAAACAGCTAGCGGCTCCTTGTATGATATATATGTATGATCAGGCATATGCAGTGGTAGACAGATCTTGTTTTTTGCAGTACTATAAGTGGCATGACCTTGTTTGCTGAGTAAGCATGCATGTGCATACAAGGATGTTTGTGTAGGAGGGCCAGATGGCAAACACACTGGAGCGGTTTGTAATATACTGATGTCGCCTCCTTTCACTGAATTGACAAGTTGACAAGCCTTTTTAGTGCACAAGAACGACAAGGGAGGCAGAGGGGAGAATAGACAAACGGACAACACTGCAGCACAACCATAAGAAAAGAGGTTTTAGAGGTCACTGTACTAGCAAAATACAAGGTACAGTTATCTGAAGTTTTAAATCTGTAATAATTGGAGTTTTTGTTGTGTACAGGCTGGAAATTGGTCGGCACTCTCAGTTAGAGAAAAAAAGAGTATTGACTTCCACATTATTAAAAATACTGTGGACTGCTCTGACCTATCATGATTTATTAAATGAGCTCTATTTTGTAGTTCCAGACTAATAAATCCACCAGATATTGGCCGATATATTTATTTTGGTGTATACTGCAGTCAATAATAAACAAGAAATGTCAGTAACTGAAAAATGCCCTGATCATATATCTTGGTCTGAATTCTTAATGAGACCAAATTAATTAATTAAATTAATTTATTTAAAACACAATTTTAAATGTTGTGTTTATGTTTTGTTTGTGCAAATCATTTTTTTTTTTTTTGCATTTCTAGAAGGTTTTTCATTTTTTTCAGTCTAACTGCATAAATACTAATTTTACATTTTACAAATCATTTCTTTTTATTAAGATAAGTGATTTTTCAAGCAAAATATATTGTGCAGTAATGTTTTTGTTCCTGGACACCATTATTTGGGAGTGTCACAGAGCGAAAGTGATGCACACACACAGGAGGCAAGCAGACAGTCGGGTAATGTGTCCAGATGCGAAGAATGCAGTTAATACCTGTAAGCATCTTTTGTCACTGTTATAATGTGACATTTGGTGCAGCGAATGCAAAATTGTCAAAACAGATCAGTGCAGTGGACCAACTCCATTTCACAAGTCAAATCAGGCCGCTTTAATGCATCAGTTACATGTCCGTATTGCCAAGTCTGGCGGCAGTGAAGTAGAAAAAATGCATTGCACCTATTTCTCTGTTTCTGCCGCTTTCCAGCAAGTCAATAATATTCCAATTTCTCAAAGTAAATGCAAAACGAATGATGTCGATTGGAGCGGAGAGTCAGGGCAGCTCTGTCTGGGGCCTTTTTAAATTGAATCTTTCCAGATCAGGCATCACTTTTTGCCTGAGCCTTGTAAACAAAGACTAGTTGCATATTGTCTAATCCAGGATTAGATTCACCTGTAATTGGGCCTTCGTGGAGTGAGTTAACTGTTAAATTGCTCTTCAGTAAGGGGATGCCACCTGAAATGCCTGGGCCAACTGCCTGGGGAACACAGTGATGAGCCTCTGACAAGATGGGAAGACAAAGAGCGATGGGCTACCTAAAAAAAAAAAAAAAAAAAAATCAAAACAAAGGGCTCTCACAGTGTTATATGCCATTTTGAAACATACACCGTTGATTCAGTAATGCAGTGGACGTGATGAGCAGAACCATAATTATCTCTGTCCACTAAACTCCTCATTGGCTTGCAACAATGACAATGACAACAATGACAGACTTTGTATGAGGAAGTTGCGACCGCATTAGTTGCATTCATCGGTGCATTTGGGGCCAATTTTATAATGATGCAGAGTGGCAGCCATTAGGGTTGTGGTGTGGTAATGGTAATAGTCCAGCTATTGCAGCAGGTGCTTACAGGGGTTATGAGCCCATTCAGGCCTCATCATTACAGAGCTGTTAAGAATCGAAAGAGGATTCACTTAAAATCTGAATGTGAGGCAATTTAATACATGCATGCTTCATGTGTTGTTGGCTGCAGCATTTGCTCCTCCTAATTCCATTGCTGCTGTTGATCTGCGCTGCTACTTACTACTACTGCTACTATACTGAATTGCTTCCTAATGTTTTTCCTTTGTCTGAGACCGATGGGACTGAAACCTCAGCGCTTATGTGAAAACGCAGGTTGTGATGGGTCTTTTTTTTTTTGCATGGTTAATGTCTCAAATAGTTTTTTTTTTTTTTTTATATCAGCCTGTTTAATTCTCCTGAACACGCGTGTGCCTGCCCATTCCTGAGGGTCTTCAATCATTGGGATCCTATTGTATTCCTTTGCTCTGAGCCGCCCCATTCGGATGGGATTAATATTCCAGAGGGACGTGGATGATAAAATATTAGCCATGCTCTGCGGCAACCAGACTCATCATTCTGGGCAGCATTTTAGCCAGTGACGTATTACAGAATGTGGTTTGGAATAGACAACACAAGACGCAGCACGACCCACGCTGACAACACATAACATCAGCTACAAGGCAGACTATAGCCAAGACATTACATCAGCCCATTTGAAAAGCTGGCGCAGTCAATCATGGTTTTACTGTTGTTGTTTTTTTTTATTATTAGCTGGATTGGCTTACAAGAATTACTGGTTACACTGGTGTAAATGTGTTTGTATCCATCAGGTTAGCCATTTTTTTTCCCGATTACCTCATTATACCCCTCTAAACCCAAATGACATGCAAATGAAGCAACAAAAAACAAAGCTCCTCATGCACACAAATACACAAAGGTCTTTAGTTTAGGTGCAATAGGCTGTTAAAATCAACCTAGCATTAGGTTTTCCCCCGGGCTCTCTGATTGACAGTACTGTTTTATTGGTTGTGACAATCCTGATGTGGGTGCATTATTAATATTCCACTTGTGGGCAGCAGGTAGCATGGACGGACTTGGCAAAACAAACTGAAAAAAACCTTGCAGGATGTGCTTCTGTGTCCTTGCAGTAGTCCCTATGCTATAAAACACATAACATGTAGGAGAAATAAGTCCAAATTGAGTTGCAAACAGTAAACGTTACTACATGCGATAACTAAAAAAACAACAACACGTTAACCATGTTGTGTTCATATTTGCTGACTGACTCTGAAACTCTCTGTCTCGCTCACTAAACACAGCTGAGCCATAGCTAATGTCTGCCCAGAATGATGCTAGAATGTCCCAGGCTGTAAAAGTCTTCACATCTGGGGACCCGGGCGCCAAGTTGACACTCGCAAACAAGCAATAATAACACAAATATGGCATGAAGACAAAGACACATAAATATCTGCACACAAAAAGCAGAGCTCCACAAAACTATTTTTTATCCAGTGATGAAAAAAATAATGATTTACTCATCATACTTGGAACTACTGTAAACCAGGTATCAAGTATGTATATAGTTCAAAATAAAAACTGCAGGAGGTGAATATTTGCCTCTGATGAATAAATAATAAGCCACAGTGGGCCAAATTAGGCGTTAGTGTTGATGATGCAGCCAGGATACAAGGGACCTGTGGGTCAAGAGGGTTTTTTTTATTTTTCAAGCTTTAGACTCTTGCACACCAAAGTAGATTTTGCAAATAGGCACTTTTCAAGGCATCCAAAGTCTATTCAGGCTCAGTGTATGTCCCTCAAGTTAGATTTACTGGTCCCAAACTGGTAAAAATGTAATTAAAAAAGCATTAAAACCTCACAGTTCATATATCTGCATTTGATCCCATCTATAATTCAAGACTTGCTGTCTCCCAAATATTATAAAAACTGGTAACCACGTGAAGGCAATGAATACTTGAGAATCTCTCCTCCCTCTCACCTACCTTTTCAGGAATTTACCAGCAAAAGACAACACTGTAATGCTTGCTGACATTTTATATAACTTGAGGCCACTCAGTCCTGCCATTTTACATCAGCCGTAGCCTTGTCTAACAGCATTAATTTCCATCTACCACAGCAAGAAACACAGCGCACCTCTGATTAGATTTGCTCTCACCTCCACCGCAAACACTTTAACAACACCCTCATGAGGTTTATGAGGGGGATAGGAGTAATGTAGGAGTATGATGGAGAATTTCTTTAAATGATTCTTTCTGCTCCCCTTTGATTGCTCTGTCTGCAGGGCGTGCTCTCTGTTTGGCCTGCAGATGGGGAGTGGCCCGACAAATCATATCAATTATACTTCATTTCCATTCTAAAGTAGTCTCGCACATCTTAATTTGAAAGCACGCATGGTCATTTATCCTCCCACACCTCCAGGGAGAGTGCACACATCATCCTTGAGCTCTCCCATCCTGGATTCCTTGCCATTACCGTAGCGCAAATCCAAAGACAAATTGCTGCTGTCGCTATGGACAGATTCTGGGTGGTGAGGATCTCTGAGGCTCTCAAGCCGGTGTCAATATCTTTGATCTTATTAGCACAGAGATGTGGGAAATGATCAATGCATTTCAGCCATGCAGTCGTAGTTGATGTCGATGTCTCAATTATAACTATTTATCATTTTAATATGGCAATTTGGCATAGCAATGGTAATTGTCCCTCTGTCTCTGTTCATTTGTCTCCATTTCTCAATATTAGAATATAGGCAGAGCACTAAATGAAGACCATGTTTTAAATGACATACTCCAAAGCGCTTCCATATCCATTCTCTGTAATGAAAACAACAGGAAGAGTACAAGTCAAGTTTAATGAACATTATATCAAATATATTACAGTTCCAGACAGTATAACACAATACAGTGCAGTATTTTACAGTGGAGACATTGTGCGGCTGCATTGAAAGGGAATCATGCTCTGCACAGTCATCCCGCAAGACATTTGTCAAAAGGATATTATGTGCTCGTGAGAAAATAAAGCCAGCACATCTAATCTTTGAAGGGGTGGCGGTAGTGAAGGGGGAGGTGGTCTTTTAAAATCTCAGCTATTGAAGAACGTGTATATGTGTGCTTGCTTTCGTTTTTTTTTTTTTGTTTTTGTAAATGGATAATATTTGGAGACTTAAGGAACTGGATTGTCTTATTGACTTCAAAGCTTTGGGTAGAAATGCGAAGGATTAATCTATCACTGCTTTGAAAGAGCGGTTTTGTTTTTAATGCATGACTGTCTGCAGTGATGGTGTTGATGGAACTGCTCTGCGCCACCGTTTAATGCAGTACCTGCAGCTAAAAACATTGTAAAAGAACCTATTTATACAGTCTGCTAGAAATATACTTCAGATGCATTTTATGACTGTATTATGATGGCGAGGAGTGAGTGTCATGTGAAAGTAGCTGATAGAAATTGTACTTTCCCTGCCACGTTTTTAACATAGTAAAAAATAAACCTCATGATGGTCCCTTAGAAAGAATCAAGGGATCATCAAGGTGTTCATCCACGGGAAAGGGTGAACATCTGTGCCTCTGTCACATAGGTGTAGAAATATTTAACTGTGAAGACAAGAGGAAGGTTTGACCGGCGTTGCCTAGCGTGGATAAAAACGCTCACAATAAGACTATCCATGAATGATGCCCTATTTACCGGAATTCAGATAGACTTTCTAACGTTTCTATCCCACCAGCTAATTAATAGTGTAGTCTAATCCCAGATGATTGCGTATAGAATACAAACCAGCGGGGCCCCACAGGACTGAGATGAAGAACAATTTCAAGCGCATCTGTGGACAGCAGCTACACGGTTTCCAGATAGATTGCCATTGTCGCAGTCCTGACTAATGTGGAACAAAGAGCCGGGCAACTCTCCCCTCCGCCACTGCCAGTTTAGCCATAACACCGCTTGAAGCCATAGAGGTCTTGTGTCACCTTCATTAATTAACCATATTAGCAGCAGCCGCGTCTGAGTATTCTGTTGAGAAGAGGGCAGTCACAATGCATTGTTACCCTCTCGTGTTTGCTCTTATACGATTTTCTCTAATTATTTTCTGGCCTTGGAAAGAACAAAAAAAAAAAGAAAGACAGGAAATACGTCAAAGAGGCAGCGATCTGAGTGCACAATAACTGGGCATAAACACTGTGATTCGACGCTCAGTGTTTGTCCTTATACCAGCGATGGCTTGACCTTTAGGAGGCGATCCATAATGGTCTGCTTCGAGAGAGACTGAGGGTGATCGGATTCAGGAGCGCCATTTCCTTCAGGCAAGGTCTTAATCGCCCCATGGCCTTTACTCCCGAGAGGCTGTCAACACCTTGTATTTTTCCACTTGACCGTATGACCTGACAAACAGCCACATCTTCGCATTTGGATCATTAGAATTCATTCCTAAAGCAGCGCCGGGCGCTTATAAAGTCTCGCGAAACGATAAAATGTGTCATGAATGTGTATGAGCCTTAAAACTTCATTCATCTTTTTGACTTTGATTAAAAAAAAAAAAAAAAAAAAGTTCAGTGTTTTGGGTATAGGAGCCTGCTACAGCAATGCGCCCTTTCACTTTCCTCATTTATACACTTCCACATACTACAGCCCCTCCTACTTATGAACCCATGCGCAGATGAATCTTATTGACCAACTGGAACACCCCTCGCACTCTCCGGCATAATTTCTGAGAGGTGCCAGTTACTCATGGCGCACAGCTATATCACCTGTCACCTGGTTTGTTGTTTCAGAGCTAAACCAACGTGACACAAGGGGCTTCCATCGCACTGAGTGATGTATCCCTCTGTCGCGTTATTGCAACGCTCTTATTCTGTTAGTCATTTCCTCATACAGGGGTGGCAGATATGAAACTAGGATGTGAAATATTATTTCTATTTTGCATCACAATTGTGCCATAGATCCATACATGCACAATAAACCGCCATAAGAGGAAGTGAGCAAAATCAGTCATGTGAGGCCGGTGTATTCCACCCCGTGTAATAAGGGATTACTTCTTCTGGTCGTCCATCAATACATTTTCAAACAGGCGTAGCTATAATTAAATTTTAAGCACATTAAAAATGTCACTGACCACCATCAGGCCTGTCGATTTCCAATCACATCAGCCGCCATGACATGCAGCAGTACTGCAGGTTAAATTATAAGGTCTGAGAGTCATTTACGTCTCATATAAAATGTATAAACCTACTCGAGAGTTTGAGGCAGTCGCGTCTCCAGTTGTCTACTGCTTTGTTCCCGCATTTTAATTTTGATTAATCCCGACCATGCTGGGGACGCTCCGTAAACGCGGGGGAATGATTTACAGTTTACAGAGAAAACAAATGGTGGATAGCGAAATGATATCAAAACTTAAAGTGTTGCAGCCTGACAGTGATTGATTACGTTTTCTGCTCTGATACTGATGATGGATCGATTGCACGCGTCACAGACTGTGACTAACTCAAAATAACACAAATGGAAAATGAAAACCTTTTCATTACGGAGAGAAAAGAAGCGACACAAGGCCGCATTCAGCACCACATAAAAAGCGCTAAATGAAGTCTATAGCTTGTGTGGTTGGTAAAAGGCTACAGGTGCAGTACGTATTCTTTTTAAGCTTTGGTATTATAAAACTAATGAAGGCTGGTTAATTAAGAAATCATAGAGAGGGTGGAAAAGTGTTTTTATGATTCATTTGTGGTTCAGATTTACACACATGCAATACTTTTGACTTCATAATGGAGACGTGGGAATGATGCAACACCCACGGTTGGTGCTGTTGTTGTTCCTGTCCCCACGGGTAGCCCGATACTGTCACAGTCTTTCACCAAGCCTTTCACACTCCTTTTACAGGCCCGATCCGATGAGCTGTAGTGACCAATCAATAAACAGATTCACAGTGAAGTGGTGTTACTCTTAACAACAACGGCAGCAACAACAACAACAACAACAAAAAAATCTCAAAAATCTGCTCAAGATACAACCGCACGTCTTCCCTCCAATATCCCCTGGAAGCCCCTGCTCTTGTCTTCTCTCCTCATCTCCTCAGAGCTGCATTTAACTGATTAGAACATCCGGGGTAATGGTGGACCTTGATCGATTCACAGGTCACTTGAGTGGAGAGCGAAGGAGGACTGAGCACATGGGGAAGCACAAATGGAGCTCATGGCGTAGGTTCAGGCAGGAACACAGTCACTGATGCCATCCGCGTCAGCTGACCAATCGGCTGATCTCTCGAAATGCCATCTTCTCACCCACACGCACGTATTTACCTATGTAATTTATTTAAAGGCCCAGCACACCTGTGGTGCACCCACACAGGTGTTTTCACTCATTCAGGCTCATTAGTTTTAATCTTTATAGAACTTTGTGTGTGTGAGCCCCCTGCGGAGGATATAATCTCACATGACTCACTGGCTTGTGCCCCTGCATCAAATCAAACAAGCATCATTCTGACTCTTGTTTGATTTGGTGCTTTTTTTTCCATGCGGAAAAGTTTACAAAGTTCACATGTGTTTCTCCTGCTACTGTGACCCATGGTGTGTGTAAATGTCTGCCATGAAAAAAGATCTATTCACAATGTTGCTCCACTCACCTTCAGCCTGAGCAGAGGCCTAATCAGCCAGAATAACTGGCAACACTTCTGTTGGTGTGCAGTGCATTAGATGTCCCCCCACATCTGATTGCTACGACTGCTGCTTACAACAATCTGTTGCTCTCTGCTGTGACTGCTGCTAACTTCTGCTGCTCCTGCTGCCAGTCACTGTCATCTTCGCATACAAAGCTAACACATAAAATATGTTATATTTAATGCTATTTCTAATAGTCATCTTGTACAATATGTTGCCATACATATATAGAAAACACTGATAAACAACACTATTATGCTACATTCACTCTGTTTCCATTAGGGGTGCTGTTTTTGCCCTGCCCAATTATATCAAATTATTTCCTGTTTGAGCAGGAATGCTACTTTAAATTGAGCCATTATGCCCATTTCAATTGCATTTGCCAAAATATTAACTACAGTGTGATGAGGCTGTGTCTGGCTGAACTCGCTAATTGGGAGGAACCTGTTGTGTGGCCTCCTTTCTAATTCAAAATCACATTCTCTGGTATTGAGCTCACCACCCCCTGTTGGGTGACGACCTCACTAACCTCAAGGGCATCCTGCATCTCATTTATATGAGCAGCAGAAGCCAAACTACACCACCAGAATGGTATAGTTTTAAAGAAAAGAAGTATGTATCGAAACAAACGGTGCATTTTAATCATCCTAACAGGGAGTCGAAGACTCCGGGTGTATAACCACCAAGAACCGACCCGTGCGGTGTTTCTAGAGCTGATTGATGAAATCTGACTAAACAGGATAAAAGTGCTTTAGCTTAACAAACTCACTGGAAAACAGCTTGTGTTAACACATCGGCAAGAGGTTTAAACAAATCTGTCGAGCGAACCTCCTTCGAGTAAATAACACCACCAAAACTCTACCACCTGAAGCACAATTTAGTTTTGTTCACAGTTTAGTAGACTTAATATGTTTATAGCGGGACACCAGACGCATCGGCTGTTCAATCAGCGGATTCGAGGCTCCGTGTTACCTTCCTTACAGCACATAACTGAAAGGCAGACAGAGCGATTATCCTGCTCTCCATACCATCCTGTCACTAAACAACCAAATAGCACTTTGGCCGCCCCCTTCAGATACACCAACGTCCTAATATCATGCAGCAATATCATAGCGAATCCTTTTAAACCACCGTTAAAGAGTACACAAGAGATGGGTAATTATCAAGCAAGAGAGGAGCAAAGAGAGATTGGATTAGACAACTTTGGCCCTCCTTACAATCAACCTTCAAGTAATAGCTATAATAATATGATAATAAACCACTTCAGCAATAATGATGCTGCAGCATATTGTATGTAAAGTGCACTTTGCATGAGCTGTCCGTTCAGCACCACAGAACTTTCTTTTTCACCCCAGTTGACTGCTGTTTACACTGTTCATGTTTTTTTTAAAGCAAATAAGGTAATGAGTTAATTCATTTTCCTTGCGTTTGATGCCTTCCATCAGGCTTGGTGCAGGGCTTTATGATAAATCTGCCAATCACTAATTAAGTACCTGATGAGTATTTGTTTCTTCTTTGTGCACCGCTTTAGTAAAAAAAGAAAAGAGAGCAAATACACAGAAGTTACTTAGTCCCAGGGGTATACAATTTATAGAAATAAGTCCCACAGGAATTCCCCCAAGCTGAACTTGCTGAATAAATCTTAAAAAAAAAAATATGGCAAAACATTTCAGTACATTAAGTTCTTTGTTATGTTGCACAAATAAGAACTACAAACAAATAGACCTAATTCACATAGTGAGACACAAAGATAATTCTGCGTTTTATAGCCGCTATATTATTCTATTAATAGGAGATTATACTATATATTAAGGCAATTGCCCAGCACAAACTGGTTTTACCACTGCTTTACTCATTTGATTGATAAAATCTATAAGCGCTGTTATATCTGTGGTTTTACTTTCAGCGGAAGTGCAGGTAGGTCATGTTACCATCCGGCTCACCTTACACTACCTCTGTACACTGCACCACACATGGCACTACTGCAGCCTATAGCAGGTTTGATTGTGCAGCAGTCGGAGTCAGAGTAGGGCGGAATAATCATTTCCTCAGTTCATTTTAATGCAAGATGATTTTTGAAAGGATTTTCATTTGCATCAGGATTAGTATTGTAAAACACCCTCACTTATTTGACCTATGCAAAAATACAATGGCTTATTTGCTGCATAGCTCTGCATTAAAACACCTTAAATTAAAGACCTTTCCACTTTTCACGGGCACCTTTGCCGCAGCTTCACTGCAAATAACCAACCTCTCTCATTCAAATGCACCAGAAGAGTTATCTGTAAGACTAAAGCCACTGTAGCCAGCCATGATGCATGGTGTTTAGAGATGGCAGGATGCCACAGTGAAAGGGACACCATCCCTCAACTGCAGGATCTGGGTTTAAGCTTCTGGGTTGGTAAGCATTCACCCTGCTTAAGCATCCTCAAGCAAGACACTGATCCCTGCCAGCTTTGTGGCTACTGCTCTATAGCTGACCTTCTTGTGGAGGGTGGAAAGCGGCAAAGAGAATTTGTTTCCGTTAAATCTTTACTGTCATTATTGTTATCACCCTGTTAAACTCAGTAATGTTAGTGATTATGATACTTTTGCAGTCATCAAATTGGTAAACTTTTTTTGTGCAGCTACATTTGTGTAAAGCTAGCAGCCAAAGTGCTTGATTAACAGTAATGACAGAATATATGCCAAGTGCTGGCCTCCACAACCGCGCTGTTGCCTGTTTCAGAGGGCGCCAACGACTAAATTGTATTTCCACATTAGATGAAAACCATGTGGAACCAATCGGGCTCCAGTAACTCTTGTTTGTTATGGTGAAAGTGTTCAGCTCTGTATTGCCTTTGTTAATATGCATATAAAAAAATGAGGAATATGGCCTGTTAGAGTTTTTCATGGGCCAACACCTTTGGCACATTTACGGCTTCTCAGGGGGGAAAAAAAAATATCATTCACAGGTGAGCACTCACGAGTGGGGAGAGCTAAACCTGCTGTACTCACATTTTCCTGTTTGGAGAGGCTTTTTGGAAAGACTGTTAAGTGCTCTACCCTCGCTAAAACAAATGAGCTCTAGGGAGGAGGGAGATAGAGCGCGGGAGAGAAGAGGGGAAGAGATGTGATGTATGGGAGCACTAGTGTAAAGACTTTTTGTGATTGGGCTAAAATTTCCATCAAGGGAGGTCATTTAATTCCCTGGTGAAACCTAGATTGAAAGCGTTTGTGATCTTCTGATCCTCCTTAATCTCTGCGCAATTGATGCCTGACCTTCACTCAAAATGGCCACCATGCACCCACAATACTGTTACAGTAATGATTGACAATGAGACTAGATTAGAGGGCTAGGCAGAACACTAATAAAGAGGGTATTAGAAGTTAAATGCAACGTTCAGGTGAGTAATGAATCACTCCTTTTTAATACTTTACATATATTGCTTGCTATCTTCCATGACTTAAGACCGCTGGGTAAATGTACAACATGAACATTTCACCAAAATTTTCTCCAAAACATAGATTAAAAAAAAAGAAATCCTCAAATTAAGGAAAATCTAATCCAATTTTGACAAACTAGGACTCAAATGTAAAGATTGGTGTTGATTCGAGTGCTGACACTTTTGCACCAGCAGACATTCCCTTAATAGACTGCTGGCACATTATTCATTACTGCTGAAGCAGCACCAGGGAGTTTCCTCACAGTGAGGTCCAAGGTCAATCTTGGATTTTATATTTCCACAGAGAAGATATTGTTCCAATTTTGCAAGGTCATAGCATCTCTGTCTTGTAGGTTATATTTATGCCTCTTCTCCAGGCATTATACAAAAATTCAAAAATTCCATCATCGGACCTGTTTAGGAAAGCATTTGGGATGCAGCGTATAGGGGCCAGGGTCAATATTTTGAAGACATCTGAAGAATTTTAGATGCTGTCTGCGTTGAGCTCCCAGTGACCTTGAGTGAGAGAGGGAGAGGGAGCTTAGACTGTTGAATTCACGGTGGGTGACTCAGAGAATAATCTGTTCACTTTGCTAGCAGTCATCAAGCACTCAGCCCCTCATCTGCATGATCCAGAATTAATTATTCATAAGGTCTTTTTCAACACTAAAAGGGTAGCACATCTCCCTCCACTTTTGTCACAGTTGAAATCGACGATAAAGGCGAGCGTATGCTTCCATCATCTCCACACATATTACGGCGCTATGGCTATGCTTAAGCAGCTGACACACTTTGTGTACAGGATGAACGAGAAGGTCAGATCAGTGTTTTACCTGCACTTGTTGCAAAAGTCTGCAAAATTAAGCCTTGATTGCATCAGAAAGCTCGTTCTCTTATCACCTTTCATGAGCAAAAGCTGCGTGAAAGGAAATGTACACATACCATGCAAATTGTACAAAATGAAAAAAAAACAAACAAACAGTACATTACTGTGTCATATTTCTTGTTTTTTTCTTCCATTCTGTCTGTAACCTATTTTCACATAATTTCTTACTGTTCTAAATAATAAAGTAATAATATAAACACCCTCTAATGGGAACTCCTTTATAATTAATTTAGTTTGTGTTCCCATTTCATGTGTCATATTTGCGCCCAACGTACAGCAATTCATAAGATAAAATCTAATAAATTGTGCATTTGTTGGGAGAATAGGAGGAGAACTGCCGTACAAGAAAAACAAGCGTGTTATACCGTGATATGAATGTCCTGTAATGTAAGCTCCACGCAAAGCAGTACTGGAACAAAGCAGTGAGCTGTTAGCGTTGCCAAACATGGATGTTGCATAATGCATGTGCAGCACTCGAAAGACAGTTGGAGCCAATGAAATACTAAAGCAATATTTTGCAAAACAAATAATCTTTTAAGTTAAACTCGCAACGTGGGGGAAAAAAAAGTGTAAGCAAGGGTATTTGGACTGAAAAACAACAGAGCCAGCACACACAGTGAGACTGCCTGGTCTTTTCTGTTCGTTCACTACAGTCATAATGGGGTTTTTCTCAGGGACAAGAGCAGAAAATTGGTGGGATTGATTCCACTTTCATAACAAAATGTGACGCATGTTAGGGTTACAACCAGCAGTTATTATATATATTGATTAATCTGCTGATTGAGAGAACTGAGAGCAAAATAATCTGTTATATTTTTTCTTGTTTTGTCTTACTAAGACTCCACAACCTGTAAACATTAAGATTATTGTCACCATAGACAAAGAAAAGCAGTGAATTTCCACATTTCAGAAGCTAGAACTAAGGCATGTTTCATAAGACTTTTACAATGTTGTGTTTAGACAGATATATGAGTTGTTGAGGTGAATATTTCTATTTAAGTTTGTATTTCTGTGGCAGATTTGATCCTGTGCCCCAAACATGTCTCCCTGTAAACGCTGCAATAAACACATTTTCACAGTTTTTTTATTGCTACACTTCAGTGAAACGGAGCTCTCAGGCAGACCACTGTGAACATTTCTGCTGCTTCATATAGAAAGTGCGTTATCTCTATATTCTTCGGCCTAGCTGCCCACACGTTGGCTTCATGACTCAGAGAGGCATTGTGACATAATATATGCATCTGATAAGATAATGAACCTCTCCAACAGTGGAACAGCAGATGCTTCTGACAGCGGTCTGATTTTTAGTCCGGATCCTCTAGAGGCCCAAAGGTCTTTGAGCCCTGGACCTTTGTCTGTGTTGTTTATTAATTCTTTCCAGCCATTAAGAGGAATATCTGCCTCAACGTTTTGTTTGTTTTGGAGGCAGCATTCGTTTGCAAGCCTTTTCATTCTGGAACATTATGAATATTATCTTCCTATATAACATTGTCTGCCTACTGCAGCGTAGACGGATGATTTTCAAAAACATCGTCTCATTGATTTCCAGCAGTACTGCTACCAGTTCTTAACATTACCCTCCCCCCTATCATGCTAAAAGCCTAAGTGCTTTTAATATGAACCAAAGGGAATCCCAGCTCATTGTTAATTAGAATAACCCTTAAAAAAAGAGAGAGAGAGAGACAGAGAGAGAGTGAGAAAGAGAGAAAAGCCCTTTAAAGTGAAGTTTTAAATGTAGCAATGGTGCAATCACTCAAGGATTACTGCTACCATTTGTACAGTGTATGGCAAAAGGCTGCCTGAGGTAAGATTAACTTTCAGCGTTATGTAATCCAGATGTTAGAAGATGTTCTCACTGCTCTCTGTGTTGTCCCTTTTCTGTTAACTGTGCTGAAATATCTCCATAAGCTAGTTACATTTTTAGTTTCTTCTTTTTGCTATTTGTCTGCATCTTTGACACTAATGTCATCTAACAAGTGAACGCGCGTGTGAGCGCATGTTTATGCGTGTTTGTATACACAGGCTCATTTCTGCTAAGAGAGTATCTATATCCATCTGTGGATGCAGAGTATGTCTCTCATATAGATGTATTTTTCATGCCCTCTTGATTATTCATTTGTGTTTATTTCAGTATGCGGCCATAAAAGTCTCAGTGAAATCTAGTGAATTCTGTTTGAAATCTTGCTGGGAGTTTGCCAGCCATTTGCAGAGTTTACAGAGCTGACGAGAGGCACGTCTTACAGCTGGCACATCCGTCCATAATGTGTCCTTCACAGTTTATGAGCTGGCAGAGCTGCAATGAAATGCATCCAGAGATAAACAACATAGCACGGCTGCTTTTTAGGGGCAGGATGTCTAAAATCCACATACAGCTCAAAGCTCGCAGCGTGTGCAGGCATATGCTGATTACTATGTGTAATAGAAAAATCTCCAGTCAGCGGGCACATGGACTCCAGTAAGTTCCGAGGTGGAGGGTAATTACTATGCCGCGCAGACAAAAACGATCTTTGAGCATGTCTCCTCACAGCTTTAATCACTACTGAAAGAATTCCTAACCCTTTTCTCCAACAAGCGTATGCAGACGCACATACACGCACATACACAGCATAATCTATAATTTAGTGTCAGAGAGTGTAATGGGGGGAATGTATATGGGCAGTCGGAGTGGGTGCACACATCTTGGAGCCCAGCCTGATCAAAGTGCTGGCAGGTCAGAAGGTTAGATATGCAGTAATCAAAGGTGATGTGAGAAGGCATCTAGCGGGGCCCCCATGGATTCAGACCTCACAGCCACATACCTGTTCATGCCCACTACAGTGTATTACATATTTAGTATGGCATGTGAACCTGCTGTGGAAGTGTGGAATATAAAATATTTCACACCAAATATGAAAGTACCAACAAAAAAAACGCTCTTGCCATTTTAAATAAATCCCAGGGACTCCAGGTGTGAGACTTTTCCAGAGTGACTTACAAATGTGTAGTTGACGTCTGTTAAGTGGAAGAGCAATATGTGCATGCCAAGCCTATGTGAGCTTAAAACTTATGTTGTATGTAGCAGCTATAAGTCGGCACTTGCTGTGTTAAATGCAGTATTTTTAGCAAAGAAATGCTTTTACATTATGGGTCTTAATTACTTTGCAGCGATTTTAACACAGAAAAATCATACTATATCTTTAAAGTTAAATATTTTGTTTGCATATCATTATTTTCTCTTTTGAAAATGAATTATTAAGCAATACAGCAATCTAAAACTGCAAGTGTATTTAGTTATCAGTGTGCTTTTACTGTACATGTTTGATATGCAACCTTTCGTAAGTGAATATTATTAGATTTATATATATTTCTTTGTATGTTTAATGACTCAAACACTGAAGTCCTTATTATGGCAGTTAAGATACATTCTAATTGTTGCACATTTAGGATGAAACTGTCTTGAAAGTTGCATCTCAATTGTGTTTTGATACTCAGGTATGTCCACGCAAGACGATTCGTGCAGGTGAGTGCATGCCAATCACATCACTACTTTGTGGTGATATACTAGTTGGATTTTGGCTGCAAATCCTCAATCCATTTGGACACAGATGGTTGAGAACATTAGGGGGAGAGTTACCTTTCAGATGGCCTAACTAACTATTTCTGCTGCAAATGTTGTATCTAGCAGAACGCCCTGGAGTGTGGCTTTTTGTTAGAGTGGCCTCTTTGGACTCAATCACTCCAGGCTAAGAGGGAAGAGTCAATATAAAGTAATCAGAAAGTGTCATGTCCTCCATTTGCCTGTGGACAAGCCTAAATGAATGTTGGGTCTGGTTAGCATTGGTTGGTGGCTGCATCGTTTGTCACTGGAGCACTGAGGGGGCAGCATGTCTGGAGCCTTTCTCAAGGGTCATTGACTGGTTTGTAATCAAAGAGCTTATTCTGCTAATGTGCCCGTGTGACCGAGGGCCATGCCATGTGAATCATTGTTGTGGCACCAACCCAGTGACAAAAACTTGGAAAAGTTAGAACGAGCGCATGCCATTCTTAACCACTGTGCCACTTTGCTTCATGTAAAACCATCTTTGAGGCAATATACTTCACAAAAGACACCAAGAGATTGCACCTGTTTACTCTGCACCCTGAGCTCTTTGTATTGTTTTTCAGAAGAGCCACTCTGATCTAATCCTACTGGACAAATCAGTCGTCGTCTCCCCTGATCATTTGAAGTTGTCTGATGAAATGGTGTTGCTATGAAGCAGGCAATCCCTGTGTTGCTGAATGCGTAGTGTAGCACAATGTCTGTGAGGGCCAAGGTATCTTTTTTTTTTTAAAATCGGTTTATTGGGATTTTGCAAAAATGTTTATATCACAATATCAGCTAAGCTTTCAACATTCAAAATAAATCCCCCCATCGATCCACCCAAACATCTCCTTCAATCATACAGAAAGCATGACAAAATAGGGACAGCACTGTTGAGATTCCAAGTATTGATAAAAATAAATAGGCGATAATGACAAAAATAATAATCCACTAAACCAACTGCAGCAAAACTATAATGATGCACTGGGAAACAATAATAAAAGGAAAAGAAAGAATAAAATAAATTTAAAGGAAAATATTATGCACTCATTTCTACAAGATCAAATGCTCATCTCTGTTCTGTGAAAAAGCATTGGACGAGGGGTAGGTGCTCCAAATCTCTAATTTGTGTTAGGCCATTGTTGTATATAAGAAAATATTTCCATATTTTCTCAAACTGCCCTCAGTGTAAACTTATTTTATGATATTCATCCTCATGCATCTGTCGGTCCCAGCAGAAACCAGTTCTTCTGCCCACTGTTTAGCTGAGGTTTGTGCAAAAACAGTCTATCTTGCTGTCAATCAACATGTCAATAGTCAAGAGAGCTATCATGGTTGGTTTTAACACCCCTATACTATTCAGTTAAACTATTCAGATCAAAGGATTGATCTTTTTACACAGTTCCTGTTATTCTGAAAAGAAGGTACTTTATCTTCTGATTTGACCTTCATTTTCACTTTGTCTAGTGAGAGGTTGTAATGACAGTAAATCATCATAATTCACAAAGTAATCCAGGTTTTAGAGGACAGGATTTTTTAAGTCTTTAATACTGTGGACCAAAAATAGATTCTACAGTACAGTTTACACAAACTGCCCTGATTATGACAAGCCATTTCAGTGAATTATCTTGAGATTGCCTGCTGAAGTTATTTCTAAAATAATTTAGCACAGATTTGGTTATTTGTTCATTAATAACAAATAACTAGAAAAAAAAGTCCAGTTAAGTCCAGTCAACAGTATGTGTTCTTTTTTACAAAATTCACACAAAGCAGATGAAACCAAATGCAGCCCATTTGGATCACATGTTAAGCATTTCATCTGAGTGCTCTGTAAAGCCTCAACTGTAATCTCTGTGTTTGAATAAATTCTCATAGCAAGATAAATGTGATATGGTTTGGGGTAAAAATCTTTCGTATTTTTGCATTGACTGCCAGAAAGGGAAATTTAAGGACAGTGGGAATGCGTAGAAAATGTGGCTTTCGCTCCCTCCAAGTCTCAATCCTGTGATGCTTTATAAGTTAACTTAAAAGGCAGCAAATCAAGCTCGCCCGGGGTTGAGTTTGGGTGCAGACAAGTCCAGAAACAGTGAAACTCACCCAAATGTCAAACGAGGTGCCGTAGAAAGAGTAACTTTCAGCATTTTCATAAATCCCTGCCCACCTGCTTCCTTCAGCTGGTGTGGGAGCTGTACTCTGCTGTACTGTATCTACATACAGGAGACCAGCTTACATCACCATCACCTCTAGCTGTCCAAAAACTACAAGGAGGTAAAAGAAGAATTTGTCTTCTTCTAAGACAGCTAGCAGGCGGAAGGGAGAGGACTGTGTGCGTTGACGGGCCGGCGATGCGGTGTTCTGTCTGTTGGACGCACATCAGAGCAGTTAAGAAGGAGCCAGGGAAATCCAGACATCCTGTTTTTTAGTTTTTTTAAAGTTGCGCACAGAAGAAAAAGCAGAGAGGATTGCAGCAAGTAAAGACAAGGTTAGGGATAAACAACAGGAAAATAGAATTCAGAATTTGTACTTTATTTCTTACCTAAAACTTCTGCTTGCCTTTGAATAAAATATGAACCGTAGCTATTTTGTTTTGGTGTATATCTGTTTCCTCCCTGTTTAACAAAGACTGAAAGGGCTGAAACATTCAGGTCAAACAGTGCAAACTGCAAGGGAGTTGAAATGGGCGTGAGGATGATTATTTAAATACACAAGAGGACCAACCTTATGTATTCTGGGAGACTGCCTCATTCTCAGTGCTGCCGGGGTGAGAGCCGTATCAGCAGACTTTTCCAGAGACCGGATAGCCAGCGGTCCGTTGTGGGAGGATCTGAGGGGCCCAGCAGCGCTGCGGGGAGGGAGGGTTGTAGTTTGCTGTGGGGGAAGTTTTCAGAAACCATGCAGAGGTGTGAAGACACACAACAGAATTTTTGAGTTTGGAACAAATGTAAAGAGGCCAGCATTGTTGTAGGATGGTGCTTTCTTTTACATTCGAACAATAGTCAATACCTGATTCCTATGAAAAATAGCAAAAAAAAAAAAAAAAAAAAATTGCAGCATCTAGGGGGATATTAGTGGAATAAAAGACAGACGAGGGCTGATTTTGGAGATAATCCTTAATTGGAAAAAGCAAGATTTCACAACTGAGCTGATCTGTTTGTCAAACTTCACAGCGCAAATATCACCCAGAGGTATTTGCCATGTGGCCTGACATCGGTGGATAACAGATCCGAGCTCTGGGAAATGACAGAAGCTGCGGGGCCAAACAATATTCTCATTCAACTGTAGAAAGTTATGTTTCATCCAACTTTGAATGTTGTGTTAGCGATGTGGTTTAAAGTCTCACACCTTCTGGTCTGTGTGGGTCATGGTTAAAGTTCACTGGATAGATGAATTCAGTCTTCATATTACAAGACAGTCTTTAATTTCAGAGCAAATGGTGCTATTAGCAGGGTAACTGTTAGGATAATACTTTTAATTAAATGACTCATTGCATTACACTGGGTCTAGAAAAGCCAAGTGAACCTGAATTCTAAGAACTTCATGTATCTATTAATGCTGGGGCATTCAGGGAGATATAACCTGCCCTGTTAACTATTCTCTGTGCATCATGCCTGATTTATATACAGCACAAGCCACTACAACTGTCATGTGACTTCATGCAGCATGTGATGATCATGCAGCTTGAACAAAATGTTTGCCCAGTTGTGACTCGGGCTTAGCAGAAATAAGCAGTGCTTTCAGACGTAATTGCATGAAATGAAAAGCTGCCAGGCGGCAGGTCCTCAAAATCAGTGTGGCGTGATTGAGAGGGAGGGAGGAATCTTCTGAGCACAGCTGGAGTCCCTGGGTGTATGAGGCCCGCGGCTGTAGCACTGTGTGTGAGTGTAGGTTGATGGTTTTGTGGTAGTATTTGCACATTCAGTGTTATGTCTGGGTATATTACCGAGTATTATTTTTGCGTGGGCGCCACCATGCAGGTCTGTGGCTTCGTTTGTGTTGACACATACGTACATTACATGCACAGCGAGTGTACTGTACAGACGAGCAGCGGGACACGTGAGTCCCCGGAGTAAATTCTCCAGGGCGTGATAATGAACATACAGTAATGTCATTGAGGAGGCAGGTGAAAGCCCCCATCCAGCAGGTCTTAATTACATCACAGCCAGTCCTGACATGCTTGGTTGAACGCGGCCGGATTAGCAGGTAATGGCTACTATGCATGAGCGGAAAGGCAAAGGGAGGAGGAGATTGGGGAAATTGGGGGTATGGATTTGGGGCCGTGTTGCCCATTTCACACGACGCACACGCCCTCTCGGATGTTTGAAATCTGAAGGCCGTTTTGCTGTACAGAAAACTTTTACCAACATTTTCCATTTCAATTTTGCTCAAATGAACAAATGTTTTCTTATGTTCTGTCATGTGCTTTTACACATTGTCGGTGTGAACTGCTGTGGAGAGTTTCCTTGTTATGATCACAAGGTCTAATTGCACAGGTGTTTTGCATCTTGACTCATTAAGAGATTGCCAGTGTGTATAAATGGGTGTCTTCACTTGTGTTAATGAGAGCTTTCACAGATTGAAGCTTTTTTTTCTCCAACACAAGCCTTTGTTTGGTTAGTGATGAGCCTTGTAAATTGACAGTAACAAAGTCTAGACAGTACCAAGGCACAGTCCCCTCTCTGGGTGAGGCAGCTGGTCCAAAGAGTAAGGAATGCTTTTTTTATGAATGATCTGAGGTCGTACCATAAAAGCAGTATGACTTAGTTAAATTGAGCTGCTTAATTACTCAGAGCTTCGGAAATAACCTTTGCCTGCGCCACAGGCTGGCCTCCCACACTTTCCCAACCTACATCAGCGAGCAATTCTACATCGTTTAACTCCCGGGCTGAAAGTGGGTACCACTCCGCCCCTGGGTATACAGCTAAAACTTATTACAAAATGTCCAACAGCAGTTTACAAAAAAAAAAAATCTCCTGCACATTCTTACTTTGGTTTTGCTTGCCTTGTCAACACTACACTACTACATAAGAAAAGGCAAACAAAGGGAACGATCTACACATTATGTGAGGAATTAATAATTCATGGACAAGAAAAAGAACATTATAGATCTATAATATATAATGGGTTGAAATGACGCATGTTTTGTTGCAAGAAAAATGGCCACAGTTTGGGGTCTCTCCCAAACAAATCAGGATGTTTTTTTCCACGCTATAGGTTGTGCATATTTAAATTTGCATACGAATGGTGGTCCATCTCTTATGGCGGAAACTTCCTCCTATGCAGATCTTTCCAAATATGAATATATTTGCAGGCTCTTTCTAAAATGTGCCATGGGAAATATCAAATGTGTATATAGCACTGGGTTCGGCTTCTGTCCACGACAATTGTTGTATTAAGGTGTTACAGCGTTGGGTTTTGTTTAATCTCAGTGTTTTTCCTTCCTCAGATTACAAACCAAAATGTCATCACATCTTTATGCATGCCAGAAGACTTTCCACATCTTTTTTTTCCCCTGCGTGTAACCTATCCAGCAGGCTCTTTTTTTAAAAATTTAAAGAACACACGGATAGAGCACACTCACACACTTACCTCTATGTTTTCTCGTGTTCCTGCACTTTGCACATTCACTCACTCACTCGCTCGCTCTCGGTGGCTACAAGCACAAACCCACTTTGCTTGTGAAGGCGAAAAAAAAAACAAATCACAAAGCACCCCCTCTCCCTATAAATACAAGTTACAAATACAAGAATTTTGTCCACACTGAAGGCAAATATCTAGGGCATCTCATAAATTTTTAAGGTTGCTTGAGGTGAGTAAATTAGAGAGTAGACTCATTACCTGCTTCGTGGAGTAGCCTAGACAGTGCCTGGAGGAAGAGCCGTAAATGCACCATTACCACAACACTGCAGTGTACTCCTGCACTCCGGTGCCAACTCCCTCTCATGAGGTCCTTGGTCTCATCATGCCTCTTTCTTCCCGATCCCCACTCAGCCTCATTCATAAAATCTTTCTCAGACATGATTCTCTCCTGCGCGAGTGTCTTTTGCGGACCTTGACCGCATCAAACCTTTTAAGGTACTTCAGTGTTGTTACATTTCGCAAAACACACTTATTCATTTTCTTGCCAGGCGTTATATGGGAAGGCGTGTGTAAAGATCACACGGTTTTATAGGGGGTGTTAGATGCTGTCTTTTTCCCTCCTGTTTCCTGCCTTTGTGCTGTGCTAAGCTAACCTGCTGCATCATGAGGGCAGCATCATATTTACTGTGAAGACATGAGAGTGGTGTTAATCTTCTCATCTAACACTCAGCGAGAAAAACAGCAAGCATGTTTTCCAGACAATTTCTTCAATAAGTAGCAAACAGTCATTATAAATAAATTGCTAAGCAAGGGTATCTTTAAGACATACATGATACATTAAGCAGTAGGCAACACATACATGAAATCACGATACAATCCATGAAAATAATTCAGATGACATGCATATTCCCGCTGTGTAGATGCATTCCAAAGACAGTAACCTTAAATGATGTTCATTTGCCTGACTAGAGGAAATTTTGTAACGATTTTCTCAAAGGCCTGTCAAAACCTTTTTTTTTTTCTGTGTGTGCGCCATTTATTGTAGTCTCAAATAGCTTCCCCTCGCCCACATTGTGAATGAAAAGAAATATGTAAATGAAAATTACAGATCCCAAATTTAAACTGAAGAACAAACTCCCACAGAAAGTGTGGTGTGATGATGTGGTGTGATCCAGAATTTTCTGTAAAAAAACAAACAGGGACATTTGGACGTTTACCAGTTTTTACTAAATCAAATTTGAACCACTCTTTGTCCTAATTACCTCTCTCTCTCTCTATATATATATATATATAGGTAATATAGGTATATATATACACACACACACACAAAGTGGACAATGTGAATACCTATAATGGGGACCTTTAAACATTTATGGTCTAGTCCATGCCACCTGTGTGTAATGTGGGATTTGTTTCTGGGCCTTAATGCAATTTTGAAGGCTGTCAGAAGGGTCGGTGTAAATGCAACATTATTATGCACCACACAAGATAATATAGGGCTGGAGAGGGCCTTGGCGGTGCTTGTTTAAATGCAGAGCACGCACGGTATTACCATTACAAGATCTCTTTACCTGTCTCATAGGCTCTGCCACACTGTTAACACACTTGGCATGCAGAATAGAAAACTAAATCCGGTTGAATCCAGCTGGAGAGCTGGACTGAAGAGGGTCCATATATATTTGCTATACTATGTGACATATTGCATTTTTATTGTGTTTGGTTGCTTCTTGGACAGAGAACATTGATGTAAAAAGCATGTGGCTCTACAGTTAAACTCGCTGACTGTGCATGCTTGGCTGCATACACACTCTCTCCTTCATCTGATTAAATCAGTCCACTTTAATTACAGCAGTCATTGATTTAAAGACAGGTTATTACCTTATTCATCTATTACCTGATGAGTAAGGTAATAACCTGCATTTGGTTATGCTAGGTTACTGACTTGGTCAGCATAACAAATTCAGGATTAGTTATGCTTTGTTACGGAGAGTATCAGCGTAAATCTCCGGCTGTTAGACGTGAAACACGTCAAAGGGACTATTTTACAGTGCACAGCAGGACGTCGATGGCTGTCTTATTCCAATTTGTCAGGCAGGAGAGGTGTCACTCATCAGATTTAGTGTATGCTTAGGAGGATTCAAGAAATTGTATCACAGACAGATTGGCCTGACAGTTTCACTGTTTTTTCAGAATAAAGATTAGCAGCTTTGAACATTACCCTGTAGCAAGTGCAAATTGATTTTTTTCTAACCAAGGTCATCTGCAGTTGCCAGATGAGTGATGGGATGTTTTGGCACCTCATACGCCCAACAATTTCAAAAGTATGTAGCCTAGAGAATCCTCCTATAGTTTGTGAAATGGGTTGTAAAATAAAGCTCTCTGCATCCTGGTGCTACATCCCAAAAAAGAGGTTGAGCCTTTTTTTTTCCCTCGGTTTCCAACCACAACTTGAACAATGCACTGATGTGTCAGAGATGAGGGTGGATTTGCTGACAGTGATTGCATTTCATTTCGCTCAATTCACCCCTTATGAATTTAACATAATCTCGGTTGATTGTGTGAAACGAGACTGTGCTTGAGAAAAAGAAATATCCCAGCGATTGATTTTAGGGAAGGTAGTCTCTCTGAATTGCAAATAGTTGCTTAGTTGTGCAGATCCCGATCCAGAATGTGTCATGAAATCAGCCGCACTCTGTTTAAGAATCAAATTTCGCTCAGTGTTTTGCTTCTGGGGAGCAATGCATTAGTTAGAGCTGATTTAATGCTGTGTGATTTTTTTCCCACTAACTAACTAAACTATCATTTGAGTATTGTGTTGCAGGTCTGCTGTTTGTTCTGGAATCAGGATAAAACCTATTTTTAAGCCCTTTTGTTATTTCTGTTCAAATAAATATAGGGATTCAGATAATAGTTAACATTCAACATTATACACACACACACACACACACACACACATAGATATAGAAAGAGAGAGAGAAATGTACATAAGACATATAATTCAGATTTCAATACAATATTAATTATTATACACAAGTGTTCACATACACTGAAAGGATACAAGGAATTCAGGGAAGAGATGAGGAACGTGTGTGTTGACAGAGCAAATTGAAAAAATGAAAAATTGTACCCGCCCACACAATGACCTTCCTCTGAATTGAAACTGGCACACATACCAATTTCTTTATTTATCAGGTTATGTGCCTCTGGAGCAGACTGCTGCTTCATTAACAGGCTACTTTGCCGGCTTTGATCAGTTCAGACCTCGTCAGAGATCCTTGGATGCCTTTCTCTTGCCTTGATTTCTGTAGTTCTGTTGCAAGGCACTAATCCTGTTAGTGTAAGGAATAAATGAACAGCTCAAAGACTGGGATTGCTTTGGGTTGTGGAGGAAAAAAAAAACAGCAACAACAAGAGTTTTATTTTTTGAAGCTCTGGTCCAAATCACCCAGACACAGACGAGATATGTAATTTTAGTGAAAATGTATATAGTAAAAAACTATAAATATTTCAGTAAATCCTTAGTTCATTTCTTGCATCCTCACCTTAGCAGACGCCCTTCATATAGAGATAGAAATGCACTGTTTCAGAAAACGTCAATTAGAGACCTTTAATAAAACGTGTAAAAGTGGTTGATATAGTTTTTCATAACGCATCTTGGTGAGACTTCAAAAGATGGTGAAAATTAAAATAAGCAAATAAGCCTTGTGAAACATCAATATTGCAGCAAGAAAATAGGAAGGGGGGGCACACTTTCCTCTCACTTCAGATAGACGTGAAAATGAATACCAGCTGCACGTTGGTACAATTGCCTTTACAATTTCAAATTTGATGACATCACTTTTCAGGTGCGGCACAGGAGACTTTAGTCCAATTTTCCCCTCATTTTTGGAGAATTGAGGAAGACTGGCCGCGAATAAAACGGCCGCCAGCAAATGTCCCGTCACGTCCTCACATTTTCCGATGTGCTTATTTCACAGAAGTCAATGTAACGGCGCGGCATGTAGATATTGGATGCTGTAATTTTTCATCTTCGCAATGCCCTGAGCGATTCTCTTGACAGTAGGTGTAATCATTGTCAATTGAGCTCACGTGGTAATCGGGGTATTTGTAGTGCTTCACACTTCCATGCAAAGCAAACACTCGTGGGTCTTTCTCTACATGTCATCTCCACTATTCATGTCTGCCTCTGCCTCTCACCGCTATTACCAGTGAGGATATAATATGTGCAGACAGCTGATGTCGTGGCGGGTATCAGCAATGCTGGGAGAAGCCAAAGCAGTACAGTATCTCTCAGGCTCAGAACACAGGGATGAGAGACGATGTGTAATGATGCTCCAAATAACAGAGTGAAGGTAAGCTTTTGACTCACGCAGAGCCGTGGTCACATTACCTTTTGTGACTCATCTCTGTTTCAGGCTTCTTATTTATTTGACTTTCAGCTGGAGCCTCGCTGGAAGCCCGTTTGTCTTTTAAGTGATCACATGCAGCCTGATAAAGGATGTTATTTTCATTTGTACGTGGCAAGAAAAAACATGAGACTTGGGAACCTTCCGAGAGTCTCTCTTTTTTAATTTTACATTTGAAAACATTTTGACCTCCTCTGCGTGGAAAAATAAAACGAGCCCCCTCGTTCATTACTAAATAAAACCGTCTTTGATTTGAAGTCTTCTTTATCTCTCGGTGGGAGTTTAAAGCGCGGCCCTGCTCTTTATTCATACAGTTAAACACAGAATTCATAGTGTGCAGCCTGGTTGAAACCCAGGCTTCTACAGTCGGCCACTGAGCAGCTCCAGTGAAGCAGCTGGAGGTTAAATGGCTCACGCAAGGGCTTCTTAATGTTGTCAAGACATGGGGGCATATAACTTATTCGCTGCTTGCATTCAGCATTGTGAAATTCTGAAGTATAGATTTTATGAAGCTATAATTCATGTAACCTGTTTCATCACAGCATAGCCTTATGCTTTATTTGTCATCTGATGGTGAGATTGGTAAAAAAAGGGAGAATGCTGTACTTTTGTTATATAAAAAACAGTTTGCCATGTTAAATTAGTCACTTGTGGGCACTTTCAAATATACAAAATGCTCCAATAATGATTGAATAGACAGAATTTGAAGAAGACAGCCTTGTAATTATGAGCTGGTGAATCTGAAAGTTAAAGTTAAAGGAAAGCCCGCACCTCAGTTAAGTTTGTTCAAAAATAGTGTTTTTCTGAAGCTGAACAACGATAAACTGAATCTGAGAGTGTGAAAAGCACTAAAGCGAGTGTTAAGTTACAGACATGGACGCCTTAATAGAGTTTAACTGGAACTGGGAAAGGGCAGCTGTCATTTGACGCAGATTAAGTCTCAGATAATGAAAACTGTGAACACAGATCACCGTGAAATGACATTTTTTAGGCAGTACAGTTGCAGAGGTGGAAGGACCAGAGAGGGCCAAAAGCCCAGACCTGGCTAAGCAGAGGAGTCCTGGCTTGTCCTGCAGTGCTGCAGCTGCCAGGTTGTGTTCCACTATGCCGGATGGAGTAGCCCTCCTCTCACAATTGGATGGTAATGAGAGTGACTGACGGGGAGGCTTGGAGAGGTTGCCAAAAATAATGTATTGTGTTCCTCTTGCTCTCTCTGCCTCTATGTCATGCTGTCTTTTGGTGTAGCCTCTCTTTCCTTTTTCATGTCTGCTCCTTATGCCGCTCCTTATTTAACTCATGCTCTTATTTAAAGGGAATTTAGCAAGAATAAAATTAGGATGAGTTTAAGTGTGTTTCCAGCAGGGAAATTTAGTCATTGCAGCAGAAAAATAGGACAGGAACAAAAAAAAAACATGGCAGATGTCATGAATATAATAATTTACTGATTTTATCCCGCTGCAAAGGGCAGCTATGGAGCAGAATGTATAAATGTGCAGTGTTGGTTATTGATCAGATTTGCAGAGCAGAGGCACAAATGTCTGTATGACTCCCCGCTGTCAGATGATTTACAGGTTTAAATAAGGCACAGAAATGCATCCGTGGAAGTTGTGAGGACAGAGGAGTGGGAGGCAAGATTGAAACCATGATGGCGCCTGGTTACAGTCGTTGTAATCCTGTGATTACCGAGCGCGCAGTATTACTCGGAGCATCTGCATGAGCTGACTGCAGAGGGGTAACAATGAGAGCAATGGCTTGTGAAAGTAATGTTGTTTTTAAACCCCTGGCCAGCGGTTCAGCATCCCGACCACAGATATGTGCCTTCACTGTTATACAGCGGGGATTATAACATCTGTTGTTGTCAAAAAAAAAAAAGGCTAGACCACATTGCTTTTCCCTTGCCAGTCTCATTCTTTCTGTCAGCCTGCACTCTGCAACACTTCTGGAGGGCTTCCAGAGCTGTTGTAGAGTCTGATGTATTTCTGTGTAGCCATGTCTTAGTGAGGCACATTAAGCCTCACTATTCTTCCCCGGTCTCTCACTATTCCCTCAGAGTGTCGACCTAAAAAGGACGGAGAGCTCACCCTTCTAATTCAACAGTGTTTTTTTTTCCCCTCCTGTAATGAGAGATTGGAGGTAAAAGTTGATTCTTCTTCTTCTTCTTCTTCCTCCAGCTCTCACCTTAACCCCCTCGGTTCTTGCCTGTCCTGCACCTTTAATGATGTGATAAAAAGAGACGCAACACTCTCTCAAGGCAAAAGGAGAAAACATATTCAAAGATGAAAAAAAAGCACATTTTGATCATGCCACTTGGGCCTGATGTCCGTCTGTGTTTCACCTCTATTATCAGATGTGCTGTTTACTGTTGGGCTGCTCCACTCCCAAATGTTTTTTTTGTTTTTTTTTGGTTCCTTCCTGCACCTTCACAAAGACTATGTCAGGGGAGGGGATACGGAATGGTGAAAGCAAACTTTTCCTTCACAAAGGCTACACTGCCTCTCACAGCTGCTCAGACCTTTCTTTGTCCCATTATTGTGGTGTAATTTTGAAAATGGCACAGCAGTGAAAAGCATCAGTCCCCCAACTTGTCAAAATCCTCTCTCAGGTGTCTGTAACTGTGAGTGTGATGGGAGGGAGCATGAACTAAGGGCCTAAGTCATCTGCCTGATTTCATTATGCAAGCAGGACTCTCGCTCGCTTCCATTTTAGATGTAAGTCCTGGCAGGAATGATGTGGGCAGAGGGCCAGGTATTAAAAATACATTTTGAAGCAGAATCATTTTAACAGGAAAGTGACAATGGATTCGTAAGGGATTTTTTTCTGCTTGCTGGGACTGGCAGAAAGGAGGCACCTGTTACTGAGGAGAAATAGTAAGGGTCAGTAAAGCTCTGTATATGCAGCTGATAAATCATTAAAGCAATATTTAAAGAAGTTATCCTGATTCTATTGAATATTCACATATGCCTTGATTAATTATATGTGCTAGTGATTCTTTAGGTCATCAAGCAAATTAAACTGACTTACACTGGCAGTGCTCTCTGTCGCATAATAAAGGCAAGCAAGCAAACAAAAGTTAACAAGGTGATCTGAAAGCGATACCGATCTCTTGGAAATGACATCACAATTTGAAATATTCTCTGCATGCCAAAGGAGGAATATCCTTGCACATTTGGGAACAACTCATTGCCTTTTGTACTGATTGCCTCTGCCTCAGTGGTTTGCAAAAGCAATCTGATTCATTTACAGCTGATGTCTTTTGTGTTTTATGCTTATGCTTGCTTCAGTACCTTTATTTATTATTTTCTTTTTTTTTTTCTCAATGTCTTATCTGTACCGCTGGGATCATTTTACGCCTTCTTTAGAAATTTTTGTTGCATGTTGACACAGTTCAGTATAAAGACAACACTTATTTAATAGTGAGGTTTGATATTATGTTTACCAGGGTTAGACGTCACCATATGGCCTACTGGATAAAAAGCACACAGACATGGACTATGCATACATAACTCAGAAGCAGCAGGCGCTGGCATGAAGTATAAGAAGTGAAGAGAAGAAGGGCTAGAAAGAAAGGGGGGGGTCGAGAGAGGGAGACAGATCTGAAAATTGAGGGATGGGGGATGGTGGGGTGAGGAGGCATGTCAGCAACCAGGGATCAGAGATTAAGCCATTGTCAATGGGGTGGGGTCCGCCAGCTGTCCTGCCCCAGACAGCTTACGCAGTGGCTTAGAATGGGTGGCATCTTATTCTCATAAAATTCCAGCCAAATGTTGAGTAGATTTTATGGACAGCTAGAAAATTTTTTTTTTTACAGTTCTTGTGTAGCTTATACGATGCTTTTCAAAATGCGTGTTGCAAAAATGTGGCGCATCCACATTTCACAAGCGCGCAGGAATAACTGTGAGGTAATGATGTGATGTGGTGGCTGTGACACAGGGGATCATTGTTCAGAAGTAAGTGTTCACTTTATTTCTCCGGAGTATGGGAGCGTTCTCATATGGCCGATATGCCCAATGCGGCATAGTGAGAAATGGGAAAAACAAGACTTTTTTTTATCAAAATGTAGCCATACTTACAATCTCTTCTTTTGATCTTTCACAGTGCTCTGCCGTGCTGCCGCGCGTGCTTCAGCTAGATGTCATACAAGAATGAACAGATTGGGGCCGTCTGAGTCTTGCTATCCCACATTGTATCACGCTGAGCTACTGGAAAGAAACGAGACTTTAACAATTCCCTCAGTGACTGAAAAACAGTGCATGTGGTTGATTTGTTAAAAGAGACTTTAAAAGAGAAAAAAAAAAGGACAAAAGTAGTGAGAGAGGACGGGTCACGCTAATAAAGCTCCCCGTACTGGAGACGCTTGGAGTTCATTCAAGAAGCAGAGTGAAGAAAGCTCAAGTGCCAGATAGAATAGTCATAGCTGCTCTCAACAGTAAAATTGTGCCCACAGTTGGCGGGATAGACGGTGTTAATTTGAAGCCCTGATTGGTGATATTTCATGCTGTTCAAACACAAAAACAAAGAAATGCAGTTGGCAGTAGTAATAATGATCAACCAGCCGTGATGGGCACTGCAGCAGCTGCAGCCCACTCACCACGAAGAACATCAATTGTGGACACAAGCCTGGATTATGTCCAGTGACAATGTTTTTCAACCCATCATTCATGCAAAAGAAGTGCATGGCAGATACAGTCCAGTCAAAGTAACCTGGACAAAATAAAACTGAAATGTTGGATCAAATGGTTAACTATTACAAAAGCCAACGATATATTAGCTTTGATAACAGAGAAAGTGAACCTCTATCAGGTTAAACACAAAGTCTTCCACCACTTTGACCTCCATATGCTTTACCACTCTATTTAAACATCAGTATTTCCTACACTGAATTTAGCTATTTAGAATAAAACTGATTAAATATCATTTATATAAATAGGCCTTGGTTGCCATATTTTAGCATGTGTACATCCATGCACCTTTGAACCATTTTACGTGTTTGGTTGGATGATGATGATGATGATTTGACATCTTCAAGTATTACGCACAGAATTTAACCAAATAACTCCATCTCCAAATAAGCAGCACCAATAAACAGCTCAAGCATTTGCTAAAGTGTTAAAGTTGTCAGCTGAAGTATTTTGTTTTGTATGAAAACCAAAAAAGAAGCCAATGTTTTAGACCATTCAGAAGAACATTTGCACATTTTTTTTTAACCCCTTTACTTACAAGCTCTCCTATTAAATTATGATGACTGACTCACCAACATTTTATACAGCAATTGTAGAGGTGTGAGGACGCAGCGGCACAGCTGCACAATGGGCTCCATTATGTCAAGCGACGAGGGCCATCACGCAGACTTCACACGAGCGCGTCTTCAACCTTCACCTTCATTTCCACATCCAAATAAGTGGTTTGGATACTGTGGTTAAAATACTGCGTGTGATGGCCTTAAAGTTATGTGAAAAATCTTTAAAAGTCTCTTAGATAAATCCTGTACTCGGAGATCAAACTCAAATTCAAACCTAAAGTGAAAAGCTGGTTTTGTTCTTAGAAATAATTGAAAGTTCTGAATTTGTGTCAAACTAGGACAGGCTGAAAAGAAATTTAAAAAGTTCTCCAAAGCTTTTGATGCTTTTGATTTTACATGAACTGTAGGTGTTTGGTCTTTTAAGGGCAGACCACTTATGTTGTTTGCGATTAAAGGGCTTCCAAATTCTTCCTAGAAGTGTTTTTAAATCCTCCGCAACACCATTGACTGTTTGCCCAGGTACATCCCTCAGAGAAGCCAGCAGAGGGCTCAACTGCTGGTGGGAGGGGAGGGATTTAGATACTCCCTGTGAGGACAGCCAAACCCCTGTGATTACTGCATAATCCTCTCCAGCATATCATGTGCATCATGGCAGCACAGTGAGCCTTTGTGACATCACGGGGGAGGCTGATGTGGGGCTGCTTAGTCCATATTTCTCTGTTGTCTCCGTCTCTCTAACACTGCCTCTCCTAACCTCCGTCTCACTATCTCGCTCTCAAACACTGATTCCTTACTCTGTGTTTCCCCTGTCAGTCTCTTTCTGCCTCTCGCTCCCTCCCTCTCTATTGTCTGATGGTTGGGGGAAGTAGAGCAGAGAGGAGATCAGTGAGGATTATCACTGTCTGGAGAACACGGGTGGATTTGTACGCCATCTCCGTAGTCCGTTGTGCCAACCTGCCCTCGACTAATGGGACAGCGGTGCACTGTCGTAGCACAAGTTGATACCAGTCAAATGCTCTTAATCAACAAAACAGTCCCTTTGATGAGTCAGGCGGGGCATCTGGGGCAGTTTTGCTTTTTCAGCAATTATTCACGTACAACCATGAAGAATGAACAAAACGACAGAAAATAATGTAGGGGACACAGAGATGGGGAGACAGCGAGGGTCGCAGCAATGTGAAAAAAATCTAGAATTAAACCTGAATCTGCTGATGAGGAATAAGCTCCCGGCTCCCTTTCTCTCCTATTTTAATCTGCCTCTCTGCTGTCTGTTTTGTGTCCCGTGCCTCGTCATCTATCGCTCTCTCTTCAATCATACCAGCTTTCTGCACTGGTCAACACTAAGGTCACAGTGAGTTTGATGAGGATCTTTTAAAAAAAAATGCCGCCGCAATCAGAGCACTTCCAGGTCTCGATGGCAGCCACCGACTGAGGGTCCCGCGGTATACTTTTAAACGAGCCTTTGTGTTTCCTCTGCTTTTGAGAATCAAGCCTTTTATCGTTTATGTCAGTAACCCAGTGTAAGACTACATGTTCAGGGACTTTGAAGTGATATTCAGAATTGTAGCATCGAGCAATATGTCTGCTTCCATTGCAGGCTCATGACACATAATGAAAAAGGTATATTTATTTCGACTTTTTTATGTCAGCGCTGAAACAAAACAAACATCAATTGGACAATCATAGCTTTTGAAAGTGACATCTGAAATTTGGCCTGTAGGGTAAAAGAACTGAGCCTCACCTCCCCACTGATCTGATGCTCTTCTAGAAAGCAAGCAGGAAGTGATCTTAAAATGCTTGTCATGTCTATTTTAGGAAATCTAAAATGGTGTGTAAGTGTATCTGCGGCTCTGTAAGAATGTGGATTCTCATAATATTTCTGACAGGCATTGATGTACCTCCACAGCTCATCTTGTGCTATTTCCAATACAAACAACAGGGATTTTATATTTGTGTGGCTGGCTGTTTTTCATCTGTATGAAGCCAGAATCGAGCAACTTGATGATGATGCATTCAAACTGGAGTGTTCCTCGCTGCAGATGCCAGCGGCTGCTACTTCATATATTTAGCATTTTTATCAGTCTGACAGTTAAATAGTAAACAATAACTTGACAATAAGGAAGTCTTAGTTTCAACTTTTATGCTATACACATACAGTATAACTGACTTACCAAACAATGAAGCAAGCACTGGCATTGCTAACCAGACAGGAGCTATAAACTCAACAATTAATAGCTATGGAGACCATCACAGACCACAATATATACACTATTGTTAGCATTGGAGACATTTCATTGTACAGACAGACGCTATACACTTACAATATATCAAAGGAATTTGAATTTGGATAAATACTGTTATTTCAAGTTTGCTTACTAAGTATGAAGTTAATTTGCTAACTTTAGCTTGTATGAAAGTTGTTGGCAGAATAAACAGCCTGTCTCTGTCTGAAGCTCAAAAGACAAACCACCTACTGTACCTTAATAATTCACAAATGAACTTGTTATATTCTGACACAATTTGTGTTTCTATGTTAGGTTAGTTGATGTTTCTTAGCTAGTGGTTTTGACTTCTTGGGAGTCTTGACCAGCATATAAACCCCTGTAAAAGTACACAAAGTGTCACATTTGCTTTGTGTTCTTTATTGAACAAATGAGAGACAACATGTTGATTTAGAAGTTTTAGAAATGCTAGCTTGTTTTTTTTTTTTTTGTCTTTGGTTGAAGCTAACTAGCTGTTTTTTTTTTTTCGTGCATCCAGTCTTTGTGCTAAAGTAAGCTAACTGGCTGCTAGCTCTATCTACATATTTACCATGGGAGGGTAGTATTTTATAATCTGACGCTCATATCTATTACTTTGATATGTATTCCTTTGAAAAAACAGCAGAGATTTTGCTTTTAAATGTGTTTCAAAAGACTATAACTCAAAAGGCTTTACCCTTCATGAATTCCTTAGAGACCTAATAGGTTTGTAATGTGTTTCTTACCAAAGTGTTTATTCGTTGCAGCATATTTGAGCCCTTGTGAGGAGGAAAGACTGATAGTATGAGGTCTGAAATTGCCAAGCATAACCACTCTGTCGAATATTTCTGTTCCACTGAAAGGCAAGGAGAGATGTCTCCCAGCTTGTAGGTGAATGCTGAATGTAATGACAGTGTCTGGCATTTGAGTTGTCAATCAACTTGTCAATTAATCACACCCGTCAGAGGGGGTTTGAGAGAGTGCTTAGACATATCCCTGTGCACTCTCACAGATGAAAGGAACGTCCGCGCTATCGACAGAGCCATTTTTGCTCAGCATTACTCAACAAACCTTGATAGGAAGTAGTCGCGTCTGGGTGGAGGCACAGCGGCATTTCACGGAAAGGACGGCTGCACAAAATCATTACCCAGAGTTCATCTCAACATCTTTTTATCATGCAAGAATAAGTTCTAGAGGCCTCAATCCGGCTCAGTATCAATATGCTTTTGCACATGAAGCATCCTCAAGAATGGATCTTTTTGTGACCAATTCCACTTGTTAAAACAAAAGCTGAGATAAAGTCATCTGGGATGATATTAAATGTCTATTTCCACCATTTCAATGCTTAACCATACAGCAGAACGACACAGAATCTGAGTTTATCAGCCACAGATTTATTCTAGATGTGAGTGTAGGTTACACACATCTTACTGCAGAGTAAGGTTAAAGGCTTTTTTTTAATGTAATATATGTCTCCCCCTTCGATATAATAGGCCATTTGAATGCATTTTTTATAAGACTTATGTCTTCTTGCATCAAGAAACCCACCGGTTCCATTTTTAATGCCTGTCCCTCCAGCTATTCCTAATGGGTGCCCCTAAACCTTGAAGCTACATTCACGTGTGCTCACTCTTGCATGTACCCATAACAATAACACACTCAATTCACACTGTCACAATGTAAATGAATGTGCATCAAGTGACCAGTGGGAGTGAACACAAGATTAAACCACATAAGATAAATGTCAGATTTTGTAGAGTACATAATAATCATCCATCATCAAGGATCAGCTCCCGAACAGTGAAAAACCAAAGAGAGGATTGTAAAATAAATACCTTGGTTAGGATTCTAGTGATTTATCTGTTTTCTCTGCAACTCACACGAGCGTTCTGCTCCTCCGGTGAGCTTTTCATCTCATGTGATATGTAGGAGTCGGTGCTCTAAGAGGTCAGATGAGCTGGTGCAAGAAACGAGGTGTCGCAAGCAGTGGGCAGGCGGTGGTGATAAAGAGAAAAGGATTTTGAGGTTTCTTGAGTGCAGTTCCTGGACATGGAACAAAGTGTCAAGTAGAACATGAGTGATACAATAAGAAACACTCAAACACTCAGAATTTACTCACTTACTCACTCCTTTTAGATATACTCAGGTGCAGAATATCCTTGGCATTAATAAATTTACAAGCAAAAATGAAGCATACCAAACAACAGGAGCTGCCATGAATACAGCATATAGGGCTCAAGGTTTAATACTGGCTACTCGTGTTTACTTTAAATATTCAAAATGGGTAAAAAAATCATCTCAAAAATCCAATTCATTTTCACATATTTCTTATTTAAAAAGCACTCTCACGCGTATTCAGTAACTGATTTGCATTTTCTTCCATTCGTTTTCCATTCACTTTTCATACCTGAAGATTTGACAGGAGGATCCCATTTGCCACGGAATACAGTGATCAGCATCTTTTTGCAGGAGACAACACAACCTCGGGTGCATGAAGGCATAAAATATGTGTGAAAATCATCTTAAACTAATCTGCAGCTATACAAAAATCTGAGTATTTTGGGGGCGACAAACTCCTCCCCAGAGTACATGATATATCATGCATAGAACACAATACAGATATGAACAAACATGCCTTAACGAGTCACACCCTTGTGCCTCCGTAGAATCACCATAGATCCAAGTTGACACATTATTATGCAGGAAATATCATGGGAAATGGAATTCTATAATGTCAATCAGCTTGTGACAGCGTTGAAACGATTTTTTTTTTGGTGACTATTTAATCAGACCTGCTAGTATTATCTTTCCATTGATGGTAAAACAGGCAGAACTCAGATATTTTGGTAGCGCAAACCTTGTAAATCATGAAACAGTTGTTTGAAAAATGTAGAAATCCCTGCATTCCGAAACCACAGAACCCATCCCTCTTTTCTTTCAAAAGCAAAGTCGCCTGTATTTATTACATGCTCAGTGAATTTGTTTGGTGCTGAGCAGCAGAATTGTATCCTATAAAAGGCAGATAATGAGAACACAGGGGAACACACAGGAAGTGTAGACACCAAATTATGTAGTACTGATAGTTACTGTGAAGGGAAGGTAATGGTCAAATAAGGTTGCAGAGATATTGTGCTAATTTGTCTTTGCATGTATGCCAACCTTTGTGTTGATTCCATTAAAAATCACAGCAAAAGCAAATGAGAGAGAGGGAGCAAATTGACAATAGATGTTCAGAACAGTCAAGTGACACTTCACCCTCTAACAGCAAGGTCTGAAGTGGCTGTTGGTAAGAGCACATTGGCTGGTGTGCCGTCAACATTTCCCTATGACTGGAGATGATGGTGCCAGTAGACCCATTGACAGAGTGATGAGGGTGACCAGATAGCCAGGGAGTTGACCGTGGTGCTGAAGCGGGAAGCCACACTCTGTTGTGTTCATGTGTATGCATACGCTTGGTGCGGCAGGGTGTTGTATAGCGGCGGTTGTAGTATCATGTTTCCAAAAGTAATCTCCGCTTTGGTGATGTGTTTGGAAGGCGTGGGCCCTACTGCGGAGTGTGAATGATAGACGGGCTGCCAGCATGGATGGATGAAATGTGTTGGCAGCGCTGACGCTTGTCTGTGCCAGAGCCCGGTGCACATTGTTCATTCTTGGCCTCTAATCCATGTGATCTGAAGCAGAGGTGCTGACTCCAGTCAAAAAACCCGAGCGCCGTCATTAAAGAAAGCTACCCCCTGCCCACCATTAGACGTCATGGTTTAAAAATAGCACCTCTGTGAAAGAACACTCTCACTCATCGGTCCAAATGCATTTCATATTCAGTCTGTGCTCCTCAAATTTGTGCCCCTTTTATTAGCCCTCAGGATTATGATTACTCTCCAATTTCAAAATCGTGCCAACCCAACCCCGGCGGTTTTCCATCAGATCCTCAAGGCAGAAACAAGCCTCTCCCACAGTAAGTTGCTAAGACTCGCAGAAATCATATTTCCATGTGCAGTCGCTCAGTAATGCTCTCCTAGGTACAACATTTTCTTTTAACTGTGGGTGTTAAGCCACAGTAAAAAAAAAAAAGCAAAAACAAATGTGATGCATGTCTAAAAAGAGAGGCCCTGTGAATTTTCTCTACCAACAGCAGAATCTAAGACGATCATTATTTGTGTTCCACAGGGGAATACAATTCACTGAACATTGTACTCTGCACAGTGTTGCTCTTTGAATGAATATTAACAGGAAGAAGGTTAATGAAACACTTATCTATCTTTCTATATATGTGTGTGCACACACACACATTTACACATATATATGCATTCCTCATATCATTTGAGTCATTTGAAGATTTTCCTCACGTATTATATCCCAAATAATGGGGCTGACTTTTGTTTTATCTTGAGGATGTTTCTAATGCTCCTGCAGCCATAAACCTAGACTTTGTTCTCTGTAAGCCTTATTAGTTAGATTAAATTTGAAATCTGTGACTTCTACCTATATAGAAAAATTAATTGAAGTTGGATGAGAAAAGGCACCATTCCTCTTTTTTTAGAGTAAGTTATCAACCGCAGTTAATTTTTTCTATGCCCTGTAGCAAAAAAAATCTGAAATTGGAATCTAGTCAAGCTACAAGTCAATTTAAATCAAGTTAAACGTTAGCAGCGGTACGTATAGGCAAGTACAGTTTTGATGAATATAACTATGCAAACAATGACATTCATGATACTGCAGAGGTCTGTCGCCAAGGGATATGAATCCAGGTCATGACTCTGCATGTTCTGTCCACATGGCCAGGGGAGACATCATATCGCATTATCTGGACATAAGTGGACATGTTTGTTCTGACTAGTCCAGAGGATCATCAACCCTTCGCCCCCCAAGCCCCGCGCCCACAGCCACAGATAGCCCGCGCCTCAACTCCCTTTAAACAAATCAAAGTGACTGGCTGCTCCTGTCAATGTCATCACCTACCAGAGTGAGATCATGTCTCATCCGCCCACCCCGCGAGCAGCAATCTCACTTGAGAGGAGTGTAGGAGTGCTGGGGAGAGACACTTTCAGATTTGAAAGGGCAGGGACAGTGGCTTCGATTCAGGGGCAACCAGCCCGGCTGACGTGACGAGCCACTGCAGATCCTGTCACTCTGTGAATCAAAGAGAACAGCAATGCTGATCTGAAATCAGAAGGGGCTCCGTGTTTTCTTGATCTTTACATCTTCATGGTCGTGCGAGCACATACTGAAAGCAGCTCATCAGAAAACCCAAAGATTCATAACCTTCCCTCCCAGCCCCTCAGCTTAAACTCATTTCTATGCTCAATTACAGTTTATGTCAAATGAAAGATGCCACAATTAATGTTTATGACTGATTAGATATTGAAGTGTGGGTTATTGTTTCATGGGGCATTGAGCGCGATGTTTGTTTAAGGGCTGTAAAGACAAAGCATTGTCTTGCCATTGTCATGCATTCTAATTAGCACTTGATCGCTTGATTATGTTGTGAGGGACATTTTTGCATAGATTACAAAAAAGTCACGGGATAAAGAGTCTGTCATCCGACCGCTAGCCTAAAGCGGCACGATTGTAAGTGTCTTGAAATTGTATAAGGCCAGCGATGAAAGCAGACTGTCGTATTCAGATAGATACCATATTTGCGTGACTATTGGTGCCATCACACTTCATTAATTAGAGAAATTCATCACAGCCTGGGACCCTGCAATGCATTTCAGGCCTGCACACTGATGATAATGCTTTTTGTCTTTTCAGAGGCTGTAATGGAGAGTGAGATTTACTGAAATGAATGTCTTGGTTGAATGAGTTCTTGCAGACAAATTTATTGTATGTAGTACACAGTATGTACTCCATTCTACCAAGCAAATTAAATTCTGCTTTTCTTTACCACGGATCCCTGGCATAGCTTGAAAATGAGTTTAACCCCCCATGTGCGCTATGTCAACGTTGATCATTTGACAAGGCTCTCTTGTATAAGGCATGTCATCCAGTTAGTTTGTAGGTTCAAGTACTCACACGTACAGTATAACCACCTCAGCCGCTATTCTCTGAATTCTATGCTGGAAATTTCCCCAAATTTCTCACCTTCATGTGGACAATGACAAAACTGCATTTCGTTTAGAAACTATCTGTCGTTAACAGCAGAACTGTGAAAGTTGCTCAGTCTTCACAGAACCAAGGACACGGGAGATTTGCTTCTAGTTCGGTCCTTCTTTTATCCAGCAGCGATAGAATGAAACACACACCTGAAAGGAAAACTCAAGCACTCACTGTACTCTGGAGCTGAGGAATAACTTTCCCTTTCCTGCCTCCTCTGGCTGCTTCACACTTAATCAAACCACTTTGTATCACCATAGCTCATTTGCCAGCACCTACTGAGACAGGGCCATATTTAAAGAAGGGTTAATTGAGTGTGTGCACCTCTGCCACCCACGAGTCCACTCCTGACTCTCCACCTCTTGACCAGTGCTTGTCGGAGAGACACGCGCTTCTCTCAAAACAAAACACAGAGCCTCGCGAACAATATCTAACAGCAAACATTTGATTTCCGAACAAAAGGACGGCAAGCAGAAGGGATGGATAAAGATTTCTGAGTTTAGAGGCCATCCAAGTATCTATTTTCTGTGACTTGGCGGACGTGAACAAATAGGAAGTCACAGTTCATTGTGAGAATAATACCCAAGCAATACTTGAGTCTGTTGATTCTGCTAAGCAAAATAAACAACTGTGTGTGTTAAGTGACTTCATAACCTTAAGCACACAGTTCCTCTCAAACTGTGAGGATGTGTTCTCCATTCTTAACAGGTGTGTCATGTCTAAGCCTCGGGTTCTCTTGTGTTGTACTCTTAGATCTGGATCTTAGATCACCTCGTGTACATGCACAAAAAATGCCTTTACTTACTGAAAACTTTCTGAATTTCTGCAGTTCTTACAGTTTTCATCCTACGTCATATATACACTGTTATAATTCAGTGTTATAATTAGCTTGTTTGGCTCATTAGTCACTGTCTTATTCTTTCATTTTAACATTGTGCTGTTTTGCATTTTTACTTAAAATTATTTCTCTTGACTCTTGACTGGGATGTGCAGTTTCAGAGAGAGAACAGGTAAGCAGAAGCTGAAAAATCATGACGGAAATATCAAGGGAAATATAAGGGAGATGGATGGCAGGCTTTGAATTGCTGTGTCTGTCACAGCCACATTCTTTGGCAACCCCATATGAAATGAAACTCATTTCCAAATCCTCATAGCATCAGTTTTACTGTATATTAATTTCCGTCCTTTAAAGACATTCCCATTTTGCGTACAGCATGTTCACTGCAGCATATTTCAGCTGAGGACGTGGTAGATGCTCATTTGCCTTCCTATACAATCAGATCTTTTGCTTGTGACCTGTTATCTTTCATTTTCACCCACAGCATGGAAAATAGTGGGCTCGGGGGTACGCAGTCAGGCAAAAGGTTCTGGAAATAGATTAAGACATGCCCTGCGCTCCAGCCCCCTCTACCTACACTCCCCACTTCAGTGGGATTCATTTTCCCTTTCATTTCCCAGGCCACTTCTTCATTCCGTCAAATCTCTGTTTGTTTTGTCTCATCCATTCTACAACTCCTGGACTGTTTTCCTTAAGGACTTAAAGGTGCAATCAACAGTATCTAATTTTTTTCAAGCAATTACAAATAGACACACACTCATGAGTATATATGCAGAAAGTGTTATTGCGATTTAATAACTGTTAAAAAAAAGCAATCAAAGTTCCCGTTAATAATGTTTCTAGCATTATTATGTACTGTTAAAGTTATAATCTCTTTCAGATTTCAGTTCTGGTTGACTAGGCAACAGCTGCGGTTACTGTGGTAACAGCAATTGTGACTTAATACTATAGGTCCCTGAATTCAAGTAGCACGAAAACACTCCATGAGCGGCTACTCAACAGAGGAGCACAACTGGTATATTAATTTACAGTGCAGCCAAACAAACACTGTCTCGGTAAAAAAAAAAAGTTGTAATTGCTACAGCAGTCTGAATTCATGCTCAATGAACACTGTAGTTAGCCACCGCCTGTTTCGCCAGATGAATGCTTTTAATTTGAAGCAGCAGGTCTGTTCTGTTCGTCTAAGCAGTGACTTCATACAACTCAAACACAAATTAAGGCAAGCAAACAGTAAACACTGTCATGTTATAAAGTTACTCTAAACTACATGCATGCATTGTTTCCTGTAAGCCCCTTATTCGTGCCAAAGTAATTTGAACAACCACTAACCATAAACTATGTATAAATACTGTACACTGAATGGCTATTGCATGAGAAAATGCCCATGGTAAATGCCCAGAGCATATCTGGGGAGAGATTTCTTGAAAATCTTTAGTATTATAATTCCATGTTAGCATGTCTTCTCAAATCTCTTGGATGATTGCAGGGTTGGACATCTTCTGAATATCGGCTAGCTCTCATTCCTCTCAGAGAATTTGAAAGGAATACATGAAGTAAATGTTGTTGGTTTTTTTCAACATTTGTTGTTGTAATGTCAATGTCATGCAGATTCCAAGTGAAACACATTTTTGCGATGAATGCAGCTTTTTTTTCCTCTCATTATGAAGATGTGAATTTTAAATATACCAAGCGCAGAGTTACACATAAGAGATGAAAGGGGCACAATAGTATCCCTCTCAGAGTTTGCCCACAGTTTTCCTCCAGCTAAATGCTGAGTTGGTGACACACACTCAGAACTCATGAATTATTCAATAGCCTAGTTTCATTTTTGCGAAAAAGTTGGGCTGGGGGTGATTATTATATCTACTGTCTTCAGGGTGGATAAACACTGATGCTTTTGCTCACCACCCTGTTGTATATTCTTGGGCTTTAAAGAGGATGAATATATCACCCACAATATGAAGTAGCTCCTAGCTGTGTTTACATTCTGTATGGCGTTATTTCAAATGTGTAAAACTGAAGAAATGACCAAGCAGCTTTGGGTTTTTTTTTTTTTTTGGGATCCCACTGCTCTGTTTGATCTGTTTGTCTGCCAAATTGTTTATCAAACATAAACATATAGAGAGAGTTGACTGTATTGACTTATATGCCTGATCTTATCTAATTTGACATCATTCCAAGCGTGATTGTCTTTTCCCATCGGCATAACTACATGAATTAAAGGCTTAAATTAGCAATGCACAGATCAGGCCTTAAAGCAAGCACCATGCAGAGATACTTCTGAACATATGCATGCAACTCTTCTGCTCAAACTGCTCCATGCCGTGTATGTTGCCTTACATATTCCATACCTATGTAAAATGTACTATAATTTCCAGCTGATTGATGGAAAATAAACACCTTGGTTTACAGTTCAGACAAATTAAATTGAATTAAATCTTAAATTATTAAAGGTGATAATGTGAGGAGTAAACATATGCTGATAAGCATATGTGAGGGAAAAGAAAACAACGACGACATTGTAGGTGAAAAAGCACCAGCAGACAGTAAACAGAGTGTAATTGGGATCCACTGGATAATGAGGTAGAGGGCTGGTTTGGAAATGAGAATTGCAAAGTACGGAATGTTTCGAAGACTACATTTAATTTGAAATGCACTCTTCAAAACAAATGCAGTTTTAATAATGCATGTTTTTTTTGTTTTTTTATTGTTTAATAAGCTGACAACTGAGCTGAACTAGACCAGGTTGAATATGACTTTTTCATACAGCCAGTAACATATAATTTAGGCAAAACAATGGATTTAGATATAATTTAGGCAAATGACAATGGATTTAGATTATATACTTTAAGTTTGCTTCCCATGCAGGGTGATAGTAAACAATGGATTTAGATTATATACATTTATGGTAATATGCTTGCAAAGTACGGAATGTTTCGAAGACTACATTTAATTTGAAATGCACTCTTCAAAACAAATGCAGTTTTAATAATGCATGTTTTTTTTGTTTTTTTATTGTTTAATAAGCTGACAACTGAGCTGAACTAGACCAGGTTGAATATGACTTTTTCATACAGCCAGTAACATATAATTTAGGCAAATGACAATGGATTTAGATTATACACTTTAAGTTTGCTTCCCATGCAGGGTGATAGTAAACCATTTATGGTAATATGCTTGGTTGGTTCATGAGTGGCCAGCTCTGATAAAGCACTGTGTCTAATTAACACGCTGACAGCAGCACTGTCTGGGCAATCACACTCTTCCAGTTTATTAAAGTGGTTAAGGAAGTCACTCTGGCCCTTGGGGAACTGGTACAGTAATTTTCCCCCTGCAAGCCAGATGATACGCCCAGAGATGAGGCAAACCAAGTGTGACTCTCTCTCCCTCTTGCTTTCTTTCTCTCTCATCTTTCCTCCTTTTTTTCTCTCCATTTTTCCTGCCTTGCTCCCCATGCCTCTCTTGCACATCAATATTTCTCCTCCCCCTCCTTTTTCATCTGCCACCCCCCACACACACACCCTGTGCCAGTTGGAAATATAATATGCACATGCATTTTTGGGGTCTTTTTTTTTTCCTTCTAAAAATAACTCTTACAGCAGGAAATGCTGACTTTTGCTTCCCACACCACTTTAGTGTAAACAAGCAGACATTTTGATTGGTCAAGACAGGCTTCTGATAGCAGCACAGGAGAGTTAAGCTTGATTGGTGTCTAGTCAGCAGCAGTAAACAGCAAAAGCACAACACAGAACACTTTGAAGCTGCAAACATGAGATAATTAGCAGGAGAGATGGGGGAGATTTGGTTGTTGTATTTACTACTTGGCACGCCAAACCGTAGTACTTAATCGAAGCTAGAGTCTTTCAGATGTAATTTGGATGATGCTTTATTCCTGGTAATTGTTGCTGACCTTTTCCCTCGGAAATAAATCAGTTCATGAGATTCCACAACCTTTGCCAAATGTTCTGCTGTTCATTAGAATTAGAGGTGCGTGCGTTTGTTGCTTTCTGTAGTACAATATTAAAGTAAAATCCTCTCAGATAACATGAAACTCATGTGGCTAGATTTAATACAGTCCAGCAGGGACATCAGTGCATATAACACTTAGAAATGTAGGCGAATGTCCTTTTTAGCTGCACATGGGGGGGCAATACTGTACTTGCTTGCCCGTTGCTGAGGATGGGATATCAACTGGCCTGATTATGTGCAATGGGAATTCAAACAGCTTCTGAGGTGAAATAGATACCTCTTTGTTTCCTGCCAGCAGTCCCTTTGTAGGGGCCGGTGTTTTTTAACAAAGTGGTTGAAGCACAACAGTGCAGGGACCCGGGGACTAAAACATATCTGTTTTTAACGGAAATCCAATTCCTGGAAAAAAAATGTTATCTTCACTATAGGTACCATAATCTCAGCACAGTGCATCCCTTTTCCTTTGTAAAATTCATAGTGGCTCAGGGGCATCTTAGGAAATTTTTTTTGTTCTTTTTTTTTTTTTTTTGCAGCAGTATGTGATAGGAATGACTGGGCAAAATTATAGCTCTCTGAATATCAATATTTTCTACATTCAGGTTAGTGAATTTAAATATTCCACTGCTGCAAAGTGTCTGCCATCGGATATCTGCACTACTTTTAAAGATCTGGCATTAGGGTCATGTTGTGCTTTGCTCTGGAGCACTACTGTATGTTGACAAAGCACGTTAATGTTTTTACAGGCAAAGAAAGTCTTGCTGGGATAGTTAAAGGCTGTTGTTGTTGTCGCTTCCTTTTCCCCCGCTCTGAGACATACCCAGAGAGACCTTTGGGCAGTTCTTAGCACTCCTCTAACTGATCAAAGGTCAACACTTGGCAGGGCAGTGACACTGACCTTAGGCATGTGTGTCGGGTGAGGTGGTAAAGTCTAAGGCCTTCTGACATGAGCCATAGTGACTCAGTCAGGGTTTAACCCTCCGTGCACACTGACTAAACAGTGTGATGCACTTATTGCTAGCATCCAAAATTCACATCAGAAAGCAGCTCTTGTTCTGTATTTTTTCTGTTTTTTCCAGTAAGCCTCACTCATTGAGTTAGAAAGGTTAGGCCAGACATGCTTCAGAGAGTCTCATGATTATTCATGTTCAAACAACCTAAAGATGGAAAGCACCACAAGGGACTGGCAAGGTATGAAGTCGCTGTAAGAATGAGCTCATGTACTTGTAGTGCACTAACTGCTACTGTAAATGTACAAGATGTTTAAAAATAGAAATGACATGATGTAATTCAGTTATGAATTAAATAGCACTTTTATCATTTGCAATAAATATTCTGTGATTCCGTGAATTTTAGTGATAGAACTAAAAGAAAAAAGCAAATATTTTGGCTTTGTGGGAACAGGGATATTTTGTCCTTCTCACCCAAGTCAGGGTCTCACAGCCTATTACAGGCACACTGAGTGTCACTCAAAGATCAATACCACTTATGTCACATGTCCATTACATATGATGCTGGAGCCAGAAGACAGATAGCTTGACTCAGCATGAAAACTAAAAACAGGGGAACCATTGCTATCCTCGCTCTGTCAAAAAATGAAGTAAATATGTAATGCTTGTTTACAAAAAAGAGAGAGTAAAAGTAAAAGTTATGAGGGTTATGTGTCAGACGCAGTGACTTCCTTCCTAGTAAAATCGCAACTTCTGATGTAAAGTTTCGTCCTCAATCAGTTTTCTAAAGGAGCGCTTGTGGTCTTGATACTGAAACTGCAGTATAGGGCTTATTTGTTCATGTTTCTTCACAGCTTGCTTGCCAACAATTCTTTAGGAGTCGATTTACTCACCTTGATTCTCCAACTGACACATCTCTATTCTTTCTATGCGTATTTGGTATCTCCGCCACGCATACACACATATACATGAGCATCAATTTACACATGGTTGGAGAAACGTGAAAAAACCCAGTATTTTAGCATACTTTCTTCTCTAAATTACCTACAAATTGTAAAAGAAAATAGCGTCGTCACCCCGCATTTGTAGCCCGTGATATAATTAGGCTTTTTTTTCCCACCTGCTTCTAAAGGTTCACCCATTACTAATATTACCTACAAATTGTAACAGTGAAAATGAGCGTCGTCACCCCGCTGTGCCCGTGATATAAGGGAGGCTTTTTTTTCCCACCTGCTTCTAAAGGTTACATTTATCAAAACAGTAATGATGATTGGAGGGTCAAGACAAATTACCATCAAGCCTTTGTATATGTGGGTAACCCTGTCCAAATCAGCGGCTCAGCCTGCAACGCGTAGCTCTTAAAGTAAGCAACAACCAATCAATCAGCATCCCGTTGAGCTAATTATGCATACATTTGTGTGTTTAATGATAATAAGGTGGTACCTCCATGATATGGATAGCGATGTTGTGATTTGGAAAATGTATTGGGGATATGCAGGAATGCAACCGCAGGAAAGTATTGATTTTGTAATCTTTTTGAATACAGCCTTTATTAGACTTTTACCTTTTCTTTAGGAAAAAGGAGAAGCTAAAAGAGAACAGATCTTTAGGAGGAGCTACAATTGACTTGGAAATATTTTGCAGCCAGTTGTCTTTGTTAATCTTTGACTGAGCTTTTTTGTTTGTTTGTTTTTGATGTGAACAGATAGTGTCTCTTTTGTGGCAAATGGATGTGTCTGTGTGCCTTTTGTCCGCTAAGGATCACATAACTATTATCATAAATTTCTACAAGTAAATATGTGTGGCAGGGGGATTCGGGCTGATGCAGGCTATTTCCCTCTTACCCAGTGGTAATCAGTCAATGCACAAAGCAAGTCATTGTGATTGTAATAGCTTCCAACCTTGATATTGCAGTGTTGTGTACAACATGCCCTCTTGACACCTCCTCCCAAAGGTCTTTTTCAATCCAAGGAGATCCAGTTCGACTGGGGGAAATGCAAATGCACTCTACAAGTTAATGTCTGCGCAAACACACGGGCAGAAGATGGGAGGCCTGTGCTGTCAAGTGTTTTCTCAGTCAACAACCACAAGCAGACCAAGTAAACACGCAGAATCCTGTAACAGCCTTACAGTTCTTCTACCAGTCCCCCCTTTCCTTCCTGAGGCTGTGGTTTTCTGTCCCCCCCCTGGGGTGGCGGTAACAGTGAGCAAGGAGGCACGGCTACCTCTCCCAAACACGGGAGAGGGAAGCCTCTGTCATGCCTCATTGACTTTGTTTTCTCTGGCTAATTTTTCCTTTCTCCTCGCTGCCCGCCTCCCGCCCCCCCAAAAAACACACACACACATCCGCAGACTCACACTCCGCTCATCGCCCGCCCTCCCCTTTCCACGCCTCGCCGTTTTGATGGTGATTTTGACACGCAGGCTGTCATGCAGCAGGGAGGTAGCGATTAACAGAGCTGACGCCATATGGAGTGAGATCAGCCGTCAAAACCCTACGTAATTGGCTAACCGAGGAAAAATACTTACATAACAGGGCTGAGAAAGTGACAAGGGGCGTACACCTTGGTTTCCACATCCGCCAATATTAAATGCCTATTAAAACACTTGCAAGGGATTCATTAGTAATGAGAAACTAAATGCATCATAAAACCCAAAGGAAGACGGGACACATCGAGCATTCTGCTCACTTGAAGATGAGAACAATTCACCTTAGCCCACAAAGAAGAACCGGTGTAACAGAACGGAAACATTAGCCAGTTGTGATAAGCCACATAGAGGGCTAAGAAAAACAGTTTATCAAATGAATGCAGGAAAAACTCACATTTGATGAAGCCATTGTCATGTCTGCTCCTAATATTGAAATAGACTTGAAGTCTGAGCCAGGGGTTTACATTGCTGACGGCCTAATTATATGGATTGGCTGCAGTAGAGCGTAGCCTATCAGCTCTGGGGAGAAATTAATTCTGGTACAGGGGAAGAGAGAGAGAGAGAGAGAGAGGGAGAGGGGCTGCAGTCGGCTTCACTGCTGTGAATTGATGGTTGCAGAGGGCCAGGCTGCTCTTTGTGTGTATGCACGATGTTCTGGTTCACTTAAAGCTGCACACAGCTTTACTGTAGGGCGTATTCTTTGTGATTTAGAAACTGTGTGTAGCTCTGACAGACATGTGTTGAATTACAACAACAGCCATAAGCAAGATGTAAATGACATTATGTTGATCCACTGCTGTTTCCTGCACCTTCCTGTGTGCATAGGCTGATATTTTTTTCCCTGAGCTGAGCAGTGTACATACATTAGCCCTGTTTATTTCAAAGCCAGCTGGTGGTCAAAGTAATATCATATCAAGTCTGCATATCATCTGGAAGGATGATGTGCTTGTTGCCTCAGAGTGACACTGTCACACACTGAAGAGCAGAGTGTAAGCTTGTTTGGAGTGGCATTTAGTTTCTGTAGCACGTAACACGATTGATAGTATAGGAAAAATAGTGACTACTATTTACAAAGAGCGTATCAGATCATAAAGGCTACATTTATATATGTAAGGGCTGAAGACTAGGTATGGAGTTTACAGTAGATGAAGCTAATGGTATTTTTTTCTAGCAACAGAAGAAATATTAAGATAAACTTAAACAAAACCACTGCTAATACGTTTTATATATCATATTTTGCAGAAATGCAGAAAGATGCTAGCCAGCGGGTAATGCAGGATCACCAGTGGACAGATGATTGACAGCTATTTTCACCTTTGGTTTCTTTGTGCTCCTAGTCACATTGACATTTCTATCACCCCATGTGTTTTTTTAGGTTTTAACATAAATTATTAATTAATCATCCGCAATCTAATAAGAATAATGTATGTGCATTCATGCATGGTAGCATTTCTGCTTGTGCTGATTGGTCAGTCACCTGCTTTTTAAGTCTAATGTGACATGTCATTTGCAGTATCTGCTGTAGGGCTCATCATGAGGCACCCTCAACATCTTTTATTAGCTCTCTTACATGGGCCACATAAAAAGGTGAGTATGACATAATATCTTGTGTGTATAGGACATACACATTTTGCTGAAGTTCACTGCAAACACTATTTTTTTACACCCTGCATTTCAAGCAGGACTAAGCTTGGTAAATTAATGAAATGATGCTGAATGGTTATTGAAAAAAATGGTTAATGTATCTTTGCTTTTAATGGTACCATAGTAGATAATCAATAATTATAGTGAGGATGATGGTGCACAGAGTAGAGGACATGACACAAAGGTCTTAAAAATTTTAACCAAATCCAGAATGATAAAATAATCATGTCATCGTCTCAGTTCCTACTATTAGTGTCTGTTGTAATCTGTAAAGCCATTCTGAAGTCTGGCCATTAATTAAACGTGTGTGCAGTTGACATTAAAATTATGATTGTGGTGTCTTTTAAGTTGGTGTCATGCAGTTGATGGTGCCACAGCACATAGCACAGGTGTCCATTCCATAAAACACTGCAATGCAAAATCACAGTTTCAGTGACATATACACAGTATGTTTTTTCTGAGGTTTAAAAAAAAGAAGAAAAATATTAATGATGTCAAAATGTGCCACAAAAAGAGGGAAACATGTTCTTTGGGGCCAGATGAGAGCTCTGAGTTTTGTGCCAGCAGATGCCGCACGGATAAATTGGAAGAATATAAAGTCAGAAAAAATATCCTAAATAGTTCATAAGGGCAGTGAAGGCATCTTGCCTCAGCACCCTGTTAATTGGCTGAGTCTGGGACTGTTTGGGTTGGAATCATTGCACAGTTTGATTGCTGTCAACACAGCACCTAATATGCTCTGTGTTGTATCTTGAATGGTGAGGTGGACACTGTGCTGTGCTCCAATATAGCTGGACTGTTTTTCAGAATAGTAATGCTACTTCGGCCCAGCCTTTTTGTTTTTTTTTTGTTTTGTTTTTTTTTTCTTTTACAACTTATCCTATCCACAGTATGTCGAACACTTTCCACAGTTTGGCAGCCATTCTTATGCCCTGCAATTTTGTACAACACCCCAAGTGCACAGCTGCAGAGAATTGGGTGCTGGTCGCCAATGATTGACAGACTGCAGTGTTGAATCCACACTGAGAGGCCTCAGCCTCCCAAGCAGGACATTCTTCTCTGGCCTGTGTCTTATAATGCTTCCATGTTATCAGTCCAGTCAGTCTGACCAGTTTGTTATTTATGTGTACCATCACCCCTTTCTCAGGCTTTGTGGTGACAGGTGTCAGTGGCTTTGGTAGAAATCTTCTACTTGCTCCTCCGTCTTGTGTTTAGCTGTGGATGGCTGTCATAGTTGGCAGCACTGGTTGGCACTGAGAGAATGTCTTACGGAGCAACGTGGACAGCAACACGAGAATGTACAGTTTTGTTTTTTTTTTTGACAGCAGCCTGTAGCTTGTATAAATTACTACATGTGAAGGGAGAAGCTTTTTGTTACTTTATTCATCATAAGCTGTTGTATGGAAAGCTGACCAATGGCTTTAAGCAGAAAATCCAATACAACTACAGGCTTTCTCCCTCCTATCTTTCTATTTATACCAATTATATAAGCGCTACGGATAATCCTAAAAGAAACAGCTGTACTGTATAATGACATCATTTTTCAAAAATACGATTGATAATAAATCTTAAGGGTCGCAGTGAGCACAAGCTACTGTGTAACTTTGACATATAAACTTTCCACACCAATCTTTTTGTCGTTTGCTGGTGGTCAAAGTGTCTGTCCCACAGGATGACCGTTTCAAGCACTGTAACAGCCAATGTGTCCATCAGCAGACATTTGTCCTATCAAAGCTAGACACTAATCCCCCTGCCTGCTCACTAAATGTGAACCCTGTCCACTCTGCTCTATAAGCTACAAATGTCAAGTTCTCTGATGCCACTGCAAACCACCCAATCAAGATTTGGAGCGCTGAAGTATGAGGGCCGACAACCACCAACAGTTGTTAACAGATCTGTAAGAGCCCGGAGGAGGCGTGCTGCTGAAGTGTATCTGTATTTTTTTGTATCCAGTTTTTATTACACAGATCTGTCTAGAAATGCATCTCTGTGCTTTCACGCAGTACAAGAACACTGATGTCAACCACAGTCAACTTGTTTTTTTTACCTTCGATTTTATCCTCCACACCCACCACCAGCCGTGATTCAGTAAATAAAACATCAATGGCATCTTTGAAAGTGATTGCAGATTGTCGGTGCCAGCCTGTGTACACCCATACCCATAATTTGAACACGCCACAGTCCTACTTGACCTTTCTTTCTACTGGAATGAAAATAGTAAAGATGACAAGCTGAGGCTTCCCAGTTTTTGCTAAAACACCCACCCGTCTGACAACAATAAAGACTGCAGGCTGGTTTGGGGTGTCACAGCAGAGCAGTTGTCCTGTCACAGCAAAAAATGCCACATTGATCATTAACTAAAATCAGCATCAGTTTTGACAGCTTATTTACGGGGAGCTTGATTTTTGAATGGGTCATTTTCCATGACAATGGCTGCCTTTGGTCTGGAGGCACAGAGGAAAGATCAGTGAGCTGCCACTTTGTGTTGCAGCAAGGGCGGTAATGTCCGTTGCCGTTAACTGGATTAAGGTGTGCTACACAATTTGTCATTTCTTGAGCTCTGCTGCCGTCCTATTTGTCAATAGCGACAATGTGAAATTGCCACATTCAGCCTGAGCATTAAAGACAATAATGTTCATATTGTTGTTGGAATAATTATAATATCAACATAATATGCCTTGGACAGATCAATTCAGTCTTTTGTATGCCAAAAGTTAGGTTTACAATTTTCTAATTTATATTCCTTTTAATTGTTCCTTTTTCTATCCTAATAGTCTTAACATCCAGACTTTCCCACAAAAAAAAAAAATCAGTATAATATAAGCCACAGATGCAACTTACTTTGCTAGGCATTCTGGTCCATAAAATAATAATTACCTTGTAATTAACTTCTTGATATTGCTGTTTTCGCACAGTGGAGATGACAGTTAATTCACTGTTTTGATACCATTGTATTTTTCTTAATAGAGTGTATTGTGATGTCAGAAAGCCTTTTAGAAATTCATGTGTGAACATAACTGCTTGAATCACAACAGAAAAAAAAGGTGACTTATAAGCTTCATACGGGTGTTCTGTTTGTTTTGACACTTGGCCGCGATTAAGCTTCTTTTTTTTTTTCTTTTTTTTCTCCTTACACGTGGACATAGTAAAAGGTGATCTGCGAATGTCAGGAGCAATTGTTGCCGCGATTCGCTGTCACACCCAGCATTGACTCGTCCCCAGCCGCTCGCCACTAAAGCCCTGTTTGTTTGTTATTCAAAGCGCTTTATCTTGTGCTTCAGCTTGGGAGTTTTCTGTTCTCAGCTTTGAGCAACCTGCAGTGTCTTCTGCTCCTAATGTGCTAAATTCAACAGTGGTGCACAATAAACAAAAAAACAACAATAAAAAAAAAAAAGGGGAAACAAATAACAGCATTTCACACTGTCCAAGAAGCCAGAATTCTCTACCTTTGTTCCTGCAAGAGAAAGTATTTTGCTGTAATTTGGAGACAAACATCCAGAGTTTGGCAAAATATATTTGCCTGTGGCACTCATTGAGCGGGACACATCAAGCGGAGGCAACATTGTTGTGCAGAGGAATGATGGGGCCGCATTGTATTCATCCCCAAATGGCTCTAAGCGAAACCTCTTTGATTAATATGTCTGTTAGGGAATGCTATGCACCGGAGAGAACCACTCTCTGAAAACACAACCATCATTCACGCACAACATTTTTTTTTTTTTTTGCGCGTCAGGTTTAATGTTTCCGTGCGTCCTTTGATGGAGACCATAGAAGAGAATGGGGAAGAATATTTTGGTGGTGCAGTATGTTTTACAGGGGTTTTAACTGCTCCTGTGTGACAGGTGAAATCATCACCATTAATCACTTCATGCACTCATGCTGATGACTTGCATTAAAATCAAATCCCTGTGTTGGCTGTTCTGAAGCCATCCAATTAACAGGCTACACTGTTATCACAGCTCAATGTGTTGTATGCACTGCGTGGTGAAATTCTGGGAGAAGAAATAAGTGTGTGAAAAGCATCTAACTACATCAAGCTTTTGTGTGTGTGTGTGTGTTCTGCAGTTGTGCTTCATCTTAGAGAATGAGGTCACTCCTGTGGTCAAAATATAACTGCAGTTATTACACCTTTCTCTGCTTAGCGCTGAGCACACGCGTCTTGCTTCCCCTCTCACACACACACACACACACACATGCAGATGAGCATAGCAGGTGGTGAGGTGTTAAACAGGCCATGATTTGGCTAGAATTAGATGGCAGACACTCCCCGAAGGCCAGGGAGGGGGTTGGGGGCGTTGGGGGGGCTAAACAGGATTTCACTGATCCAGCGTCAGGGCCAACGCTGCCAGTCCCAGAGCATTGTCAGTGCCAGTCCAGCATTTCTATGCACTTGGAGATGCCCTGCAGTATGTGTCTGGCAGCACCGCTTCAGGGTTAAGCCTGTGGCTCCGTATGCACCGACGCAACTTGTGACTTTCCCTTAATGCTCCTGACAAACTCGTTGCAAGAGTCTCCTCCCACTCTCGTTATTCGCTAAATCCATTTAAAATTGTCACATCGTCAGCGTCGTGCCAGCGCGCCGTCCCTCTTGTCAACTAACACTGATGACAAGCTCGTCCCTGAAGGAGGCCAGACCACAACTTTCGGTTGTTTCTGCATGTGCAACTGTGATTGGATCAGAGCTGTGTCTTTCTGCTGGGAGTGAGCAGTCTGAAAGGCATGTAATCCTGTTCCCACTGCTCCATTGAGAGCGGCAGGCATTTGCGGGTGTGTGTAGCTGTGTGTTTTCTACCTATGTTTATTTTTGTAGAGCTTTGGGGTAATAATGCCAGGGCGAATTTGAACTGTATGTGTGTGTGTGTGTGTGTGAGAGAGAGAGAGAGAGAGAGAGAGAGGGAGCCACCTCCAAGATATGGATGGCTGTAGTGGGCAGGCTGGGGCGACAGGGGAAAGCAAAACTCATCAGGGCTTTGCTTTGTCCACGAGACGCTCAGTTAGTGGGATTTATAATTGGGATTAACCGTTGTCCCCTGGTGAGTTTTTCCAAGCTAGTTATCATTAATGTAATCCAATTAGTACATCCATTGTGTTTACAGATTTGCCTCTAAATGACTCATTGCAGGTGTACTTAATGTAGACTTAATAATTAAGCTAAATAGATTCATTAGATAGAGTTTATGCCATATGCCTGGCTCAGATCAGTGTCATATTAATTGTTTTTTTTTTTTTTTTTTATCTTTGCATCTAGCTCTTTGTAGAACATCTTTTGAAAATATGACCATGCGTCTATCCAGCACTCTAGCACTGCGTTTTTAGACCGAAAATCTGGACGAGCACAAGAACACAGAGGTTGGCTATTTAGCAGAAGCCTGGTTGCTAAGACTACAGTTGATCTGGCATAATCGCATATTGGCAGCGCACATCACTCAAATTAGAGAGTGCAGATGAAAAACACTTGCTTCCTACAGATGGCTGGAAAGAGGGTCCATCAGCTGAGAGGGAAGGGCCCTTGCACGGTTCGCTGGCTGCCATGGAAGAGACGCTGTTTGAGTCAGAGCGCCCGCTGCGACGGCGCTCTACTTAAAACGTAAAATGTTCCTGTCGCCATAACACCCCCGTCCCCCATAATCCACATCATAATCCAGCCTGGGTCATTTTAGCTGGATAGCAGTCAAATACTGACTGACATCTAACGCCAGCGGTGAGGTAATAGTAGTCTGCACTCAGTTGTACTTAAAAAGAACACATCAGTATATCACTTTAATCAGGGGCTCTGGACATTCAGCCTGTAAAAACTCTGACATTAGCTAACTTGAGCTCAGCTAAAGAGAAACTGAGAGCTGTAATCTGATTTTTTCAGCTTTATTTGTCAGATGTGATTATCAGACATCATTATTAGAGTAGACACTGCTATGTGTAATTCCTCCCAGTCCACCACAGTCCTGGTTCAACCACTGTTGAGAGATGGATATAAGAAGCAAGGATGAATCTTTTCCGGCATAACTGCCATGATCGTAATGTGACTTATTTAAATTATCTGCACCAATGGATGTGTCTGCTGGTCAAAGAATGTAACAGGAAAGCAAACACGAACAAAAAGGGCTTGTGTGATTTGGGGTCTCACAAGTGGTTGCCTCCATCAGTCAATGTGATGAAAATATAAGGGAACATGGATGTGGCTTGTCAAGTGCCATGTTGACCCACAGGTGGGCGGCAAATGGCACAAGACGTGGACAAACTTGACATCGAAATTACAGTGCACTGCTGCATTGCCGGTGACACACCTCCTACTGTGCCTCTCCTCCCACTGCAGCACACATCAAACCACCACAATAACAAACAGGCTTGGGCAAAAGGGAAAAAAAAAAAACCTCACTCAAAAAATACCACTATACAATGCGCCCACACGGACCCTGCGAATCTAACTCTACACAGCTGCCTGAAATACTTATACAGCTAAACCTTTCCAAGTCACAGTTTATGTGTCAAATACAGTGCAAGGCAGCGCTAGCTAAGCTCACATTTCCCTCCTTCAAGATCTGTTAGTGCGACCACGCTTGCTTTTTCATATCAATAGAATCATCCGTTGAGATGGTGTAGGGGCTAATCACATCTTCCCTCCGGTAAGCCTAAATCCTAAACCCCCATCTCAGTCAATTTTTACACCGGCTCCTCTAATCCTACCCCCCTTTGATGTTTCCTGCTGTTTGTGTAAAATCAATAAAATATACAGAAGAAAAATCTCCTCCACCTTCATCTTGCCTACTTTGAGCAGACCAAAGCCACCAAAAGGAACTAGCTGCCACTCCGCCGGCCTCAGTGCATGCACAAAAAGGCTATATTGTATCAGTAGATGCTAAGACCAGCCCCCCTGCTATGCTCATGTATGCCCTCAGTAGCTCCATATGCCAAGAGAGCTGCCAAGGGAGCGGACAGGCAAGCTCAGTGACTGCCAATCTGCAGATGCAGGAGCCGTCCGCTCATGCATATTAAACCCACACCACCTGCTCGTCGTACATCACACCCTGCATTCTTGGTCCCAGGAATTTTAATCAACTGTGCTGACAGGAAGCCACTCTCCGGTCTGCGTAGGTGAATCATTCAGCTCGTCTCCTCTTACCGCCGCTCTCACTGAGACAGGGATGCATGTTGATGTTGCATTTCTGCAACATCCCAGAGTTCCCTCAAGGAGGATAAAGAGTGGCAGGGAAAGAGCGGAACATGGTGATGAGGCAGGGGAGGGAGAGAAAAAAAAAACAGTCTGTGCCTTTAAAATATGAAGATCTCCAATGGTGCTCTGTCGTCTTCCTTGTCAAGTTCTCACGCTTTGCATGACGTCCCTCCTCTCCTGTTGTCCTCTCAGGTGTGGATATTTGCCAGCATCCTGTTGGATTAACCAGAAAGAGAGAGACAGAAGGGAAGAAAAAAAAAAGAGAGAGAAAAACAGCATGAAGTACTCGCGATCAAAATAACTTCTGATTTTTTATTGATTTACACCGTGTGGTCGGGGCAAATCAGTGCATCCTAACTTTTCCTTTTCTGCTTTTCTTCCCCCCGTTTGATTAGTATTTCATCTCTTTGCATGCACAAAACCGCATCTAGAGAAGAGCGCTGCATAAAACTGTGTTTTGAGTCATCTCCAATTTTCAATTCAAATAACTTTGTCGGCCATAAAGACAGAGCACGGTGAATATCCATGGAAGGGAAAAGCTTTTTTTTTTTTCCTGTATTTTAATATAACTGTGCAGTGATGATAACACTGATAACACTGCATCTGTACTCATCAGCATGAAGAAATCAGCTTTTTTTGGGTGTTTTTTTTTGTTTTGTTTTTTTTTTTTTTTTTTTGCTTCAACTGTCATGTCAGTTAAGATGTTACAGTAAGTAAATGAAGACACAATTAGGTACTCGTCCGACTGCACCTCTCAGTCTCTCTGCCAGTTTCTGCTGGCAAAGCATAATCCTCTAGAACCCCTAGGATTAAATTTTTATGCCATCTTTTTAAATATAGTCTTAAATAAAAAAAAAGGCAGATGGAGACAGGCACTGCCAAGATGGGACCAAGTGTGGTATCAGACGTGTGGTAACAGTTAGATGCACATTAACAGGCAAGCCAAATATGCCACGTTTGATAAATGGTTTGTTAGCGCTGCTTATAAGTGTAATGAAGAACAAAAGACTTTTCATGGGAATAAATAAAATATTTTGATGGACACATGCTGTGCTTGCACACAGCCGTACACACCAATTACAGATCACAATCATGTCACTAAATTAGTATTTTGTAAAAATAACCAAAACTAATTACGTTAGTGTAATTGAATGGGTTATACAGGTGATTATGAATTTGTATCAGCCCATTCTAATCTAGAGTAGATTGCATTTTTAGGGCTGTATCGTCCTAATTTTTCCTCATGGATAATCACAAACAGGTAATATCCAAAGCATCTTTTTTGCATGTGAATGTCTGTCGTGTGCCCCGCTGAAATGTCTATATAAATCATGCCTCACACACACAGTGCATTTCATTTGCAAGTCAGCTTCTCCATGAGAGCTCCTCACTACTTTCATGCCTTCTTGCACATTTGGCGGTGCACGTTGTGTGTTTTTCATTAGTTTCACAGCCTCTTTGATGGTGTCCCAATTGTAAACAGTGATGAATTATTAATTACTTAGCCTTTCCTCAAGCAATACCACAGGTATGTATATTCAGAAAAAAATCCACCAAGCTTTAACTTGTGTCTCATTTCTTGCGCGTCCTGTCCTGGAACCCAAATCTAAATTTAATGTCATTGCTGTGGCAAAAGCACTAAAGCAACCTCACTCATTAAATATACATTTGATAGATTCAAATTTATTTCTCCGGTTGCTGGTTATTCTGTTATTTGCTCTGTAAGTAATGGAGATAATGGCATTAAAGTACATCAGCCACCATTGAATTTGAGGTGGAGGCACTCATCCCATTCTTAACGGCCTTTATGAGTTTCCCCCAGAGTGAATGGATGTATGTTCATGGCTGCCAATGGTATCTACATCGGAGTGGTTTATCTAATGTGATGCGTAACACATCTTGCTGTAACATAAATCATCTCCACTACCAGAGTCATGAGGAAACATACAAATATGTCACAGAATAAAAGAAATATGGCCAAAACGTAAAAACATTACATAAACTGTTGGGTTATAGGCACCACATACAGCAAATTGCATGTTTTAATTTCTGAGATCATAAGCAATAACCTCATCTTGTCCCTCTTGGTGGTACATTATGATAATTACACCACAAATTACAATCAATGAATTAGGATAAATTATCTGTCTAGTTCCATATTACTGCATATGGGTTGTGAAGACAAATTAGCACAGGACAAATTGCTTCTAATAATATTGTTCTGTGTTTTGAGCATTCTTATAAACATCATTACAGATTCCAACCTTAAACTGGAAGTCAATACCATTGGAGAGATTACATTTTGACCTTGATGGCCGAGAAACTGCTACAGGAGGATCTGCAGGTTAAAAGATGTGGAGTCTCTGCTGCCTCCTCTCACGGCGCCACTGTTGTGTTCCACATTTTGAAGTCGGCTGGAATCGCGGCTTCGTTACCACCACTGAGTCAGAGAAATGTGCAACTGAGGAGGCTAATTATCTTTGAAAGCCCTCAAGGCACCTTCAGAAAAACACAGAAGCCTCTGTACTGATTACAACCTGACAATATGAGTCATGTTAATTTCAGCTAACTTCAATCAATCTTGCCCACCCCCCTCTGTACCTTGCATTTTCTTAAGGGTACTTTTGTAATGCCTACTCTGTAGTTAACAGCTATAGGATCGAGGCCCATTTTAAAACTATACAGGAAGAGGGGCTAATCAAGTAATAAAGCAAATTATGTCAATGAGTATGTGATTTTCACTTGTTAAAGCTCTGGTAAGGAGAAAATGTCTCAAGTCTGCAGGAAGGTACAGTTCCACCTGAAATGACTCTCTCCTTTTGTGAGTCCCGGCTACCCTGGTGTTTCTACAGCCGATTCTACTGGATTTGCAGGTTGTCCCTGACAGTGCAAACACATTGCACCTCCAACAGAGGTATAGTGCACATCAGACAGCAAGCAAGCTGAGCCTTCTGGTAGAACATTTGGACTTACAGTGCAGTCTGTTGGCTGCAAAACACTTGCACTATGTTGCGTGGGATGTGGAGAGAAATTTCAAGGTCACTTTATGATCTGTCTGGGAGAAGGAGGGGTTGGGAACTGCAGGGGCTGACTTGTTGTGTGTACGGTGGTCATCCAAACTTTAATCAAGATTCAGCTGACACGGGGTCAAGAGATAATGTAGATAATTAAAACTTTTCATTAGGGGGCGAATTGTTCCCTTAAGGTTCAATGCATGTTTGATGTCTTCTGGGGTCTACTTTATTAACCTGCTGCTTTGGGCCTGTCACCGTGAACACATTCAAAACCACTTTTAGTTCATCTAATAACAATGCCATGAGATAATGACTAGACTCAAAGGTGTCTTGGTGACCTAGAAGGAAAAAAAGTACTTTGAACTCCTGAATGCACTTTGCAATGGAATTAAATGCATATCTACCACTTTCTTCCAAAAAACTTTACAACTTCTTACACATAGGTGGGAAAAAATCCTCCCTATGAACTTATTTGTCTGAGGCAAATCATGCATTGGCATAATATTGATATTCCTTCCTGGCACCACTGATGGTCGTCCACGCTTACATCTCCTCCAGACTCGACTCCTGCAGCAACACTTTATTCTGGTATCACCAAGCGAAACATTCAAAGGCTGCAACTCAAACCGAATGCTGCTGCCGCCGGGCTTTTAACTTGTACTAAGAGAAGTGACCGCACAAGACATCGCTACATGTCGTGATCGCTGCTTGAGATGCTCTAGCAGGGCCCCACTAATGATTCCAAAATCTCGTCTTGTCACCAAAGGTAAAGGGGCTTTTGCTGTCACCCCTCAGTTGTGGTACTCAGTATCCTCTTTTAAATCTCTTAAGAATCACTTTTATCCCATGGCTTTTTCTTAACTAGTGGTATTTGTTGTATTGATATATATTATTATTATACTTGTTTTATATCTTATACTGCTGTCCTTTCCTTTTTTCATTTTAAACATTGTAACTTTATTTTTTTAAAGTTGCTATATGTAAAAAAAAAAAAAAAAACATTATTATTATTGATGTAAAATAAGAAGACAAATGCACAGCACATGTCACAGCCTAGGCCTTTAAAACCACCATCAGCTGGATTAGAGTGAAGGACAACCAGAGTGCCTGTGACAAATGTCCCACCGAATGCCTATCACCAGGCTGTCATGGTGACCAAGGCCATGTGCTCTTTAACCCTGCTTACAGGCAGCGGCTGCCACCTTTAACCAAGTGTCCCAGGGGTCAACTACTATTTGTTTGTGTCATGTCAGGGACAGAAGGTCTCCCAAGGCTTGTCGTCTCGATGATTATGCAAGACATACAATACAGTGCATTATGTATGTGCATGTTTCCGTGTGTGTGTCCACTGAGCTGTAGGTCTATACATGGTGACCAAGGGTGTTTGGGAGTATTGGATATTCTAGAAACTAGTAGCTTCTAGAAGTAGCTAGAAGAAATCTTTACAGTTCTTACTCTTGCTCAGTTGTTGGCCTTTAGTTTTACCTTTCAAGGTCCCTTATACAGGCTCACTAGCTCAATATATATATATATATATATATATATATATATATATATATATATATAATTTTTTTTTTTTTTTAAGGTAATATATTCATGTATGCTGCTCACTTCTACTGTTGGTTTTTGTAATGCTTCTGGCACAAGGAGTACATATCATGTTTTTCCATGTGTTGTGCCGCAGTTGGAATAAATTACTTTCATGAGAGTAAACAACCAAAAATGCTAGCTCAGTGTCTCAGAGCTTAGGGAAACATATCAGCCACATGCGTTGTGTGTAAATTTTGTGTAGATCTCAAGTATAAGTAGAAAAGTGCCTTAAACTTAAACCTAAAAACTGAGTTAGCTTAGCTGTTGTTGTCTTCGCATTGATGGTGCAAAAACCCCAAAATTTTGCTTGAACACAAGGCTCGAATCTGAAATTTTACATCATAGATATCACATGGTTTTATCCTATTTGGAGCTGGCTTATAAACACCAAATGCTTGGCACTTTTTTGTGGGAAGGATGGTGTGCTCTAAAGTGCAGTATGTACCAGCGTTAAACATGAATGTGTTTTGGGTCGTTGTCACGGCTTGGTGCACTGAAACCAATTATTCCTCATCCTATTCTTAGAAAGGATTTTGGTAATTAACAACTTCCCCATCCTTCCTGCAGCAGGTGAGGTGCTGCTTCAGAGAGGAGGAAGGAAAAAGCCAAGTTCAGGTTATTTCCAAACCATTTTGACAGACAGCATTGTATACCTTCTGCACCGTATATTTCCCCGACTATGGCTCTGTCTAAAAGGCAGCGGTGCATGATGGGTAAGCAATCAGTAGGCTCTCTTAGGACTTTCCCTTTACATAGTAAGGCCCCCTTTGATATGAGCTGCAGTAAACACAGGCAGTTCTCTCCCGACCACAGTCCCCTGGGGGATAAGGCTCAGCACAAGAACACTAATGAGCATATTAGAAGGAAGCCATAGAAGGAAAATGCTACAGTTGTAAATGGAATTGTCTCTTGTGTTGTCTGTGCTCTGATGCTCTGTCTACAGTAAGAGCGAGTGCGTATGTTTTCAACTGCATGTATATCCTGTATGTATATGTGAAGAGTATATACAGAATATAGAGGCCTCCTTAGGGCTTTTTTTCCCAACTTAATGAAGGCATCATGTAAGGTTTTAGAATTATTTTTGAATTGAGGCTGGAAAAAAAAAAACTGTAACCACTGCTTTCAGCCGCACTATAATTAACAGTTGAAAGTAATCAAGCATTGGAGCTGCAAGTGAAAGTGGGACTGTGGAACTGAGGTGACATATGCCACTGACAATAACAGTGGCAAACCATTACAAATGGAGGATTCACTATTTATCCCATTTAAGATAATCACAGGTCATAAAGAAGTGATGCATAGCAATGTTATCTGAATATGAAAATCAGTGTGGCAGCCATGGTTATGCCAAGGCATGTGAGTCAGTTAAAGAAAAAAAAAGATGTTTGTTTTACAGATCTGTGTCTTTACTAAGGGATATAATTGCTGTATGTTTTAAAGAGGAGTTTGCAACATGCTACCAAATGATCAAAGTTTATAGCAGCAGGCAGGCACTACCGCAAAACTCCTCAGATCCATCCCGCACTGTGCAGCATAATGTCTGACTGCAGACACTGGCCCACTTTTAGTGCACTTTGATTGGCTGTGTCTGTATGCATTCCTGGAGAAGAACAAGTGCTACTGTGACTTCCTTTTTACTGTATAAAAACATGATGTGTCTTTCAGTGACGTTTACCAGTTCCAGTAATGTTAACATGCATGCAACTTTACATCCGGCTTTATTGTGATACCCTAGTTTCAGTTTGAACTCCCTTTTGTTGTGGGGTTATTGTCACATTAACAGATCTCCATGAAATGGTTTTCTTCCACCAGACATAAAGGTGCATTTTAAAATGGAATAAATCCTATGTTGGTTTAAGCTGTTGGATTCTTTGAAGGTATTGATTGAAAGATTCAATAGCAGTGACTGAGATGAGGTACTAGCCTCAGTATTCCTCTCAGATAACTCTGATCTCTCAAGCATCATCCGAATCTGTGATCCCCAGCCAGCGGATTCCTTGAAAGTTACCAAGGGAATCGGCAATCTGGATTGCCTTTGTGCAACGGGGAGAGTGAGAGACGTGAAAATGATTTCAAAGAGTCCAGGATGAATCATGCTCCCACTGCAGCTGCCATTTATTAGCACATTTTCCACCATGTTTTTTTTTTTTTTTTACAGCTACCTAACAGTCTGAGTTTCATAGAGTTTGCTAGGTGCTGGCATTGCAAGGGTTTTATATGGTAAAAGCTTTTTTAAGAGTGTTGATAAATGAACCTAATAGCTACGTGTATGTTTGTCATAATTAGTCATGACACTACATCTTAATAATGACTAAAAGCAAGGGACACATCGTTTATCAGCTATTACCTCAATAATGAAGTGTGATATGCTTTCGATCGTGGTTTGGTATCAAAAACAGTGCAGAAATCTGTCCTCTGCTTTAATTGGTTTGACTGCTCGGATCCCTGGCAAGGCTTACGCTGATCTGTTCGGGGTCAGTTCCTCGATAGTCAGGAGATGACAACACAGAAAACATCCCATCAAAACATGCAAACCCGCATTTTCACCACTCTGCTCCGGTGTGCTCTATTTCTGACACGGGAGTATTTAAAGAACGCGGTATTTCAATGGGATCCTGTTTGACAGGTGCTCGTTCAAAAGTGCCCGAGTTGTGCTTGCTACGCTACAGATTTTTTACCATTTCTTGCCTGTCACAGTGATGAAAAGGGAACCCGTAAGAAATTGACAACCTGTATTGCTCAAGGCCAAACACATCTGAAGATGACTTGTTCCTTGATGTGGCCAACAGGGCTAAAAGATTGGAGGTAATCCTTTAAGACTTAAAAAAGTTTTTTTTTTTTTGTTTTTTTTGCAGATAACCATTTGCAGATTTTTTTGAGAGGTAATCAGTACAGGGTGTTTGTTTGTAGACCTTGCACCTGGTGGGGAATCACAGAGCCTTTATTTTGTTGAATGGCAGGTGAGAGACGTGGCTGTTTTTACTCCTGTTTTACGGAAATAGAGAGCATGCTGAAATATGTGCATTTACTTTCCCCGGATTTTATAGGTCAAACGATTCATCGGGTGCTGGCGCAGGTGCAATATTAAAAACCAAGGGAAATTTCAAAGATCAGCCATTATAGAAATCCTGTTCACATTTAAACTGTGCCATATTGTGTTTAATTTAAGACGCTAATGTCAGCCGCCCTCTCTCTGGGTGTGAAATTGGCACATTTACTGTCTTGAGGAAAAAAAAAAAGAGAGGCAATATACAAAAGGTGCCGCTGTAATGCGCCTCGGAGGTCTGTGGGAGCTTCGCCTCTCGGGAAAGAAATATATAGAGACGTCATACATCATCATCGATTCCCAAAGTGCTGTGTCATCGGTACCACGCTGACCTTGTGTTACTCACATCCTACATGCCTGCTCTGTCAACAACACATGACAAATGAAATGATGCACTTGAACAACTTTTTGTATTTATTTATTTTTTTATGCAGAAAAGAATTTAGTAAGACTGGATCAGCAAAAACCCTTCTTCGCTGGTTCTTTGAAATAAGATAAGGTAACAAGTGAATAAAGCAAAGTTTTTCAAACATTAGCGCAGGTAAGATTACATGTGAGGCAGGTGCTTAAAGGGTGTCTGGTATCTGCATGACCTTGCTATTCTAATGTAAATATATAACTAGTTGGGCTCGCACCTCTTTTGTCAGTGAAGTGCTGCAGAATGTGCTTAAACCTAAAAAGCTGACCTTACGTAGAAAGGTGTCGTCTTTGTATTATCAAACACGTCATTACTCACATATGGTCACTGCCGCTGTCTGAATAAAAGCGATACAAGGGACTTTGAACGCCATGACAATTATTGCCAGGGACGCGTGTACCACAGGGGGACGTTGTGTTCTATTTTCTATTATTAAAGTTGCATCTTGGAATAGATAACCTTTTGAACATTCCACTCTGGGAATTTGAGGAATTAATAATACAAGATGTAATCTGATATCTTTTAAAGCCTCGAGAGCAAAGGAGTCAGTTTGGGTTCAAGGCCTACTTTCATATGCGTCACACTCTGGGGGCTGATAAATAGGAACTGATCCGAAGATTATTCTAAGTGGCAATCAGACAGCAAGACGTGCAACAGATACACAATGTGAATGCATTACCTTCCTTTGCTTTTAAACACACCTCCTTACACACTTATTAAAAAAAAAGAAAAGAAAGAGACCCCAAATGCCACTACAGTAAGTGGTATAAATTATATCTTCCAAAGTTTTTACTCCGACAGAGTGGAGTCTTGGTTGGCCCCATGAGCACCACATATCTCTTTGTTCCCTCTGATCTCTCATCATCTCTTGGGCCTTACATCAAAAGCCCCGGATTTATCGATCAATGGCCATAAACAAAACATAGATTGAACCGGACACTGGGGCACAACAAACGGATTACCGAGTTTTTATTCCCCCCACGTGCAATTGGTCACCAGCGCCTCGGCCGAAGAAGGCCACTGGCCAGCTGGAAAGGAGGTGCGCAAAGCAGACTGGGCAACAAAGATGTGGCAGACTCTTGCAAAAAGGATGACAGAAGTAGGCGCAGTATGACAATTAGAATAATATGGTGCGTGTGAGCATGTGCATGTAAATGGTGTCTGTGCATGCAGTATAAATGGATGAAAGCAGAATCAGATGTGTAATCCAATTGTATTGGCTAGGTATTGAGTGTAATACCAGTCAATCCAATTTTCAATGCCTGACTACATGATGGAGTGAAAGCTTCTGAGTGATAATTTCTGTGTCGTTGTATACATGTATGTGTGTGTATGCCAAGCCATGAGTGTACTCGTGCATGCATGATTTTGATAGAATATCTGCATACACTAGCATGTGGCCGCACATGCTAGCACACAATATTTACACGTCGCTGTGGCCACATGGCTGACAGCTGTGCGTATTTCACAGGGTGGAGAACCCTGCATTGCAGTGCTTGTACATGGCAGCCATGCTCTTTATGTGAGAGCAGCTCAGGGTCAGACCAGAGGAGGAGAATTAAAGCTACACCACCGGGCCCATCTCTCTCTCTTCCTGCCTCTCTGTAGTTCAACATATCATCATCTCACTTCCTCACAGCTGTAATTTATTTCCGTGTTTTCCGACCGTGTTTACCAAAGCAGCAGACCAGCAAATTCACTCAGGAATTGTGGTTGAACTGCTTCATTTGAAACAAACAGCAAAAAAACCCTGGGAATGCAGTACACATGTTTGATAAAAGCAACAACTACAACACACGCACACTCCGAAAGCAATAAAATACTGATGAAAATAAAAAAAATGGTAAAGCGTGTTATTGCAGTCAATACTAACGTGTTACACCATTAAATAACTTTCCCTGTTGCATCAGGTGAAAGTGAGAAATCTTTAAACCAAAAATGCTAATTTTACTCAGTTAGTAATGAATAAAGTTGTACCTTAGGCTATCCTGCCTGTAGCCCACTGAGGAATAAAGCTTCCTCTTCCAATCTGAAGACAGTGGTCATTTCAGTACAACAAAACTGTATTTTTAGAATGATAATGGTACATTATGTGCAGTAGGACATCAAAGAAATTTAAGAAATGGGAAATGGTTGTGTGCAAATTAGCTAAGATTTAAGAGGGTAATGTTGAAAAAATGAGAGAAACTTTCTTTCAACCTGTTCATCTGTAACTAATCTGTCTTTTTCTGTCCACAGCAGTGGCCCCCACACTCCCTAGTCTACGTTCAGAGGTCTTCAAGCCGTGTGTGGAAGACAAGGACCTGGCCTTTTGTCTAAATGAGGGAGAGTGCTCCATCATTGAAACTGTGGCTGGGGTTCACAGACACTGCAGGTGAGTATGATTGGGCTTGTGTGTGTGTGTGTGTGTGTGTGTGTGTGTTTGTGTGTGCTCGTTTGTGTGTGTGTGTGTGTGTAAAAGCGTGAGGCATTCTGGTTTCTTTCTCAGCATTGACGTTTCCTCCCTTTGCCCTTCCCCTCTGATCACTCACCTTGGGGTCACTTTCATTCAAGCTGCTTTTTTTTTTTTTTTTCACCCTCCCTCCCCCAGCCTGACAGACTGTGTTCTTAGAGTGATGAAACACAGGAAAATCGTTGCGCAAATGCATCTAAAATACACTGGAGATATATAATCACCCCAAATCACTAACCGAGGGATCAGAGATGCTTTGGCCGCATTAGATGCAGCTGACTCTCAGATCCGCACAAACTACACAAATGGAGAGAGAGGCTTCCACGCCGATCCAACTAGGACGCACATGGGGAGCAAATGTGATCTAACTGTGCGTTTAATGTGGTCTGACAAAACTTTTTTTACACTGATCACAGTCTTCTCCTCATGTTTTAACCTTGGCTTAAATGTTGTCTGATATGGCCTCTTTGGTATGAGATGCATTTTAATGGTAGGTGCAAAGAAGGGTCTCTTGTGCTTTGATCTGACTTAAAAGTGAAAGAGTTTTTTTTTTTTTATTTCCGCAATTTCCTCTCCTTTGCTTTTTACTTTTTTGTGTCACGCTTTGTCAGTCGCTCACAGCCTGACTGCCCGACTTGAATAAATAGATGTAATTCCTGTAAATATACCCATAATGTGGCAGGCATAACTAAAATGTTATCAATTACTTAGATTAAATTTATTGAAGAAACAAATCTAATCCTTCCTAATGCCTTTGACAACCTATTTGCCTGCATTAATGAGCCCTACCGTTTATCTGTCCTGCCACCTAATTATGTTTCTTCATATTTGAGATGGGGAGCAAGCAAACTTTATTTACATAGCTCTCAAAACAGAAAATACTGAGTGATTTTCAAACCGGAGGAAGAAAAAGGAAAGAGGAGTATATCTAGACGAAAGTGAATGGTATAAATGAATGCCTGTCAATCTCATAACCTTGTTTTAGCAGCACATTCAGTAATATGTTCTGTTAGCTACCATTCCTGTGGTTGTAACCCATTTTAAGTTTGTGTTTTTATGTTGCTGCAAAAGCAACACACATGAAATGGGATGGGAAAGCACAATTCGTGGCCATGTGATGGATGAGCATTGCAGATACATGCGTAATTAGATGGGTGCAACTCTCACCTCCTCTTCATATGTTGACGCATGTCTGATACCGCTCACACCCCCGCGGCCTGATGCACTGTCCGCCTCAACTCTGCATCCACTCTGGTATATCACTTTAAAAATACATCACATTAAAAATACATAAGAAATGTTCTCCGAGGGAAGGGTTTTGCTGAATGGTGCTGAATTGAAAAACAGCTCATTAGTACACCTACCTGGAATTAAAGGGTCTAAATCTTGAGAAAAAAAAAAAAAGAAAAAGAAAAAAAAGTGTTGCATTATAAATGACGCATGAGTCAAGCTTCTGAGAAAAGTAAATTTTGAGCAAAAGAAAGTTGGAAAACAGTCAGGAAAGGATGCATTTACAGGAATTACAACTCACTGACCATTTGTGGTCATTAAAACAGTCGCATGATTTTCTATCAATCACAGACAATTGACCAGATACGTTGTGAAAAAGAAATATGTAAAGGAATTTATTTTTTTGTGTAAAGATATTTGTTTGACAAGTAGACAAACAAAATTTTAGTAAGAAACAGCTATTAAAACACTGGAACAATATCATTCTGCGTGGCAGAAAACAACACCGATTAAAGTATACTGTATTATAACCTTCAACACTAAGTCATCAAATTTTTACTGAAAGGAGAGTGCAACTCTGAGAATAATCCAGTGATAGGAAGTAGACTCTGCGTGTGTTTCATGTCATGTCATTACGGTGGCCGGCATACCAATTTGTAACATCCCACCTGTACGACAGCGGCATCAAGAAACCCTGAAGACTCATTGCAGCTACCCTCTGGGCTGTAATTAACGACAGCTGAATGACTGCATAGAAGTTAGGAAAGACTGGAGGGCCAAACCGAGAGACACTGTCTGCCAGTTTCTCCTCAGCTGAGTGCCTGTTGTGTGAAAGAATGATTACAGGTTTGTGAGTACTTTTATTGAAAGGTTCTTACTTTTGCTTGAGAGGACCCTGTCCGGTCACTCAACAAAATTTAATAAATATATAATAAAAAAATCTCTGCCTCGGTGATGTTGTTTAATGTCATCGATACAAGGTCAAACTCCAGGTGTACTTGCTTTAGAAAGACAGTTACTGTAGCGCAGTTGGTAGAGCGTGCACACATATGTGAGACCTGAGTCTCGCTGCAGCAGACCCTGGTTTGATTCCCAGCTGAGGTCCCTTTGCTGCATGTCTTCCCACTTTTCCTGTCTCTCTAGCTGTCCTGTCTATAAAATAATAAAGGTGAAAACCCCCCCAAAAAATTATTGAAAGACAGTAATCACAAAATTGTGCTATAAATGTGCAGTCTACATTAAAGCTGCTGTAAAGGATTTTCAACCACTAGGGGGCAGAAATTCCCCAAAACAAGCTCACAGCAGGAGATCCCCAGCACTGCAAAGATTAAGCAGTTGACGGTGACCTGAACATCAAATCTTCAAAACCAATTCTTTATTTGCAAAGGATAGTTATCCTCATTCCACACAACTATTTAATATATAATGATATAATATAGTAATTTTTGCTGCAGTCTTCCAAAAGAAATTCTTCAGTTGTACAGGAGTTTAAACAATTTCCCCCGATAAACTCATCAAATGAAAACATTTAGCAGATGAGCATTGCATTCCTTTTTGTCTGTCTTTCAAGTCCATGATTCACTCGGTTTCCTACTTTTGTTTGGTCCACCAACTCCTTTTGGCTTGCTCAGTGTTCAACTCTCCTCAGCAGCCGTTTGTTTTCTTCGGATCTTCGCCATTTCATGCTGAGCAGGTAGCGTACAGTCAGCCTGTGTGAGATTGTTTGCTGAAAATGCCCACGGTTTCATTTTTTGGGGGGATTCAACCATATGGACTGACAAACCAAAACAATGAGCTGAAAGCTACAAATACCAGCAGAGTTGCTGCTGTGCCATCGCAGTAATCTTACTACCCCGTACACAATAGCTGTAAGCTCTCATCCTCTTTCTCTCAGAGGTACTGCGCGTGGTGATAAACCCAGATATTGTCCGTCCACATTTCAGGATACAACTAAAAGCGAAAAAGAAAAGTTGTTTCTTGAAGAATATAAGGCAAATTATTACACCCAAGTTTAAGGTGCAGGGAATACTGCTGTTGATCATCCCTCCAAGTGATGCCTGGCTCATCATCCTCATGACAACAACAGCTCATCTCTTCAGCCCATTTTAAAGTACAGAAAAGTAAGGCTTTAACGATTGCTGCCTCCTTTGACGTCATCTCCTCCTCCAGGCCACAGTGCAAAGAGCATAATAGATGGATGGATGTTTTCCAGCGTTAGACAAGTAAAGATGTCAGAACAATCTTTAAACACTTGAATCACTGGATGAAAACACAGTTTTGAACTTGGGCATCAATTTATTTGGTTATGAAACATTTCCTTTCGTCCTCCTTCTCCTTTTTTTCTCCCTCCACTCTGCCGGATGTTCATGTTTGCCAATGCTAATAAGGCTCCCAAAATAAACATGCAAATGTGAGTTTAAGACCTACTTCCACATCAGTGCTGTGGCTTCTTCATACACTAAGTACAATAAATGTAAGGATTCAAAGGTCTTATGGTAATTAGGGCTCACGAACAAATGCCGACCTGATCATATATAGAATTATCACTCTATAAATTGCTACATTAGAAATGACACTTCTATTTATAAGCCAAGCAGTTACATCAATGTGATGCCTTATTTCCAAACATTTCCCTCTCTGATTATTAGAAAATCGTCGTAAAACCACTAAAGGATCAAACCAAAAATACTTATTATTTATTAATATTTTCTTTCTCATAAATAAAACTTGCACAAGCAAATGCCAAATGTACTAGCATTTGAACTAAATTATTTTGGACAGTGCATATTACATGAATATTAAATTACAAAATTAATGCAGTTGTTGACATGCAGTATTTCCTGTAAATGCAGACATTTGAGAATATAATATCATTCAGTAGATAAGTGAAAATGCAAATTTCACTTTCAAATCAACAAAACATATGTAGTACAGTTATTGCCTCCACTGACACCAACACCAGAAATCTAAAAATAAAGAACTGGTCTTATTTGAAATATTAAGCATCAGTTGTCTGAAATCAAGAAGAATTGTAAATCTCAATATTGGCCTATGTAAACTGCAGATTGGTATCAAATCTGCCTTCAGGAGAAGGAGAAACATGACTTTGACGTGCACCTCTGATAGCAAAGGAGAAACTGAGATGATGACACACTTTCCTCTGACTCCGGGATGTCAGACTCACTGAGCGCACAAAAGACGAATGCATATATTCTATAAAAATATGAAGAAGCCAAAGGTGGAGGAATACATTATCAGCAGGTGTAGTGGAGCTGGCCGTCATACCCAATCATGTCACCTGTTTTCCTATTCTTGTGCTCAGCAGCACAGAATTCAGACAGTTTTGGGATGGCGAGTCTGGAATAAAACCGCCGCTAAAGCCTCTCCCCAAGGGGAAAGCATGTCCTTGTGCCAGAGGTAGAGAACTGCCATGGGCGAATGTACGGCACCTTAAATTAAATTAACACTGGAAGAGATAACACATGTTCCTGTGATCCGACGAGAAGTGCTGGCCGGTGTGAGAATTCTGCATTCAGTACGTGGAGAGACAAACAGAACCTGCGGCAGACTGTTGGGACACTTTGGATGTGCCAGTGCAGCACGGACCTGCCAGTGCCTGACAGTGCCACGGAGGATACAGCTACCCCCACAACTGTCACTCCATGTATAATGGGGCATGTTGATGGCTCTGGGTTGAATATCAATCACAGTACACAGTCACAAGTGTATTTAGTTATGACTAACACAATGTAAAATATGTATATTTTTGTGATCCAGGTGAGGGATTCAATAAAATCAAACATATCATCCACAGAGTAGGATTGAATAGGATTTGTTCATGTATGTTTTTTTTACACACACACACACACACATATATATGTATATATATATGTATGTGTATATATTGTATATATATATGTATATATATCTATGTGTAAATATATATATATATACACATTTTTTTTTGTCTTTTTTTTAAGATAGATAGATAATCTGTGTAGGCAAACAATATATGTTATAATTATGGAAATTATTGACATCAGCATTTCCTTGCTGAATAACAAAATATATTGTTCGTTTTCCTCCACTTGAGCCAGATTCATGCAAAAAGTATCATTTAAGTAAGTATTCACTCAACAAAGCATTAAATGCGTGTGTCTTTTGTGTATTTCATTTGGTCTTAGCATGTTAAAAAAAAAAAAGCAACCGGATCCACGCGGAGTCACTGGGAGGTTAATTGGTGGCACAAAGAGTAACGCTTTGTATTTGAGGTCCGTGGATTACAGGAGGGCATGTGTGTAATTCAGTGAAGCAGACCTTGCCAGAGCCACTTAAAGTCCTCCCAGAGCCCAAGACAAAATAGGACCTTATGGCCTCGGATAATATCTTATGGAAATAACTGTGTTGTAATTGATCATTCTGCATGGATGCCCTTCATTCAGCTCAGCTCTTATTGATGATACGCCCCGGCCCGGGTGGCGTTCTTTCTGCATTCATCAATGCAATTATTTCTAGCAGGTTGTAGTTTGAAAATATTGGACCTGTTCAGCGATGCAGGTTTTGACTTTGATGTGAGGGCTCAGCAGTATCAGTCTGACATGTGCTCAGCAAACCAAAAGCATGCAGTTAGCCACGGTTGGAAGGCGTTTTAGAATACATTACTTGGAATGAGGGTGCACTGCAGCTCTGGCCACCACCTGCAGCATTGTGTTGTGTTTTGGTGGCACAGTGGCCATTACATCCAGGCATTGAGAAGCTGTGCATGCAATACAGCAAATGTGTAAATCACTGATTGTTGTGTGAGACGTTGCACAATGTGGGTGCTGTTTTATTCTTTTTGTGCACAAATAACACCTGCTTACCCCACAGTACATCAGTTTTATCAAACCAGCAGTCTTCTTATGCAGTAACATCCCCATGCTGCAAAACCTTGTTTTTCTTGATTTAAATGGAAGAGATTTCTCTTGCAAAAATGAGAGAGACAAATTGTCTCCCTTCACTGAAAATGCCTCCTCTCAACAGAATGCTTCCTTACTAGTATGGGCATTGTATCAACAACACACAACACAGAGGCCCGCTTGTGCTGCGCAGATGATGCAAAAATGCTGCAAGTTAGCTTTATAGTCGAAACAGCTTGATGCCACCTTGCCAAAGAGAAACATGAAGAGGAAAACATGAATTGGACCTCGCATTGTGTGTATTGGTACTTTTTTTTTTTTCACACCCAGCAATCCATTGTTATGCGTTTTGGATATTTTTCATTCTGATTGATATGTAAATTCACAATAATAGTATGAAAATGCAAAATTACCAATCCAGACTCAAGTTGAGAAGAGGGTTGCATAAGAATTACACAGGATGCAGTTTGCATTTTAAGGAGGGATTTTCATAAAGACAGTTTACTCTCTTAATTTCTGCTTGTAGGATATTTGAATGCCTTTGTTCTAATTTAGCGATACTGCTAATATCAAGGATTTAGTGATCTGTACATGCAGTTGGTAACATCCTAAAGCAAGGTCTAAAATATGCAACCATTACGGAGAAATTTAAATACTGATGTGATGATCTTATTATAAAGGCTGTTTACATTTGATCGAATAAAAATTTTCATTAGTGCAAATTAGGGCATTAATTACAGGTTTAGTTAAAGTCAGAGCAAGTGGAACCTATTTATGACAGTAGAGACAGACATTAAACCAGTAAAAGCGATTTGTTGCTGCCCTCAGTAATGACGATTAGAGGAACAAGTCAGACTTGCTCAATGGCTTCTGGATATTTAACCACGCCTTTAAATATCCATACATTTTTAATGGTTTAGCTTTTATTCTCCTCAGCATGGAGGATGAAATCACTACCCTCCGTGAGTGTGTGTGTGTGTGTGTGTGTGTGTGCATCTTTGTGGTTGTGTGCGCATTAAAAGCCTAGCAAAGCTCAAGGTAGCTCGTGTCTACCATTACCATGGTAACTTCTTCCCTCATTAGTGTGAGGCTAGAAGCAGAAGAAAAATAGATGTTGACTCACTTGTAGTGCGCCTGCCACGGTAGTTACATTCAAGTGCTCCATCATCACTTATCCTGCGCGTTATATCTCGTGCATTGATTCTGATTGATCAGACATTAAGATAATTGCCACCTAATGGTATCAATGACTGCGAGCGTGAATAATTCATGATAAAAATTTGCACATTTGATTGCCTCACCCAGAGCTATGCTGACATAGGATATTAGATCATATTTGAATGAACATTGATTTGTTTTATATCTGCTCCTTCAAACCCCATCTGTGCAGATGGATAACTAGTAAAACCAGTATTTCATAAGAAACGTGCTTAGGCTGTGTATATATGTGTGTGTGTATGTGTGAATCTGAATGCCTTAGGGGCCATGTTCATCCTCCCTGACGAGGAAGCACATGAAATCTCACAAAAGGAAATTAAAAAAAACTGAAATTCTCTGGTACCCATGAGGAAAATAGCTGTTTCTATTGGTAGTTCACTGTAGGGTTAAGCTTCCGGATAGGCCGAAAGTGCCTGTAAGTGTTTGTCTGCGTCTCTGTGAGCCCATTTCTTCTTGTTTCTTTTTTTTTTTCTAGGACCCAGGAGACGTTGACAGCAGTATTAACAGAATCTGATATGACAAAATGAATCATATAAATGAAGACCACAACCTCTTAACTTTCCCTTCCTGTTTTTCTTCCTCTCATCTTCCTTTTACTACGGGGAGCCAGTTCAGCGATTAAATTGTCACTGCACCGTCAGACCTTGACAGGCTGCACTAATCCACGATGCTGTCGCTCCTCTGCTGATCCATCCTGCTAGGGAGGACGTTCTCCAGGCTTAAAGCCAATGGGCCATGTCCCCCACTACCCCACCCAGCTGCTGTACGAGAGCAACACAATTATAAACGTGGGAGCAGGCTTACCTGTTGGCAGCATCCCATGACAGACCCATCATCTTGCCTCACTACATTTTTCACATAATGTTTCTAATTCAATTTAATTGATCGAAAGAAGAGTGAGGCGCTTCAAGTGGTAAATTACAGTGCTCCTGTAATCTCCTCCTTCCCTGACCTGCGTGACGATATTATATATCTTTCCTTCTCTTGTAATATATGATGAACTTCCTCTAGAACACTTGGCTCTTTAAAACATCTGTGGGAAAAACATTACTACTGTTCCTGCACTAGCCACTAATACATGCACGACGTAAACAGGTGACTAATTTCTCCATCAGTGCCTCCCCTTTGGTTCTGGTCAACATCATATTTTACATTCTGCGGGCTCCTCACAAACACTGCAGATGAAAGAAGGCTGCCGTGTTTTTCAAGCTGCAGGACTTAATGAGTATGAGGCCAACATGTTGTCGAGAAAGTCCACAGTGCCTGCAGACAATTAAGGCTTTCGCATGTTGTCAGCCTATTATTCAGCTTAGCTTAGTTTGAAAAAAGAAAAAAAAAAAAACATTAATTGCTTTTTTTTTATTTTCACTTGCAAGAAATACAGTCTTGTTTAATACAAGGTGTGGTATGTGCGCATAAGTGATTTCCTGGTCATTTGCCATAAGTAAAAAGAAACGGTGTGTAATAACTCAGCACAGAGTGTGAAGGAGCCGCCTGTTACTCAGAGTCGAAATGACATGAGCCAGGTTACAGATAATGGGAATCTGTGCCAGCGTTAGCAAGCTAGGCTTATTAACTTCAGCTTTACAAGCGGAGTCCCAACTTTACAAGGGGGGTAGCCTGCCTGATAGCCTGCCTCATTAACTAGGCTTGTTAGTCTGTTCGGCTAGCCTCTATTTTTAGAGTGAAATACAGTCTAAATGTTCGTGCTCGTTGGCGTTTCTCCCACTGGCCAGCCTCGGGATGACGTCACGCACGAAACATTCATGGTTTAAAAAAATCATAACACAAAGAGTGATAACTGATCTTGTTTTCAGTTTTAGGTGTTCTGTCAACAGTTTTACTTTTGAGAAAATGCTTTTTGGGCTACGGGGAAGTCCTTTGTTGCAGTACAGCTTTCTTATTATATCCGTGGTCTCCTGGAAAAGCTAGCTCTCTAATATAAGTCAAACACCTCCAAGGTAAATGCTCACCCAGAGACCTGAAGCAAGGAGCCGTTTCCACAAATATGTCCAGAAATGATTTCGGTCTCTTTTGAAAACTGGGAAAATATGCTCAATAGCCGCAGCATCATTATAGAAATATTTCCTCGCACAAAAAGTGAGGTGAACTCAAGTTCCAGTTCAACTTTAAGATTTTACCAAAGAGTTGGGGTTACTAACTTAACACAAATAAATGTGCCTTTGTTGCTTTCATGTTGGCTGTGAAAATGAAATCAGACAAAGAAAGGGAAAGATATTTTTTTTTCCGATTCACATTACCCACTTAATAAATGGGTAAAACTTGATTTTATTTTTTTTTCTTTCCTTAACCGCCTCAGTGTGTGGAAACATTTTTATCACCGCGCGTCTCCACGTCACAGATTTTCTGGAGAGAGCTGTGCACAATCAAATTTGCGGAGCCAAAAGAAGATCACAGAGGAGATGACAGACACACCCACGCACGCATAAACGCAGCGTCTCCCTCCGCTTTCTCCTTCACCACATCAAGTGCAAGCAAAGACTTTCGGTTGAGTAAGCGACGGAGCATTTTGAATGTAAGCGCCGCGGAGAGGCCGCGTCGGATTTGAAGGCGGCAGCGCAGCAGCGAGTCACCCCCAGCACTTTACTTGTCATCTCGTTGTGAACTCGGCTGGTGAGGGATAACAGCTGCTTCTCATTACTGATGTTTACACTAAATGATTTTTCAGCAGTGGACACAGGATGGAGACCGTACATCATTATGTTTGCGTAGGGGCAGCACGAGACAGCAGGACTCTGATACCTCTGTAGCCAGCCACATGCAGATGGGGTCTTTTGGCAGGAGGGGGTCCTCTGGGACCGCCTGCTGTCCTCCGTCAACATGGCAAGAGGAAGAGTCAGAAAAGGGACAGGTGATTTCATTAGTGGTTTGAGATTATTAAATGACTTTGTTGGGGGGATTGAATGGGAAACAATGGGGGATGAGGATGTAGCCTCCCCCCGTCGGGTGGTAAAATCTCTCAGATCAGGAGTTCAAGAACCGTGTAGACCTTGAAACATACTCCACAACTGTGCCAGAGATTATCATCTGTGCTCCACCAGAGGGAGCCCCACTGATTCCATCATTACAAGTAGAAACTTCATGAGAAAAGAAAAATTTTTTTATTCAGCCCCATTATATTCTGCGCTTATTTTTTCTTTTTTTCTTTTTGGTTGCTGCTGTGTTGGAGTGTATTCGTAAAGGGGGTCATGACGGTGGTATGTTAATACCCCTGTGTGTGCTTATAGGGTATCATGTAAACCAGCTCCTATTTACATGTAAAGGTGTTGTGTTTCCATGGAAGTGCTGCAGAATCAAACTAATTAGCCTTTATCGAGGAAAATGGAAACAACGAGCCTCTGTTCTCCTTCCATTATAATGCCAAACTCCACCTCTTTTTTTTTTTCTTTTTTCCACCCACATTCTCCCTTGTCTTCTTCATTTTTTTGTCTCTGCCAGGAGTGAAGCACAGTAAGACTCGGGGCCCCCTTTGTAGCATCTTCCGCGGCTTTATCTGAGCTGCGGCTTGTACGTTTTATCCGGGAGGGTGTCAAATAAGATAAACAGATCAGTTAGTTGGGAAACACAAGCCAACGGATTGAGGAAAATCAGGAAAGTGGAGCCCACTTGAAAAAGAGATAGGAAATATAAGGGAAGATAGAAGGAATAGGTGCAGTTGGCGGTGCTTAACCGAGGTGATATTTCATCATCAAATGATCTGACGCGATTCTTTATTTTTCCTGATATATTCATTCCACTTGACATGTTTTCGCAAGAGGGTTTGCTTTGGTATTGCACCAGCATAACTGTCCATGTTTATTGATAAAACGCTCCTGAATTGAATTAGAATTTAATTAAGTAAAGTAGCAAATGAAAGGCGACAGAGGGAGGCAAAAAGAAATCCCATTGTTCTACCTCAACCTGTCTCAGGCTGAGATCAATTACCAAGCGACAGACTAGTTTAATCCATGTTCTCAGGAAAACAACAAGCTAACTGGGGATAAATATTCATTTGTCAATACAGGTAGATGTTGATTAACAGAGCGAAGGTGGAGGAGGACATTCTCCGACTGCCGAAAAGAGTACTTACAAACAATAAAGCTAATTTGAATTCTTTTTTTTTAAACAAGAAATCCTGGTGTTTCCATGTGGATTTTCTTATTTCTATCTAAAAAAAAAAAAAAAAAAGATCATCTGTGATCATCATGTGTGTCTGGGTGTAAGTTTTCGTAAGTCAGTGAAGACTGCTGTGATAAAAATCTTAATGATTAGCCTAATAGGATGCCCAGAATTTTTTTTCAGTGTATTCATAGTCAAAAAGTAGAAAACGGGTCATACTGGAACTGTATACGCTGCAGCTACCAGGGTTGGAAAATCCAGGACAGAAGCAATTAATTAACCACTTCCGAAGACCCCCCCCCAAACTGTCAAGTGATTCACCTAAGTCTGGAAACAATGCGTCAACGTGTCAGACATTTCACACAGAGGAAGACAAAAAATAGGCCTCTTGTTTTTAGCCGATGAGTGTAAATTTCTGTGTCTGAAATGATGCATGGAGCAGATTTAATCAGACGTAGGCAGCCTGTTAAATAAGGAAGCATTAGCTTTATACGCATTGCTTGAAAACGCAGCAACAAGCACTTTAAGGCTACATACATGATATTTTGCTTAAAGACTGAGGACAAGCTAAAAGATTAGCATCCTCTCCAGCTTTTCCAAAACATGGAGTGCCAAAAAAACAATCAGTCGGTAATGTTGCCGCAATTTAACCGAGATTTGTTTATTTTGGCGTGTTATGAGCACCATAAACTTTTAATTCATGAGCTTTCACCACCAAACTGTACTGAACTGACACAGAGGTTGAAACGAAACAAGCATGGCATGCTGGAAAGTGTTTAGAAATGTCTTTTGGCTGACTGTTAGGGCAGATAGTTAAAACCCACCTCCTGAGATGGAAGTTTTGTGAATACTTTTGATTTTGCCTTTTAAAAATGGTTACCATGCCAATGTCTGGTATCTCTTTTTCACCTCAACATAACCTATATGATCTTACAATTATTTTTTTCACTATGATGCAATGTCCTGGAACAACTGACATCATTTGAGCCCGGTAAGGGTTAAAAAGCTGTTTTATTTTAGTTTCACTTATTGAGATTGGGGCATTCTGAGCCCGACCTCATTAATATGAAGGAATTCAGATTAATACTGTTACGAATGATCTCTGATGAGATGGGCATTGTAGCTAATGCTCCGTGATCTGTTTGACCTCTGCACAACCTTTGGCGTGATAAATAATGAACTGAGGAATTGCCTTGGCATCTCTGGGACTGCCCCGGACTGGTTATCTGTCAGTATGTTTTTGGTTTTTATTGGTGATTGTCTTACTTCTGCTTAATTTAGTATGTGCGGTGAGCCACAAGCTTAGTTTCATTGCCATGGAAATACTGCAGTATCTATCATTGTCTAACTGAATGTCTCCCGGATTTCCTTGAGCTAAATGCGGAAAGACACTGAAGTCCTTGTCGCTGGCTCTCACGTCATGTCATCTCAACAAAAATAAAGATGTCTCTTTTAACTCTACAGAGTACATCAAGTCAAGCTAATCCCATAAGTTTACATGAAAACAATTGGACCAGCAGGTGATCTTTGTGATGGCCATTTTTACAAGTAAAATCAAAGCATAGAGGGGAAAAAAGTTGATACAAATTTAATAAAAAGTTAAAAAAATACTTTGAAGTGCTTAATATTTACACAAGGCAAGTATCTGTAATCAGTAAACTCAAATATAAGGAAATGAGTTTTTTTTTTTTAGCTGCATCCAGAAGAAAGTCCTTCATATATGTCACCAGGCGCTGCTACAATTCTCTTTTTGTCTGCACCAAGAAGTTCCTTTCATTTCAGGAAACTGTCTAAACTTGTGACAGGAAGTAGAGTGATGTTGTCAAAGTCTGCATTTACAAACATTTCAGTGGATATGAACATTTTTACAGGAAAGCCTGACAGTGATTACATGTTTGGAAATGCCTTTGGGGGTTTTTGGGTGCCGATGACATTGAAGCCTTCTTGGTATTTTTCGCAAGTGTGCCAGGCTGCCACTTGTCACCGCCATTTCCATTCATCTTAGTGGAGCTTGGTTTATGAAAGGTCCTGCCATCTCTAATTACATGTTGTCATTGTGTCGAAAACCAAAGCCTGTAAAATATTATGATATTTGGAAAAAAGGCCACTGCAGAGCAGCTGGGGTTTTACATGTTCTGACTCACTAATACTTTTCTTTTGAGTCAGACTCACTTAAATTCACAGTGCACTCATACAGCGTTAAACTGTATAACTAATCAAAAGTAAAGAATGTCTGCCCCGATTTTAATGTTTGATGGGGTCCAGAGTTCCCGCTGTTTGTTTAAATATCTGATTTCTGTGTGTGTGTGTGTGTGTGTGTGTGTGTTTTTCAAATAAGATAATTGCACGGCTTAATTAAATTAGTATATGTGTATTAAAGATAGTTGAAGGAGTTAATCAGAGTTTCATGAGCCTGCTGGATACAACAAATTAAAAATAATTGGACGGCCTTGAACGCTTGATTGTAAAGTAATACTACAATGCTTTCTCTGACACACACGCACAGAGTAGAGAGAGAGATTACTTGAAAGCCATCTTTGAAAAAAAAAATCAATCTAATCTGTTGAGCTGGTTTGGATGGGTAAGTTACAAAGATTCATAAAGCGAAAATGAAGTTCTACAGGAAAAGAATGCCTGCAGAAACAGACACTGCTGCAGTAACTCTTATCTTGTGTGTGAAATGGAGAGACTTTTGATCAGGGGATACACTTAGATCACTTTTCTGACCATATACCAATATTTTCTAATGAAATTCAAAAGAAATAAAAGCTAAAATTGAAAAAAAAAGTCAACTTGAAATCTCTTTTTTTTCAAAAGGTTTTTTTTTTGTGCTTTCGAATCATGAGGCATCCTTAGTAATGTCTTTCAAGAATGTGACACAGGCCGCAAACTCCGAAGCACTCAAACAAAAACACAAACGCATCATGGATTTCAACACCTCGGAAGCTGTCATAAGTCTGGACAGAAGGTTAAACTTTCTAATTGATGTCCCGAGCTTCCTTAATAACTGCTCATGTGAGAGAGCGGAGACCTGGGAAAGAGTACGAGAGAGAGAAAGAGAGGGAGACAGAGAGAGAGAGAGAGAGAGAGAGAGAGAGAGAGGAAGATTAGAGTGTCTTGACAAGGAAAGCCTTTCAAGTTTGTAGGTTTGAAGTGCTAATGACATGCAAATGTGTGCAAATGAGTGCACAACCACCCCCTAAAACTCTCGCCGAATACTTGAAGCTGAGTGAGATTCTGGGCTGGTGTTTGTCTATAAATAGTGAAAGTTTGGGGAAGTTTGAGTGTTTTTTTAACAATGTTAGCCGTCGTCCGAGTCTGTGGAAACCAGACAGGACTTTGAATTTGCATGCTCAGCATTATTCATCTTTACTCGTTTGTCGACAAATACGCCTCACTGTCTCAATTAATACGAGATTAGCAGAACGTTGTTGTGATCAACGCGTCGACAGTGTGTCACAGTGAAAAATCTGATGTTTAAATGCATTTATGAAGTTAATAGTGACTTGTCAAGGGCAGTGCATTTGATGTAAAGTTTTAGTGAGTTACATTGATCATTATAATCTGTCTATATGTGAGCATCGAGGTGAACTTGATGAGGCTGAACTTAATTACGCAAAACACCAACTGTATGATGCAGCTCAACTTTCGAGCTAGAACAGTTTTACTACACGTGACAAGACGAATGAAGGGATGAATGAACAGATCAATGATCCAATTACCTTAGCTGACACACAAATCCATAGACTATGTGGAGAAAGATGGCATACTAATCCATTTTGCCGCAGTTAACAACTTTAATAAAAGTTTTCTTGTAAAACAAAACAATTAGCAGCTGCATGGCAAAATGGGAGATAAGATGAGTAATGGTTGCAAAAAGAGGGAGAGTAGGAGCACAGACAGGCTGCATAACACCGTGGTGGATTTAGATTTAAATACTGGGGACCTGAGGAGAAAACTTTTAAATTCCTTATTATGATTCATTCAAATTCACAGATTTTTTGTTTCACTCCTTTACATACTGGACGATTAGGAAAAGCAGCATCACACACAGAGCAATGTCACAGAGATGATCATCCTCACTGCTGATATGTTACTGACGTCAAGACCTCTCACAGTGACATATGTGATCACATATGCATTAATATTCATATTGATGCAGCCTAACTAACTATTAATATGCAGCGATAAAAGAAGAACCTAGAAAACAGAATTTGCCATGGCAGATGAGGAGCATTGATCCCCTTTAAAGGACTCGCAGTTTACATGAAGTTGGTGATACTCAACAGTTTGCATATTATTGGGACAGTCCACAAGTCAATTAGAGCGATTAAGATGGATGGATAAATATGTAATGCCTTCACACTACCAGATAATCTGCCCTAACAGTCACTCCCAACCAAGCCCCTGATGGAGGTTTCACATTTGATTGATTGGATGGATAGATGTGGTGGAAGTAGCACAGGAACAGACCAGAACTACTTCATACAGTGTGTCCGACCACATTGGAAATTTAAAAGTGTTTATAGTTGCTCCTAATGGCTCCACTTAAAGGCAGAGTGGGGAGCCGGCTGTCGTGGAGATGGTGGAGACACAAAATTGTTTAAATGCTGGAACAATAGCAACATTTCAGCACAGTTTCACCTGAAGGACATATTATTGTGTTGCACCCGGTTGTCTGCGTGTAAAGTGACAGAAATTGTTGTGTTACAAATGAAAAAACAAAGCTAACGAGTTCAAACCCGCGGCCCCGTTTGTGAATGCATGATGTGGTTGTAAATGTCAAACTGGCGGTTTCAGAAGGTTACAGGAATCGCCAGACACAGACCTCCACTCTGATGTCAGAAAGGTGTGCAGGAAGGGTGTTTCTGAAGCTATCTGACATCCAATAAGCACTTCTGATGGAGTGTACTGGCCCCTTTAAGCTTTGGTAAATATTCTTTATAACTGAAAAGTAATTGTACGACTGGAGAAACAAGTGGCTCTCGCCGGATGGAGTAACTTGGCAGCCGCAAGAAGCAAACCAGAATCTAACAATCTTATCTGTGAAAAATATTTTTTAAGAAATATTCAGTTCAACAGTTATATTGGCAAAAGTGAATTTTGTTTTTACTAATTCAATCAACGTTTTATGAGTTTGATTCTCAGTGGGATTAGCAGTATTAGCAGCCTTTTAATGTTTGACTTGTCAGTGTTAATAGGAAAAAGGTTGTTGTTGTTAAGAGTCTATTGAATATTAAGATGCCCTAGGATTTACAATTCCATCAAAAGCCGGGAAGAATAATTCTTACAGACAATCTGTATCTCCTACCCGCAGGAAGATGAACTTGTTTCTCTGTCATCATTTCTCATTTCAAAATTCGAAATGCTACCACATGCTGGCACTTCACTTTAGCTTTTTTTCACCTCTGCTGAAATGAAAAATCAACAACAAGGATGAGCACTGCGGCATCTCTTTCAAATGATAATTGATACTGCATTATTCAGGATCCTTGTTGAACACCTCTGGAAAACAATAGTGTGGAAAAAAAAAGTTGTAAAGTCCTCTCTGCTTGACATGGAGGCTAAAGCACTAACACACTGTTTTTGGAACTTTTCTCTCTGCAAAACATGGTTTAATAAAGCTGTCTGCCCATCACAAAGGTCAGCATCTGAATTAAAGCCGGCTCTTCGAACTGTGAGAGCCTGATTGAAGGTTTTTTGGAGCTTTTTAATAACAAAGTCAGAATAGATAACATGTCTTTTCTCTGGTGAGGTTAATGGCATTTTTTATTTTTTTAAATTCAATATGAGACATGATTGGCTGCTTCATTCACTGGGCTTGGCATGCTCTGAGGCACTGAAAAAAATGAAAAAACTACCTCAAGTAGATGACTTGTGCTGTGCTGCTGAACACACAGCTTCCATAAATTGCACTGTACACATATCCTTCAAGTTGCTGTAATGCTCTTTGTGTGTCACTATCATTGATTATGTTTTCATTGTATTGTGTATAGCACTAAAACTGCAATTGAAATGTTTAAAGGTTGTTCAATCTCTCTTGAAGTTTTAATAGAGTAGAGAGAGAGAGAGTAGAGCTTTTGTGTGATTTGTGCCACTGTAAGCCCACAGTAAAGCCACTATGTAATTCTTGGGCAAGCAATTAAGGGTATATCTGATTTTATTCCATGTCATTCAGAAAGTGTGCATATCATGGTATGACAATTGTACCAGACTTACCAGAACAATTGCCAGCACTGGGGAAAAAAAGTTCTTGATTCATTTTCTTAATATTTTTTGTTCCCAAATGTACAAAGTAGAAGTTTTCAAGCCACTATTTAAAAAGCTCATCAGCAACACCCTAAGTCTGAAAAATGACAGACCAATTTGCAATCTTGTGCCCACTTGCTTTCTCTGTATCTATCACCTCCATGAATCTGCCCCAGACTGCAGTGTACAGCAGCACCGAGACAGCCCTAATGAAAGTAACAAATGACCTGCTATTTTGACCAGGGCTCCGCATTAGTCCTTGTTTTCTTTGACCCGAGTGAAGCTTTTGATGCTCCGTATCCTTCAGCTTGTTAGCATGGTCTTTAGGTGAGAGTGTGGATTCTTTTCAGCAACTCGAAAGTTTAGTTTTATTCTGTTATGCAAGATATTACCCCTGAATTACATGCACAATATGATTATAGTACTCCTCTTCACTCTAATGAAACTAATATGAAACATCACATTAAAAGTTGCCTCAACGGTTCTCCTAACAGCGTTACTCTGAAGGTTGCGCCGAGGTATTATCCAAAAAGGTCTATTTACATCTTAAATTATGTCTGGATTACTTACTTATCTTTTTATTTAGCGACTGAGGAAAACAGAATCCGAGAGAGCCAACTGCTACCAACAGCCACCAACATGCAGCCCTAATATCTACACAAAGCAGAAGACACAAACATAATCCAGTCTCTCTCAGTCCCTCCTCACTGACTCTCTGCAAATGCACATATCGATTATGGGCTTGCAGGATTACTCATGCCTGCGATTGGAAGAAAAAAAAAACAGCTTTGGAGCGAAAACCAGACAATAGGAACCCCTCTATGCGGACAAGCTTCCCACCAATGTTAAGGAACCAGACGCTGTCTCAGTATTTAAGTCCAGACTGCATTTATTCAGCACAGCATACAACCCACCTTAACTCCCACCTTGTCAGCTAGTCTCTTTTATCTACTGCCATGCAGTGTATCTTTCACTTCCCTCTACAGATGGTGCCGGTATTGCACGGTGCAGTGCACATACATACAGTTTCCATGGTTATATGCACACTTTCTCTGGCCCAATTTGTTGGCGCTTGTTATACATTTGTTACACCTCTTTTTTTTATGCACATAAGACCATCATGTTTGTTAGAAGACAAAGTTGAATTCACACTTTTGCAGGTGAGATAACAAAAAACCCAGATCATTTAAAATAGCATCTCATTCTGTTAAACAAATTAAAATTACAACAAAGAGACTAATTGGATAACAGCATCTGATTGGTAATGCATTTATACATGACATTATACATTACATTAAAATGAATGGAAATAGCCATGTGTGAAACAAATGTATAAAAGCTGAAAATAAGCATGACAAAAACGGCTTTAATGGAAGATAAAGCTTCTATAGGTGAATACAGCGTAGTAATGAGCATGAATATCAATGCGGTGTGAACTGGCCACATGCCGTTTCATATCAGTAAATCTGCATTTGTTACCAGATCTTTGTTTGCCGATACTTTTTTTTCCCTATCGTGCAGCTACATGAATGCTAAAGAGTAAAATGTTAGGAGCTCCTGAAGATGGCTAAAATCATGTTTTTGTGATCACTTAAACGTGCATAAGAATAAAACTACACGCTGGGAGAAGTGACTTTGTCGGATCAGGAAACGAATGTCACCAACAAAGAAGGTGCTCAAGACATTAAACTGACAGCAGTTATGCCTCTTATGAAAGCAGTCTCTGTCTGAAAGTCTGTCTCTGAGAGGAGATGAGGCAGGAAGGGAAGAGTGGAGGGAAACAAGAATAAAGTGGAAAATCAGCGAGCGCTGTTTATCACAAGGTGAGGTGACTTTACAGTCCATTTTAGGCTGCGCAGTGCTTTTCATAAGCCAGACAGCTGTTGAAAATGTTGACAAAGTGCTGTTTCTGTTAAATTTTGGATGTAGTTTGTCAGTGAGGCGATGCAGTGTGATACAGTTACTGTACATTTAACAATGAAAATCCTGGAAGCCTTATTTCCCCTGGGGATAAAAGAGTCGCACCAGTAATCAGTCTTGTCATCACTATCAAAGTATAGTATAATGAATTCCTAAGAATATGAAATGTATATAATTATGAACAATATATACAAAAAATTATGACATATTTTAATTGTAAAATATTTTGTATCATTTAATTATTGAACATGAAGGTACTGATTGTTCAGCTATTCTATATGTTGTCACACATGTAATAATTAAGTGGAAGTACAGCAATAATAAAATGTGTACAGCAGTAATCAAAGTGTTTCAACCGATGAAGGTGACAGGGAAGCCTTAGTGCTCTGAGGCTTAATGTTCACCTTCTCCGTTGAAAACACTCATAACACTAAAATCACTCATAACTGTGACTGAAGTACCAGGGGCACGACAATGATGTTAATTTTTTCTAAGATTTTAAATGCTACTTGACAGTTCCCCAAGTAAAAAAATGTCTGGTGTTGTAAAAAGGATTTTTTTTTGTATCTAACTCATGCATGTGTGATTTGCAACATTATATCGTTATGTGTGTGTCTTTAGCTAATTGGGTGAAAGAGCATGCGTAATTGATGAGTACACATCAGTTAAGTAGAACAAAGCCCAGTGGCCTCCTTTCAGTTTCAGGTAGTAAAGGATATTGCAGAATACTAAATCTATATTCATGTTTGTCTTCAAGATGGAGGATGCAGTGTGTTTGTGTATCTGTATGGGCACGTTATTTCCCCCACCAGCCAGACAAACTAGTACCAGTTGCTCCTGGTGCTCACTGTTAGGGTTAGTTGGTTATGGTTTGGTCCATGGATACCGTAGGCCACTGACATTCCCTGTAGACTTCTGCTTGGATGGGTGTATGATTTGCTTACCATGTCTTATGTAAGCAATGTTTTTTTTTCTCTCTCTCACTCTTTCACTATCTCTCTAAGGCGTTTCACCACTGAGATCAGTTGTTTATGTTTGCATAAAGTTAGACTGATGGGATCCTTCCCACTCAATCCGCCATTGGTCTGTGTGTGTGTTTTCTGATATTTTTTCAAGCTGATCCAAATGAAGTTCAGAGAGCAGTCTCCTTTTGAAAACACTAACGTCATATCTGAAGGAATACTTTACTTAAATTGATGAATTATTTCTTTCACAGTCCATTAACCCTGAATGACGCGGGGGGGTGGATGGAAGAGCGCGAACACCTGAAACCTATCATGCAATCAAACGCAACAGCCATGCAATAAATACAACCTTTACGAAGCTCACAATGTTCAAAGGTTGCGACTCTTTCTGAGAGCGGATTCAACTGCATGTCGATTTCTGAGGCGATTGTAGGACTGTGGTTTTGTTGTGGAACGTTGTCAAAAAACTGACAAACACTTTATATCTATATAATATATATAATTCATCAAACCACAAAATAAACTGAAAATTATGTTTCATACAGACAGATGCTCATTTTCACCTCCAGCTTAGAGCAACAATATCATTCAGTTGAAGTCATGTTGGTGTCAAATTAGTGAATGTTTATTTACTCGTCCATCTCCTTTGGTCTCATTTTCTGTCGGAATCTGGCTCTTTACAGCTAAATGCTCTGATATGTTTACCAGCTAGCATACTATAGGTTAATCTGAATTTACTGTTTGTATAAAAATACTGATTAGTGCAGCATCAAGTAACTCATATTATTATTCATTTGCAATGCTTTAATTATTAAGGACAGATTTCATATTATAACACTATTCCTACAGACTAGGATCTTCATGCAGATGTACAGATTTGACATCATATGCTCACCTGCTCTGCTGCACACATCAGCCTGCGTAGTTTGGACAGATGCTGTTACAAGCTAACTCAAAGAGGTTTGATTATCATTTTGCAGACATACACTCTCACTATCAAAGTCAGTGTGTTATGTAACATGACAAAATGTAGTTCATTTCTGCATGGCCAAAGTTGCGTATTACTACTCTTTAAAGCATGATGCTGACACAGTTGGCTGAGAATGGCACGTAGACAGAAAAAGCATCCTCACCTTACTGCAGCGTTGCCTGTAGCAATCCAGGTGTTGTGTGTGATTAATAAATGTACATTATTTGGAAAATATTCCAAGCTCTCTGCACTCCTAAGGATTATGTAGGTCTAACCTCATACAGAAGTAAGACTAGATGTGATGATAGATGATGATGTACAATATAAATGATGCATCATTAATACTTTTCCTCTTTCAAACTGTTGACGCGAATGATGTACCACTGCAAATGCAATAATATTATAAGCATATCATTGATATCGATTAACTTTCTTAAAGCTTATAAAGTTCCATTATTGTGAAGTGTTCCCACAGTAGCACTTCACCTGACTTGAAGGCAGATTATAATCGGCCTGCCGTCAGAGAGAGGTGCTGATGATAGCAATCAGGAAAAGTGGCAAGACTGTGGATCAGTTTCAGGACCTCATCTGTGGAGGAAGGAGATAGATAATTTAAACCAAAGTCAGTAAGGTCAGCAGAGGAAGTAGTGGGGGGAATTGAGGACAGGGCCGGTGGGTAGTTAAGAGAAAGAGCTTCGAATATTGTCTAACTTCTCGTTGAGGCAGGTGACAGAAGCCCTCAGAGGGAGGGAAGTGGGGAGGCACGAGAGGATTGGGGTAAGAAGAGATATACAGAGAATTATTTGCCGAGGTTAGAGGCACAGGATTGGAATTAGACGAGGAGGGCGGAGGTAGCGGCTGAAATAAATGTCGATAAGGAGGTGAGGAGCAACTGAGAGCAAGAGAGGTCATCGCGTGAGCCAGATTTGAGCCACTCTTTCTCAACCTGAGCTCGCATTCGCTCAATTTGCAAGGCATTAAACAGCAAAGAGGCAGCCGGATTGACAGGGAAGTTGAGAAGAAAGCGAACAGAGAAGGTCAAAGGAGGTGGAGGGGCAGATAGATATATGGATTTAGTCTAGTCAGTTCACAGAGAAGGAGTGTCAAGTGTAAGTAAGAGCAGGATGGACAAGAGGTAAGAAGGATGGAAAGACGCTACCGGCTATTTTGCCAGGTAGTGATAGTGTGAAGCATGATGTATATTGACCCTAAGCATCTTGGGAGTTAAATGGAGCAAAAAATAGACACTATATTGAATGTCACTATGCTGTGAAAGAGTCTGACAGAACAGTTTAGAGGAAAAATAAAATTTGCTGCACCATCTTAATAGAAATCTATATCAGCCATCCATTTAACACTGCGGAAGGTCTACCAGAAATGTGAACTATCGATGGCACAGCTGAAAAGAGCAAATAGCAGCCAATTTAAGATTTCATATGTTATTTCTATGCTGGTCAAGGAAACATCAATCAATGTTTTGATTGAGCTTTTTTCAGCAAGCCTCTTTTTGCAGTGTTCTGAAACTTCCTGTGCAGCGAAAACCACAGGATACTAAAAAAATACATCTCTCAATCTTAGCCTTAGAGTGATAAATATACCTTTTTCTCTTTAACAGTTCATTTTTCTATAATAAATGAAATTGTTACCAATCAGTTCTCACTCCAGTGCTGCTTTCACAGGCTTACTGTACATAGCCATACAGTGTTTATTTAAACATATGTGTATTGTGATTACCGAACATATGTTTGAATCAGATGTTGTCTTCTTACTGTGAGCTGTGGGCACATACACACTTGGACAAAATTGATGGTACTCTTCCGTTAAAGAAAGAAAAACCCACAAAGCTCACTGAAATAACTTGAAACTGACAAAAGTAATAATAAATAAAAAAATTACTGAAAATTAACTAATGAAAATCAGACATTGCTTTTAAATTGTGGTTCAACAGAATCATTTTAAAAAACAAACTAATCAAAATGACCTGGACAAAAATGATGGTACCCTTATCTTAATATTTTGTTGTTCAATCTTTTGAGGGAATCACTGCAATCAAGCGATTTCTGTAACTCTCAATGAAACTTATGCGCCTGTTGACAGGTATTTTGGCCCACTCCTTAAAGCAAACAGCTCCAGCTATCTCAGGTTGGAAGGTTGTCTTCTCCGGACAGCCACTTCAGACTTTCTGACACTGGACAGCACATTTCGCTCCATAGTCTTCATAGTCTTCAGATTTCATTGTACCCTGCACATATTCAAGACAGCCTGTGGCAGATTTAGCAAAGCAGTGTGTCTGTGAACATAGAGCTGATGTGACCTGCCAAAAAGCTCCACTTTTGTCTCATCTGTCCAAAGGACATTCTCCCAGGAGCTTGTGTGGCTTGTTAATATGCATTTTGGCAAATTACAGTCTCGCTTTTTTATGATTTGGTTTTGACAGTGGTGTCCTCCTTGATCATCTTCCATTAAGTCCACTTTGGCTCAAACAGCGATGGATGATGTGATCTGACACTGGTGTACCTTGACCCTGAGTTCACCTCTAATCTCTTTGGAAGTTGTTCTGGGCTCTTTGGTTACCATTCGTATTATCCGTCTCTTCAATTTGTCATCAATTTTCCTCTTGTGGCCAAGTCCAGGGAGGTTGGCTACTGTCCCGTGGACCTTAAACATCTGAATAATATGTGCACCTGTTTTCACAGGAACATCAAGCTGCTTGGAGATGGTCTTATAGCCTTTACCTTTAACATGCGTGTCTATAATTTTCTTTCTAATCCCCTGAGACAACTCTCTCCTTAGCTTTCTGTGGTCCATGTCCATGTGGTACACATCATGATACCAAACAACACACTGACTACTTTTCACCCTTTAAATAGGTAGACTGACTGATTACAAGATTGAAGACACCTGTGATGCAAATTACAGGACACATCTTAGTTTAACATATCCCTATGATCAAATTATTTTCAATCTTTTCTAGGGGTACCATAATTTTTGTCCAGGCCAGTTTCATTAGTTTGTTTTTTTAAAATGATTGTGTTGAACCCACAATTCAAAAGCAATGTCTGATTTTCATTAGTTAATTTTCAGTAATTTTTCATTTATTACTACTTTTGTAGTTTCAAGTTATTTCAATGACCATTGTGGGTTTTTCTTTCTTCAACTGAAGGGTACCAACAATTTTGTCCACGTGTGTATGTGAGACTTGTACTGAAGCTCTCTATGACGGCATCCAACCCAATGACAGCACTAATTCTTGCTCAGCGTTGCCCAGTGTGATAAAATGCTTGTTACACCAGAGCTTTTCTGTTAAGAACTACGCTCCAAGGACACCATTGGTTTTTGTTGCTAACATACTATATGGATGGCTATAATCTTTAAATAATTGGAAGTGACCTTAAACAGATTAAAGCTCTTGTAAAATGATATTCTTCTCATTACAAGGTTAAAGAAGCTCGTAAAGCTTGTGAATGCCTAGAGACTTTACAGACATTTTTTTTTTTTTTTCCCATTTTTCTGATGGATACATGCTGTAAAATCTACACTGTGATCTCAATACTTCTTGCTGTGGAATAATTACTTCATTATCCATTTGCACTGTCTAGCTCTCTGAAAGAACCGTGAAGGATTTGCATCCCACCCACAAAAAAAATCACTCTCTAGTCTGCCTTAAAAAAAACGTCTGTAGCTGTGATGATGCTCTTGCTAATGTGTTTCCCCGCACATACAGTATATGTACCTGCTGGTGTGGCATAATTATCCCTGAATAATCAACTTTGTGACTATTCTCACGCAACACTTGTGTTACTCTGTGAAGATTATGTTTTGATACATATGGTTGATATTATACTTTAATATTCAGTGTATCTGTAATGAGGAGCACTACAATACTAACTATACAACAGTATAATAATGTCGTCTTTGCCTGTGAGGGGGGCTTTCAGGGCCATCAGCGTTATTTTATGCCTTCAATCTGGAAATGTGGGCTTTGAAAAGAGTGCAGTGATTTAGGAGGCAGTGATGGTCTGATAAAAAGTGAAACTGAGTTGCATGCATGAAATGTAGCATCAAGCATTTTTGGAGCTTGACCCACACTAGAGACTAAAAGTCAGGATGTTTTTGTCCCTGCACTTTCTATTTTGACTGTTCGACTCGATAGTAGTTACATATGGGTGTTTTCTCTTACATGCGGATCTCCCACTGGCATAATCATATGAGCAGTAAATATGCAGTGACATTTATATATTATAGCCAGAGGGTTAGAGAGATGATCTTTCAACTGGACAAGAAGGAACTAAGGTGTCCTCAAGCGAAGACTCGATCCCTGACAGCAAGACAGTAAATCTGAAATTTGACTCCCTCTGTGGAAATCAATAATTATTACACTGCCATTTTACAAGTGACTTGTTTGACGGGTGGCCATGACTGAAACCTCACAGCAATAAAAATCTGGTGAAGACAAAGAAACTTTTGAGATTACAGTGTTGTTTAATACTGCCAGGCCTTTGTACCACACATAACTGTAGGTTTACTCCAAAGGGAGCAGATTACTGAAATCTAATGGGAAAATCACATATCCTTTGGCACGCAGTGTAATTGCAGGAAGTTACATGCATCCAAATGTGAAAGGTTAGAAGTAACAAAAAGGCAATTAGCTTTCTTCAGCCATTTTACAAAAATTCCCCTGAGACATGGTAAACAAACAAAAAGGCCAACTATTTTTCCCCCACCAAGCTCTCAGCACATGCATATTTAAGGCTCAAGTGGAAAGCAAACACTACATCGAGTTCAGAGTCTCAGTAGACCATAAAAGACCCCCAAATTGTTCACTTTACATTTGTTGCTCTCTGTGGTGAAATGCTTTCTTATTGTCATCCTCACAGAGAATCCATAAAAGGTCTCTCTGTGTTTATGGAGGGAGCATAAAAAAAGAAAATGTAAAAATCCTGTTTGTTAGTCTTCTTGCCTCTGCGGCCCCTGTTTGCTGCATTCAGCCTTTGCAGCGATGCACTGACGACTTGCAGCGGGTTTATAGTTACTTTATCACCCTCCATTAGCAGCAGTGTCCTGCATTACAGCCATGTCAGATGGATCAATACAATGCAGGGGAGTTTCAATTGGCCACAGAGAGCTCCTTGATTCTTCCTATAAAATGTGTGACGTGGAGAGGTTGACACTGTTCGCCATGGCCCCACTAAAATCACTGAATGATATGTCAGACCACAAAATGAGCAACCAAACTGTAATCTCAATAGCCCACCTGTCGACCCTTTGTGCTCGCAATAGATGCTATAAACACAATATATCATTTGGATCACACTGGGCATTTATTCCTATTGAATGCCATACGGGCTGCTGTTAGACTTGCCATTCATATGTGATTATGGATAACCGATTATGAAGATGAGATATTGTGATTTTTCATCGTGCACTATGTCCGCAATTGGCCCACAAATGGCTGTCATTGTTAAAGGTATGATTGTGAGCCGTTAGATCTGTGCCACTTTGACTATTTCCTGTTTTTCCACAATATCTCGACATATATCGCGCCTGCGTGTGGATTGTTCCTGCACCGGGGCAAACAATGAATTCGAGTCACAATGCCAGCTTGGCGACGTTAATTTCTGGCATTGGCAGTGCACTAAAACTGTGAGCAAAATCTGATTTTTATGTGTCCAGATATATCAATGAGTCTATCCTGGCGTGACTGTGAGAGAAAAGTCATACTGAAAAGAACCGCAGGGTAACGCAGCCTTGTGAATACACTTCCAGTCATCCTAATTATCCTCATCCTTTGTGAGGTTTTTCAGCAGGGTTTTCTTCCCTGTGCTTGAAAGTTGAGGTTAGGCTCAGTCTGAGCTAAGTCTGACCTGGGTCAAATGTATTGAAAATTCAGTGCCAGTTTGCTTAAGCAAGACATATCACAGCCTGGCTTTTCTCTTGTCAGAATCAGGGGCACAGTTGGGGTTGTCATTTCATTGAATTTAGGACAGGAAGGGAGATGCTTATCTTAATCTGCTCCGAGGAAGTATTAAAGTAGAGCAGAGTTTCCGACTGCATTGAAAATTGACCCAAAAATCTATAGCTCCAAAGTCACATTTGTGACAGGATCCCTTTGTAGTACAACTGAGCTAAATTACTCGGTGACACATCACTGCAACAATGATGCTCGGCTTATTTCCCATGACTGGTAATGATGTGAGATGGATCACAGGGACTTAGACACCAAAGTTGCGCTTGAGGGTGATCTTAAAAAACAAAAAACCCTCCACACGTGTGGGAGAAAATATTCATCAGGGGTGTATCTCCTCACATAGTGTCCTTGCCAAAGTTCATCCTCCATTGTTATGCAATCTGGCAGAGGCCTACCTCCTGGAACCCACTTATCCTTGTCCTATAGTCAGCCTCTCTGAACCTCTGCCTGGGAATAGGACTGACAAGACACTCAGCTGTTAATGTACCATGTAGTGCAGACTGCAGCTTGAAGTGCTATTTTCAGGCAGAGGAGTCCTCCATACGTGTCAGCTGAAAGATTTGTCGAGTGTCAGAAAGGTATCCCATTCCTTTGTGGTCCTTTTTTGGGCAAGAGTCACACAAAAGGCTGATTGACTGATAAAAACTGTGCTCTCTTTAGTTAGTGTTACATATACACTATGTATATATAACACATCCATAATGGACACAATACAGACCCTCACTTAGCAGTAGTACTGTGTATTTCGCCTTTTGCTTTTTGACTACAAGCCACAAGCCACCTCCACTTGACGGCTGTTTGGATTTGATGAAATATCTCATCTTTCAAAATGTCTCTCCACGACTTTTCCTTGACCCACTTTCCGTAGAAACCAGAGAGTTTCTGCATTTTCAGAGATGACACAAGAAAATAGTTCTTCCAATTATATTTACCCCCTCGAGTTGACAGCTTGTTGGCCTTCTCTGTGACCACCAAAACATGTTTCTGGACTATGTAGTGGGAAGCAGATGGTCATCTCTGCACTCTCCAACTAAGTATTTATGCGTGAGGCAAGATGTACACTGTTGAGTGGAGGCTGATTTGCACTTTGATTTAAAGGTGTACTGCAATTTCCTTCCTCAGGAGAGATTTGCACAACTGATTTTTCTAAAGTTGGAAACTTACATTATTATATCAGCTAGTGGTCTTTTTCTTTTTCGTCTCCTCCTCCTCCCTTATTGGAACTTTGTTGCAGATTACCACCTATTGAATCGTGAAGTTGTGTGAAACTGGGTTACTTCATAAAGTCACTTTTTATGTCTTTTTTAGACCTTTTTTTTTTTTTTTAACTAACACAGCAGTTAATTCGGCATGCAAGCCGAGTGAGCGTGTCTTCCAAAGCATTTCTTCAGAATAAAACATTAAAAGTAGGACCTTAATTTGCATTTTTAGCATAACTATTTATGAAATTACTATTTAATATCACATCGCTCAGGTGATGGTTGAGGACAAGATACAAAAAAATATTGGGATACACTAAGCCATATCTTGTGAACTACTCTTTACCATTTCTAGTTGATAAAAAAGAGTTAATCCGAAGTCACACTTGGAGTTGATACTGAACAAAGGGATCAAAGCTTGAAGCAGTGGGATGTTGTACACTATATATAATAAAGGCAGTGAAGCGCATGCAGAGAAACAGAAATATTAATCTGTCTCTGAGCAATCTTTCTCACTGTTTCTGTTTCTCACTGTTAAAGGTGTCACCACTTTTCAATTATCAAATCTGCACTCGGTAAACAAACCTTGAACTGTTCTCTGAAAGTCTTTCGATACTTCTGCTTGCAAAATACGCTGCGTTGTCTAAGGAGTCATTAAATCTCTGCGCTTGCCCGATGAATGTTTCCGAAGGAATGACGCTGATATAGTTGTTTTTAACTCTGTCCTTTCTTCAACGCCATCTGCAGTGCCATACTTGAATTCAATCAATAGAATATTATGAACAGAAGAAACTTGAATAACTCATGACCGCACTATCACCCCAGTGAGACAGATAAATAAAGCATTGCCCTGCCATGATAATTGCAGTTTAAGTGTCACTTTAAGGCCTAGGCTCTCATCAGTTTATTTTCTGAATGGCTTTTAATTTTTAAACAACTGAGACTGTCTAAATGCTGTATTGAGAGGGACAGAAGGCTCTATCATGCTGGATTTATGCCCAAACATTAAAGCCTTTATTGTATAAAATCCATTAGTTTCTTTTCTCCAGAAACTAATGAGTTAAACACAGATTGTCTTGAAAACAGATTCCCAATCTTAAATCCGAGTCCCGAAGCTCTCTAAATAATGGGAGCCTGCGTCGTGACCCGCTCAGATGAATCAGTTTACTTGTGTGCTATTTTGAGTCGTGTGTGTTTTCATTTCATACCACGTTTCCTGTGTCTGCTGCACGAAGACTGAACGTGCCGACAGTTGTGCCCAGAATCATCCCCCTGAGTGACAAATGGCGTCGAGTCTTTCAATCGTTTGAAAGTCCGGCCTGTAGAAGTAGTAGGTGCTCTAATGAGACATCATTTTGCTCTGTGTAGTTTGCACAAAATACTTTTACCCCTCAAAACATACAAGCAAACACAAAAGTACATCAGTTTTACAGATAATTACAATATATTGAGTCATTACATATTTTGTACATGAGGCTGAAGCCATGCAATATTTTCAACAACAACAGCAGTGCTCTCATATACTAAGTAATTATGCATTTTACAAAGAAAGTTCAGTGATTTATTACGGTTGACTGTTGTTGCAAAATCAAAGCCAGAAAAGCATTATTGGGATGTTCACTCATAATGAATATTTTAACTGAAACCAAATGGAATATAGAGAAGAAATGAGTTTTTTAGAAGGCGACCATGGTCAGATGGAATTACTTTCCATTATTGTCTGGACTTGACAACAGCACAGCGCGCAGTGTTACCGCAGACAATTTATTAATCTTTTGTGAAAAGAGGGAAAAAATGTCTTCCTACAATGCTTTCAATGCAGTCTTTGCAATAATTACAGAACAACCAAATTGGTGTCTGTATATTTAGTTTCAAAGTATAACAAAAGAAAGGAGGAAAGTAGAGGTGTAGTCAGGTCTGTATAAAAAAAAAACAAAACGAATGGCACATTGCAAAAATAGAAAAGAAAAATTGATTTTTGTAATCATTTGGAGTTTAGTACATGGATTCCTGTGATGTTTATCCATTCAAGCCTTCATTTTACATTTCCTGTTATATCTTGCAATATTATGAAGTAGCAGCAAATAATGGAACTAACCAAAATGAACTCTCCTGTTCCTTGGACCCGCAGTCACACATGCCTATAAAATTGGTAAATTGATTGGAATAGATTGGGGGTGGCTGTGCTGTCAGGAGGGAGAGCAGGTCGACCCGTAATTGGCGGTTCAATCCCTGGCTCCTCCCGTCCGTGTGTTTAAACTGTCCTTGAGCAAGATGCTGAACCTGGAGTAAACAGATTCACCTAGCACCCGAGCTCCGCCACCATCGGTGTGCGTGAGAATGAGAGGGCAACACTGTAAAGCTTCGTCCAATGATGGTTAGAAAAGCACTACATAGTTTCAGGTCATTTCATTTTAAGACCATAGAATTTCTCTCAGCAGGGGTTTCTCGACATGGTGGAGAAAAACGTCATAAGTAATTCTGCTCAATAGGTATGCCAGTAATCATGTATTTTAAATTAATTTCAGGAGGATGTCACACCTGAGCAGCGATACCATGTAGCCCTTGATATCAGACCACTTGCTTTCTAAGAGCGTTTCAGTGATAGCAGGGTGAGGGTTGCACTTGGTGAGCTAAATGTTAAATAACTACTTACAGACACCAGAATAAAAACAGAGGAGATTTGAAATAGCAAACAAGAGATCCGGGAAAGCAGCATGTCTGCCAGGAGATTAATATTTGCTGCGCTTATAAAGATAAAATGTAAACATTCGACAACTTTGCCCAAAAATCCAGGATCTTATTTTTCTTTCCATCAAAGCGCTGTGCAGTCAATTCTCTGCTGCACATCATTGCACACTCGCATGATGGAGAGGCGGAAGAGGGAGCTGGCAACAGAAATTGTTGATGTAAATCACATGGTTGGGAATCTTTTTTTTTGTCCTCCTGTGTTTGGTTTTACTTCTCCCTATTTTCGGCTCTTGGGGACTATTTGCTGTTTGTGGTATGTCATGTAGATTTTAACACCTAAGCATCATCACCGGTGTTGCCACAAACACTGGTATTCTTCGCAGAGAGCACGAGCACAAACAATAACATTTCTAAATAAAATAAGTAGTCTTTATTTGCTCTTGCAGGAGTTCAAGCTTTTCTAAGAAGCGCTCAACGCTCTGCGAGTGGGTTGGCGGCACTCCTGAAATCACCCTGAAAATATAAGATGATGCACAGGGATTTACAGTCTTCTTAGCTCCAAGATGCTTTCAGCAAATTTCAGACTGTTGTAGTTTAGGGTACTTTATGGCAAAAAAAAAAAAAAAATCCAAAAAACAAAACAACCTAGAATTTGAAATGCAAGTTCTAATAACTTATATATTTAGAAAGACTTAGAACATGAGACTAAAGCTTTTCTAAAGTGATGTTACTTGAAACCCCCATGGGCCCACTGTTGTTAATAGGAATAGACTGCCTACACCAAAATAGTGCTATTAAAATAGTGTGTCTACAAAAAAACTAATACAGACCTCGTGTGTGTGAGTGTAAAAGGATTCAGCAGTAGTGTTTGATAAAGCAGTAAGAGCAGTAGTAAATTACTTAAATGGGGGTTCATCTCCTCTGAGGAAGCTCACTGCACCTTGTCCAGTCATTTATGTAAAAGTGAAAGGGAACTGCCTTTCCCATCTCGAATGAAACATCTGATTTGTGTGAAACTCCACTTGGCAATAAAAGGCAGCCTACCTTATCAGGCAAAATGCATTGTGCGTGAAAAATGTCCTGATTCATCATCAAGGAATCGGACAGAGTGTGTCAGCACATGAGGGTCGGAAACATTCCAAGAGACATTTACTTTCTAATTTAATTTCTCATTTTGTTTCATTTTGCCGTAAACACCCTGCACAGGGCTGGGATGCAGATAAGGGTTTGTGTTTTTGCGCGCATGCACAGTGCGGACATGCACAGTGAATCCTTGTGTACAGAGCTTACAGGGAGCATTGCCAATACATGCAGATACACAGCCAACAATGCTAAGAGGTGGCTTAAAATTCACCCGCCTACCCACCCCTCCCTCCATACAGGGGACAGCAGCTTGGCATTTTGCACTGAAATGTAAAGCTTCTCACTCATTTGTATCCGTCTGGAAAGGTATCAGCACAGAAACAAATGATTCCTCGCACCAAGTCAAAGGGGTTTTTCTTTTTTTTTTTTCTGCTGAATTTGCATGGAGCCTCATGCTGTTTCTTCAACCCTCTGATAGCAGTTTGGGCACAAATTAATGACACCAGCGAGGCCCCTCCAGACGCCACAGAGGTTCAGTGACTCGTCTTTAAACATTCATGTGTTCCCGAAACAATTTTCTCTGTCTAATCTGAGGACGTTAGCAGCAGCGTAAATTATTCATTAGCAGGTTGTCTGCCAGTGAAAGAGGGTTGTGAAAAAAGGAAGAGATCAGTCATGATGGGCATGGGCACATTAGCACATAGTAATAAACATGCACCAAGTAACTTGTTTGCATACAATTTAAGCCAAGCAGAACCATATCCACATTCAAGGCAGAATTCAGGAACATACATCACTTGGCGTTAACTTTGTTTGGGTGATTTCAGATGTGTGCATTTCATATAGTTCGGCTGACAAGCTGAGATGAATTAATTATAAATAATCGGATGGATGGATGGATGGATGGATGGATGGATGGATGGATGGATGGATGGATGGATGGATGGATGGATGATAGATAGATAGATAGATAGATGAGATGATAGATAGATATGAGATGAGATAGATAGATAGATAGATAGATAGATAGATAGATAGATAGATAGATAGATAGATAGATAGATAGATAGATAGATACTTTATTCATCTCCAAGAGCAATTCACATTTTCAGCTGCTCTAAAGTTGGAAACACAGGGGCAAGCAAGTTTCAGGAAAAATGCTAAATCTATAATAAAATAGGAGAAAAAAATACAATATAAAATAACAATATAAAATTTTCCTGCTGTGGGACTAATAAAGGAATCTGAATTTGAATGAAAATAAAAATATAAAATAAAACATCTGACAGTTCTGGCTCTACATTGCAGTACAGTTAGTCACTTTTTGTGGTGTGTTCCATTAATAAATCATTTGTTTTATGCACTTTATTGTAATTATGCTTCTCATGTGGATATGATTTATTCATTTTAATTTTGTATCATCGGGGCTTTAAGGATGAGCCTGGCGTTATTCTATATTTTTGGTATATGTGCTGTCCACCTTTCAATATTTTCCCTGCCCTGTCTTTGCCACTTAACCACAAGTCTTCTTACTGAAGATGTGAATCTCTAATGGCAGGTCAAAAATACATTGTTCCATTTTCAAAACATAGGAAGTAATTTCCTAAAATAAACTGGGTATTGTCTTTTTTTTAGTAAATCTTACTGAAAGTGGAATAAACAGTTCATGTGGTGGGGACTACTTTCAGTGGTGGATTAATACATTTAGTGCTCTGGTGAGCAGCAGGGCAATGTATGTGGAATCAACTCAAAATAACCTGCAGTTCCCATGTTCATTGTGATTAAAGACTTGTTAGTGAGATTGCTTGACTATGTGAAAATACAGAATATCTCTAGTATGTAAGGATATTTTTTCTGTATTTTGTTACTTTATAATATTTTCTCAATCTACAGATGCACACATACATACAGAAATACATAATTAAAAGTCAGGGTGTATATGAGGGGTGTATTTTTACAACATTTGGATGATGGTTTCAGTCAGCGGTGCTATTGTTGAGCTGTGGAAAAGGATTGTTCACAGTTTGTCTTTAAATCATTAAACTGGCCACACTAATCTGACCCTTTTTCCATGTATTAATCAGCGAGCTGGACAAATGATTGTTTCTTGGCCTCTCGCCGTTGATTTACTCTCTAGGTTGAATGCGCCTTTCGGTCGCTCGTTGACACAGCGGGCAGCGAGCCATGCGCGCCGAGGTGACCGAGGGGTTTGCATCCATGGCGGGGGCTGGCGAGAGGATGTGTTGGAGCGCTGATAAGGGCTACCTGGGACACCCTCTGCTCATTGAGTTGATGGAGGGTGCATTTGTGTCGCCTGCAGGATAAGATGAGTTATCTCGGGGCTTGCCTGCGTTCTCACAGCAGGGCAAAATTAGCTAAATAAATCAGCGTGCCCAAATATGGACATCACATCAATGCTATCACTCTGTCAGGATAAAACTAAACATTCATAGGCTTCGACCCGAGGACGTGCAACAATTATTTTGCAAAGATACCACACAACCCCCTGACACTCTCCACTGGTGTTGTACTTAATAGGGTTCCTCTTATCTCCTTAATTTCTCTTCACATCCTCCAGCCTATATGTGAAGGGAGACCTGATTGTAGTTGGAAGCTTTCATTTTCATCACTTTCTTCATCTTGCCTGGGAAAACAGACTTTGTTCGACTATTTGTTTGTATGTTTCTTTTTTTTTTTTTTTTTGGCATCGGAGCAGTATAACTTTGAGTTGAGTGTTATGCTCAATTTTAGTTTCCATGTCATTTTCAAACAATTTCCCAGGCACCTGTTCTCCCAAATTACTTTCTAGGCGAGATTATTTTTCTCCTCTGGTCTGTCAAGGGCCAGAATGCAGTCCGCTTGACTTAGTCAGGTGCATGGGCAATCAGTTCAGTGGGTGTTAAATATGCAACACTGCATTTGCATAATTATTTCATCGCCTATCGCCTGTTCTGTGCCTCTGAATGGATACCTGACGCGGGCCGTGGAGTTTCCATGGATCGCAACTTCACGCGTCAGTTCTAATTAACAGGTCACAGATTTTGCAAGATGGGATGCTGCTGTTGTCGCGTATCATGAATGCCTCCTTAATGGCCATCTCTCAAACACGAGACGCTCTCTATTGTGATTTTCCAGTTCAAGCATTCCAAATATTTCAACTGTAGTACCGACTCACAACGTGTTTAAAGCACGCTGTGTTTTAAAGTGCATTAAAAACACTGGGAAATACGTTAAGAACTTATTCATTAAAGCTGTTTTTAATTGATTGGGGAAAAAACATGCCCTAACGAATGTCAGTCCAATATTGAACTTTTATCTCCATTTTGGTCTCCATGTTTAGCTTGCTCGATGCTTCAGTATATGCTCTGTGGTGCAGGTTTGTTTTAATCCTCACCCTCTCGCGGGAGACGACTGTTGTCGCTGAAATTGGGGATGATGAGAGCAGGGAAACCAAAAGAGCAAAGTTGTGGGCCATAAAGCAAAAATAAATAAGCTGACAGATGCTTAAACTTTCCGCACACTAACCAGCATTCATTTGATCCATTGTTCATGTAAAAATGTTGACGACTGCGGCGTCAACAGAACGACTGAAATTACCCTAAAAGTCAGTGTAGCTGGTAGCGAGACTGACTGATTCCAAAGCAGTGGAGCATAGAGGTTTTAGACCAAGCAGGATGTGTTCTGAAGTCCAAAACACACATCAAGAAAGCTTCCCTTATCATTTTCAGCCTGAGACACTCTGCTGCCTGGTATTCTTAGTAACCGATTCATAGGCCGTGTCTGTGTTTGCCTTGCAGGTTCATCAAACACAGGTAGAATCAGGCTACTCCTCAGCTTATAAGGTCTCATCCAATATAACCAGATTAAATCTGTGGGCTGTTAATTGTTTAATTAAAAAGCCTAATCATCATATTTGTAAACTGTGTGCTTAAGAGTTTGTGTGTTTCATTTGCATTCGTAATTAAAATCAGTGATGAATATGACAAAAAAATCTGAATTGTTAGAGTTTGACTGAGACTGCCGGCTGTTATAAATATGCACATCTCAACAAGGTGCTCCAGCTAATATAAAGTGCCAAGGTAAATTGTTACGTTTTTGTGAGGGTTGTCTGTTTAGTCCCGATATACACGAAAAGATTGCTGTGGTGACATCTGATTTCAGACGTTCTGATCTGTCTCTTTTTGGCAGTGGAGTGTTAACCTAGTTTGACTGAACTATGCTATTCTCATGTGTATGGGAGGATATTTTGGGTCATCTGAATTAGCTGAAAGTATGGGCATTATTTGCTTGCATTACATTAAGCGAAGTTAACCAATGAATAATCGCCTCGCTGCTTAAAAGAGGTCTACTTTCATGCCACCGATCCCTGGGTTTCAAACCATGCTGATCATTAGCAGCTCGGAAAACTTAACATCACTAATTTGCACAAAGCTCATTTCCATTTCCTGACATGTACTGTTGATCAAGCACTTAACTTTTTTTCCCATGGCTAACCTGCTCATAATCACTGATGTCTCTCTGATATGAACCTGATGTAATTACTGTACATTTCAAGTTGACTTTCAGCATCTAAATATGCAGTGTTGACATGTCACAATAGCAAATAATCCCTAGCAAATACTATCACCAAAATACTATCATGTGGTCTTTGTAAGACTTTTTTTTTTACCTCAAACAACACTTGAAACAGCTTTGTGTTGTCTACTGAACACATGAAATTAAATACCACACAGAGATATTGAATTCCTTTTCACAATCAGTTTAGCGAATTGTTAAATAAATGCATAATTAAGTCATGGAAAACAGAATTAAACGCAATTATTGATTAATTTAATCATCAGTAATCATCAGGTCATTACCACTGACCGATTTAATTACCGTTCGTTAGTTGTGCTATTGCATTTTTTGCATTGTCATTGCAGTTAATCATTTGCTTTTTTTTTTTTTTTTTAAAGTCTCTACGAAGTCAATGATAGCAGTGCATTAATGAACTAGTCTACATTTATTACAGTGGCACAGTAAAAGAAGGGAACCTGATTTTATTACTCAGCACAGATCTATTTTTGTTCACTCACCAATTAGGCTTTGAAATACTTTCTCTTGGACAGTGAAGGCAGGTTTAGGTGCCTTAGGGATTTATGTATTATCTGTCTAAACAGTGTTGCAGACTATTTATTAGCAGCCCAGCAGCGTTAATGATGTGTGTAGCATATGTATGTGTGTTTGTGTATGTGAAGGAGTTAGTGACTTTGCTGCATTGCACTGAGGCATCAAGGTGATGTCCGTGTTTTCTCGTTTAACGTCAGATAAATCATTTCAGTGTGTCATTTTTATACGTTGAAGCATGTACGGTGCATATTTAATCGCTGAAGTTTTTTTTTTTTTATGGCTTGCTTGGTAATAATACTCTCGCCAGTGTGAGTAGGAAGCGAGAGGAGCGTATAAAGAGTGCAATAAGTGCAATAACACCGCGCTTACGTGTTACTGCATTTCCGCCAGTGCTATTTCTCTCCTTTCTCAGTGTCCTGACCTCTTGGCTGGAAACACAATGATTAGAGAAACTTGTTCACACCATGAGACGGCTGCCTCCAGCTGCACAGGTTGGAAAATGTGCTGTAGGTGGGAGAAGCGAATATGTGAGGTTTCTTCTTGCGCCTCAAAAGCATTTATCCACAGTTACCGGAGACTGTCAAGGGGTATCGGTGGAAGACTGTGGTGGTAATTGTGCTGTTCACTTATAAGCGATTGCTTAATTGGGTTAAATTAATCATAAAATAGGCTCATATAATTTACATTAAAAAAAATGCACTTTTAATTAGACTTCAAAGATATATAGCTCTTCATAAGAAAAAAGGTGTATAGAAAACCCAAGAAGACTGAAGTGACTTTATGAGGACCAGAGAGCTCGTTTTGAGGTAAAACTAAAAAAATAAATAAAAAAAAATAAAAGTTTGAGTCACTTTGAGGTTCTGACGCAAAATGAATGAATCACTGAAAAAGGCTCAGGCTACTAGGCACTACCCCAAATGTGATGGGTTTAATTTTCCTGACAGCACCAGTCAAAGTAGTGGCACTGAATATAGTATTATTACAGCCTGTGCAACCAATTACAATGCCCTTTTTTTTAGCAGATTTTAGCACACCAGTATTATTACACTAATGTTTTTCGGCTGGGGCAGTTTTTATGGGGAGTCCATAGTGGATTGAGCCAAGTAGCTCACTTTGACCACGAACACACTGAATTTGCTTCCAGCGAGCGGCCCTTTCAGATTTCAGAGTCCTCATCCTTCAATCACTCCATTTGACCTGGCTGAGGACACACAACTTCATTAGGGCTGCTGCTTTGAGTAATGCCACTATGTAAAATCAATTTGGAAGACAAGGCATGCCAAATTACCCCTTTTTGGCTTATTCTTTAAGCAGCACCGGGTGTTTTTTGAACTGAGCATAGAGATTATTCCTGATCGTTTTTTTTCCCAACACTTGCAGATTGAGTTTGATGCAGTGCCACCATGTAATGTCTTAGAAGATCAGCTCCTTGTGTGAATGTTTACGTCCAGACAGGGGACTTTACGACCAGAGCATTATTCTACATTTTGCTGCCAGTGCTGTCTCCTATATGTATAGAATTTTTTCTCCCTGGCCTCAAAGAATACACTATTCAAGGAGGAGAGGTAAGTAGTAATTCTCTTAAAAATTCACTCATAGTAAGCCCTCTGTGCTTTCTATATTTCATCTGCTCCATGTAGCGCTGTGATTTCAAAGAGAAAGGAGAGGGAAAGATCACAGGCAAAGTCAACCCTGAAAAGTGGAAACAGTGAGTGCCCATTGTAGTTTTCTGAAGACCCAGGCTAGATGGACCACCAGCTTTGAAAATGACGGTTTGGACTTGTTGTCAGGCTGTAAGAATCAGGATTTTTTTGCGATGCTTCCAGCACAGCTCCAGGGATGACATTGTCAGTTTGTTACTTAGTTGTTCACCATTTTGCTGAAATATCTCCACAAACATCAGATTGATTAAGATGGAATTTGGCACAGGCATGCAAGGTCTGCAGAATACGAATCCCAATGGTGTTGTTGAGCCCCTGATTTTAGTGCCACCATGAGGTTGATATTTGTAGTGAGGCTGCGAAAAATATTGTACGGACTGCCATGCAATGTGGCACAGACGTTCATCCACATCGGCATGTCAGCACTATGAGCACGTTAGTATTCTGCTAGTAGCATTTACTTTAAAGCACCACTCTTGTTTCAGCGTCTGGCCCATGACCCTTTTTTTAAACGTGATACACTTATGTATTTTATTTCAGGGACGTCAGGAGAATCCTATAGGAAAAAACACAGAAATGGTAAAGCATTTTAAACATACTTGATATCAATGTTTTATGATCCTGTCAGCAAATAAAGCGACGTCAGTCACCAAACCGCTCAGTTTTATATGACACTGTCACTTTATATATGTAGGCCACCTAATCCCCAGAGCAGACACTGCCGAGGAGTAGAGACATTTTGTTGAGGTCTGAACCTCAGTGATGTCAGCGCCTTTTGGGTAATCTCCATCCATACACATATCTGCTCGAGTGGTGCTTAACAACAGCTTTGGTGCACTGGCTCAGCCAAAGTTAAGTGCTTATCTCAATTCTGAATACAAAACTAATGAAGTAGAGAGAAATCAGTTAGACTGCAGGGAAGTGGGTACACCCAAAGACTAAATGACTACATTTCACCACAAATTAACTTCTAGGAAAGCAGTGAACACAAATCACAAATTGGTGATACAATGTATAATGGCGCGAGTAGCCATTTATTAATTAGCCTCTATTATCCAACTAATTAGCCTGTAGTATCAAAAAGCATCAAAGCATTTTTTTTTTTCATTCCTCACGGCCCGACCTTTTTCATAATGCTGATGTGACAGTTTGAAGTCACTTCGAACACTATCACAATCTTCTGCGTTAAGCACAAGAAAACTGGTGAATATAACCTCATTATATCAAATATCAAATGTTTCCCAAACCCCAACTTGAAAACACAGAGCCGGTTGAAGCAAATCTACTGTGAGAGAATGCATGTTTATATAATCTCAGCACACCAACGCACAACTAAAGTTGTGTTGCACGACTCTCTGGTGTTTGTGGCGTGCACAGGCTTGGAAATACTGGAAAATGTTGTTTTTTTTCACCTTTGGCACATTATTATCACACATTCTAAGCCACAGTATCTTAAATAATGGTAATATACAGTGTGTTATATATATTTTGCACTCAAGGAGAAATTAATTGTTTCTTACAGGATCAACCGTGTCTGAAGACCACAGTTATGTTAGCTCATTTGTAGCATCCTTTAAAGCTACAGAATCGTCTTTTCTTTATTTCCGTGGCTGTGTTGTTAGTTATAGTCATCAGACGTGAGCTTAAAGTTCAACCCATCTGCAGAGGATACAAAAATATATAAAATAAACTTCAAACCCTCCAACCAGCCAATGACTCTAGTATCCACAAGGCGAGGCCCACAGTTCAATTCACCACGTCTTACTCAATGTGCGCATTTGCTCTTTTCTCTCTATTTGATGAGAACAGCAGTCATGATAGCAGCGCTGAATGTCAACGAGCGGGGGAAAACCATGTTCTTTAGTTCCTGAGCAGAGGGCGCCGTCGGGGTACAGATCAGCCACGTGACAAGTGACTCATTTCCAGCTCACTGGCATTAACGAGCGGTGCCCTTTCTGCTGGCAAGCGCAGTGTGGGAGCAGGCAAGCTGGCTTGACAGTGCGATAAGAAGGAGGGAGTGAGAAGGCTCCTGCTGCTTTCATCAAAGAGAAGTCAAGAGTGCAATACATTCACCAGCTCAGTTCTGCTCAGATAATTGCCTTGATAAGTCATTCTTTGTTATTTTGCTTACCTGTTTAACTGGGCCTGTCATGCAAGGAATGACATGGTTGGATACTCTCAGGGATAATCATGTGTTTGAGCAATAGAGAGTTTTATTTGGTTCCTTTTTTATTTTTTTTTCCCAAACGTGGCCTTGTTTTTGAAACTTTCCTGCCTTAAATTTGATGTTTTGATTGTTTGTCTCCCTTAACAACTCAAAAAAACTTTAAAGTGTTTCATTTGTTTGTCACTTCATGACTTTTCCTGATTTTATGACATGAGCTCAAAGAGATCATTTCTAAGTGATTTTTTTTAGAAGTCCTCTACAAAAAAATGAGACCCTAGCTGTAAAACAGTATTAAATGCAGTGGATTTTTGATATTCTCTGTATCTGTGATTGGTGCTGACAGTTCTGTTTATCACTACACTTTCCAAATCCCAGATAAGTCTATTATCTGGATGTCTATTATTAGATGTTTGCAACAGTTACAGAAGTACATCATTCAAGATAATATTCCATATATTTCATACATATTTGTCATGTTTGTGGCAAATACTTTTCAACATATTAGATTTTAATGAGCTCAAAATAAATAAATTAGTTCATTTCGCGCTTATTTTTAACATTACCACAAACCACGAGAAAGGAAAGCCCATTTAACAGCACATGATTCTAAAAGTCATCACATAGTTTTCACTTGGTGTTGGTGTACACATGAAAGAGAAAATATGAAAGCACAAAAACGCAGTAGGAAAGACTCTGGTCCCTTCACGTTGCGCCCATTTAACAGACTTGTAACAGCACCAGGTACCCAAACCACCACTGATCTGAAATGAAGTTATCCTCTCTGGGATTTGATTCATTTTAATTCCACAACAAATATTTCAGCGATTTTACTCTACTAGAATTATTACCCGGCCAACCTCCGAGCGAGCGAGCGAGCATATGAGGTACGAGGTTTGTAATAGTCTGCTTGACTCTAGTCTTGAATTTAAACTTCACTGTAGTAAATCCACAGTTGTAAAGCAGAGAGAGCACTGTACCTAGAAATATATAAGGGCAAAGAAAATGTCCAGCAGAAATGGTTCGGGTGCTAATAAGCTCAGACATCTGGCAGCGCTCTGTTCCAGGTGAAGGTGTCCGTGCCAGAGATGTGGACAAACGGGTGGATCTGTAGAGATAAAACGCTGAAGGTTATCCTTGATCACTCCACGATGTAATCTCATCATCACCGCCACTTCAAAGCGAAAGGACAGAGTGAGGGATCTCTAGCCACCTCTTACTAATTCAGCAGATGCGTGATCAGTTGTGCCGAAATCACACGCGGTCCTGCATCGAGGATTGCTGCCTACAAAGCTGTGATTTTTTTTTTATTCTTCTTATTTTTTTTTTTGGTGCAATCAAATTGATTTTGCAGACGTGTTGTTATTTTAGTGGCAATAGAAGTGATTAGGATCCTTGCATATCCAGGCGAAGCTAATCAGCAGCGCGTAAGAAGTAATTAGTAACCACAGCGGCACCTCACATGCAAGATGAACCAGTTGGAGGAGAAAATATGTGCATAATATTGACAGTTGGAGGTGAGGGAAAAAAACACGGCACTTTTCTGCCACCAGTGTAAACCATCAGCTACGAAACAAATATCTGTGTTTCAGAATGTGAAGATACCCTCCTTCCACGGTTTCCCGTTCATTTGGCTCATTCCAGTCCTACCATTTGAGCGCCTTTGTTATTTTTATTTGTCCTCATTACTGTAACTATAAAGAGCAAGCCAAATATCTGCTGCGAACTGCCGCATCTTGGCCTCCAATTGAGAATTTAGTCCGTGCCAAGAAAAAGATTACAATTGAGGATTTTTTACCACAAAAATCACAATGCGGCGCTTGTGATTGTGTGGAAGACTGTAAGAGAGACCGTGAGTAACAAGGTCAAAGATAGACGTGATTGGTGAAGAGACAGACAGACAGAGAGACAGACGACAGACAGACAGATAGATAGATATTTCAGTGCAGGAATGGAAGACTGAAGCGCTACCATTAAAAATGACTATATCAGTGTACTACTACTAAAAACACTGTATATAATATATTTTTTATACTTCACCATATGTAAAGTAGATATTTCAATGTAAATACAATGAATGGATATTATGGCAAAAAGTATTTGTTTGATGGAAAACCAAAGCACTGCATAAAATTGGTGTTGATCCTTTATACAGTACAGTGTGAAAGTTAACAAGACCATATGAAAAATGCAGCAATGTTGCAACCTCACCCCCGAACTGCACTGAATCAACCAAACTACAGGTGTGAAAGCATCTGCCATTTCTGATGACTGTTATTTATGTATGGATTTCTGTGTATTTATTTAAAACATTTATTTTTAGGTTGTCCATTCATTCATTCCTTCATTGATGTCTCGCTAATTTTGGGCGATTTTCTCCTCCGCAGTACCCGTCGCTGCATGTAAACAGGACATGCATCTGTAATATCAGCCATAATTCTCCACTCGAACCATGTTAGCAGGCAGCACAGCTGACTGTGTTGACAATGCTATCAGTACATGTCAGCTGGCTATTGAGTTGCAAAATGTTTCTCCCTATCAGCATGATTTGTTGAGCATGGGAAAATCTAATTAGCCACCATCATTGGGGATGGAGCTTGACTGACATTGATGCACTCCACGTTGACGGTTTCCATGTTATAATTCCCAGACTCACCCACCCTTCATTTTCATTTCTTTTGCCCATCACTTTCATATTCATCCTTTTAGCGGTGATTCTAAACTGTGACAGAGATAGATATACTGAATTTAACCAAAGGCTATACGTGAATGCATATGCGCTGACAGCTGCATAGTTGGAGCTCTGCTTTCCTCAGTCAGATGCATGATTTTGGTTTATTTTGTTTGCGTATTTTTATTGCGTAACAAATGACGAGGGAATCATCTTGATCTCTGTGCAGCATTTTGCATTTCTTGAAAATGTCACTTCATTGAAAAGTGAATCAAGTCCACTATGAAACATTCCCCAGGTACCAAGTCACATTTATAGTATTTCTACGAAAGACAATAGAGAATTTCTTGGAGATAGATATCCGATTTCTCCATCCTGTATACTAATGAGTGTAAATAATGTAGTCCAGCAAGTCAAAAAGAGCACACTGACCAAGCTGTATGGGATCAAGGGTAATTAAAGCAACAGAGGTTATCTATTTCTGTGCTCGAGCTACATTTGCCTAGAAGGGCTGTACATCTCAGATTCTGCTGGCTATAACAGCGAAACGAGGGGAATTGAATTAGAATTTAATCAATACCAATTCATAGCTGTCCACAAGTTAAAAAATAGCCTTTACTCACATGAAAAACTCACCGATAGGTAAATCATAAAATATTGGTGTATTTACAGAGTGTATAGTAAATATAGATCACTGTCCACACAGAAAATCCATATGGTTGACATCTGCAGTGAGACTGTGAGGTTATTTCTCTGGCTCAATTCTCTTCCAATTAGCATCGCAGCTATAACTTTGCTCTGCAGCCTCATTTTTCATTTCTAAATGTGAAATCCATTCCTTAAATCTTTTAGGGAGGATTTTGTTTTCTCACTGCCTAAAAACTATATTTGTTTTGTGCTCCAGCTGGCTCTCAGGGCTCAGATTTGTGCATTGACCTGTTTATAGTGTGGTTAATATTAACTGTTTGATTGCACAACTGTTAATATTATGGCTATAAACTATTTAAGTGGGACCCGGTATCACAAATATGATATGAAATGAGACGGCTCGGTGCCTGAGTTTGTGCCGAGCAAAATAGGATGTTTAAAAGTGCAAATTAAATGTGCCTGACGACAGATATTAGTTTAGTTTAAATTGGATTCATATTGTAGACACAACAGGGTTAGCATACTCAGTTTGTGGGTATGCAGTTTTCCTTTGTTTTGGTTATTTGCTTGGTTTGGGCTTTATAATCTTTTGCAGCATTTCTGCACAGTGCTGCTAGTATGACCACATACTTAATTGCAGTTTCTTGCATCGTCAAAGCAAACAATCTAACTGCAGAGCTGCGGTAAGATTCAGAAAAGCATCAGTAAGCAAGGGCCACTACGGTGAGCCTATTAGGATATTTACTTCATTTCTTGGTGGTTGCAGAAATGAAATAGTTGGAAGACAGATTAAGGCACATTCATTTAGAACTACAAGAAATCTGTGTCACAAGGGTCCAATTAAACTTTCCATGGCAAGAAATGATTGAACGCCTGCCACCCAATCAGATTTATCCGTGGCTATGGTGTAACATAAAATACATAGTGGATGATTGAGGGGTTTAAACATACAAAACCTCCATCTTTTTTTCCTCTAATAAATGCTTATGGCTGTCGATGTAGCTCTGGTTCCCAGGGCTCTTAAAGCATCTGTGATGCCCCTGAAAGGTCTCAGTTTTTGATAACTACCGCTCTCACTGGATGGCTGCAGCAATCAATCATCTGACTTTGAAAGCATTCGCACCCATTGATATGAACTCTAGCCAGGTAACCACAGGTCGACAAGCAAACTCAGTTTCTTTTAGTTACACCCACTCGTGATTGGAAGCATTGACGATGCATTCAGACGGTATTACACTGCGACATTGTACACACATGACTATAAAAACACCGGGCACAGTATCGGTTTAATGACAGATTTTTAAAATGAGCTGAAATGTCATTCACTGTGCATGAGCGCGTGCTGCACAGCGGTGTCTGCCTGCAGGGTGAGGAAACGTGACTGTCTATCCGAGGCTGCTTGGCTAAGGCAGTCAGATTGATCACAATGGGAGCAATCTCTTTTTTCCCCCAGACACTTGTTTGGGTTCTGTGTAAGCTGTTCCACTCATCTCTATCAGAGCACACTCCACTAAACCTTCTCACACTTCTAGGCAGCTTTTGCAGAGGTAAACATACCACATACGACGCACCAGAGGTACAGTAGCCGTGTGCAGCCAGTCACTTTAGGATGTGCCCCAGTCTGCTCTAGCACGCGCACACACTCACACCTTATTACACTGTGCCTCACTGAGAGAGTAGTTATAGAGGACCCTAATCCATCTTTTACAGCTGATACAGTAGCTGAGCCAGAGGGTTTGGCTTCAAGACAGTTCATCTACAGACAAAGCTGTGCCTTGACTGTGTTGTACACTATGGGTCTGCGTGTGTGTGCGCGTGTGTGTGGAGGGGATGTGTTTGTAATTCTGTGTGCATTTTTGTGTTGTGTGTGAGTGTTTACGTATAGGTCGTTTTTGGAGTCCATTAGCATTTGCAATGATTTGAACTCAATCATGCTGAATGTAGCGCTCGGGATTAAGGTTGTACAGGCAGATGTCAGCAGCATCCAAAACACTGAGCACAAAAGGGAGCAGCGTCCTCTTTTTTTTTTTTCCTTTCCCTTTTCCTTCCTTTTTTTTTTTTTTTTTTTTTTTTTGCTTTTTTTTTTTTTTGCAGAAAATAATTTTTCAAAAGCTAAAACAAAAAAAGCTACAGTGTCCCTACTCAACAGTGGGTGGGCCTGCATGTGGAAAAGAAAAAAAACAGCTCAGCTATTGGCAGACAGAAGGTTAACCCGACTCAACCTCTCTGATGAGCGTCTGATACGAACGCGGGTCGGCGGAAACACCTGGAGCCACGTGGCGCTGCGGCTTTTGCACTCAGTTATGCGTCACAGAGCAGAATGATCTCCCAGATACATAAAAGCCAGAGTCAGATTTGCACTATGTAGGGCAAGACGAGAGGCAGGGAAATGGGCATAACTAATATCACTGATGTTTGTGGAGAAAACCACGGCATAATCCCGGGCACATGATAGTAGTATTTACTTGGAGCTCCTGAGGGCATTCACAGTGTCAGTGTTTTTCTCCCGTTTCTGATGTAAAAATCATTGAGCATAGCACCGTGTTGGCCGATCATTGTGTTTATGCTATTGAGTGAAAATGCAGGTATTAGGACATCAGTGTAGTACAGTGGTTAACCGCACAGGAATGTGATAAATATGTAAAATGTTTCCATGTACGCTTGATTGTTCTTGTTTTTTCTTTTTTTTAGACAATTTTTATTCTTTTATTTTTATAAGGATTTATAACATTAGTGTTATATTATCTGGCAGTCAACATATCCTTGTTAATAGCATGACTTCATCTAGTGCTTTAATAACTATTCCATTATCAATCAATGCACTGATTAGTTTAAAATTAATTGTTTTATTGTTTGGCCCGTAAAATGTCAGAAAATAGTGAGACACGCCGCTCGCAATCTCCAGGAGCTCAAGCAGATGTCTTTAAATTATTCCAAACAACAGCGCACAAGCCCAAAGATATTTACTGTGATTTACACAGAGGGGAAAAAAAAAAACATATTTCCGGGAAGAAATATGTGAATCAGCCACGGGTTACTGCGAGCCTCATCTAAAGCAGAGATAAACTCTGAAACACGGTGAGATGCCAGAGGTGGATGTTTTTGCTCCCAAGGAGGCAGATAATGACAGTGTTTCAAGAAATGTTGATATGTCGTGTCAAGTGTTAGTCAAGTATACTGTTAAAAAAAAAAAAAAAAAAACAACTTTCCCTCCCCGCAGTCTCTCATCCTGTAATCACAGTATAATCATGTTTTAATAGCAATGCCTTCCCGTTTAGGATTAAATTGCTAGGCTACGGCAAAACATCCCTCTCACCCTATGATATTCAAGAGACGTCTGCGTTTAATGCCGCGCTGCATTTACAGAGCAAAGCACTTGTTTAGATAGGTTCCCCGCAGTTGTCTGTACACAGCGCCATTATCATTCATATTGAGGGAAAATGTAGGGAAAGACAGATTAATAGAGATGGATGCAGATATTTCATAAGCAAATAATGAGCACTATCACGTGCAGTTTCAAAGGACTTAAAGGGTTGTTGTTTTTTAACTTTGTACAGGTTCCTCTTTAAAATGGTTCATCGATCATATATAAATAGTCACAGAGTTGCATGTTCACATGGTGTCCCTTGTGTACATAGATATATATATATATATATACATATTTGAAGTCAAGATTGAAATGCACTCATGTCATATTTCCTCTTTACAACATGCAACTGATCTGCATTTACTCGGCGAGGATCATCATCGCAAAGACAAAAGATAGTGACATACGTTACATACATCTCCACTCACCGGGTGCCAGAAGGAGGTGAATTATTCAGGTCACTCATGCTCCCGCCGCGCTGATGTAATCTGTCGTACCTACTGCAAAGCCTTCACACCCCTAAGTAAAGTTGAGTAAAACAGGCTGTTAGCAAATAAAAATTAAACTCCATCACTCTCAAGTAATGTTATATCTGGGTACTATTTTCTATCAATTGTCAGGGTTACAAGCAGAGCACTTGAACTTTAATTACTTTTTTCACTGGCACCCGTCCTAAAGGGACTAGATGATATCAAGGAGGATGAGCTTTAACACACCTTGTTGACAAGCAGGGGCTCCGGTGGGTTTTTTCCCTCCCTCTCGCCGTCTTTCTTTATTACTGTTTAATAATCACATTAAGGTCTCTCAAGGTACAGTTCAAACAACCCTGCTAAATGTGTAATGCACTGCATCATAGCGAAGGCAGCCAACAGTCTGTGTTGGCAGTCGCTTTGCAAAAGGAGGAGAAGCCTAATGAATAATAAAAGTCACAAAAATGTCTCTGGTGATTCAGGGAGATATTGTTTTGATGGCTCTTATAAACTCTTTGGCATCTTTAAAATACTCTGGGATGAGCTCAGTAAAAATATTCAGGCAGTTATCTCCCCTGTCAGACTAGAAATCCCATTGTACGATCCAAGACGAGCGCGGTTCATATCAACTGTCTTGGAAATGGCTCACCTTCAAAGCAGATCAAAGTTGCGATTCCATTAACATACAGGAGCTCGACTGAAGACAGCAACTGTCACAGAGTATCCAACCGCTTTGATTAAAGTGGCTACAATTAAAACCGTGGGAATCTGAGAGTGAATTTGCTATTTAACATGAGCCTGTAAGACCACATCTGTTTACCTTGTAATCAAATTCTAGCTCTTTTTTAGTTAGCGGCACACCATGCCAAATGACGAACAAGTAGGTGAGATCCATCATAATTTGGTCTCAGGTAATGCTCCCTGATGAAAGCGATTCATGGAGAAATTTGTTACTCTTATTTATAGGTATCCCAGCGCATCTTCGCGTCTCTGAAGCGTGCTCGTTGAGCATGTGAGATTTATGTAAAATTGAAGCCCCAGCAGGCTAAATGGATGACAAACCTAAATCATCATCCAAACATTGGCAGGGACGAATTTTCAAACACACTCAGTCAAAGTGTTGATAACCTGTGAGTCAGGATTTGTGTATTTTTGCGCCACCTGAAGATATTACTCATGGCCACTTGGCGTGACTCATATCATTAACACGGGAGTAATCTAAATCATACCACAGCTGGAGTCAAACAAGGGGATAGCCAGGTACTCGCTCGGCTTTCACTCTATGGAATATGAGTTTTTTTTTTTGCTTTTTTTTTTGCCTCTACGTTGAGGCACCTCTGAACAGACCACATTAATTGATGATGTTTTGCAAGTCTTGTGCAAACACACCAGATGATGATCGTAAACAGAGCTGATGGATGATAACGTTATCTCCCAACGATGTGCTGCGTCAGGCTCTGTGCTCATATTTACAGATAAGAACACAAAAGGCAGAAAATATATTTTGTTCCAAACCTTGAATCCACTCCTGTTGTTTTCTTTTAGTTCGGTATGGAAGTACTCAAACATTTTTTTTTTCTGGTCAGCTTCTGAATTATGAATCACTAGAGGGGGAAAACAAAATAACAGTATAGAATAGCAGGGGTTAATTGTACACAACACCGATGTCTCGTATTATATCAGGTTGGAAGTGCAAATCTGAATGACTATGAATATTGAATATCTAACCTATATGGACTGCTGGTAAATTCATCCTTAGTCTTCAAGAGCATAGCTTAAAGTATTATTCCCTTCAAAACACAATAGAATTTCCCAGTCTGCCAGTATTTTCTTCCTTTATTTTTTTTTATTTGCACATGCATTTTGCACGTGCGCATGCACACGTGCACACACACACACACATACCCAGAGAGAGAAAGCGAAAAGAAATCTCTGTAGATGAAGAGGAATGCATCCCTCTCTCTCTCTCTCTCTCTCTCTCTCTCTCTCTGTGTCCATCTCCCCTCACCCTTTTCTTCGCCTCTGTTATCTCTAGTCCTTTGAAACAGCACCTGTTACAGACTCGCAGCTTGGGAGCTCCGTCATGATGTAGTGTGCACTCCTGCGTGATACAGTGCCAACTCCCAGTTTCACATTCAGCCCTGCTGATGTGCGAGGCAAACAAGCCGGGACATCTTCATCCTCCAAGAGCTTAATGACTTCTTGGAGCATTGTAGATAGGGCACACCAGACCGTAACACTGTGTGCCATGTTGCTCTTTGTGCCACGCGTCCACTGAAATATTTTATTTCGCTAGTTAGCTTGGATGACATTTGATGGTGAGATTGTGCAAGTGTGTGTTTATCTCGATGAATGAAACAGCTACAGCAGCCTTGTTTACTGTCTTAGCTGATGGAAATGTAATGATCCCTGCAGCAAAATGGGGACATCGCAGCAGCAATTATACCCGGGCACAGCTCAAGAAAATACAATATACTGTAAACACTATTTACCAGGGGGGGGAAATGTATTCAGGATAAGATCCAAAAAGTAGTGAAACCTTATAAAAGGAATGAGGACAATATAACCTTACTTAACTTTATTCACCATGTATTTACAACACCAGTAAAGTGGCTCATTAGTCAGAACCCTAATGAAGCTCTAATTAACTGTGTTTGCATGCGCAATAACTGAGACTACAGTTGTTTGACTGACAATCCAGATTTTAATCACAGTATTATAGCGCTTTAAATCATACATCATACTTTCCATGTCCTCCGAAAATGAAATAGCTTTATTAATGCTCTGTTTTGTCATCAAAGTAATTAAGTCTACCTAAATTTATGATGCCAATTATTTAACAGCTATATCCGCATTATGTTTATATCCACAAATTCTCGGTTATTTCAGTGGAAAGAAGTTCCTCAGCAGCAGCCATCCCCCTGGATTTACCTCTTTTTGGCCTCTTCTCTGTGAAGAAAGACACATCCTGGCAGCTGCACATCACTCCCGTGTGTAAACAGCACACACTTAGACATCCATCAAACTCGCTCAAGGTATAAATCATGTCCACCTCACCTTCCCCGCTGCACTACTGCAAAAGACAGATGTAATGTAGAAGAAATGTAGAAGCCTCGCATGATAAAGGCTGAGAACTGTCTTTATTGGAGGTATTTTGGCCTTGTATCAGTTTTTTTTTCTCTCTTTTTTTTTAACCATAGAACAATCTGGGCAGATTGCAGCCAACTCATAGCCTATTCTTCCCTCGTACCCCATCAATAACAATGAGAGAAGTGTCAGCCACTGATTAGGCTTTGATATTGAGAGTGAAGCAGGAATGGTTGTGTGCAGACAGATGCGTGCATGCGTGTGTGTGATATGTTTAGGTGTGTATTGCTTATTATATCACTGGAGATCTACTTTTTTTTCCCCCCTCTCATAAAAAATGGATTTTTAGTCAGTCAACCCGACCATCCCAGTGGTGAAAATTAGGCTGCGATGGAAAGCAAATGCAGCTTAAATCAACTACGTGCCCTCAGCCTCCTATTCTGTATTTATACACTTAAAATAGATGTGCATCATGGACTGCGGCAGGGACTATATCCTATGATGGGGCAAATTAAAATATCACAGTGTCAGCCGACCCCACACAGTGAAAGGAATTTAAAGAATTGATTTCAGTATTTAGCAATTAACATAATACCATATTGCATCTGTGCTTTCCATGCATATGCAGATCTTGATTTTATTATGCATGACTTATAGGTCAAGTTATGGAAATGAGGGGTAACACCCAATTCAGCAATACTTAACAAATGAACTGCACCAGTTGGTGTGGGAAATGAAATGTGGCAGAGTCAAAAAGACTTGGTGCAGTGCAATGAAGGTGTCTATTGAGTGTGGCGAGGACCCCTGCTGCCAAATAATGATTGCCTTTGATAGTGAGACTGAAGAAAGTCATTTCCAAGAAGTCAGGTAATTAAGGGAAAGCAGATTCAATCCAACGTTATCTGTTTCACATTATTTGTAGATACTTTCTGTTGACTTCCCAATCACCATTCATGGATTTTTAAAGATCAAGGGGCAATTTTTAGTAACATGCCGTGTCTACTTATGTACTAGTATTTCTCAGTCATGTATTTACGCCTGAATAAAAAGTTCATTCATTTCACAAACAGAGGTAACATGTAAAAGCTGCCATCCTGCGGTTCAGGGTTACTTAGCTTTAGTCATATAAGTGTAGCCGAGATAAAGCGAGACACACTGCAGGACAGCTTTTCATACTGAGTGTGTGTCTGTGACCTTGCTTCACCTCTTTTTCCTTTTAAGTGTTCTAATCAAAGAGTGAATTTTCTATACAGCTACATGTCCCCTTAGAAAACCCTTCGCCTCCAGTGAGGAGAACTGATTTCAGCTATCCGGAGCTCAGAATGCCCATTAAGACACCCTTAAAAAAAAGCAAATGCCATATTTGATTAATGATATTTTTTAAAAACGCGTGGAAATTTACATACAGTGTATGCACTGAATTATGTGTTTTAATGAAATATTATTTCTTAGTACTTTTAGGATGAAGCGCATTTCCCAGAATGAGGAAATGTTTCTTTAAAGTGCTCAGAAATGGGAACAACAACTGCTGTTTTCAAGGTCAAGAATGAAGTTAAGCTTAAATTGCTTTAGTTTCTCATAAAACTTTGACTGTATGTATCATTTGAAGAACACATAAACACATAAAGCCATCAAAATTGCCCGTCTCATTGATAGCCGTCGTTAGCAGGTTGCTGGCAAAAGCGACAGATTAATTCCCTTTTGAATCCTGCATTTCGCCGTTTATCTTGTTAAAAAACCTTCAGCAGTCATCAGATATCGCGCATCCAAACGTAAGTTCAAAGCCTGAGACAATTCAGTCGGTAAGCACTCTGGGAGCACTGCTTACTTCCAGTAAGCTCTGGTAACCGCCCCTCTGCCTCATCAGTAATAGCTCATTTGCAGTTATTTTATAGGACATGTGGAAGACATTATGCATGGGCGTCAGAAGGTAAATGAAGAGTTTGGTTGACATGATCACATCCCCATCCCGTCTTCTCTCCTCGAAACCTCCCGTCCCCTCCCTTCGCACTCAAACCATCCTTTTTCTTCACGCTAATTATCAGGCAGAATGGTGATTAGTTATGAGGCAGCGCTCCCCACCCCTTCCGTCATCCTCCAGACTCAGAGGTGTGTTTTCTCTGTGACTGGAACATGTGTTAAAAGCAGCTGGGTAGTCACAGACAGCTCCGGAGCAGTGGGGGGAAAACATGCTCCGAGTCTATAGCTGCTGCTCAAACACACACACACACACACACACACAGTGGCTGCAGGATAAAATCACACACACTCCAAAAAAAAAAAAGCTGTCACATGTGCCCCAATCACACACACACACATCTGGGTTCTCCTTGAGCTATTCCCCTCTTTTGAAGCACAACTGGCACACATACATAAACTTGAGCTCTTGTTCTCCCATTTCACTTGCTGGAGATACACACCCAAACACATACTGAAAAACGCGTCATTATCTCACATTGTTTGCCATCCATTCAGGCATTCAACGCCATGTTCACACAAACACATTTACAAAGCATTGTTTGCATCTCATTGAGGGATGGCTGAGCTTGTTTCACAGTGCTACAAAGACAGTAGGAGGGGAGAGATGGAGACATAGACAAACAGAAAGCAAGCCCAGACATAAACAGATAGCCAGACAGGCATTCTGCCTTTGGGTTTGTGATTCAGAATACTAACTAGGCATCTAAACTCACACCCAGGGATGGAAGGTGTGATGTAGGGCAGAGAAAACCGATGGGAGGGGAGGGACAATTTACCCTTGAAATCTGAGTGGTCGCCCCGGGTTCCTCCCTGGATCCTGCGCTGCACGATTGGCTATTTGATTCAGATTGGCACGCCGACAATTTAAAAAAAAAAAAAAAAGGAAGGCATAGGGATGTCTAACATTAACATCTGGCCACCCAGAGAGTATGCCATTAACATGAGCATTAGTCAAAGCTGCACCCTTCCCTGTTTCCTGTGATATATGCATTTGACAGTTTTCCCCAACACATTAGGCGAACAAAGAGGTGTCAGTTTTACATCAGGAGGTGAACGTATGTGTCAGAATTCCAGCTCCAACTACTCCAACTCCACTGGTGTTATGTTAAACCTCTCCCACTGTGGCCCTGACTTAATTTCTCCCATATGAGAGCCGTTTTAATTTGGTAATTAATCTGATATCTTTGCATTAGTCATTTGGACTGCTGCTTTACGCATCATATGGCATGTTTTTTTGCATATTCCATTTCACTGTAAAATGTTTTGGTCTGATTTAATGGTCTCTCTCTATGATGATGGATGATAAGTTGTTAAATGGATATTCGGTTTCACTTTTTTTTTTCCTCAAAGCTTCAAGTTCAGATCACTTAAATCATGTTGGCTTTTTGCTTTTCTTTTTCCCTCACTGAGATGCATACTGAGTGCATTATGAACAATGACCATAAGAATCTAAATGATGCTATTCAGCACACAAATTGTTATTATACCAGGCACTTTATCAAGCATATCATTATTTAAACCAGCTCTGGCTCACAAATGCATACAGCCAAGATCTGTGAAATATATTGCGCATGTACTTTGCTCAGTGTGGCACCATCATCTTCATCACAGTAACATCAGAGGACACTGTGCAAACAATGCAAACAGCGAATCCTTATATTTGTTTGGTCGCCATGTCTGTGTTACTAATGAGCGTTTTCCCCCAAAATATCCAAGAAGCAGCAACAGCCTGACCAAAAACATTGCCTTATTATCTATAGTGTGGTTTTTGGTGGTTCAGAATATTTGATTTAGTTAGTGTTCAGCCAGAGGACAGTCCATAGGTAGCTCCGTGTGCTGCAACATAATCCTGCAAGTTTGGAGAATACCAGGTTTTTTTTGTTTTTGTTTTTTCAGGCTGATTAAGAGGTAGAAATCTGGCTGTGGGAGAGACAATGACAGGGGAGAATCAACTTCTTTATCCCCTTCTTTGGTTGCCTGAGCCCAGAACTATAGAGGTTTTGTGTGTTTTACTTATTACTTTGGAAATGAAATGACACAAAGAGTTTGAGGTTTTAAGATTTGGAGGAGCTTTAATTCAAGGGGTTTTTTTTTCTCGCACATCGGTTGAACAGTAATGAGGCGCCCTGATTAAAGGTGCAGTTAAAGGGTTTTATTGCCCACATAACAAAAAATGGCCGATTCAACGATCACGCCCCGCAGCTCGACCAGGGCACTGATCACTGTGAACAGCACTGAGATTTCAAAAGCTTCAAAAGCACACCCACCATTCAGAGTGTTTAAAATATTTCAATTATTCAATTATTCAATTATTCAATATTTCAACGTGACCATAATCAGTGTTTTTTAAAATTACAATGGATCAAATGGCTATGTGTAATGGGATATGAAAAGGATTGCTTGTAATGAAGCACCCACACAGAATTATGACCCGATTCTGCAGTTCTCCACTATTGTGCAGAGATTTATATCCTCTCTCAGCTCATTGTTTTGTTTTTTTGGCCTGCAACTTTACTGTTTTGGTTCACTCTGCCCACTCTCAAGCATTTAACAGTCAAATAGCCAGAAATGTCTGGTTCGTGGACAGCACAAAAAACAAAAAACACGGGGTGGATGTTGGACTTATCTTTACCAGAGGCTGGACTCTAAAGGACTGGTGATGTTGCTCAGAGTCTGCTACCTATACACTATAGTGAATAGGGAACAATTTGCTCCAAACTTGCCGTATCATCTTTGTGTTTGATAAAATGTCAGTGTTTACGATTGGTTTCAGCTGCTCCAAGTGGCCTTAAATCCGGTGAATCAAGGTTCAAAGATTCCCTTTAGAATAATTTTCCAATCTTGTGCTCTACTGGTGGAAATGCAAGCACAATTGTTTGCCAAAAGCACATTGTGCTACCTGATTGGCACAACACAAATTTACCTGCAGCACTCGACTTACCATGGCAGGAGGCTTTTCCTCCAAAAACTGGCTCAAAATCACTACAGATGCAAACTGAAAGAATGGACACTCAATGAAAATGAAAATGCAAATGCAGCTGCATTAGCACTACCATCAGCTTTGAGCCAGCATGAAATTAGACTACCACCAAGTCCTGTATTTTTTTTTTCATTTTCATCAACTGTGTAGTTCCAGACTGCATTATAGAGAAAACCAGCAAGATAAGAAATGTGCACACACTGAGCTGAGACACACTGAAAAAATGGAGCTGAAACTTGCAGCCTGAGATGCAAAAACAAAGAAAGATGACTATCACAGTTTTCATTCTTATGCCAGCCTTAACCAACAACTTGTGATCTTCACTGCTGCTTAGTTTGTTTTACATAGCTCAGCTGTTGCTGGCAGTGTCGCCGTTTGTTTTTTATTTTTCTTCAAGCTATCAGGTCAGGCCGAGCTGAGTAAGAGTAAATGGTCCACTTCTGCCTGTCACTCAGCCAATACATTATAGCGTATGCAGGATCGGTGACACTAGTGGAAGTGTTGGTGGACAGATATTGACGGATAATGTGCGAGTCTAAATCCCCCCACCTGTTTACCTACAATATGTCAACGACTGAGGAACTGGGGAAAATATAGACAACTCTGACATATTGCTCACTCATGTACAAGTTTATGTTGAAACAGACACATCACAGCAAATCCTCCAATTGTCTCCCCTAAGCCGCAAAAGAGCAGAGGGATGGATCAGCCCACTGAATGTGCTCACAGTGTGGCCGCTATTGAAGATGGGAATAAAAAATGCCTAAGTCCTCTTTGAGACAAAAAAAAAACTATTGAGGATTGTGCCAAACTAAGCGCTGAGCGAATTTTTGTGTAACTTAGCAAGTTTTCGTAAAATGTTGTTTTATTCTGACAGTACAAGTATTTTTTTCAAGTTTTATGTTTTTCTTTTCTTTATTTTCTTTATTTCTTCCGTAAGCAACACAGGATTGGTAAGACGTCTAGTCATACATGCATTATAGATATTATACATTATGATGACCATACAGAGTTTTTGCATTTTAAAAGGAAACTGAAATATTGCAACATACGCAGCTGCGCTTCAGATGTCATAATTTCAGTGGATATATTTGTGACAGTTGCTGAGGGATCTGCAGGCATCAACAGTGCAGGGATATTTATTTGATGATGAAGGCAAATATCTCGACTGTGCCAGGACTTTGTTTATATGAGTGTTCCAACTATGGCAGCTTCCCTTCCACTGTAGATCTTGCGTCGTCTGCACCACGCCAAGTACTCTCTATCCCAGTTCCCCATTTTCTTCCACTGGGACCTGGCATTCCTGTCAGTCATGTGCTATCAGTGAGCCTGCAGGCGCTGCTTAGGCCTGCCCAACTATCTTCCCCCTTCCTCTCTTTCTTCTCACCCCACCCCTCTCGACAGTTTCTGTGTATCTCCCTCCACCACCTCAGTCCTCAGTGAGCACTCCGCTTTTTACCGTCCGTTCGCTCTTCTTCCGAGGTTTTCTGTCCTCAGCTTTTTTTATCTGGAAGTCTCTTCAGCTGATAGTTCATGCTGCACTTTGGTGCTTCTTGCTTGGTTTGTCTTACTTCTAATCTCAAATGTTGCTTTCTGTCTTTTTTCCCATCTTTTTCCCCACTCCCTCAGGTGCAAGGAAGGCTACCATGGACTACGCTGTGACCAGTTTGTACCCAAGACAGATGCTATCTTATCAGACCCAAGTACGCTCTCTTTTTCTATTTTTCTATCTTATAGTTTTTTTTGTTGTATGTTTTCTATTTTTTCTATATTTCTACTGTCAAGTGATTCACAAGGCAAAAAATACCCCCCAAAATACAAAAAAAAAGTAAAAGAAAGTTAAAGTGAACGTTTTCTTGTCATTTGCTGATATTTTTATAATCCAAAGCCGACTGTTAGATTGCTGGATAGAAATTCTAATTATTAGTGCTGAGCATACTGGAAAGTACTTAATTAAGATACAAATGTTTTGTTTTGTCTCATTTTTTATAGTGATGTGGAGAGCCTTAAATTGGTCTCTCCGGCCTAAAATGAGTACCAGATAACATACAGCTACTAGTACTACAATGCTACAGAGATATTGTTACAATAACTCCATCCATCCATCCATCCATCTTCCTCCACTTATCCGGGACCTGGGTCACAGAGGCAGGAGTCTGAGCAGAGATGCCCAGACTTCCCTCACCCCAGATCACTTCCTCCAGCTCTTCCGGGGGGAACCCGGAGGAACTCGAGGTGTTCCCAGGCCAGCCGAGAGACATAGTCTTTCCAGCGTGTCCTGGGTCTTCCCCGGATCTTCCTTCGGGACATGCCGGTGGGACATGCCTGGAATACCTCCCTAGGGAGGCAACCAGGGGGCATCTGAAACAGATGCCCGAGCCACCTCAGCTGACTCCTCTCGATGTGAAGGAGCAGCGGCTCTCCGAGCTCCTCCAGAGTGACTGAGCATCTCACCCTATCTCTAAGAGAGCACCCCACCACCCTGCGGAGGAAACTAATTTCAGCCACTTGTATCTGTGATCTTGTCCTTTCGGATCATTACCCAAAGTTCATGACCATAGGTGAGAGTGGGAGCGTAGATTGACCGGTAAATTGAGAGTTTCGCCTTTGCTTTGACTTAGCTCTTTCTTCACCACGACGGTCCGGTACACCGACCACATAACTGTGGAGGTTGCTCCAATCCACGCCTGTCAGATCTCACGCTCCATCTTTCCCTCACTCATGAACAAGACCCCGAGATACTTGAACTCCTCCACTTGAGGCAGGACCTCTCCACCCACCCGGAGAGGGCATGCCACCCTTTTCCGGTCGAGGACCATGGCCTTGGATTTGGAGGTGCTGATTCTCATCCCAGCTGCTCCACACCACAAACCACTCCAGTACATGCTGAAGGTCCTGGCTTGATGAAGCCAACACGACAACATCATCTGCAAAAAGCAGCAAAGATGAAATCCTGTGGTTCCCAAACTGGACTCCCTCCGGCCCCTGGCTATGCATAGAAATCCTGTCCATAAAGATTATGAACAGAACCGGTGACAAAGGGCAGCCCTGCTGGAGTCCAACATGCACTGGGAACAGGTCTGACTTTACTGCCGGCAATGCAACCAATCTCCTGCTCCGGTCATTCGTACAGAGACCAGAACAGCCCTTAGCAACAAAGAGCCCCGGATCCCATATGCCCTTGTGGAGCAGCACTCCCCACAGAATACCACAAGGGACACGGTTGAAGGCCTTCTCCGGATCCACAAAGCACATGTGGACTGGTTGGGCAAACTCCCATAAACCCTCAAGCACCCTGTGGAGAGTATAGAGCTGGTCCAGTGTTCCACGAGCCGGGACAAAAACCGCATTGTTCCTCCTGAATCCGAGGTTCGACTATCAGCCAAATTCTCCTCTTCAGTACCCTGGCATAGACCTTCCCGGGGAGGCTGTGAAGTGTGATCCCCTGTAGTTGGACCAGGACACACTCTAGTCCAGTCCCCTTTTTAAACTTTAAGAAGGACCACCACCCTGGTTTGCCACTCCAGAGGTACTGTCCCCGACCAGAGGCGTGTCAGCCAAGACTGCCTCCACAACATCCAGAGTCTTGAGGTACTCACTCAGGGCGGATCTCATCCACCCCCAGCGCATGCCTTGCCACCGAGGAGCTTGCAAGAACTACATCAGTGACTTTGGCTTGGGTGATGGACACGAGTCCACCTCAGAGTCCCCAGCCTCTGCTTCCTCAGTGGAAGGCGGGATTGAGGAGATCCTCAAAGTATTCCTTACACTGTCCGACAATTTCCTTAGTTGAGGTCAACAGTTCCCCACCACTTTGCACTAGCAAACGGTGTTGGCAGAGTAGTGCTTCCCCCTTCTGAGGCGCCGAACATGGTTTGCCAGAATTTCTTTGAGGCTGACCGATAGTCCTCCTCCATGGCCTCACCAAACTCCTCCCAGGCCCGAGTTTTTGCCTCCAGGACTGCCTGGGCTGCAGCTTGCTTGGCCTGCCAGTACCCGTCAACTGCGTTGGATGTCCCATACATAGGCCAACATGGTCCAATAGGATCTTCAGCTTGACGGCATCTCTTACTTCCGGTGTCCACCACCGGGTTTGGGGAGGTTATTGCCACCACGACAGGCACCAGAGACCTTGCATCCACAGTTTTGAACTGCCACGTTGACAATGGAAGCAGAGAACATGGTCCACTCAGACTCAATGTCCCCAGCCTCCCTCGGAATCTGTGAGAAGTTCTCCCAGAGGTGGGAGTTGAAGACCTCCCTTGACAGAGGGCTCGCCAGCCAGACGTTCCCAACAGACCCTCACAATACATTTAGGTCTGCCAGGTCTGTCCAACTTCCTCCTCTCACCAGTGGATCCAACTCACCACCAGGTGGTGATCAGTTGATAGCTCAGCCCCTCTCTTTACCCTGAGTGTCCAAGACATATGGCCGGAGATCAGATGAAACAACAACAAAGTTGATCAATCTACCTCCGGCCTAGGGTGTCCTGGTGCCATGTGCACTGATGGACACACCCTTATGCTCAAACATGGTGTTCGTTATGGACAAACTCTGACTTGTTGCACAGAAGTCCAATAATAGAACACCGCTTGGGTTCAGATTGGGGAGGCCGTTCCTCCCAATCATGCTCCTCCAGGTATCACTGTCATTGCCCATGTGAGCGTTGAAGTCCCCCAGTAGAACAATGGAGTCCCCAGTCAGAGCACCTATCAAGTACCCCTCCCAGAGACTCCAAGAAGGACGATTGGTACTCTGTACTGCTGTTCGGCCCATAGACATAAACAACAGCAAGAGACCTATCTCCGACCCGAAGGCGCAGGGAAGCGACCCTTTTGTTCACTGGGGTGAACTCCAACACATGGCGGCTGAGCTGGGGAGCTATAAGCAAGCCCACACCAGCCTGCCGCCACTCACCCTGGGCAACTCCAGACTAGTGGAGGGTCCAGCCCCTCTCAAGGAGCTGGGTTCCAGAGCCCAAGCTGTGCGTGGAGGTGAGCCCGACTATCTCTAGCCAGGTACCTCTCAACCTCCTGCACAAGCTCAGGCTCCTTCCCCCCCAGTGAGGTGACATTCCATGTCCCTATTGGCCAGAGTTTTGGTCCAAGGGATTGGGTCGTCGAGGCCCCCCGGCCACGACTGCTACCCAAACCACATTGCACCGGCCCTTCATGGAACTTCCTGCAGGTGGTGAGCCTACTGGAAGGCAGGCCCACGTCGGCATTTCGGGCTGAGCTGGCCACCAGGCACTCGCCTGCTGAGCCCCTAACCCCAGGCCTGGCTCCAGGGTGGGGCCCCAACTCCTTGTTGTTCTTTTATCCATGAATGAGCTTGTGAACCACTCTTAGTCTGGCCCGTCACCTAGGACCTGTTTGCCATGGGAGAACCCTACCAGGGGCGTAATGCCCCCTGACAACATAGCTCCTAGGATCATTCGGGCACACAAACCCTCCACCACGGTAAGGTGGCGGTTCAAAGAGGGGGTTACAATACCTGTGTTACAGAATTTAATTTATTAGAGCATGGATGTTTTCAGTTGTATTATCTACGTTTGGCCTAATATTAACATTTATGACCATTTCTTTTATAATAGGGGGTCATACATTGATTAATAGTGTCAAAATGTGGAAATTCTCATTTGAATTCAAATTAGGCAATTATTATAGCAATAAAAAATGATTATTTAGTTACTAGACACAGTCAAAATGTGTATCATGAGACTGTGTTTCTTTATTGGCCTACATAGACACAGTGCTACCATGCAGATATTAGAATTAAGTCCTCTGCATTAAACCTCCTGTATCTTTTATTATGGTCTTTAATCTTGCTTTGCTTCCATCTAGCTAAAAGGAAGGAGTCTTCAGTTTTCTATTGTTCATGAGAAACAATTCACCCCCGCGAGTCTTTGAATCCCCATGACAGCTATGTAGTGTAGTTAAAAAATAAAGCAAAAGTCAGAGGTACAAGGAGGAGAAATTGGAGGCCCCCGAGCCTTTCCCACAAGACTGCAGCTTTACAAATTCACACTGTTTTATGGAGTGACTTGGCTCCTCTGCACCAGGAGTCAGGGAGAAAGCTATCCTATTGCCTTCTGTTTGATGCCACCAGACCCTCTGAGAGTCCATTAATGGGGTCACAAGGCAGTGTCACGAAGCATGTTTCATGGCCCCTCACGGCACCCAGTTTTCACAATGGGATTTATTTTATCTTCTATAGACAGACATCAATTTTCCTGTGTCCAGATTGAGAGATTTTTGTGTTGTTCTTTGAAATAAGCTGAATCTTATTGTGTTCTGTACAAAAAAATGGACACCCAAAAACAAAACAAATACAATTGATTAAAACATATTCAGAGTACATTTTCATTTATTAAAAATGTATAGGACAAGAGTACCCAGAAGGCAAAATATAAAAGAGGGGTTTATAAAACAGTTCTTATGTTATGCACATTTCTATGTTTTTTTCAAGACGCTCCAGTAAAATATGTATATCTATATGCATATATGTATAGATATATGTATATGTATATACATCTGCTATTATTTACAACATTTTAAAGCTGCATTTCCTGCAGTGTGAGAGCTTACTGAAAGCAATTCAGGGAAAACTAATCCCATGAAAAGAATTTCCATTTCAAAACAAACAAGGAGGACTGAAGCAGAGAATTAAAATAGATGGATTTTGTCAGTGGATTAAACATACGATATGCCTTTCAGATGCATCTTTTACAGTCACTAAAGGTGAGCCTATAAAATAGTTTGATCAGCATGTGGGAAAACGCAATATTCAAGAGTAGGGATCTCCCAATCAACAGCATTAACTCCTTAGCCACTGAGCTCTGTTTGCACTGTTGCTGCTCTACTTGCTCATGGCAGCCAGAGTAATTTAAGCGATTCTCAATCTTTTCATCTTTTTTTGTCCCCTTTAAAGGAAGCTAAATCTATTAGCAGCCCCCTGTAACAGGTTGCTTATGTCTCCGAGGTATGAACAATGAGCCAAACAGTATTTTTTTCCTTCACAGATTTATTTATCAGAATCATTGCAACATTAAAGCAAATTCTGAAATTAACCGTTTTGTGCTTTAAAATTGTTATTATATTCAAACATATGAATCAAAATAAAGTATGAAAATCCTTGGCACTGGCGTAAAGTACAAAATTTAGGTGTATTTAGAGACTGAAATAGTTGCAGGGAATAGAAATGCATACAAATAAACATATGGTATAATATTTCCACATTATTACTGAATGTACGCATCAACATAATACTCCAGTGCTATTTTGAGAAGCAGAAAACACGCTGCAGGAGGAGAACTTGCTTGGATGCTACAGAAGGAAGTTGGATGACTGTTGTCATGACATGTTGGCATGTCAGGTATACTGTATGCAAGAAACTTCCCATCACAGATGTTTCATTAAATTAGGCTCCATAGTGAACTTTTGTATCTCCATCCACCCACGCTGTATACAGTACATATACACATACGTATGCAGCTTGCATATGAACAAGGTGGTCTAAAGTGTAGCCTCGCCAGACCTGTCATGAATATAAAAATCTCATGGAAAGCAAGTAGAGGCTCTCCAATATCTTTTATTGTGGTTATATAAGCTGTTGCTCTCATCTAACTGAAGGCTTTGGGGAAAACAATCTTGTGCACATGTCCACTTTTCACTTTTTCAGTCTCAAAAAGTTCATCTTGTCCTTTCATCTTTTGTCCATTTAATTCTGTTGTGTAGTTGTCAATTGATAGATGATTAAGTGGTGTCAGAATGTACAATACCCATCAAATATCTATTAAAAAAGACAATAAAATCCTAATTAAAGCTCTGCCAAAACAAATATTCATTGGTACTTTTGTGCCATGAAATCTCCCCACCCCCTTGTATTGAAAAAAGAAAATAATTGACAGCTGTAATATAAAATTGCGTACAAATTCTCTTTTATCACCACTCCAGGCGCGCACCTGTTCACTACAGGAAACTGTGATTTGGCCACAGTCGTTCAACCACCACAAGAGATAAGTGTACACTGGAAGATTTGAGAGAGGAATGAAGCCTATTTTGATCTCTGTTGATACAGAGTAATCTAAAATTTACCCAGATTACCAAGGGTTTTGTGGATTATCCTGCTTTCAAAAGCCAAATCATGTAATAACATACACACATACATGCACACACGAACTGCAAGTGGGACAGGCTCCAGTGAAATTCAATTCTGTGTATGTATGTGTGTGTGTGCAAGTGTGTGTGTACAAGAAAGTTTTTGCTTTAACACGGCTGTTTGCGTGTTTAATTCCACATCTTCGTTCGCCGACTTGGCAGCATCAGACACAAATCGCACCCCGTGGTATGAAAAGTTACATCCGGCAAGCACTTTCTTTTTACCTCCTTTAACCTTTCTTTTTTTTTTTTACTGAAATCAATCTCTGTGCACCTTACAGTCACAAATCATCCATCGTCCACCCTCTCATCCTTTGTCTTGGTATTGACTGGCCTCAAAGCAGCCACTCAAAAGAGCAGTCCTCACTGGCTCGTGCACAGTGCATACACACACCCTCGCCGAGGTAGAAAGAGGATTGGAGGCTGTCGTGCACATCTCAAAAGCCCAGGGACAAAAGGAAAAGAGGCTCCCTGCCAGGTACTCCAGCTACACTGCTGTGAACTGCACTTTGGAAATGAGGCAGGGGGAAGGTGTTGGGGTCTCGTGTGTTGGTGCACAGTGGAGACGTAGTGGGGTCTTTAATTGGGGACATGGGAGTGGAGAAAGGTTGCAATCTGGTTTATTCGCAGCAAAGAAGCAGAATTAGCTTCTCCCTTAACTGTGAGGGAGAGTTTAGGGGACGCCGCTAATGGTGTTCAGTCGGGCCAGTTGCACCTTCGAGACTACGGAGATTATGTTTGGTGGAAGGGTGAAAGAGGGGAAGGGGGCGGGGGTGAGCCGGCTTTTGGTTTTACCCAGCTGATTTACAAAGAGGAAGAAGGCAAGCCTGTAATTTGAACTATTTATCTCTGGTAGATATTAGGCCTGGAGTAAGTAGCTACACAGGATATTGGGTTCAATAATGCACACACAGACACACTCACACACACGCCGGCACATTGGCTCCCCAGCTCCCTGCTCGCCCAAGTGAAGGAGGGGATTAAGGATTTGATTCACTCCTGCCATTGTCTCTCCCACCTGCCAGATTTCTGCCTCTTAATCGGGGCCAAGAGCATCTGACATGATGCACAGGTATTCTCCAAGCTTGCTCAAGGCTCCCACAAGACTCCGTAAGTGATTCCCCGGGGTGCTTTGAGTTGCCAGTGCGAAGGATTGGGAGCCTACATGTATTATGATTGGTGAATGTCTCCAGACACAGCAATTCCAGGGGATGGGATGTGTATCAGTGCTGTAATGACATCATCTGCACAGGCTGTGACAGTCGGGGCGATTTAGAGGGGGAAAGTGTTGGCTGTTGCCATGGGCAATCACCGGGAGAGGCTTGAATGGATAATACATATCAGGCAACATCAGTGAGATACTGAGTTCACCTCCTTGGCCTTGCCGAGTGCTCGCACCACGGCGGCAGTAGGCGCCTCATAACAAAAATGTCCACCATGTCTTTATCATGCGGTTAAATCTCAAAATTCCTCATGGCAAACAGCGTCGTGTTTGCTGGCCAGAATTGATTGGCTCTTAACTGTTTTAATTAGTAGTTTGTGAGTTCCTGCGAGACCGACACTGAATCAGCAGTCGCGTGTAATAAATGCTGACATTTGTTAAATAATCCTCGAGGCTGCAGGAGATAAATTTGGAAAAGATGAACTTACATTGTGTTTAGTAAATAAACACGATGACACCTGCTTCCCTATTTAGATACAAACATTAATTAATTTGTTAATTGACTGATTCGATTGGGGATTTAAGACCTGCTTTTCAGTCTTTTTTTTGCCCCTTCATTTCTCTCTTGTTATCATTACAATCAAGAAAATCCCCTTGCCTTATTAAGAATCTGCCAGGCAGTCATAGAGTAAATGGCAACCCTGGCTTTGTGTCTAATAACTTAAATAAACATTTTCCAGGCCCGAATGCACTCTGAAACTTTCCCTGAGTGTCATAAGTTTGCTAACAGTATTTCAGATTTGATCGTTCACATTAAAAAGACCCATTTCCTCAAATCACACCTCTTAATAGAGTGAGATAACCTTGTGCAATTATTATATTCCATTCATCCAACTGTTCATTTGTCTCTGGCCTGAATCTCTCTCCGGTTCTCTGGGGTGTTTTTCCTGGATTGTTTTTCCTTGATTTATTTTTCCTCAAGCTCATGAAGCCGCAGCACAGACAGATTTTCCCATGGCACAATCAAAATGCGTCCAGGAACACATGTTTTTTTTTTCCCAATCTTAGCCACTCTTTTTTTTTTTCTTCCTTTTTTTTTTGAAAGTGCCCACCACATAATCTGTCAGGAGCTTGGCAAGCCACATTCTATTTAAAACTCAGACCACCTCTGTCAGAAAAGCAATTACTAGTGAGGGTTTCATTTTAATTTAAATGAGATTACATTACAGTGACATGAAAAAGGGGCACTGTCAGGATGGAAGGAACACGAGTGTTCCTTTTTATCTGTTTCCCCAGCACTGGGATTGGGGGGGAAAGACTTAACAGCGCGAAGAAAGACTGTGTGTGAGAGAGGGAATATGTCAAAGTGTGTGTGTGTGTGTGCGTGTGTGTGTGTGTGTGTGTGGTGCAAGAAACAAAGACATGCAGACAAGAGTGTAACTGTACTTTATGTCTGTGGGTGCACATGCCTGCGAATGTGCTATATTGAAAAGCTATGCTCGGAGACAGAGGAGAACAATTACTGCAATGCCTTGGGCTCAAATCAATATAAAAGGCATGTGCAAAGCAATGCCAGTGACATGAAGCTATATGATATGTCATTTTCAACTTTTATTTTTGCGATCCTTCCTCTAATCCTCTCAGCCCCCGTATCTTTGTTGTTTTCTCTCTTCTTTCAAAGCCACTGCAGGCTGTGTAAATTCAGAGTGCATCATGGAAAAGCATACCAAGCATCTCGGGCTGGATGGCTCATTACCTGGTGCACAAGGGAGAGCTATGTCAGAGGAAGCCGTCAAACCAACTTTAGGTCTAGTTGTAGCATGTGTGTCTCCCTAAGGTGAATTCTGAGTAAGATCGAGGCATGTCATGTTGTAACTGTTTTATCCTCCTCTCTCTCTCTCCACCTTCTCTCCCCACCTTCCCTCCCCACCCCTGTTTACCCATTCCCTGCCTTTTTCTCATGCTACCCTTGAATGGAACAGCGGATGAACTTGGGATCGAGTTCATGGGTAAGATAACTTTTCATTGACTGCGTGGAGTGCTCAGTCTTTTCATTTCTCCACGTCTGCGCAATGCCACATACAAAAACATACAATCCAGCACAACAAGGCCACTCACCTTGGAAAATTAATGTGGGCCAGTCGCCATGGAAACACCGTGGTGGTGAATTAGGTGTATTCTGTCTGCATGAAGAACAGTACTGAGAGGAGTGATGTAATGAGGATAGAGCAATAAGACAGACCGCCGCAGTTCATGTATGAATGTGCGTCTGCTCGCTTGCCGCATGTGTGCACGGCCAGTGTAATGGCAATTACTGAAACTGTACTTTCTTTGAATTTATTTCAGTCCACCAACAGAGTAAGAGGCAATGAAAATACAATTTAAACCTCTTTTGGATTCCATTGATATTACTTTAGATATCTTTTCACCTTCCAGGTGGTTAACAAATCTTTAAAAAACAAATTATCCAGCCCTCTTTCTCTGATAATGACATACTGCTCTTTGTCCAGAGGGAATATACAATCTTACACACAGGCTCCACCACACACCTACTGCTTTTCATTTTCTCTTTGCTGTCTTTTCCCCACTCTCCGGCTCGCCATTGTGCATGCATAAAAACCAACAGTGCGTGCTGTGAAGTTTTTTTTTCCAATTAACATGGCTTCATACACTGCCGTCAAGTCACACACTTCCTCCAGGAAACAGGGGTGGGATGTAAAGACGCTCTCTGAAGTAGATGCCTGCCCTGCACACGGCATTCCTCAGCTCAGTGGTTTTAATCTGGGGACTAAATTAGTTCAGAATGCTACTGCAGGTGGGCGGATGCATTAGAGAAAATGAGAACAGGATTGATCGATAGATAGTTGGACAGATGACAGGCAGAAGCGCAGATAGGGTTTTTTTTGTTGGTTTGGGGGGCTCTGAGGTAAGCACTGCGCCTCGTCACTTGCTTATTCATTGTGCTCCATTGTGACTTCCTCTCCTGCTTTAGCAATGAATCTTTTGATAGCTGTTATATAAGTCCAATATGTGACAGTCTGAGTCTGAGACAGTCAGTCAGAATGCAGCAAAGCACTGTTTGAAGAGGGATTGAATGCTCTAAATATGATGTCGCCTTTTGATATTCTTGCATTCTTTAGCCCAGCAGCTGGAGCACTCTGTGTCTCGCTAGTTTTCCCTGATGTATTTCAGGCTGAATAGCCAATTTTGTCATGGATACTTGGCATGGTCTTCGCTGTAGCATTTTTTTTCCTTTCTAGTCATGTGGAGAGTCGTTTCTATGATATAGCTGCCCATACGGCATTGTGTTGTCCTTATGCCATGTCAATATGACATGGCATAAATTGGTTCAATATGACATGGCATAAGGCTTAGCCTGTATAGCTGCGGCTGTTTGGTTTGTTCCATTTCCCAACATGCTCTTGCATCTAATTTCAAGAATGCCTTGTAGGCATCAGGCATGAAAGGCCTGTAATGGTTTTATGTACAGACTGCATGTTGGTTTTTCCTTGCAGCCATTCAGCAGAGCTTTGTCGACAGCTGTTTTTATGTTCATATTTTGGAAAAGCCTATTTCATCCATCCAGAAGAGGCGGAGGCTTGTCTCAGGTGGTGCTCCACATGAGCAGCAATGATGTGGCAGCAGGGAAGGACATTTCCCATACATTTCAAAGATGCAAACGTGAGAGAGGTTGTTTCACTGATGGTAAAGGCTGGAGGGTTTGCAGGGGCACAGACAGACGAGTGACACATCACTTATAAACAAAGAGCCGAGGCAACTTCTGTTGTTCATTTGTAAAGTGTAGCTTGAAGACGTTCACTGCTGTGTCCCTGACAAATTACAGGGTTGCGATCCAAGAACTCACTGACAGCTCCACCTCACAGATGTATTATAATAATTGTGTCAAATATGTGCACAATAGATCCTGGTGGTTTTATCTCAGGGTTGATATTATCGACCATATTGGCTTGTTATAGCTACATATATCAACGCAGATGATGTTTCAGTCGTCTAAATTGTAACAGAAAATGTGTATAATTGCATGCATATGTTACTATTTTACCTTAATTTCCTCCAAGTTCATATTATATTATGACTTTAATGAATTATTCATGGTTAATACTTATGATTTGATTTACTGTAAATTGATGCCTGTCTTATATTTAAAGATACTTTTATCTTTGCAAATAGTTTATTCTGCTACCCCAAATCTCATCTCAACCTCCTAACATGCCAGCAAAAACTGTTTTAAAATGTAACTATTTCCACCCAGTATTTGTCACATTTACGCAAAAACAAAAATATAACCAAATGCATCTCATTTTGTCCAGAAATTAAATATGCAATAATGTGTCACAGCTGGCCACCCCTGTAGTTTTTCTTTTGACTGGCTCTATTTTAATCAAACCCTTACTGCCTCCTTTTTGCAAAAGCTGAGTGGGCAGTTTGGACCTCTGACGTGTGTGTGTTTTATATATATTTATATATATATCGTATATATAGTGCAGATATATGTGTGTATATCCACATATTATACCTCCAGGATGAGTTCTGATGTTATCTTTATATTTTGCCAGGAGCACTCTAATATTAAAAAGGTTTCCCTCCAGTTTGAACTCAGTTACACCACACTACCCCTTAAATGTGTCGATGCAGCACTGATGTAATGCAGAGGAAGAAAAAAAAAAGGGTGCTTGGTTGCACTCCAGAGTAAGTCTTGAACACAGGAAGCTCTCAAACAGCCTTAAAACAAGAGTTGGGGGTGACGTTGATAAACCTGGGCAGACAAGCACGGATGAAGAAGACCTCCCAGGACAATTCTCTGTTGACAGCATCAAAAAGCCACGCACATACCCTCAAAGGTCATGAACAGGCTGTGGTGATGTTCTCTGCACTTTATCATGCAGTTGTCAAGGTGGTGAGTTCAGATACAGGGGGATTTCTTGTATTTTGAGTGACTGAGTAATGTCAGAGTGAGTGTGTTCAAGGTTATGAATGACAGTGGGACAGAGAGGACTTCCCAAATGGAAAAGTTGCATAACAAGTTGCAGGTTTTAGATTGTGCTCATTCTGACCACTAGATGATTTGGTGTGATTTTGACTAGCCCGTGCATGCGCCACCTTCACCCCCACACCATGCACTGTGGTAAGTAGTGCAGCTCCACAATCCAGCTGCTCAGTCAGATATCTGCTGGGATCAACTGCTACTTGTCCCAGCTGCTTGTGACCTTAAGCCTCTACTGCTGATGTGCAGGGGTCTGACAAGAAGCTCCGGGAGCATTCATTTGCTGCTAATTCCCTGTCCCCATCAGTCTCTGACTGCTGACACACATACAATCCATGCACGCATACACACTCAGTATGGCCCCTGCAGTGCAGACAGTCCATCGGTGTTGCCTGCTGGGTTTGTCTGAACGAAATGATTATCACACTTCAGTTAGCACATGTCACTGAGCCCTGCCTGTGTCTGCCATGTCCCTATCTCATGCTCAAACACTGACATTTACTGACAGCAGCATTGGTCGCTTTATGCTAATGCAGATCGTGGGCGGATGTCTGTGTGTGGCTTCATGTGTATGTCCATCCACCATTTGTGTGAGTTCAGTATGTTAATTCATGACACATTTCTTCCTCCCTGCACAATCACAGCCACAGCCCATATCCATTGTGTCACAGTAGAAATGCAGTGGCCTTAACTGTATTCTCTCCTCCGCAGAGAGCGGTGACACCTACCAGAGGCAGGTGCTGTCCATCTTCAGCATTGCCTCAGGGATCTGTCTTCTTGGAGTGGCATGTATGGCTCTCTATCGCCGCAACAAGTGAGTGATGCCAGCCAGCACCACATTAGTAGAGTATGCCCCTGGCTGTGCAGAAGGAGCACTTTACTATTGTGGCATGGAGCCCAATGAAATTGTGAGTCAGCTAGAGGATGTTTTAGCGGGGCATCAAATCTAAATCGTGTAGGATGCATCTGGGACAGATACTCATGTAAGATTTATTTGGAGAGTGGTTTTCGCACGCAGGTGTGTCACAAAATGGTTCACGCAAAACAAAACACACACTGATAATGCAGGAGCGAGAGCAAGTTCAGAAACGTTAGACCCCAAGTCAGCGTGTACATGTGTGTACCCAGATAAGAGGTTACCAGGCAGCACAAATGCAGCCCGCCACAGTCAATTACTCACTGCAGGGAAGAAGAAAGAAAAGAAACGTGTACAAGAAAAAGTAATGTCATAGTAACAGGGGGAGTTAATGCAGGTTGTGTTGATTAAATTGTTCTTGATAACCAAAAATGGGTTTTATTTTCAGTACAGTAGTCACTCTAAGTAGCGCAGCACCTATCGGTCAGCGTGACCCAAGAGTCCCGGCTCAATGGTGGAATTAATGCACCGGAAATGAAACCAGAAATGAATGCACCGGAAACCCTCAGTCCTTGTGAAATTGAATCTCTTTTCCCTAAATGTTGTCGACAGTGTACCTGAGCTCGGATAGCTCATGCTCAAGTTTACTCTGCTCTTCAGTAAAGACCTGAAAATTTCATTTGTATCCGGTACTTCACAGAGGAGATTAACCAGCAGCAAAGTTGAGTTCTCGATAGCGTTTGAAGACTACAGAGGAGTAAAGAAAAGGTGATAAGAAAAGAAAGAAAATGAAAATCAAAGCCTAGTTAATTATACGTGGTAGTAAAATTCAGTAATAAGATAGGACACAGAAGTGGGACTACATATCAAAGAAGTGCTCATGCTTGCCAAATATCTATCAGTCGCGGATTGGACTATAAAAAAATAAGTACTCCACCATACGTATGTAACGTATGGTGTAGTAAGCATATATGATAATAAAGGATGGCTGGATTAAAATGTGCACAATTAATCTAGTTAGTTTATGAGGTTAATTACTTTCTTAGGCCATCAGTTAGTTGCATTTTAAAAATTTGAACCTCTTACCATGGCCATTACTCAGGAAACATTTAACAGTCGGCTGCAGAGAGAGTTTAGCAACCTAGTATTTGAAAATGAACATTTAATGGTGAATTAAACATTTAATCCAAAAGTCTTAAGCATCAATTAATTTTTAATCCAATCAAAGTTTAATCCAAAATGAAAGAACACTCTCAGATTTTATATTTAGCATAGCTAAAATATGCCATTTTACTTTTCTTTCTCCCATTTTGTTTGTTCATAAGGGCTTTTTTCATGGTTAAGATAAACCATGAAAAAAGCTCTTATGAACAAACAAAATCCCATTTTGTTTGTTCATAAGAGCTTTTTTCATGCTTAAGATAGGAACAGATTGGAAGTAATTATGCTGCACAGGTGACAAAAAGAAATTAAGTTATTTTTGGAGCAGGAAACCTTGAAAGTCTGCTTAAGTCACCAGATGGAAATGGATAGGTAAATACCTGACTGTCATTGTCTTTGAATATACAAACATGCATTTTCTATACGTTAAGAAACGTTACCCACTGTTCTTCATAGTCGCCCTCTGTAAAAAAAAAAATATCCAAACTCTGGTGTCTCTGGAGGTGTTTCTGGAATATCTCTTTCTTTTCCCAGAATATTATCGCAAAGGCATGTAATGGACGTGTCACAGTACATCGCCTTGATTAGATTTTCTCTTGTGCAAGACATCTTCTCTCCTGGTGCTATTTTTGTAGCCAGTCTGAACATTTTTCACCTCCATCAAGCCTTCAGTTACAGCTCTGGGGAAAAAAAAAAATCCTACATTTGAGTTGCAAATTGACCGGTGCTCATTTTGTCACTTTGACCTTTCAAAGGCGCTTGCACATTTTCAGCATTTGACAAATGTGATTTAGCTCTAATATGAATCAAAACACCTTAACTGTGCTTTTTTTTAAACAAAGAAATTCAAATTGCATATTTGTCCATTAAGACATTTCTTATAAGCATATCTGTCCATAGTGAATAGCTGTGAAGTGAAATTCTTCTCTAAATAGGTGACTGTGACTGGTTTAAGACCTATCTCAAGACTTGTGTAGCCTACTGTATGTGATGTATTACACACACACACACACACACACACACACACACAGACACTCAGAAAAGTGTTTGTCAGGAAAGGAAAAAGGTCAATAACTATGATCACCTGCCTTGCTCTTACATGTGTGTATAAAAAGCTGGCCAAATGGCTGCTAGAAATCAGTGAATGGACTGAAAACTGTTATCAGAGGGTGTTACCATTAGAGCCAAGTCAGAAATTACCCCAACCACAGCAAATAGCAAATAGAACCGTGAAAGACTTCGAAGTGAAGTACACCACCATGGTCATATTCACCTTACTTTCTTTATTTGTAGTTGTAGCCTCTTCCTGTCTCTCATATTTTGGTGTTTTTCTTAATTACAGTCAGGATTGTAAACAGACCATCACTTGCTCTGGTTTGCGCTCTTTTATTCTAGTCGTAATATTGCAATCTCCCTCTTTCCCTCTGCACCTGCTTCCCCCAACAGGAGACACCGGGAGAAACTCCAGGCTCATTTCTCTGATACCCGCAGCCTGAGGGACTGCAGCGTCAACGCCTCTGGCCTCATGTCCAAATCCACTCCCAGGCTTCAATACAGCCTTCAACTCCAAAAGGTAAGTCTTGACCTGTGATTGATTCAGTTCCAATCCTATCTCATAATCGGTCCCATCCTAATATGTATTGTGCTTCTCTAAAAACAGGGTTCAGAGTTTTTGACAGGATGATGTACGATATATGTGTTAATAATCTCTCTGCCGGCTGAAGCTTTTTGTTCACACTCATATCTGACATGGGCTGAGAGACAGCGGGGACTCACAGTTTAAAATAAATGCATCCTGTGTGATACAGGAAAAATCTGCTTGCCATGTTCACAATGACAGATTCCTGTGACAAACTGCAGATTGGAAATTCTAATCTGCGGCTTGCCACGTACCTTGAATTCACTGTGCAAGCACAGCAACAATATTGTATAGAGGACAAATGGTATTAAATGGCACTTTGCTATTCTTTCTGTTATTATCAGAAAGAATGCCCATACTGTTTTTTACATGTGCATTCATTTGCTGTATTGAAAATATTAGGCTTTTATTGACTTTTCGGCATTTTTGGAGCAGGGTGGACACCAGCTCAGAATTAAAAAGAAAAATGGTTGTGATTCAATTATTGATTAATGAAGAAACACAGGACCGAGACATTTTGGAGAGAAATGGTACGAGCCAAAGGAGAAAAATCCAATTTGGCCAGCTATTCCTCACAATGAAGAAAAACATCACAATGACAAACACCTGGTTAAGTGAAAAGAAATGGAAAGGTGTAGACATAAAAGAAAACGTAGCCTTAAATGAATTGCAGGCCATGTGGCAGACACAGCGGGAGACAGGACTGACCCATACATTCATAGCAGAGATGGTAGAGGATGTAAATGGTACTGATATGGCTGATGCCTCCACAGAATCCCTAGGTAATTTCAGCCTAGTGCACACTTGTAAAGGTCTCATCAAAAGAGCGCAATCTCCATAATGCATTGGAGCTTTCCTGAATCTACCCTCTTTGTTTGGTGTTAGAAAAATGGCTACATATTCGGTTTGTTTATTATTTGCTCCTGCATATTTTTTTGGTTCATAATAAGACGTTATCTTGTTGTTTTTTCATTTGTTCAGTGCGCAATTTTCTTCCACCATCTGAGGTAGCCCCTGCTGTCTTGTGCTAACATGCACCTGCTCTTTATAGAAAGGTTGCTGACCCTCGAAAACATAAATAAATGAGCACTTCACATCTTCTGCAATTTGCATGACTCTTGCTCATGTATGTATTATATATGTGTGTGCAAAAGCAGGTGGAGAGCATACTTCACTGATCATAATTGAGCGGATGGCACACGTTTGTTTTAGACACGGTTGTATTTGTTGTCGCCTGAAATTCCTTATTCAGGTTCAGCCTTGTTCTGTCATCGCCGTGTTAGTTCTTTGCCAAATGGTGCCTGAACTGAGGCTCTTTAATAATGCAACAGTGTCTCGTGTCACACAGTGAAACAAACACCCCTCAAGCTAGCCCCACCCACGGAACTGCAGTTGGCACAATCTGAAAGCTTTGTGAGGGTGTCTCTGCAAATTATGGCTTTGAGCGGTTGACAGCTAAGAAGATGTAAACGTTGTAGCTGTTAAGTAGCCGTGTTTAATTAAATAAAAAAAAATGAATTTCACATCACACAATTTCGCTCCTGCACAGACAAAGTCGCAACACAAGGGAAAAAAAAAAAACAAAGTTCGGCTGACACCACAGTCAGACTCCGACTCCATTGTCCCATGGCCCAATAGCAGCCTATTATATTAACACTATCACTGTGAAAATGTGGTGCCAACAATGTATGAGGGCTCTGCATGCAGTGAAGCCCTGTATCCTTCCACAAAGGGCTTTCAGAGCCGGACACACGGAGGAAGCCAGGAGGGAGGCAAAGACAAAAATAAAAGACAGTAATAACACAACAACACAGAAACACAAGCTGTAATAGAACAGTGTGAGGGAAGCTTAAGGTGGGATGTGAAAGATCACTGGCTGTAAGCACCCAGGAGGGGGCATGAGCTGAACAGAGCAGGGAAAGATTAACAAGTGAAACCTATTTTTCCAAAGATTTGACACAGCGACCCCAGACCACCGCTTCTCTCCACCCACTCCCTCGGCTCGCAACCATCCAGGGAGAGGACATGTGCTGTGGGTGGTGCAGGCTCGCGAGTTCTCTGGGTTTTCTTGAAAGGATGAGTTAGCTGCCAACAAAATGGAAACACTTGACAAGGGAGGGACGGAGCAGAGTGTTCTTAAAGAGGCTCAAAACACTGGCCGTATGCAGCATAACTGCTCGGCGTCAAAGCATTATGGTTTCCACTATGTGCGTTCGAGGCAGAAAGGTGGAGGATGAGCGCGGTGAGCTGGAAACAAAAGGCTGGCTCTGTCAAGGCAAGTGCAGAGGGGAGGGTGAAACCGAAGTCCATTTTGGTCAGTGTCTTCTGTACCCATTGCTATGATAAACTGATGCACCACCTTGGTGTCTTTAACCTCCACAAAAAATATTTCAGCTCCCTGAACTCAGGCGTTACAGACCAAGACATTTCCCCCTCAAGGCCCGCCGAGCAGCAGTGCAAAGAATTATGCAGTATACGCTGACATCATTGTTACACAATCATTTTTGCAGCAAGGCTCCAGGTCTGAGCCAGCTAAGAAGTTACTAAACCGTTGGCACCTTTTTTAAAATAGGCACCTGGGCACCTGCACTGCCTCTATGCTACGTGTGCCTTGCAGCCTTGAACTATTAAATCTGACTCCTCTTTGCACCTGCCCTGCCTCATTTCTGTGTATCCGTTCCATCTGTGACTGCGAATACCTATGCATATTTGCACATCTGGAAACATTCCGGTGCATATGTTCCCTCCATCTGTAATTCTGAGGTTGTATAGCCACGTGAATTGCACACTCCTCTGCACCGACCTGTGAACAGTCAGCCATATAGGAGTCCTGTATGGCTGTGCGACCCATTTCAAGGTGCTTTTAAGGAAAAAGGAAACCGAGAGAGAAAAAGGGAATGTAATTGTATAAAAAAAACTCCCACCCTCCTCTGAGAGTTGAATCAACACCTCCCTGGCAATAGAATGGTGGCTTAGATAAAAAGAGATAAGATACGCACCCATGAGACACACTGCACTGAAACAGACATGCACCAACATGAAGGAATAGGGGCACAGAGAGGGGGAAGACAAGACAGAAAAACTCAATTCCCATTAGCCGGAAGCTGGAGTGGTGGTAACGAACTAGTCTGGCCTCACTCTGAGAAGACACTGAGTCACCCTTAGGAATGATGCGAAGCTACGGGTGAGCATACTGTATGAATACTTCATGGGGATAGAGAATGGTAAGGGTCGTGGAATGGAGCCCTGTGTACCAAAATCCACAGAAATCTGACCTCAGAATACTTCAATAAAATCTCCGGTGCCACCAAAGTAAAACACAGTTCTCAAAGACACAGCTGCTTCTTTCCACAAGGCTTGCCCAGAGAAAGCACCATTCCTTGAATACCAAAAGATGATTTTTGATTGTGCTGTCAGATGAACAAAAACTCACATTTCTGAAACTCCAAGTGAAAGGTTTAAATAAGTTGGCGGTGATCAGTGTATTGGGTTTATGCTCTCCTTTTGACTGCTCTTCAAATTTAGAGAACATTTGAAATATGTGTAACAACCTGAAGTCCATGTGCATGAAAGTATGTCTCCTTGAGTTGGATTTTTTTTTTTTTTAATGCATAGATTTTTTTCTATGAGCAGAAAATGTAGAAAGAGTGTTACAGTCTGTGTGTTTGTGTGTGTGTGTGTGTGACAGACGTTACGACAGGGGATGATATGAAAGCTCCTGCAGGTGTCTCTGTGATTTATAAAAGGACAAGCCTGTGCAGGTTGAAAATTAATAATGTTTCACCAGTTACAAAGTCAATGCTAATGTGCATGTCAGCACATAATTCTAAAACATCCAATTAACATTTGGATATCAGGTTCAACCCCAAAACTGTGTATGCTATCTGCAGTCTGGCTCAGTGAGTTGACACAGTTTGAGTTTGTGCTGCTGCCAGCCCACGGATTGTCCTTCATGAAGAATGGTCAAATATCCCATTATGCACAGTTCAGGACCCGTGATTTGGTGGTAATCCAAGGAGGATTAATGCTGCTCTGAATTCATAGGTTTGCCTTTCTCCTTGTTATGTAGTAAATCGTCAACATATTGATAGATTTTTCTGCTCCTCTGTCCGGCTCCTGTATTTCCCTTTTATCTCTCCTTGAAATAAATCCACGTTGCGTTGTGTTTATCCAAGGCTTCGGAAGTGGCATGAAACAAGACAAAAGTGAGATAGGAGGGAACAAGTGAAATGGGTTACGCCATGCAGGTCTGCCATTGTCTGCCACAAGCTATTTATTTTATTCCCTGACATAGATATCATCCTCCAGGAAAGTTTGCCACAGCAATTGTTCCAGAAAGTGAGGCGTTCTGCACCCGCAGGGTGTATGAGAGGGTGGCCAAAAATGATCCTATTTTCTTGCACAACTAGTGAACAGCGGTAACAGCTCCCTCTGGGAGTCAGAGGTATACGCGAGAAAAAGAAGCTTATCAAGCATGAGAACCCTGAACCAGCTCTAAGTCACATGCAATTGCTTTAATGATGCACAATCAGACAGACAGAAAGGGCAGGGAAGGAAGCACTGCAACCGGAATAACAGAATTATTGTATGACTTACTGTTTCATGGGGTTGGGGGGGGGGCATTCGCAGTCACAGTGCCAGAGCTCTGTCTGGGGCCTGTTGTAAGATAATGGTGTTCATTTTGATAAGAATAAAGGGGAAGAATCGAGGGGGGGGGGCTTCTTCTGGAAACCATTAATGTAATCTTGTGTGGGATTAATTCTTTAGTACAGTGGGAGCGCTGTGAGGGCCATGGTGGAGTTTATTCACAAAGCGCCCCTTCCTAATCTGCAGTTTAAAATGTAAAGTGTAATTAAAGACACTCTGCCTGACTAAAGGAGGCCATACATCAGTGGCAGAACATCCTCAACCTGACTTAAGGACTTAAACCTGAGTGCTGACTCGCTCAGCATTATGTATTATACTTCTGTCCCATTTCCTGTGTTCACTTACATACTTGCTTACACCTGAATGTCTTGTTCTGTTAAGAAAAGAAAATCTGTGCCTTTTGCCTTGCATGAGGATACATTCTGAAGCCCCAATTATAATGTTTCACCTCTTACTGTCTGCACTATTCTTCTTCATTTTTTGCAGAGCTGCAGTTCTCACGGATCGTGCATTAAGGGCAACAGCGTGGTGCCGGGCACATCAACAGTAACCCCACCTATTCTCAGCAGAGCGCTGTCCAAAGGGAAACGCTTCAGGTGAAAATGTGACATCTGTTTCATATCTTTCACTTTTCCCATGCCCAGATATGGGAGGCAGCCAAGTGAGAAACTTAATTATCCCACAATATGCTAGAATATATAGACCTCAAAATAATATACAGATCATTTGTAAAATTAAGAAAAAGATTTATGGTGATTATATGAGGGAGCAACTATGTTAATATATATCTTGGATACCTTTCTAATGCCATAAGCTTTACCTGTGGGCATATCCTCGTTCAGAATCAGATATTTTACAAGAGCTTTATTGGTTTAGCTGGTTAAATGAAATGAAAATTGGAGTCTTTCAAAATAGTTGGGAGAGTGGATGTCTTTATTTACATGCCACATCCTGCAAATTGAGCAAAGTTATTAAATGTGTACTCAGGTCCTGACATGACTATTTGAATGCTGATAGGGAAGAGCATATAGGGATGGGGAGACGTGAACATTGATTCAACAAAATTCCTTTCATGCCACCCTTCAAGTGACAGAAGATTCATCAAAATTAACAACATTTTGCTGCAAGGAGCCTTAGGAGTGGTTGTGCGTCGCGATCTCAGCCCTCAGTATCAAATGCTGCCATTTCAAATCCTCAGAAGAACACAGGGAAGTGGGTATAGAGCACACTACAATGGCCCTGTCTGGGATGTTTACAGAAAAGCTTCATCTGCTTTGTTGATATGGGTGCAGGCACACTTTGACAATTAATGACACTCAGCCAGACAACGTGCGAGAAGTTGTTTGAAATAATTTATTTCCTTTAGCACCTATTACACTCATTATTATCAAGTCACTAAAACTGTTTGATTGCTGGCAAACGTCTATGTTTTCACTTGATCCAGTAGTGTTAAGCAACATTGAAAAAGCAACTCTGGATAAGCGTGCTGCAACTGCACCATATAATGGGACATTAAAGAGAACAGACACACAAGGCTCCAGACATTTATTCAGAGTCTCAGTGCATCGCCATGTGTATTAGACAAGCTTTTATTGTTATGTATCGAGGACATGCAGCACACAATGTACAGTGATTGCAAGCATCTATGTTTGCAGGAGAAATGGGGGAAGGTTGTGTGTTTGTACGGCCAGAGGGAGTTTTTAGATGTCTGGTCAACTATGATGATGACAACTTTAGTAAAAGCCCCAGTTGCTCTCGGTTTTAATGGACCAGTGCTGTGTCACAAAGGAAAGTTGTTTTTTTTTGTTGTTGTTGTTGTTTTTTTTTATTCCCAAAAGGTTGTCATGCATGGCTGCGGGGACGGTACCAACTCGCCCTGGCTTTTTTTTTTGTTTTTATTCTCCACAGTGTCATGCAGGTGCTTCATGGAGGGCAGCTGACAGTCAATCATCTGTTCAGCTTGCTCTCAGAGTGGGAGGAGGCGGGGGAGAACTAGACTGTGATGGATGATGTTGAGATGCTTTCAGCTATTGACCTGAGAAACTAGACCACATCGTGAGCTATCAGAAGAAATGCCCCATAAAGACATGTCAATATGGCCCATCAATATTGCTGCAAAAGGTTACCTGTGTATCACTGGCTTTATCACAGGTTATGAACATGTGCAGATTGATTTACCTGCTTGAATGCAGAGCGCACATGTTGGATTGGTATTTTGATAAAATAATACAGACATCACATAAATCACTCGGGAGAGGTTTTTTAAAAACATGTAGCAACGGTCTACAGCCACACAGCAGCTCTGTGAGGATGTGGCTTTTAGCTAAATCCTAACTTTAGCATGCTAACATGCTGATGTTTCTGAGGTATAATGTTTACCGTGTTCATCACCATTTTATCTTAACGAGTTAGCGTGCCAGCCTTTGTGATTGAGCACAAAGGCTGTTGGGAATTGTAGTTTTGCAGGTCATAAACAACAAAGAAAGTGCTGGCACAACTAAAGGAAAAGTCAGGGTCACACCAAAATCACCAGGATATAAAATGCCATGTTAATCCAGTGGAAAGATAAGATCAAATTTTATTAATCCCACCATGGGGAAATTTACTCGTTAAAGCAGCTCAAGATAGAAATAAATATGAGAATAAGCACAAAAAATAGATATAAGATGTAAAATATAGAAAACAAACAAGTACAAACAAACACTAAAAAGTAATAAAAAACACAGATAAGGGGTCAGAGCTGCAATAACAGGCTGCCACTAGAGCGGCGCCATTGAGCTATTACAGTCTGGACCAAAGGCCGGCTTGTAGAGATGAAAAGGAACAAGTCATCTCCATACATTCTGAATAAACAGACCAGCACAGCTAGCTCTCCTCTGTCTCTTCTCAAGCGTATATTTCCAAGTTGCTTTCCCAGCAAAATCTGACAGAAATAACGACTAATCATCACACTGCCAGTGGTGAATCATTGTTTTCATTTGTGCTATTGTGTGAATTTGATCAATCACCAAGACTCCTTTGTCACGATTGGATTATTAAGAAATTGAAGTATCACAGGTTAATCGATATGCTCAAGTCAAGTCAGCGCCAAGTTTTTCACATGCAGAGTTGACAGATACAGCAGGAGTGCCGTACCGAGGGTACCCTACTGGTTCTATGGAGAAGGGTGTTTACTCTGTTCAAGTGAATGACATGCTGTTTCAAACTTAGCTCAGGTCCTTTGTCACATGTCATCCATCTTCATCTCCCAGTCTTTTCTGACTCTCTGCCATGTCCAATAAAGACATAAAGGGAGAAGAACCGATTAAAATATGTATGTCAGATTACTCTCACAGCCGAGGCTTCCCATTTAACATCAAGAGGCTGCACGTTTTTCTTTTTTTTGGTGAACTGTCGAGATAAGCAGCTGCCTTTTCAGTTTTAGACCTTTAACATTCAACATCAATAATTACAGCAGCCTGGTGATTCTGTTCATAAAAAACATATTTAAATTTTTTTTCAGCTTTTGGTTAATCCTAATTAAAAATCAGCATGCTAATAGCCCACAAAACTGACATAATTCAGCTTTATTCATAGCAAATTTTTACAACATCAGTCGACATACTGCTGGCAAAGACTAGAGCCAACATCAGCCATGCTTATTGTTCCACAGCCACAGACATTTAGTAATTATTATAGCTGAATATTTTTGCACAGTGTTTCAGTCAGCTATCAATTAATAACCAGACGTCCACTGGACTATTTACTTTACTGCATGAATTAAAAGAAACGAGGGATTTCAGTGTGAGGACATGTGAGGAAATCTTAAAATCTGGACGTCTTGATTGCCATTTAAACTCAGTCCACCACTTCATGCATTTTTGTGTGGCCTGCCAAATTATTCAAGAGCCAAAAATCAACCCAGGAGAACGTTTGTCACTGATCTGTGTTTAGTGCTTCAATACAAACAAGTTTTTCACCCAGCAGCATTAATATGCCATAAGCTGTTTTCATGGTTCAGTTTAACTAACGCAGTCAAGTGACCCATCCCTCGCATTAGAGACGCGGATCAAGGAGGGGGCCACGGCACTGAAATGTAATCAAATAAACTGAGAATTAGTTAGGTCTGTATCTGGTAGTCGGGTCCGAGCTGTGGGGGTTCTTTGCTCTTGCACGATGCGCACACACATGGCTTTGCAACGTCGCTCATCATAGCTTTGTTTCACATTTCAAATCATTGCCTTATTGCTGCAGACGAGAAGGGATCCACTTTTAAGTCAACCCCCCGCTGCCCACAGAACAATTCTTAAACAGTGTGCCGAGGCAGGAAGCACAGTTTCTAAAGTGTGCTGCTTCCATCCATAACGGCAGCAGGGTATCAAAAAACTCTGGTTATTTTCATGTGGGTGGAAGAAATGTACCCTTGTTTATATACCAGCATATACATGTAGTTACAAGACTATTCTCTTCGGCAAATCAGAAGCACAGTTAAAGTTCCAAGAAATAAACATTTAACCAGTGTCTCACATGTGACTGGCATTTTTAGTCATGCAAACTTTGTGGCTTTATGGATGACGATGGCGGTCGTTCATGATCATTCATGGTCCCCAGGGGATGAATCTCATCTTGGCGACCCTCTGACTTTTCCTCTGGAGCCACAGTGAGATTGATACTCATGGTTTCTAGAGACATATCTGGACAAGCATTTAAGAGACTGGCCAAAGATATTCAAGGTCCATAGAGGATAAATTCTCGTGACTTTGGTGATCCTGTCCTCCACTTTTAATCTAGTCTTCAATAGGTACAGCCTCACGGAGAACCTAGCACAGCTGCAGACTTTTAGTCTTGTTTGACTGAGCCACAACAACTCCTTTATTGTTTATGCAAATTTGATCGCTTACTGGTAAATTACTATTCTTTTTACATGAATCTGTCACCCCCCTCCGATGCCTAGATGTCGGTACCAAGGTCATTCACACATGAAGTCAATTGAATGTGGAATATGATGCGTTTTTCCACTCAAATCCAACAGAAAGGCGTATCCATTCCGTTTTTACATCAATGAACACAGGGTGAAATACATTTGATGCAATAAATTAATTACTAAGTGAATTTTTGCAACACTTTGTACAAAAAGTGTGTTACCTCAGTGATATTCACCTTTCTTTGTGGTGTCCCTTCTGGTCACAGGAGTAGTTCCCTTTCACTCAGTCCTGCCCAGCAACGGAGGGAGACAAATTATTTCCGGACCCCACCCGTTTCCAGAGGGAAACACAAAATAACGACAAATCTCATCGATGGATCTAGAGTGGCCGGCCCCGTCTACAAACACCTGCAGGAGGATGAGTCAACAGACATAGAATCCATAAGGAGGTGAAATTTCTTCTCTCTTTTTGCTAGTTTTGTCATGTTTGTTTGATGCTCAAAGAGGAAATTCTCTTTGCTCGACCCCCCCAGCACTGAGGTCAAATATCCAGACCCCCAAGCTAACTGAGGTTAAGTTGGAGTGGCAGAAGAATAATTTGGGGAGAAATGAGTTTATGACTGAAATGCTCTCAGTTCAAATCCGCGAACTAGCTTATGAAATCTGATCCAGGGAAATAAATGAGATCTGCTGTGCCCTCTTTCAACTGGGACTGTCACAATTAATTTGGAGAACACACTTGATCCCAACCGCTCAACAGTATCATGGTGCTGGGGAAGTCCAAGATATGAGACAGTGTGTAATCCTCCCTACATTTGCCACTGGGCTGTTGCTGTGAATGAAAATGTGTTTAACATGAGGGGTTTTATCAGGGTTAAAAATACAACAACAGCACCAAAGCTAATTACCAGATGATGCACAATTTTGCATGAATTTCAACAAGTCCAGAATGGTTCGATTTTGGCCACCGCTCGAGCATTATGTGGAAGCGTCATGGTTCACATAATCAAATAAATAATTACACTTTCTGCCATCTACAAGCTAAATGCTGAGCCATATTGGATGACTGCAGCCTTCTAGAACAAGACTACAAATTGCAAAGGATTAATTTCAGGCATTTACACATCTTGAATTCTCCCCCATGCTCATCCCGATGTCGAGTGAGGACAGCGAGTCGCCCTATATTCATGGGTATCAGAAGTGAAGCACAGCTACTGGCGCTGTTTCAGGAGGCATTAAAAGCAGAGAGGACTTTTGGCAGAGCCACCTCTCGCCAGTTGGGTATCTAGAGGCTTAAAAAAACATACACATCTGAAAACTACAGTCTGATGATCCTTGCTGGCACCGGTTCAAAAAAAAAAAAAAAAAAGATGTGAAATCCTCTCAGACACGTTTGTTATCAAAGAGATTCGTCCGCTGTCCTAAAGGAGGGGAGAGAAGATTCATGCAGAGACGAAGTTGAACATTATTTCACATTGAGCGAAAACTTTTTCCTCCGATTATAAATTAAATGGATTGTTACGTAACTCTGACCAAAGCTGGAAAATGTTTCTCTTACACGGTCTATCGAGGTGCTTGTTTTTCTAAGTAGAATAATAATGTCAAGGAGCTCCACTGGCATTTCCTCCTAAATACTGAAAACATTGAATAATTTTAGGTTGTATTTACAGATGCAGGAAAGAGCATCTTTAAGCCTGTGTAAGGCAGTTCTATTTAGCATATGACTCAGAAATGGCCTAATTTGCTGTCAGCGTGTGCAACTTGAGTGATGGCACTGTTATCAGAAACGTCTGTCATTAAAGCAGTAGTGTCCCTCGTGCATTCCCCACACCAAAAAAGTGCCTCGCAATGTTCCTATTAGCATGCCAACCTGATTGAGCGTTACAGTGACTTGTGAGATGCACTGCGAGCTGCCAAACTCTTTATGTGACCTATTTCCATAATTTACATTTTTAAACAAAGCTCCATGGAGCTCAGCAGTTCTTTCAAATGGCAGCGCGGAAAGAGATCCTCCAGGAGCAGAACAGTTTCCCGCTTAACACGCGTGCACTCATCCTCGCGCACAGGGCAACAAACAAACAAATTAATAGAGGAAATAATGCGAATTTTAAATGCACAAAGGCAGAATCTGTACGCTATAGGCTATTAAATCTAACATGGCTTTTTCAAGTGTTTAAGAGAGGAGCTGAAATAAGAGGGCTTCTCATCTTCTTGGGGATAAGATTGCATTTGTACAGTTAAACAATTCAGAGCTCATTATCCTTTGATAATTCCCTCGCAGAGCCATCAGTCGAGTACATTTCGCCGGCCGTCAGGAGGCATAAATGACGTATTTTTCTCGACTTACCAGCCATACAACAACAAGCTACTGAGCTTACGGCCCCATCCTCCTCCAGCCCCCACCTCTCCCTTGTTGCCATGGATACACCCTCTCATCTCTGGAAATGAGAAATGGGAGGTGGAAGGGAGAGCGAGAGAACGGCAGACGGGGGGAAAGTGAGGAAAGAAGGAAGATTGTGCAGAGATGATGAGAGTGCAGCGGAGGAGCAGAGTGCGTTGTGGCGGGAAGTGTTGAGGGGGAAAAGAAAAAAAAAAAGGCGAGAACAGCAAACAAACACGAGAACACTCCTCCATGTTTTCCATTTTGTGACAACAAATCCCCGCGGAGTATTGTCAGTTTCATTATCCAGTGTCAAAACATATATTTACCCATCGCAGATAAGGACAGAATTGAAGGCAAATTTGCTATGGGAGTTATTTTTAGATATGTTTTGATCTGCCGGATTTACCTCCAGCTTGCATTCGCCCTTCTAATACCGAGGGAGGAGTGGGAAAGTAATTCAATTATTTAAACTTGGTTATGCTACAAACATTCTCTGAAGGCTGACAATAACACTGGCTGTCTCCTAAGGCTGTGCTGGGGTGATGCTAAATGTGTATTGAGTCTTCAGACACAATATTAACTCTTGTGCATACTTGACGCATGTACAGACTCACCCACTTGACTCTGAATAACTTTCCCTGCTTCGCTGTTTCATCTCCACGCCAAACACGATCCCCTTTCTCGTGCTTGTCCGCCGCTGTTTCGTGTTCGTGGCGCTCGATTGCAGCATCACCATGCGAACGCACACGACATTCACCTCTAAATGTCACATCACTAGCCTGTCAGACTAGGTGTGTTCTGTGAGATTGTGCAGTGAGTTCAAAAACCTAAATTAGAACATACGTGCACACGTGCGAGGGCGTGATACGTGTCATTTTTTTCCACACGCTCACAGAGACCAGGGTCAGGAATCCGGCAGCAGAGTTGCTAAAGCCTTAAATCTTCAGTAAGGCAGTCATGAGAGAAGGGATTTTTCAGTTAAACATTCATGCAGCAACAATACAGACTGCTCATGCTGAGGATTATAAATAATTACACAAGATTAGGAAAGAACAATACCTAAATAATAATAATTGTGTTGGTGCAGGATGGGTTTTTTTGTGGAACCGCATAGAACAATGAGGGGGATGACATGGTAAAAAGCACAAAAGAATGCCAGATTTATCTCCATGTTCTATATTATTTACTCTCTTTTATTCCCCTTGTGAAATAAGTGTCTAGGACAAAAAGGTCAGGATATAAATGACTTGGTGTCTCACTCTCACGCTGCCATTTCTATTCTCTCCTCTGCCCAAAGGTGTGATTCTGCCGGTGGAAGAGTCGGCGCCCTCCTCAGCAGGACCTCGCTCTCTCACTTTGCGGCCAGAAAGGGATGGACCGAGGTCCCCTGCACCCGCCTGGACAAGGGAACAGCCTTCCTTCCACCCTCCCTGCGCACTCGCTCTGTGCCCATCATCCCCTCGCTCCAAGCGTGTGACCTCGAGGCGGGGAACGTGGACACGAGTGACCGGAACCAAGGGGGGCTCCTCAAGTTGCACCCTGCGCTGAAAGAAAAGACAGCCATGCCCATTAGCAATTCTCCCTCTCCCCCGTGTGAGACTGTTGTGCAGGCGCCAGGTGTTATGCCCGGCAGTGTTAGCACCCCTGCCGCCACCACTGTTATGCTGGGGTCGGAGAAGAATCTCAGCTCCGCGCAAACGCCCTGCTCCTTTGAAATCACGGTGGAACTGGCACAGGACTTAAAACAGAAAAGCCTCTCCATCCCCGTGAAAATGTCTAGGTCTCACGGCGAGATCCACCGCGGTGGCACAAACACTCTCGAGGCTGGGACTGCGCGGGAGTCAGAAGGGAAAAGTGTCCGGGATTCAGCCAGAGTTTTGCACACAGGCAGCGGGACCAGAGGTTTGAAGGCAGCAGGCCAAAGAGAAGCCCAGGGACAGTGCCAAGGTCAGACATCGCTCGCGTACGGAGGCGCAAACTGCTTCTTGGCCACCAAAGGACCCAGCTGCAGAGGAATGGGAAATGCTTTCGCCAAGCCCCCTGCAAGCTGATTGGATTAACTCTGTAAAGCTTCAAAGACACTGTTTCCAATAACTGTATACCTTTGCTGGTGGCACAGGATGGTTAGCAGGTGGGACCATCTGTGTGGCCGCGCGGACCAATGACAGATGGCCGTCGATTTTTGAAAGGAATACGAACAGAATGAACTGCAGAGGAAAAAAAATATTGACACAACAAAAGACATCCAGTTATAAAGAAAAAGAGACAAACAAACACACATTGTGAATAAATGTGACTCAATAAGGAAAACAAAACCGTGACTTGAGTGGAAGCTTGACTTAAACAGTGTATTGAAAAAAATGCCACTATTTAAAGGGAGCTTCTACTTAGAAACCAAAATAGTGTGTCATCTCTATGTTGTTTCTCTATTGTAAAGAAATGAATTATATATGTCATATAATATATGTCATATAGACGTATATATATTTGACTACAATTGTGACAAAATAAAGACTAAGATAACAGTGTTAATTAAGGGCTTCATCCATCTCGATCCATTTTCGTCACATGATCTGAGGAGTGTCTGTGCTTGTGTTTGGAAAGTGTTGTTTTTAATATATAATCAATATAAGAACCAATGATGTTCAAATCACACGTCTAACTTGAAACATGCCACGGTTAGGGCGGATTTTCCTTTTATCTCCATGGCAACAGGCACTTGTAGCATTCACTCCCCCGCTTTCAGGGCAGATTTTAATCATGCACCTGTTTAGCAATACCCCAAGCCTCTGACCAGGCACACTAATTAAGTGTAGCTCATTATTTTTGTCTCAGATATAGGTAGCTGTTCTTCAGGTGTGTGTTTGCATGTGTGTTGGTGGAGGGAGGGAGGGTGGGCTTCACTGGAATTAATGAGAGTAAAGACAGTGCAAAGGGAAGGAGAAAGTGCTCCCCTTAAATTATCTTCTCTCTTTCATTCTCAAGTTCAGAAAAGGAAAGTTTTGATGCACGTGTCACAGTGAAGGCACAAAATGAGGGGAGCATAATGGTGAAAGTTTTAGCAATGGAGCGCTTACAGTGTGTACGTGGAGAGAAAATCTTATATTTTAGTTTATACTCATTATTTCCCATGATGCATTTTATACTGTGTCCATAGGCTATAAACACAAAAGAAGATCAACTTCACTGTTTTGAATTATAACAATAGCCAAGAGGTTTGCGGTTGGAAATGAAGCGCAGCAGCATACGAAGCAAGTACAATTCTTTATTTATGCCTCATTTACGTCAAATTCAGTATATCTGAGTTTCCTCCCTTTTAGGTTTACAATGACTGCTGGCAAGGTAAGTTGTACAGGACTTACAGATGGGTATTACTGAGATTTCTTCATCACTGTTCTGCGGAATAAAACTATCTTGAGCTAAAAGAAGGTTTTTATGAAGATTAAAATGAACTTCATTGATCCCCCCAAGGGGGAATTGAGCCAAGGCAGCTGCAAAGAAGAGATAAAATTACCATAAATAGAAAATATTTAGGGTTCCAAATACATACGGTGACTGTTGGTTAGACAAAATTCACCACACATATCACTGGATTTTAATATGTTTACAGATTTACATACTGTATTTACCATGCAGTGCAAGACTACACTGGGAAGGTGTGGAAATACAGACAAGTGACAAATAAAAGGAAAAATCTGAATGAATAAGTGGAAAGACCTAATAAATGCAAACGGTTGCATCCTGGAGGCTCTTGGTAGCCCACCACCTTACTAAGACAACAGTCTCTATGCATAACTATCCATTCATAGTATCATGTTATAATTCAGATGGACCTATCTTCATTATTGGCTGTTCATGGTGTCAATAAATGTGAGCAATGTGTACAGAAATCTGTGCAGGGAGGCAGTAAGTGTGGAGGAAGGAATGAACATTATATCAAATTATCACAAACAAACAAATTATCAAAAACATTTCATCCAACATGAAACCATGAAAGATGTTCCTTCGTGTCATTCAAAAAAACAGAACATATCCTATACATAGGCTGACCCCTCTGCTGTGTAATGTTTTCTTTGATTTGATATAATGGAAAAAAATTATTTTGCTATCAGCTTATTTAACATATAGTATAGGAAAATGTTTGCACTATTTCAAAAGAAAGTGTATGGGTTTGATTTGTAGACATCACATCAAGTGGCTTTATGCAGTTAGTGCTCATACACTCCAGTCATTTAGAGTTTAACACTGTATGCTGTTGCAACAAGAATCACTGAAAACAGAGCTAAAGGAAAAGTGGATCCTGGACTTAGATTCACCAGGTGGCCATTAAACATTACTCCAAATGAAAGCTAATGTTGCTCCATAACTGCTGGTTGTGTAAATAAGCAACTGTTTGCTATCAAGTTCACCGTATCAACTCAGTATGCCAGTGATGTGTTTAAACCCCCCCCCCGAACATCTGTCACTTCAGTTTCAGCTGCTCTTCTTAATTGATCGTCTTACTTTGATAATGAATTCACAGAATAACCAGCGCGAATGCACAGCATAAAGAGTGACACATTCATCCTAGTGACTGTATGGTAGTCAGATTTTAAAAAAGGAAATGATGACACGACGATATGTTGCTGTCAGAGAGGTCTCCTCCTTGTGTGGCACTAATGAGAGGCCATGTGGATTTGAAAAGGAAGGAACGGCTCTTTGATCACAGCTCGCGCTAAATGCTGGGAACACGTTTGAAGCACCACTCGAAGGAGTCCCGATCTCGCCGTCTGCAGACTGTTTTCTCCCACTGAAACAGTAGACAAGACTTGCCTGAAGGTGCCGGGGACTCAGTGAACTCTAGTTGTTACTGTAATCAGGACACAGACGGAGTGAGCTGCTGCCAAAGTTCAGTCAATGAAAAAATATGGCTTTGATGTCACATTGTGTCAAATCACTGGGGGTTTAAAGTGAAAACTTCCCAAAAAGATGCCCTTTCAAAGAAAAAAAAAGAGAGAAAGAAAAGATACAGGCTTTTATGTCGGTGTCAATAGAACATCTTAGACTACGCTTAACAAAAGTGTATATCCCAAATTGTGGGTCCATTTGTAAACTAAATAACAGGATGCTGACTTTGTGCGGGGGCTGCAACGCACACAGGCAAGGGCGACAATGAGGAAGATTAAAAAGTAAGTGTTCTCATTACCTGAAATGAGCCAGGTTTGTAGGAGGTGGGCCTCGTCGGCGTTCGATTAATCCTTGCTGGCGTTGACTCTTTTATGTTTCTCAGGATTGTCGCGCACACGCCGGTCTCCCTCGCTCAGTGTGAGAGGAATACTAATGTGTCAGAGGGGCAGGGGGACAGTGAGGTTCCCCGCCAGATGGCGTGGAGATTATGAGGACAGCAGGCCAGCATGTGTAATGCGGCACAACCAGGGTGGATGTCGGCTAACATCTCTCACCAGCTCCCCTCAAGGTGGGATATCAGGTGATGTTTAATATATCCAGTGGCCTGTGTTATTACAAGTGGCAATTTCTTCCCGGAAATTAAATATGATTTGTTTGTTTTTAGGTGACAGCCGCTTGCACTCGGCTGACACGCGAGCACAGCGCATTTATGGCTCAAGCAGGGTCTCCTTTAGCTCAGCACAGCCAACAAGCACAACAAAAACAAATGGCATGACTTATTCCCAACACTGATGAATGTTTAATGTGGTAGAAGTTTTAGAGTTTGTTATTTTGTTTTTCTCGCCGTCCGCCTTTGACGCTATATGCCTCATCCTGAGCAAAAATAGAAGGATGCGCCGACTGTACCAGCTGTACTGTCCAGTGTGGGAGGAGAGGTGGGATTCTGTGGGCACGTTCAGAATATGGAGCTCTCATAAAGCAGTTGGATCCTGTAATATTACACCTTTTAAAATAACAGCATAAGAGCAATGGTTTGAATGTTTTTGGTTATGCTAGTGGGATGGCTCTTGGGAATGCAGTGTCGCTCGGTCGGTTGCCTGTTGATTGTTCACTTCGGACCAGACTGAAATATCTCTGCTATGTGATGCTGTTTCATAGCTGTAATCATTTACGGTCCCCGGTCAGTGAGGCTTATCGACATGGTGGTGACTTATCCTCTAGCACCACCACGGGGGTCCACATTTGATGTTTGAATGAAATGTGTAAAAAATGTCAGTTTGTCCAATACTTTTTGACAAGATACACGCAAAACCAATGACACTCCTATCTGCCAATAATATTCCATGCTATGCATAGGCATTAGTAAATGCAAGCGTGCTAGGATGCTAAACTAAAATGCTGAATATGCCAATCATACCTGCTAAACAGCAGCATGTTAGCATTGTCATTGGGAGAGCACTAAACTAAACACTAAACACATTTAGTGTTTAGTTCAATGCACCGTTGCACAGCCTCATATACCCGACTGTTCAATACTTTTGTTTTTGTTTTATATAAATGATATCTGTACATTAAATCACAATATCATCAGAAGTTAAATTTTTTCATATGAACATGGAGTGAGCAGACGAAAGAAAAAGCTATCCCAGCGGTCAAGAGAGAGAGCGGTCACAAAACTCAACCAATCTTGTGTCTGTCTACTGCTTTTAACCTAAGAGGTTTCTCCCTGTATGACTCTTTAACAATTATGTTTTTGACAGCTGACTATTTCCCTATTAAACACTAATGGAAATAGCTCACTGTGACATCCCATCATACTTTAGTCATCAGTTGTCTATGCGGATAAGACAAGGTCTCATTTTTCCATTAGGAGGACTTGCAATAGCCTACATTACGTCATATAGTTGTGTATTTAGATTTAGAGGGGTTAGTAGAGCAGTGTACAGCAGTTAAGATGTTGCTGGTTTATCAATGGAGCTGTACTTAACAATAGCCCATCTGCTATCTGCAATCTGCTGCAAACTTGACACGAGCACTGGAGTGTCTGCAAAGAACCAGCATGCCTATTTTTCATGAGGTTTCTGAAACCACGGCACAAGAGCCCAATGCATCTTGAAGCACACTCGGACCATTAAGCACACCATTAGCATTCATATTTCTATATTTCTAACAAAGTTTGACATCATGCAGGCTTAATGGCCAGTCCAAACATATAGCAGAGGGAGAATTCATTAACACATCCAAAAAACTGGAAGATCCTTTGGCTGTACAGGGATACTTCCTGGAGTTTCCTGCTTGTAAAGTAGTAAAACGCTACTTCAAAATGTCGCAATAAGAGTAGTGTCCAGTGTGTTTCGTCTGTTTGGCGATCCTTAGGACATACCGATACACAATAATAATACAGTTTTGAAGTTATTTCACTGTTTGTTTTGGTTTCAAGAAAAAAAGCAAATGAAAAATTAATCTGGGCGTTAGTGTCAATGAGATATAACACAAATGCGTGCCCCTCTCTATTATCGTTGTGAATGTTTACATGTAAAGGGTCAAAAACTGTTGACCTGCACTGTAGGATAACAGTGTTCCCCTTACTGTGAAGTTTGGTGTGTATTTCCCGGGTTTAATGGCATTCAGTTTGATGTCATTATTGACCCAACAGGCCAAAGACATACAACATAATGAGGACCAGATGCCTCACAGGGATTGCAGTCAAAAGGACTCCGCCTGGTATACAGTAATAATGCTGGTGCAGTCTGCTGCTGGAACAAAGAGGTGAAAGGTCAGAGGTCACGTTACCTCCACATAATGCCAATATAGAAAATAGAATTAAAAAAAAGACACTAGAGAGACTTTGGAAATGGAAGCATGTGAAGGTTGGCCCTGCCTTTGAAGACAGGTTGTGTCAATACGCTTTCCTAATTGGCATAGTTACATAAATGGAACTGAATAAAAGATTAGTCGTTTTCAGTATTTGCAGCACACAATATCCATTAGACATTTTAATAAAGTATTCATTAATAAAATATTCTGTATCATCTCTACAAATGTATAATGGTTACTGGTGAGGGAAAACAATTGTGAGTATTTATGGTCATACTTAAATGAAGCACAAGTTTGACTACATGTAAGCACTTTAAGAACACACAAACAACATATTTTGAATACAGACTCTCAGAAAAATCTGATTTCCTGACAGTACAATCTCTGCTTCACTGCTGGCATGCAGGAATGACAGGCAGGCACGCTGCGTGTTTTTATAAGGATTCCCCACAACACATATAAACCCTAAGGGTGAATATGATTGCCGGGGCATCCGCAAGCCAAGGCCCCCTGATCCTCTGGGACACCCAAGTCAGCCTGCAAGACAGATTGTGGTCCTGACCTCAGACTCTGTTTTGTTCCTTGCTATAATCAGCATGATCCCTATGCACAGGCTGTCAAGACACACACTTTGGTATTCTGCTGGGTTCAAAGTGGAATAAGTTCATGTTCAGAGAAAAGAAATTCTACCTTTCTGTAAGATTTTACTTGCAGTCTTTTCAAGGTCAATGCTGCTGAAGTTTCATTATATTTCAAGGAAACTACAACTGCTGTCTTGGATTATTGAATTGAGTAAATCGTAACCATGACACCTCTAGAACTCTCTATGTCAACAAACCTGGTATATCAGAACAAACAATAGCTTGACAGTGTATCTCCTCTTTGTCCACGCCATCTAATGTGTTGGCATAATATGTAAAAAACATATTAAAAAAAATTGTTAAACTAAACATTTCTTTAAAGCACTAATTTGACATTTGGGAAACCCACTTATTTGCCTTCATGCAGAGCGTTAGAGGAGAAGATTGACACCACTGTCATATCTGTCTGGTAAATATAACTTGCATTTATATTATATAAGGTTTCTGCCAGCAGCCAGTTAGCTTACTGTCGCTTTGTGCAAACTGGAAACAGTAACTTCCTGAAGTCTCTGCTGGTTGCCTGGCAACCTCAACAAGCAACGACCGCCTCCAGCCAAGAAATGATTTCAGCACATAACCTCCATAAAACATCAACTTTTACACTTCACTTTCAAGCTTTAAAGGTGATGGAAGGGGAATTTTGCTGTCTTTGCACAGAACCGAGCTGTGAGCTGAGTTAACGGGCTGGTAGACGTGTCCTTCTGTTTGCTGTGCTGACATGAATGTGCTATTGATCTTCTCATCCAACTCTCGGTAGGGTGGCAAAGTTACCAAAACATCAAACTATCACTCTAAAAAGTTTGAACAGAATAAAGGGCACCAATGTAAAACTGTAAATCAAACTTTATTTTTAATGAATTTCGCACAAAATTGCTGGTGAAGCTGTCTTGCTTTGGTTGTTGTTATATCATGGTTGGGCTATCTTCAGGCAATCACAGTCTACCTGGTTTACTTTAACCTCGCCTGCCTTGCATTGTCCTGATTACTTACCAGCTGCTGGTAATTGCTTCGGTCTATTTATAGCAGGATCTCTTGAGGCCTCTTGTCAGTCCTCCTGTCACTCTATCAGGGGCTGGTGGGGGGGCACTAATCAAGATCCTTGTGGTCAGTTTGTGATAACCATCCTGCAACCTAACCTCTACAAACTGCTCTGCTATCGCTCCTACACCACCTTCTCCCGGTTTCCTCCTGTCCCCAATCAAGGGTCATCTGTTTTCCTCACTTCTCATCTGCACTTAACTAACAGCTCCAATCTCGTCAGTCCGCCCTCTGCTGCTGCCTGCTGATCTTCAGTTCCCCAGCACGCTTATCTGCCTTAAAGCCTGCATGTGTGGGACATTTCTGACTTTGGCAACACTTAGTGGTGTTATCAAAAAAAAAAAAAAGCACAACAGCAGACAGCGATACATGCTGTTACTCTTCCTCATTTATCCACCCCTGAGAATGAATGGGCTGTAAGCAACTGATACTATAGCAATTTTCAACCATAATTGTTTATTTTTTTACTGCAAACAGAACATTTCAAAGATGCCATAATTACACAACAAAATCTACTCTTCAGTATGCTTTTTGACCCATTTAAAATGTAAAAATGCTTAAAGGCAGAAATTGCAGATTTTGTGGGCAACAGTATATTCACATGTAGATCCATGCTGCATATGATGAACATTGATGGATGAAAGCAGTAAGTAAGTGACGAGTATAATGTAGTCAGGTATCAGTGGTGAAAGTAATTGTGATGAGGAAATAAGTCCTTTCGAAGTGATGCATTATTATTGCATTAGGCCATTATCAAATGCACTTCCAAATGAGGCTTTGCCTTTGCTGGAGGGAAAAAAAATATTCTGCACTGAGTTCAGCAGTGATGACCAGATTTTCCAGCAAAAAAAAAAAAAAAATATGGACTCAGCCGAAAATTGGTTTTATGTGGCTGGCTGGTCGATTACACTCATGATGCTTAATGTAGGTCAGATAAAGGTCTAGAGAGGCCTTAAGAGGGATCATCTCATTCCCACTATGTGAAACTTGAAAAAGAGTGAGTGCAGGAACATATCACTGCCACCTTTTTTAACCCGGGTGGAGTGGCCCGGGTTACTCCGGGCCAAAGCACCAAATGAGCTGAGACAGTAAATCATGCAGGATCGGTTTGTAAAAAGACTCGAAGTGTTGAAAGGTCTCCATTCTTATTACTGTGGGTCAACGGGGAGGCGGGGGGTGCAGGAGGGAAGCTTGATGGTCACTTTTCAACTCCCTTTATGAGTTCTGCGAGTGCGTGTCAACATTACACCCCCTCTCCCTCGCTCATCAAGTCTTTGTGAAAGAATTCCATAAGATGAGCCTCTCACTCAATCCCCCTAAGAGAGATCAATATGACAGATGTAGCTCCTCTCCGCAAGTAATATTAGTGAAGATGAATGGTGGGGATCACTACCAGGGAGGAAAGACAGCACAGTGGGCAAAGGAAGGAGACAAAAAAATCTAAAGAAATGCTAAAGCACCGGCCATGTTGACGGATGTAAAAGCCCTGCTGCATTCCCCGGACTCCACACCACAGCATGGTTGTATGAAGCAAAGGATTATGTGAGCAACCTCATAGTTTCCCACATGGCTGACAGTGATGTTACATGTATGACATGGGACAAATTGCTGCTTGTCAGCAGGGGAAATTCATCCTATGTCACAAAAATCCTCAAATGCCCTCCTTGAATTTACCAAAAAGCCAATGCTTGGACAGAAGTGACATGTAAAGATTGACTCCACAAGAGGAAGACAAGAAATCCACACCAGATGGATTTGTTGCCTTAAGTAAAACAGGAGCCAAATCCAGACCCGGTTGCATGAGGTACCTGAGCCGTTCTTTTTCTTTCTTTTTTTCTCAGACTATCAAAGTCACTGCCACGGCAAATCAATCAGTCCAGGAGAGGGAACGATGGATGCCACTGTGCATGAACTGAGGGGCAATCAGGTATAACCCAGATGGAACAATGAAATACAAGCTGCAGCATTGTCTCCCACAGAGTCCCTTCCTTTTATTGTGGGATCAGGCATGCTCCCGGTGACACACAGCAACACGAGTCACGCCACTTTGTATGGCTGATAATGTGACATGCACAATCCCTTGCAACTCCAGCCAAGCAGCAAGCGGTTTTAAGAACCATTATCCCGCCGAACATTGTGAGGTGATGTATCTTTTCAAGGACACTCTCCAGAAATCCCTTTCGCACATTTAATTTCTGATATGGTACTCTCCTTTCCTGGCTTTTTTTTTTTTGTTGTTGTTGTTTTGTTCAGAAGAAACACTCCAGGATTTTACAAAGGACTCTAGGTCATTAATTTTACAGTATAATGATAACTGGTAAATATTTCTATTATAGGAGTGTTTATTAATCATGTCCATGTTTTATTTACTGATACACCGTACACTGTAATACATTTTATTTTAGCTATACTATGTAACACATAGCAAATTATCATCATGTTAATTTTTGCAATCTCTCCAGGTCATCTTTGGCATCAGGATTTTGTAATATTCTCTGCTATATGCATTCAGTGCTCTGCATGTAATGTCTATTGGGGCTTATCAGTAGAAGTCAGTGTTTGTCCGTAGCACAACATGATTTAGATGTGATAATAGGAGTTAAATATTCTCTATTCATTCTCCAGTTCCAGAAGAGTCATCTGCTGTGGTGTAGAAGGTGTGTTTTTTTTTTTTTTTTTTTTTTTTTCTTTCACCCTCTCCTGCTGCTCCGTGTCACCCTGGCTGACGGGAATGTCACCCTGATGACACGAGGTTTATCAGGTGGGATGTGAGAAGCCGACGGAGATGGAACCACACAGAGCGCTTACTCCTCCTCCTGCGTCATCCACACTGTAGTTCAAGTCCTGTTGGATGCCAGCGCTGGCAGGAGCCTCAGCACTAGAGGTCAAGAGGTTAGAGGAGCCGGTGGAAGAGAAACAGCAGCAGGGTGTAATTCTCTGGTTCTGTGTCCTCTTCCTGACCAGACTCCTCCTTCAACACGGGGATTATAGCCTGTGCACAGTGTACCACACTATCTGACTGATCCTGTTTTACCTCTTTGGTGTTCAGGTCACCAGGCTCTGCTCTGTCAGTCTGAAACAAGGGCTAAAACAGCACAAATATCTTGATTTTTTCCCTTTCCTTGATCGTCCTTTTTTGGGCAGGAGAAGCTGATCTGTTGGAGCACGGTAGACAGAGTACTGGAGACCCAGTCCAAAACAGCCTTTATGACCCTTGCAGACATTTCACTGAGCTGATGAGCGGGGCAGGTTTCAGTAGGAGCACCCAGAGGCCGTGCAGGACTTTGAGAACCCCCTTCATCAACACCTCCAGAGGGCCAGGCATCTTGCAGCCTGGCACCTCCCGCTGCTGCTCCATCAGGCTCCTGGCACATTTCTGAGCCCCATTAATGATCGTTGGATGTCGAAAACAAGGAGGGCTGGCCTCTGGTGTGTTCAGAAACCTCCTGGCTTTGAATCCACTTTCTCTAATCTTCACACTGGTGTTCACCTCCCACACCAGAAGAGGCTTGGCATCGGCATCATCGGAGTCTTCAACTGCCAGAGCTGCACGCTCAGAGTATTTTTGCTTTGCTCCACCAGCATGTCTGTAATATTCTCACAAGTCATCCCAGATGGGATCTTTTTACTTCTGAGGTCTGGCAAGTTCTGCCACCAGTGCACTCTGAGCTTTAGGAGAGCTGCAGAGTTCATACACGGGTATTCAGTGCTTGTACTTTTGGTACTTTAACTACAGTAATGCTAATATATTTACATCAAAATAAAAGTATACTTTTTGTACTTTTACTTAAAATGAATGCACGACTTTCTACACTGCGGATAGTGGTACTTTTATTTACAGTAAAATATCTGAGTACTTCTCCCACCACTTGTTTACACATAGCTTTCAGGCTTTTTTTATTTTTAGTATATTATTCCTGTTAATTGCTTGAATAAATTTGTTTTTATTTAAGCACGCTGTTTGTCCAAATCAATGCACAGGCCCAAGCACTTTTAAATTTAAAAATGTATAATTCACCCTGTGAGTCTGTCCATTGTGACATAAGATTAGGTGGGCATTTAACACAAGCAAATGTGGTATTTTCATAATATATCATCATTTTAAGTTTTGAGATACACATGTAAGCTGATACAGAATTATCACAAAAACTGGAATAGAATGCCAGATAGTGCCGTTATACATTATTGCCACCTAACTGGATGTATTTTCTTGCACATGACTACAATGCATTGTGGGTGACCTAAACCTCTGGAGTGCCCATCGTTGTCGACTCACTCCTTCAGCCCTCCGAGGGTCGATCTCACTCGAGTTCACTTCGCTTTTCCAACTTCTCTAACTTTTCTAACCCGTTCCCCTGATCAAAGATGGCTGAGATGTGATAGCCTCCTTGATCTTTCCGAGGCCAGCGCACTGACTCCTGGTTAATAACTTTGACCCCGTTCTGAATATTTCAGATTCCCATTTCTCTTGACAAACCGCAAACTGATTACACATGACATCAGATAAGATACAGAAGAAAGCTTCTTTTTTTCCCCTTAAGTAATCACTTACACACCAGCCTTGCCTAAGAGAAACACTGAACAAATGGAGATTATTCATATCATTCAGTAATTAGAAACAGGGCCGTGTGTTTTATTCTCCATAAACTGATGATGCAGCAGTACAGGCACCCCAGTAAGATTCACATTTTATGTTCTGGATGAAGCGAATGCACAAGAGACCTTCTGCTGTCTTTGAAGTAGTCTGGCTACTGGCTCAAACTTTGAAAAAAATAAATGGATAACACTGGAGAATGTTAAAGATATTCCCCTCAAATCGATTCCTAGTTTATAGAGTCAGGATTGCAGCTCTAAATCCTGTCTAGCCAGATCGGAGATATGTAACATGACAACTGTGCCCATTTAAATTCTCCCTAATTCTTAGTAGAAAACAAGAGTTGAAGTTTAATCTCATTATAGTGGTGCACAGTTTCAGTGCTGTGAAGCCATCCCTCAAGTTTGAGGATTTAAATGTCCAAGGTATCTATCATTTTTTGTGTCATGCTTATGGAAACTGCTCCTCTGTATACTTGCTTTAGTGTAGGCAGTAGCTGTAATGATTTGGGGGCACGTCAGTCAGAGCCACAAAACTCAAGTGAGCTTTTCTTGAGAATTAGCGTGCGTTAAGATGCCGCTGTGTAGAACTTCTACTTAGAAAACAACAGGCGTGGGTGTCTGGCATGCGTCATATGCTAGATCAACTTTACCTCTGCAGATATACTGTGGTGTACCTATTAGTTTCATTCATATATTGAAACATAAACATGCAGTGAAAGAGGATAGACAGGTGTGATAATATGGTACATTTTTACATACTCTGCTTTTCATTCATACGCTAGCTTTCCTTAAGACACCTTAAGAGTTACAAATGCATCATTCCTTCCCTGTTGATGCTGATCTAAATGTACTCTGAAAATGTAACTTTTTTTTTTTTGAGGGACAGCATGAGTTACTGATCACATTTAGGATGAAGTCTTTAGCATTCAGGCACAAAGAGCTTTTTTCCAAGTAGTCTGCCCAACACCGGCAGTATCCTCCCATTCCAATATCCATAGGGGTTGTTGACAAACATGAAAGCGAGCGGCGTGTGTCTATTTTCCAGAGGAAACTCAATTCCTGTCCTGCAGTGATGCAGATGAGAAGGCCATCAAAGCATGTGTGGTATGCATAATGACTGCCAATGCTATATTTTACTTAGATAGCATGGTTAATCCTGATTCAGGGGTGCAGTCTGGAGAGCCAACACCGACATGAGCTGCAGAACACAAGTCATGCTGATCTGTGTCAAATGGCAGCCGACCACACCCATCACATCCCACCACACTGATTATTATGAGCTGCTATTATTGTTATTATCATCAATTAAAAAGCCTCTTCGTGCTCAAATTCCGAAACCCGATCGCACTGCTGCTACATGCTAGGTGAGCTGCTGTGCAACAAACGTGTATAGTATATCCATTTGGACATTGCTTATCAGAGGAATGGCCATAAATAGATTCCACTTGGCAGTATGTTGAACTTAATGGGCACACGGGGATGGCCACATGAAGGCCCACACATAGAAAATTCCCTGTGATGTTAGAGTGACCTTGCTTTATCCTCCATGCATGGCTCGCATTTGTGATATCAGCAAGGCCACATGGTGGATGCTCCTGGAAAATAGAAAAGCCAGAGCAGCTTTAGGGAGCAAGTTGTTATCAATATTCCCTCAGACTGCAGGACTATATAGAGTCGACCAAAATAAAATCACATCAACTTTGCATGGAAATTACCGTCTGCACAATTCAGTTTGATTTCATGGCCATGAATGCATGTCCATCATCAGGTTAATTGATTAATAATCTTTAAGGTAAGCTATTGTATATGCTAACAGGGAAAGTCAAGTTGTCAAGATGACAAGAGTCTACATGCTAAATATAAACACGCCATCATTCACTCTCTCAGTGAATTTATGTCTGATTGCAGCATGACTAATTCATACTCAGATCATTATTCAGCTATGGTAGCTCCACTGAAAAGTACACGGTACTTTGATCCGAACTAGAGAAAAATATTGGTGTTCCTCTAGAGCACAGCTTTCGGTTCCCGAACACCATAACGTCATAACGGACGTGCTGTCATTTATTCTCAGTAAATCTGTTCATATGAGGAGTCCAACTGCAACGCCTTTTATGTAGTGGTGCTCCATACAGGTCACCATGGCAACAAGTGAAGATATAACATCCAACAAAAGGTGTAAAGTACACCTACTCAAGCAACATAGCAACATTTAAATCAGAGACATTTCTATTCTGCTTGAGTATTTCAGATTTTGTGAAACTTTACGTCACATGTCAGAGGGAAACGTACACTTTTGATTCCATTACTGCATCTGAAGGTTGTCACTGACTACCTACACAATGATCTTCTCATGATAGTAAAGGTTTAAAGTAATCGTTTGGGAAGGTGTCTCTGTCTGTTTATTTCCCAGACTTAGACTGACACCAGTCTTTCAATCTCAGCTTTAATGAGTTCACACAGGAAGCACTCAGACATTTACTACTCAAGTCAGATTTATTCATAAAGGTAATTTAAAAACATGTTTACCAAAGTGCAAATACAGCTGAATCATTTGGAAAATAGGTAAATAACCGAAATGTCTAGGTAACAGATCGAATTAGAAGTTAGTCAAAGTTATATTAATAAAGGAATTTAAATGCAAATGTAAAAAGTGATTTAGGAGGATCAATATACAGGAAAGATCTGACAGGATATACTGTGGATCAGTTTAAGAGAAGTCTTGCTGCTACATTTTGAACTAGAGGGGGGGAGGATGTCCTGACTCCTACATGACAAGAGTTACAGGAGCCGAGATAGGTGTGGGGGGGGAGGGGGGGGGGAAGCTACCATGCTAATGACATCAAAACTGACACCCATATCTCTGGCACATGGACAGAGATTTGGAGACTGGGACCCCGAGAGAATTGGCCACTCGACAAGAGAAATGTTAAAGTGACAGGGAAACTTAGCAGCGGTGACAGTGACAGTTTTGTGGTCTTATTCCAGGTCCTCGCACAGAGACTGTGGCGCCGAAAACTAGTCATGATTCCCCTCTTGTGTCACAGAGTTGAGACAAGTGACAGACCGCTATGTCATCAAATGAATGGCGTCGCCGAAGATAATGGACTGATCAATTGATTGACATCCCTAAACGCTGCATTTATCTGAGCACATCAGCCTTGATTATTGTGGTTAAATCTTTACTGCTAAAACTGGAATTATGCCCTAATGAATGGTTTTAGGGTGTTTAATAAGGTGGTTTTAACTCATCTGTCTGCATATGGGGAGAAAAAGGTGGAAAGGGAAAAAAAGTGACAAGACAACTGAAGAACATTTAGAGGTAAGGCTCACAGCATGGCCTCCAGTGCAGCATCTCTTTTTAGTCTGAACTACCTTTTCTGTGTCAGGCGCTGAAATGCCCTTGTCACATTAAGTGGCAGATCTCAGGACACTTAGCATTCCTCCCCCACTCCCTCGGCAGATGCAGCGCCTTTAATGACATTGTCTGCTTCCCGTCAAGTCAGCTGGGGGGCTGATATGAAGGAAAGTCACCTGTGGAAGGACGGCGGAGAGGAAATGTCTTGAAAGGCAGCGCGGGAAGTCTGCCAGGGTGCCGACTCCAGTTCGAGTGCCACACTTACTGTACTGGGGGGGAAATCAGGGCCGAGGCACATCGCGCTGCGCCGACACTTAGCCATAAAAATTTAGGGCTGTGCGTTTGTTCCGCCGGTGTGTTTTTCTCTAACGTTACCTCAGCGTTCTTTTAACTGGGCTCCTAGGAATTATTCCGCCGCATGATTGAATGGTTTATGAAAACGTCCAAAGGGAAATATAAAAAATCTTTTCATCTTAGATATAAAAGGAGAAAATGTTCAGATAGGAAGGTACTTAAGTAGAAAATTGGCAAGAAAGACAGAGAGGCTTGGGGTTGAATAGCATGTGTGTGCATGTGTGGCTGCGTGCAATGGATGCTTGCTCGCCTACTTCCCGATTCAGGTGTGCTTTGCTTGCTTAAACTCTGGTCAGCCTAATCTTCAATTCAAATGAAGCAGCTCCCCTCAGGCACTTGTCTCACCTCTTTCTGTCATTTCTTTTTCTCTTTAATTTCCTCTTGCTGGTCATCTTTCACAGAGAATTTTTCCACACGCTTGGAAAATGCCTGCCGAGGTAGGTCAGAAATGTGGGCAGCAGGGGATGACAAGATGAGAGAGGAGCCGGTGGTGAGAACCCCCCTATATAAACCAGCCAGTGCACAGTCCCTGCCTCCATTTGGAGTGCTCTGCAGGTGAGTGTATGGTTTTTATACCGCATGTGGTATTAATGATTAAAGGCCTGCACAGATATATTGCCTTTCAGAGTGCAAAATGTGTTGAGCAAGCTCCTTTTTTTGATAAACTTGTCAAGAAAATTAAGAATGACGAGGCGCGCTCGGTGCACGTTGATGTGAAGGCCGTCGCCCTGCCTCTTAATTCGATGCAACCAAACAGAGCACTGCTTGGGCCATGTTTGAATTATCATTCATTTTAACATTCCTCAGGACTGTTCCAGTTACGAAACGCAGTCGTCTTCATTTTATTGAGCAGTTTTATGCCTCTGGTCTCATCTTTAGCAGGCAAAATGCCTTGTCAGTTAGGGGGGAAAAAAAAAATCCAGGTTATTGATTTGGCCAGTAATGAGCTTTCTTTTACACACAAAGAATATGATTATTTCTAATTATTATTACTCTAAGATATTAAGAGGACATCTAAGTGCAGGAAACTTTAGGATGGGGTCAATTCAGGAATAACGAGTCACCTCCTTACTTTCTCTCCTTTCTGGTTCCACACTGTCTGCGATGAGGCTTCCGACACAAGACAAGAAATATTAACGAATTTGCCAGATGAAATCAAGTCCATCAATCTTCGTTGTATCCACAACAGAGATTGCGCTCAGCAACTCCGTGGCGTTAATCTCTCTGATGATCTTTTCCATCCTGACAAGGTTCGGCATCGACAAATAGGAATGTAAAATTGATGCGGAAGAAGTGGAAAAGTCGCGCTGATGAGGAACACGCCGGTGGTGACTTGCGATGGAAGTGGGCCCTGCCAGAAGGAGAGTGTTAATGATGAAAATGCTGCCTGCCTTGCTCGGGATTTAATGCAGGTTTTTTTCTTTTTTCTTTTTTTTCTTTACTGGGTCTGGAGATAACGCTGGCACATTGTGTAGTGAGGTGCAATTTAACAGCGTGTTCTGTGGGAGAATGTAAAACTCTCGAGTGCTGCTCTGCCAAGTGACGACTCCTTAACCAGTCTCTTCACCTTTTCACCGTTTCAAAGTGTTTCACTTTCCCTGCAAAACGTGTCAGGCATTGCTCATATAGGCGTATGTGTGTTGCACAGAGAATAATTAGACATTTAACCCACAGGAGACTTTCAAAGCTTCCTGAGTCACTTTCCATATAACCCGATTATAGGAGCCCAGGAAGAGGATTGTGCGCTTTAAACCAAAGATGTAGAGAGCGATAAAAGTCAGAAATGTGCCAAAATTTTAGTGATTTGGGATTTGGCGGAGAAAGCTAGAAATATTCTCTGATCTCAAGATACTGATGAGTGCACATGCATTAGCATCTGCATTTGGAAAGGGAGCCAACACAGGTATGTAAGGGTTTGCTTACATACAAAGTGAGTGTTGCATATGGTGGAGAGCAGTGCTGAAACAATTAGTTGGTTAATTAATGGGTGAGCTGACAGAAAATGAATTTGATAACTATTTAAGTAACTGATTTGGGGGGGAAAAAAAAGTCAAACATTTGTAGGCTCCAGTCTTGCAAATGGGAATATTCACTGCTTCTCTATATCACTCTACAGTAAAATTAAATATCTTTGGGTTTTAGCACCATGGTGCCACCAAACAAAACGTTATCACTGAGCTCGTGTGGGCACTTTCCACTCTTTTATAACTTCTTTGAAAATAATAATAGTAGGTAAGTGAAGTAAATAATAGAATAATCCTGGTAAGCAGAAGATAAGTGTTTCCACATGGCCATTTGCTTTAGTGCACATTAAATAACAAATATACAAGCAGTAAAGATTTATCATATACCCCAATCCAGCTTTATGTAATTGTTTCTGTTGTGTTTATCAAAAAATGAAATGAAATTCAGGTCCTTTTTGACAATCTGCTGAATGCGAGTGGAGGCAGGTGCTTAGGCCAGCTGTTAACTAATTGCTATGTAAATGTGGTGAAATATGATGAATGATGTGATTTAAAGACTACATAATGTTACCCACACTCTGAACAATTTAGTCATGTTGTTCAGATGTAGAGCTCTAACAGTGATTACATGTAATGACATTGCCATCGTTTTCAGCATACTTGTTGAAACTATATTGTTTTTTTTGGTTTTGTTCTTTGTGCAAAATAAGAGAAAACATTGAAGTCCAGAGACCATATGTCCTGAAGCCGGCAAGATTAATGGATGCATTTAAATTAATTTTAAGCAATTTTAGGTTTCAGCCAACAACACCTGAACCAAAACAGTGAACAATCAAAATTCAAAGAATAATTATCATTTTTCCCTTTCCTGTAAGGCCTGAACCTAATTGTTCTATTTTTGTATGCCACTATCATGCAGGCTAACCACTTTTAAATTCATATTTCTTGCCAACACACACGTTCAGGTAACCATTCGGGTAAGACGCACAACCATACACTTTAAGCACTAGTAAAATTTGAGTTTTCAAAGCGTGTCAGCATAGAGCACTTCCATAATGTTTTAAACATGTCCTGTGCACCGAGAGGGCTACCTCGCAGGGGCAAAGAGTTGAGTAGGAGCAGAGTGAAAAGGATTGAGTAAAATATGTTGTTGGGTTTTTTTTTGTTTTTTTTTTCTAGTTCTTTCATACATAAGAGAAGCACTTTAGACCAGCTGCAGGACTGTGTTAATAATTTGCTATGTGCTAGTATCACAAATGCAATCAGCAGCCACCCTCACTGTTCATCTGGGTTTCAGTCAACTTTATAATCCATGTTTGATTTAGTATTTTCATATTTGGTCATAAACCTCCAGCCCAAAGAAAACCCAGCCCATATCCAGGCACTCTGTATCTGTACATCCTTTTGGCAGCCACCCAATTAGCGATGGTAAGTCAGCACATACCGCCTTCAATGAAACTACAACTCAGAGCTGGAAAGATTTACGCTCATCATGAATTCAGCTGGCCTGGTGGAAGATATAGAGAGATGAACTCATAGCTAATACTGATTTCCATAATGGTGTGTCGATGAGACGGCAGGTAATTTACCGCCTGCCCCCTCAGGTTCAATCAGACGTAGTAAACATTACAGCAGCTGCAGAGAGGATGCTATGAATCCATTTCCTTTATTTGAGTTACACAGGAATGCATTATGCTTTGGTAGGTGTGTACATCTGTGGGGTAAAATATAAAAATGAGGTATTCAAATATTTATGAGGAAAACAAACAGTTTAATATGAAGTTGACCAGCCCGGACATGACGGAATAAACATTTCTTTTGGTGTCTGCGCGCCTTTCATGATGGTGCGTCTTTGTTCCTCCATTTAATGAGGTGTTCTCGGCACAATCCGGCCTCAGAGAGCATTAAAATTGCAACCACCTCATTTGCATGACAGGTGTTGGTAATTGGGCAGAATGTGGCACGCACATCATCGCAGTGGTTTGTACCTTTCCAAGTGCATGCAAAAACCTCGGCAATCTGTTTCTTCTCTGTTGTCAGGATTGTGAACAAAATGGGTAACCAGCATTTTCGCTGCGCTGTCCCGAGTGGAAGCTGTTTGGCAGATGAGAGGGAACCCGACGACTGCGGAAGGAGGAGAGGACTCGCCAGACATGACGTTCTGATGTAGACGATGTTCATTCTTTACACTAATGTCAACCGCTTAAGCTGTCTCTTGGCTATGGCACAAATCTTGCAATAATCTTTCATCCTCTTAAGAGAGGGAGAACTTTGCCTCAGAGTTCCCCAAGATAGATCACCATTCATACGACGTGAGATTATCCACTGCGAATTTGCAGGAAAAGCTGAGATCTTGAAGCAAGGTTGTTTTTTTTGTTTTGTTTTTTTTTTTCAAAAAGAAGGGGGGGGGGGAATGAAGAGGTCACAAGGTCCGTAGTTCACCTTTCACAGGATGTAAGTTGACTCACCTCAAAGAGGGGGAAAAAAAGCATTAAATAAAATGTGGAGGTCTTCAGATCTTCAGTCTTTTGTCATATTTCAAAGCATTTAACTTCAATTTGTGTCAGTCAAGAGTGTGATTGTATCTGCCAGTCTTCAGCAGTAAGAGCACGTTTCTCAGTACTAAGGGCAAGCCAATTGATCCAATGTAAACCTCTCTTTTCTGACTGCTGACAGGACTCTTGATCACAGATGTTAGTCTCTTGATTATCAGCTTTACATTTGTCACTCATTAGACATTCTGGAGTAATGTTGAGGAGCAGCACAAACATCTAACAGGGTCCATTTAATATCGAGGGCACTCCTGAGTTTTGAATTGTATGTATTTACTCTTAGACAATATATAAATACAGGTATTTCACCATTTCAAGTGTCATAAATCAGTGGATTTCTGTTTTTTTTTTTTTTTGTTTGTTTGTTGTTTTTTTTTTTTTTGCTATACCCCAACACAATAATACAATAATCGTGGTCAAACTTGCATTGATATTACTACCACTTGGAATGGCAGAGGCTAAGAAATTCAACTCTATCAGCCAACTGTTTGTTCATAACTTTTAGTAAACTATTTTACCATTTGTCCACCACTTTTAGCACTGTTTCAGCTATTTCTGTTAACTGTTTTTGTCACTTTGGCTATAAGTAATTTGACCATTTAACCATTTAAGTGTCAGCTCTTATCATTTATCAAGTATTTTAACAGTTTCAACTGTTTATTATTACCTTTACCCATCTTTTTTTTACCTGTTAATCAGTACTTTTAACTGTTTAGACTGCTGTGCTCACTTGCTAGTCTCTTTTCTAGTAGTCATTTCAGTCTGGTGATAAATGATGTGATTCGATGGAAAGCTGCAAAATAAATACTGAATGAACCTTTTGGTGAAATTGTTTTCTCAACATCGACCATTCTATAACTATTTTTACGCCAAGCCTTTTGTCAGATCTGTGACCAATAAAATACTGACTAGCAACTTTAATCTTAATATTATCTACTGATTAGTAATGTCAAGTCCATTTTATTTATGTAGCCCAATATCAGGAGTGGGGCTTTATAATGTGCACAGCACACGACATCCTCGGTCCTTGAACTGGATGTGGAAAAACTCCCCGAGAAATGGAAGAAACCATCAGGAAGAGCAACAAAGGAGGGATCCCTCTCCTTGGATGGATAGACATGCAATAGATGTCAAGTGTACAGAATAAATCAACAACAAAATCAGTGTACACAAATTTGATGACAGAAATGTAGATTGTAGAAAAAAAAAAAGAGTGTTGATCCAAAAAGTCGCTGAGCCACTTCGCGGATAGGTCCCGATCCACACCACCTCCTCTCCTCTGGAAAGAGGACGGAGTATAAACACATTAGGAGGCAAGAAACAGCATTCGCACAGATAGAGACATGCTAACTAGAGAGATAGGGAGAGAGGAAGTGTCTGAATCTCCTAGGGGACAATAGTGCAGCGTGCCAGCAATGCAAAGTAAATGCCTACATAAAGTGAAACATACATTCACAGATGAATACCCTATAGCTGAAGCCAGTTTCAAGGCTGTTCAGGTTGATTTTCTTTTGCACGGAACTCAGTGAAAACAAATAGCTGCTTGCGCAATACGAGAGGCAAATTCAGTAATGTAAAACGGTATGGAAAGCTTTGAAAAATGCTGGACAACAATGTTTAGTATGGCAAGGTCAAAACATGATAACTCAAGAAAAAAAAGGCTCAGAAACTCAGAAAAGTGAGGCAGAAGTTATTACTGGAAAAATAGTTACTGTATGTTTTCTATCGTGTTTTCTGCCACATAAAAAACCAGCTAACGTATTAAATGTATCAGTGATGCTCTCCAAATTATTAGCATTTAAGCATTTAGCCTATAGCATTTAAATTCAGGAAACATACCCTTAAGTTTGTCTCATATCTCAAAGCTGACTTAAATGTTGACAGAATAAATGTTAATTTGAATTTTCTTTATTTCTTTTTTTTTTTTTTTTTTTAAGGTTCTACACCCCCTATTATTTATATGGAAAATATTAAGTAATCTCAAATCTAAAATAACCACTGCATTCATTTTTATATCGCACATGTAAGTGTACAATTACGCTCAGTGTTTTTCATCTCTTCCACAGAAGGTATCTTGAGCGCTGCTCACTCAAACTCAAATGTGGAGTGTTGGAGCCTTAGCTGAGACTTACATCTGGGTAATTCAGACTTGACTCAGCCCTGCTGTAACAGCGGGGTGCACACAGCACAGAATCACCCACACACAACGGGACGCAATATAACTTACTTGAATCCATTCTCCCGCTGTCGAAAGTGTAATAAGCTCCCAAACATTGTGCGCTTGGTTTTTCTGTGCTAGGAAGCGGGAGCGGTTCATTAGCGTTATCTCTGCTAAATTTGCCCACCACGGAACAGCGTGGGGAAATCAAGTCTGGAATCCGTCGGAGTTGGGCTTGGCAGGATTTGGCTGTTCATTAATTACATTTTGTAATGAGTATTTCTGTTGAACATGATTATTACACTGGTGGGATAATGGCTGTTTATTTTATGGCAACACAAAAATATCCATCCCAGCCCCCTTTCCTAATGTGTGGAACTATGGAACTATGTGGAACTCTTAATCAAGCTTTCGGGGTTTTCGAAAATAAGTTCCCTTTCTCCTTGAAACACAGAAGGCCAAGGGAATATCTATTAGGCCATTAATAGACTGCCAACTCACGGTCTGAGTCACATCTCAATCTTCCCGGCTTTCTCTCGCTCCCTGCTCCCTTCTACTTTGGCTCGTTGGTGTGTACAGTGGGTCATAACATGCATGGCTGTGGCTGGGGTTTATGGAGAGTGAAGAGCAATAATTTAAGCATAAGACCAAGAAGGTTTGAAATAAGGTCGGCGAGTTCACAAGGGCTCGCGCAAAACGTGGAGGTGCGGACACAAATGTTTCTTGGAGCAGAATGGATGAATGTCATGCAGGCACTCACAGAGAGAGAGAGAAAATTGGAAGACCTCTAATACAGCGGATGTGAATGGTGTGTATTCATGTCGGTGGCTAGGAAAAAAAAGTCATTTATATAGTATGAAAACTGCTTCCGTCCTAGTTGCATTCTTTAGTAATATATTCGAGCATTTTCGCGATTAGCCAGCGAGGAGCCACGCTGGAGAGAGTGACGCAGGAAAGGGGACAGATGTGAGAGCGAATGTGATGAAAGCAAGGGGGGAGAAAAGGGGACAGCGTGTGAGATGATGGGAGAAAAGAGAGAGACGAGAAGGAGAGAGCTGGGCTGAGATGATGAGAGATGATGGAGAGAGGAAGAAAGAGAAGGAAAGTGATGAGAGCTGAGAACAATTTATCATGTTAGTCACAAGTCTCTGCCAAGCCAGTGTTTTCTTTTCAGGTATAGAAAGCTTTTGTTTTGCCACTCTAAGTGTTTCATTTTCAACATGTTTGGGATGTTTTCTCTGCACCTAAGACCAGATTGTTATTAGTGATCCTTTTCAGTGACCCTACAAGAATGATACCAATTGATTTGAAGAATGTAAAAAAAATAAAAATAAAAATAATAAATCAATTAAAAAAAATACATTGCTGTCCATGTTACGGTTTCAGCTAGGCTAGACTAAGACCCCAGTAACCTCCTCGTCTTCCTAGGCAACCGACAGACATGACAGACAACACAGAGCACTTGTGGCAACCGGCTTTATCTGGGATACATGGAAGGTTGGGTAGATCTTCATAGATGAGGGCAGCTTGAGGCGGACAGCAGAGCGGTTCATAATTTCTTGAATTATGAATGTGCCAAGACAGCGGGGGGAAAGCTTGCGAGACTCACATTTTAAGGGAATATTTCTAGAAGATAACCAAACGGACTGACCTTGAGAGTACTGGGGGGCTGGAGAAAAGTGCTTGTCCGCCGATCGCTGATTTCTCTGAGCAGTGGCCTCCAAGGCAGCCTGGGTCCTTCGCCACACTGCCTTACACCATTGGAGATGATGTTGGACAGACGGAACTGACAACTCTCGTTCTTGGCGAGGAAACAGCGGCGGTTGGTAGCCCAGCGAAGCTTCAAAGGGGGAAAGACTGGTGGCGGAGCTAACCAGGGAGTTATGGGCAAGTTCGATCCAGGGTTAAGTATGTGCACCAGGTACTCTGGTTGCTGGCAGTGACACAACATAGAGCTGACTCTAGGTCCTGGTTAGTCCTCTCCGTCTGACCGTTAGATTGTGGATGGAAACCTGAGGTAAGACTTACTGATACCCCCAGCCCCTTACAGAACGACCTCCACACCTGTGAGATGAATTGCGGGCCCTGGCCCCTTGCCAACACAATGTCCCGAGGAATGCCATGAAGGCGTACGACATGGGCGGTGAGGAGGTCAGCTGTCTTACAGGCTGTAGGGAGCTTAGCAAGGGCAACGAAGTGAGCTGCCTTAGAAAACTGGTCGACTATGGTCAAGATGACTGTTTTACCATTGGACGGGGGCAAACCAGAGACAAAATCCAGGGCGATGTGGGACCAGGGCCGCCCAGGAACAGAAAGGGGCTGGAGGAGGCCGGACGGTGGTTGATGGGAGCGCTTTCCTCCTGGCACAGACAGTGCAGGCTTGGACAAAGCTCTTTATATCAGCCTTCATATTCCTCCACCAGAAATGATGCTTGATGAGATCGAGCATGCGGTTTATGCCAGGGTGACAGGAGAGCTTGGATGAGTGAGCCCACTGGAGCACTTGTGAATGGACAGCATCAGGGACAAACATGCGGCCTGGGGGTCTCTGTCCTGGGTCTGGCTGGTGCTGTTGGGCCTGCAGGATGGCGTTTTCTATGTCCCAGGTGAGAGCAGCGATGACTTTGGATGTAGGGAGGATGTTTCCGTCCTCCTGAACCTTCTCCTCCACGCTGAACTGCCTGGAGAGATAGTCGGGCTTGATGTTGCAGGATCCGGGACAGTAGGTGAGTATGAATTCGAAGCGACTGAAGAAGAGCGCCCACCCGGCCTGATGCGAGTTCAGCCGCTTCGCAGTCTAGATATAGGCCAGGTTCTTGTGATCAGTCCAGACCACGAAGGGCTGCGTCGACCCCTTCAACCAGTGGCGCCACTCTTCCAGCGCCAGCTTGACCACCACCAGCAGCTCCCGATTGCCGACATTGTAGTTGGCTTCTGCTGGAGAAAGGCGGCAGGAGAAGAAGGCAGAGGGATGCAGCCGAGCGTCAGGCCCCCGTCTCTGACATAAGACCGCCCCTACTCCGATATCAGAAGCGTCCACCTGCACCACAAATTGCAGGGCTGGGTCTGACTGAACTAGGACTGGGGCCGTGGTGAACAGCATCCAAACACTTTCTCAGCCTCCGCGGTCCAGACAAAGGGACGAGCCGGGGAGGTGAGGGCTGTCAGTGGCGCTGCCTCCTAGCTGTAGTTACGGATGAAGCGTCTATAGAAATTGGCAAACCCCAGGAAGCACTGCAGAAGACAAAGAGACAATTTTCCAATAAGCTCTGTAGCACTTGGCGGACATGGAGCTGATGATCCGAATAAATCAGAATATCGTCCAGATAAACAAAGACAAAACGGTTTAAGAAATCACGGAGGACGTTAATGAGGGCCTGGAATACTGCGGGGGCATTAGTTAGCCCAAATGGCATCACCATATACTCGAAGTGACCCAGGGGGGTGTTGAAGGCCGTCTTCCATTCGTCCCTCTCCCGGATACGCACCGCACCAGGTGATGTAAGCGTTACAGAGGTCCAGTTTGGTAAATATGGTGGCGCCTTGAAGGGGAGTGAAAGCAGAGTCTATTAGAGGCAGGAGATGTTTGTGTTTTACAGTGATATTATTTAGCCCTCGGAAGTCAATACATGGTCTGAGGGATGAATCTTTCTTCTTAACGAAGAAAAATCCTGCTCCTACTGGAGATTTTGAGGGGCGAATGATGCCAGTGGCCAGGGAATCTTTACTATATTTCTCCATGGCCTCCTGCTCCGGTCTGGACAGGTTATATAAGCGGCTGGAGGGAAGAGGAGCAAATTAATAGCGCAGTCGTAGGGGCGATGAGGTGGCAAAGAAAGCGCCTTATCTTTACTAAATACCTCCTTTTAAATCGTGGTAGATGGGGGGGGGGGGGGAATTCCGGACAGATCCACAGGCTTAACAGGAAGGTTAGATGGTACCAGAGCTTCATCTGTGGGTGATAATGCGGACTGCAGACAATGTTCATGGCAATGGAGACTCCAATTTAAAACTTTGCCTAGGGCCCAATCTATATGGGGATTATGAGTAGCCAGCCAGGGATATCCCATGATAAGGGGTGTATTGGGGGTAGATATGACAAGGAGCTGAACAGTCTCAACATGGTTACCAGACAAGACAAGGGTAACAGGAAGAGTGCGATGAGTGACCTGAGCTAGAATCAGACCATCCACAGCGAGGGCATTGCGGGGTCTGTCCAGAGGTTCCGAGGGAATGCCAGCCTGCTCTGCCGCCCGCTCATCAATAAAATTCTCCTCTGCCCCGGAATCAGTGAGAGCCTGAAGAGACAGCCGTTGAAGCTGGAAACAGATGGTGGCTGGAATCTGGAAATGAGTCTGAGACCCACTGGGATTTTGGATCCGACCCGCCAGAACTCCCATGCTTACTGGCAGGCCCGGTCTTTTGGTCGGCCGGGGACAGGCAGAAAGAAAATGATCAGTTTTGCCACAGTAAATACACTCACCACCCGCTCGGAGCCAGCGATTTCGTTCTTCTGAGGAGAAATGAGCTCCTCCCACCTGCATTGGTTCCTCGGGGACTGGAACGCTTGGGGATTCGGAAGCCGCAGGGGTTTGATGATCCCATAGGTGGTTTAGGAATCCCGGGGGAAACTGGGCCAGTATGGCGCTCGTGCTGGCGAGCCTGTAATCGGGAGTCTATACTTCCTGTTAATTTTATTAACGCCTCCAGCCCAGCAGGCTCCTCCCGATATGCAAGTTCATCTTTTATGTACTCACACAGCCCATTGTAGAAGGTGGTGCACAATGCATCCTCCAATCCTCCAATCTACCTCGGCCGCCAGGGTCCGAAACTCCAGGGTGTAATCCGCGACCGAGCGCCAGTCCTGGGTGATGGTGAAGAGACGTGAGGAGGCACAGAAGGGAGTAGCTGGGACCTCAAAAACCTGGCGAAACTCCTTGAGGAAAGCAAAAAAGTCCTGTAAAAGTCCGCCCAGCGAACCTTGCCTCCGCCCATGTGAGAGCCTTTCCCCGAAGAAGCCCCAACATGAAGTGAGTCTTGGAAATGTCGTTGGAAAAGGATACTGGTTTAAGTTGAAAAAAATAACTTGCACTAGAAAATAAATCCCTTGCACTGGGAAGACACACGTGAAAACGACTTGGGGGAAACCGCTTGAAGATCCCGTCGCTGATCGTTTCCAGGACCGGGCTGGTTCTGCTGGACAGTCTGGGCTCCAGAAGTTAGCAGGGAGGCAAACGAGGCAAGTTGAGCGGAGAGTGTAGAAACCTGCTGAGTTTGATCAGGGCTTGGATGTTGGCATCATGTTGACCCGGCAGAATCCCTTGCAGAGCCACAGTCTGCTGGATTGGTGCCAGTCTGGGTTCCTGTTCTGGGGTCCATGCTTTTGCCAGATCGTATGATCGCCAGATGTTACGGTTTCAGGCTAGGCTAGACTAAGACCCCAGAATGCAGACGCAAAAACAGACCAGTAACCAGAGAGGATGTGGTTTAAATACAGTCTTTAATGTACTTAATTTTCAAGGCAGGGTAAGTAGCAGGAGAGGTATTTCCAAGGTGAGAGTCCAAGAAGAGGCTGGTGGGTAGTGGAGGACAGGCTGAGCTTGGCGTGAGGCTGGCGTGACGATGATGAAGCCAGGAGACAAGCTGGGCAGGATTGGTGCAGGCAGGGCTGAGGAAGGGGAGACGAGGCCAGGAGGATGACCAGGCACCAGGCAGACAGATACAACGGAAACCAGGAGTCGAGCAAGGTAACTGAACAATCTGGTGGAGAATGGACGAATGAGCCAGAGCTTAAATACTGCTGCAGAGTTTGTAGTTGATTGTAGAATGACTCTCAGGTGACATGATCAAACCAGGTGTAGTGATGAGTGCCCTGGAGTAACCTCCTCGTCTTCCTAGGCAACCGACAGACATGACAGACAACACAGACAAGAGGGAGACAAACACACAAACGGGAAAAAAGGGAACAAACACAGGGGAGACAGACAGGGACCCTAACAGTCCAATGTTCAACCAATTTCAAATGGCAGATTTGACACATTCCAGCATTGGTTTTAAACACCTGAGTACAGTGTTTGAGTACTGTTTAAGTCAACATTGTGTCTTCCAGTTAAACACTTTAAGAGTTAAAAAGGCAGGTTAATGGCATTACAGCAATGATATCATTCACTATACTATACTATAGAAAAACTGAGTAAAATGAACAGGCAAAAAGTGAATATTAGAATATTATGGTACTGATTTGCTGGTGTTTATGCTTGTCTTAAAATGTTACACCAAACTAGTGTGAGATCGGATATGAATGAAGATATTCAGGATCTTTAAGTTTTGTCTTTTGCTGTCCCCACTGCCTTCCTGATGTCTTCCCCATCAGAAAAAAAAAAATTAACATGCTCTTTCATTTTCAGTCTGGGGAGGCAGGCTGCCGATCTCTGGGTGGATTTCAGTGACAAAATGAACTTGAAACAGTCAATGGAGTCAGTGAAGTCTTTACTTCCAGGACGCTAAACCAGTGCCTCCCAACATGTTCCTTTATTCGTCAAAGCGTGAAAAAACACGATTCTGTTTTTTTTTTTTTTTTTTTTATTTTGCTCAGACACAACCAGACATGCCATGCTGTCGTCGTGTGCTTATGGTGAGCGATGGCTGATGTGCCCCTGCAAAGTGTCTGTAACCATCTGGAAGTTAGTTTGAATCATGATGAAATATTAATGGATTGCGAATCTCATTTAGGTCTATGACGTTCTGCTGCTGGGGTTCATTTTTCTGTTTAGTATTTCCAAGTTGAAGTTGTTGCTCTGAGAATTCTTATTTTCAGTCACTTGACTTAATCCCCCTCAGGGTCACAGGGAGCATCAACCGATCCTTCATACGAGACTTGGCGGCATGAGACTGCCTGTCTTAAATGACACACACATTAGTACTTATGAACAATTTAGGATCCCCAGCCCATTTGACCTTTTTCATATGCCTTAAATGTAGGAGGAAAATACAGCACAGGAACACAAGAGAAAATGCAAATCACCACTGTTTACCTACTGCAGCCCAATTTCATTAAAGTTTCATCTCATCTGATCTAATCTAGGTGATTTGGTTTATACATTATGGCTCTCTGCGGGGGCACAAAATCCCTCGCACTGATAGATTGTGTGCTCTGCCGCTACATTGCAGTGCCATGACCGAGCTGTGCCTCTCTCAGGTCGTCGACCCAGCTCCGGGCGATAAGAGCACGGCCAGACGGTGATGCAGGGCAGCATGAGGTCTGTTGCAAAGTGCTAGAGCTGCTTGTGGCCTGCTGATGATGCGGACATGGCTCACCAGGAGATCGATCCATGAGCCGAGCTCCTGCCTGAGAAAACCCGGGGCCCGGCTACAAATGTGGCAGCTCTGTGAATCATCGCGGAAATGGTGAAAAGCGCGATTTTCAACACACTACTGTCCAAATAAATTTGTATAGCATTTGTTATGCGACACAAACATGAAACAACAATGGAGGCCACCAGACAAAGAAATGTCTGCACCTTGACCATCGTCGTTGCTCCACCGGGTTGATTTCTGTGCAGCCATCTCTGATCGTATCGTGTTTGCTGTTATTGCGTTTTAAAAATGGTGGGGTTGACTCTTATGAACGAGTCGCTCTCCTGACTCATCTAGTGATGTCACGCTCTGGCCAATCAGTGGCCTGCCGTCTGCCTCAGACGTCACATTTTTGGACTCGAGACTCAGCTCGCTTGGAACCCGGCTGAGTAGGTACTAGAAAAGTACCTGTAACACGTAATGGAAAAGCCTAAAAACCGAGCTAAGTCGAGCCGAGTAGGTGCTAGAAAAGGGCCATTACATTTGGTGCTATGTTACTTTCACACTGTTGTCTTTAATTAGTCAAAGGGACAAGCCTGGTGTGAAGAGTTTTAGCAAGTGAGAGCTGGCTCTGGAGTTTTGGTGCTCTGCACGTCTCTCTTCTTCTCCCCAGGGAGCAGAATTATAGGCACCTTGCTTTGATTGCATAAGAGAAAACTATATCTTGGGAAGCCCTTTGCACAAGAGGGCCAGAAGTGGCTAAGCCATGAAAAGGCCTCACACTGATCCATGTGGTTGCTGTTCCACCAGCTGGGACAGAACACATCCGGGCGGAATGACTATAATTAAAAAATAGTTTTGTATAATGCCATGAATTGACTCATTTCTGACTCATCTCCAAATGGAAAACAAACGGTGCGAGACCACTGAAAAACAAAGACAATGATTACCTTTATGAATAATTGGTCAGTGGAGGTTAGCAGCTGCAATTATGAAACATACTGACAGATTGGACTCCCACAAAATCAGATGCACTGCGTGACATGTTGCACACATGTATGCTCTGTAGCCTGTTTGCCATTCAGCCACACAAAATTCTGCCACTTGAACACTCTTCCTCACAAATGTCCCCAATTTGCAATTAAGCTTATTTATTCTTTGAAGTTCTTGTAGCATTATAGATACAAGATTGACCCCCTACAATACATAAAAATTGAAGAATTCAATATTTATTTAAGCAGCTTGAAGCCAACCTTCACTCCTGACATGCATTGCAGTTTGGAATATAATATTTTGGATATTACAGCACATACTGCTCATAATTGTCAACCACTCTTTACACCAAGGCCACTGACAGAAACACTCTATGAGCAGTTTTCATCTGCAGCATATCAAACCGCCTCTTTGCCGGTTTTACAGATTGAAAATCATTTGTTCCTCTGGTTTTGAGGCAAGGTCAGAAGAACTTAAAAACAAGTTTTCAACAAGGGGTTAGTACAATGGATTGATTGTGTTTACAGCAAAGCCTCAGAGAGGTCTGGAGAATATGTAATTCAGGCAGTGAGTAGGCTAAGTCAAATAAAAATTATTCATGTGTACTTGTAGTTTTCACCTTTGTCAGATCAAATCAAATCCATAATATTGAAACACTGGCATACTTTGCCCTCTAATGAAAGCAAGGATGATATTTTCAACACCAAATCCCTTCTCCCTTCTTTGCATACAAACAAAACCTTAAATGGCTTTTTTGATTTATCAGATTTTCAAAGATTCTCCACAGACCATAAAAGCCTGGCAAAATTATATTTTCAACATAAAGGAATTGAAGTATTGCATTCAGGACTGGCATTTGGTTGGAAATTTCTTCTGCCACTGGTGAAGTTATTTATATGCTTAAAACGGAGGTATGTTCGTTATTAAACTTTTAGCCATATATGATAAAACTGTCACTCCATCCTGACAGTAGTACATGAGACACATTATCTGTTAAAACAAAATCAGGCATCTTTGATTCTTTGTCAAGAATTCACAGTTCAGACGGGAGTTCGATCTTACAAACTGTTACTTGCCCCCCTGACTTAATGTAGTTTGTCTAGGGGAAAAAAACAAGGTGTCTAGTTTAACCTCACTTGCAGTGACATATTTCTAGTATAGAAACACATGTTTTCTGGACAGAAAGTAAATTCAGAAGTATAGTGACAATCTAGGCATACTGCTTTTGAAAAGTACTTTTAGATGAATGAATAATATTCTTCACATTAGCCCTGTAAAGCCTTAACCATTAAATAATTGCCAGAAAAATCTAATTTTTTAAAACAGTTTATTACTGTGTTTACTGTATACTGTGTTTATTAAATCTTCTGACAATTTGTTTTTTTTTAATTAAATATCAATTTGCAATTTGCATATATGATTTTTAATTTGTAGAATGTTTTTGCTACATTCCGCATTTTTATTTATTTTTTTGTTATTTTATATTTTTTCAGTATTTTTGATTAGTATATATCAGGTTTTTCAGGGAAAAAAATGTCCCACTGATGATGTAGAGGTCTCAAAAACTCATTTATCAAATATGATACACTTGCCTTTAAAGGGTTAATAAATTGACTTTAGATTGTGATTAGTATGCATCTGTGTATTTACATATGTGTCAATTTGATGAAATATGTAAAGGGAATTAAAGAGAAACAGTTCTGGGACACTATTGGTTTCTTGAACAAGTTGTCTTGGCTTGCATTTTGATCTTACATAAAATGTACAAAAGGTCAATGCAGCTGGTCAGTGATGGTGAAGACATAACCTGAAACAATGAGCTCTCATTGCCACACTGCTGATAGAATATGTGGAAGGTTTATACAGGGTTGAGGGGCTACTTCATTTGTGTAAAGAAGTCATATGGTACTTATATTATTTTATATGAATGTAATTATACTATCATTATTATAGTATAGCACCTGACTTGTTGCAGTAATTACTATGCTGTGACAGAAAATGCACAAATTTATAACAGTTATATCTAGAGTGGTCACTTGTTTCTCAGTTGTAAGAAATAATGAAACTCCCATGCCTGAACTTCCATTCTGTATTCAGCATTATTCAAATATAAGTGCAGAGTAGCTTGTGGAAAGTGTTTACACCCTAAAATTAATCATAATTAGCCTGAATTATCCCCCCATTATCTGCCCCTACAATGGGAGAAAGCACACCACAGTCTCAGTGTTCATCCCTCGAATGGGTCTCTTCCCCTCTGTGTTTTCAGGACACACTGTGATTTATGTAGGCTACACACACACACACACACACACACACATACAGCCAGTGTCTAAAACCACCACAGCTGCTCCGACTGCACACATCCATATTTTGTGACACTATTAAAACATTGCTAGAGCTTAAAAATATAAGCAGCACGGCAAAAAAAGTGTAATGTTCTGACCCAGAAAACCTGGTTTGATGCATTCAGAATTCTTCATTTTCATACATCAATGCTGTAAATAGGTTCAATGTATACTTTCCTGTTGAAATCCTTGCAGTATAACCCCAGATGCAAGCTCACATGATGCCCCTTGATAATAGGTTGCATTGTCTGCAATCATCAAATACCACACAGGAAATACATTGGCATTGGAGCTGTTTCCTGGCAGTGTAATTGCCGTAAATGTAAATGTTTTGTTTGTTTTTGTTTGTTTTTTTTTTATGTGATATTTGTGTGTAAAGGTTAGGAAATACTGAATTTCACTGTCTGACAGAGGTGCAGACTGCAGACACAAGATAAACCTGTCTGGGTGGGCAACTCAGCTCTGCTCTGTGTGGTTGTTTCATTTAGTGCAACGGGCAGCCCGGTGCAGCATGTGAGTCAGCCTTTGAAGACCAGGAAAAGCTGGGAAACAAAAGTAACACCTTTTTTGTTTCACTGTAAAAGCTATAGTGGCAATGGTTAATAATACTGAGTGACAATGTTTTAGATTTACTACAAAAAAATCGCTTTATTTTCCTTAGCGCACTGCCTAGCCGTTCTTTCCTTTCGAGACACCCCGGACTTTATAAACACGCGCACCCGCGGCTGCGAGCTACGGAAGTGACGTCAACGCGCTGCAATTCAAACTTCAGGAAACGAAAGCGTCCGGTGAGAAAACGGTTTTGCTGTCACAAACAAGGAAAAGCTTAAGTTTGCTTCACCTGTAAGTGGAAAATATTTTGTGTTTTTGCCAGTAATCTTTGTTTGCATTGTATTGTTTCGAAATAGACGCTTGTGAGAATTAAGACTGTGTAACGTTAGTTTATTAGAAGCTGAAGACAGGTGTGTGCGATGTTCAAGGACTGTCATTTCTAACAACCATACATGTATTTATATAGATGTTTATTTTAAGTTAACATTATATGAGGTCGAAAAATGATGATAAAGGGCTGTGAAATATGGGTATAAATACATGTAAGATAGTTTTAAATGACCGAAAGTGTAATGTACGTGCAAATATGTTAAGTTTTCCATCCACCTGCACTCGTAACACAAAGCATAATTCAGTATCAGTGTAAAGATTCAATAGTAGGTATGAATAACAGCATTTGTCAATTAAGGTTTGGATGTCTTAGTTGAGTTTAGTATTTTTATTCCTTTCTGTTTGAAACCATTTGGACAATTAATACTCAGTCAAATTTGAACCAACTATCTGGTGAATTGTACATTTTCAGTCCCACATGTGTCTATGAAATTTCTCGTTTCGTCACCAGGCTGGCTTTCAGTCCAGGTTGCTTCCTGAACACCCACGAAGGAGCCATGACATCGAAAGGTGCAAAGGAGACCATCGTTACCAGGCTGGGTTTCAAATCCAGCAGCTCTGCCAAGGCCGAGGCCGAACTGGAGAAAGTCAAGAAGGAGAACGCTCACCTCAGGAAAAAGATCGATGAACTGGCCAAACGTCACATCAAGCCGCCTGATTCCGAGAAAAGCAAGCTGCTGGAGGTAAAGGAGGCGTGTGATTTGTCTGCGTTATTTCAGAGTTCACTTCAGGCTGTCCTGCTGGTGTTGCTGTTTACTAATTTTCTTTTTTAATTTTTTTAATATTTCAGAGGATTATTTCCCTCGAGACGCTGCGAGAGAGGAACAATCAGCAGCTGCTCGTTAAAGAGCAGGAACTCGAGACAATGAGACAGCAGCTGACAGCTAAAGGAGGGGAGGTATGTACACATGGCACATGTCTGCAGAAACGCGCGGTTAAAAATGACATTTACAGTAGACCTGTGTTGGTACATCCATCTGGTAGTCTTCTGTAAACGTTGACTCACAGAAACATTGGTTTGGAAACCCTCAGGCAGCAGTTTTTTTGCCCCTGGGTGAGCAGGTATACGTACAGCGGTGTCTTTTGAGAGTACTCCTCAACTTCTGAAGATTTGTAGCACTTTTGACATTGTATTCCTGGCAGCAGACAACCGTCAGGAAAAAAATGGGGGGGGGCTATATAAGGAGCTGCCACAAAAACAGTTGGAGGAAATGGCTTCCATCCCATTTTTGACAGCAGCTCAGCTAAGTGAAGTTTAGACAGCCGGCAAAAACTACATACTAACACATGGTGTGTATGCTGCTCACTTGATATTTATAAAGCAACTCTCATTCATTGTAGTGGGAGTGTGTATGTGTTCACATCGGTGCCCTTTGACTGTTTCTGACAGCACAGGAGAAACTGACTCTATCTATAGAGCTTGTCGCTTATTTTTGTGAAATCTTCTTTTCTCTTGTTGCAGAAATTGTTTTCTAATTTAAGCCAGTCAGAGCAATGTCAGACTTAAACTTGGAAGTGGCATGCTGGTAAATGACGCAGCAGCCATTTGACATTGCGAATGCGTAATGTGATTTAATCACACTCACCTCTTCCTCATTAACTTTCATCAACAAGAGTGCTATAGAAAAGACAAAAAGAGCTGCTCAGTGGGCAGTGCAAGCAGACTGCCAGCCATGTAACATCGATTGTGTGAAGCAGATAATTGCTGAGAGAAGAGCAAACTATCTCTGAATAAACAAAGGTTTAAAAAAAAATCAGTCCAACACATTTGGTTTATCCCTTCTTGTCGTGTATTTCAGGTGGTGGCATCACTGCAGGCCCAGCTGGAGCAGCGGAGGAAGGAGGCTGAGCAGAGAGACGCCTTGTTTCAGAATTTGTCGAAGGAGACGGAGAACCTGAAAAAACAGCTGGTCACTGTGTCTGCCAGCTGTCAGTCCCTGGAGACACAGGTGGTGGTAGGTTGACCAACTTATTGCCTCTACACCTGTCGAGATGTTCTCATGTTCTCATGTTATTGTATATGAACCCTGTGCACACACGTAGGTTTTGTGGCTCCCAGTGGGTTTTGCTCTGCGGGAAACGTGCACAAATGGCTCTTTTTATGTTAAAGGTTGCCGACCCCTGCATTAGACAGAAAAGCTGACACTGCCATTAAGGTTTGTCTCATCTGCTACACAACCAATTACCTTTTTTTTATTGAGAATCTATACTTTTCTAATAATGTAGTCGGCTTTAAAATGCGTCCAATTACTTTTGCTTGTCCAGGTCATGAAAAGTGTTAATGGTATGATGTTGATAATTTAAGCGCGTCGTCAGTAACCTATCTTCAATTATTGATACTGGCCCGAAGCTTATATAAATAATTTCTTTTGGTATAAAAAATGTGAGGAAATGGAAAAAATGTAGATGTCTATTAAGGTTCTTGAGGACAAAGTTACAAATTTCTTGTCAGAACTCATTGAACAAAGATGGTTGAGTGGTTTTATCCTTCCTTCTGACAGCATATCCTCCCCTGGATGAGGATTAAATCCTGCAACATCCTGCCTCCAACATCCCCCATATCCAGCATTTCTTTTTGCTTATCTATAGTGCTGATGGAGCAGGAAATATTTGTGTTGACCTGTAATATTGCGATGCCAGAGTCTGACAAACAGATGTGCTTTTAAAGAAGAGATAAATATATTTGTAATATGCTGTTCAGATCAGTAGCTAGTGCACCTGAGATATATATAATTTCAACAGGGTTATCTTTTTTTATACTGAATCTGGCTTTCCAGTGACTCCTCCCTGCATGAAAAGAGACTTGTTTGGAAATGTAGATGCAGCCATTCCATAGTCCACTAGGTGGCACTGTGTGACCTCTGATTGTTTTCCTCAGCGGCTGTCATCACCTTGTCTCTGGGGCAGCCTTATTAATTTTTTGTAATGTAAGCTTAAAGGCCAAACATAACACATATAAACACACGTGATTTCACGGTCCCTTTTTGTTTTTTAAAGCCGTTAATACCTGTACAATAACACACCATTTACAGTAGCTTTGGGAAAGATAAAATAACAGCTTTTTCTGGGACACTAATAATTAACACAGCATAATTAACATCACTAAAATTGTCAGTGCCAGAGCCTTTGGTAAATCAGCCACTCATTCTTTATCAAAAGACAGCACTGATTCCCAGTCAGCCCTTTGATGCTTTGAGCATGGCGGGGGGCCCTCACTACACTCTTAGAGAGCGGTCATCTGGATTCTTCTGTTCTTCTGTAGAGGCTCACGTGGCAAAATCACAAGACAGAACTTTGGATGTCTGAAGACTTTGAGATCACATACCTAGGGGCTTTTTGGGGGCCCCATAATGAAGCTCAGTTTGTAGTCATTCAAACTGAATTCCTATTTCTTTATTTTGTTATTTCATTTTTATTTTTTTTTTTTTTTTTTTTTTTTTTTTTTTCACACCCAGTTTTTTTTCCCCTGAACTTTCCCTCAGAATAATACCTTCTGATTTTTTTTCTGTCTTAATCAAACCTCAGAATCAGTTTTATTGTAATAAAAACTCAGCACAAGCACATTATCACAGCATTTTCTAAATAGCCAAAGCAGTGTTAGCAAAAATGGTGTCACCCATGCATTATTTTTTTTCAGTCATGGGGGCTGGGGCTGAAAGAACAGGAGAGTTTGATTAAAGTAAAGTGGAGATTTTTTTTACTTTTTACAAGGAAGTAACAGATGCTTTTTTTCCCCTTGTTTTTGTGCTTCCATAAAGGTCACGACAAAGCTAGAAATACTGTCTTTGAATCTAAATGTTCTTTTGTTTGCATAAGTCCTGCTTTGGTTTTCAAGTTGCCTCTTTTAGCTTCAAGGTTGGGAAGTATTAAAGTGCAGAGCTCATATATAAAATGTTGGGAATACTTGGTGCCTGAAGACACGCGGTACTCTTTGAAATCAGTGTCTTCCAGCTCCTTCTGCAAGTTGAGTTCCTTATGTTTATGTCCTACTGATCATTTTCCAGGAACGCCCTCCACTTTCTAAGCCCTTGGCTTAGCTCCTTTCGCATTACTAGAAATAATCTGACCAACAGTCCTCGACCGCCCCTCCCTTGTTTTTGGGTCCATAAGCACTATTAGCAGGCTTAGCTTATGGGCCATACGTTTAAATCCATCGAGAAAAAGTTGACAAGCTCATGATGCTTTCTCTGGTCGAGTAAGAGCTCACATGGCCTAAGCACTGAGATGATCCTTGAGATACCCATCATTATGAATGTACTTGGAAGTGTTTGCTTAGGCTTAGACATTGGATGGGATCAGACCAGAGACCTCTGAGTGACAGAATTATGAGATGAGTGACACTGACTGTCATCTATGAATGAATGTCAAGGACGCATTTTTTTGTTGTTGTTGTTGTTGTTGTTGTTGTTGTTTTTTTCCTTGCCTTATTAACAATGTGAATAATTTAAGCCACTAAGTCTGCACGTGTTGTTGCCTGCCTGTGGCAAACCCTACAGTTTTTTTAGTATATGTTGAGATTTCCCAGAAGACTGACAGAGGTACAGCAGGCACAAATTATATTGTGAACATGAGTCATTTGTCTTTGATTGATCAAATAAGTCCCAAATTGTGCTGTGGAATATTGGACCAAAAGCTTTCAGCTCTGTCTGTAACTTTACTTGAACTTAAATGATCTTTAAAGGCACGTCCTTGACAGCGCTGTGTCTAAAATAGCTATGTACCAATAACGTACAGTTGCAGAGAACAGGGCATATAGATTAATGTTTATTAAGACAAGCTAATACAATCTAATTGAAATCCAGTCTGTTTAATTAAACCTCAGTGTGCCTATTTATGACAGCCCGTCAAAAGTTGGTGACAGAAATGTAGACTTCAGCAAACTTTTGTCTTCCTCTCTACAGAATGGACAGGTACCTCCTGCAGATTTGGCTTTGGTACAAGATCAACTGAGAGACGTGAGTCCAGTCAATGATTTACTGTGTGTTTCTGTGTGCCTGTTTGTAATTTAGGTACAAACTTTGCTATTATTGGGGAAAAAAAGGTTTTGAATAGCTTTGTAACTGTAATACTTTGCCCATCAGCCATATATTTGAAGAAATTCATTCCTTTGCTCCCTGCTCAGGGCCAGGGGAATGAAATAATTCTCTGAAGTTCATCAATCAATATTTCCAAAATCTCTTTTTACGTCAATATCAATAGGAACTATCAACAAAGGACACACAGGGTATTACTTTTTGGATCGAACATAACATATTAAATCATATTGTATGAGTGAAAGAAGTGTTTCTTTTCTACACACTTCACAAAGCCAAACTCCTGTCCTTTTAGTCTACAAAGGAAATGAAAATACGTTTTCTTTGAGTGTCCTTGAATTAAACTGTCCAAATACACAGTGTACAATTTGTGCATCTCACCACCAGGCGCTTGAGAAGAACCAACAGTGGCTGGTGTACGACCAGCAGAGAGAGGCCTACGTCCAGTCCGTCCTCGCCCGCACGCAGGAGCTGGAGCAGCAGCTGGATCAGGCCAAGCAGCAACACGCAGCACAAGAGGCCAGTTCTGATGGTGAGAAGCGTAGGAGGAGTTGAATTAGCTTCCTCTGACATTCTCAAAGTATTCACAGAGAGAATATACCAAGTATGGAAAGCAAAGTAATTCAAATGAACTTAAACTGTGTGCTTTGATAGAGTACAGAAAGAGAAAAGTGTAAGTTAGATTATGCAGCTTGAGTCAGATATTAATGTTTAGCCACAACATTAAAAAGGCGACAGGCTTCATGAGAAAAGGAAATGAGAAGAGATTAAGTAGGTAATAATCCTAGAATTAGAAATATTCAGCGTCACTGAGGACAGTTTGGTTTTGACGATTAAATGGGAAAACTTTTCCATAAGTCTTTTACATAGATAGTGTTTATTACCAAAAATGTAAACTTTTTGTGACAATGAATATCTTTGGATTAGCATTTTGCTTACCAGCACTTCTTATCTCAGCTCCTGCAGACTCAGCAACCCCAGACAAGGATGTTCAGCTGAAGAGCCACTATGACCAGCTGCTTTCGGGGCTAAAGAAAGACCTGGAGAACCAGAAAGATCAGGTCAGCAGGACTCTACAGGAGCTCAATGTGCAGAAGCAACAGGTAGCTACAAAAAGATTTCATTTAATGACTGTGTACTCATTCTTTGACCCCAAAATGTTAACCCCCCCTAATAGTTACTTATGCAAAAAGTGAAATATTGGACCACTCTAATGTTTGTGGGGGTTATTTTTATATTTCTTTGCCTCTGCAGAACTTGAGTGCTCAGTCTGAGCTGCAGTCTCAGAAGGACCAGGTCACCAGGCTCCAGGAAGAGATGTGGGCACTGCAGAGGAGATATGAGGACAAGTGCAGCGAGCTGTCATCCTTCCTGAGGAAGTACAAAGAGAAGAGCAAAGAGCTAGAGGAGGCCAAAATGCAGCTGCAGGCAGAGCGACTCAGCAACAGGTAAAGGAAGTCTCTCGCTCTGTGTCAGTTTGCCTTCTGACCGACACAAAGATAACCGCGTGGGCATAAGTATAGGTGTTGTATAACTTAACAGGATTATTCTCAATATTTATGTGGATTACATAAACATTGCATCCAGACATGAAGTGTGTGAGGAGAGAAAGGTGTCGTCCGAGCGGGCAGACAGGATGAGAGCGGAGCTGGAGAGTATGGACGTCCGCTTGGAGGAGGAGAGGAAGAGATCTGCTGAACTTCTACTGCAGGTGATGCTCGTGTTCACCGTCAGGTCACATTTTGACTCTCTTGTTCATTTCTGAAAATGAACAGAAAAACTCGTATTAAATATGATACATAGCATTGTGTTTTACTGCTAATTTTGCCTTTGCAGGTAAATATGCTGCAGAAATCTCTTCTGAGCCAAAATGAAGAACAGAGGAGAATCGCCGTGCTGGAGCAACAGGTAAAAGTGTAAAGGTGTTTTACAGCTGTTACAGCCAAAATCTGTGTCAAAGGGTGGAAAATCTTCAAACCAACTGGGAACAGCAAAAACAAACAAGCAACAACATCAAGCAAAGTTTGTTCCAAAGCAAATAGTGAGATCAGAAATGACCAATTACACAGTTTGAATGTTGACCCAGTTGTGAGTGGAAAATCCATCAGCTCAGCCCTGCTGCAGTATGAAGCATGCCTCACACAGAGTCGTAACAGTTTTCATTGACTATTATTTCGTAAAAACTAGTGAAATCTATGCTGCTCCCACTCGTGCAATTTAAGTACAGTGAGTTCTTGGCTCTCTCCCTCTCTCATATATTTCTATCCCCATCAAAGATCCAGCTCTCTGCCAAGGACTTTGAGAATGAAAAGATTGATCGTCAGAGCATGCAGCACCAGTTACATAAGGTGCTGAAGGAGCTTCGCAAGGCCCGAGATCAGATTGCCAAACTGGAGACTGCTGTAAGTGTTGCTGCACATCATAGCCACACATTCATTATGAAATCTTTCAGATATTTTCTTCAATCATATTTTCTTCTGACTGTCACTATCAGTGGTTCTTACTGGGTTACTTCCCCTGAGGACCTCCTACATCTTCAGTTGTAATTGGTGGTTTTACTTAAAAATTCTCAGTAGGGTTTTGTATGTAATTAAATGTAAAGAATATCATTCCATGTTTCAGAGGCCGCCAAACACTCGTTTCTCAGAGCCCAGCTCCTACAGCAGCCTGGAGTTTGAGCGTCTTACTATCGACGCCCCTCCTGTTCCCACATCTCCCTCTAAAGCCACCAACCTCCTTGATGAGAGTTTTCTGGAGTGCCCAAAGTGTCGGGCCTTCTACCCCACCAGCCGCCACAGGGAGCTTCTGGCACACATCGACTACTGCTTGGCCTGAGCTACAAGAGAGTCAGCGGAGTGTGTCAGGACCCCTCCTCATCCAAGACGGGGCAACAAGTTAGCAAAGCGAAAAACAAAACATTTATGCTACATGCAGTTATTTTTTTTGTTTGTTTGTTAAAAAGGGAATAAAAAAAAATCACTGTTTGGGTAACCTGGTCATGTTGACACGCAAGTCTGTGACAATCGGTAACAAGTAGACATTTTTTTAGGTCACAGATCACAAGACCCATTCAGCAAATTTAACCCCTGCAGTACCTGAATGGGGTGGATGGAAAATCTGACAGCCATGACCAGACAGTTTTAGACCATTTGATATGTTCCAATTTAAAAGGAGAGGGAGGGGGCTAATTTAAATTGCAAAGTTGCAGAGACCTCATGCAAGATTATTCATTTTAAATCCTACTCCTGCTGTCATAATGATCCCTGGATCCATTAAAGAGAAAGTGTTTCACAGTTCCCATAAACGGGCTCTATTTCATCACTGCAGTAGGCTGTGGTGAAACATCTTTTAGTCTTCACTCCAAGAGATATCAAATGGTTTGCCTCGCAATGGATGAAGATCCAAACAGCTGAAATGCTTTAGTTCTCAGTAAATACACAAGTTTTATCTTTTCATAAATAAATAGGATCAAGGGACAAAAATTTATCTGATCACTTATTGAAAGTTCTACTCCTTCCAAATGTTTATTTCTGGGGTCCTCCTGCTTCTTTTTTATTTTATACAGTACAGCTATATTGTTCATTTTGCCTTTGCATGAAGCTCTTAGTGAATTTTGACTGTTTTCTTCCTGTGTGTATTTGATGAAACTATTTATTCTTGGGTTACTTTTTGTTATAAGCAAGCTACTGTCCTTTTTAGATTATGAAAGCTTTTATTTTGTCAGTAAATCTAAGAAATTATCATTTATATATGATTATATTGTAACTGTTCAACATTTATGGTGGCCTTTTTTTGTAACACCATGGGAGGTAGGCTACCTTATTCTAAAAGTTAACAGACCTCCCTCACATATTCCACACTGTTCCTCCACTCCTTCCAGTCATTTTGGTGGTTTTATGTAACATTTTGTCTCAGCATGTGTGATATTGAAGACATATTTGCATTGAAAGCAACTGAAGCAACAATGATTACTTGCTTGTTTAACAGTATTGAGGTGAAGGGCAAAAATAAAATATTTCTCTGTTCCTGCTTTTTTTTTGCGCCTAAACTTAACCGAACATTAAAGAAACTGCATCTGCTTTGACCATGCATTCTTCCCTGTTCAGAGTGAAGTTCACTTCCGTCTCCACCTTGACTTGAAGCCTGCAGCCCTGTGAGACTGGAATGAGATTGCATGAGTTAATACCTTGTACTAAACTATTTAAGGCAGTGGATTAGTGAAGGTCCTCTCAGTAGGGGAAAGGGGTTAAGGTGCCTTTATTCCTGCAGCCTTGGCAATGTAACAAGATAGACTTAGGACAGACAGGCAGACAGGTGCAGCCATGCTGTCATCTTTTCGATCGTTGCTTTATTTGAACATATGCCCATGTGTCTTTTTGAAATGCCATCCAAAGAATCACCAACCATTTTGCTATTTTTTTTTTTTTTAAAAGTCATCTTTGTTTTATTCTGATCATGTGCTCCAAAGTTTTGCCATGCACTGTACTGTACAAAGAATGTGCAATAAAGATGTAAATCTCCCTCCAACACAGCAGCCTTTTGTGTACTTTTATTTAAACTGATGTAAAATCAGTTTGACATTGTACCCAACCATTTACTGTAAGTAAATACAATGAGGTCATATGTAGTCATGTATAGTAGATTATTTTTCATTTTTTCATGGCAGTACTGTTTATGCTGATGCACAGTGGAAAAGTGATGGCTGAGGTAAATGTGACTGATGTTGAGTTTGGTGTGTCTCAGTTGTGCGTTCACTTTACTGTACTTTGATACTGAAAGGATTAGGCAGCATTGGTGTATTCCATCAAGCTGATGTAACACATTCTGATGTTTCACTCCATAATTGATTTACAGCTTTCCTACAAAGTAACAAGTTATTCATGTGGAAGACATTTAGTCCATCTTTTTAATCCACTGCGACCCAGAGAGATTCTGCAACGCTACAGCGATCAGCCATGAAAAAATCAACAGGGTCACAAAGGTAATTAGTGCATATCTGTGTATGTATATGTATGTATATATACATACATACATACATACATATATACATATATATATATATATGTATGTATGTATGTATGTATATATGTATATATATATATATATATATATATATATATATATATATTCAATTAAGTTATGTTGTGTGCCCAGTCAGTGTGTAGGAAACTGTGGGTTGAGGCTCATTTCATACCCTTATTTTTGATTCATGTAGTTTAATTGCACAATGTTAAAGAAAAAAAGAAAATACACTTTTGCTCATACTTGGATTCTGATGTATTTTGATTGACTGAATCCAAAGGCAATTATTCACAATCCAGGAATACAGATAAATATTTCAAAGCAATCAAAAATCCAATGAGCCAATGTGGTATGAATGTTTTATTTAAAAAAAAACCAAACAAACTGGATCAAGAATTATACACTATACAATTAAGAAACAATCATACTACTATGCTCATATAGCACATGACTTAACATATATATACGTATTAAGGGTTTATTAATATGTGCTTTTGTGCTACAAGATACTGTCCTTGCAAGAGAGTGTAAAAGCAAAGTCAGTGACTTATGAACCTGTGTTTGTAGTAAACATGATTGTTACGACCGGAGCTGCAGTAATGCTGAGAGTTCAGCTTCACTCAAAGGAGATTTTCGCAACTGATTATTTATCAGACTAGCCTGAAAAGCTCCAAAAGTTGCTTTTCGATGATCTGATATGCCTTGTTCTCTCACTGCAACCAGAGAGCTGAAAAGAAAAACCCCAACATGTGACAGATGTTGGGGATAAGATTAAAATGTTCAAAGAACCAGAATCTCCTTTACTAATGGGCAAATTTAGGAAAGTTTCGACAGACCAGAATCAATACTTGTCTTTCCTTTCTATTTATGGAAATGTGTGAATGAGAGAGTTCGGAGTTTGCCGTGTTCAGTTTATTTTTAAACAAGAATGGGCATCTGTCTCCAGTGAGATAGACAAAGGCAGCAGAGGAGAGGGAGCTCTGGTGGGATTCAGCTCAAGACCAGCAGAGGGGCGCACAGTCCCAGAGGTGGGTGCTTCAAAAAGAAGATTTCTGAGTGTCAACAGATCAGCTGCTGCTGCTGCTGCTATCGCAGAAGCCTGCAGTGAAAGGAAAACAAACATTTTGCTTACTACAAAATACCACATGAGCATGAAAACCCAAACATGATTATCTCACACATACAAAAAAATGCACAGTATACACTTTTTTAACATCCTATTAAAAGCCTCTAATAAAAATGGAAGTTCAGTCAATCAGGTTAGAAAGTGATTACAAGGACTCGCACAACTTCACTTGGTCTCTCACCTTATTGAGTGACACGGTCTCACAAAAGGCACAAATCAATAAATCACTGCATAAACAAACGCACACTCGACTCACCATTGTGTAGAGAGCGCCGGTATTTGCCCAGCAGACAGATGTCCATCTTCTTCTGGGTGACAATGGCCTGGTCCTCTGGCCTCAGACCGTTCGGATTGCGAGAGAATATGAAGGAGTAGCCGTCCAGGCAAGTGCCGTCGGCGTCCACTTGTCTGCAGGAGTAGTGGACGGCGTAGTTGTCGTAGTCGGTGTCGATCACCCAGTGGTCGTCGTCTGAGAGCGGGGAGGGGAGGAGGGAGACTGTTATCGAACCATCTGTTTACAATTTGTGAACCATTTTTTAAACGTTGCACAGTGTGTGTGCGGCCAAAAGAAGTGTGTTACAGATTACAACGGACATTTAATGTGCATGTCCCACGCTTTTTTGCTCACGAGATAAATGCTACTGCAACGGTGTCGATTTATAAACTCATACGCCGTCCCACCACCATCGACTGGTGTTTGAACCTTCTGATTTTATGCTTTGGAACATTGATTTCAAATCGATGACTTGATTGATTGGTTCATGCTAATAAGGTGCCTGGTCAAACATTAATTGCCTTGAATTTGTTTCTCGAACCCAGAAAACAACACATGTGAAATTACAGTTATGTCCTATTACATTTCAGATGTTCCAAGGCTTACCTCCGCTCTGCAGGTAGGCTGCAGCTCCCCAGTACTTCATTCTTAACTTGGCAGGCTCGGGGGTTTCCTCGAAGGTGGCGAACATGTCGGCGCACATTTCCCAATTGCTGGGGGTCAAAGAGAGAGGAAGGACGTAGTGAAAGATGGAGAAGAGGTGAGCCATCATGGTAAAGCCATCATGGTAAAGGGCAGCACTCACCCGAAGATGATGACTCTGCCTTTAGCGGTGGCCGTCATTTTGCCGTCCTCTCCGACAGTATAGTGGGCGCTGACATTGTCCAGTAAGAACGCGCCCTCGGGGTCCTTCTTTCCTACAGCATACCATGTCCCGGCATACTGTGAGAAAGAAATCCACCTGTAAGTCCACCTCGCACCTCAGTGAATTTCATGAAAGGTTAGAGCCCAAAATATTTCAAGTGAAAGCAGAGACAGAGCAGAGATGCTCCCTTGTGAAATAAGATCATTAAAAATAAGAGCAGTACAAAAAGCACTTTAAACAGAAGCAACATTTGTGCACACAGCAAATCGGACATAAGTGTGATCACAGAATTTAGTAAATCTCGTGGTATGTCCAACTCACCCTGGTCTTGTCAAAGTTCTGCATGACCTGCAAGTTGGCCACCTGGCAGTCCTGTGCCCAGGCCAAAGCCAGGAGACAGAGGGCCACAACGTACCGCAGCATTCTGCTCCAGGGAAAGCAAAAAGACACGGAAAGAAACAAAAGAAATTAAAAAAGGAGAGTGGTTGTGAGGGACAGTTTGAGAGAGGGAGGACAGACATGTTTGTCAGCCACCACGCCGGGTTCATTTCCATTCAAGTCAAGTCAAGCGGAGTGAGATAAAATTCCACAAAATACCCCCCTATGTACTATTTGTCAAAATCCAAAAGACTTGAATCAAGGAATTAAAAATCATTAAAAAATTTCTAAATTTGTCAGGAAAAAAAAAACAATCATTCACTTGGTGCAATCAAAAACAACTCCATCGTCGAGGCATACCTGGTTATGAAAGTGTGGACAGCTCACAGAGATCCTCTGCTTTTCTGTCAGGTTGTGGCCTTATATACAGTTAGCTCGTATTGCATAATGACATCTGGAGATGTGGCCCTCCCCTGCTCTCCCCACAGCTAGCTTGCTTTCCATTGGATAAACATTTACATAACTGCAGGCCCCCAGCCCCATTGATTTGTGAGCTGTGAGTCCCCACCCCACCCCACCCCCCCACCTCCGCTGCTTTCCTGTCAGAATGACTGAGGCACTCTCGTGCTTACAAAAGCAACGACAACCATCTGGAATTCACTACACAACCCATGTATAGGTGTGCACACACACACACAGTTGTCAAACTCCACAGAATAAGGTGATGCACTAGTGTTTTTCAAGATGCACAGGCACAAAACTGCACTTTAACATTGTATATTTATGAGAAATGTTTTGCATACATGGACTGAACCCTCTTTTTCTTGTTTGGATTACTCTAATTGCATTCTCTGTCATCCCCCCACCCTCCACCCGCCAAAAAAAAGTACTGTTGGTGTGCATGCTTCCCGGCAGCATCCACATTATTGCATCAGCTGTTGACTCGATCCTCCTCTTATCCTGTCAAGGGACTCCTTTGTGACTCCCAGCGCTGTGTTTGTATAAATGGTGAGCAGAGTACTAGAGTTCACTCACAACAGAAACTAATCAATGTGAAACTGAGATAATCACATCTCTCATCCCAGCACAAACTCTGCCTGAGTTTCAAACGCCAGCCGGAGATGATGGACTAATGTGGGTGCGACGGCGAAATCCATCCTCAAAGCGCTGTGTCATTTATGGGATTGATATCAATGAAGGATCAATCGTGCATTTTTGTGAAAGTGTTTTTTTTAGCACTAGAGAAAGTTAATTACTGATTCCTGTTAACAGTTAAGTAAATGGCTCCCATACTTGTGCAATCTCATGTATGCAAGAAGCCCTGTATTTACTATGTAATAAAAAACATGCCATTTTTCAGACACTGTTTTCTAGCTCTTTTATTCTGCTGTTTCATGTTTGCACAGCTTAAATGTACATTGCTCATGGTGCAATCAAGTTAAGAGGAATACCAAAAGTACTCGCTGATACAGGTCTGGGTTTCATCTGACTTACATCTGCTGTGGCAGAACTTCATAAATTGATGCTGTTGTTTTGCACTGAGATCATGTAACCAGTCCACAGAGGGCTTGGATGAATAAAACAGCACAGCGCTGCCAAACATCTGCAGCTTGCATAACCACGGCCCTGTCCGGCTGAAAAACAGGGCAATCACTCATTTTCAGCAGAAATAATAAAGGCTGGAATTTGTCCAGAGGCGGCGCAGCATTTCATAATCACCAAGACTGGCCAAGAAACGCTACACATAACGCTGCCAGGTTTGTGTGTGCATTGAACATGAACGGTGATGTCATACCTAAGAGTGGGTCTCTTGTCTCGATGGGGTGTGAAACTAAAGTAACTCAAAATGATCCCCGAGAAAAATACAATCCAAAGAAAGGCAACTGAGTGTTTGGTGCACGCTCACAATCCCTAACACAACGCCACATTACTGCCTAATGTAGCAAAGAGCTGAATCAACACTGTCAACAAGCTTTACAGAGACAGTATTTCCACAGGGAGATCAGACTGGATTGAAAAAGATTGTGTAGTTTATTAACTGGTAATGACACAGTGTGGAGCCTGGAATGAGCACATTACATCACTTTGGGCGTTTTTACCAGCAAAGTAGTTTTAGTTTTTAATAACAGTGTTAATAAGGTTAAGTTGGGGCATTTTCATCCACTGTCTGAAGCCATCACACTGTTCCTCTTCGAATTGAACGTTAAATTAAACAATAAAATGTTTTGGCGATACGACCTAACATGATGCAACACGACCGGTGTCAATGATGACCTACACTAGCAAACTTGCACTAGCAACTAGCAGACTTGCAGGGCAGAGGAAGTGATGTTTCAGGAAAAATGGATCAACTTCTACTTTGCTGTACAGATAAAGTGGTCTGCCTTGTCTGAAAACAGGTAAATTCAGCAAGGAATTTAATGTTTAACTCCGCCACGATGGATGGAAAATCGCCAATGTTAGGTTGAACTGTTTCTCCGGGGCTTATCTGGCGTGCATTTTTCTTGTGCGGCCCTCGATCATATGCCGGCTCCCAAAATTTGGCACCCAGTCATCGAAACTTTGAGAAGGCCTGCTGCTTTAAAGCCACTGACTTAAATGAATTTTGGGAGCCCAAGGTGCCATCACCATGTAATTGCTGTTCTGTAAAAGTTACAGTCTCAGTTTAATAGGTATCCCAAAACACAAAGAATAAAAAAACAAAAATCGTTCATTTTTTATCATCATTACATTTGGCTGCCTCACCTGTCTCTCCTCTTTCGCGCCCAACCAGCACCTCCCACTGCGAGATGAGCTGCTCTAATTAATTTCCACAACACACCCACCTTTTGTTGTTGTCCCACGAGAAGCTCGCCTTAATCCCCACACGGCAGAAAATAGTGGGGAAGTCCTTGTCATGCCAGCCTGCCAGCCGCTAACCAGACAGTGAGCTCAGTTAATAATAGCCAGCCATCTTTGTTTAGGGCCTTGTTCTCAGACATCCAAGTCCCGCTGACTGGCCAGGTTCCAGTTCTGGGACTGATACCTTCATGATGATGGTGATTTAATTAGAGTGCCCAGGTAGGCTGCTCGCACATTTACAGCGTTGGATTTAGCCACAATTATGGCTCCGAACACAATCGCTGCCAGTGGCTGACACTATTTAGGTACTTCCTCTGCCTCCGCCTCAGCAGTAACAGCAATGGCGAGGACAGGGCGGCGGCGTTAATGCCCTAACGCGGGGCCGTTTGACAGGGAGGTTATTTGAGACGAGGCTCGCCCAAACTGTTAAATTAATGGCCGTTGTAAACATGGTTAGACTGGAACAGTGGGCTGATGGTGTGAGTCTAGTACCTCCACGGCTCAAACTTTGGGCACCAGTGTTTTGGACTGAGTGTCTCGATCCAAGGTGTCACCCAGGGGCGTAAGAAAGAGGGGCAATGGTGCTAATTCGTAAGGTCCAAAGGTGTTGCGGGGCCCATGGAAATCACTTGTAGTAGCAAACTGAACATCATGTCACGTACAGTTATGTGTATTTGTGTGTGTGTTCGTTCATTTTTGTGTTGATTTCTGCATTGTATGTGTGTTTTTTTTAACCTGTCTGTGAAGCACTTTGTAAGCAAGTGTTTTTTTAAAGTGCTATATAAATAAAATGTATTATTCTTATTATTATCATAGGTGGGCGTCTGGGACTGGTTATGTCCAGGGCACAGAATGACGTCTCCCTGATGTTAGGTGTTAGGTGTTAGGTGTTTTGTTTGTGGGAGGAGACCACCTGATCCAATAAAGCTTTCATGAGGATCAATCAAAAGACAAGAGACCCTGCTCCTTTGCGGCCTCCATCTCTGGAGTTTACCTTGACAGCAGCCTCTCTCTCTCTCTCTCTCCTGCCTGCAGGTTGGGAGAGTGGTGTGTGTGTGTGTATGTGTGTGTGTGTGTGTATGTATGGGTGAGGATTGCCCGATATAAAATGATCAGCGTTTGGGATTTGCGGGTTAAGGACGCTTAGGGCAGGGGTTTTAATGTCATGACGTCACTTTAATTAGCCGCCACTCTGATCCCCGTCAAGCCTCTAAGCCGCGCGCCCTCCTGTGCGCTCGGGGACGCGTCAGTGACTCCCTCGGGGACCGCGGAGGAGGATGCTGGTCCACTCACACGGACGCCACTGAGCCACCTCGCATCTCTTTCTTTTTTATTTTTATTATTATTATTTTTTTGCTTTTCCCGAAAGAATAAAAGAAACCGGCACAGAGGGATATAAGAGAAGCAGAGTCCACCATGGCAGACAAGGAGAGCGTGGAGAAGTACCTGGAGAACAACCCGCAGGTGGCCAAAGACTACTTCGACAGGAAGCTGCGCGCCGAGGCTCTGTCCGCCGCCTTCTCCACGACCGTCGACGTGAAGGACACGGCCTCCTTCAAGGACATCAACTCGGTGCAGGAGGCCGCCGTCATCTTCGAGATGGTCCAGGAGATGCAGAAGCAGGTCCCCATGGAGCAGTCGCTGCACAAGGTGCTGCAGCGGGTGGCCCTCATCCTGCAGGCGGACCGGGTCGGGTACTACCTGTGCCGCTCCCGCAACGGAATACCCGAGCTGGCCACCTGCCTGTTCGACGTGACCCCGGCGTCCAAGTACGAGGCCAACCTGGTGCACCCGCAGACCGAGATCGTGATCCCGCTCGACATGGGCATCGTGGGCTTCACGGCGCAGTCCAAAAAGCCGCAGAACGTGCCCGACGTGTCCGCGGTGGTGAGGGGGGGGGGCTTGGACGCTTGGATGCTGTGTGTGTGTGTGTGTGTGTGGGACGCGTGAAAGTTGTCAAAAAAATAAGTGAATGTGAAAGTGACCTCTGTGGCCCTGAACGGAAAGGGGGGCAAGTTGAAACTCATTCTCAGAGTCTTTATTTTGTAAGAAGTTCACACACATCTTTGTTTTTAAAGTAGCCAGAAGCCCACAGTGTTTTTCTAAAGTGACCACATTTGTCTTTATTCACCACGAATCTGATGAAATTGACTATATTTGTAGTATTCATAACCTCAGGTAGATAGATAGATTGATTGATAGATGGATAAATTGATAGATGTGCTTCATCGATTGTCTAGTGATGAGGCTCTTGCTGCTCTTTAATTTTAAAATAAGTGAGGAGTTTAAAACAGCAGCAACTTTAAATGTTGACACTGCTTTAGTGGGCAACCAAATGTATGAAAAACTCAGCAAATCACAGAATTATTTCTTTGAAAGTGCTCGTCTGAAAAATAATACAGACCCGCCAAATGTGATTGCAGCAAGTGTAGCCAGTCATAGATTATGGATTAGGGAATGGAGAACAAATCGTAGTTTATTTATTCAGACGTAAGCTCAGACAGCGCGCTGCCCTCTGTGTGAGAGAAAAGGCAATGTTAGATACATTATGAATATGAATCTCCCAATCTGGCACCTTAATGAGCCTGAGCTGACTACAGGGTGAAATGTGAATGAATGAGATGGCATAAATGTGAAATGTGTTGTTGTTCCTGGGGTGTCCTTAGAGTTTGTTTCCCGTCCAACTTTCTTTGGATTCAACCAAAGCTGAAAGTTCTTCTCTCTCATTCTCTCGCCGCAGAATAAAAAGTTCTGCGACTTTGTGGACAAACAGACGGGATACAAGACTAAATGCATGCTCACCTTCCCCCTAATGGCCGAGAAAGAGTGCCTTGGAGTCGTCACGGTACTAAACAAAATAGGGGCCGATGCATTTTCGGCAGAGGACGAGGTGGTAAGGGCACACGCTTTTTGTTTTTTACATTTACTGAGCAGGAACAGGGTTGTGTTTCGCTAAGATGACAAGAAATGAGCCTAAATGTGACCAGAAATAGCCAACACACACCTTATTCCTGCAGAGATTCCCTGTGTATCCATAGGTCTTCCATTTAAAATTTGCAACCAAGTAAAGGTTGTGACTGCAATTATACCTCACCAGTGGGGTGCAAAAATGCAATCACAGCCGACTGACTCGATGCTGTTGAGCTTTTGAGCGTTGGACTTGGGGGTGGGGTGGGGGGGGGTCGCGATGATTTAACCGATAATATGTCATCACCGCCGTCTCATGTGATTCAGAGGGTACAAAGAGGAATGAACTTGGTCAAATGATGTTGGAAATGATGTTTTCACAGACTGTTCGGCTCCATCCCCAGCTGAGAAACGAGTGAAAATGAGAGTACATAGATTTTAAGGGGAGGACTGAGAAAAGTTTAGAAAAGATGAGATGTCAGCATTCTTTGTGCTTGTTTTTTTGTGTCTTGATAAATCATCTTATGTAACTGGAGGGGGCGGGGTCTTGTGCTGAAGAAAAACACATGCATGTTGATCAATCATCATATGGTTTGGTAATGATTTTTTTTTTTATCAGCCTGCACAGACCTATGAAATGTAGCGTTTATCTGCGTAAATCCACCGACAAAACGCGTGATCTGTGTAAAGGTTAGTCGGATGTGGACACAACAGAGAAGTTTTGCTTATATCTGTTAATATCTGCTGATCACTTTACGTGGGGAAAATGTGGCCGGAAAGATTAACATAAGTGCACGTGTGATGCTCTATAATCCGCCGTTGTGTATTAATGAAACCTCTAATCTGATTTGGTCCTCAGCTCTTCCACAAGTACATGAACTTTGCTCAAGTCATCTCCCAGCAGCACTACACAGCCTACATGTTCAGCGTGGAGTCCAGGAGGAGTCAGGTGCGAACCGCGGCTTTTTCATAAATAAATTGTGTCGGGAAAGTAGGTGAGAGTGGATACCTGTGTTCCCCATCAGCCCCCCCACCCTCCCCCGTTGGTATTCCCAAAGCAACTCATGCTATATGCGATATAAATAAACGTTTAATCACCCACATTCGCTGCTACTCCTTGGCTCACAGGTGCTGCTCTGGTCGGCCAGTAAAGTGTTTGAGGAGTTGACAGATATTGAGAGGCAGTTCCACAAAGCGCTCTACACCGTCAGGACCTATCTACAATGCGAGCGATACTCAGTGGGTCTGCTGGACATGACCAAAGAGAAGGTTGGTCTGCATTTTTTTTTCCCACTCAGGGTTGAATAGGTAGCGCTCACAGCTGCAGGTGAGAATAACTCAAACCTCTTATTGTCTGTTTTCCTCGCTGCAGGAGTTCTATGATGAATGGCCGGTGAAACTGGGGGACGTGGAGCCCTACAAAGGACCGAAAACGCCAGACGGCAGGGTAACAAAGCTCATTTTTCTCCTCATTAAATCGGTTGTTGTCACGTGCGGGACTTCAGATCCTCCTCTCCTCAGCTTTTCCTGTTGTTTAACGTAGCTTGAAGACGACCACTTGTTTCCAACAGGCCTCTGCTTTTTACACAGGAAATCAACTTTTACAAGATCATTGACTACCTCCTGGAAGGCAAAGAAGAAATCAAAGTCATACCGTGAGCAGCATTAGCTACATGCTACAAATCAACACATTTCAAAATACGGCATAAAGAATAGAGTGAGCTGTTTCAGTAACTTTTTTTCACATTTTTAAGTATTTCTTCAAAATAAAAGTCTTTGCTTTGATGTAGTAAGAATCTGATCTCACATATTTGAAACCCAAATTTAAAGTCAAAGTTAAACAATGGACTAATCCCATATATCCTCAAACACATGAAGCATTCGTGGCAATTATGTGAGTGTTATTTGGCTTCACGTTTCTGTAGAGGCAACATAATAAGTGAGTCAGCCCTGCTTAACTTGCTTTCTCGGGGAATAATTTGCTCCCTCCAGCTCACACGACACTGTATGTCTTCTCCCTTTCACGCCTCTTTCAGCGGCCCGCCCGCAGACCACTGGGCCCTTGTTAGCGGACTGCCGACCTACGTGGCGGAGAATGGCTTTGTAAGTGTCTCTCGGCCGCTGCAGGGCGATTCATTATCAGGACCACTAGAATTACAAACGAATGAAAACAGAGGGGGAGCTGACTCGTGGAACAAGCACAGAGACAAGTCTAATGCAGTTGCATTACAATGTGGTGGAACAAGGGGGCCCATTCAGAGCAGTGTGACAGGACTCTGAAATAAGCTAGTGGTATGTTGGGATACTGTTTATGAGTTGGCGCAGTTGTGTAATTTTCATCTATTAACTTACTACTACTATTTTCAATGAACACACTAAATCTCCATTTAGAAATTCAACCTTGATTTACAACAATTAAAAGTACACATGTATCATTTTTTTAAAGGTAATTGCATGGATTGATCAGCAGCAGCAGTTTTGAGAAAGATGTATGTAATGAATACTGATAACTAAGTGCCTTACTTAATTGTTTTTTTATGCGACCCGCCTGCAGATTTGCAACATGATGAACGTGGCTGCGGACGACTACTTCACTTTCCAGGTGAGAGGACTTTCCCTTCCCCCCGAACAGTGCGCCACACTTTTGCCGTGCGCGGTCTGAACGTTTCCCATTCCGACGTTTTCCAGAAAGAGGCCGTGGACGAGACGGGTTTCGTCATCAAGAACTGTCTGTCGCTGCCCATCGTCAACAAGAAGGAAGAGATCGTGGGCATCGCCACTTTCTTCAACAGGAAGGACGGCAAGCCCTTTGACGAGCACGATGAGCAGATCACCGAGGTCAGCGGCATGCACTCTGTCTCTCTTTTTTCTCCATAATTTTTTTTTCCCACCATCACACAGCGTTTCTTATTTTGTGTTACCGTATTGTTTTCTGCCAGTATGTGTAGAAGCGTTCTTGTCAGCTTTCAGCACAGCAGGTTTCCCCCCGTGGAGGACAATTTGCTCTGATTAATTTGCATTATAATGAAGAAAAAATCCTAAAACAGCAGCGACTTCATAATATTTTGAGATACGGAGTTTACTGGAGTACCACCCATGTGTTAAGTGGAGAAAAATATCAAGAAATATTTGACACTCGGTTAATTCATTAGCTTAATTAATGAGATAGTAGTAATTAGAAATACAAAGTGATACAGGGGGTGAGCGGCTCATTTGCTTCTTGTTTTGATGTTTTTTTTTTTCTTTGTCTTGCACCAAGGCCCTCACGCAGTTCCTGGGTTGGTCGGTGCTGAACTGCGACACCTATGACAGGCTGAACCGCATGGAGTGGAGGAAGGACATCGCCCAGGAGATGCTCATGTACCAGACCAAGTGCACCAAAGACGAGATGCAGTCCATTCTGGTCAGTGCTGACCCGGCCTTGCTCCTCATTCTCTCCCTCTTGAGGGCCGCCTTTTGATCTCCCTGCCTTTGATCAAAAGGCCACTCGGGCAGGAATTAAAAGCAGTCAAAGGTTAATGCAGCGTGAATAGCTTTTTGAGCAGCAGCCGCTCCAATCGCAGTTATTAAAGGCCTAATGAAAGGCTCGGTGGATCACTTATCCATTTGACTTTGAGCACCTGAGACGATGACATCGGTTTACAAGGCTGCAGCTCTGAGCACTTACCTGAAGTGTTCGGAAATGAAATATCATATTTTCTGCTTTTTGTTGCAAGTCTAGGACTTTAACCTGTAAATTGCTGTAAGGGATGGCAGCGTGTCCAAGAACAAGTTATGCCACTGTAAACTGTTGTTCTCTCGTTTTCCTCCAGAACACCAAAGAAAAGTTTGACGCAGAGCCTGAAGACTGCGACCAGAAGGAGATGTACAAACTGTTGGTATGTTTCAATTTGCAGGACAAAAATTAATTCCTCATTTTCTTTACTGCTAATTGTCTCGAGACTGATATTGTAATCATACCGCCGCCTGCGCTCCTTTGTGTGCTGAATGATTCATGGGCCGCCTTTTGTGTTTTTGTTCAGAAAGCAACCTGCCCGCCGGCTGACAACGTTGACGGAGAGAGTCTGTACCTGTTCTCCTTCAGTGACTTCCCTGTCTCGGAGTTTGGCCTCATCAAAGCCGGCATTCGCATGTTCTTTGAGCTCGGAGTGGTTGAAAAGTTTAAGGTCCCAGCAGAGGTGAGTCATGCAGCCAGGCGCTCATTTCAATTTGTCTGGCCTAACAGGAGGCTCTCAAAGGTGCTGGTGGTGCAGACACTCAGTATCTGGAGAATATCCTACTTTTTTTTTCCTCCAGATCCATCAGGGAGATAACTGTGAGCATAGATCTCATTATTTTTCTTCCTCTCAGAAATCTGGGATTTTATCAGTTTTCGTTTAAGATACATTTGAAAAAGTGAGAATTCATTCAGCTGAATAACTCATAAACGCAAACATATGATCTATGTGAAATGGGGCTACTTTAAAGTATGTGAAGAACAGAAAGGATGTGCCTTGGGGATCATCTGGGGTGACAGGCAATCCGCCACTTTCTCCATTTTTCCAGGAAGAGAGGAGTAGACGTGACCCTTAATTAGCCTCTACAAGCAATGTGGCGCTGTAGCGACAAATATGAGCAATACTCTGCAGTGCGGCCACGGCTCGTCTCTTGAATGATCACATTTTCCACCCCCGTCATTTTGTCCCCTCCCAGACGCTGACCAGGTGGATGTACACGGTGAGGAAGGGCTACCGCGACATCACTTACCACAACTGGAGGCACGGCTTCAACGTAGGCCACACCATGTTCTGCCTGCTGCAGGTAAACCCCCCCCCGCAGTGCTAAAGCTGACAAATGAACAGGCGTGTCTTTCAGAGTATCACTTCATCTACATCACCCCTTCACAAGTGGTCAGTCTGTTTACTGTAGCCAGCAGATGATGCTAATAATATTTACACTGCAGCTTGCTGCAAATTATTTAACACAATGCATGTGGTGACAGTTTAACAGTGCTCTGTATTGCAAGAACGGCTGAGCCACCTATAAAGGCTCATAAGATGTTTTATTTCTCCATAAAGCTGATAGAGAAGTGCATCATTCTAAGTAAAATACAGTCCACATTAAGTATTTATACTGACATGAGAGCGTAAATGAGTATTGGTGATGCCCAATATTTTGCAGTTTCTGGATTACCATGGTCTAGAAACAGGCTAAAAAAATGAGCATATTCTTTATTACACTCTATTACCACACACTCAAATACCTGCACAGAATAATCCACGATCTGTCTCCTCTGCCCACAGACAGGAAAGCTGAGGAAGTACTACTCTGATCTAGATGCCTTCGCCATGGTCGCTGCTGCTTTCTGCCACGATATCGACCACAGAGGGACCAACAACCTCTACCAGACAAAGCAAGATGAACCATTTCATGATGTTTGATTGCAGAGGAAGTTACATGCGTGTGTCTGTTGTTTTCCAATCTTTATCTTCTTGTTTTGTTTTGTTTTTTTTTCTTCAGGAGCGCGTCTCCCCTGGCTAAGCTTCATGGCTCCTCCATCATGGAGAGGCACCATTTGGAGTACAGCAAGACGCTCATGGCTGAGGAGGTACGACGCGTTGTCGGACAATAGGAGAAACAACTTCAAATGGTACGTAGAGGAAAGGCACGCACATGTTGACCACCCCTCGTTGTCGCCCGCAGAGCCTGAACATCTTCTGCAACCTCCAGAAGCGTCAGTTTGAGACTGTGCAGCACTTGTTCGACGTCTGCATCATCGCCACCGATCTGGCCCTTTACTTCAAGTAGGTTTCCCCGAAATATTCTGCACTGCACTAGGACTCCCACTGGCCACATCGCTACAGCCACAATTGGCAATAGGCATGAAGTAACGCTAGTGAAAGCAATCCTCCCCTTTCGACCAACTAAGTATGGAATCAGTTTGCACGTTTGTTCAATTTGGTTTGGTCCAACTGACTTGTTTGCATCCGTTTGTCCTTGCGCAGAAAGAGAACCATGTTCCAAAACATTGTGAACGCAACGGAGCCGATGACAGACGAAAAGGAGGCCATCGCCTACATTTCCAACAACCCCACCAGGAAGGAAATCGTCATGTATGACACTCTGTTTGGGTTTGCTTTTAAAATAGATCTGTGAGATGCTCGCAGATCATCAGCATCGGTGGCAGTGCGTCATCTCCTTCTCCCCTGACCGGTCTGTCTGTCTGTCTCTCACCTTTCAGGGCCATGATGATGACAGGCTGCGACTTGTCAGCCATCACCAAACCCTGGGAGGTACAGAGCAAGGTGGGTGGCCTTCACAGCTTTCACTGCGTCTGATTAGAGAATATACAGTGAAGCTCACAAGAAACAGCCGAGTTTTACGCATTTTATCCTGCCTGCTCTCAGTCTTCATTCAGCGTATTTGGCTCGAAATATGTTTGGTTTCAGGTCAATAATTTATGATTTACTGTGGTCCCCCCCCCCCCAAAAAAAATATATAGAGCTGCAGTTGTTTCATTTCTTAAGGGATACGAGTGTATCAAATGACAACAAACAAACTAGATTCAGCACCTTTTCCCCTGTATCACTCTTGGTTTCTCCTTCCTGTCTGTTCCTCTCCAGGTGGCTCTGATGGTCGCTGCTGAATTCTGGGAACAGGGAGATTTGGAGAGAACTGTTTTGGACCAACAGCCAATTGTAAGGCTTGAAACCCCCCTTTATGGCTTCTCCTCCTCATATATATATATATATATATATATATATATATATATATATATATATATATATACACGTGTATGTATATATATATATATATATGTTTTTTTTTTTTTTTTTTTTTTAGGTTTCTCAGAATTGTTTCTCATCTCAAACTTTCTCCCTAATGTCTCTCTCAGCCCATGATGGACAGAAACTGTGCCGAACAGCTACCCAAGATGCAGTGTGGTTTCATCGACTTTGTGTGCTCATTTGTATACAAGGTAACGGACCGGCTTTCAGGCTTTCAGCTCCACTATTTTCCCCCCAAGAAAAACTATAATTATTAACAATGGAGGGGAGGCGATGATAAATTTGATCTATAATGCAGTCTAATTAAAAAAAAAAAAAAAAACTCCTCGCATGAGACTACAAAATGACCATTAAGGTGAATAATTTCGTCCAAAGTCTCATTATGAGCTTTACGGAGGTGTTGTTGTAGCTTCAGCCCTCCGAGGTTGGGTAACAGCTTGTACAGAGACGAACCTGTTGAACCCACCCAGCCCCAGGAGGAATGTCAGTTAGCTCTTTGTCATTTTCTCAGGATGGTATGTGGACAAGAGCGTACACATCCATAACAAGGAACACATGCCGGTAGTTCCCCGTGGGCTGTATTTGCAACGCTCAAATTTTCCTTCTTATTATGTGTTATTATGTGTTGTTCTCGCCTCGCAGCGTATGTGTGTGTGCATGTGTACAAAATGCTCACGTGGAGTGTATTTTCTGTCGTTCACCAGGAGTTCTCCAGGTTCCACAAGGAGATCCAACCCATGTTTGACGGCCTGAACAACAACAGGGCACACTGGAACGAGCTGGCTGAGGTCTACAATGCGAAGATGAAGGCCATTGAGGACGAGAAGAAGAAGCTGGAAGAAGAGGAGGCCAGGAAAGGTGAGAATGAAAAAGAACTTGATCTTTGTATATTGATCCAGTCCATGGTCTGAAAGAGTTCTGTGTTGAGAATCATCTTGTATTAATACATCTTTTTTTTTTTTATTTTAATTTCTCTGTTTATCCAGCTGGCGGTGGAAACGACGCAGGAAAGTCAAAGACCTGCACCATCTGCTAAGTTCCTCTCGCGCTTGGATCTGGACTTACGCGGTCTGGTTAGGACTAATCTAGGCTACTCTAGCCTATTCTGGTCTGACAACTAGTCTAGTTGGTGCTTGGCTGGGCCAGCTCGGTCTGGTCTGATCAACACCAGCGTAGTTCTGTCCGGTTAGGTGCTGTCCGCTCGGGTGCAGTCCAGCCCTGTTTGGTCAGTCTAGCCTTACTTTAGTCTAGTCTAATCAGGTCCGGCCTAACTATTCTCTGAGGAGGGAAGAGTCAGAAACATCTTGTTGGGAGAAGCATCTTGACTGCGGGAGAAGCTGTTTGACTCCGAAGACGCATTTGAAACTTCCTCCTTCCTCTGCTACTCAACACACAGCCATGAACATTTGAAGACCAGTATATACATGGACAACATATATCTCCCTTTAACATAGCAATAATCTAAACAGTTCTAACATGTGTCGTTTAAAAACATGGCTGGATACACTCATAAGCTGTAAACCGATGCTCCAAGTCAAGCTAAAGTACTTTAGTATAAATAACTCAAATAGGGCACAGCATGTGCTGCATGTGGGGTGTAAACATGCCAAAGCAATAGTTTTTACACTGTTTTTTTGTTTTGTTTTTTTCCATTGGCAGTGAGTTACCACACAGTGTAGTGGCACTGTAGATTGCACAATGCACTTAGCTGCTGCTGTTTTGGCAGCAGCAGGCAATGAAACGGGGGGCAGGGAGGGCAGTGAGGACAGTGACCACGCAACTTCATACTTCCCGGGATCAGAGGCGCGATGATTACCGGCCAACAGTTTAAGTAGTGCGAGATGTGCAAGAAGAAGATGTGCAAGCGCGAGAAACTGAAGGATCTGTCGACGCTGTACAGCAAGCGTAGAAGCTCGGACACCACAGCGAGCTATACCGACAAAGGGCTGGTGTTCTCTTACCTCAAAAAAGGCACAGACGAGTTGTGTAAGGGTATATTTATTTTAATATGCAATCTATCTATATACGTATATTTTTTTGATTCTGTGTGTGTGACAATTTTGTACTTGAACCGTCTTCCTGGATTGGAGAGTTTTAAGCGAGAGGATGCGTTGTGAATCTGCGAGCAAACGTGCACTCTAAGATCACATTCAGGCAGGTGTGTTGAGTTTGCGCAAAATTTGCCGTCAGCTTTGAAAAACACCCGCAAGCTGTCACCTGTATGTCCAACGACCTGGAAAAATGAACCAAAAAAAAAAAAAAAAAAGGGTAACATAAATTATATTTACGCCAGTGTTTAGAGCGAAATTACAATTTCTGTATGGATTCAAAAAAAGAAACTTCTTTTGAGCGTGCATGATTTCACATGTATATAGTTTATTACATAGAAATTGTAAAATGTAAATTGTGTAAACGTTGAGAATAACGGAAGCATAAAAGCGATTTGATGGCAACCTTTGCCTCTTCCAACGAGGCAACAGTCAGTCAAACAGGGCACAGTAGATCTACCTCTCCTGTAACAAGATTTGATAGGATGTGATTTGATTGCCAGCCAGCGTTTGAGAGCCACACAGCTTTAGACGGCTTTAAATACTCTTCTTACAGAGGAGGTAAAGCAGGCTACTAAAGCCTTGTATGTATGTGCAGACGACTTGTGTTTAAAAGGTGGCAGATTGCATGACGGTACGGGCCTCGGCTTTTTTTTTTGTTTTTTTCCATATAAGCTGATGCAATAGTGTGCTGAATCACGCAACGGCTGCTGTTTGATGTCGACTCAGTGTGAACCTTCCCCACAACACCTCTCCGCGTAAACCTGAATTGAACCTGATCTGGTCCGGCATCTGAGCTGACAGCGCACCCCCGGTGAACTTTCTGAAACACTTTTAGCGACGTCCCTTCTGGGTTGGGGACAGGGGGGAGGGAAGGGTGGCAAGGGAAGCCGAGTTCTCAACTTCCTGTTACACAATGTCATCTCCTCTAATCAATAGGGCATCAATCAAAGGCACTTAATCCTATCAGAATGGCTTTGGGACTACCTGGAAAACTCCTTTCTCTGCCGCTTGAGGTGAAGCGAGGAGCTGTTGTCATTACTGGAGCTGAAATAGCGCAAAGACGTTTGCCGAATCAGACCCCGAGTGATATGATTTAATAATTATACCATGAATTTACTCTTATTACCTTTTATTGTTCCCATCGCACACATTTTATATGGATGGTAATGCCATAGGCTCTGTCTCCAGTGATTAAAAACAGCCCCTTGCTTTTCCATCAAGGATACTTTGTGAGATACTCAGTAATGCACTGTGTACCTTCTGCTTATCCCATCAGCTGTCATACAGACACTAGAAATTTGACGTATGAAATGACCTCTGTATGTATGTGTCATGAGATGTAATATGCGTAAGCAAATAAAGGAATTTATGGAGATGTACGAACAGAGAGAACCCCTTTTTTCTCTGCAGGAGAATTGCAAAGCGTGCACACACAAAGGTGAAACTTTATCTCTTACTCACACTTGACTCGCATGCACATGAAGGTTAGACAGAGAGCGCGAATGAACACTCAGAGTGAAAACCTGGGGCTTAGTTCCTAGTTGTATATCATGCGGAGATCTTAGAGGCTCCAAAGCTGGATGAGCCTCTGGGGAAAGAGGATCAGTGGATTGGTTTCTTATCCCTGCCCGATACAGTGTTGTCTGGCAATGTTTTTCAGCATCCCGTGTCCCGACGCCATCTGCAGATTCTGCATGGAGAAAACTGGAAATTGCCATTGTTTTTTTTTTGTTTGTTTTTTTAACAAACATACAGTCATTTAGAAGATGATGAACCTCTGTTTGAAAGGTGAACAATGCTGCAGCACTTCACTTCATCGTTCGTGTAATTTGAGCACACGATTCTGCTGAGGCCTCCCACAACAAGGTGGAATATTTGACAGAAAAAGCCCTATAATCCATCTTGCTGTGGGACACCTCCGCTTGCCCGGCCCCGACACCGACAGGACCTTTCATTCCCCAGACAATTTAGGGGTCAGTGGGTGCAGAGGGGGCCCCACCTCGAAATACAAATGTTAAATTCAAAGCCCACCCCCGCTCAAAAATGTGTTTTCGGTTTTCAACATTCATCTCCTGAAGGGGGAATGTCTCCTCTTAACCTTAGACGTGTGAGATTTCATGACACTTTAGAAGCCATCACGCTTGCAGGAAGAGAAGATACAAATTTTAAAAATTCCAGATTTACAATTTCCTCCCAGGAGCTTCGTAAGGGCCCCAAAGTGAAGACAAGAATTTCTAACAAAGAAAACAGATGTCGACAACAAGCAAAAGTATAGCCAGGGATCCAATCGTGTCCCGCCGCCACTCAAAAACAATGGGGTGTCATTATGTAGTGTGTCATTTACTACACTTAACCACTTCTTAGCTTACATTGCTGTGAATCACACAGCAAATGACATAGCCTGAGAAACCAGGGAAGAAAGTTAAAATGAGACAGACAGAGCAGTAAGAGGCAAAGTGATTGACTTTATTTAGGCCACGGTCTATAATCTCCCAGCAACCTCACGCAGTTTCCTCCTCTGCAAGCTGTAGTCAGGGCAGCGCCTCAATCTGCCCTTGGCCAGAGGAACATCTAAAGCTAATCCTTGTTGTTTTGAGTGCCTGGCTCAACCAACCCCATCCCTTTTTATCTGCACCACTACCACAGGTAAAAGAGGTAATGACTGGTAAAAACAGAAAGACTCACATGCACGGGGTAAACATAATTTATTCCTGTAGCAGGAATGAAACAGTCAGTCTGAATGAAACCTACATGCTCGCAAGACTTGAAACAGAGCACGCTTAATGTCGGTGGCACTCAGCAGGAAGTGTAGTCACAGCGGGGATGCCGATGGCGCCAGCAGAGTCAAAGAAACATGTCTTCAAAGTATTCATCAAACTCCTCCTCCCTAGACAGATAAAACAAATAAAATCACAGAAATGTTAGTTCCTTTCATACACGGTGCACACAGGCTGTTAAATGCTTTGTGTGTGTGGCCTCTGACTAACTCTGGCAGTGTTAGCGCTGGGTTTTTTAAAAAAAAATTAATTTACATTTCACTGAAGCTCTAGACAACATGAAGTGATGAGTGCCCACATTGGTACAGAATACAAACAACAAATAAACATGGGCTGCAAAAAAAGGAATCCAAATGACAGACAAATTAAAGAATTTGCCTACTACTAAAGCCTTAAGCCTACTATTGTTGGCTTAGGTGACTGCAACAGAGGAGTATGTATGAATGTGATATTTGTGAAAGGTGTTTTCTGTGATCCTTCTGTTCTGACATTTAAATAAAACACCATGTTCATCTCCGACATAATGATTATTTATATCAGGTAGATAACCTAGATGATACTGCTCAGAAGTAAATTGTAGTTCAGAAGCACTACCATCAGATTTTGTGAAGTGCTCTGTCCTGAGGTCAGAGTTTTGCTCATATATGTGTCCTTGAATGAGCGCTGCCTCTTCCTGTTGACCTTCTTCAGTTATCCCCTTCTGAGAATAGGAACTCAGGTGTAAGGAGAAGCCTGACAGGGGCACGTTAAAGGTTTTGTGACTTTCCTGGAGCTTCAGAGGAGCTTTGTGCATGGTGCAGGGTATCTAAGTGGTCTAAATACCGTGCTCTATATAGAGGTCTATAACCCCTGACGGCTAAGTGGTAAAGACTGTCTCTGATGGGTTTTACAGAAGCTTACTGGGCGTGGTGTAATATTAACATTAGCTCTTAACCTCACCTTGACTTTTCCTCCACAGCAGGGGCGGGTCCTCGCCAGTGGTCGGCTTCTGATTGGCCCTCTGGCTCAGCGCCGGCATCAGAATCTGGTGGGAAAGTTTCATTGAGCTGTCAGTCACACTTCTAGGTAAGAAGGAAACTAGGTCTACACAAACTAGGTCTACCAATAACCCTTGTTCATCGCTAGGGTACATTTTTGCAGAGAAATAAGCCTGGAAGAAACAACCAATTAGGATTTGGGATTGGGATCACTTTTGTCAGATATGAATCATGCCATCAATCAGTTAAAGTTTAAGTAACAAAACTATGACAGCTTTGGAAAATAGCTATTTCATGGTTAAGTGAAGGAACTGTAAACTGTAAATACATTTTGTGCAGCCTTGTTCATCCACACCCTCAATTACCAACTGGGTAAAGGGAACGACTGACCCGGGGCCAAAGTTACCCATGAGCCTAAAGAACCTTCGGTTCCCTGTGGCTTATGTGGTCAATAAGGAACCCAGCATCTTATTTTTGCCCCCTTGCAGTTTAATCCGACCGGGGCCAAACCAGATCACATTGTACGAAACAAAAATTATAGGTTAGCAACGCCAGCCACCACCCTCCAAAGCCCCCGAGATGTGGTAGTAATATAAAGTTCCCCTCATTCTCCGGGAGACAATGTGCTTGCGTAACCTTGAAGTCCCTAACGCACCCGGAATGCATCGCTCCCAAAGTCCATGATGTTCTGGGATTACTACATTTAATCAAGTTCAGCACTCAGCAACTGCTTCTAATAAGCACAACTGAGACAAATACAGAAAAGTGTGTATTAAAAGTGTTTTTGTCTATGGATTCTTGTCCATGTTGAACTCAATTACATAACCTCTGTACAGATAGTTTATTTTTGTGTACACATCCACCCATCCATCCACCCATCCACCCACCGACCCATTCATTCATCCACCCATTCAGACCCTGGAATAAACAGAACAGGCAGGCGGGGGAAAGACATACTTCATTTCATGCTGCTCACAGTGAAGGGCAAAAAGACAAGGAAAAAAGGGGGGGGGGGAAGATGTGTTTCCATTTCACTCCAGAAGTTTGGAGGAGTGGTATGAACTAGAGGCCTGGGGGAGTAGATCGTAAACTGTCCAATGTGCGTGTTTTCTTTCTATGGAGGAGGTACTTGTGTGTGTGTGTGTGTGTGTGTATATGAGAGAAAGTTATAGAACGCTACCTTTGTCTTGCGACTCCTCTGAGCTGCTGGAAGAGGAGGAGCGATCTGTGTACAGAAACAGCTAGAGTTATAAGATCTGTTTTAACCAAAAGGGAGTCATTACAAAATAATCAATCAGCACGAGAGGTAAAAGAGAATTATATCATTTCCGAGAACAAAACCTAAACAAGGCTGCTCCCACGGGCTGTCTGCGTCTGATGAGATTACTGCTGTAATTAATGGGACACTTTATTTGGCTAAGAGAGGAGAGGAGTCTTACCTCTGCGCCTCTTTTGTTTGTGCTTCTTGGACTGTGAGGATGAGCTCTTCCTATTTTTCTTCTTCCTCTTCTTCTTCTTCTGTGGTGGCTCCAGGTTCTCCTCCGATAACCTTTTAGTCTTTTTCTGCGATTTCACCTCCTTTCTCCTACAAACAGAATTGCACGTCAAACAAACTGTATTCACAATTATAGCATTACTTAGACAATAGCCTAAAAACCTTCAAGGCCGAACCCACTTACAGAGGAGCATAACTGAATTCTGGCTAATTTTGCATGGAAGAGGGCTTTCTATTCACTTTTTATTTCCACATTTGCTGGAACTCTCAAAAGGTACTTTTAAAACTGTAACTAACTTGGCATCACATATCTAATGCCTGATTTTTGCACATCACAGTGACTTTTTTTCCATCTAGCCACATTATTACATTCACTTGTGTCCACCTGTAAAAAATGTAAAAAAATATGATATATGATCATGACGCTCTGACTGGTAAGAAGGGCAGACAGGAGACTCAACTCATCGCTTGAATCCTAAAGTCCTGCATGTTGCAAAATAATGTGTGCTGTCTGTCCATGGTGACATGCCCTACTTTTTACAGACTGGTGCACACAATCTTTTAAAAACATAAAATCACTCATCATGGACAAAAAGACCTGCATTTTTAATGTAAAAATGTCT